>JAQJVK010000001.1:89169915-90418312 GCA_035578135.1 Flexamia atlantica
GTGAGTGAGTGAGTGTGTGTGTGTGTGTGTGTGTGTGTGTGTGTGTGTGTGTGTGTGTGTGTGTGTGTGTGTGTGTGTGTGTGTGTGCGCGCGTGCGTGCGCGCGTGCGCGCGTGCGTGTGCGTGTGCGTGCGCGTGCGCGTGTGCGTGTCTGTGTGGATGTAAACAAAGCTAGAGACGACACCAGTGGTCCGATTTTCATGAAATTTGGCATGTAGGTATAAAGCCTATAAAGCCGAGGTATCTCCAGGCGTATTATTCATTTTTTTGAATTTTTGATTTTAAGGGTTTTTTTATTAGGATTTTTGCGGACATTTGCCATCACTGATTAGTAAAAAACAAGTTTCACGACTAATCAGATTTTTTTACTAATCAGTGATGGCAAATGTCCGCAAAAATCCTAATCAAAATATAAAATCACCATCACCAACAATTTCAAACAAAGAATTTTAAGGGTATTTACCCCATAAAAACCCAAAAAAATGACAAAAATCCAAATTTCTCAAGAACGGCTCTAACAATTTTGATAAAAATTTCATGGTTTTAGCGAATTTCCTTAAAGGAATAAGCTATTACGGTAGTACTCATGGTAAGACCTAAGCCCGAGACCATGTTAACTTTTCGTTTTGGGGTCCCCAGAAGCAAAAAACACAATTCGTTCGAATTTATATATATATATATATATATATATATATATATATATATATATCTATCTATATATATATATATATATGTCTGTTAACACGATAGCGGCCGTAAATATGGTCCGATCTTAATGAAATTTGGTACAGACGTGTAAAGTGGTAATCACTCGGACGAGTTCGTGAACCAGCCCAATCGGACCACCGGAAGGGGGGGTAAAGGGGGATAAACCCCCCAAAAATGGGTTTTTTGAGTTTTTCACATAGAAAAATAAAATTTATCAAATTTGTGTTGGCACCATTGAATTCAGCTAAAAAAAAACAAACAATTTAGTATTTTGAATTACTGCTCTATGTCCATTGGTTACCGAGATATTGAAAGTTGTAAACACAGTACGTTGCTCAATGTTAACCTAATGGGAAATAAGTAAAATTCTATATTTCGCTTATTTCTCAACATATCTTGATAAAACTTGGTAAATGGCTTCTTCTAGTTCAGATCTACTAAATATTGAATTAAAACCAACCAGTGTAAACATACCTGTAGCAGCAAACCTGCATACTCATTCCCCATATTATTCTTATGGAGCTTACAAAAACATGTCAAATCTCGCTATGTTGGATTGAAATATGTTGTTTTGCACTTGAAATTCGCTGAGTATGCAGGTCTGCTGGGGTATTTAGTGCTTAGGATGACAAATAAAATGACACCACCCGCATGTCTGTAAAAATTCAGGTTCAGAAGTTATGGGGGTTTAAGAGTTAAAAAATTCATATTTTTCAAATATCACAAAATTTGTAACTTTTAAAGAAAATATACTTGCAACCATTAAATTTGGCTTGAAAAACTAAATAATCTAGTATTTTGAATCATTAGTCTACGTCAACTGGTTACAAAGATAATTGATATTTTAGTTTGGCGGTAAATGCAGTACGTTGTCCAATGTTATTCTTATGGCAAATATTCAAAAACCGATATCTTCGTTATTTACTAACCGATTTTGATAAAATTTGGTATATATTTGTGTGATGATTAATTGTTAATTTGTTTTATTTTACTTTAAATGTTTTCTGGTTTTAAATTACTTTAAGGGAGAAAGTATGTGTCAGTTTCCTGATACCGTTTATTTGTAGTAATTTCTATATGATAAAAAAATCCTAAAAAAATTATTTGTGCAGTCAAAAAGGTGTAACTATTTTAATTTTGTTACTGATGTGTTCCAAACTTTCATTACCGGGTACCCTCTCCCCACGACTGTCCCCTCGTGTTTGTTTTGACCCTCCCCCCTACTACTGCCCCATGAGTGTATTTCAGTCCCCACATGTGGGGAGGGGCTGAGCGCAGCTGATAAGGCACGCCACTCATTGTTGAGACCTATTGTTCATTTCTCTCATATTGCAGACGATTGGTTGCTGTTATTGATTTGTGAACAATTTTGTTACTACTCACTCCACCAATCTTTCCCTGAACTTTATACTTTTACATTTTTAGGTTGAAAGACCACTGGCGTATGTTTTACACGGGTTTATATAAACCGCACAACTGTCGTGTGAACCCATCCTATTTTAAGTAAGTATGATGACCAAACAAAGAAAGGACCTTCCCAACATTGGACATACTCTCGGTTAGATGAATCATCTCTACCATACAATTATTAATAAAAATTTAATTTAAATTAAAAAAAAATTAATTTTTAATCAATGAGAAGTTTGGAATTGGATTGGGCAGTCATTTTCTAGGAAAACTGCTATTTGTTTTTTTTGTTTGGCTAATTTGGCTAACTTAGCTTTTTGTTTTTGTTTGGCAACTTAGCTAATTTGCCTCGCGTTTAGCTGTCATTGTCATTATTGTGCCTAACGAGACATGGAATCAGTATATGATTAATTTCATCGATTAGTGTTATTATGTTACACTTTTTGCTATTGGTTTTTCTAATGATTTGTTTTGTTTGTTTTAGGTGAGTTTTGATCATTAAACTGATTTCCGTAAGTATTTTTATTATTATTAAAATCCCCTGATATCCCAGGAAATACATGAACCACTGGAGGGTATAGTTTAAGTTTCATATAACATTTTAGAATGTTAGAGTTTTATGTTGAACAAAGAACTCAATATTTTTACCTAAAATAAATATGTATACACATTGATGTATTTCCCCAATTTGATTTTAATGTATCCGTTACAACATGAGTATTTTTAGCGAATTTCCCCTATAGGGAAGAAGCTATTACCGTAGGTCTCATGGTAAGACCTAAGCGCGGGACCATCATAACTTTTCGTTTTGGTGCCCCCAGATATCAAAAACACCATTCGTTCAAATTTGTATATATATATATATCTATATATATATCTATATATATATATATCTATATATATATATATATATATATATATATGTGTCTGTAAGCACGATAGCGCTCGCAAAAATGGTCCGATCGGAATGAAATTTGGCATAGGCGTGTAAAGTAGCAATTATTCGGATGAGTTCGAAAACCAGCCCAATTGGACCACTGGAAGGGGGGGTAAAGGGGGATAAACCCCCCCCAAAATGGGTTTTTTGGGGTTTTCACATATAAAAATCAAAATAATCCAATTTTAATTAGCACCATTGAATTCAGCTCGAAAAAACAAACAATTTAGTATTTTGAATCATTTCTCTATGTCCATTGGTTACCGAGATATTGTAAGTGGTAAACACAGTACGTTGTCCCAATGTTAACCTTATGGGAAATAAGTAAAATTCTATATCTCGCTTATTTCTCAACATATCTTAATAAAACTTGGTTTGTGGCTTCATCTAGATAAGATCTAATGTATTTTAGTCTAAAACCCCCGAAATTTCATTTTTTGTGGCAGCAAACCTGCATACTCATTCCCCATGTTATCCTTATGGGAAATAAAAAATTCTATATCTTCCTTATTTTTGACAAATCTTGATAAAAGTTGCTATATGGTTTCTCCTAGTTCAGATCTACGAAATATTGAATTAAAAACACCCAGTTTTAATGGACCTGTTGCAGCAAACCTGCACACTCATTCTCCATGTTATTCTTATGGAGCTTACAAAAACATGTTAAATCTCACTTTCTTGGATTGAAACATGTTCTTTTGCCTTTGAAATTCGCTGAGTATGCAGGTCTGCTGCAACGGGGGTATTAAAGATTAAAGTATTTCAGGAATTGTTGTAGCATTTATTTTTAGAGTAAATTATCAATGCTTGAAATGAATTATACCCGCACATTTGAATATATTAAACTATGACTTGACAAGCAACGAAATCAAATTAAGTCGTGTTACCAACTCATGTCATTAAGGTAAAACATAGTGACCGAGATCCGTAGTGTGTATGAGGGACCAAAGGTCACCGGTGAATTGACATGTTCGGTGAAAACACAAGTGCTTAAAACAGCGGTGGGTGATTGACGTGACCCCCTCCACCCCTCACACGGCAACATCCCCTCAGCTGGCCGACCCCGCCTGCGCGGCTCCAGCGACATCCGTGTCCAGGAGCTGAATTAATATGAAATCATAACAATGAGTCCATAGCAATTATTGCTGTACAGTACAAGCATACAAGAGCTTATTGTAGGGTAATAGTTTGTTACCTTTCTCGATAAAAAACTAATTTAAGTAAAAAAAATGTTCTGTTTGTAATCGCTGCAAACGCCAATTATACAAGAGAATAATTTATTATAGAGACTACTTTTACCGAGCGATTGCAGTTACCTCAGTCACCGTGATGTTTTTAATTTAGACGTATTCACAATCTATAACCAATTCTTACAAGGATTACGGTTTATTAACGTCTGATTTATGTAGTCGTTGAAAAAAGCCACTGTTGTCTTCGTGGAATCAATCGTTGCACATCTCGCTTCCACCCCGGCCGGGACGGTCCGACGAGCACGCCACCTCGCGTGTCCGGGACTCAGTATCCAGGTATACACTGTTGTCTTCGTGGAATCAATCGTTGCACATCTCGCTTCCACCCCGGCCGGGACGGTCCGACGAGCACGCCACCTCGCGTATCCGGGACTCAGTATCCAGGTATACACTGTTGTCTTCGTGGAATCAATCGTTGCACATCTCGCTTCCACCCCGGCCGGGACGGTCCGACGAGCACGCCACCTCGCGTATCCGGGACTCAGTATCCAGGTATACACTGTTGACTTCGTGGAATCAATCGTTGCACATCTCGCTTCCACCCCGGCCGGGACGGTCCGACGAGCACGCCACCTCGCGTATCCGGGACTCAGTATCCAGGTATACACTGTTGTCTTCGTGGAATCAATCGTTGCCCATCTCGCTTCCACCCCGGCCGGGACGGTCCGACGAGCACGCCACCTCGCGTATCCGGGACTCAGTATCCAGGTATACACTGTTGACTTCGTGGAATCAATCGTTGCACATCTCGCTTCCACCCCGGCCGGGACGGTCCGACGAGCACGCCACCTCGCGTATCCGGGACTCAGTATCCAGGTATACACTGTTGACTTCGTGGAATCAATCGTTGCACATCTCGCTTCCACCCCGGCCGGGACGGTCCGACGAGTACGCCACCTCGCGTGTCCGGGACTGAGTATCCAGGTATACACTGTTGTCTTCGTGGAATCAATCGTTGCCCATCTCGCTTCCACCCCGGCCGGGACGGTCCGACGAGCACGCCACCTCGCGTATCCGGGACTCAGTATCCAGGTATACACTGTTGACTTCGTGGAATCAATCGTTGCACATCTCGCTTCCACCCCGGCCGGGACGGTCCGATGAGCACGCCACCTCGCGTATCCGGGACTCAGTATCCAGGTATACACTGTTGACTTCGTGGAATCAATCGTTGCACATCTCGCTTCCACCCCGGCCGGGACGGTCCGACGAGTACGCCACCTCGCGTATCCGGGACTCAGTATTCAGGTATACACTGTTGACTTCGTGGAATCAATCGTTGCACATCTCGCTTCCACCCCGGCCGGGACGGTCCGACGAGCACGCCACCTCGCGTATCCGGGACTCAGTATCCAGGAATACACTGTTGACTACGTGGAATCAATCGTTGCACATCTCGCTTCCGCCCCGGCCGGGACGGTCCGACGAGCACGCCACCTCGCGTATCCGGGACTCAGTATCCAGGTATACACTGTTGACTTCGTGGAATCAATCGTTGCACATCTCGCTTCCACCCCGGCCGGGACGGTCCGACGAGCACGCCACCTCGCGTATCCGGGACTCAGTATCCGGGTATACACTGTTGTCTTCGTGGAATCAATCGTTGCACATCTCGCTTCCACCCCGGCCGGGACGGTCCGACGAGCACGCCACCTCGCGTGTCCGGGACTCAGTATCCAGGTATACACTGTTGACTTCGTGGAATCAATCGTTGCACATCTCGCTTCCACCCCGGCCGGGACGGTCCGACGAGCACGCCACCTCGCGTATCCGGGACTCAGTATCCGGGTATACACTGTTGTCTTCGTGGAATCAATCGTTGCACATCTCGCTTCCACCCCGGCCGGGACGGTCCGACGAGCACGCCACCTCGCGTGTCCGGGACTCAGTATCCGGGTATACACTGTTGTCTTCGTGGAATCAATCGTTGCACATCTCGCTTGCACCCCGGCCGGGACGGTCCGACGAGCACGCCACCTCGCGTGTCCGGGACTCAGTATCCAGGAATACACTGTTGACTTCGTGGAATCAATCGTTGCATATCTCGCTTCCACCCCGGCCGGGACGGTCCGACGAGCACGCCACCTCGCGTGTCCGGGACTCAGTATCCAGGAATACACTGTTGACTTCGTGGAATCAATCGTTGCACATCTCGCTTCCACCCCGGCTGGGACGGTCCGACGAGCACGCCACCTCGCGTGTCCGGGACTCAGTATCCAGGAATACACTGTTGACTTCGTGGAATCAATCGTTGCACATTTCGCTTCCACCCCGTCCGGGACGGTCCGACGAGCACGCCACCTCGCGTGTTCGGGACTCAGTATCCAGGAATACACTGTTGACTTCGTGGAATCAATCGTTGCACATCTCGCTTCCACCCCGGCCGGGACGGTCCGACGAGCACGCCACCTCGCGTGTCCGGGACTCAGTATCCAGGAATACACTGTTGACTTCGTGGAATCAATCGTTGCACATCTCGCTTCCACCCCGGCCGGGACGGTGCGACGAGCACGCCACCTCGCGTGTCCGGGACTCAGTATCCAGGAATACACTGTTGACTTCGTGGAATCAATCGTTGCACATCTCGCTTCCACCCCGGCCGGGACGCTCCGACGAGCACGCCACCTCACGTGTCCGGGACTCAGTATCCAGGAATACACTGTTGACTTCGTGGAATCAATCGTTGCACATCTCGCTTCCACCCCGGCCGGGACGGTCCGACGAGCACGCCACCTTGCGTATCCGGGACTCAGTATCCAGGTATACACTGTTGACTTCGTGGAATCAATCGTTGCACATCTCGCTTCCACCCCGGCCGGGATGGTCCGACGAGCACGCCACCTCGCGTATCCGGGACTCAGTATCCAGGTATACACTGTTGACTTCGTGGAATCAATCGTTGCACATCTCGCTTCCACCCCGGCCGGGACGGTCCGACGAGCACGCCACCTCGCGTATCCGGGACTCAGTATCCGGGTATACACTGTTGTCTTCGTAGAATCAATCGTTGCACATCTCGCTTGCACCCCGGCCGGGACGGTCCGACGAGCACGCCACCTCGCGTATCTAGGACTCAGTATCCAGGAATACACTGTTGACTTCGTGGAATCAATCGTTGCACATCTCGCTTCCACCCCGGCCGGGACGGTCCGACGAGCACGCCACCTCGCGTGTCCGGGACTCAGTATCCAGGAATACACTGTTGACTTCGTGGAATCAATCGTTGCACATCTCGCTTCCACCCCGGCCGGGACGGTCCGACGAGCACGCCACCTTGCGTGTCCGGGACTCAGTATCCAGGAATACACTGTTGACTTCGTTGAATCAATCGTTGCACATCTCGCTTCCACCCCGGCCGGGACGGTCCGACGAGCACGCCACCTCGCGTATCCGGGACTCAGTATCCAGGTATACACTGTTGTCTTCGTGGAATCAATCGTTGCACATCTCGCTTCCACCCCGGCCGGGACGGTCCGACGAGCACGCCACCTCGCGTATCCGGGACTCAGTATCCAGGTATACACTGTTGTCTTCGTGGAATCAATCGTTGCACATCTCGCTTCCACCCCGGCCGGGACGGTCCGACGAGCACGCCACCTCGCGTATCCGGGACTCAGTATCCGGGTATACACTGTTGACTTCGTGGAATCAATCGTTGCACATCTCGCTTCCACCCCGGCCGGGACGGTCCGACGAGCACGCCACCTCGCGTGTCCGGGACTCAGTATCCAGGTATACACTGTTGACTTCGTGGAATCAATCGTTGCACATCTCGCTTCCACCCCGGCTGGGACGGTCCGACGAGCACGCCACCTCGCGTGTCCGGGACTCAGTATCCAGGAATACACTGTTGACTTCGTGGAATCAATCGTTGCACATCTCGCTTCCACCCCGGCTGGGACGGTCCGACGAGCACGCCACCTCGCGTGTCCGGGACTCAGTATCCGGGTATACACTGTTGACTTCGTGGTATCAATCGTTGCACATCTCGCTTCCACCCCGGCCGGGACGGTCCGACGAGCACGCCACCTCGCGTGTCCGGGACTCAGTATCCAGGTATACACTGTTGACTTCGTGGAATCAATCGTTGCACATCTCGCTTCCACCCCGGCCGGGACGGTCCGACGAGCACGCCACCTCGCGTATCCGGGACTCAGTATCCGGGTATACACTGTTGTCTTCGTGGAATCAATCGTTGCACATCTCGCTTCCACCCCGGCCGGGACGGTCCGACGAGCACGCCACCTCGCGTGTCCGGGACTCAGTATCCGGGTATACACTGTTGTCTTCGTGGAATCAATCGTTGCACATCTCGCTTGCACCCCGGCCGGGACGGTCCGACGAGCACGCCACCTCGCGTGTCCGGGACTCAGTATCCAGGAATACACTGTTGACTTCGTGGAATCAATCGTTGCATATCTCGCTTCCACCCCGGCCGGGACGGTCCGACGAGCACGCCACCTCGCGTGTCCGGGACTCAGTATCCAGGAATACACTGTTGACTTCGTGGAATCAATCGTTGCACATCTCGCTTCCACCCCGGCTGGGACGGTCCGACGAGCACGCCACCTCGCGTGTCCGGGACTCAGTATCCAGGAATACACTGTTGACTTCGTGGAATCAATCGTTGCACATTTCGCTTCCACCCCGTCCGGGACGGTCCGACGAGCACGCCACCTCGCGTGTTCGGGACTCAGTATCCAGGAATACACTGTTGACTTCGTGGAATCAATCGTTGCACATCTCGCTTCCACCCCGGCCGGGACGGTCCGACGAGCACGCCACCTCGCGTGTCCGGGACTCAGTATCCAGGAATACACTGTTGACTTCGTGGAATCAATCGTTGCACATCTCGCTTCCACCCCGGCCGGGACGGTGCGACGAGCACGCCACCTCGCGTGTCCGGGACTCAGTATCCAGGAATACACTGTTGACTTCGTGGAATCAATCGTTGCACATCTCGCTTCCACCCCGGCCGGGACGCTCCGACGAGCACGCCACCTCACGTGTCCGGGACTCAGTATCCAGGAATACACTGTTGACTTCGTGGAATCAATCGTTGCACATCTCGCTTCCACCCCGGCCGGGACGGTCCGACGAGCACGCCACCTTGCGTATCCGGGACTCAGTATCCAGGTATACACTGTTGACTTCGTGGAATCAATCGTTGCACATCTCGCTTCCACCCCGGCCGGGATGGTCCGACGAGCACGCCACCTCGCGTATCCGGGACTCAGTATCCGGGTATACACTGTTGACTTCGTGGAATCAATCGTTGCACATCTCGCTTCCACCCCGGCCGGGACGGTCCGACGAGCACGCCACCTCGCGTATCCGGGACTCAGTATCCGGGTATACACTGTTGTCTTCGTAGAATCAATCGTTGCACATCTCGCTTGCACCCCGGCCGGGACGGTCCGACGAGCACGCCACCTCGCGTATCTAGGACTCAGTATCCAGGAATACACTGTTGACTTCGTGGAATCAATCGTTGCACATCTCGCTTCCACCCCGGCCGGGACGGTCCGACGAGCACGCCACCTCGCGTGTCCGGGACTCAGTATCCAGGAATACACTGTTGACTTCGTGGAATCAATCGTTGCACATCTCGCTTCCACCCCGGCCGGGACGGTCCGACGAGCACGCCACCTTGCGTGTCCGGGACTCAGTATCCAGGAATACACTGTTGACTTCGTTGAATCAATCGTTGCACATCTCGCTTCCACCCCGGCCGGGACGGTCCGACGAGCACGCCACCTCGCGTATCCGGGACTCAGTATCCAGGTATACACTGTTGTCTTCGTGGAATCAATCGTTGCACATCTCGCTTCCACCCCGGCCGGGACGGTCCGACGAGCACGCCACCTCGCGTATCCGGGACTCAGTATCCGGGTATACACTGTTGTCTTCGTGGAATCAATCGTTGCACATCTCGCTTCCACCCCGGCCGGGACGGTCCGACGAGCACGCCACCTCGCGTATCCGGGACTCAGTATCCGGGTATACACTGTTGACTTCGTGGAATCAATCGTTGCACATCTCGCTTCCACCCCGGCCGGGACGGTCCGACGAGCACGCCACCTCGCGTGTCCGGGACTCAGTATCCAGGTATACACTGTTGACTTCGTGCAATCAATCGTTGCACATCTCGCTTCCACCCCGGCTGGGACGGTCCGACGAGCACGCCACCTCGCGTGTCCGGGACTCAGTATCCAGGAATACACTGTTGACTTCGTGGAATCAATCGTTGCACATCTCGCTTCCACCCCGGCTGGGACGGTCCGACGAGCACGCCACCTCGCGTGTCCGGGACTCAGTATCCAGGAATACACTGTTGACTTCGTGGAATCAATCGTTGCACATCTCGCTTCCACCCCGGCTGGGACGGTCCGACGAGCACGCCACCTCGCGTGTCCGGGACTCAGTATCCAGGTATACACTGTTGACTTCGTGGAATCAATCGTTGCACATCTCGCTTCCACCCCGGCTGGGACGGTCCGACGAGCACGCCACCTCGCGTGTCCGGGACTCAGTATCCAGGTATACACTGTTGTCTTCGTGGAATCAATCGTTGCACATCTCGCTTCCACCCCCGGCCGGGACGGTCCGACGAGCACGCCACCTCGCGTGTCCGTGCCCCAATGTCTCTGGTTATTGTTTTGCCCTTTGTTCAAAATACGATTTGAACAACGACCCTACCCTACCTCGGCCTCGACAGTGATCCTGAAATACAATGTTCGTGATGGAGGAATATTAATCTAACACTGTGCAGATTGCTTCTAACTTTGGAAGGGTATTAAAGTTTCTGCGTTGTTTTATTGCTGTCAATTGTCCTCGAGTGCCTAAAATGTTCGACAATCAGTTGAAATCCATGGAAATGCTTCACTTAAGTTGGTTTGATGTTTTTAATTTTTTTTCTTTCCTCCGTTTGGACATAGTATTAGTATCTGACCTAAAACTCAAAAGTGTTGAATGGTCGAAAGTCCTAAAAATATGTGATACCAAAAAATGTGATATGTAAAAACCAGCAGCGTATGCATATATTGAATATCTGGAATCCTTTCTTTCTTTGATTTAATTCACGCTCTTACCCATGAAATTTATAGAAAACTAATCGCCAATACTGAGAACATTGTTAGTCTAAAAATAAAAAAATAAAAAAATAAAAAAAATAAAAAAATAAAATTGTTCATAGCTAGCAAACAAAGACACTGACCGCGGCTTGTATGCAGGTTGATATGATATTTTAATTTGGACTTGGGCGTCCATTCAACACAGAGTTTCTGGTGAATAACTGTGCTTTTTGTAGCCATCACAACTACCTACATTAGGCCCCTATTGATATCTTTATACTACTAAATTATTATAAAAATCCTTTATGAACAAATACCATTTAATTCAAAAACTTAAGTAACTTGTTTACAATATTAAAAACAAAACAATAACAACTAAACACATGATTATTATATCATGTGACATCTCCCCTTTTGAGACTTTAATTTTTTTTTTTTTTACAAGTTCATCTTGTTTGGAGGTTTTATTGTTCTACCACTTCTACGACTTATAATTCTTGATCTCACTGGAGGATCCCTCTTTTCTTCCCCTTTGGCGTCACACTGACCTCTTAATGCAGGCTTGTAATGTTTCCGAAGGTGTATCGAATTTCTTCTTTGTATGCTGCCATTATTATGTTTAATTAAATAGGATCTTGGTTGAGGCAGTTTTTCTATAATCTTAGCTGGTTCCCATTGTTTGTTAAAAACATTCTGTACAAGGACATCTTGACCAACATAGAATTCTTCACCACCATTTCCCGATGCATTTCGATCATAGTAAAACTTTTGTAAATATTGATTTTCTTTCATTTTATTGATTACATCTTCTGACACAGGTCTTGGTTTTAAAAATTGTTCATTAATTGGGAGCTTTGTTCTGATATGACGACTGTTGAGAAGTTGAGAAGGAGAATATCCCAAACCAGCCACGGGAGCATTGCGATAGTTTAGTAAATACAATTCAATATCTTGTTTGTTTTCATTTGCTTTTTTAAACATGGTTTTAAAAATCCCGACGGCCTTCTCAGCCAAACCGTTTGATTTAGGGTGATAAGGACTTGAAGTAACAATTTTAAAGTTCCATTCTCTTGCGAACTGTCCCATTTCAAAGCTATTGAATGGCATATTGTCTGCAATCATTGTCTGTGGTATTCCGAATCTGCTAAATGTTTCCTTCAACTTCCTTATTATAGTCGAACTATTTTTATTGTTAATTTGATATACTTCAAGCCATCGTGAAAAGTAATCAATAATGACTAGATAGTACATTCCATTAATCTCTGCAATATCAGCCGCGATTTTCGTAAATGGTGTATCTGGTATTTCATGATTGATTAAAGGTTCTTTAGTGTTTGATCTATTGTATTTTTGACAGACAGCACAGGATGCAATCATGTTGCGGACATCAGAGTAAACTCCAGGCCAGTAGTAAAATTGATCAACTAATGAAGTTATCTTGGAGGTTCCAAGATGAGTCTCATGCAATAGATTTAGTGTCATTTTTCTTAGTGATTGAGGTACAACTAATCTTGTTCCATAGTATACCAGGCCATCACTGAGCTGTAAATCATTTCTCATCCTGTACATGTTTTTCAGTTCACCTTGCATTTGATCCACGTCAGGCCATCCACTATGTAAATACGAAATAACTTCTTTCAAAGTTTCGTCTAGCTTGGTTTTCTCTTGAAATTTCTTTTGTATTGGCTCACTTAGATGTACATCATTGGAACCTAGTGTATGAATGAAGTCTTTCATCGTTTTATCTTCTTTAGGTTCAGTTTTCAATCCAGTACGGGACATAAAATCAGCAATAAACATATATTTCCCAGGCAAATATTTTACATTTAGGTTGTAGTCAATGAGCTTAAGCTTGAGCCTCTTCAATCGATTGTTTAGTATTTTGTCCATTGGTTTAGACATCAGAGAAACTAATGGTAAATGATCAGTGAATACTGTTACAGATTCATGACCATAGATATAGTTATGTAGTTTTTGTACAGCAAAACAAATCGCTAACAGTTCCTTTTCGACTTGAGCGTAGGATTCTTCAGTTGTTGTCATAGACCTGGATCCGAAATACAGTGGCTTTCTTTTTTGAAGCAAGCAGAACCCAACTGAATCCCTAGATGCATCACATTGAATTTCGATTGGAGATTGTGGATCAAATGAAGCCAATACTTGAGGACTACACAACATTTGTTTTAGTTTTTGGAAGACTTGGTCATGTGTATCGTTCCACTGCCAAGCAATATCTTTTCTCAAAAGTTTTCGTAAAGGTGATACTAGATCTGACATGTTTGGTATGAAATGTCTCAGGTAGTTAACCATTCCTAACATGCGTTGTAAGTCTTGTTTGTTCTTAGGACTTTCCAGATTTTTGATTGTTTTAATTTTTTCTGGGTCAGGGAGCATTCCTTTTTCACAGAAAATGACTCCTACATATTTTATTTCAGGAAGACAATACTGAAACTTTGCAAAGTTAAACTTCACATTGAAACGTTTTGCTCTCTCTAATACTTCTCTTAAAATGTTATCATTTTCTTCCTTGGAGTCGCTAGCAATACAAAGGTCATCAAAGTAAAGGGAAACACCTTTTATGTCCCCAAAGTATTTGTGCACAAGCCTTTGAAATAGTTCAGGTAAACATGACAAACCAAATGGAGCTCGCAAAAATCTAAATGTACCGAATACTGTACTAAATGAGCACAATTTACTTGACTCATCATCAAGGGCAATGTGATAAAAAGCATCTTTAATGTCTAATACAGTAAATACTTTCTTGTGAGATAGATTCTGGGACAATTCTTCTATGGTTGGAATTACATATCGTTCCCTAACTATGTATTTGTTTAGTTCTATAGGGTCAATACAAATTCTAAGCGAACCGTCTGGTTTTTCTACAACTACAACATTGTTGATCCAATCTACAGGCTCCTCAACTGGAGCAATTATACCTTTCATTTGTAATGACTCTAATGTTTCCCGAAACTTTTCTCTAATTTTAAATGGAATACGCCTAGCAGGACTTACAGATGGAGTTGCATTTTCTTTCAGTTTAATTTTACATATATCGGGAAAGCAACCAAGTCCATTGAAAACGTCCTTGTGATTCTCAAAGATAACTTGTTTATCTTTTTCTATCTTATTACTGGCACTACCACTACGATCTACAGTATCTAATCGTTTAATCAAATTCAGGTCAACACATGATTGCAATCCTAAAATTGGAATAGCTGTATGATTATTTACAACTAAGAACTGTGCAAGGGATATTTTGGAATCAGTTTCAATCTGTACTGTCACAGAACCTACAGGTCTAATCTTAAATCCACCATAAGCTTCTAATTGTATATTACATTTCTCCAGTGACTTATGCGAGATACCACATTTTTGAAGCATATGAAGAGGTAATATGTTAACATCAGCCCCGCTATCAAGCTTTAGTTTTATTTTATGCCCATTTACAGAAAGCTCTTTGCACCAGATAGGTTTCTTACCAAGAGAGTTCACAATATAAAGACTATTGATTTGATTATCATCACAGTCACCAGACTTATCAGATACTCGAAAGGTACCATAATCCTCTTCAGCTTTATTTTGATCTTCTAGACAGCTAACGTTACTAGTCTGATGATAACGTTTTAGCCTACACATGTTGGAAAAATGATTAGGCTTTGAACAATAGTTGCAAGTTTTACCCATAGCTGGGCAAGCTCCTGAGTGTTCCCTACCACACCTAAAACATTTATTTTTACTGTCAAACTGTTGTGGTCTCTTAGGGTTTTCATTAAAACTAGTTTTATTTAACTTATCTGTAACGATAGAAGACTTCTGCTTAATCACATCGATGGTATTCTTTTTTTCAATTCCTCTGCGTAAAAGTTCCATGTTTTTGTCTGCAAGCTCGAACGACTTACAAAAATTTATTACCTTCTCAAGACTTGTGTCTTCACGGAGAAGCTTTTGTTGCATTTCTCTTGAGTTTATCCCCAGAGCGATGAGCGCTTTCATAATTTTCTCCTCTTGCTCTCCAAATTCACACGGTCTTATCAGTCTCCTCAGATCAGCATAAAATTGTTCGAACGATTCTTCAGGATGCTGTCTCCTTGAAAACAGCTTATAAATATCCATATTAAGGTTTCGTTTCGGTATGCAATGTTTTTCCAGGATATCAAGGATTGAATTGATGGTTTCTCTATCTTCAGAGCCATCTTTCAAACTATTGTATAGCTTTAAACCATCAGAGCCTAATAAATTTTTTAGTCTTGCAACTTGCACTTCACGTGATTTCTTTTCAGTTTCTGTGGCTACTAAATATATCTTCACTTCCTCTTTAAAGTTGGTAAAATTGTTGGCTATGTCCCCAGTGACATCTAATGTTGCTGGTTTATTGTACTCCATTTTTTTATTTTTATTTTTATTTTTTTCAAAATGTAAAATCTAACACTGTTAATAATCATTTAAACAGCATACATTCGACTGCGCCATGATATCTTTATACTACTAAATTATTATAAAAATCCTTTATGAACAAATACCATTTAATTCAAAAACTTAAGTAACTTGTTTACAATATTAAAAACAAAACAATAACAACTAAACACATGATTATTATATCATGTGACACCTATTACATCAGGCTGATCCGCCTGAAATAAAACCTACTTGTAATGTATTTAAATTGTGATACATTTAGCTGATTTATCGACGTAGCGAACCACCCAGCCTGCTTCATGTACACTTGAGTATGTAGTGGTGGCTGTTCTGCGACGTTGCTCAGCCACCTAGGTTAATGGTGCCGATTTTAAGTCAAATAATGTTTTTTTTGTTGAAACGTTGATTTATTTACCTAATTGTATCCATGGTGGATGTCTTTACAATATTATAAACAAGCTGATAACCCCGGCTTTGTTCGGAAGGATTATTTTCTCTTCTCGTATTCTTGTTGTTTCTTAGAGCTACATTTTGTTAGTAACCATAGTAGCTATTTCTAATGGTAACCATAGCAACTATTCAAAGCACTCCCAAAACCCTTGCCATCCAAGGTCCTTTTAGGACGATCCTTGGCCTAAGCCCTTAAATATATCAATAGCAAATATATCAATACCACCATAGTGCACATCATGAGATTCCAAGCTTTAATTTGACACCAAGATTAAACATAACTCTAAACTTACTTATGTCTGCGACATGTAGTTTTGGCTGCAGCCTGAAATATACCAACACACAACTCTTTTTATATATATTGATATTGATTGATTAGAGGAGCTTTTCTGTGTATCTGTTTTGGAATTTGTGAGAAGTAAACTTACCCCGCGACAACTGACCACGCACAGAGCCGCCGTTGTTGGCTACGCTGGAGGGCTGGGGGTCGCTGTGGAGTGTAGAGCCCTACAGCGGTGTGACGTCACTCCCTCGCCCCTCGACCGTCGAGCGAACTGAGATCTCTGTAGCGCACATTCTGTTTTCTGCAGCTTCATCAAGCATTTTACAAACCAGTATATCAATTTTTAAGTTATTGTAAAGCAGCGGTTATTTTCATTGTAAAATGTAATGGGTCCCAGTAGGATATCTACACAAAAGGTGTTTGGAATGTTAAAACTATATTAATGCATTCTGAAACTATAGTTTCTGAGTTAATTGGTTTATATTGTGGTGCATACAATATAACCCACAAAATGGTTTTATTGTTTGGAAATTGCTTCGTTATTTCTGACCTATTCTTAATTTCAAATTTAAAACATTTTTATCTCTCTGCTTAATGCATTATATCAATATATATATATATATGTATAAAGATAGTTGTGTGTTCGTATGTTTCGGCACAGACAAAGGAATCTATCCTTAGTCTGTGGTTTCGGGCTACAGCCAAAACTACATGTCGTTGACACTTGATCTTGGTGTCAAATTAAAGCTTGAAATCTCATGATGTGCACTATGGTGGTTTGTGCACTATGGTGGTTTGGTTTTGATTTCTTCAAGGGCTTAGGCCCAGGATCGTCCCAAAGGAGCCTATGTCAAGGATTTTGGGAGTGCTTTGAATAGTTGCTATGGTTACCATTAGAAAAAGCTACTATGGTTACTAAGAGAATGCAGCTCTAAGAAAAAAAACTACAAGAATAAATATTCTCCCGGACAAAGCCGGGATTACCAGCTAGTTTTCAATAAATAGTATAACGAAGTGGTTTATGTATGTATGTTTGTTGTATAGGGCGAACTGACCGGGCTGAAATTTTACTCAAAGGTAAATCAGAATCGATGGAACACATTGGCCTATTCACTTCCTTAAAACTCCCTGGGCTTCGTCCCTTAGGCCTTCTGTACGACTATGTACTTTCTACAGAATCATTGGGTTTGATAGTTTTTATTTCGTTTCCATGGGAACAACTTTTTTCAGTTCACCCGTGTGAAAACCGGGCACAGCAGAATAGTTGCTATATTTTATGTACTAAACATATACATTTTTATAGTTTTATCAATAAAAACATACTTTTTGTGTTATTTAGCTAGACACGACCATAATTTTCAATTAGTTTATGGAAAAACAAAAGACTATGTGAAGCATATTATTTAAATCAACTGTATCTGACCTAAGATATGAATCTGGAAACTAGAAAATACAAGCGTTACTGAAATAACTTCGGAAGTATACAGTATAAGTGGATAAAAACCGCATAAAACATATTTGGTTAATCTATTTTGTCAACGTTGTACACTAGATTTACCTTACTACACCTGAAATTTGAAAGGTTCAAGTTTTATTGTTATTCCGTTACAAGTAATGACCATACGAAACCCATGATTTGTTTTGAAATATAAAAGATCTATTTTCGCGATTGACCTTTTTCAAACATTGGACCGCTGGCGTTGTCAGCGGCAGCGGCAGGTGGGATGAACTTCTGCTGACATTTACCGCTGACGAGCCGCCCACCGGTAACGGGTCTGATACAATTGTAACCTGCTACTTTTATTTCTTATGGCTGTAATGTACTCTTTTCATAAATGAATGATAAAATTATTAGATTAGTTGTCAATGAAGAATGACACTGTTATTTTTAATGGTAACCCTCATTGTCCTTCTCAGCTTTTTCATTTTTTTCTCAACTTTTTCAGTTTTTTGTTTTTTGCTTTTTCATATTTGGTACACAATGGCGGTTGAATATAGTATGAAAGTACCTGAACACCTTCGGAAGCATGCGTGATGATCCTGGTTTCACTCGTGGAAATACTTTATTGTAGTGTTGAGATTTCATTTGTCTTCACTTTTAATTTAGTTTCAATATATTTCCAATTTCGTGATAACCATGGAAACGATGTATAAAAAATAAGGCCTCTAGGATGTAGTTCATAATAATTAATTTCGTACAACAGAACTGATCGACCCTGAACTGACAAAGTGACACATAGGCTGCAGTCGAATTTCAGGGTTTCATGTCTTATTTTGGAGATTCGTTTCGGTGATGAGTCAGAGGTATTTTTCCTTAATTGTTAATAAAAATAAATAAATAGTGTTTGATGCCTTAACTTTCGTTGTGTCAGGAAGTGTGGATGCGGGAAACAGTTTTCAACGGGACATTTACACAGTTGGAGTCATCGGTGGCGAGTGAGGCCGTCAGTTCGATGTAAACATTTACATTTCACTTGAGGTTACATTCCGTCAACGGTCATTGGTCCATCCGCGACAGTCTCCGGCGTCTCTCGACACCCGCCGTTATGGAAAAATAGTTATGGAAAAATGGTGAAAAGCGTAATAATAAAGTTATTTGTGTACAAACACATAATTCTTTAGCTTAGGGCATTAGTATATACTTTTAAAATCTCGAGGGTTGCAGTTCCGTAAGCGGTCTAAATTTTAACGATTGAAAATGTCGAATTGTAAGCAATACATCGATTGGAAATTCATCGAACTAGTCGTCTCTTTTTATAATATATGGAATCGGCTAACTTTTTAGCTTTTTAGTTGAAATGAAATCATCGTATTTAGTTCCTACTTAAATAGGCCTATGCGGTATATTCGTTGTTGTTATGTTCGGTTTGATTTTTAGAAGAAAAATGATTAAAATTTAGTCGAGTTAGATCCTATAGGATCAAAAAGGTCGTAAAATGAAAAAAACATCGGCTGGTTTCCTCATTAGTACCTTTGAAATCAGTTAGTAGGGCCCTAAGTATTGAAATCACACATCTCATCATCTCACGCCTTCCTGGCGCGA
The DNA here is from genome assembly GCA_035578135.1 of Flexamia atlantica. Taxonomy (NCBI): domain Eukaryota; kingdom Metazoa; phylum Arthropoda; class Insecta; order Hemiptera; family Cicadellidae; genus Flexamia; species Flexamia atlantica. The sequence continues at coordinate 89,189,482 of JAQJVK010000001.1, forward strand.
CATAACTATGGTTGTGATCCAGCCGGTTCATTTTTGTCACGTAGACAGACAGACAGACTCTGTCACGCACTTCCGTCCTCTTAACACTTCCTATTCATGGAGTAATACACTGCCTCCAGCCACGTAGCAAATAGCCTGTTCGCCCGGCTGTTTCCTGGCTATTAAGGGGGTTTAACATTGGCTGTCTGGGAGATTTAATTTAAAGTAGATATTTAACTGAGTAGGTTTGCAGCTTTGCATAGTGATACGTGACAGAGTAATGTTTTAGTTTCCAATGCATAACTTACTGCAACCACATAGTAACCAGATATCTGGTTACTCTGTGCTGCAACTAATATATGAACATCAAAATGTGACTTCTTTAGGCTTATGCGGCAGTCAGCAATTTAGAGTATCTGTGTTTTTCTAGAACCAAGTATTAACTAATTATATTTGTAATCCAATCAAATTTTACCAGAGGATGCGAATAGACAAGGACCTGCCCAAATTCGCAAGTGTAAAGCTATATTAATTATATTACGAGTTTTAAGTTAAGTTCTTTCTTGTAATGTGTTTGATCGTTTAACATAAACCATTGTATTTCTAATTATTGACATGAATAACATATAAGACGAGAACTTGTTGTCACAGACATAATGAAAGAGATAACCTAAATATATTTGTTACCCACACCGTAAACCCATTTAATTAAAACTAAACACACGATTGTTTTGTTAAATCAGTCGTTGCAAATGTAGAGACTCTCCCATGTCATGAGTTAATACACAATATTTACATAACAGAAGGCCTTTTAATGGTATCTATCTATCTTCTATCTTCTATGTTATTAAAAGAATTTCTAGGATTTTGTACAGAGCAAACCTACCCCTAGAAATTAATATTTCTACACATATTTGGTATCAAATTAAAGCTATTACTCTCTAGATGTTCCTTTTGCGGGTTTGGAAAACATCCCATGAAAAGCCTTCATACAGGAGGCTTTTGAAATTTCAGCGAAAGTTCTACTATCTGTGGTAGAACCTGTGAACTTTTTCAAATTCACATTTGTAACAAAACAGATGATCAAGATTCAGTCCCAGATATATGCCACAGAATGCAGGGCAAGCAAATGTCATTATGATTTTGATTTCTTAAAATACTGAAGTTTTTCTAAGACAACAGAAAATAAGGAATAGTATTTGCCATATTTAAACTAACTAAGACCAACAGTCTGATATCATCTTAATTTACTATATTTCTTTTCTTAAAAAGGAAACTTAAAAAAAGGATGAACATAAGAAAATAGGAGGTGCTCTGGAGATGGGATTTTATAAACTATTGACAGTGAAGACACATCGATACATGTTTCAACACATTGATGCATGCTTCAACGTTTTGAGCTTTAAAATATGAATATTAGTTGAATGTTAACCTAAAAAATTCAATTTTTAAAACACATTATAAATTTAAAACCTGTATTTTGTAAATGCACTAGGAGTGGGAGGATATTGAAGTGTTAACGGTTAGCCTACCCGTTTTACTCGATTTTGATATGTACCAATAACAATATGCCTAAACTAATGAAGGGTTTTCATAGAAAGTTATGTTATTTGCTTAGGTAAAAATATGCCAAATTTGTATTTAAGATCCGAAACAAAAAGTGGGTCTTTGAAAATTTAATTCTTTGGCCGTCATGTGTGTTGAATAATTTGTTTTTACGGCGAATGGATATTTTATAAATGTTATTTAGAGATTAGTTCATCAGTAAATCAGTGGTTTGTCCATCTTCTAGCCTATTGTTGTTAAGACCTAACCAAGATGAACGCAAGAAACTGACGTGTAAAGTGTTGTGTAGAATTAACTCTACAACAGAGGCATGAAGATGCACCAAGCAATGAAGATCCATATAAACTAACCCCCATTTAATGTGAAATTAATGCTGACGCACTGTCGAAATTTAAAAGTGTAGAATGTACAAAAGGGTAAACATGGACACTTTTAAAGCAGATGAAATAAATGAACTTCTCAAATTCCGTGAGGAATTTCTTACCTATCTTGAAGTTTCGAGTATAAAGTAATAAGTTATTTCTAAAAGTTTGCCTCGATGAGAAGTTTAATTACTGGCAATTTTATTTCAGTGCTATGACATACAAATTAATAGGAAACCAAAAAGAAACACAAACATTCACACAGTTCATCATTGAAAGGTATTTTACGCTGCAAAACTCCATACATAATCAACATGAAACTAAAGCCTATTTTACCAAGTCGTTTTTATAAGTCACGAAGTGACGCGGGCTGCTAGTCTATATTATTAAAAGAATTTCTGGGAGTTTGTACAGAGCAAATCGACCTCTAGAAATTAATTTTTCTATACATATTTGGTATCAAATTAAAGCTATTACTCTCAGATGTTCCTTTTGCGGGTTTGGAAAACATCCCATGAAAAGACTTTGCACAGGAGGCTTTTGAAATTCCAGGGAAAATGCCACTATCTGTGTTAAAACCTGTGTGAACTTTTTCCAACTCACATTTGTTTGTTGCAAAACAGATGATCAAGATTTGAAATAGCAGAGATATCCCCCAGAATACAGGTCAAGCAAAAGTCAGTCAACATTCATCCACATTATGATTTTTACTTCTTAAAATGATGATGTTTTTTTAAGACTACAGAAAATAAGGAAGAGTATTCACCCTTTTGAAACTAAGACCATCAGTCTGTAATCATCTAAATTGACTGTATTTATTTTCTTAAAAAGGGAACTTAAAAAAGGAACACAATTAACTCAGGAGGTGCTCTGGTGATAGGATTTTCTAACAAACTATTGACAATGAATACGAATTGATACATGTCATGTTTCAACACATTGATGAATGTTCAACGTTTAGAGTTTTAAATAGCAATATTAGTTAAATGTTAACCTAAAAAAATAAAGTTTTAAAACGCTAAAACCTGTATTTTTTTAATGTACATGGAATGTGATATTGAAGTGTTAACGGTTAGCCTGTCTATTTGGTTTGATTTTTAAATGTACCAATAACAACATGCCTATTTAATGAGGGTGTTTCATTGAAAGTTTTATTATATATGCTTAGGCCTAGGTACAAATTTGCCAAACATGTATTTAAGATGTAAAACAAAGAAGCGGGCCAATTTGAAAATTTAATTCCTTGGCCGTTTGAGCGTTGAATAATTTTGTTTTTATAAGGCAAATGGCTATTTTTATATTACTAATACTTTAAGCGATTTTTTAATATCCAAATTGTGAGAGTTTGACAGCTCGCAGGATGATGGGAGAGGGCTCAAATGAAAGGTCTCGGTCCCAGGGGGTCGGGAAAAATATCAGGTTAAGTCCAAATCTACCAGAAAATGAGAAATATCGAAAAATGTCTTCCATTTAAAGTGCATTGGGATTGAACAACGTCTACTTTGTTTATATTAAACAAGTGGTGCTAATGCTTGATTCAAAGCCATGTAGGGTAGATGTTGACATGTGGGATTTTTTTTTCAAAATGCAGCTAACTATGCACGTTCAATGTTCTATAAAAAAAATTAAATTTTAGATTTTCAGATTTTATAATAATTAAGGGTTTGAGTTTTTTCATAATTTAAAATTATACAAAGTTAAGTACGTTTGTTTAGTTTATGTTTTAACGATGCAAATTTAATACCAAATGATATATATATAAATAATTACGTAAGGGAAATTTTTGCGCCGAAATTGTGGGCGTTTGGGAGGTCGCAGGATGATGGGAGGGGACTGAAATTGAAGGTCTCCATCCCAGGGACTCGGGGAAAATACTGAAATTGCTTTAAGCTTACTAGAAAATGAGAAATAACGTAAATTAGCTGTCATTTAAAAACCATTTGGATGTACAAAGGTCTGATTTGTTTACTTAAAACTAAATGCTGGATATAATCATAATTTTGTGGATCTAAAAGCCTATTTTCTAAGAGAGTATTTTGTAATATAGTAAAGAAGGATTATGCTTAGGGGCTGTTAGCCCCTTCAAGCCTCTAGTTCCTTCAAGCCTCTAGTTATTTTTATTTTATTTATTTGTTATTTAGAGATCAGTTCATTGGTAGATCAGTATAGTTTGTCCATCTTCTTACAATTTGTTGTTAAGACCTAACAAAGATGATTGTAAGAAACTGACGCGTTGTTGTTGTGTAGAATTAACATAAAGATTCAATACTCAAGAAAACTCTAAAACAGAGACATGAAGATGCACCAAGCAATGAAGATCCATGTAAACTAACCCCCTTTTGTGCAAAATGATCGTTGTTGCGCTATCAAAATTTTAAAGAGTAGAACTTATACATAAACACTTTTAAAGCAGGTAAAATTAATGAACTTCACAAATTCTGTGATGAATTTCTTAAGGTACCCATATTGAAGTGTAATGTCTAAGGTAATTAGTTATTTTTTTATTTTAAAGTTTGCCCCAACGAGAATTTCAATTACTGGCAACAATATTTCAATGCTATAACACAAGGAATCGGTCTAGAAAATAAAAAAAATCACAAAAATTCACACACTTCCTCTTTGAAAGGTATTTTGCGCTGCAAAACTCCATACATAATCAACATGAAACTAAAGCCCATTTTACCAAGTTGTTTTTAAGTCACAAAGGCTGCTATAGTTAAACTTAAACAAACTCTGTTGAAAATCAATCAAGCAAGTATGTTTGATATATATGTATGTTACATATTATTATGTAGCCTAAACAAACATAGCTCAATGCGAAAAAGTTCGCTATTATTGATGAAGTGCGAACTGATGATTCTTTTCGTCAAACTTGAGAAAGCACTAATTGTTCATGCTTATGACATTACGTCAAACTTCTCATTAGACCATATTATATAGCATAAACTGAAAAAAATAATACGGAGAAATAATTGAAATTTGTCCTTAGTCTAAATTTACTCAGCGCAAATTATGCGTCCAATGTAATTGTTGAGACATACGTATAAGAAAAGTCGCATAATTGACATAATAACAAGTTGAAATCCTTTAATTTTGGAGTCTCATCGAAAAACCTGCAAACAAATTACTTTTACTCGTATAAATAAGATCGCGGACAATATGCGATCGTCAGGAACCCCGATACGCCACAATAAATCAACTTCAGCGGCAGCGATCGGTAGCAATTGTTGCATCGGTCGGTCGATAGGGTGTCATTGTTGCGGGGTGGAGGTAGTTGACCGCTTCTCCACCAGGCAGCGCCACCGCGCACAACCCCTCACCGACTGACTGGTGGCGCTCTCGCCCAATCTGCGTTGTCTCGGTTACGCGTGTTTACTCCTTTTTCTCTGGCAGGAGACTTTGCTTATCCCACGGTAGTTGTAGATTATTTATCTCGCGTGGTTGTGTAAGTAGAAAGCGTATCGGCGCCGACGCTGAGTTCCTGACACGGGCACGTCCACTGTGCGGTGGCGCCTGTAACGGCGGCGACGTCAACCATGACTGCAAGATAGGATAATGTAGTCCAGTATCATGGGGAGAACATCTTACGTTCTATCAAACCAACTTGAGTTTTGACTCCCCAAGCACACACACATTGGAAAAAGTATTGCAAAAGTAAATTTATTCAAGGAGATAAATTCGTCTGAAGACACGATTCTGTTTCTTAAGGACATTTCAAAACTACAACCTTTAGGCCAATTTTTGGCCAGAAGAAGTAAACAGATAGCGTACCAGACATCTGATATTATAGGGTTCGCCTTAACGAATTTGCATTATGAGCTATCTCGTGAAAATCCATTTGGTCTTTTGCAAAATCACAATTCTGAACAAAATATTTGACATGATATTAGAGCAGCAGTAGACTAAAATGACATCAAATTAATAACAGAAAATAATAAGCATTAAGTCTGACTTGAATTGGATCTTTGTATGTCCCACAGGAGATGCCCTAGGTATTTTAGCGGAAACGGAGTCATGTGCAAAAGAAACATTCTCTGAAAATTGTATGCCCTCCAAATCTAGACACAGAGCTCTATGTAGGGTCTCTGCCGTATTTAGATATGAATATTGTCGCAAGCACCAAGATGGATGGGGAGTGCGCTGTTGGCGAAATTATTTTTATTATTTGTTTGGGTAGTTAATCCCTAATATGATCCTGTATGTTAGAGTACACCAATATTTACATGTAAAAGGCTCTGAAAATCGCAAAAAAGTTTTGACAGTGCAACAAACTCATTTCATGTAGTCGTTTTCAGCTGAGGTTAGGCCAGGGTTAAGGCAGACGATTTGATAAGTCTACGTTTTGCCGCATTTCGTGCACTCAATAATTAGTTGAAGTTTCGCTAGCAGTGCTTATTCAAAACAAAAAATTAAAAATTTTATTCTTCTACAAGAGTTAAGCCTCAAGCGGGGCCGACGCAAACAAAGAGTCCTTAAAAACGTAAATTCTGAAGAATCCTGGAAACCGGCAAACCTCCACATTATCCCCTTTAATTTGACACATAAATATTAAAGATCGGTTCACCAGTCACAGATAACTCAGGCTTTAAATTGCGTATTACTATTTAAGTAGGATTTACAGATGAGGAGTCAGGATTTTCGATGAGTAAATAGAACTTTCCCCTCAGGTTGTGGAGAAGAGGTGAAATCTAATTACTTCCAAAAATTATTAAAACCACAGAAACTTATTAACAATGTATTGACTTGATTATTTCACTGACAGGATTCAATAGACAAGGTATTTTTAATTGGTCTAGTCAGAAGATCATAGTCCTTGTTCAGAGTTAAGAGCAAAATAAAAGCAAATCAAAAAGTTTATTGATAATCATCATAAATTTACAGCTAATTACAATTATATAACGAAAAATATCACATGGGTCGAATAACTTGTGCGTGATCTGAGTCCGTATACTACGTTACTACGTAGGCCTAGAAATTATCAAATTAAAATGTAAAATATAAGCACTCTCTCATAGAGAAAAAAATAACAAAAGAATTACAGCTCAAGATAGACTTCATAAAAAATAAATAAATATAATGAAAAAAGGATTTGGAAAATATTTGTTGTTACCAATGTCAATTTTTTTGTAAAATAAAGAAGTAAATATAAGATCTAAAACTATATAAATTATAGATTTTCCGATTTACTGAGGCATGGATTTTTGTCATAGACGAACTGTTAAGAGTAGGGTTGAAGCAATCAAAGTAGTCATATGCATCAGTTAAGTTATACAAGATATTCCGGACTGATAAGCGTCTCGATATCATCAAGACCTATCTCCACCACCTCCACCAGCCAGGCAGCGACAACCCTCTTAAATACACTCAGCGACACTCGCAGGTCCTTAATTTCTTGAGGAATTTAACGCAACGAACAATTACAAGTAGTTGTGTAAAACGCGTACTTGTTAAATTTATAAATTTAAAAATAAATATAAGTATAATTTTTTTTCTATATTATAAATTATAATATAGAAAAATATATAAGTATAATTTATAATACAGAATAATATTTAAGTATAAATTATAATATATAATATAGAAATTCCTGAAGGTTGTTTTCTTGTAACACTTCATGCAGTGAGAGAAGGTTTTTCGTCGATTTTATTTAAAAATCCAAAAAAGTAAAATGCTTTATTGGTAAATTCTTCCGGCCTTGGCAGATCTTTACTATAAAAATTGCACAGTGTGCTGCTGTGATCATTCAAGTCAAGGCGTAATGTATCAATTTTTACTAGAAAACCAAACAGTGAATTCAGCTCATCATACGATTTTTTTTCTGTTCTGTAACTCATTGATCAGAACGTCGAGGATTGTACGTAGTACGTATTTACTCTGAAGTTGTCACGGCTTGACAGATGAATTCGGATGAATTTAATTTTCTCGGGTTTCACCAGGAAGAAGTTTTCTATCATCCCCCCTTTTGGTTTCGTCTTCATACGCTTCGTTCTCTAATTTTACGAGAGCTCCATTTTCATAAATATCAAAGTCATATTCCTGTTTTAAGCTTTGAACATACTTGAGCAATGAATTGTACACTATTGACACTGTTGCCAAATCTGTTTCTAGAGACTGGAGTTTTTTACTGGATACGCTAAATAACATTTAAACATTCTTGTATGTAAATATGGTAAAAAACCACTAGTCTTGAACTAGGGTCGCGGGTTTTGGCAGCGAGACGAGCGATAAAGGTAGCGCAGGCCAAAAGGCGACGGCGGCGCGAGGAGCCTATCAGTGCTCGCCGCCGTCTATCTGCTCTTTCTCAGGCTTAATAAAATGCAAATTATTTTTACTAGTGGGGTTTAGATAATCCTCCAATCCTCCGATGTCGGAAGTTTGTTTTCCGTTAAAGTTAATTTTATTTTCTAACAAAAAAGTTGTTAAACCCCCCAAAACTTGCCGCCCCTGAAAATTTGCCGCTCTGGGCTTAAGCCCCTTAAGCCCCCCCCCTAAATCCGCCACTGGTTTCAATAATCTGACAGTCACAAATAAATGCTGCCTGCGGATCCGCATGAGTCCAAGGCCATGGCTGAGTTCGGCGGGCTGCTCAAAGCGCAATAGGCAAACTTAAACATTCATCATTAAAAAAAATTCTGAAACCCGTCTCCTTAACAATTTAAATTCAGATGATGCAATACTACAGACTTCTTACCATCTACGTCCCCTAAGAATTTCGCGATATCATCTGTACACAGAAAGATCTTTCCAGGAATTTTAGTGTTATCAATGTTATTTATATAAATTAAAAACAGCAAAGGCCCCGTAGTGCTACCTCGAATAATTCCAAAATCTACAGCCATTTAATCTCTAATCCTATTGCCTAAATAAATTTTAAACCATTCTAGTGTAATACCCCTTATTCCCAAATATACTAATTTTTGAAAAGAATATTCCTATCGATCGAATCGAAAGCTTTTGCAAGATAAATTAATGCAATTAATATTTTCGCCACTGTTTTCCACTATGATTAACATAAGACTCGTTGTATTTGTTTATTCCGTTTATTTTTTAATAATCCGGCTTATTTAGTGCAGAACATCGGTAGATTAGAAGGAATGTGAGGCACGAAGGCGGAGCTCCCGTGACAACCGATGCCTGTGGCAGGCCGGACGCGATTGTCAACCTCTGCCAACTTGAGTAGCGCGCTCGTTGAAAACTTGGCCCGATACGATGCGTGACGCACTGTGACTCACACGGCGGCGCACTGCACACTGCACTGCCAGTGACGACGCGGCGTGGCGGAGGCGAGAGTTGTAGACCCGTAAAATCACTATCGCGGAAATAACAAGTTAATTGTGTTTTATCGTATTTAGTTTTGTTTAGTGTAGGCTACAAATTTAAACTTAACATGAATATTTACGAAGTCTTCTTCTGTCTTATTTTTTAATGAATGAGTATCGAACTTAACAAATTGTAATGGATTAAGAGTGTTTGTGTAAGTCTAAGGAATAAATATGTTATATTTGATTTAGTGTGATAAAAGAGTGTGACTTGTAAAAAGAGTGTGACTTAAAAAAGAGTGTGACTCACCTGCAAGAATAATGATAGAGGGAATGAGTATGCAGGTTTGCTGTCCCTTAAATGTGAAAATCGGGGATTTTAGGTTGTTATTCATATATACTATCAACTATAACACGCAGCAAATCAAGTTTTACTACGATATGTTGCGAAGCAAGTAAAAACATTTTTTTTGTTTATGTTTATAAGCAAGATGTAGAACTTTTTTTTATTTCTCTTAAGGATAATATAGGTACAACGTATACTATGTTTACCGCTTTCAATATATCGGTAAACAATGAGCGTAATACAATGATTCAGAATACTAAATTGTTTTTTTTCTGAGCTGAATTTGACGGGGCCCGTCCAAATTTGATAACTTATATTTTTGCGTTATAAACAAAAAACTTTTGCTCATTTTTAGGGAAAATTCGCAAAAAACACTCACTCTTAGAGCCTTATGACTCGGAAACCAAAATAATTGCGAATAAATGTATATTTATTTTTATTTGTAAGTAATAGTGGGGGGAATCGGTCCAACAAGAGGTGTTTGAAACGTTAAATCAAATAATATTACCTGACACAAAATTAAGCTTTGTACGCAGCAGAGCCACACAAAATAGCTAATGGTGAAGGCATTGGTGATAACTGACCAAAGTACGAGCCGCTGGGGAACAGGGACAGACACATTGGCTGTTGATAATACAGTTATATTGTTAAACATTCCTTTGTTTCTTTGTTGTAGAATCGTAATAGTAATACAAACAATCTGTGTATACTTAATCGGATTACCTTGGTACATTTACTTCCTATCCATGTAATATGTGTGCGTGTGCGAAGAAACTTTTTCTGCCTAAATAAGTGTAGCGACCATGCTAGTATTTGCTACGAATATTTTCTCACATTTTTTAATACCTTTCGCTTTACGGTACGTTTCCACTAAAGAAAATCTCGCGTGTTCTTTGCCGAAGACGACTTGTTGCAGAATTAGGGCAATGTGCAAGGCAGCATTATTTTCCATTGTTATAATCACAGCGCAGCTGTGGTTTCCAACGGCACGTTATAAAATGTCGAAACCCGACGCGAGATCCTGCAATTAGGCCACGGCTGTGCAACGTTTTGTCAGACAATAACCTGCGATGGCGTGGGTTCAGTCTCTCGCCAGCACTGACTGTTCCATCATAGCGGTGGGCAAACGTCGAATTCTTCCATGAAGCAATTGATTATTTCCTTTTCCAAAAATGTATTGTACTTACGTTGAATAGATATTCCGTTACAGAGTTCACGGTATCGCCTGATATTCTAAATACCCCCCGTAGCAGCAGACCTGGTTACTCAACGAATTTAAAATGCAAAAGAACATATTTCAATCCATCACATAGCCAGATATAACTTGTTTTAAGCTGCATAAGAATATCATCGGAAATGAATGCGCAGGTTTGCTGCAACAAGTATGTCAAAATTGGGTGGTTTTAATTCAATATGTAGTAGATCTGAATTATGAGAAGCCATGTTCCAAGTTTTATTAAGTTATGTTCACAAATAAATAAGATATAGCTTTTTTTTAATTTCCCATAAGGATAACATAGATAATGAGTATGCAGGTTTGCTGTCACAAAAATTAAGTTTTGGGGATTTTAGACTAAAATATTATATCTGATCTAGATGAAGCCATGTTGAGAATAAGCGAGACATAGAACTTATTTCCCATAATGTTGACATTGCGACATCGTACTGTGTTTACCACTTTCAATATCTCGGTAACCAATGGACATAAAGCAATGATTTAATATACTAAATTGTTTTTTTTCGAGCTGAATTTAATGTGGCTTCATCTAGATGAGATCTAATGAATATTAGTCTTAAATCCCGATATTTTCATTTTTGTGGCAGAAAACCGACATTCTCATTCCCCATGGCATCCTTATGGGAAATAGAAAAAATTCGATATCTTCCTTAACATATCTTGATAAAACTTGGTATATGGCTTTTTCTAGTTAAAATCTACTAAATATTTAATTAAAACGACCCCAGTATTAATGTACCTGTTGCAGCATGCCTGAATACTAATTCCCCATGTTATTCTTATTATGGCAATTACAAAAACATGTCATATCTCGCTATGTTGGATTGAAATATGTTTTTTTATTAAATTTGAAATTCGCTGTGTATGCAGGTCTGCTGCAACGGGGGTGTTTAATCTTAACCCGAACTAAAAAGGATCACAAAATCTATTAATGAATGAAGGCATCGTCTGCTTTAATTTATATATTCAGTAGTTTGAATTCCAATAATAACACATGGCTTTGCTGGAAAATCTTGTTTACTCCAATCAGCTGCTTTATTTGAAATTTCCATGCCCAGGTTAAATCTTATGGACAAATACAAAACTTCAAGGGCGTTATGGGTCGTTTCCTTTAGTATAATCTTCATTAATTTTATTTTCCTGCAAAACTACACGCCAACCAACGACACCTAAATTACTAAAATCGGCCCAGTAGTTCGGGGTAATGATCACAAAAAACCAATAGCGTATTAATGTTTATATATACCGGGTATCCATCAATTATCTAAATTTTAAATAATGTCTGTGGAATAAAAACTATAGGGCGTAGTAATATTCCTGTGGTTTTAGTTTTTTTATAGAAACACGTGTTCTCAGTTTATTTAGATCAAGTTTTCATAGTTGTAAATCATTCGCTTGTTACCAAAACAGCGAAATTAATGAAAATGGCGTTCTCTCCAGAAGATAAAAATAATACCATGACCACCTCGTTCCCCTAATGTTATTCCTATGTATTTCTTCATTTGGGGATTCGTTGAGAATGCAGTATATCGAACAAAAGTTCAGAACCTTGACGAACTTCGGCAAACAATATATATACATTTCAAACAATTGATGAGAATCACCAGCGCAACTTGGAGAGAGTTTGAATATCGACTAGAACTACTTAGGGCAATGGATGGCGCACATGTTGAGTTATACCTTTTATAGTATGTAACAAAAAATTCTGTAAATAGTCCTTTTCAGTAGAATAAATTACGTTCACTTAATTTAATGTATAATGCTGTTATTAATAATTAAATTTGTAATTATAATTTGTGGACACCCGGTATATACAGGGTGTCCGGAAATTATGGTAAAATATTTTAGTATATGACAGTAGAGGTAAAAATAAGAAAAAGGTTTAATAAACATGGGTCCTAAAGTGCATCGTTTTCCGTCTGTGTGTCTGTGATTTTTACATATTTAATCATATCTCACGAAACTCTTTACGTATAAACTTCAAACTTCGTATGTGGGTAACCACTATTAAGAACTATTTTTGTGAGAAGTATCAAATTTCTACTTTGTACCATTTCAAAATGGCGACTGTTTTTTGTTTTCAAAGCTAAATATCTTAAAAACAGCAAATTTTAGAAAAACTTTTACAAGAGACAAAAAATCTGCAAAATTTAATCCAATCAACGCTGATATTTAGATCATGATGATGAGGCTACTAATATCAGAGAAATATTAAATTTTCTGAATAAAACATGCAAATTTCAGACAGAATCGTCTAAATAACCATGTTTTTATTCACAAAAGTTAACATTTCTCCGTTATTAGTGGTCCGATCATCATAGTGTTAATATCAGCGTTAATTGGATTAAATTTAGCAGGTTTTTGTTTCGTATAATTTTTCTAAAATTTGCGGTTTTTAAGATATTTAGCTTTGAAAACAAAAAACAGTCGCCATTTTTAAATGGTACAAAGTAGAAATTTTGTACTTCTCACAAAAATATATCTTAATGGTGGTTATCCACATACCAAGATTGAACTTTATACGTTAAGAGGTTCGTGAGATATGATTAAATATGTAAAAATCACAAACAGACACTCAGACGGAAAACAAACCACTTTTCGACCTATTTTTATAAAAATTTTTTCTTATTTTCACCCCTACTATCAAATACTAAAATATTTTTCCATAATTTCCGGACACCCTGTATACAGGGTGTCCAACTTAGTGTGCCACCATTGGTATTTCAGAAACTATTGTATTCAGAGAAAGCTTTAAATGGGGGACTTCACCTACTTTTTTAAGATATTTAAAAATGTGAATTCCATTTTCTTCTAAATGGCCGCCATTTTCCAATATGGCGGACAACTTTGATTTTTCTTATGGAACACCCTGTATTTTATGGCATAATTGGATTCTACGCTTAATTTTAAGAACTTTTTACTCCTTGACATTTTTACCTAAACCCAATGGTTAAGGAGATATAAGCCGTTAAAATTTGATTTTTCCCCATAAGAAATACATAGCGTTATTGTCGATTCTCGGTATATCGATACCGGTAGGGATAATTAAAACATACCAGAGAACAAAAGTGCTTTAAAATGTGATTTTAGTTTAAAATACAATCATAGAAAAAGTTTTTAGTCGAAATCCACTCATAGAAATGAACAATTTTGAATAGTTTTGTACTCCATAAGGATTGCATGGGATGCACAGTTAAAATGGACTCAATGCATTTCAAATGGGGAAAAATCAAACTTTAACTGCGTATATCTCCTTAACCATTGGGTTTAGGTAAAAATGTCAAGGAGAAAAAAGTTCTTAAAATTAAGCGTAGAATCCAAATATGCCATAAAATACAGGGTGTTCAATAAGACAAATTAAAGTTGTCCGCCATATTGGAAAATGGCGGCCATTCCATTGAAAATGGAATTCATATTTTTAAATGTCTTATAAAAGTAGGCGAAGTCCCCCATTTAAAGTTTTCTCAAAATCCAATAGTTTCTGAAACACCAATGCTGGCACTCTTAAGTTGGACACCCTTTTTTACTAATGGTGTTTTTTGCTTCTTTGAGCCCCGAAACGAAAAGTTATCATGGTCTTGGGTTTAGGTCTTACCATGAGACTTACGGTAACATCTTCTGCTTTAAGGAAATTCGCTCAAAGCAAGGGAAACGCATTAATAAGCTGTATAGCTTCTTAAAATCTTCATTGAACCGGCTTAATGTTCAATATCTCACTCGTACTGGTGGCAATAATCATTCTGTGTATATTGAATGGCTCAAGGGCACATTGACGTGGGAGGCTAAGTTCAGAGGTCAACTTCCACTCCCTCCCACCATTATGCCCTGCTATACTGTATATCATTACACCATTCCATATTTATTATGTCATACTTGCTTGAATGTACTTTAACACTTGAATGTGGATTTCTGTGGGTGTCTAAATATTGAAATTGCATCATTTTTTATAATTTTTTTATATTTATTATCTAAGCGGTCGATGCGTCGGAAGTACTCAAAAGTCATTTTTGATTTATGAAAACTTAAGGTAAATGAATAAGAACTGCCGGCTCTAGCGGCCTCGTATGAGCGTACAAGAGAAATGGCGAGTGAGGGAGAGTGATGGGGAGGGGAGGGGTAAGTTCAGAGGTCACCTCCCACCACTCTGCTCTCTTTGCATTTCACCGTTTTATAATGGCCCTCGTATTAAGATTAATATCACTGTAGATCTGAGGTGAAAGCTATTGTGTTGGGGGGCGCCCAGTTTACACGGCGATTGTGAGAGGGGGTTTTACACATAAGATGGAGTTGGGGAACTTGAAAACCCCACTCAGCTACTTACTGGCCGTTTATCTTGTAGTTTTCCAATGTTATCCCTACGGTTCAATGGGTTTGAACGTTTTAATACGCGCATTTTGTATTGAAACTAATCTTAAGAAGTTACGTTCTTTGAATCCAACAATAAATAAACTGTTAGGGCCTATGTGTTATTTATCTTCGTAAACTTTTCAAATTTGGATTTGAATAATTTATTTGTTATTCTTGTCCACATGTCAAGTAACGCAGACCTCAAAAAATTAAATGTAATTTTGAAACTTCACATATGCATATTTTAATGTGTATTTCAATTCTTTATTAAGTATGAAAAGTATGGACTACTTGAGATAATTAAGGTTTTCTACCAACGCCAAAATAGATCTGAAATACGCTCCGAGCGGTGCTTAAAATCTAGCACCTCTAGTTTTTAAGGAAAACGAAGACTGCCGTGTGAAGGGAACCTGTTAACTGGAGGACCGAAGGACACGGGACACACGACTCGGCGTGACGCCCAGTGTTGTACAGCGCGGAGCATGACGTTGATAATGCAGAAGGCCCTGACCTTGAAACATCAGCCACACCGACGACATTCAGCCATCGCCCAGCTCAGCATCAGACCCAGCGGACGTCGCGTCGCGTCGCGCCCGTGACGGCACTGGGGCGGTGGAGCGTTACTGGTCGTGACCTCTGAACTGTCTGTCTCCACGCCGCGCCGCCGACTGAAAGCAATCACAGTCGACAAAAACCAGAGCCATGCCGCGACAGCACGGGACATTCGGCTCATGGCGACAGCTTTGTCGAGAATGAAGCGTGTTGTCTGTTATTAATTGTTTTTGTGACTTAGCTGCCTTCCAGATCACCACACCAACAGACCCGCTAGACGGTACAACTGAACGTGGACCGAGCAGCAGCGCATGGTCGCATGCCTGGAGCAACGACCTGTAACACCTTGGTTTTACCTCGATGGTCTAGAGACAACCCGGACATGAACAGCGCAAGTGACAGGAGACCCGTTACATTCCTGGCACATAACTGGCCAATGCGTTGTTAGTGAAGGGACATCTTTTTATTGTTACTTATCATTTCCTTCGGGCCATTATACACTTGTGACATTTTTTTATCATACGAGTGTGGTACAAAGAAACACTAGGTAGTGAGGACATGATGAAGCTGGGTGTTTACAAACAAAACCGGTTGAATTTGGATTTTTAGCGGAGGGGAAATAAACAATAGTAGATGATCAATTGATTCGACTATGAATTTCTTGTGTCAATCATGTATTACATGCTAAACCAAAAACATTTTACCTGTATACTGATCGTTATCATAGCCACCTCTAGTACTACAGTACTACTAGAGATGGCTATGATGATGTTATTCTAAGAGCATAACATTTCTTCCAATATTTACCCAAACTTTGTTTTGGTTTAGTATTTTTGAGCTTGGTAGCTAATCACACTAGTAGCGTAATCACATGGCTCTGTTTACTTCCACATCATCGATGATTTCCTCCCCTCCTCCGCCAGAACTTCAAACCTAAGCGTCAACATGATGCTCACTAGTGTGATGATTTTGTCGTTTTCAACCTCTCATGTATTACTAAAACCAGTTAGGAAAATAGTGCAAGGACTGTTATGCATAGAGTATTAGTTCTTCCTAAGTTAGAACTGTTCTGTTTTGCTCTTAACTCTTGTGTTCTTGTTAACTAAATTGTGTTTATTTTTGTTTCAGGTAACTCTTCAAAATACCTTTTTGTGAGAACCAACTGTCGTTTGTGGGCAAGCCCTTAGTTCTGTACTTACTTGGTGTGAGAAAATTCAAAAACCACTGAGATTTCGTTTATAAACAATGTAAATTGGGAATCGTTACTAGAAAATGTATGCGACTTTATTTGTCATGAATATTACCTCCACGCCGTCTATGAAGTGGTATGTGGCTGGCAGATGAGCTTTTTATCATTGACCACATAAAAAAATAGTCTGCGCATCGGCTGCGTCGAGAATGTCGCGCTTTGAGGCATTGTTTGCCTTCCAATATTCGCAATTGTACCCGCTCGACACCCGGCACGCAGGCCATCGCCAAAAAATGCAAATTTTTAAGTTTGCAAAATTACTGTAAGTTCAATAGCCCTTCTTTTAAGTAGGAGCCCTCGCCTCATACTCAAGAGAGCAGCCATGATTTCTTGCATCATTGTACCTGAGTAGTGCAAATTGAATAAAACTTCACCAGCATCCTAATTATCACTAATTTGGTGCAATCTTTTTACGTAACAGACTGTTTTTCCCGAAACTTTCGTAACAGGGTATTTTTACAAGAACCTATTGCAAGTACGTTTCAATATACTTAGTCACAATTATTTTTGTGCTGTTAAAAAACTAAACCATAAATTTTAAAAAGAAAGTTTTTTCAAGAAAGATTTGTTAATTCGCAACCACTTGCAAGTTATAAATTTTGTATAGTATATGTTTCAGCGTCCATCAGTTCATAACACGAAAACACCTTTTTCATCTGCCGACACTTGCCTATTTGTCCTAAGTATTTTTCTTTCTGAGCCGTCAGAGTTCATATTGTGTTCATTATTAAGTTTGCTCGTCTTCATCGCCTCAAATTAAATTAGTCTATTTAGAGTATTCTTAATTTATTCCGTTGCTTTAATCGCACGTACCATCAAAAGTAAAACTTTAATTCAGTAAATGTTGTTATTCAATTTCACACCTAGATATCATCTCGCATTGACACTCAAGCTCAAAACGAGTACACAAAATTGTTCACCTATTTCTCTTTGAACAACAATCACCAATAACATGGACTACTTCCTTGTTTTCCGTGGGGTCAAATTTCATTCATTTATCTCTCTAGAGGTTCTGAGACATTTCCACCGCGGAGGAAGGTGGATGTAACGGTGACGCCGGAGACGCGGTGAGTCAGCGGCCGGCAGACGGAGCCACGCCGCGGTCGGCCGTCCGTGACTCCCCTGGGCCGCTTGCACCGAAGAAACGTTTAGCTAGAATCGTCACAATAGCTGCTGCACACCTTTCGAAAGCAAGTTGAAATTTAGCTTAAATTGCTTTAGCTTGAATTATAGCTTTAGTGGGGATACTCCTTTTCGCCGAACTTGGCCCTAGTTCTGATCCTGCAGAAGAAAATCTTCAGGATCAAGGCGACTTGGAACAATGTATAAGGTTGTTTGTTGTATTTTATTGTATTATATAACAATATAAGAAGGTCAGTTGCAGGAAGTACGGTATTTGCAAATTGGGGCGTCATAATAGTGGTTAGTCTTTTGAGGTTAACCAACTCTAATTGACTTAACGATCATCACTGACTCTCAAACAACGATTTGAACTCCCCATTCCATCTCTCATACGAACGATCGAAACGAGATATTGATCGATAACATCTGAGGTCTGCGCTCAGGCCCCTTGCCAACATAAGCTTTTTAACATTAAAAATTAAGGTATGAGTTTGCTCTAGGCTACAGATAGTGGTATGAGAAATTTTGTTTTAGCAATATGCATGTACTTGTAGCTTGCTGCTTTTTAAGTACCACTGTTATCTATCTAATGAAGTACGCCTATTTTTAATTTAATTTAATTTCAAATAAGAAACTATGTGCATCTACTCTAGCTCTGGGAAACATTATGATGCTATAAATCACAGTGGACGTAATTTTTAAGTTCTCTCAAGGATTCAAGGACTGTAAAGGACAGTAATGAATAACAGTCTGTTAGCGGAGGAATGCAGGAGACCTTCGGCTCACCTCGCGGCGCGGCGGCAAAACATCAACATTAGCGATACACCGCCACCGGGCCACGCCTGCATGCAAAACACAAAACACGGATAGACACTGGAAATCGTTTAGGGATACGCATTCATTATAGACAAGCTTGTGGTCAGTGGTAATTTTTTGCAGGGCCGGTGACAGGGGGGGCAGGGGGGGCAAATGCATAGGGGCCCGGGCTCGCAGGGAAACACCAAATACCCCCGTCGCAGCTAACCTGCGTACTCAGCGAATTTCCAATAAAAACAATACTAATCAATTATTTAAAAAAAACATATAAAAAGTGATAAATTCATGTATTAAAATAAAATGTAATAGTTTGTTTTGCATAGTCATTGACAACAATACTAACAAATAAGTTTAATTAAAAAAATATATATTTCTTTTGGATAAATAGGCAACATTGTTATTTTTTTCATACAAATGCAAAATCCTATTGAAAGTACTTTTGATAAACTCGTGAAAAACTCCGCAGGTTTCGTTGGACAACATTCTGCTGCCCTGATACGAAAAAAGATGGCAAAAAAACGTTGGACTTGGAGACCAGTGGACTTAAAGCAACGACTCATGATACCAAATTGTTGGTTTTTTCTAGCTGAATCCAATGGTGACAACAACAATTTGATTACTTTAATTTTTCAATTTGAAAAAGCCAAAAAAAACATTTTTGGGGGCTAAAAGTAGTCTTTAACCCACTTTGGATGTGTCGATCTAGCTGGTTTACGAACTCATACAAGAGAACCTAGTTTTACATGTGTGTACAAAATTCTGTCACCATCGGACGATTTTTACGAGAGTTATCGTGCTGTAACAGACACTCAAAAATGAAAATTCTATTCCCCATATAAACCCATGTTAAATTTTGAAACAAATTGTGATTTTTGGAGGTAAAAATGCATTTCCGCGATAAACTCACTTGATATCGAGAAAGTAAACATAAAAAGCTATCAATTGGTATAAAAATAAATATGATTGCTGAGGTTACCCAGAACGGATATTTTTGTCCATTCTGTAAAAACTACTGTAATAGATTATTTCTAAGGAAATTCGCTAAAATGGGCCCGAAACGGCTAAAAAGGGCCCAAAAACATACAAACAGGTAAAAAAAGGTCGCCAGGTCTCAGGGTCCGGGGTTGCAGATTGCACAGGGGCCCGAAAATCCTGTCGCCGGGCCTGATTTTTTGAAAGGAGTTTTCCTTGCTTGGGCGGGTCTTTTACCTCAACTCGAGTCGGATAATGTTAAATCTTGCCCTTTTCTATCTCTATTCCCTTTAGCTGCCTATGTGATATTTCTTGTAATTTAGACCTCTCCTACTCAAATATTGCTTTACCGGGAGCTCCGTTTCAATAAGAATCAGGTGTCTGTAGTTGATTACGATGAAACATTACTCTTCTTACTTATAATATTTTTTCAAATTTAAAGTTTTTCTCTGAAACCACTCACTATATTATGGCTTATGCACTTAATATCCATTCAATTACGTTTTTGTAGCAAAGGTATTTTTCATTTAGTTCGAAACTGGAATGAATACAGTATGGAAAATGTAATTAGATGTAATTTAGTTCAACAAACATCACTGAAGAACATCATGCTTTCGTCAAAGAGATAATATACGTGTACAAAATGTTCATTATCATCAGCGCATGTGCTGCCACTCTGCGACCACGATTACGTGACAAGCACCTGGTGGACAGCCTTGTTCGGTTGTTCATTATTTCTCCCGTCTAACTCTATGTCTTAATTCTTATATATTCTCTGCCTATAAATCTGGGCAGCTAAGAGTTGTTTGTTTATATTCTTCGTTGTTATTTGGTTAGCAACGCATATGGCTCCAATTCAAAATCTTACAACTTCTGAAATAACATTTTTACGTTATTAGACTTTGACTATTAGTATGATCTGCTTAATTTTTAGTTACTTGCTTTTAAACCATACATTAGTTTTTTTACCAGACTTTGCTGGAAATGCTCGGAGCCGTTTTTGGGATACTTTTGCAAACATCGCTTCTGTTTGAGTATAAAATACCCTTTACCTGCGGATGTGCCTTGCTTTACCTGCGGATTGCTGTGATGCCACCGCAGCCATGTGTGTGCGCGTGCGAGGTGCGAGCTTATCGGCTCTATCAGCGGAATGCCGGTGACCTTGAGGCCGCGATCACCAGGTGATATCAAGGCCGAGTGCTTGTCTTGTAACACAAGGCTTGTTGTTGGATATATATCCCACCTCTGAATTATATTAGGAATCTACGTTCCACTTCACAAGGGCCAGCAAAGTGTCATTAGAGACTGATTACTGTGTACGGCGTCCAGACAAACCACCCCAAGGATCACTCGTTATCTTATGATGAACATTGACCGATTGTGTAACTGATCCAGGCAACTGCAACAAGCAGATTTATCTGTTTCAACCAGAGACTTCAGCGAGTATACGTATTTTACTCACGATAAGAATAATTTATTTACGTGCAAGCAGAATTAATCAAACTAATTAGGTTGATAGCAGAATGCCAAGTGTTTGAAATTCTGAAAATACCAACGATATCCTTCGCAAATCACTTAACGAACTTGATACATGCCAACAAGTCTTACTATTAGTTCTCCAGTCTAATTTAAAGCATCTAGTTATAGCCTATTTGTTTTAAAAATACAATTATTTAATAATACATTTTAGCGTGGCCTTATCCAACGATCCAACTTTTTTGCATATCTAGCTTTATCCCAAAAAGACCCAGTACAAATACTGTACTAGTAACTTTTACTTTTATAACCCCAAAAACATTTTATAAGCCTCTAGTTTATATTGGGCCTTAGAATGGGTGGGATCAGGATGCGGTGTTTATCGACAGTTGATCGCACACGAGGTGACAGGCGAGATACAAGGGAGATATTCAAAGCAGAAGCAATATCAGGGATGAGAGGGTGCGGCCGGTATACGTTTGACACCTCGTCTCGACCCTTCCCCTGACTTACACTGTTCAAACGCGCATTCCACGTAAGCCGCAACTGATTGCTTCACAAACCGTCCATTTGTCTCTTTTGACTAATGTGCCTGCAGAGAATTCATCACATTGTTCGTTTCAGTTTTCATTTCGTTCAATTATGCAACTTTTGTGTATTTTGTGGTCATTTTTTTGTGTATAGTTAAAAAACAATACTGTATTTCAATAACTTCGATTTTGCCTCTTTCATCATTTGACTTGTTTTTTTTTATTTATCCTGAAGGTGGTAGATGTACAGCATTATCATTGGTTTCCTCTTCCTCTCTGACCTTTGTCATAGATTTTCGCCGTGTTATACTGGTCGTTGGGCCGTCTGATACCGGCTTGTGTCTTCAAGTGTTTATTTCCGGGGTTATATTGCCATTGACGTTAAGTACCAGCCGGCGCGGCGGAACAACTCCATTCAGCTCCGTATACATCCGCTACCTCACCCAAACTGGATCCTAAAAGCTCATATCGTTTGAGTTTTAGTCGCCTTGTATGGTGATTTTAATCGGGATAATGTAATTTATTTTGTTAGAGATGTACGGCTTAATACGCTGCGATGACTTCCTCAAAATTTACACGTCGGTTTCGAGTGAAGAATTTTATAGACTTATCTAGCCTAATTTATTATTGAAAACTTAAAACCGTAAAAAATTAAAGACTTAAAAACGTTTCTTATTTTGAGATACGTTAATTAAAGGGCTTGATTGGAAAACACTCGTTATATTTCACACAGTAAAGCCTGCTTACCTCAATGTTTTGTGGATCAACAGAATCGTGTTCAGCGATCAACCAATTACAATTTATTAAATAAAGATAAGAAAATAATACCCAACACTTCTAAATAATATGTTGTAATTGTAATGTGAAACGTCAACAAACCATATTGATTTATTGTATAATGCAACAGCATGATGATCGTACAGAACATTGTATCAAAACAAAAGTAGTCATTGTGTTGTGTAGCTACACAAAGTTCTTCATTTTGTACTTAAGATTGCGGACAGGTACAAGCTTTAGTTTTTTTTGCTAACACCACAGTCAAATGAATTATTACATAATGTCGTCGTCATTATGTATCGACGTTAAGTGTCATTTTTCAAGGGACGCAGAGTTGAGTGCGGTTGCAGTAGCGGAGGTGTGTAGTAGACTCTGGGGATTCCGCAAATGAACCCCGGATAATTCGACAACCCTAGGAGAATGTGGATATCTCAACTCTAGGGCTACTCGCTGGGAGAGTCAGTAAGGAATTCCAACTGATGTCTGGCAGACAATCCGACAACCCCTCCGACGTGGTGGATTAGATACTCAACTTGGCCAGGTTTAGAGTATGTATGCTCGTATTGAAGAGTTGATTTAAACTTATTATAGCGAATTTCCACTATAGTGAAGAAGCTGTTAGTAGTATTCATGGTAAGACCTAAGCTCGAGACCATAATAACTTTTCGTTTTGGGGCTCCCAGAAGCAAAAAAACACCATTCGTTCGAATTTATATATATGTAATCTATGTGTTTATCTATACACATAGATATCTTTGTGTGTATGTGTATCTATGTGTGTATCTATATATGTATATAAGTGTCCGTTAACAGGATAGCGGCCGTAATTATGGTCCGATCTTAATGACATTCCGTACAGACCGGTAATGGTGATCAGTCGGACGAGTTCATAAACCAGACCGATCAGACCATCGGAAGGGGGGGTGGGGATAAAGGGGGATGAACACCCAAAAATGGGGTTTTTACAAATTATATAGTAAAATAAAAATAATCAAATTTGTATTTGCACCATTAGATTAAGATAATAAAAAATAATATTTTGAATCATGTATGATCGAAAATGTGGCCCAGTGTCCGTTGGTTACCGAGATATTAAAAATGTTTAACACAGTACGTTGTCCGAATGTGGACCTTATGGGAATTAATTAAATATCTCGTTTATTTATCAGCATAATATCTTAATAAAACTTGCGTTGTGGCTTCATCAAGGTGAGATCCAATGTATATCAGTCTATAATCCCCGATAGTTCCATTTTTATGGCAGCAAACGTGCTTACTTTTTCCCTTTGTTATCCATATGAGAAATATCTTGGAATTTATATCTTATTTCTGATTTCTTAACAAATTATATATCTTATTTCTTAAATTTTTTTGACAAAACTTGGTATATTCGTATAGTTTAGATCTACTAAATATTGAATTAAAACCACGGAGTTTTAACATACCTGTTGCAGCAAACCTGCGTACTCATCACCCATGTTACTCTTCTGGAGCTTACAAAAACATATCGGCTTTGTCTGGAGTTTACAAAAACATATCGGCTTTGTGGCTATTGAAGTATGTTCATTTTTATTTAAAATTCTCTGAGTATGCAGGTCTGCTGCAATGGGGGTATTCCTATGCACAAGGAGGGTGCGGAAGACCGTGCAACAAGCAGATGATTTTACTCGACCCTACCGATGCCGTCGACGAACGAATTTCTGCTAACGCCGACATGTACCTAGAATTGATACAGTTACTCAAGGGAATCGTGCGGGACGATAACCCATCCGCCAAAGCGTTCATGGTGGTGCTCGAGCCACCGGGGCTCAAGGAATTCAGCCACCGAAAAACAATTTGGTTCTCGCACCACCGGCCTCGACCCAAACCGCTCCAACGTTGCTACGTCGAGTGAAGTATCAGCCGTCATCACGCTTAACGCCAACCAGAGCTACCCGGATATCGACCGTGTCATGAAAGAACGAGAAAATAACTGTTTGCCATGAGCAATACAGACAGACTACCGCATCGAGCAATTCACATATCCCCTGCTCTTTTATCCACAAGGAGACTAGAAATTTTCGACCAACACATGATGCCAACCGCTTCAACCGTCGCTCTAACATATCAAAACTTGAAATTCGTGAAGAGCCACTTAGCGTTCCCACCGTCATCGTCAATCGCAGGACCACTGCACTCCAACGAAGCGACAGAAAATATAGGTTACGATCATCTTCAACGGCACTTCACTTCGGTGGCTGCCTTTTGACAGTACGTCGTCGATAGGGTTGAACGAGACCAAATCAACTCCATTTCGTGGGAATAGAAAAAGCTGAAACCACAAGGCTTTGACACAATGCTTAAACGTCGTTACATTTACGTGCTCGTGTTATAGTCATGGACAATTTCACTGAAACAGCTGATTCAGCAGGTTGTTTTTATTTTAGCCGAGCAAAGCTCGGTCCCCGGTACTTTGGAGAAAACGCCGAGAAATATATGTGTCTATCCTATTAATTCGACAGTTTGACACATTGATCTTTAAAGGGTTTGGCAGTCAATTAGGTCATAAAAGTTTATGTAATTGCATTGATAAGATATCCTTTCCAATATGTCATCAGTCACCGTTCATTTAATTTTTAAATCTTCATGTTACTGTACATTTAGTTTAATTTCTATTGTTTCAGACTATCATAATACAATAAAAGTGTTACATGGCCTATAATAACTTAAAGGAAAAAATTTTTAATCGGAAAACGAAAATTTTAATTTTGAGAATGCAGTAAATGAGAAGCCTAGGGTCATTCTTTGAAAGAGGCCGGAAAGGGAAGTGCATTCGTCATTGCAATTCCGAAATGTTTACAGAGTTTATGTAGTGGGTGTACAATTATCTTATCACTAAATTCCAATTACTTCACATCGGATGGCATGAATGAAGCGACAGACGTCATCCCGTGTAGGCGTGCGTACGTCACGGGTCGCGGGCGAGGTTGAGGTTGTTGCTGGGACGACGACAGCGCCCGCCACGCGCCGCTGCCATCATGCGGCGAGTCGACGAACTACGTCAGCCAACTGCTGTTTGCAGTACAGTACATCGCTGAGATGGACTCCATGATATTCTTTTAAAACGACGATATAAGTATGTAGTTATTTCAAATGCTCTTGATAGATAAAAAATATCCATAACTCACCAAAATAACCCATATTGTCTTGACCCTATTGTCAAGTAAACCCTTGCTTAAAAAATGGACTAGAGGAGCGTGTTTATTCTTTCATCATAACAAACAATACCTAGTAAAGGACAGATATTGAATAAATAATAATCATCCTATACTCGTTCTTATACGAGCACTGTTATCTTGCGTGCTTGCTTGCTTGGTTGTATGTTTGCACAATTATCTCAAAATCGGCTCCGAGGATTTCCTTCAAAGTCTGGAAATAAGTAATTTATGGCTCAAAAATGTGTTCTATACAGATTACTTGGCCAGAGAAAATCTAATACCGTAAAAAAACGAATTTCAAAGACGTAAAATTTTAACATTGGCCTTATGATTTGCCAGGATAGCAACGAAAATAAACAAGGAAAGTGTAAACAAAAATGATGAAGTAATCATAACAGCTGTTTGCAATCTACAGCCATCAAGGAAAAATACAGTGAGTGGGATTGAAGGGTTCATGGAGCAATAAAAAAGCTCCACGTTTCTATTTATCAATTTTATGACATTCAAATATTGTATAGTAACTGCATGAACTGGTAAACATGAAATAACACCCGAGCAAGGCTCGGTCCACCAGGTACTATACCTTATGTGAGCAATGATATCTTGCGTGCTTGCTTGATTGATTGGTTGTTTGTTTGCACAATTATCTAAAAAATGGCTCCGATGATCCTTCAAAGTCTGGAAATAAGTAATTTACGACTCTTAAACGTCTTTTATGCAGATTACTTGGCCAGAGAAAATCTAATAGCGTAATAAAACGAATTTAAAGTTGTAAACATTGGCCTTATGATTTGCCATGATAGCAACGAAAATAAACAAGGAAAGTGTAAACAGAAGTAATTATAACAGCTGTTTGCAATCTACAGCCATCAAGGAAAAATACAGTGGGCGGGATGAATAGTTCATGGAGCAATAAAACATTTTTCTATTTATCTCTTTTATGACATTGAAATATTTTATAGTAACTGGGTGAACTGGTAAACATGAAATAACACCGAGCAAGGCTCGCTCCACCAGGTACTTTAGGTATATAACTTCATCACTCAGTGTTTATATTGAATTTCCATTTATTACATAATAATAATAATTCAATATTAAATTGTAATAAAATAATCAGTGGTTGGTAAAGGTCGTTCATAGATATAGGTTTTTGTTACTGTACATATTAAGTACAACCACATATAATATTTAGCTTTTAGCAAATTATTTTTTACTGTAATTATTATACATGTGCTTCTAAACAATATCACCAAAGTAGTTTATTGTATAAAACCGAGTTTACCTTGTGTATCAAAACATGCTCCATGTAACATTTGACATATGTTATATACCTTATAGTTATACCGAAAAAAATTAAGAACAATTATTTATAAAATACAAAATATGATCCACCAAATTTGTTCACGCATTATAAGTTAGGATTGAGTTTTTCAACTCATAGTAAATGTTATATAACTTGCTAAATGTTACATGTTTATTACACAGTGTAAACCCCGATTTATTGGTACAACTGAACGTTACGTTTATCTAATTGTGCGCCTGTTGAGATAAATTTGGAATTGTTTATTTTCAGAGTTGACACATCGATTTATTCTTGATGTTGTACTTTCACACTAGTTTTAGCGAATTTCCCCTATAGGGAAGAAGCTGTTACCGTAGTACTCATGGTAAGACCTAAGCCCGAGACCATGATAACTTTTCGTTTTGGAGCCCCCAGAAGCAAAAAACACTATTCGTTCATTTTCATACATATATATATGTGTGTGTGTGTCTTTAAGCACGATAGCGGCCGTAAAAATGGTCCAATCTGAATGAAATTTGGCACAGCCATGTAAAGTAGTAATTATTCGGACGAGTTCGAAAACCAGCCGGATCGGCCTACCGGAAGGGGGGGTAAAGGGGGGTAAACCCCCCCAAAAATGGGTTTTTTGAGTTTTTTATATAGAAAATAAAGATAATCCAATTTTTGTTACCACCATTGAATTCAGCTCAAAAAGACAAACAATTTAGTATTTTGAATCACTGCTCTATGTCCATTGGTTACCGAGATATTGAAAGTGGTAAACACACTGGGTTGTCCCAATGTTAACCTTATGGGGAATAAGTAAAATTCTATATCTCGCTTATTTCTCAACGTATCTTGATAAAACTTGGTAAATGGCTTCTTCTAGTTCAGATCTACTAAATATTGCATTAAAACCACCTAGTTTTAATATACCCGTAGCAGCAAACCTGCATAATCATTTCCCATGTTATTCTTATGGAGCTTTAAAAAACATGTCAAATCTGGCTATGTTGGATTGAAATACGTTGTTTTGCATTTGAAATTCGCTGAGTATGCAGGTCTGCTGCAACGGGGGTATTTTATTATTTCATTATGCCTTTAATTTATTAAGCTATTTGTAATAAAAATTGTTAGGCTTAACTTAGTAAAATTTGCTAACTAATGGCATTTCTCCTAAGCATTCACACACTGTGTAGTCATTATAAGCAATAAGATGAAATATCGTCTCAAAGGATAACTGCTTTCACCAAATTCCCTGCATAAAACCCCAGTGAATAACCTGCGCTTACATCACAGGTACAATTTCTTGGAAACTCCTTCCAAAGTTTCTTTATGGGATCAAGCAAATAAAAATGTAATGTTATTATGTATTGTACTCTGTATACTGTTGAAGGCATGGTGTAGATAGGATAGAATATAATTCCGTAGAATTATCTATTATTACCCTAAGCCCCTCACGCTTAAGGTTTTTAGCGAATTTCCCCTGTAGGAAAGAAGCTGTTACCGTAGTACTCATAATAAGACCTAAGCCCGAGACCATGATAACTTTTCGTTTTGGGGCCCCCAGAAGCAAAAAACACTATTCGTTCATTTTCATACATATATATATGTCTATATATATATATATATATATATATATATATATATATATATATATATATATCTATGTGTCTTTAAGCACGATAGCGGCCGTAAAAATGGCCCAATCTGAATGAAATTTGGTAATGAAATTCGGGCGAGTTCGAAAACCAGCCCGATCGGACTACCGGAAGGGGGAATAAAGGAGGGTAAACCCCCCAAAAAATGGGTTTTTTGAGTTTTTTTCATAGAAAAATAAAAATAACCCAATTTGTGTTAGCACCATTGAATTCAGCTCAAAAAAACAAACAATTTAGTTTTTTGAATCACTGCTCTATGTCCCTTGGTTACCGAGATATTAAAAGTGGTAAACACAGTACGTTGTCCCAATGTTAACCTTATGGGGAATAAGTAAAATTCTATATCTCGCTTATTTCTCAACATATCTTAATAAAACTTGGTAAATGGCTTCTTCTAGTTCAGATCTACTAAATATTGAATTAAAACCACCCATTTTTAATATACCCGTAGCAGCAAACCTGCATACTCATTCCCCATGTTATTCTTATGGAGCTTTCAAAAACATGTAAAATCTCGCTATGTTGGATTGAAAAGTGGTTATTTTGCATTTGAAATTCGCTGAGTATGCAGGTCTGCTGCAACGGGGGTATTTTTAATTCTATATAGTTTTGTTGGAGGTTTGTCGTAAAATCTTCGCCAAAATGATGCGGCTTTTAAAAACATTATCGACTGCTTTCCATCTTCCGAAAAAATTATGTGTTTTTGTCTATACAGTTATTTTAACACTTAAATCCACTTCTAACTGTATTGTTGTAATTTTCCCAAAAAACGCCAATTTTTAATAATTAATTCAATTCAAATTAAATTTAACTTAATATAAAAGTAATTTTGGTTATTTTAGAATTTATTTATTTTTAGTTTTGCTTGTTCCATTAAAGACAAATATTTTTTTCTTGGATCAAAAGGTTACTGGTGAGCTCCCATCAAAGACACATCGAAATATCATGTTTTTAATGTATCATAGAAATTATATAGTTAGTTCTATGACAGTCCGATTTAGTTCGTTTGGTCTTTCACTTTGGTCACTTTGGACTATTTTGATCTAAAATAGTCTTCAGCTTGCGTTTATTTCAAAAAGGTAGAAGTGAACGCTTAAAGTACTAACAACAGGTGCTGACCGTTGTCTGCAACTTAACCGTTATTATGATAAAAAATACATATTCGTTAGAAATGTACGTATATACAATAAATTTATTAGATATTTATGACATAACTTTGAATGTGATGAAGTAGTCATTGACTTAGAATTCGTTTACTCTATCCTATGTGTAATTCATTGCGTCTTATCAAACTTAATAAAGTATTTTAAATGTGAATTTTTTGTATGAAAACTCAGTTTTAATCTTTCACTGGTTTTAATAACGTGCAATATCAGTGTTGATATTAAAGAAAACGATCAAATTTTGACCAAGTCCAACTATCTCCAAATATCTTGGATATTTTGACCAAGTATATTTTTAAAAAATGCAAAGAGTTGACGCAAACATCATTACATTGTAACAATGCATTATACACCAAACCTTTAAACCTTTTAGAAGAGCCGGTGGATTGAAAGTAAGGAATGAGCTGGAGCATCTCGAGTCTTCATCGCTTTGCGGTGATCTTGACAGATTAAAACAATTACAAGTGTTATCCATCACACGGTACCGTAGCTGAGCAACGGGCCAACAGGTCCGCGGCCACATACAGCGGGCGGGGGCTGACGGGCTCTCAGGCTGTTGGCTGACATTCGTCGACTCTAGCAGTGAAATGTACTCGCTAACACTTTCCACTTGAACTGTACAAGGTGTTACCTAATGCATAAAAAAGAAAAAAACACCCATTTAACATGCGATTCCTGCAGTCCTTCGATTTCCTGAGAAAAGCCTAGTTATATCATCGTAAACTATTTTTTAAACTCATCCTATTAAAACATTTCCTTATTATTTAAGAACTACATGATTTAAGTTAATGAAACGTTATTTAGGT
Source organism: Flexamia atlantica (assembly GCA_035578135.1). NCBI lineage: Eukaryota > Metazoa > Arthropoda > Insecta > Hemiptera > Cicadellidae > Flexamia > Flexamia atlantica. The sequence goes on from JAQJVK010000001.1 coordinate 89,220,181, forward strand.
AATTTATTTGTACAGGCTAAACCCGTATACGCTGGTTCTTTGGCTAAACCATGGTATACAAAAACTAAACTCCAGCAGATTATAGCATTATCGTTTTTTCATGGTATAGTAGTTTAAAAACTAAATTGTGAAACCTATGCTTAGAATTAAAACTCTTTTTCATCATTACTTTCCCGCCTCGAGCTTGTTAAAAGGCCAGCTCCCCCTCGAGCTTGGTTTGATCGCCAGCCTCAATGCCGTAACTGATTAGGCCTAGTTAAAATTGTTGGAGGATAATGCTAGTTAATAGGTTTGAGTATTTAAGTTGATGAGTTATAAATTAAATAAATCGTTTTGTCATTTCTTGATGGACGAGGAGATAGTCCTGCATAGCCTATTTTCTATTGTCCTGATTTATAATTTTCGGTCTTTAGAAAAATGTATTCTACCGTACCGGTAATTGTGGGAGATGTATCATACAACATACATATTATTTTATGCCTGATTCAATTCGTTGTTTACTTTATTATGATATCCTTACGTTATCCGTAAACAGAAGTCTACATATTTTCAAAGCTTGCAGTGCCTTCAGTTTCTAAGACGTGATACCGGTACGGACAAGTAGCTAAATTGCCAAGATCAATTTGAAGGCGTTTCCCTTTTTCTTTCCGTAATTTATTTATTTAATTTTTAGACTAGAATTGGAAACATTTCTAACTTACCAAATTACCGAGACGTAATTTTTTTAATTATCTTGATTTGTGACGCGATTAATAGTTTAGACAATTAAAACTTGAATTTATCTTTTTAAAATTTGTTTTTTATTCCCTGTGTCTTCTGAGCACTGTCATACATAAATTTAGACGATTATTTGTGCAATTTATATAGCATATTGACATTTTTAATATGGTTAACACATTTTTTACGGATCAGTAAACTGATAAAGATTTCCAGACTTACATAGTTGTTTTACATAGTAGTATGTAGAAGACGACATACTTGCACTAATTGATTAATACCACACAAATATTCTCTATGAATACTTCCTTAACGATAATAAATTTGAGTGTATCGTCCATTACACACACACATGCATCAGTGTGTGTGATGAAATGTTTCCAATCCCACCCGAAGTAAAGGCCATTCGTGTTTGGCAGGTTAGCCTAAATGGCTAATGTTACCTATATGTATACTGTATGACACACAAGTGTGGAATTGGAAATGCTACACATGAAATCGCAATAAAATTTGGCGGGTTGAGGGGCCACTTGCGATTGCCAGAATGGCGAAAATGGCAAATGTCTCCGGAGTATTCCTTCCAGCTCTGCCGGGATCCATTCTTGAAATGGTTATTGTATTGCACGCATGAGTGCATACATTTGTCATGTAATAAATTAAATACTGTAATTATTATAACATTCGAATTTCAATCGTGGCTATTTCATTCAGCCTGCTAATCTATTAAATTTAAATGAAAAGAGCTCTATAGATGAAAGTATTTGATTCTTTCCTGCGCATAAATTTGTTTGAGTTTCATTAGGATAAAGTCTTAGTTCGGTTATAAATGTTGATAAAATATGTTGAATCATCATTTATAGTCTATAACAGCAAGTGCTTCGTGTTTTGGGTATGGTACAGGTTGAAAATCATACATACTGCATCGAAATGTGTTTGGAATATGTCGGATACATAGGCTTGCTACAACACAGGTAATAACCTCGTAATAAATTGATCACGCAGACATAAAATGGCAATAAATACGTATTTGAAATTTTGAAAAGTACTTCAAATCCACCAAAACACTTCAAACCAATCCGCTCAGTCAGGATATTTAAACAGCACAAGCCAGCGTGTCGAGGCGGCTTAAATTTTATTCAATAATTCGCTAATACCAGGTGATTGTGCGGCGGTATGCCTCGGTGAAGCCGACGGCACTTATGTATGATCAATTAGCCAGCCGGTACGGCGGTGGGGGCGGGGGACGGCGGGTGGGGGGGGGCACAGCGCCTCAGCCAGTGACAGTAGTCAGTAGGGCCCAGGTGGCTGCAGTGAGTGCGTGTGTGCGCGTGCGGGCCCCCGCGCCTGCCCTCACATGGATACATTACACTACATGTATGCTTGTATGCTAGGTATAGTGTGGGGAGACCGTAGTGTCAACAAACGCAAGTCCTTCTATAAACAAATTTTCTGTTCATATTGGGTTACTTCATTCTAGATATGTCCTATTATTTTGAAACTAAAATGTATGTGTCAAGTTGTAACCAATTCTGGCGTTTATAAAATATTATGTTCCTTATAACAATTTCATGATAACATTTATCATTATGAAATCGATTCAGGAACTATGTTTCATTCCTAATTTTATACCTGTAACCTGTATTACAGTTTACTTACTCAGTCAATTTGTATTGGCTATGCCATTTTGTTCAACAAAATCTGGATTATTTTTCTTATACATGACGTTTGAAAATGGAATGATTGATTACAAAATTATTGTTAAAGCGTGTTTTTTGTACAGTATTTACGTTAGTTATTCTCAATCAAATACAGCCGGTACATACTCAAAATGTTTGTGCTTTATTATTGGAATAAACATGTAGTACAACAAATTTCATATGTAATTTTCGTTTGAAGATATTATCCCATTGGATTTTAATCTGAGCTTTTAAAATATTTACGTTGGCAACTAACCTGAAAACATTAATCAAGTTAGATATAAAATCGTAAATTAATGAGTCAGCTCCCGTTCTTACGACAGAGATGAAGGTGCTCTCGTCGGGGCTTACTTAATTATTGCCGATATTAAATGAGTGATGGTGCATGATTTCGCTTCAAGATGTATTATCAAAAAACCCTGAATGACACATATTATGATTTTAGTTTGTCCACATATCAAAATATGACAAGTAAAATTATGTTTTTATACTGACTCTTGTGATAAGGGGGCTCCAAGCTCTTCTTGTGTGTAAACCTCCAAGCTCCAAAATAACCTATTTTGGAGCTTAGAGGTTTCTCCGAGCAGATGGGTTTCCGTGCAAACCTATTTTTTAGTTCCCGTGTCCCGATATTCCCGATGTTCACAATTTAGCAATTTTGTTTTGGAAACCTAATCCAATACAGCATAATCCTATATTTTTACAAATAGTGAAATAATAATTTACAATCACATTGGCACAGCGCGTTCTAACGGTTTCGTTTACCGTTTATTCCCTTATTATTTTACATCCACCCCTTTCAGGTTTTAAATACTGTTACTATAGAGTCGTTGTAATGAGTGCTAGATAGAACTGTCATGAAAAGATGTCTTAATGTGAATTTCAGTGTGTATTCGGCTTAATTGTAGTAACACTTTTATAACGATATTGATTTAAATGCACAATATTTAATTGAGATCATAAATTTATAAATACAGTATTTGACTGTATTTTTACAAAAGTAAAATGTGCTGAACAAATCAAACCAACTTGATTGTTACAATCCATATATGTATACAATCCAAGACCACCTTCATATAGGCCTAATGTATTCGAAAAGTTAAAATATTACTTGTTACTTGTTTAAGTTATTCTAATGTTACTTGAATACAAGTTTGTACCATAATGTACACTGAACGATTTATTCAAAATGCAATGTTATAAATCGAGCAACATTTGATATTAGTTGTATCTGAACACGAGTGACGCGGATTTTCGCAGTTAACCCGACTTGAACTCGAATTTCAACACAATTACAAGCTCAACCTTTTTAGTTTTATGTACGGTTTACACACATTTTTTAATATATTGAAAATATTCTTTTGCTAACTTTCAATTACTGACAATCATCAGTAATTGAAACTGGGGTGATATTCTAAAGGAAAGTGAAAACACATTTCATCTTGACAATGCTACGTCGTCGCCCAGAGTAATATTTTCAAACTAGAACGTCTTCGCATTCAAAATTCGCTCTTTGTAAAGTAATATCGTCCTGATGATTCGGTCTTTTCCATAACCGATTTCTAGATCTAGGTCTTTTCTAGATAATGATATCTAGATTTTAAGGGGGCGGTCTACCTCAAGTTCCGAGCGCTAAAACAGGGTTTTGTATCTTATTCATTGATCGCTGGATTTTCATATGATTTCCAATATTTTGGCGTCATTTTAAAAAGGATATGTTTTTGTAGGTCGCTATAATTTTAGAATTTTTGATTTTATCCCCGTTTATTTACAGGAATTGTGTAAATCTTTCAAAAAAAGTAGTTTTTTGTTAGATTTTAAAGTCTCATAACTAACAACAAAAACGCTTTATAGAAAAATAAAAATTGTAGAAGCCTATAAAATATTCTGAAGAACGTGAACCCACTCTCATTTTTATTAAATATTCAAAAATAAAGCTTTTGTCGCCCAGATACGAAACGTCTGCAAGCGTACTTCAGCGCGCTTTAGCCCTATCTTTACAATGTTATTTCGCTCTGTGATGTAGATTTTTCTGTTAAGGTAGACCGCCCCCTTAACATTTCGTGAATACAAATAATAAGGGTTTTGTTCATACTGTTCATTAATGAGATTTTAAATTTGTTTTCTATGTATGGCGTTATTCTATGCATGCAAGTAATTAAAAAAATATCGAATCTAACGAAGTTCTGTACGAAGTAGGGTAATTTTAGATTAATCTTAACTTTCAATTTTAAGTAAAGCATAAACTGCATCACTTAAAAATACGAACATAGCAAATTATGTTTCAAAGTTCGAAGGAAATACTAGTTATTAACACTGCGATGCCTGCGGTAAAATTATTCAATTTGGAACTTTCAAACGAGCAGGCGTAGTATAAGGACAGAACATCTTACAAAGTTATTTCTTTTTTCCGTGATAGGTGATCATCACGATGTTACAGTTATTTAGCACGTCGTGATTGTGGGCGAATCCACGATGGGTAATACTTCCCGAAACAAATAAGTCCTCCACACACTAATATATTTATTTAGTAAAATATGTATCGTTTAAATGTAGTTCAAGAGTGCAGTTTGTTGGGAACTATAATACAGTGACAGAAGATAGTTGTTGTCACAGTTATAAAGTTGGTGGTGGATAATATTAAGACTCAGAGTCGCAAATTACTTGAATATACGTTGAAAACTTTGATTGTGACGAATTGCGGTTGATGTTGCTTAGGTAAATGCGAAGTAACTTCTCAACAACTCAACTCCCGGCGGTTACGCCGCCTTGAACCCTACGAAATATCGTTAACCGCCAACGCCAACATTGTGAAAAGTGATATTTCTAATTATGTTGAGATTCCAAACAATAGGTTAAAATAATGTAAGAACTATTTAAATAAGGTGTGCTAGTCATTCTTATTTTTATCTCGGTAACTAAAATTTATTATAACTCATTCCCATTAACTAGTCGCTAAATTATCGGGTCCTAAATCAATGCCAATTGAAAATTGCCGGACAATTAATTGAGATGATCCATTTATGGTAAATAATTGATGATGGAACTGCTATATGCTTGAGAGATGAAAAGAGGTAAAATAATGAAGTGTATTTTTTTCGCACCCTATAAACTTAGGTTGAGGATAACTGTGATTTATATTAATAAACTTGGCATTAGTTGTTATTTTTATAGTCACATATTACACATTCCACGATTGTTCAGTTTATAACGTACATGTTCGTGTACGTTTGTTATGATTACCGTTTATGGGTTTGTTTAAGTTGTTTAGGAATTCCCCCGCCATTCATAGTTTATCAACTCTATTTGTACGACATGCAGGTAGATAAACGATGAGTATTCATTTACCGCAGTCAAGTTGCCGTGAGACGCGCGGCAGCCGGCGTGGGTTTATCGCCGTCAGCAGATCGGGTGTCGCTGTATTGCTATGGTAACAAGAGTCCTCGGTGTGGGTACGCCTCTGTGACGTATTCGGGTATTATATTTGTTTCACACTTCTGTCTGGCCCCAATTTACATACTAATGGACTCGGAGTCGAGCCGCACCTTTGCCGCGCCGCCTCGAGCACTTCTGGTTGCGGGCGGCAAAGAGGGGATTATTTTCCTTTACTAATAAATTCAATTCGTCCACAAAGAAAGAATGTCTGTCAGACTTCTGATAATGAGTGCTCTGCGTCACAGAGGTTCGTGTTCTACTAGCTGATCAACCCGGATGCAACCGTGGAAAAATAGGAAAACTTCCTTGGATTCATGATTTTACGTTTCATTTAATTCATCGCACTTCATTGGGTTTCCATGACCATTTCATAGGCTTTCCTATCGTTTAACATTGAAGCTCTGAGGTACTATATTTCGTGGCAGTGATGAAATTTAGAAAAATCCTTTTTTAGCGGATGCCTTCGCCCTGAGGAACGTTCATGCGGATTTTCAAGGTTCTGGGTCAAGTAGTATGGGCTGTACGGTTATACATTGACGGATTTGACAAATGTATAGTAGAAGATAACTTCAGCTCTCAATATCGGTTATTGTATAACAGTTGAAATTTATTTATTTAGACTTAAAACTGTTATCTTGCGGCTGTTATAACTTTGATGTAGACACAATTATTACGATATTGGTCTGCCATGAGTAACACTGTTTTAAATCATGCATCACGAGAAACATGAACAAGGACTAAGATTCACAACTCAACATTCAACAAAACACGAATATAATAGGGTCGAGCTTTAGGGTTAGTACAATACTCTTGGTTATAGTATGATCTCCGATAATATTGGTTTTAGCTTAGACGTGTTATTGATAATTTTGCACCAATTAATAACTTCATTTATACTTAATACTTAATAATTAATAACTCTATTTATATATATTGTTTAGTGAGAGAAGTCCTTTTTTGTTAATTTTCTTTTCATAAACATTATCATTAATCTCATTATTAACAATCCAATCATAATCTACTTCTTTCACAAGCTTAATGTCGTTGACAAAGGACCCATATAAAAATGCGCTTTAAGTGCAACGCGGAATTTTATTTGAATTAACTACATGACTCACCCAAATAAGTATAAACCGTCAACTTCAGTTAAGTTTCTCTGTTAAAACGCCTGGATAAATTTTCTGTGAATTTAGAGATCCAACGGAAAGTTAAAAATACATGTTCAAACAAAGACTCGACTAACATAAAAGGCCGGATTACATTGGTCGAGTTGACGGTCGAGTCTAATTCCTACTCCTATTTCACAAATTTTTACGGACCTTACATTTTTTTACCTTATTCCACTACCCCGTTCTGAAACTAAGCCCACAATTTGTTCGTGCCGCGAATTTCCTCGGCTCCACAGTTCCGGTGGTCGACTGGACAGTAGGTACACGTCGCAGCAGTGTGCTGTGTGGCGCCTACACGCCTGCACGGAGCCTTGGCGAGCGGACCGACCTTGTGCGTCCGCGGAATCGGCCCTCGATTTACGTCCAGGTTATTACAACCGGGTGGTTTACGACGCGCCGGCCCCGGGCATGCGCATGACTGGATTGTCTCGGACTCCTCGCCGGTAACGATGGTAGCTCGAGCATCTAGTAGCGGTAGCGGTACAGTAAAAAATATGATTGGTGTCTTGGTGTCTTATTGAGAAGTTTCCCTAAGAATTTCCCGCATACATGAAGCAGTCTTAAATACTTAGTATTATTTTAATTATATACTGACCAAAACACATCAGTAAAAGTTACGCTGGAGGATTTTTTCAGTATCCGTGCCTGATTTACACTGGCGGAAAGTAACACAGTATAACTGGCGCCAATTCTTGGGGCCGTCCATAAGACTAATGTTAATTTTAGCATTGGTCTTATGGACTGCGTGGGTCCCAAGAATTGGTGCCAGTTATATCTTCTTATTCTTGGCGTGATGTTTGACTTATTGGGCGCGTTCAGCCGCAGTCACCGGTGGGTAATATACTAACCTAAATTAAGTGAACGGTAGCGGTGGACGTACCACCTACCGACCATTGTTGTGCATCCACCGATGTTGTGTTTACGGTGGATTCGGTAAGTAATTGGACATTGTTGATTGTCAAGATGCGGTGGATTTGCCTATTAGTGACTTTGGTAACCGGTTAGCCACCGGTGCCGGTGACTGCGGCTGAACGCACCCATTGATTGATTTGGTTCAGTCATGCAAAGAAAACGTATTGTCAAAGAAAAATAAGTAAAAAAGTACTAAAAATATCAAAGTTAGGCTACGCTTTGCGTTAAACTTTTGGTTTTAATGACACATTATTTCTGTACCTAAAATGTAAAACAATCGTACTTTAACAGTACCATTTCTGCCCCATAAGCTGTTTGCAGCTCTTACCAGTAAAGTGTTGGCTAGTAGCAGTCGCCGCTTTGCTGACGGGAGGGCCAAACGACATTGCGAAATAAGATCTGCTCAACTACTGTACTAGTAACTGTGCTCGTGTTTGGCCTACAGAAGTTACTTTCAATTTTTGTACATTTGAATTTTTTTTTTTATCATTATTCTTTATCCCGTTCCTAATATATACCGGGACTTTGGCTTGCTATCTCTTGGCCTTGTTTTAACCTCATTCTGACTTTCTTTGTCTTACGTTTTTTTGTCTTATATAACTAATCTCCTCTCCACTAGATTCTGCCCTCCTTTCTGATTCCTATTCAAACCTTAACATATTCTAATCTCTAATTGAATTCCTCCATAATTCCTTAACTAACTTATTTCCTTAAAAATTAATTTCTTAACTAAGTTTTTTTTTTGTTTTTTTTTCTTTCTTTTTGTACATTTGAAATACGGTATGATATTTTTATTTGCATTTCACTCAAGACGAAAACCTAAACATTTTTCAGGTAGTTTCCTGTATAAATTTGTTTTTACGCCAATCTCTTAAATATCGGCAGCTTTTACTTTTTGGTGTGAATAGAAAGTAATGTGAAAAGAAGTTAAGGATGCCTTCTTCATTTCATCGTGCTCGGAGTAATGAGTCCACCGGCCGCCCTCGGTGATCCATTTGTAGATTGCAGGGACGTGTCTTTTTGAGCTTAAAATGAAATACCTTATTCGAATTACAGTTCAGTTAATTTAAAACATACGCCTTTAGGTGATATTTAAATATCTACCCTCGACGTCTAGTAATATTTTCCTTCGACAAATAGACTTGCTTTGTTATAGAACGGACTCTTTAGAGAAGGAAATCCATTTGTTTTTGGTGGGAAAAAAGGTGTGATAATATAGGTAAAGAAAGCGTAAATATTTTCGTAAAATTTATTGCTTTCTCTGCAGATTATAGCTTGGGTTCACTATTTTTAATTTGCAGTGAAACTCCTGTTTTATATTTGCCAATCTATATATTATTCTCAGTGAAGACCGCATGCATCATGTGTATGGTAGGAAACACGTCAAATTATGTGTGTCAACACTAAAAACTGTAGAACGTATTTATCTGAAATGTCATGAATTCGGCCACTGATGTAAAAGCATAATAGTTTATCAACTTCAATAGGTATATTCACTCATATCACGACTTGTGATAAGGGTTTGGTAGGGCGTGATACAGGCGCTGCAGTGGGGGATGGGTAGGTTTTACATTTGAGTTTCCCTGGCGAGCAGTGATGCGACAGGAGCCTTTGTCTGATTGGCTAATTAAGATTTCCGCCCCTCAGTGCGGTCTGGGGAGCCCCACAACTCGGGCTTCGTTTGGCATATTTCAAATTAAGCCCCCAAGAACAATGCCGATTTGTTTTCATCCCTTTTACAGAATGGATCAGATTTTTAACGGCTAAACAATTAAGGCTTTTACGAAACGAATCATAAATAACTTTTTTGCAATACAATTTAATAAAAGCGTATTTTAACACTTGTAACGGCTAGTTTTTGTAATGAATAAGAATATTTATAAAGACCAGCTCAGGTATAAAATTGCAAACAATTTTTGTATAACATTAAATACCTTAGCGATAAACCGTTGTTACTCTTTCTAGTGATGTATTATTTACAATGATTGATGAAATAATATGGATATATTGCGAGGATATGAAACTCTGACATTCTTTTTGGAAATAATGGTGTAATACATAGCCTATTTGAGTTATTTTATTTATGCATAATTCTTCAGTAAAATCCATTCGACCTAATTTGCATATCTCCTTGTAATAAATTAAAAACAATGATCCGGTTGGTAAAAATAAAATGCGGCATGAATTGCGGCGTATTCAGATTTAGAGGGTGTATTCAATCTGCAGTGAGCCAAATAAAAGCTTTGTGTGAATTTAAAACTGAACCGAGCAATAGCAATGTAGGCAAAAGTGAGCTCAAAATAATTATCCCTCTTTATGATTGTACTAAAAGTCAAACTGCAAACCGCAAAACATTCTGTGTTCTTAACAACTGCAATCAACTTTAAAAACTGTTTACAAATTTTAATAAACTTCCATTTGAGGCAATTTTATTAAGTCGAGCAGTTTAAATGGGAATTTTGTTGATTAACTATATAGGCGAAAGAGTTGGCTGTTTGAAAATAATTTAAGGTTGAGAGGGTTTAATGGATTGGCAAGGGCGGCCAATCAAACAGGGCGATGAAGGGAGGTAATTGGCAAAATTAAGAAAGAAGCGGGGAGAAATGTGCGAGGGAATCAGTCATCAACTAAAGCGGTCATTCACACATTCGTCGAAGCGAATGAGCAACTCCGTAATCTCCTGGGATTTAATGTTATGTTCCATTATATCAACCTTTTGAAAAGCAGTATTGGTTCCTCCTCGGTCACTTGTTCTCGCAATCCTCGATAATCTCTCTTCAGTGGCAAAGAGTAAGTTTAATGTTTACTGATTCTGCTTGCAGTGAAGGTAAGGGATTAAGGGGTTGTTAATAAGTCCTCCCTTACTCCTTCGTTAAGTAGTAACGGTCGAAATTAAGAAATTATTATAACAGTGTTTGTGGGATACTAAAGGGAAACGTTCCTTTGTAGTAATATTTCGGGTTTCCTAGGACTTTTAGACTATTATTATTTAACGTGAAAGGAGCTGATGATGGTAATAGTAAGATTTATAGATATAAATAACTGATATTATTAAAAACCAAGAGGGCACACGAAGGGGGGGTGCGAAGGGGGGTGTTCATTAACTGATACCTATATTTGAAAATCAAGAGGGCACACGTTCTTGATCAGGGAGCAAGTCAATCGCCCAAAGGAAAGGTTATTATCCTCAGCAGCTGTTGATGTTATATAATGTATACATTTATGTTGTTTAACCGTAACCAACATGTCAACCAATAAGGCCCAGTGTCAAAAGTATCCAGCTTTCAAATTAATTTTCCTTAAGAAAAGTTCTTTCCTTCAGCAAATACAACTTTATAGGTGAACCCATCAAGCAAAACATTACATATTAACTACGTTTTATTAATTTTGGTAGATCAGTTTCCTCTAGTTAAAGTAAACGTATTGATATAAATAAATAAAGATACAAGTATCCTAATGTTTGTCAATTGCTCATTTAAAGTAATAGGACAAATGTACATCATTTAACAAAACTTAGCTCACATTGATCTAGATCCATCCCGGCGGCCTGTGAATGTACTTTCGTTCCGAGTTGAGAAGTAATTTTTAATAAACATGGTTGAAACGTCAAGAGAATGTCGCTTGATGTGAACTTTAAAAATGTGACACGTTATATTGCGTTTCTTACTCAGACGCAATAAAAGCAATATGATCTTATCAAAACTGTCAGCTGTCTTTTCTTTTTTATACGGTAAACTCATTTTCTTCTTAAAGGAATCAGACGAACACTGTTGTTGTGAAATACAATATTCTTTATAGAGAAAAGATCAGACATTATTTTGAATTATTTACTTGCAATGAACGGTTTCATCTTTCTTATAAAAAGTAGAATGGTCATAGATTCCCTCAATATTTGAAAATCAAGAGGGCACACGTTCTTATAAAAATATTTTGGCTTTCTTTATAATTTGGCCAAGCGAATTAGTTTTTTGAACGCTTGTCTGTTCGCAGTTGATGGGCGCTGGTTATGAAACAAAAGAAGAGATATGCTGTATTATTTGTTTACATAAGAGACCTCGTATACGAGGCCCAGCCTATTCTACGTATATCCAGTGGTATATATTTGACTTGAAAGACCCGCCGATAACGGAGAAACTTATTTTGGGGAGCATCAAACGAAAAATGTCATCCGTCGACTCGGTCGCACGAGGTTATGAGGTACACTGCACGTAGCCGGGGTTGCTCTCTAGCTGAGGTCCGTAAATCAATCTGACCGTTCAGTATCGACCATGAACCTGGCTGTTAGCTCACAACGCAACTAACAACAATTCAACCAACTTTTACCTCTTACTTTCTCAAATAGCAAGGTGATGGTGTAGTGAAGGTGTTCATTATCTATACTGTGTCAAGAAGAACGTTCTTCTTTCGTCGGTCAGAGATGTTATGAAGAGTAAGCGTCCTTCAAAGTGACTCTTACAAAACATTAAACATTTATTCAAACAAATATTAAAAAAAAATTTAAATTAAAATTTTGCTTCGATTTAAAATACCTATCCGGCCGGCCGGCTATCCAAGGCCGGTTGATGCCAGAACGTAAAACAGGAATTAAGGCTGAAATGTTTATGGTTATCATCGCCAATAGAGTCTGCAATGGTTGAAAAGGGAACAGATTCGAACCGATTCCATCGTAAATCTTCTCAGGCTACATCATCTGTCTACTATTGGATAGCTTGATTAATTTGAAGTTCATTAAGAAAATATCAATTGGATCCAGCTTAATATCCTGTCCAATTACAAAGAAACGGATGGTCAGTATATTGTAAACCAAATTATTCTTCAACCCTTACGTCGATTTTGGTCAGTTGTATAGCTCCTAAACATTATTTTCCTTTTTGCTTGTCCTGAGCTCTGACGATGACTTCTTTCAATTTATAATTTCTAATTAAATAATCTTCCTGCCTATATTGAGGTAACATGGACGGTGAGTGTCCACGGGCGACGGCGACGTGGGCCAGTGGGGGAGGAGGACTCGAGCCGCGTGACGGGGAGGCGACGTGGGCCAGTGGGGGAGGAGGACTCGAGCCGCGTGACGGGGAGGCGACGTGGGCCAGTGGGGGAGGAGGACTCGAGCCGCGTGACGGGGAGGCGACGTGGGCCAGTGGGGGAGGAGGACTCGAGCCGCGTGACGGGGAGGCGACGGGGGCCAGTGGGGGAGGAGGACTCGAGCCGCGTGACGGGGAGGCGACGTGGGCCAGTGGGGGAGGAGGACTCGAGCCGCGTGACGGGGAGGCGACGGGGGCCAGTGGGGGAGGAGGACTCGAGCCGCGTGACGGGGAGGCGACGTGGGCCAGTGGGGGAGGAGGACTCGAGCCGCGTGACGGGGAGGCGACGTGGGCCAGTGGGGGAGGAGGACTCGAGCCGCGTGACGGGGAGGCGACGTGGGCCAGTGGGGGAGGAGGACTCGAGCCGCGTGACGGGGAGGCGACGGAGGCCAGTGGGGGAGGAGGACTCGAGCCGCGTGACGGGGAGGCGACGTGGGCCAGTGGGGGAGGAGGACTCGAGCCGCGTGACGGGGAGGCGACGGGGGCCAGTGGGGGAGGAGGACTCGAGCCGCGTGACGGGGAGGCGCCGTGGGCCAGTGGGGGAGGAGGACTCGAGCCGCGTGACGGGGAGGCGACGGGGGCCAGTGGGGGAGGAGGACTCGAGCCGCGTGACGGGGAGGCGACGTGGGCCAGTGGGGGAGGAGGACTCGAGCCGCGTGACGGGGAGGCGACGTGGGCCAGTGGGGGAGGAGGACTCGAGCCGCGTGACGGGGAGGCGACGTGGGCCAGTGGGGGAGGAGGACTCGAGCCGCGTGACGGGGAGGCGACGGGGGCCAGTGGGGGAGGAGGACTCGAGCCGCGTGACGGGGAGGCGACGTGGGCCAGTGGGGGAGGAGGACTCGAGCCGCGTGACGGGGAGGCGACGGGGGCCAGTGGGGGAGGAGGACTCGAGCCGCGTGACGGGGAGGCGCCGTGGGCCAGTGGGGGAGGAGGACTCGAGCCGCGTGACGGGGAGGCGACGTCGCCGCGGTGGACTGCACCGTCGGCGTCGGCGCTCACCCGTCACTAACACGAACACGTACACTACACACGTATCCGTCCGCACACGTCCGCTAATTGAAAACTGCTGGGAGAAAACATCATAAATGCGCAGACCGAACTAAACGGTTGATGTAAAAAATTTGGGGGCGAATCCAAAAAACAATTAATTTTCGGATTTAGGGGGTCAGTTGTAGAGGAAATGTAATAATTATCCAAATAATGTGATTCATGCGATGTCAGATAGCAGGGATTGATGACGGTTTGCCTTAAAAAATCTGTAGTGTTCGTAACATTACATTGAGTTGATAGGACTCAACATGAACATGTAGGGGTTGTGCTGCCCCCGACCCCGAGTGGAAAAATTGGAAGGAATTCTTTTATGCTGAATATACAGGGTGGTCTTAAATTATTAGACACATTTTAAGATTAAATAAATAAAGCAACTTAGAAACATGGGAATCGTTTCATGAAATAGCAAATTAAAAACAGTTTTATTCAATAATTGCAAAACAAAATTTTAAAAATGTCATTAATTATAAAATGTGGTTATAAAAAGTCTGTAAAGCAAACCATGGAGAGCACGTGGAAATAGTTAAGTTAGTTTAGTTAGAATCAGTAACAGTAATTTTTTTGTATTGTTATGATAAAAACGGTTTTAAATTTTCTATTTAATAAAACAATTCCCATGTTTCCCACAGTCCCATTATGTCGCTTGTTTATTTAGTTATTTAATCTTTAAATGTGTCCAATAATTTATGACCACCCTGTAATATGTAATCAGTACGTACGGTTAGCTAAAGCACATGCGTAAAACACAAAGCTTCTGCGTGATGTTTTGTTTGTTGTAGGTAGTAAACAATCAGTTGTGGTAGCCCAATATGTTGTGTAAGTGTACAGTTCGACTTGGACCCCTTAGAATAATGTAGACATCCATAGCACTTAAACTGGTTTTCCATCGAACACTTTTAATGAAAAATATCTTTGTTCGGAAGTCCTTTCAATATAAGTCATCTTCATGAACTATTTCATCATCAGGTGTCTGAGTCTCAGGTGTCTTAAACTATGACTGGATCTTAAGTGAACTCAAAATCTCATATCTCAACGTCATTGTACACTCAAAACTATATCAAAATTCTACACAATTGTTATAGTGTTATCAATAGTGATGTATTGAATTGCGATACCTTCCGGATGAATTGCAAAATACTATCGTTACTAAAAACAACACCCACTTTTCACATACACGAGAGAATAGAAAATTATTTGTAACATAGCGTTACAAGCACGGAACGCGGCCGTCCAGCTGTGAGCAGGAGCGATTTCGGTTCGAACGTAGCCTGGCGGTTGTTTACGCTTTCCCAGTTTTGCGCTGTCTGTAATTGAATCACCGCGAAATTTAATTGCGCCCTTTCTCGCGACCGCTAATCATGTTTCGCAGGAATTGTCAGTGGAATATAGATGGCGATTGCTGAGAGCTCTCTTCCGTCGCTCGTAATGTTTCGGTGGCGAAGTGCGACTCCATCGAACTCAGTCTCGCTCTGCATTCAAATTTTACGATTAAGAAAAATCAAACATAAACTGATCAGTTAAGTACAATATGAGTATTTTATTAAATTTTCCATCAATGTTTTACGGAAGTTTGCAAAACATAATAAGTTTTCTTAAACTTACCGTAGAATTTCTTTTTCTAATACAATTTCCGTGTTTACTCAATTAGTTGAGTGCCATCTCAAATTGTTACAAGAGTGCCCCCGACGTGTATATACAAAAAACGTTTTAATGTTTGACGACATATGAATCAGTCTGGTAGCGATGTAGAGACACGACGACTGAATCACCAGAGGAGAAGGTGGACCTTGGTGTGGGTCGGCGACGTTGTGTTGTGGGCCGGGTTTATGTACAAAAACATTTTGCCGCCTCCCACAGTAATTGGGGTGTGAACCTTCATAAACCTCCGCGCCAACTACGGCGAGCAACTGTCCGATCGAGACACCTAAATGCCGCGGCGTTGTGAATATTTGGTTCACATTTTACCTTGATTTAAGATCGGTTGGCACAGTATCAAAACAAATAGTTTTAACTAAAGCTCACTTTGAATTGGCAGTGATTGTTTTTTTAATTTATATACCTCAACTATTCTTGTTACCTAGGAATAGTTGATCTTGCTATCTAGGATTAGTTGTTTTTGGATATATGGTCAAGGAGATAAACGTGTCTTAGTTGATGTAGACTCCATTCATAAATGTTTTTCTATTCGAACATAAATTAATCCAAATAATACTCGTAGCCAACCAAAATATGTAATCAAAATTTCACCGTTACCACTAGTAGTATTCCCCTACATTACACAAAGACCATTGTAATGTATCCACGTGTGCGCGTGCAGTGTCAGTAGCGGCGGAGTGACGATGTCTTGGCCGCTTGGTCAGTGAGAGATGCGCAAGCACTGCGAGCGGCTACACAGGCGGCTGCAGCAGCAGGAGCAGGAGCGACTGCAGGCGGAGATGGTGGAGGCCAGGAAGAGGGAGGGCAGCAGCACGCCGCCCTGCGGCAGTCCCGAGCTGCGGGGCCGGCGGACCAGGCAGCACCTGCTGGACCCCATCCGCCGCTGGAACTCCTTCCACAACTCGCGGGACAGGAAGAACCAGCGGACGGCCCTGCCCTACCTGCAGACTCTGGAGCAGTTCAGGAAGCAGCAGGAGACGAGGAGCTCCGACGTGTTCGCCAGTATATGCGCCGAAATCGCCAAAGATCCCGAAAGCAATTACATGCCGATCACTCCTCAAGGCAGCGAGTCTTTAGAAAAAGCCTCTAGAGTCCTGGGAACTAACATAGCCAACGAATTGATAGCTTTGTCCTTAGCGAATTTAAAAGAAGCCGCCAAAAGCCCGACGAGGAAACAGTTTTCTAGTCCTAATCTAATCGACCCGATGAAAAACAGTCCCCGCAGTAGAAGAACCTCCTCGGACAGTTACCCCATATGCTACTCGGGTGAAAAGTACTCGACGCCCAAGTCGATAACGAAGACGTTCTCGACGAGCAACCCCGACGACCTGCCGAACAGCCAGGCGGCGGCGGTGCCGAGGGTGTCGGTGAGCGAGAGCCCGCACTCGCCCGCGCCGCCCACGCCCCTGACCAGCGACTCGTCCACCTCGGGCGTGGCGGAGTCCCTGCGGAAGATGTCCTCCTCGTCCTCCACCGTGTCCTCCCCGCGGGTCCTCGCCCTCAGGACCGAGTCCGCCTGCGAGCTGTTCGCCGCCTCGCCGCTCTCCTCGTCGCTGCCCTCCGACGTCGGCCTCACGCCGCCCTCCGCCCCGCAGCTGCCCCGACGCCGCTTCTCCGTCTGGTGAGTACACCAAATACATCTACCTGTGCTGTCATATTCAGGCGAACATCATGTTCATCATGTTATCATTTTGTCATGTTATCATGTTTTTGTGTGCTAAACATTTTTAGGCGAAAGGAAGTTCTTCGTTCAAGGTTATGTTACTGCTATATCTAGGTTGATATAATTTTAGCTCTAAATGTTCAAGTAAATCATTAACGGCGGTTATGTTGGACTCCATTGAAAATTGCAGGATTAATATTTAGGAACTCATCATTCCACCAAACCAAACTCAGTGCTATTTTGTGCTAAAGAGTAATTCGGTCAATGCTGAAATAAATGTAGTCATTGTAACTGGTGGGTGAAGCAACTGGTGAACCTGTTGCTTGGAACTTAGTAAATTTGTTAGAGTTTTACAGGTTGTACTTTCAGGAGTTTCACCAACTTAGTAATTGATGAGCATAAAGTAAGTTTTGTACGTTATTATATGTTGTTTATTCTTGGCCTTAATGACTCATTAAAAATGGAGCAGAGTTGAAAAGATTTTAAAAGGAAATCAGTTAATGTATGGCATTAAACTTAACTATTACTAAACACTAAAATGTTTATTATCACTGAACTTTGATAAGATGGGACTTTCATAGGACTTTATCGTTTGTTTAGTTTTCGATTTTGCTTCGTAACAATATGTATCTTAAACTTACACTTGAGAGACTTCCTTGCAAATCAACAATTTTATTAACCTAAAATTGAAATGTGTTAATTAACCATATAGTTATTTAGTCAATAGATTTTAAACGAACCCAAAAAGCTTTGAATATTTGAGTTGGCTAAAAGGCAACCCATGCTGTTAACTTGCTTGACTGGTGTACGACTTGAGTATTAATTATTCAGCTCAACGATCGCTGCCTCGATATAATTGAAAGTAATGGAAGGAGTTCTCTTTAAATATAGACACAGATATATGAGAATTGCTATTTAATAACATATTTCAAATTAAGCACATTGTATTTGCTGCATGTCATTGCCTGTTCGGTGTAACTAATAGTTAACGCCTGCTTTATAGTTTAACATTTTCCTTGCCATCACATTGCAAAATCCACAAATTAATAGAAATTATATTACAGGTTGGATTTTATTATTTTAAACATTTATCGTCGTCAATAGGCTGTTTATATCTACCCCTTGTTTAACGCTCGCATTCAAACAAATTTGCCGAAGGATGCCCAATAATTGGCTACTGGCAATCTACTGGCTTTATTGAGTCCCATAAAGCGAGACAGTTTAAATGAGTTTATTCACAACTGGAATTGGCATGTTACTTGCATTATAAAATTAATATTTAGCAATACTTGCCGATTCACTGAAATGTAGTGAGAGTTTGCATTCTGAAGCTAACAATCGCCTATTCCTGTTGTTTGTTTATTCGTTTGGATATAAAAAACAATATTGAAAAGTAATTAAGCTGATATCGTATTACGGTCCTGAAACTCTGTCATTAATATATCGTAAATTGTTCGTGTTCCCAATTGGATCTCGATCTCATTGTTATTCAATTGAAACTGTGATATTCAATGCAATAAAATAAAATATAATATTCAGCCATCAGGGATTAATAATTAATTTATTACATTAGGAGTTTTTTCCTTTAGTGGGGAGGCGGAAGGTCAAAATGACAATAATCTGCTACATAAAACACTAAAAGTGTATTATTGTACCACTTCTGCTGTTTACAACACTCAATTTAACTTTTTCCTACAGTTTGTTTTATTTTTTTTATCAAAGAAAATCCGTTTTACTTTGAATAAGCTTATTATTATTTACATGTTTAAGATGTCTAGAACAAAGTAATATAATTAAACAATTTGTTTTTAAAAACATGTTAATTTTCCCCATTTAATCATCAATTAAATCAATCGCTTTTGATAATTTTACTCTTCAAATTGTCGCTTCTTCGAATTTAGTTAAAGAACTAATAAAAATAGTCACTGAGTAGTGAATTCTCATCTATAAAAACGTCGTAATCAAGTACATGATACTTTATGAAAATTTGCTGAATAAGGTGGCAGATCAAGCTTTCTCCCTGCAACAAAGGAATTATCCGCCTCAAGTTTGGCGGGAAGCTCAGTTTTAATCTCCGGGAATTGGAGGAATAATGGGCGTAATTAACAGAATATTCAAGTGAGGGCTTTGTAATAAAGCTTTCTTCTGCAACTACAGCCAGCGTCGTACTTATACGCCGCTCTGGGGCAGTTAGTATTGTTCGGCTATAGAACCTATAGAAAAAAAATTTCTTTAGGTTTTTGCGGACAATTTAACGCTATTTTACACAACAACACTTGGCTTACGACATTTGCTTAAAAAGACAGGGTTTGATATACAGTTCTAATAGTTAACCACAGATATCACGCTATGAGAAAATCTCGAGTGTTTGCAAGCGAAGCTGCAAGAGAATTAGTATTGATTATTAAAATACTTGACGAACCGTAACCTTTACTTGACGAACCGTAACCTTTAAATGGATCCAACATTTACGACTAGGTTTGCACTGCTGTGTTCTACTTTCGAAGACCTTAGAAATGCGATAACACGTACAATTTTTTGTTTCCAAATAAAAGTTACATAAATGAAAAGTTCTATCAAATTGTTTGTGATACTTTCTTAGTTATTTAAATATTCCAGATTCCCCCCCCCCAAAAAAAAAATACTAAGTTGTAGCAAAATATTAAGTTTTTGAGAAGCTTCAGTTTCCTTTGAGCCCTTTTACACCCAGGTTTGCGGAGTTAAGCTCCACCCTCAAGGATTTTAAAATGAAAATCCTCAAGGCGTGCTTACATTTAATATTTTCAAGACTTCCGTGTGGACCAATGTCCTTTGGGCATGCCAAAAATGTGTAATTCATGTCTAACTGTGGGTTATTGATTCATCGCAATTGCCGAGATTCATTACATTTGTATTCTTATTTTAGGAGATATTTAATATACTTCAGACTTTAGCCTCCCTGTATAAATGTTTGCTGTTATAATAAATTTGTTTATTATTTTAGAATGTTAAGTAGGGAGAGACAACGACTTAAGTTTTCAAGTAGCCACTAGTTGGAAAAATAATAAGGAATTTCAATACTACATATAATGTTATGGGTGAATATGTCTTATGTACTTCTGTGCGTGTACAACCGTGAACACCTTGTAGCCGAATAGTAAAGAATTATGTCTATGGTATAATAGATGATTCAAAGAATTTATTTAAAGTTTTGTTCAATACCATTGTACTCAGTCAGGCTTCATGACTGCCGACTAAACTCCAATTCCTTGCACGATTGTGTTAAGCTGCGACGGAGTCAGGTAATGAGAAGGCGGGGGTTGTTTTCAATAACATCGCCTGCTCTTGACTGGCTTACCTGTTGCATTGTTATAAAACATCATTCCACAACAATACCTCTGACTGACAACGCCTTGAGGCAACAGCGATACCCTATTGTTATACGCATCATTAGATTCGAGCAACTCTAAAAACGAAGGAAAACCATTTTATAATAAGGGTATATGTAAAACAGTTACAATAATTGTGCAGTATACAATAATTGTGATCGGTCGGTTTTGTATCCGAATAAGGTATTTGCTTAATAATAAACGTAAATTTTATTTATATTTACCGAATTTTCCTTTGAGATGAAAAGCGTATTTTGTATGATGCAAATTAAGACCTGTTCATAATAAGATCGTATAATACCAGTGCCTCAAACTATTTTTTACCAGTAAGACATAGATCTTGTTATATTTCAAACACGTTGCATTGTTAAATCGGTTCGCAATATATACGGTATTACGTTAATAGTCTGGTTTGAACCTACGTAAAAGGATCTTATGAATGCGGGGATACATTTTAAACAAATAATCAAAGTTACTGCTTGATATGTGTCAATTTTACGAAATGTGAATAAAAATGTCATATCATACTCGAAAGCCCATTAATGCTCTTCTAGGACGCTACTGTATTTCAAAAATTTTGTTTTCGAGTAGTCGAACACATAAATTTGCTGGGGT
The DNA here is from genome assembly GCA_035578135.1 of Flexamia atlantica. NCBI lineage: Eukaryota > Metazoa > Arthropoda > Insecta > Hemiptera > Cicadellidae > Flexamia > Flexamia atlantica. The sequence continues at coordinate 89,241,544 of JAQJVK010000001.1, forward strand.
TACGTGTAAGAAAGGGCCATGCGACCCTTAAATTGCCGGTAAAAATAAAGGATTTTTCCTACAACCGAGCGTAAAGTGTCAGTTTATGCACCGAAAACCAATCGTAAAGCAGCTGTTTACTGAGGAGCGAGCGATTAAGTCTTTGAAAGTCTTTGGAGCGAGCGCAAAAGTCTTTTGCGCTCGCCACGTGATTACTTACACGCTCGCCAGCTGATTTTGCATTGTTACTCGGCGCGCAATAGCGCTCCTTTCCGCTTCCGACAGGGCTCGATTTGTTTATAACCTCAAACTGGCGCATTCAGTTACAATGGATGTAATAAGTGTTGACGAATTCGGACTTACTCCACCTGATATTAGTGAATTTGTGAAAGAAGTTTCATTAAACTTATTACCTCGTAAATCTAGAAACCTTTACGAAAAGAAATATGAAGAATTTATGCAATCATAATGGTGCATTCAGCTACAACGGACGTAAGTAACTGTGATTGTATTTATCGTTTGGGAAATTAAAACTGCAGTTGTAGGAAAAATTTAGTATGTATTTCGCGTGTAAAGCGTCTTTCTCGCTTTCGCTAAAAATACCGCGCTCCGCTACGCGTCGCGCGGTATTTGTTTAGCTCAAGCGAGAAAGACCTACTTTACGCTCTTCATACATAAATAACTATTTCAATTTCATTATTTTCTCATAAATTTGCATCATAACCACAGAGAGCTTCTCTGTGATCATAACTCAGCCGAGCGTGCGGTGTCGTGACGCGGTGAGAGCAGCGAGCGGCGCGGCGGCGCGGCGGTGGTAGCGCGTTTAATCGGAAGGACTGGAGGGTGACGCTGTAATTAATGGCCTTAAGAAAGGGCTGTTCTGTAATTAGACTTTGACTTCCTGTACACCCTTAACGTGTGTATATTTGCCGGTTGGTGTTCAACGATAGAGGACGCTCTAGTTTGTTTTTTTATTCAGGTTTATGTAGTCCTCTCACTTAGCAGCCAACAATGTATTGGTGTCTATGCGAGTTTTAAATTATAGACTGGCTGCCATATAAGTGATGCTTGAAAATGGCTCGTTTGTTGGATCTGCTGTTTACATCACAGCTGTTTGATGTGTTACCTGATCACATTACATCTAATCCTATACTCTTATATGAGTAATGTTATCGTGCTCGTATCGTGCTTGTATGCTTGCACAATTATCTTTAGAACTGCTCCGAGGATTTCCTTCAGTCTGGAAATAAGTAATTTATGACTCAAAAACGTCTTTTATGCAGATAACTCGGCCAGAGAAACTCTAATAACGTAATAAATCGAATTTTAAAGTTGTAAAATTTTAACATTGGCCTTATGGGTTGCCGTGATAGCAACGAAAATACCCCCGTTGCAGCAGACCTGCATACTCAGCGAATTTCAAAGGCAAAAGAACATGTTTCAATCCAAGAAAGTGAGATTTAACATGTTTTTGTAAGCTCCATAAGAATAACATGGAGAATGAATGTGCAGGTTTGCTGCAACAGGTCCATTAAAACTGGGTGTTTTCAATTCAATGTTTCGTAGATCTGAACTAGGAGAAACCATATAGCAACTTTTATCAAGATTTGTCAAAAAATAAAGAAGATATAGAATTTTTTATTTCCCATAAGGATAACATGGGGAATGAGTATGCAGGTTTGCTGCCACAAAAATGGAAATTTCGGGGGTTTTAGACTAAAATACATTAGATCTTATTTAGATGAAGCCACAAACCAAGTTTTATTAAGATATTTTGAGAAATAAGCGAGATATAGAATTTTACTTATTTCCCATAAGGTTAACATTGGGACAACGTACTGTGTTTACCACTTACAATATCTCGGTAACCAATGGACATAGAGAAATGATTCAAGATACTAAATTGTTTGTTTTTTCGAGCTGAATTCAATGGTGCTAATTAAAGTTGGATTATTTTGATTTTTATATGTGAAAACCCCAAAAACCCCATTTTTGGGGGGGTTTATCCCCCTTTACCCCCCCTTCCAGTGGTCCGATCGGGCTGGTTTTCGAACTCATCCGAATAATTGCTACTTTACACGCCTATGCCAAATTTCATTTAAATCGGACCATTTTTGCGAGCGCTATCGTGCTTACAGACACACACACACACACACACACATATATATATATATATATATATATATATATGTGTATACAAATTTGAACGAATGGTGTTTTTGATATCTGGGGGCACCAAAACGAAAAATTATGATGGTCCCGCGCTTAGGTCTTACCATGAGACCTACAGTAATAGCTTCTTCCCTATAGGGGAAATTCGCTAATAAACAAGGAAAGTGTAAAAATACCCCCGTTGCAACATACCTGCATACTCAGCGAATTTCAAGTGCAAAACAACATATTTCAATCCAATATAGTCAGATTTGACATGTTTTAGTAAGCTCCATAAGAATAACATGGGGAATGAGTATGCAGGTTTGCTGCTACAGGTATATTGAAACTGAGTGGTTTTAATTCATTATTTGGTAGATCTGAACTAGAAGAAGCTATTTACCAAGTTTTATCATGATATGTTGAGAAATATGCGAGATATAGAATTTTACTTATTTCCCATAAGGTTAACATTGGGACAACGTACTGTGTTTACCACTTACAATATCTCGGTAACCAATGGTCATAGAGCAATGATTCAAATTACTAAATTGTTTGTTTTTTTGAGCTGAATTCAATGGTGCTAACTAAAAGTGGATTATTTTTATTTTTATAAGTGAAAGCCCCAAAAAACCCATTTTTGGGGGGGTTTTTCCCCCTTTACCCCCCCTTCCAGCAGTCCGATTGAGCTGGTTTTCGAACTCATCCGAATAATTACTACTTTACACATTTATGCCAAATTTCATTCCGATCGGACCATTTTTGCGAGCGCTATCGTGCTTACAGACACATATATATATATAGATATATATATAGATATATATATAGATATATATATAGATATATATATAGATATATATATATATATATATATATATATATATATATCTAGAAATTTGAACGAATGGTGTTTTTTGCTTCTGGGGGCCCCAAAATGAAAAGTTATCATGGTCTTGGGCTTAAGTCTTACCATGAGACCTACGGTAATAGCTTCTTCCCTATAGGGGAAATTCGCTAAAAATGAAGTAATCCATTACAGCTGTTTGGAATCTACAGCTATCAAGGGAAAATACAGCAGGTGGGATGAAGAGTCCATGGAGCAATAAAAAAGGTTTCTATTTATCAATTGTATGACATTGAAATATTTTATAGCAACTGGATGATCTGGTGAACATGAAATAAAACCGAGCAAGGCTTGGTCCACCAGGTACTAACTTTTTGATTCCAATAAGAGTCTTAAAGTATAGATTGGCTACCATTTATATTGAAAGTGACCTGTTCGTTGGACGCGTTTGTAACTATACTCGGATTCGCACAAAACACCTTGGAGCTTCGAAATTACGTAAACAGCTTTTGGCTCAACTCTTTTGTTTGGGGGGAAACAGCTTTTTAAGAGATTCCGAAGCTCTAAATTGTATGATGCCGATTACAAAAATGTATTTTGTTATAATAATTGGTCCGCATGATCCTTAGTGTTTTATAAGAGACTGAGTTTTAAATAAGTCCACTAAAATAATTGAAGTGAATGCGCTGTACTCGTACTTGAAATTTAATTTATTTCTATCCCCCGTTTTCTTACAGAATAAATACATTTCAAATACTGCATTCATTCAAATAAAATGTACAAAATCAAAAGACTTCGTTTTATGTCATCTAGCCTGCTTTGAATGGACTTTAGGAAAAGAGTTTATAAAAATACACAAATTTCTTGTGTACCGCTAACAACGTGCTTTTTGGTAGTTTTAATCACGATATAAATACATTTTGGCGCATTAGAATAGCGATTCAATTTCGCGGTTGCCCCGCCCTCGTCTATATCGTGACTGTTTGATGTCGCAGCTCAAAGAGTGTTTGGTTTCAGAAGTTTGTTTATTGATAATCGCCGAACACAAAGTTGGCTTCCCCTCTTTACACCTACTGATTGATACTTGTTATACGACAATTATTTCAATGTTGGATGATATTCCTAAGTAATGAGGTATACTCAAGTTTACACACTTCACTTAATAGGAATTCAAAGCTTTTTGGTTTGCGAGCATTGACATCAGAAGCTATTATTACTGTTACTTTTGCAATATCTGTTTTCGACATAATTGTCTATTTAAAGCTCAATATTAAATTCTAATTGACGATATGAATACCAAATTGCTTGTTACATGAAACCTGTTTTGGCGAAGCGTTATTCTTCTTGTAATTACAATTCAATCTCTTTTTAAAACAAGCGAACTCCTTGATAGCGGTATTTTAATCTTTTGGAAGCACCGTAGGGAGTCGGTTCCAACTCGTGACGACATCAATTAGACGTAATGTTAAGGTTATTGGCGTCGGTGCAGATATTGATACGGTTATGGCTCGGCAGGTCAGGTGGTAATGCATTGAGAAGTATGCAGGACCCTAGCATTCCTCCCCAGCCAGAGTGGACACATGTTGGCCACCTGTAACTACAACAACAGTGTCTATCGCAATTCGCTTTCACTCCTAGTGCCGTACATGGGCAATAGGTAATAGGCTACTGGACCGTACACTCAGCTATGCTAGTAGGGGGTATTGGTAGGTTCAACCCCAGCAGGGTGGTGGTGGTTGGTCTAAAAATAGAACCCCCCCCCCCCCGATGGGACCACCCACGAAGCCTAGCAAGTTTTTTTTTTTTTTTTTTTATTGAGGTTATGTCACCTTTTTTTTTTTTTTTTTTTTGAGCTTACGTAATCTTTACCTAACCTAACCTAACTTAACCTAACATTCACTTTTTGGTGACGTCATAGAGGTCAATGACCTTTAAACCTAAGCCCCCCCCCCCCCGGCTAAAAATAGATTTCTAAAAATAGCTAACCTAACCTAACCTAACTTAACATAACTTAACCTAACATTGCTTCAGGACAATATTCCGTGCCAATTTGATGAACTTTTCTTCTACAGGCCAAAAATGATGGAACGACATGAAGCAATACAATCAATATACCAAGCATATCCCGCTGCTGACTTAAATGAAATAGAAAGAGCTTTTGATGAGATGTACAAAAAGGAAGAGTACAACACTGAATATGTAGAATTATGGATATCATTCGGCGCTGATCAGTTGTGCCTGCATGAAATCAATAAATACTGGTCAACGAAATAATACTTACCTTGAATCCTCTCCCTCCTTCATCAGCAAAATGGCCTTTTTTAAAGGGCACCATAAACTTTTAGATTAATTAGAAATAAGGCGGAATATGGCGCTCGCTTGCGGTCGCTCTGACAGCCTTCTGCCAAGAACAACTTCAGGTTGATGGCTTGTTACATCATAGTACTTAAGGGTAGGTGGCTTATCTAAATTAAAAAGTCCATGCCTAGCGAACACTACTTGCAACTAGGGAAAACAACCTTTTTTTTTTAGTCTTATGGTGTTAGGAATTGAACTTTGATATGTTAACGAGCAAATTAATATGTAAATTAGCTTAATTGATATGCTTAATGAGACTGTTTACATAATTATCGTATCCGTACAATATTATCGTATTGCGTACGGGATTTCTACCAAAAATTATGGTACTGGAAAATTTAAATTACCAAAGCTGAAGAGTGTGTTTGTAACATCTGATTGCTGTATGGTGACACAGCTTTTATATACATGAATCTGCTTTTTGTTGATCAGTCTAGTCTTGGAGCTCAGTTAGTGCGGATGTCTGAACTAGAGCTGTACTGCTGTGCTTGGTGTATAACATAACCTCACTTTTACATTTGAGGAAATATGTCTATCCTTATTGCTTATGTGTTTAAAAATCAACCAATCACTATATTAATTGATAGTGATAATAACCCCTGGTTCAAGGGGAAAGAAGTTGCTGAAGTACTTGGTTATTTAGATACAAATAAAGCAGTTAGAAATCATGTTGATGATGATGACAAGCTCACATATGAAAATATAAACCCTGCCGTTTTGGCGGGGTTAAAAGGAAATGAGAAATCGTCTGTTTTTATTAATGAAAGTGGTTTATGCTCATTGATTTTATCATCGAAAAAACCTGAGGCTAATGCTTTTAGAAAATGGGTCACAAAAGAAGTGTTACCTTCAATCCGTAAACATGGAGAGTACAAACTAAAACAGCAGAATAGTGAACTGTTACAAACACTTACAAAGTCACTTGAAACCAACCAACAGCTGACTCTTGTGAATAAGCGGTTGGAAACTACTGCAGACATATTGAGAAAGACTCTGTCTGAACAGTCATTGAAGGTAGCTGTATTACCTCAAGATGAAGACTTGAAACATGTCTTTTGTGTATTGTTTAAGGAAACCCTCTTAGATATCTATGGTTTGAGCGAATACAAATGTATTCGTACTGAAAAAAGAAACTTTAAATGTGCATTGAAGAAAGCTAAAGAAAAAGGGTTTGAAATATGTTTCTTCAGGGAAAATGTTCCTAATAGCATAAATATCTTGAATAAAGCTAAAGAAGTGATGCGAAAATTTGGTATGCATTATGAATCCAAATATAATCAAGTCTTGACTCGCCATAACTTTGTAAATATCATTGAAGATATAATTAATAAGAAATGTGGAGGGAAATAATGTACATTGTAAAGCAAGAAGCTTCAAGACTTCACTAAAGAATTGTAAATCTGATAGTTTTTGTAAGCAAATATACATCAACAGATTAAACTGTCTTTTTATTTATTAAACCTGAATCCCTGTTTAAGAAACTATGCTTAAAGTTTATAAAAGTGATGGTAAGTGTGTAGTTGTGTTCAGTTGACAAAATGGACTTGAGGTGGCAACATCCATTTTCAACCATAGTGGCCGGGCCTTCTGGATCGGGGAAATCATATTTTGTAGCCAGATTTATTAAGTATTTGGATTTTATGTGTGATACAAAGTTCAATAATATTTACTGGCATCATTCCCCGGGTTTAAATCCTGGTGTAAGTGATAGTGGTAATGTGCAATATAGGGAAGGGTTACCAAATATGGAGGACTTTGATGGTACACCCACTTTGGTAATTGTTGATGATATGATGCGTGAATCATCAGCCACCTCAGGATCCAATACAATAGTGGACTTGTTTACTAAGGGCTCTCACCATAGGAACTTGAGTGTATTTTTTATAACACAAAACATTTTCCACCAAGGGCGAGGACAAAGAGACATTTCACTAAATGCTCATTATATAGTGCTTTTTAAAAATCCAAGAGACCGGGCTCAAATAAAACATTTAGCCCGACAAGTGTATCCGGAAAATACAAGGTTTATTGAAGAAGCGTATGCTGATGCTACACATACTCCGCATGGTTATTTGTTGTTAGATTTAAAACAGTCCACACCAGACGAGGTGCGTATACGTACGGGTATATTACCTGATGAAAAACAACAGTATGTTTATCAACCAAAAAAGTATAAATAAAAGGGGTACACTAGAGACCAGTCACTCAGTCGTAATGTCACAGTGTGTGAAGAAAGACGCTGCTCTGTTAACGGCACTGATACACGCTACAGCGAAGGAACGTAAAGCACTGTTGAAGGCTTGTGACGTCAGTCGTATCAGATCAGTGTGCGAGTGCGCATACAACTTGTTACGTGGTAATATCCAGTTAACAGACAAACGAAAACGACAATTGCGTAAACATAAAAAGGTGCTCAGACGTCTAGTGAAACGTGGTGAGAATTGGAGCAAGAAACGTAAATATCTTGTACAACACGGTGGTGGATTTCTATTACCACTGTTATTAAGTACTGTATTACAAACAGTTCTTAATAGTGCGATTAGTTAGAAAAATGGATAGATCAAATTTGGAATATTCAAAGAAGATGGTTGTTGTTCCGCAAGAGCTGTTTGATCGAATACATAGTGAGCCAACACCTGCTGCTACTGCTTCACAATCAAAACTAACTCAATCATCAACGGTTAATACTAATAGTTTGGATGTTGAAATGCATCGTATATTACAAGACAAAACATTGGATGACAGTGAAAAGTGGAAACAGTATCAACAAGTATTACAGAGGTTTTTATATTTTAGTTCACAAAAACGCAATCCTATCATTTTACCAATTATACAAGAAGAGGATAATGAGGAGGATATTGTACAAACATTTCCTGCCACGTATCAAAAGGATGTACGCAACTTGTTAAGATTTATAAAACGTAACAAACAGATAATCACATGGGACCCTGATGGTACGGTTATTGTTCATAACACTAGAATACCTGGTTCGAACATTATTGATGTGTTACATGCAATTGTACGAGTGCGAAGACTGGAAAATGTACCCACAGGCTGGCATGAAGTATTGGATGCATTAAATGATATGAACGTTCCGACCGAGTACGTAAGCAATGCACAAGCTCGAGAGTATATTGGTTGTGAACCATATTTGGAAGAAGGTTTGGTTACACCTTCACCATCAAGACAGCGTACTCCTTCATCACCACACCACTCGTTATATTATCCACCAACACCGAGCCCAACGCCAATAGCCCATAGATTAAGGTCAAGGGCAGGAGCACGAAGAGGAAAACCTTTACAGTGGGATGCATTCACTATAGATTAAAATGTATAAGTATAGGTGTACTTGGTATGTGATAGTCATTTACACTATAGTCATGAACAGTGATGGAAGAGAAAGTGTATTATGATCCTGCAAACCCAGGCTCGTTTGGTGGTATTAGCCCACTTGTCAGAGCATTATGTCGAAGTAAGAAGAAAAAGAACAAAACAAAACGACAAGTTATCGAATGGTTACGCACCCAAGACACCTATACATTACACAAACCTGTTCGAAAACGATTTCCACGTAACAGATATGTTGTGTTTGGACCTAATGAATTATGACAAGCCGACCTGAATGATATGCGAGGACTTAGTTCATATAATGATGGCTACAATTACTTGCTAACAGTGATTGATGTGTTTAGTAAGCGGTTATATGTGGAACCATTAAAACGTAAGAGCGGTGAAGAAGTGGCAGCAGCATTCGAACGAATTTTTAACAGTCCTTACACTGTACCACCATGTTGTTTACAAACTGACAAAGGAACAGAGTTTATAGGTGCAAAAGTGAACCGTGTGTTTAGAGATTATCATGTGAAATATGTCACTACACAAAACCCCGATGTTAAAGCGGCTGTTGTCGAACGAGTCAATCGCACACTGAAAACACGTATGTGGCGATATTTAACATATAAAAACACATTTCGTTATATCGATGTGTTGGATGAATTGGTTGATGCTTACAATAACAGTGCACACCGAAGTTTGGGTAATGGTTTATGTCCGATGGACGTTGTGAAAGCAAACAAAAGTACAGTGTACCAAGTATGGAGTCATATGTACAAAGACAGCTCATTACCAAAACGTAAAAAACCAAAGTTCAAACCGGGTGATACAGTGCGTATTGCTAAAGAGAAAGGTACATTTGCAAAAGGCTACGAGACCAATTGGAGTAAAGAATTTTTTGTTATTGATCGAGAATATGGATCACAACCACTACCATTGTATAATAAGGGACTTGAATGGTAAACCCTTAGTCGGTCGTTTCTATGAACATGAGCTACAAAAGGTGACAATAGGACCGGATCGATTGTACCAAATTGATAAAATACTTGACACTAAGGGTAGAGGTCGCAGTAAGCGTTACCTCGTCAAGTGGGTAGGTTACGGAGACGAATTTAATTCTTGGATACCTGCATCTGAAGTGAAACAAATAACCTAACCTAACCTAACCTAACCGTCATGTCACTGTCTAGACATAATCAGTTTTATTTGACACTGCCTAGCAATAGTTCGATGGACTACTATCCGAACAATACAGTGACTCATTATGTGACACATTTTCCATCAACAATACATTTGCCTGGTGGTGACGGAGCAGATTGGGAAATAGCACTAGTTGAAGCACACTATCCATGCTCGTTTTTAACAGTTGGTAATGATGCTAACATATATATTTACACAAAACCAACTGCTGAAATTGAAGATAATGAAGTTACTAATACAAATTTGACTGTAGCTAAAGTGGAGTCTGGCAATTACAAAGATATCAATGAATTGCTAGCAGCAATTAACGGGAATACAAAACTTAAACTTAACAGTATTGAGTTCGAGTATGATAGTGATACAAAAAAGGTTGAATTGATTACAATGACAGATACACTAACACAACTTGAACTTAGCCCCACTTTAGCGTTACAGTTAGGATATGATGTAAATAATGTGGATGTGAAAAGACATAGGAAAGCTACAAGACCACCAAACTTATTGGCTGGCATTCCAGCAGACATTTATGTCTATTGTGACCTTGTAGAACCGCAATTAGTGGGTGACACTGTAGCACCACTGTTAAAAATAGTCAACATTGACACCACTGACTATAAATACGGGTCACATAAGGTTGTGCATTTCACTTCACCGCACTACATGCCTGTCATAAAGAGCTCGTTCGAGAGTGTGGAAATTGATTTAAGGGACGACAAAGGTCATCACTTGCCATTCGAGTTCGGTACTACGTACATGAAACTTCACCTCCGCAGAGTACCAGCAGTTACAACAGTATAATGAATCTTAATGATCCCTACCTCAAATACTACCGTGATCAACAACTTGGCGGTAGTAGTGGTATTGTATCAGTGTATAGAGGTGCACCGTATCAACGTGGACATGGGATTGGAAGTTTTCTTGGTGGACTTGTTCGTTCAGTCATGCCATTAATCAAGTCAGGTGCAACTGCTGTGGGCAAGGAGGCATTACGTTCAGGTGTTGGGTTTCTCAGTGATATAGCTGATGGTACTATGAACCCACGAAATGCAGCGAATGATCGTCTTAAACAATTTACTGGTGGACTTAAACGTCGAGCTGACGACAAACTGGATCGCATTCTACATGGCGGCGGACACGGCACTGGCATTGGCGGTAGCGACAGCAGTGGAAGCTATAAGAAGAGGCGCATCACACGAGTAACACCTCAGTCTTTGGCGAAACTCCTTCGAGCACGAACGTCTCCTGCAAGGAAGTGTAAGACAGCAGCAGTAAAGAAACGTAAAAATACAAAACAAAAACTCAAGCGACAAGTGCAAAATAAAAAGAAGATTACTAGAAGTAGAGAGATTGATATATTTTCTTAAGCAACAAAGATGTCATTTATTCACCAGAAATCATGCGAATGTACAAAGACGGAATTAGACTTATTCTCGCTACCACCGACACAGACCAGCATTGACAGTGGTAAATGGGTGCAATATAAACCCATATCGTCATTGACGGATGACTCACCTATTGAATTTGTCATACCCGGACATGGTGATGAATATACGGACTTATCACAAACATTATTACACGTACAAGCCACTATTGTCAAAGAAGATGGAACAAAATTTACAGCTGCCGATGCGATTAAGGAATTTGGTCCGGTTAATAACTGGTTACATTCGCTATTTAGCCAAGTGGATTTACACTTGAATAATAAACTAGTGTCACCGCAAAACAATACCTACGCCTATCGTGCGTATTTGGAAAACCTTTTAAACTACGGACATGATGCTAAAAAGTCACACATGACAAGTGTGTTATTCTACAAAGATGACTCTAATAACATGGATAATTGTAAAGAAGAAAATGAAGGACTAGTACAACGACGAAAATTTACTGAAAAGAGTCACTATGCAGACATGATCGGTCATCTACACATTGACTTGTGCAATCAGAACAAGTTCATGTTAAACGGTGTAGAGATGCGTTTACGTTTGATCAGATCGAGGAACGCATTTGCCATCATGTCGGACAATAACACAACATATAAAGTACATATCAAAGAGACAAATCTGTTTGTTCGTCATTGTAAAATCAATCCGAGCGTACTGTTGGCACATAGTAAAACACTCGAGAGTGGTACTGCCAAATATCCGATCACACGTGTTGAAGTGAAATCAATCACATTACCCGCTGGCATACTGAGCAAAACATTGGACAGTGTGTACTTGGGTCAGTTACCAAAACGTGTAATTGTCGGCATGATTACTAATCAAGCATTCAACGGAGATTACAAGAAAAATCCATTTAATTTCCAACATTTCAAGATGAATTATTTCGCACTGTACTTGGATGGTGAACAAGTGCCGATGAAAGCATTACAGCCAGTGTTTGGTAATGATACGGATGTCGCCTATGCGCTATCGTATCACACACTGTTCAGCGGTACCGGAATACATTTTGACAATACCGGTAATGATATCAGCAGACAAGATTTCGAAAAAGGTTATTGTCTGTTAGCGTTTGACTTAACACCTGACTTGAGCGCTAACGAGTCCAGCCATTGGAACCTGGTACGCAATGGAAATCTACGCATCGAGATTGGATTCAGCGAAGCATTGACCGAATCAGTCAACATTATTGTCTATGCAGAACTGGACAATGTCATTGAGATTGATCGACATCGTAACGTATCGGTGGACTATGCCGGCTAAATGTATAAAGCACAGTCAACTAGTGCATTACAGCCAGTACATCACTGACAGTGTTATAATATACAGTTTCACAAGAATGAATACCACAACTATAAGAAAATATTTACTACAATTACCGAATGTACAACATGTCGGAGTGTTTGCATCAGATTGTCTACCGAGACATATTGCTCCGTCATCTGCATTAGTGGTAAACACCCAACCGCATACACATAGTGGAGAACATTGGGTGGCATTCTACAGACCTGGAGGACAAGATAACAGCAACACTAATACTGTCGAATATTTTGATAGTTTTGGCAGACCTCCGTATCATGGTGATTTTCATCAATTTCTGAGACGTAACATCAATGGGCATATGTTGCATTACACCTACAACAAGTACCGACTGCAAGGCTTGGATACTTCGGTCTGCGGTCACTACTGTCTGACCTACCTGTACTGCCGTACCAACTACGACATGAAGATGAATGATTTCGTCCAACTCTTCGGTGACTCCACTGCTGAGAACGATATGCTGGTCCAGATGCTCTTCGCAGAATTCTACATCTAATTTTTGTATAACCATTATTGTTAGATATAAGGTTTTTTGAAAAATAAAAATGTGTATATCATTAACCACTGTCTTGTCATTGTACCTTGTTCTTTATAGTCTTAAGAGTCCAGAGTTAGTTACTTTTATCACAATCCATTACTGAAATGAGTCTTCCTTTAAATAATCAACCTATCCTAACTTAAGTAGATGTTTACATTTATATTTTAAACAGAATTGATAGACCAAAATGGTACTATCCTGGAGAAAGAAAAGCAATCATTGTTATAAAGTTTATACTTTCTCATTTAAAAACAGTATGACTGCATGTCAAGTTATAAATTAATCAAATTTACTCTTTATCAATCTCTGGAAATTGTATTTCTTATAGACATAAACATGGGTAAATAAGTAAGAACCATTTATGGATATTTAGAATGTATATTTATTTACATTCATTAGTGTTTACACTCATCAGTATGTACACTCATCAATTTTTACAATCAATTATTACAAACTTCACATTTCAAATTATAACCATTTTACAAAAGGACTAACTTTATACATTTTGATACGTCTAATATTTACATTGGTTTTTAATACATTTCATTATGATAAATAATTACAATGGTCTGACTTTATACAAATCAATAAGACTAATATTTACACATTTCTGCTTTTACGCATAAGGTCTGCTTTTACATTTCATTATGACAAATATTTACAATGGTCTGACTTTCAGTACAAACCGCTTAACCCGCCAAAACGACGGGGTTAGTATTTACATTACAATGGTCTGACTTTATACAAATCAATAAGACTAATATTTACACAGGTCTGCTTTTACATTTCATTATGACACATATTTACAGTGGTCTGACTTTCAGTACAAACTGCTTAACCCCGCCAAAACGGCGGGGTTGGTATCTGCACCCGTCGAAACGACGGGTTAGTATTTACATTAGAATCATAACTTCTTCCACACTAACACATATTTACATTTCACATTACATATTTACATTTGACATTACATATTTACAGATACATATTTACAAATCAATTTGATTGAATAACAAACTAGACTATGACTAGAGGTATTTATTTTTAAAACACGCATATATACGGGACATGGATGCGAGACGCTCGACGTTGGACACCTCCGATGCAGGCTGCAGAGCACACTCGAAGTCCGCATAGATGGTGAAGCGGTCCTTCCTGCTGAACTCCGGGTGGCTGAACTGGATGGTCTTCTTCGCAGCGAGGTCTATGCGAAGCGGCACCTCCACTCCGCAGTAGCGTCGATGCTGCTCCATGTTTTCGCGATCAAAATGAAGTGATCGAAACACCGCTTACATAGATACAGTTTTCGCTCATGTCGTGTCAGCGGATACACAGTGTACCGGGAACACCCTAGCGCTTCTATATACATAACCTCGAGTGCATAGACATTCACACTAACATTAAGATTGTTTCGTTCAAACCATGCAATGTCTTTGGGTGCAACGGGGAACTAGAGTCCTTCAAAATTGTAGCGGGCAAACAAGGCCTGCGGGTAAGACTCCGGCCGCTCGGGGTGTGACACAACAAACTTGCTTAGCATAGCGTAGGCGAAGCACTTGTCGTCCTTGTTCATCACATTCACTACACTTCGCGTACCCGCGAGCGATTTGGGCAGTGGAATGTGTCGCGCTCAACCGCCCAATGGACTATACGCGTTTATTCGCACTTCCAAGTTCATCACGCGCAGGTATGTCCAACCGGAGCCTACCATTTCGCATTGCTCCTTCTCATGCACGAGCTTTTCAAAGGACAGTTCAACAAATTGTTCAAAGTCGCTCGTGCTTTCGAGAGGAGCATTCTTGGTCTTGAATGCCCGCTTACACTTATTCTCACCGGTAATATCAACAAACTCGCACTCGAGGAACAAGTTCACTTTAATATTAGGGTGTTCCTCGATCGCGTTCCTTAACAATCTAACTAACAGGCACCTTAAGTCTCTCATCACCTCGGGGATTGTCCTGAGTGCCGGCATAGGCTCCTTCAGCGCGAATGTTTGGAGCCTATTACCGTACCCGACCTCCACACGCACAAAGGTCGGGCCGTCATCGTCGTCGTCGGCAACACTCACCACGCGAGGCTGAGGCTCTGAAGACGGTGCCGGCTGCGGTGACTCCTCTTCAGGCTGAGGCTCCGAAGAAGAAGGTCCCGGTGAAGGCACTGAAGAAGGTCCCGGCGAAGGCTCTGAAGACGGTCCCGGCTGCGGTGACTCCTCTTCAGGCTGCGGCGACTCCTCCAGCTGCTGCGGGTGCGGACGCTTCACCCCTGGCCGGGAAGCTGAGAAAGACACTGATGGGCCCCACTCTGCTTCCCTCTTCACGGGACAGTGAAACTCCTCATGCGCCGCATGGTTCCCACGCCGAGAGAATTGTCGTCCACAATACTGGCAGCGGAAGTTCCTCTCGACGTCCGGGTCATGCTGCTCCCGCATATGCTGCTGGAGGTTCTTCTCCAGTGTAAAAGAGGTGCTACACACTCCACAGGCGAAGCGAGGCTCTGGTGGAGGCGGCTGCACCCCTGTAGATCGCTTTTGGTGTCCCACTGTCGACTTGTGCTTTTTCATCAAGTCCCTACGACTAGTAGAGTAGCCGCAGAGCACACAGTCCAGCTTCGAAGCATTATGCTCCGCCTGATGACGGAGAAGCGCATATCGGCTATTGTAGGACTTGCCACAGACGTCGCAGTGGAACTCCATCCTGAAATCACAAAAACAAGCCTCGCTGTACGTAGAAACCTATGCGACATGACACTGTCTCTACATTGTCTCGATGCAGACTGAACACTTTCATAAGAACTTATGCTATTTATTAATTTCTATCATGCACACAAGTTTGTAAAATCCTTGAACTGACCCGAGCTTGACCTGAGCCCAACACTGTATAGTAGTAGTTATTTAACTACAATTTTGATATAAACATATCCAATCTATACAGTGTCTAGCCGCTCCCCGGTTATATGCCAGCCGGATTGTACAAACTTAACTTAAAACTATCATGCAACTATATAATACAAGAACAGCATTTCAAATCTGAAAATTTTTACAAGTCCTGATTCTATTTTTACAGAAGGGGGGGGGGAGGTTCAAGACTAATTATAACCATGGAGGTCAATGACCTTTCCTTACAATTGAAACTTAACACTATTACTACTTTATATTGTTAACCTTTGTTTAACAAACTACTTTTTATCAAATTTGCATTATAGAATCTTTAACTATAACCTAGCATCTTAAGTTATTCATTTATTCACAACTAAATCACTTTAATTCAATTAAGTTAAAGTGATTTTTCTACATTTACTTATATTTTTTCTATTTCAAACTAACATTTAAAGTTAAGCATGATTTTTCAAAAATATTAAATTATTAATACTCATTTTTAACAAACTAACAATAAACTCTAAGTCATTTACTACTTTACAACTAAATCCTTTAATAAATTCTTTTAATCATTATGACAACTATCATTAAAACTGAAAAGTGATTTATGAAACATTTAAACTCAATTAAGTTAAAAGTGATTTAAAACAAATATATAAATAAATAAAAAAAAATAAATAAATAAAAATAAAATAAATTCTTATTTTATTTTAAAACTCTTCAATTTTCTTCAAAAATTCAAAATTTTCTTCAATTTGAGTCAAATTACTTTGTGAAACATATGAAAGTAAAATTAAGCTAATCGATAGTTAATCAAAAATTAATATCATCATTCACACATTTAAAAGCCACATTGAAAGTTTAGAATTAAAAATTTATAATAAAAGAAAAAATAAATTAAAATAAATAACATAATAACTTACGCAGTGATTGAAGAAATAAAGATGATGTAGCACTGGGTGTTGTGACACAAAGAGTACACAGCACAGAACACATGCACACTTGCTGACTGACCGTCGCAAACTCCCAAACTAAACTGAGCTAGAAACAGTGAGGTCAGTATACGGTGAAAGCAGGTCTACGTGACCAAACGGTCATTGCCCAGCAGCTATGCAGCGTCAGACTTTCACCATTAAGCCAGACTTTCCCTAATTAGTCTAGCTTTCTTGACCGCATTCCACAGTTAGCTGAGCGGCGCCGGACTTTCCCCGATCAGTCTAGCTTTCTATTACATTCTTGTCCACATTCCATTGCTCGGAAATACAGTCCTCAGTTTAATTTTGTCTTGTTAACCTCATTTCTGATTTTGTAACTTTCCACATCTCTCAGGTGTTTCAGCCAATCTTTTACGTTTCACCACCACCTTTTTGTCTCCACTCCTTAATGTTGCGCAGGGGGGGGGGGAGTCACGTGACGTTAGTGGAAGGTTATTGCTATTTCTAACACAAGGAAAGTCTAACCAATCCCTCTGATTATCTCATCCTATCTCGAGCTATTTGTCGATGTTTATCTTTAGTCACTTTCTCTCTTACAAACAGTTATTTGTTGACTTACTAGTTTCCCTTTTGGAAAACCCTTCTCTCAGAATCAATCAACACTCTGCCGGTTGTTTTCCCTAGTTGCAAGTAGTGTTCGCTAGGCATGGACTTTTTAATTTAGATAAGCCACCTACCCTTAAGTACTATGATGTAACAAGCCATCAACCTGAAGTTGTTCTTGGCAGAAGGCTGTCAGAGCGACCGCAAGCGAGCGCCATATTCCGCCTTATTTCTAATTAATCTAAAAGTTTATGGTGCCCTTTAAAAAAGGCCATTTTGCTGATGAAGGAGGGAGAGGATTCAAGGTAAGTATTATTTCGTTGACCAGTATTTATTGATTTCATGCAGGCACAACTGATCAGCGCCGAATGATATCCATAATTCTACATATTCAGTGTTGTACTCTTCCTTTTTGTACATCTCATCAAAAGCTCTTTCTATTTCATTTAAGTCAGCAGCGGGATATGCTTGGTATATTGATTGTATTGCTTCATGTCGTTCCATCATTTTTGGCCTGTAGAAGAAAAGTTCATCAAATTGGCACGGAATATTGTCCTGAAGCAATGTTAGGTTAAGTTATGTTAAGTTAGGTTAGGTTAGGTTAGCTATTTTTAGAAATCTATTTTTAGCCGGGGGGGGGGGGCTTAGGTTTAAAGGTCATTGACCTCTATGACGTCACCAAAAAGTGAATGTTAGGTTAAGTTAGGTTAGGTTAGGTAAAGATTACGTAAGCTCAAAAAAAAAAAAAAAAAAAAAAGGTGACATAACCTCAATAAAAAAAAAAAAAACTTGCTAGGCTTCGTGGGTGGTCCCATCGGGGGGGGGGGTTCTATTTTTAGACCAACCACCACCACCCTGCTGGGGTTGAACTGTTGAACCTACCAATACCCCCTACTTATGCTCCACGTACCTATAAAGAACCATAAATAAGTGGAAGTAAAATCCCCATTAATTAAAAAAAGGTTATAATAAAGTGTTTTGTTTTTCAAAGGCATTATGTTTAAAATAAGGTTGTTTTTCTGTGAAAGCATAATACAAATTTGAAAAAAAAAACTAAATTATTTCTTTTTTTAAGTTTTGCCTTATTTATACATTTACACGCTTAAATAAAAATACATATAAATCAAAATTGTATACATTGTATATTTTAATAAAGTTTAAATTTTAGAAATCCCTTTAACAATTTATTTACCAACAGAGATTTAGAGTATGATTCTGAGGATAAATTAAAGTTGTAGCACCATTATTCAAGATGAGAGAAAGTTGAATGCACCACTCGCCTCGAAGGGGTGGGATGTAAGTGACTTACATGTAATGCTCTGCTGAGGCTCGTTATATTATAATCTCGGTCCGGACAATGCGAGGCGGGGAGGGTCCAATAAGCCAAATGTAACCCCCCCACCGCGCTCGGCTCCCGGGGGTGATGGTGGCAGATAAGAAGGAAACTCTTTGACCCGCTGCTGTCCATAATGTAATTCCCTCCTTGTCTGCTCTCAACGCTCGTCTCACGAGATAACGTTTTAATTACACGTTTCCCTCTGGCGGGTCTTAACTGAAATATGTTTTATAAGTAATGCCAGCTTCCCATAAGTTTATTGCTGTTGTAAATTATTTTGAGAAGTTTGTCTGAATAAAGTTTGAAGGTTTGGTTTTAAAGCTACTTTCTCCTAATGTAATTTTTTTCGCCAGTTTTATAACTAGTAATATGTTTAAGTGTATCTTTGACTGTAGACGGGTAGCCCTTTCTCTTTAGTTCCGTTATTATTTATTTTTCCTCTTTAATGGCTGAATTTGAAATCACGACATCGTGAAATCGCGTCCCAACTATGGAACGAAGGTACTTATGAGTAATGAGGAAGCGTCATATTATATTATATTGAGCGTCATCAACATAAGTTGTTGTGGTGATAACATAAACCCTATGCAGCCTTTTTTCGTATAGTGAGCTGTTGTGTTCAGGAATTTAAATTTACTTTCCGTGACTTTATAAGATAAACATAGAAATATATATTTCAATAAGGAATAAACTATCTACTAATCCGTCATGAGAGATTATTTTCACCTTAATCTACTTTCACGTCACCTTGATCGATTAAATAAAAATGTTTTAAAGTTGTGGATGGCACAAATAAGTTGCTTAAATAAATGTGTGCCTGATGACCAGGTTCATCGTATAGCAATACAAGTTTTGCCTTTTAAGAGGAGGTTGGAGTTGGCCGCCATATTGGATTTATACTCCATAAGAACCAATGTTAATTGGTATGCAGGATTTCTCGTTTATTTTTGGTCGGAAATCAAAGTTTATATGTCAAATTAAAGCTCTGTTTAAACTCTACCGGACGTAGCAGCTACATTTTCACATAAACTACGTACCCATTTTTTGTAAAATTGAAAAATAACTTTTGATTGCGTTTTTAACGTCTTTTATCAAACTTATTGAAAATCGGCTTCCTACGTCCGGTAGATAATTTAATTAAGATTTATAATATTCGACTTTTGAAATCATCTAATTAATAACAACGACAAATTTTTGCATACCATAAGACATATCAAGCGAAAATTCAAGGTAAATTAGAATGAATTGTTTGCGATCAGCTGACTTGTGATGAAAATTAGCCGGCGCGGAGGAATACATTCTGCTTGGTAACTACACGTACGAGTGTCCATTGCTTGCTGTTTCAGCATGATTGACTAAATATATCAGTTGAAATAAGTGTGTTTAGGAAATTTTCGTTAATTTAATATATTTGAAAAGTTTCAACAATATTATTACGCACTATTTCGTGCATTATCTACGGCGGAGCAAAAGTTTCAAGCTTCGCCGCAGCATGCTATTAGCAGCACCTGTCTCTCCAACCTCCTCTTAATGTTACTGTATTACATTATTTCGGCGTTTCTTTTCATAATTAATGTGATTGTGTGCAAGCATTTGTAACTGAAATTTATTTCATAGTTGCCACATATATTTTAGAGTTAAAACTGACGTGACTCATTCCCCACAAAGGCTTCACTGCCCATGAGGAGAAATATTTCTGCCTGTTTTGTTTTGTAGGCATTTTTACTGACTAAAGAAATATCATTTCAATAAGAATTAAACCTTTTTCAACTTGCATTAAGCCCACACATGGTCACTATATTCGGTGTTCGCTTGTTACTGTACAAATTAAATTCTACTATTACTGCGGAAAAAAGTGGGTTTTAAATGTTTTGAGACTTGAGTTACATTTTTGTTTGAATGAATGAATTTATATTTAATTAGATGAGGTAAAAGAAATATTAATTTTCATTAACATTTTTGCAACATAATAAGTAATTACTATACTCAAAACAGCGAGTCTCGATGGGGCAATATTCACATAGCCTGTGTAGCACGGCGCCTCCCCTCCTGTCGGCAAACTCATCGCCGCCGCCCGCCGCTGCCGCCGCTTTGAGTTCTCGTAATATTTGCATTTCTGGATCGAACTGCGGCATTCCATCAGCTCTAACTACCCCCTTTGATCTCTTACATATAAGGTGAATTCATATTAATACTTTATCGTCTTTGTAAATGTTTTTAGCTTTTTACAAACGTAAAAAACGGTATTTGCATTTTGTTATTTACACATTAAGAGTATAGAATACAATAGAATGAATAAAGACAAGCTAAATCAGCCAAGGCCTCCTTAAGTCTTAAGCATAATATGAACCAGCAAACTATAATAATAGTGTGTTGCGTGCTGGAGTCTCCATACCTGCTACCGAAATTTTTACTTTGCTATTGGTCAATTATACATACTGTATTAATATGTGAGGGGTTTTCGGAGTAATAATTAGATAACGGCTTGATGGATTTTAGAGTTTGAGGTGTCAAACTAAAAGTGTTTCACATAGATTTGCCAATATGTCAGTCTTCCCAGGAAGGCTACTCACCTACTAGTAAGTACAGTTAAAGACTGAAATTTTGGAATGGTGGCACTACCTGTCGACATCGGATCAAACTCAATTTACTTTGTTGTTTACAACTAACCATATGGACATGGTTTGGTATGTTTTTGAGGATAACCACAGTTGCAGCTTTTGCAAGTGAAGCTGCGACCAAGTAACCTAGCTAATAATAAGTAATAGTTATGAATAGCTAACGAATTGCCCTGACAATCATTCTAATTTATTCAAGTGCTGTTCTATGAATAAACCGTATTGTTCGATTTAATTCCTGAAAACAAGTTTTGATATAATCAAACATTTATCTCAATATCACGGCTACCTCTCCCCAAATGCCCGATCCCGTGCTGAGAGCGCGAACAACCACGTTGTCTGCCTCATTAGCAACGCCAGGCAGGCGTTTTACGTTCCTACGCCAAGTTTTATTCGCCCGTTCCTCAGTTTTACACCCTAATCTTATGTTTTATTCGCCTTAACCTTAAATTCAACGTTGCGCTCACAAATATTTTGCCATTTTCTATGTTGCCTTGATGTATTATTAAAAAATAAAATACATGTCAACCTATCAGCAATTAATCACCCGCGGTTTTGCTTAAGAATGCCTGTTGGTTATTTTAATTAAGTGAAATCTTCAAAAATTACCAAAACGAATAGTTATTTTTATTCAGATACCTGCTTATTTCTAAAACTGGCACAGCATTTTTTGAAATATTCATGTGTGTTTGAGTAGTATGTTTTTCCTCTCCCGGATTGTATATTTTACTTCTAGTTACCAGTTGGGTCTTTTTTTACCGAGTAATGAACGATACTTTTCACCATGACGCAAATACCACCAAGCTTTTTAAAAAAGAAATCTGATATCACAGAGTTAAGTAAATATTTCCATGAATATAACACCGGACAGCCTTACATTTTATTTTTTACTTTAGGCCTATATAGTCACCTGGAGAATGAAAAACTTTGTTTGGGAATGGCAAAGCAATATTTGAGAAAGTAAAAGTAATGATTATGCTCAGTAATGCTGTAATCTAAAGAGGGCCTATGACGCAGCCCTGAGGTCAGATGAGGATAGAAACTACTTTGTTTTTACGTGTAAAGGATCTTTGTACGAGGTATCAAATTTCAGCCTCAAATACAGTAGGTAAATGGGAAGTGCGGGAGGGCTTTGTGTTTTATATGTATAGACATTTTATTCGTGTGATTAAACTGTACATTTAACTAAACATGTGAATTTTATTTAAAATTCAAGAATGTACAATATAGAAAAACGCTAAAATAACATAAATTTAATAAAAAAACAGTTTCAAATTATTAGTGTAAACACTTACAGGAACTTTTTCCCCTCTTTCCCTTTTCCGAGTACCTATCCCTCGACTTTCCTCGGACTTGTTTCTCTCCCTTCTCATTTCTCTTTCTCTTTATCTCTTTATCTTTATCTTTCTCTGTGGGGGGAGGGGGCTTTTTTTTAATAACCCGTATTTGAAGTTACTTGCAGGAGCTCCCAAAAGTATGCAAACTTGTATTTACGAACTTAGCACATAGCCATCTCAAGTAAAAAGTATAAAGAAAATATTTATAGTGTCGCTGTCGTGAAATTGCGAGCTTCATAACAAAAAGCTGGTTTTCTCAGTATAAAATTACG
This sequence comes from Flexamia atlantica, assembly GCA_035578135.1. NCBI lineage: Eukaryota > Metazoa > Arthropoda > Insecta > Hemiptera > Cicadellidae > Flexamia > Flexamia atlantica. Next base: position 89,264,679 of record JAQJVK010000001.1, read on the forward strand.
GGAAAACGATCGTCTGTATCAAAGCTCGCATTTTCATGACATTGAGTTCAGTACGTAATGTAGAATAAAGGCTTGGTGGTATTCTCCTATAGATACTGTACGCGTAATAAACTCTAACTTATTAAAATTAGTTCCTATCGCTATTATATTATATTTCGAATTTATGTCAACTAATAATGAAGTAACGTATACAATATGTATGTTCTCTACAAAATTGCTGGGAAGCATTAACGATCTGTTTTCACCCGGAGTATAAACATTTTATCGAGGGCTGTGTTTTATCACCTCAGAGGTATCACTACAGCCTATGAGCCGAGACGAGATGAAACCTGATACACCGGAGGCTGCGATGTGATGAACGTTTGTTTGAAGTTCATATCCTGCGGTCCGTCCCTGACATGTCTTCGCCCCTTCTGTTTCTTGTTATATATCTTATGTAACATAGTGTTGTAATCGTACCTACACTATTTTCATCTTGTCTGTCTCATCTTCGTTTGTTTTCTTCTTTAGTAGCCCTTTTTAAGAGGCTCTGACATTATTTCTTAATTTTACCCCCTGAACCTTAACTACGAATTATAGCTATTGATGAAGCTATCTTAATGAAACCCCTCTTTATTACAAGATAACTATGCAAAAACCAGTATTAATACAATGGTGTATAGTGTATAGTGTTGATTTCATGTCGCTTACTTGTATCATCTCAACTTATTACTAATGACGATATAATTGTATACACCTGTTATTCATAAAAAAGTCACGTATAAGCGATTTAAAAATTAATCTGGCGGTATACTTCATGTTAAAGTTATGTTAAAGTAAAAGCAAGTCAATTCGTTGCTAACTGATATGTTTATATATATATATATATATATATATATATATATATATATATTTCAGTTATTGATATATATATCAGTTTTTCACAGAACACTATTGACTAAGTAACTAGGATCCCGTAAACCCATTTGCGAATTTCTCCTAAGAGGAAGAAACTGACCGAAAGCTCAAGCTAAGATGGAATCCCCAGATGCAAAAAAACACAATTTTTATTTTTATATCTATGAGCGTGTATTTAAGCTCGATAATTTCAGAAAAACGTCCGGTATTAATGAAATTTATGTAGTACATTTGTGTATAGTAGTAATTGGTCCGTATAGTTAAAAAAACCACCCGATCGGACGATTGGAATAAACCCCAACAAATGTGATTTTTTAGGTAGAAAAATATAAATTAATAGATTTTTGTTGGCATCATTTGATTCAGCCGGAAATACAAATAATTTGTATTTTTTATAAACTTTTTATATTAATTGGTTGTAGAGATACCCAAATTGGTAAAACATTACATTCCAAATTTTATCCTTATCGAAAATTAATAAAATCCTCTATCTTGATCTATCTTGGCTTCATACAGTTGACTCTATTGTATATTAGCCTAAACTCACTCATGTTTTCTATGTCCATGGCAGCAGTCTAAACTCGTCATTCCGTATGTTATCATTATGACAAATCAATAAAACCTCCTAATGTTTCTTAAGTCGTAACATTTCTTGATAAAACTTGTCATTTGGCTTTTTCTAATTTAAGTCCATTGGATATTGATTCAAAGCCACCCAATTTTCTCATATCTCCATAGCAAACCTGCACATTCATTTCACATGTTAATTTCAAGACAATATAAAAGTAATATCTCTGTGTTTAGGTTATTTGTTTTTTAGTTTGAAATTCGCTTACTATGCAAGTCTTCTGTATTGGTGGTATTTATTTTAATTTGCAAAATATATGTTTCCTGCAATTAAAATGAACAATGAAGGAAGAGGGAGAGAGAGAGATATATATAGAGAGGGCAATTTGTCAGCGGTACGATACCACCAGTACTATCATCCAGAGAATAATCAACGAACTTTTAGTGCAAGATAAAAACGTAAACAACAAATTGATTCATGTGTAAGGAAAAGAGATCGTGAAAAAAAAACAAAAATGCTCCAGCCAATGATATACTTGGAGGCATATTATGCGAACTATACTCATGAGGGGGCATGCCTGTACTTGGCAAATTGGGGAACGGTAAGTGTAATTTTTCTCGCTCTCCCATTTCACATAGTTACATAATTTTACCAAAATTATTTTGTTTTTGTTCTTCACCCAAACTTCCGTTTGTTCCAGTTTCGGCAAGAGGACTGGAGGCAGCGCCCGCCGCCCCAATGAGTGTTTCGTCCTCGAACCATCCGAGATGATTGTGGTGAGTCACTCATTTTATTATGTATACACTTTTAATCATTTAGTTATTTAGTTCGACTGTCTTTAATTTTTCAGAGAATTACTAAAGGATAATTTGTAACTTCATGTTGAAGAGAATGATTCGAACTTTCTTTTTTTACTATCCAATGAGACCCTTTGGTTGATGGTTTGTTATTTCGTCTGCTTCATAATCCAGCGATCTAATCAGTGTCAAACTGGGACCAGTTTCAACATCTACAATGTTTTCATTTTTATTTCCTCAAAATTTATGTGACGATTGTCAAAGCCGATTTATTTCAAGTGTTTTTTTTTAAATGCTGAAACAGTAAATATTTTTAGTTTATATCTACACATTTTCATAGCCTTTTAATCAATAAATGCGTAATTTAGATAATTTACGAACACATAAATATCCAAATTTAATATATTATAAGTACTGTAAAATTTGTAAGGCCTTTGATTGGAGTAAAAAAGATAACGCTGCGGACAGGATTCGAACCTGTGCGGGCATAGCCCATTGGATTTCGAGTCCAACTCCTTAACCACTCGGACACCGCAGCGATGTGAATGTTAACATTAATAGAAGTTAATATTGATTTGGCTCATGTCAAGTAAAGTCTTAACCTCATTCTCGTATAGCAGTAAATGCAGAGAAACGTATAAATTTAATCCGCACCATGTGCAGCAATTATATTGCAACTACTTTAGCGTTTCAGTTGTAAAACAATTTTCATACTTATAAATAACCGTCTGTGCATTAAAACATAAAGCCTACTTGAAAAAAGAGGATATAGGAAGAAAGATGCGCAAGGAGTTCACAAAATTCTACCTATACAGTAGAGAGAAATTCTATGGATATAGATACACTGAACTGTACACGTGTTCTGCAAGCAAAGCGTGTTGTCGGGGCGCGTGTTTGTTTACATGTCTGCTTTCCCCGCCACATGCGGCTACCCTGTCGTGTTAATTACCTGATAATCCTGCACATAGACACAGTGTATAGAGTATTTTTGCATGTTTGTTTACATTACATCTGATGTTGGCTTGCTCTCCCTCCACATTCAATCGCTCTTCAATGTAAAGTTTTTCTGGTAAAACTTGTACGCCTCGTGCGTGTTCAGAAAATGCATGATGGGCTGTGTTTGGTTCTGGTGTCGTTGCTTTCTTTTGTACAGATCCATACGATTTGACGAAATGAAAGTTCACATACACCTACCGACCTGTGCGTAACACAGCATATGGCTACGCTGTGTTAGACGAAAGTGTTCAGATGTGTTTGCAAAGGGTGTTTTTGTTCGCTCGTGTTTGTTTCGATATTTGCTCATTCTCCGGCTAAATGCACTAATATGCCCCAGGCTTACCTCAGTTACTCTGTCAGCTTTAAAATCATTGACTATACATCTAGAAAATTTTTATTATGTATTTAAAGTCAGTGCTTAAAACGCTTCGGAGGACTTGGTGTGTAGCAACAATTGTTTAGGTTGGAGCTGATTGTATTTACTTTGACTCGCTCCTCCTCTACGTCAAACGTGTACTGTGTGTCTCTTGTACCATCTATTTGCTACCATAGAAATGTGATTCTCCTTTGAAACTATTTCTTACGTAATTTGTCATTGTTAATTTTTTGTACCTTTATATTAAAGTTCAAATAAATAGAAGCTTCAGTGTCACTATTTTATTCCAACGCGTTCTTTTTGCTGGGATTGCTTCTTATTGTAAATAAGTCTTATGAATTAAAAATAGTTTTAACTTGAAGCGTCTATTAATTTGAACTTTACTATTGAAGACCTTACATGATAGGCCCTGAAATAATGTTATCGTAATTCAGAAAACTCGCGATTATAGTCCTCGTCCATGGAATTAGCTTCAAGAAGTATAAAAATACCTTACTTTCTTACATCGGCTAGAGATTTGTTTACAGGGCTTGAGTAAGTACGAGCAAAAAGTATCAATAAATAAATCACCGGAGGCACTCATCACAGATGACGTCTACAGGGTGGGAAGAAAAAATTCAATTTTGGAATTTTGAACTGTAATGGGTCTCAAAAGTTGTGAAATAGCATGTAGAATACTGAAAAAGTAACTTTAAAAAACATAAGATCTTTCGGTCGCAAAATGACCTTGAAGTTTAAAATGTAAACCTCCATAAGAGAATTAGTGAATAGTCGTAATTTGGTTTATGCTGAACATTGATAATAGTACAAAACGTTTGCCATGAAAAATGTATAATTTGTTAATTTTTTTGAAAAATGGCATAATTTGTCTAGTTAGGCACAGTATTACCGATCCCCCCCCCCAAATCCCTTAGTTAAAATCCCTAATTTAAACTTTTTTTCAAGGTTTTGGCTTGTATTAAGTCAATAATTCTGTGGTGTAATTGAACAAATTAGACCATTGTTTAAAACGTTTTAATGAACTCTTTCCATTTTTCATTGGAAAACTTTTGTACTATTATCAATGGCCAGCATAAACTAAATTACGATTATTCACTAATTCTCTTATGGAGTTTTACATCTTAAAATTCAAAGTCATCGTGCGACGGGAAGATCTTATATGATTAAAAAACATATTTTTTCAATATTCTATACATGCTATTTTGCAACTTTTGAAACATGTTACGATTAAAAATTCAAAAATTTAGTTTTTTCGACCCACCCTAATGAGGGCTTCCTGTTATGATGTCATCAAAAAGGCCGCAAGCCTTCAAATAAAAAGTGTTTATTTAATCGCTTGTATTTCCTTATCACCCTTAAAAGCTCATTATAATTAAGAAAGGAAATTATTTAAACTCAATACTGTATGTATAATCACCCAGCCCTTATAAGCTACTGTCCTTAAGTTGCTACTGTAACTTATTGTAAACTAGTATAATTTTTTCAAAGATATTTAAACGGAACACATTTCATAAGGAATGAACCTTTTGAAGTGCGGTTTTCAACCTTGAACTCCTCTTGAGTAGCATTTTAAAATGATCTACACATCACACTGCTTACATAAACGATTGTATATCACTAACCCGACTTGGGCGTCCCTTGATGGAGGTCAAAGTCAATGAGGCAAGAGAATAATAGTAGCAGTTGTGCATCTAAGATGTGGTTAAAAAAGATAAGCAGTTTGCATTCCTTTTTCCAGCCTTATAAGAACAGTTTGTGGCATTGACTCTTGCAGTGGTAATTGTCGTGTATTGTATGTGTTGTTGAACAGAATTAGAAGAAACTAGGTTTGAATACCAACAGCTCCTATGCAGCTGGTCTGAACTAATAAAAAAATTTGATTTTCTTTCAAAAGCAAAAGTATTAGAAGGCTTTTATGGGTGTTAAAAAATGGTGGTTAAGAGGACTAACAAACCTCATTAATTGTCATGTGATAAGTGTTATGAAGTCATGGGAGGAAAGTCCTGTATGATCGGGTGCCCCTGGTGATTTGTCGATCTTAATATATGCACTGTGTAAAATCTCAAGCTCGTATCAAAAAGTTAAATAGTTTCTCACTCATTCCACAGACTATCCCTTAGTCCAATGAAGAGGATAAGTACAATTATGTTTCAATCTGGTCTTATTACTTGGCAAAGACCGGTATGCTGCGTCAGAATTTCATTATTTTTAACGAAATTTATATTTTAAAAATATAAAAAGGTCAGCACAAACCCATTTTAATTGTTACAAAGCTATCATAATTGCGTTTTTCAAGCAATGCTTTCACCACGTAATCACCTATTTTGAAAACGTTATTTGGTGACCGAAACCAGCTATATACTTTCCGCCAGAGGACCAAAAGTTTGCTGCTCGATTTTTTTTGCTTGAAACAACGTGAGAACTCACAAAATTATACGGCATTCAATAGGTTCCACAGACAGGATAGTTGAAGTCTTATGATTTTCGTAGCTGTGTTTGTTCAAACCATGACAAAGAAGTTGTATCGTCGCTCATTTCCTCAAATTTTAGTTTTCAAGTGTGTCAAATAAATGATCAGCTTTTTAATGTTTTACAGGGTATATTTCATTGCGTTCTGTGGTGAAAAATAGCGTTCGCTCCTCGGCCGAAAGAGTTTTGTAGTTCCCAATCGCTTCATATTCTCATCCACCACATATATTCTCGACTTCGTCCCGAATTTGAAACACGATCTCGAGCCTGCAAAACCTCATTATAGGCCCCTGTTGCGAAATATACTATTAAGTATTTCTCAACGTTTGTCTAAAATGGAACGTGTGAGCGTTATTTACCTTTCCTTTACACCAAGAGACGTAAAATTGCATATATAAAATCAATAGTATTTTATGGCTTTACAGGACATACAAATAACGAATTTAAACTAATACTTGATTGTTGCGTGCGGTTGCATGGTTTTGACTCTTGTTTATGTTAATTACTGATTATCACGTGCTTTCTTAATGCAAGGGCAAAAAAACCCGGTAATCCAACCAGTCGATGCTGTGCAGTGAATCTGTCTGTCCACCATTCACGCGTGTTGTCATTCGATTACCTCTCCTCCCGCCGCGCGCCGGAGATGATCTGATATTAATTATAGAGGACAAGAAACATTCATCATATTGCCTCTTCTACCACTGATTTTGTAATAAATCTGTGCAACGGAGTGAAAACTATTTTGTCTTTTCTTATTAGCACGTTTTCTATTGAGTAATTTTGTCCGCTATCACTTTGACTGTAAGTAATGGCTTTGGGTTTTTTGAACACAGTGAAAAGGGCACTGTAGTATGAAAGAATAGCTGTTTAGTACAGAGGCCACAAATGATCGTCAGGAATAACGTGTGGTTGTTAATGGAAGTAATAGATTTGAATTGACTTAGTACGCTGAAATCAATTGTAGCCACAAAATAGCGAGCGTGCGTTGTCAAAGAAAACTATTCCATTCGGTGGTTGATTTTTAAAGTACTTTCAATATAGATCTACTTCAATCGCATTTCGTAACATCAAATTACACGCGTGTCGCTAATAGACTGATATAATATTTGGAAACACGTTTGTATAATGTTTTATAGAAATGGTTATTACATTTTTATTTATTATTTGCTAAATATTTTTTCCGATGTCATAGAAAGTGTATACATATATACATAAATATTCGGATTCTTTATTGGTAAATAATTGGCATAATGTATCAGATTAGTGAATGTTTGACCGGTTGGCGAGGAAGAATTGCAGGTAATAGAATGTTGGGAGCCGAACCAAAGCCAGGATTACAGGATTGCGGCTACAATCCCGCCTCGACAATCGACGGTATCAAGGCCGATGAAAAATCTGCCCGTCAACCCGGCTTAATTACTTCACCCATTACACTTTATATTTCAAATTCAATTCAAAAACCTTTAATCCAACAACCTTTATTGCGATGGATTTGCGTAATTTAACTGGCCTACATATACATAGGGTTTAATTATTGGTGCGTTGTCATTAGTTGTTCCCATGGCGGTTCCCTAATTTATAGAGATTTTTAAATTTTTCTCTGATTTTATAGCATCAGTGACAAAGACAAAAGTCGAACGAGGAAAAACGTTGGAATAAAAAGCGATCAACAATGAAAGCGCACGTGTTGAAAAAGAGCTGAAAGACTGACTATAAATCTGTTACAAGAGGAGTTTCGTTCTCATACTTGACACTGTGAACTTCAGAGTGTAACTGGAAACTATTCCAGGATCGTTAACAGACTGTAATTCGATGTCGTTCATAAAAACCAAAAGTTTTAATTTAATTGCATTGACGAGCTGTCGCCGCCGCTTCCTCGTGGCAACGAGCTCGCCGACCCGTGCACGCCTCAAGCTTCTTAATTTATTTAAAGTTATTTTTAAAACTTAACAACAGATTATAAAATAAGATGTTTGATCAATGCTTTTTACACTTAAGATCCATTGCAGTGACAACAGTTTGGCATAGATACTTTACTACACGTGCTTTTTAAAATTTATTCACTTAAATATCCTTTTATCGGCTTTTTATTGTAATTTTTCTTTTCCTGTTTTTATTTTTATAATAGATTCATTATTTAAGTTAATTCGAATTCGCTATCCATATTGCTCCCTCTGAGTGAAACAACTTTAAATTAAACCCAGTTTAGCAAGCCCGTTAATTTAACAAGACTCAGATTCAAGGTTATTTAAATCCAACAGGAATCGACAGTTTTTAATTTAATAATTTTATTTAGCTTTCAGAGGATTTTTCATAAGCCTAGTCTTACACCACGAAGCAAAAGATCGTTTGGTTGCTCGTGCAGGACCAAAGTAAAGTGTAAAGGATTTTTACAGGTCGAGTCAAATGACGTGGCCCCCGCCACGAGACTGGTTTGATTTGGCATTGGGCTTACGCCGAGTAATTTGATTTGACACTTACTCGACTTGTACTTTACATTTAAATAAAACTAATATCTATATACATAATTACGTAAGGAAACTTTTTGCTCCGAGATTGTGGGCGTTTGGCAAGTCATAAGATGATGGGAGAGGGCTCAAATTGAAGGCCTTGATCCAAGAAACTCGGGAAAAATATTGAAATTGCTTGAAATTCATTAGAAAACGAGAAATAATGTGCGTTTGTTTCGTTTACTTTATAACGATGCCGATTTAATTCCAAATTATTAATACCTATCTTCTATTAGCGAATTTCCCCTATAGGGAAGAAGCTGTTACCGGAGTACTCATGGTAAGACCTAAGCCCGAGACCATGATAACTTTTCGTTTTGGGGCCCCCAGAAGCAAAAAAAACTATTCGTTCATTTTCATACATATATATATGTATATATGTAATATTATGTATATATGTATGTATGTATGTATATATATATATATATATATATATATATATAAATGGTCCAATTTGAATGAAATTTGGCACAGCCATGTAAAGTAGTAATGATTCGGACGAGTTCGAAAACCAGCCCGATCGGACTACCGGAAGGGGGGGTAAAGGGGGGTTAACCCCCCCAAAAATGAGTTTTTTGAGTTTTTTACATAGAAAAATAAACATAATCGAATTTTTGTGGGCACCATTGAATTCAGCTCCAAAAAACAAACAATTTAGTATTTTGAATCACTGCTCTATGCCCATTGGTTACCAAGATATTGAAAGTGGTAAACACAGTACGTTGTCCCAATGTTAACCTTATGGGGAATAAGTAAAATTCTATATCTCGCTTATTTCTCAACATATCTTGATAAATCTTGGTAAATGGCTTCTTCTAGTTCAGATCTACTAAATATCGAATTAAAACCACCCAGTTTTAATATACCCGTAGCAGCAAACCTGCATACTCATTCCCCATGTTATTCTTATGGAGCTTTCAAAAACATGTAAAATCCCGCTATTTTGGATTGAAATATGTTGTTTTGCATTTGAAATTCGCTGAGTATGCAGGTCTGCTGCAACGGGGGTATGTATATATATATATATATATATATATATATATATATATATATATATAAAATTACGTAAGGAACATTTTTGCACAGAAATTGTGAGCGTTTGGCAAGTTGCAGGTTGATGGGAGAGGGCTCAAAATAAAGGTCTTGATACCAAAGACTCGGGAAAAATACTCTAATTGCTTGAAGTTTGTCAGGAACTGAGAAATAACTGCCCTAATAAAATATCTGCCCTTTAAAAGGCATTGAAAACGTCTAATTTTTTACATGAAATATGTGTTGCTGATACTTGATTGAAACCATGTGAGCGGATATTAGCAGTTGGTAGATCTAAAAGCCAATTTACTCTTAATATGTTTTGTACTATAATAACAAAGGATTGTTTTTATTTTTATTTTCCCTTATTAAGAGTAGGGAATTTGCCTCTTCAAGCCATTAGTTTCGAATGATAAAAAATACTACTAATAATAACGCAGCCTACTACGTTTGAAAAATAAAATCTACCGATTTAAAGAAGAACTTTACCCCTTCATTCGGAAATCCCCCCCCCTAACCTACAAACCTAAAGGGGGGGGTTGAATCTACCCTTCATTTTGAAGTTTGATTAGGGAAACTATCGTTGGTTGCGCTAATCATCTTTATTTTTAAGCCAAAATCCAAGGCGAACTATTTTTTATTATTTAAAATTTTAATATATGGCTTGAATTTTAATATTATGTTACGTATTACCGTTAAAGAGAACCATCTCCTCAATTTCATTGATACATAAGTTTCCATACAATTTTGAACGATTTAACTAGAGGAGTGCGAAGGTGGCCCGTAGCCTCAACTGTGTAGGGCTATCCATCAGCTGTTTATTGCAGCACTAAGCTCATTGCCGCTTATTTATTTCCCAAAGACTCGCTGCTCTGCATGTTAGGCGGTGGTAATTGGTCCTTTCCTCGCCGTAATGTTCGACACGCGGGGCTGCTTTATGTCTCCATCGTGAACATCTCCAGATTTACGCGCCGAACGTGATGTCGGCGTTGTGGATGTTTTAACTTTATCGACCCGCTTGTTGAAATAAGTTCGGTGAAAAGGCGCTGGGCGAGTTTCGTGAGAAAAATGTACCTGACAAGAATGTTCAAGATGTTTGAACTATCCCTCCTTCTATAAACTTAGTTTCAAGAAAATTTTAGTTTGAGATTTGCATTTATTAACATATTTAGTTGGCTGAATTTTTTCAAGTGTCAAGATTTTGTTTACAAAGATTATCCACAAAAGATTTTTTTTTGAGACCTTATAAAAGTTTAGATTATATTAAATAATCTCACAATATATTAAATACGAAATAACTTAGGCCTAGATGGATTTATCAAGAAATTTATTTCGAGTTTCCTATACAAAGTGATTAATAGCTAGTTAAATGTTATTGTATGGTTATAGTTTTTATATTAGTATACATATAAAGTTAAAATAATTATAACGGCGCATTCTTGGAATGTGAGGTCATTTTTCCATCGAACATATTGGTTTAATTTTTAACTATATAGCTAAAGTAATAACAAACATGAATATTTTTCTAAAACGTACACTTTTTTATTCTTACAATTGGAACAACAATTTCACGAAAAAGTAAAGAAAATTTCTAGAATGATATTGTGTAAACCCTCCTTTTATGAAGGTTCGTTCAATGTCCGCAAACGACGTGTTCCGGGATAAACCAAAGCTTCGTCTAGAACCAAATTGGATCGGAGCTGAGCCGCACTAAATCCACCCCGCCCTCGGCGTATCCGCTTTGTTTATGGATAACACCACTGGCTAACTTTTCATATTCTCTCCCCTCAGTTTGTACGCTTGCCTCTCTGCTCGTAGTTTCCCGAGCAGAACACATTCATTTTAATCCGTGTTGAGTTAATATACGAGATGAATAAGAATCTTTTGCCTATTTTAGAATATTTACCATAAAAAGAAACTATTATCCAGGTCGTATTGAAACTGCGTCAATTGCGATTGTCAAAGCAGCCTAAATATACCTCACGAACACATCAAATCCTCCATTAAAAATAATCGAGAGTAAAGTTTACTTCTTTTAAAATAAACTAAACCTTTATAGCGTCGTAGCTCGAAAGTTGTAGATTACCGAACAATAGAAAAATATATAAAAGATCCGGTTGAGCGACCAAAGAAATAGTCGCTGATCCGGATTAAGTACATTACCAAAAAAATTTAACTATGCTTAATATCACCCTTCCAAAGTCCAAAATTGTAAATCGAACCTATAATAATCCAACAGAAATACATATATCATTCTGAAAAATTGTGGTTGGTTTGTATTAAACTTTGAGGTTTTCAAACGATATGGAAGCACATTTCATAACCTGACGCCATGTGGTGTGTGGCGTGTCCTCTCAAAGTTGTCGCACCGTCTGTCCGGTTCACTCACTGTAAACTTATATTCACTCGCTAGTACTGCAGTTTGGCTCAAAATCATGTTTTGATAGAAATTGCCTTACTGAAATTTTCGTGTCTTAACTGTTGATTTATTTTCAAATCCTACAATTTCGTTTCGATTACTCGGTATTACCATAATGCCTGGTTACATATATGTTACGTTTTATATTTTTGTTAATATAATTAACTAATTAATTAGGTAATTGGTTAATTACTGATTAGTTTAATTAAATTTAACTTTTTCAATTGACCGAAATTGGAAAATGAAGCTCACTTGGCGAATCGTGGTTAACATAACATATACTTATTAACATTTTCCGCATTATATTAATTAGTAAATTAATGAGTTTTCGCATTTTTATCGATATATGATTATGATTTCTATAATGCTAGCCTAGTATATTTGCCTAAATGCGTTTGTAAACCTAAGATTTCATCTTAACTGAACAGTTGCATCTTTTTTCCAGTCCACGTTGAGTATAGTGGATTTTGGTTTATACAGATTTTTCAATCACTTATCAATATTACTCGTCCTTTTTTACTCAACCCAAGCCGGGTATTGTTTCACCTACGCCAGCACCGTGATTTCGTGGACAAAGCGTGATATTGTGGGGGCGAGGCGATGGCCAATACGCCAATATGTGACACAATGGCCGCTGATGGATGACGACCACACAATACCGTCGCCGGCGTTGTCGCTGCGATATGCAGGTGTACGAGGCCGAGAAAAGAAGAAAGGAGGGCAGAAAAGACGAGGTTTCTCTTTCATTAGGCAATTCATCGATAAATACTTAATGAACGGCAATGTTGGATTGTCATTATTTAGATAATTGCGGACATGTGCCATCCCTGATTATTAAGAACCAGTTTCACGTCACCTCGGGATCGGCGGAACCTGATCCCCGCCGTCTTCAGGGGAAACGGGTCTACTGTTGGAGACAGAGTTAGTGACAATAGCGAGGCGAAGCTAAGAGGTAAGAGACAAAGCTAAATCAATGACCTATGGTAGCAGTCTAGTCACGCAAATGCTGGAAACAATAATTACAAACACTCTATGTTCAGAACACAAAATCGCCAACCAGAAAGTTCTGCAAGCGATCAGCCTTAAATTACTTTTAGTCTTTTTTATACAGAGGACCACGCCGAAAGTAATAGAGACCTTTTTCTGCCCGATGAACGTGGAATCGAGTGTAGAAGTGGCGTTTTCGTGTCAGTTGAGCGGCAATAATCGATTCAACCCATGTAAAAGTCATACAGACGGTTGAATGTGTGCGGCTGTGGGCCGGGTAATGGCGGTGTGGTTGTGCCGCCACTTACCGCGCCACATTACATTCATCCCTAGATAACACAATCACACCCGAACACCGCCATTGGCACGCGATTAATTCCTTTAATGATGTGCTAAAATTCTATTCTGATACTGGAATTAGCTTGCTCCTTAACTAATAATAACATTAATGTTAAAACTGAGATCTGAGATCTATATTATTTTAAAATGTTGGAATTAAAACGTTATTGCTAATTAAAGTTTGTCTCGGTCACACCTAATCTCTGGAGCTTAAGATAAAGCTTGTCAACTCGGATCTCCCTGGTAAACGGATTCTCCGCGGCGCTCGCATCGAGTAGCGTGGAAACCCTCACATGTGCCCACTACAAGCAGCACATTTACGTCAAAAGAAACAGTTTTGCAATTTCAACAACTTTGCTTCAAAGAGAAGATTATCTTACAAAAAAAAAAAAAAAAAAAACAACGTATCAGTAAACAAAAATATTATAATGTATTGATAGTTTTGTTCTCAGTTTTGCTACCTGTCAGACACTGTTCATTTATAAAGTATATGAGTCTTACAACCTATCGCCATCAAAAGACGATGGAATCGTTACTACGTGATAAAATCACGTCCATGAAGTGTCGTGAGTCTTCAGAGATTTAAAAGCCCGTCCATGAAAACGTATTGTGTATATATTCTTGTTTGAGTGTTTGAGCACCTATCTAAGTCATTCCCCATGTTTTTCGGAGCAAGTCACTTGTATGAGTGCGCGTGTACCAAGATCGCAGAGTAAATGGTCACTTTCAGCAGGGCGTGTTCCACACCCCACAGCAGCGTTGCATGCATGCTGTCACTCACAATTAACAAATCACCTCTTCGCCAGATAATTGCCGCTCGCCGGAAATTTCAGTCGCATTTCAATTTCTGTAGTAATAGCGTTGTGATGAAGTAATCCCGGGCATAGCGGCAGTGACGAGTGTTGCACGTCCGGACTCGGTGCACGGTGCGCTCGTCGGCACTCGTCGCTCGCCGCTCGCCCACGCGGCCTCGTCAGAACTGTAGCGTCAGTGACGAGTGTTGCACGTCCGGACTCGGTGCACGGTGCGCTCGTCGGCACTCGTCGCTCGCCGCTCGCCCACGCGGCCTCGTCAGAACTGTAGCGGCAGAGACGAGTGTTGCACGTCCGGACTCGGTGCACGGTGCGCTCGTCGCTCGTCGCTCGCCGCTCGCCCACGCGGCCTCGTCAGAACTGTAGCGGCAGTGACGAGTGTTGCACGTCCGGACTCGGTGCACGGTGCGCTCGTCGCTCGTCGCTCGCCGCTCGCCCACGCGGCCTCGTCAGAACTGTAGCGGCAGTGACGAGTGTTGCACGTCCGGACTCGGTGCACGGTGCGCTCGTCGCTCGTCGCCCGCCGCTCGCCCACGCGGCCTCGTCAGAACTGTAGCGTCAGTGACGAGTGTTGCACGTCCGGACTCGGTGCACGGTGCGCTCGTCGCTCGTCGCCCGCCGCTCGCCCACGCGGCCTCGTCAGAACTGTAGCGTCAGTGACGAGTGTTGCACGTCCGGACTCGGTGCACGGTGCGCTCGTCGCTCGTCGCCCGCCGCTCGCCCACGCGGCCTCGTCAGAACTGTAGCGTCAGTGACGAGTGTTGCACGTCCGGACTCGGTGCACGGTGCGCTCGTCGCTCGTCGCCCGCCGCTCGCCCACGCGGCCTCGTCAGAACTGTAGCGTCAGTGACGAGTGTTGCACGTCCGGACTCGGTGCACGGTGCGCTCGTCGCTCGTCGCCCGCCGCTCGCCCACGCGGCCTCGTCAGAACTGTAGCGTCAGTGACGAGTGTTGCACGTCCGGACTCGGTGCACGGTGCGCTCGTCGCTCGTCGCCCGCCGCTCGCCCACGCGGCCTCGTCAGAACTGTAGCGTCAGTGACGAGTGTTGCACGTCCGGACTCGGTGCACGGTGTGCTCGTCGCTCGTCGCTCGCCGCTCGCCCACGCGGCCTCGTCAGAACTGTAGCGGCAGTGACGAGTGTTGCACGTCCGGACTCGGTGCACGGTGCGCTCGTCGCTCGTTGCTCGTCGCTCATCCACGCGCCCTCATCAGAACTGTAGCGGATGATAAATTATACATAGATAATCTCATATGTTGGAAGTTACATAATCTTTTCAGACACCATAAGCAGACTGTGGTAGTTTGGGAGGATCCCTAATAGCTGTTCATCTTATGCTTTAGCGAATTCCCCCTATAGGGAAGAATCTAATACCGTAGGTCTCATAGTAAGACCTAAACCTAAGACCATGATTACTTTTTGCTTTTGGGCTCCCAGAAGCAAAAAAACACCATTGTTTGAATTTTTAGATGTATATATATACGGCACGATAACGGTCGTAAAAATGGTCCGATCTTTATGAAATTTGGTACAGACGTGTAAAGTGGTAATCAATTAGATGAGTTCAGACTGATCGGACCACCAGAAGGGGGGGTAAAGGGGGATAGGCCCCCCCAAGAATGGGTTTTTTGGGTTTTTCTCAAAGAAAAGTTAAAATTATCCAATTTTGGATTTCACCATTGAATTCAGCTTGAAAACCCCAACAATTTAGTATTTTGAATCATAGCTCTATGTCCATTGGTTACCGAGATATTGAAAGTGGTAAACATAGTACGTTGTCCCAATGATAACCTTATGGGAAATAAATAAAATTCTATATCTTGCTTATTTTTCAACATATATTAATAAAACTTTGTTCGTGGCTTCATCTAGATGAGGTCCAATGTATTTTAGTCTAAAATCCCCGAAGTTTCCATTTTCGTGGCAGCAAACCTGCGCACTCTTTCCCATGTTATCCTTATGGGAAACAAAACAGATTCTACATTTTCATTATTTCTGAACGTATCTTGATAAAACTTGGTATATGGCTTCTTCTAGTTCAATTCTATTAAATATTGAATTAAAACAACCCGGTTTTAACATAGCTGTTGCAGCAAACATGGATACTCATTCTCCATATTATTCTCATGGAGATTACAAAGACATATCATCATTATGTCATATTTTGGATGGAAATATTTTTTTTGAATTTGAAATTCGCTGAGTATGCAGGTCTGCTGCAACGGGGGTATTTTATCAAGGATCAGGGTTTTAAACATTCACCTCGTCTTGGGGTGGCCAGGTATAGTACGCATTTACCGGCGCCTTCTCCTTTTCTTCGGCTCACAATGGAATGAAGTCAGTGAAACTCTTTACTTTTTTTATTTACGATTTTACTTAGAGTTAGGTAGGCTGTCAAGATTATGAGTATTTATATTATAACCGCAGCAGCGCCGATTCTCTTGCCGGAGGATGTGAAGAAGTCATCGCAACATATTCAATACCCAAAGGATGTATTTTGATGCTAAGGGCAATGCTTTCGTGTCTCATTCCTCGTCGTAGTATATGGACAACTTATTTCTCATCTATTAAAACGTGAATTCTAGTTGCGCAGACCTTTGCTCTTTTACGATTTTTTTTTGTTCGAGATATTAATTTATTCATGTTGGAAGGAGCCTCCAAAGCTGATAAAGACCAAAGACTAATTAGTCGAGATATTAAGTAATAACAAATCATTGACGTCACTTTGTTATACTATTTTAACGATTAAAGAGTTTACTAACTTTTCATAGCAATATCCATAAAAATATAAATTTGATTTGAATCAACTACATACTGTTGAGGAAAAACAGTTTTTTTTTTATCAAAGGACAGTATTTTAAACGAAACACTCCTCTTTTTGTAACGGTGGTCAGGTATACTGCACATTTATTTACTGTACTCACTGGAGGCTTTTCTTTACCTTCACAATGAAGTGAATTGAATTGTGCTTTTAACATTTGACTTATATACGATTTTGTATCGAGCTATTTACACGAGATTATGAGTAATCGCAGTGGCACTAATTCTGTTGCTGGGGATTATGATATATTCAACTCCCTAAAGGATATGTTGTATTCAATATCTTCCATCACAGTTTAATGCTTCAGCATGTCTGCTGATATTCGATAATTTAATCAATGAGTAGTGCAATACGGTACTGTGTTTGTCAATTCTTTCGTCAGTTTAGTTAACGTAACTGTTATACTGTATATTTTTGTAATCATAAGTAATGTTATATGTTATCAGTTTTTGATAATTGTGTTGTCTATGTTATGTTGTTAGCAATATGGTAAAGATTTTTAAACTGAAATCAGAGTATTTAAATTATTCAAACCGTGAATTTAAATTGAATAGGAAAATTTTAAAACGTATATTCAACGAGCGAACAATAATGGCGTTTTATCTAGCGTTTTACCTTGTGTCAAACTTAAATTCACATGTTTTTTGTAATACGGGCTTATTTTCATTGAATGACAATGTTGATAGACATTAATGCATTTTTTATGCTAAATAACAAAAACATTTCACAAGTTTAAAATATGTTTTTCTAAGTTTTTAGTTTGTTGCCGAGTTGACGTCTTGCGATGTTCTCGCATACAGATCAAACAGCTCAGAGACAGCGGACTCGGAGGCTGATGAAACATTCAAGGGGCTCAGACAAAGAGGACTCGTTCAAAGTCGCTCTCCTAGAACACCTGATGAATTTTATTCACTCCGTTTAAAAACTTTATGAAGAAGTATCTTCGCTGTTAATCGCTGAACACTGGCCTTTCATCGTGGATTTATTGTGTTTTAGAATGAGACTTAACAAAGTGTTGGATAATGCAAAGGAGTCATCGTATTTTAACATTTATATATCATTCGCGGAAGCATACTTTCTGGGGCTGAAGTAAAGAATTTAACAGGCTTTGTGCTTTTCTATTATAGGTCGCAAAAAACGAATACTGTACGTGCATTTTAATACCGATCGCGATTTATAAAAACTCATTTTGAATTTTTATTGCAGAATAACAAATACAGGTATACAGATTTTTCAATGGCAATGTAAAATAATGATGAAATAATAATTAATTAAGTATAGTCAAATGAACTCAAATAATAAGCCATAATTTAATGGTTCTTCACCTGAATTGTTCCATTGATTCGTGCCTATCGAAGTACCGAATCGATTCTGACGCAAAAGAAGGGAATTATATGGTCAATTTTGATGCATGATTAATGGAGCTAATACGATTAATAAACCTTGTGTAATCTCGTTTGTTGCTGGATTGTGCGGGCTTAGAGTTTAAAACTATTGGTCCATCAATAAGTATACCCAATTATAAGCTTTATTTAAAATAAATTCAATAATTTTGAAAGCAATTGTGTTATATAAAACAAATTGTAATATTGACTTAAAGGTTTTTAATCTAAATTATAACCTTTGTCTAAAAATAGTCTTATATCTATTTTGCAAAACGGAATCCCATACAAGTTGAGCCTTTGGTGACATTCACGAAATACAATCCCATACAAGTTAAGCCTTTGGTGACATTCACGACATACAATCCCATACAAGTTGAGCCTTTACTGACATTCACGAAACGGGATCCCATAGGGCCTACAGTTGAGCCTTTAGTGACATTCAAACCGAAAGAAAAAGTTGTAGCCTAATTGGTGAAAGGAGATGTGTGTGGCGGTACAAGTGATGATTAGCAGTGGCAGGGCTGTGTTGGTGGCTCGGAGGGCGGCTGTGTCCTCGGGCCGATGACCTTTGACCTCATACATACATTTACCCACGCTCTGTATCTAACATGTTTCTCTAAGTAACTTAATTGCCCTCTTATTTGTGTATTGACATTTAACAAATTATATTTCTGAAAATAGAGTAAATATCATAATATCCCCGTTGCAGCAGACCTGCATACTCAGCGAATTTCAAATGCAAAACAACATATTTCAATCACACGTAGCGAGATTTGACATATTTTTTTAAGCTCCATAAGAATAACATGGGGAATGAGTATGCAGGTTTGCTGCTACTGGTATATTAACATTGGGTGGTTTTAATTCAATATTTAGAAGATCTGAACTAGAAGAAGCCATTTACCAAGATTTATCAAGATATGTTGAGAAATAAGCGAGATATAGAATTTTAATTATTTACCATAATGTTAACATTAGGACAACGTACTGTGTTTACCACTTTTAATATCTCGGCAACCAATGGAAATAGAGCAGTGATTCAAAATACTAAATTGTTTGTTTTTTGAGCTGAATTCAATGGTGCTAACAAAAATTTGATAATTTTTGTATATAAAAAACTCAAAAAACACATTTTTGGGGGGTTTATCCCCCTTTACCCCCCCTTCCGGTAGTCCGATCGGGCTGGTTTACGAACTCGTCCGAATAATTACTACTTTACACGTCCATGCCAAATTCCATCAAGATCGGACCACTTTTACGCCAGTTATCGTGCTTAAAGACATGTATATATATATATATATATATATATATATATATATATATAGATCGCACTATCATTGTGGCGACTTTACACAACACCTACAGTATGACAACCGCCTCGAGGAGTTATGTATATTTAGATTGTTATATAGAAATACTCTAACTTACACTCAAGAAACAACATTATCAACTCACAATTCAAGTTTTTTTGTTACCTGTAAGGAAACCACAGAGACATCATTGTGACGACTTTACATGCAACAAACAAAATGGCATCCAGTAATATACATTACATTAAACTATCGTTGTGAACCCCATTCAAAATATTTACCATCACTGTGGCGACATACAGCGTTGCCAGTTTTCACTCTAGCCTTTATACATGAATAAATTGTTCACTGAGGCAAAATGACGACCTGCCATTCCACTATCACTGAGGCATTCTGTTTTTTTTATAATTCAGTAAAAGGGAATAGGATTATTTTGCTTATTCTCCACAAATTCCTATTAAACGTTAGCCTTGAAATCTTTAGTACTAAATTGTTTATTTCATTACGCGTCATGCAAGTGACCTATTCTGGGGCAAAATGACGGAGTTTAACATGGAAACAGTAAATCTCAAGGCCCGAAATGGGACTTTGGTGACGAATAGAGACCAAATGCCAAACTGGAATAGCTGAAACTTTGCTACAATTAAAGGTTTTGAGGTTATGTGAAGCAATCTTATTAAGGAGTAAGAAGCAGCCAACTAAAATTCCGAACTGTTGACCGCAAACTTTACGAGATAAACTCATTGTTCTAGGAGAAAAACTTAAAAAAAATTGATAAAAATTAAATTTGAAAAATAAAAATATTTAGAATTGATCATCTTTGAAAGTTTTATTCTGCATTAAGTTCTAGAGATTAAATTTCCCTTACTTTCTTGTAAGTTCGTACCATTTCTGTGGTCGCTCTCCACAGTACGGGGCCCAAAGTGCGCAGCCCAACTAAAGTCAAGCTTGCAGAGCTTCATGGTGATTCAATGATTAGGCTATATGAGATATTCTACGATTACATTAAAATTACAAACTGATTAAAAGTATAAATAAATTGCAATTTAAAAATAAATTCCATTATTTAAGATTTCTCATTGCCTGGCTCCCTCACAATTTTTTTCACCCGCCTCAATAGTGTACCCAGCAAAGGCCTGTCCTAGAAGGTTAAATAAGAAAATATCATATGCTTCTAAGAATTAAAGGAATTTGAAATTAATAGAGAGGCCTCGTATGTCAGGCTTGAGTAATTTCATGAAAGCTGAGTTTCTCGGCACATGATCCCAACACGGTTAAGATGGATAAGAAACTAACGATGAAATTTGGTTTATAACTAACATAGTGGCAGATTTAGGAGGGGGGGGCTATAGGGGCTGCAGCCCAGATCAACAAATTTTCAGAGGCGGCAGATAAAAAAAATTAACAGCAACAATGAATTCATAATACATTGTTACAAAAAAAAATCACTTGGAAAACAAACTTGTGGTACAGGAGGATTAGCTTACAATGCCATCCTCCTGTTAAAATGGTGAACGGGCTGTTAAAATGGTGTTTATGCCTGAAGTAGAACGGCAGCAACGGTAATCACTGATCGCACCGCGCCCGCCGTCCTCCGTCCTGTCCCGAGGACGACGCGACTCGATCCGGCCAAGGCGGCAGGCACGAATTAACCAAGTCCAATAATACGAATAAAAATTCTTTATAAGACATTTTTTTATTAGAATTTCATCATAAACTATTTTTTGATTAAATGTAATCGTAATACAGTAATTCTTTATATTATGTAGCCTAGAAATTATATTTTTAAATTTATTCAATCGGTATTATTTTACATCGTATTCCATTTTTCTATGATTGACTAGAGTTTATGTTTAAAAGCTAGGCTTAAGTCAAGATACAACAAAGAAATAATGTATGGTATTTCGTTTTGTCAATTTAGGCGACAATGGCGATCTGTGATCGCGTTACAAAACTGGAATGTGTTGAGGAAGGGTTTACAATTTCTCTTTATTTCATTTCTACATAGCCTATTACGCAGCTACTTTTAACATATTATTCAAATTTTTGTTTGTCTTTAGTATCACACGATCTCGATCTTACCGGAAGTCCGTACGGAAGTCCGGACGGCAAATTTCCAAATCCACCCCTGGTTACACAAATACATATAGGGGTACATTGCAATACAATACATTGCAAGCTTCGATACTACTCAAACATCTGGCCACTTTCATTTAGGAAAGTGAAAAGTCGTTTAAGTAGCGTTGAAGCTTGCAAGGGTATGGATTGACAGAGAATGGATGAAAAATGTACCAAAAATACGTTTAAATATAAAGCTAAGGTTTTATTCCTAATCTCTTACAAAATTCTGGTCATCTTACTCTCGAGAGTAACTGTGAGAATAATAATAGATGATACACGGCAGATTTTCAGTGTATCTGGCAAAATTTAAAAAGTATCTGGTTACTGAGGGAACACTCTTGATAGCTCCCAATGAAACTTGTGTATATTCAGTTTTTCTACAGGAGCGTTAGTCGAATTATAATTTATTAAAGTTTAAATACGCATTATTATTGGGCTTAAAAGTGTACCAAGTGTCTGAAAATGAGTGATGTAATTCATTCCGAACATTATTCCGAAGATAAGAAAAAAATGTAGCTATTTTCTTTATTATTTTACTTGCCATCATACCATTGCAAGCTTCAATTACTTAAACATCAGTTCACTTTCCTGTATTAAAAAAATACCAGCTCTTTAAATTATGTGTTGAAGCTTGCAACTATACGAATTTCTGTATATCAGCCAAATTAAAGAAGATTCGAATATCAAAATCACTGATTCTTCTTACCTTTGTAGGGAACATTGTCCAAAGAAACTATCAGATTTTAACGAAAGTCTGGCGGTCATGGCTGTTGGATTAAAACATTCATCGCTATAATTATAATTTATATGGTACTTCACTCAATATTAAATCATTTATACGTGATCTGGGCATTGTCTTCAATTTGAAATGTAAGTTCAAGGTAATTATAGATTCCATCTGTAAGAGTAACGTTCTGGTTTTTTATTAGGCGATCAGGAAATTTTGTAAAAAATATAAATTCAATAAAACCTTTTAATGTTTCAGTAATACAATATAGGCTAGAGGCTGCTTCGGTGATGGTATTTCCATCGTAAGTAACAAATTAAAAATAGTGAAACTGTTCAAAAACTCAGGTCCCGGTCCCACAAGCTGTTCATCCCCCAATTTTTTCGCACTGACGTTGGTGTCAAAACTTCTCTCAATACGTAAAACTTGATCACAGATGGCTGTGTTGAAATTGTATAATAGACTTTCATTAATTGATAATTTAGTTATTTTTTGTTCATCTGTCAAGACTTTCCGTTCAGTTGCAAAAGAATAAGTAAACTCTGTAATGTAATAATTCCTCGTTAATGTTCTGTTTGGAAAAAATATCAAATTAAAAAGTATTATTAATGTTTTTGTTGAATTTATATAATTATTGTAAATTATACTTGATTTACCTTGACATAAATTATTGTTAGCATTTCTTAGGTAGTGTTTTCTTGGATTAGTTAAGCATGTTTAAGATTGCAAGAAACGTTGTAAGACTAGAACCCCATCGGTTTAGTCTCGTTTAAGTCAGACCCATCCCCCTCTCACCTCATTTAGCCAACACTCAGAAAGAAAACCTATAATATTTAAAAGCGTATTAAATGAATGTAAATTAACCAGCATATTATTAAAGTTACTTATTTCTATATTACTATAACATATTAAGCTATCGGTAGAATTAGTATTTCCCAAACCAAAAAAGACGAATATTGTTCATCAGCATTTAGCTCAATATATTGACTCTGAGAATGATATTGACGTCGCAGTTTCCAAAACAATCACCGACCTCCATGTACGTACTGAATACTGCCCGGTAGAAAAAATCTAAATCACAATAACTTCAACTGAAACCAATTTATTTTTCAACTTATTTTATAACTTTCTGTTATATATTTTATAAATTTGTGTTATTAAAATGACGTTTTAACCAAATAATTTACTGCTTTCAAAAGTTATGCATTTTAATGCTTAACACTCCCCGCTATGTTCCCCTCCCTTCGTTTTCGACCACCCGGAAAATAGGCGAAATAACTTCTTTAGTATCACCACAGTCCACTTTACAATAATCAGAAAAAATACAGCGTAATGCTCTCATGCATGCTCAAAACCCTCAGCTCCTAGAACCGAGGGATATACGCGTCCGGGAGAATCAGTGTTGCCAAGTTTTCCGGTCGCAGTATTACACCAAATGCCGTATATTGAAATATACACTCAGCGACACTAGCGCACCCACGGTCATTACATGAACTATTAATATACGTTTTAGGCGCAATATGACGACCAAAATAAAATTTCTAAGTCATCCCCATACGTATCTGCAGGTCAAAAGGAGATGAAATAACCCAAGTGTGCATATGACGACCATATACGGTCGTCATAAGCACCGGTCGCCACTTTGCATACACTTTTCCTTATGTACGGTTGCCACAATGATAGTTGGGTGAACATATATATATAAAATTTTAATATTCACTTCTAGGGCTACTATTGTAATTAAAGAGAGAAAGAAATTCCTTAAGTACCCTTTTTTTGTATAAAATAATAAAATGTTAAAAAAGGGTACTTAAGGAATTTCTTTCTCTCTTTAATATATATATATATATATATATATATATATATATATATATATATTTTTTTTTATGAAAATGAACGAATAGTGTTTTTTGCTTCTGGGGACCCCAAAATGAAAAGTTAACATGGTCTCGGGCTTAGGTCTTACCATGAGACCTACGGCAATAGATTATTCCTTTAAGGAAATTCGCTAAAAATCCAGGTTACCCAGCGTACCCATCCCCTTGATGCAATGACGCACAACCTCTCTTATACCATCAAAATTTCCCAACAATCCTAATATTTTAAGCTTATAAAACTTGATATATATTTTTATTTTATTTAGTGTATTTCAACGTCAATGGCATTTTTTACGTTTTGATTGGAAACGTTTGTAATCAGTTTTATAGTTTTCATAATATTATACTTTAGTAAACCTATTCTAAAATATTTAATTTCCATGAAAAAATGAAATGATTAAGTCGATTTTTAAGATTCAACTAATGAACTTCACCTTGGTTATTGTTTTATTTTAGCTAGCCCCAAAATAAAAACACAAATGCAATGTTTTGATCTTTTGTTTAATATGTATAATCCTGATATTCAAAACAAATCTAAATTTAAAAGTGAACGCTGTCTACATTTCTAAACCCTATTTTTTAATCATAAAATGCAGAATTCAATTCATTGTAAAAATTGTAATCATTTAATAGAGTTTCTTTTAGTTTTTAGTCAGCTAGTATCTGGACATATAATAATAGTTTCGTTTCCTCGAAAAGGATTCCAACATAATACTAAAGTTAACATTATGGACAGCATAATATGGCACAACGATATCGTAATATTTCTATTTATTGTTCCTTGAAATCATGGACGACACATTGATATGAAATATCACATATTACTTTACTAACTGTTCTCTCGGAATTGTTTCATGCCATAAGCAACGAAATAATAGTAGTTTATGCAACGATTGTATAATGAATGCCTTTAAGCCACGAGTGAGATGTAAGTTAGAACACGAGCGAAGCGAGTGTTCTAAATATCTCACGAGTGGCTTAAAGGCATAATACAATCGTTGCATACACTATTTTATCTACGACCAACAATATAAAACAAAACTTCCCCCGAAGTTAAACAAAACTCATGACTTTTACTAATGATGGAATTGGTCAACTAAAATTTGAGGTTAGGCAAATAAGCAGACTGAACCATGAATCGTTGTGGAACAATCAGCTGATGGGATAAGTAAACTCAAACATGAATCGTAATGCAACAATCAGCTGATGTGCGAATTGCATAATTGTTATTATGACACTACTTCCGTCAAATGCCGAGCTCTCATTGGTCTAGAACCAGTACTCTAAAGTGACTCCAGTACTCTAAAGTCGTCATTAGAGTACTGCTTGGTTTTTGGTGTTTTAATGTATATCATTATAATGTTTATTGTAATACCATAATTGGTGCTTATTGCAATGGTCGTAGATAAAAACTATTTCAAACATTAAAAAGCTGAGTGTTATCTCATGAACTGTAATCACTGGGATATTACTTGCCAATAATGTTGTCTTGTGTGTAAGTCTGTAGGGTTGAAATAATGATACGAGTCGCTGGCACACAAGCCTTGTCTGTCCAGTGGACAGTGACAGTGGTATACATGGATCGGGTTGTTACATCGTTTGTTTCGGGCAGGGGTGTAGGTGTAGCTCCGATGTCGTTATAACTGTTGGCTCTTCCTACCTTCCCGTGTCTTCTACAGGTCAATCTATATGACTTTTGTGCGTTAGAAATATTTATCACAGTTCCGGTATTATTAAAATATATTTGTTCTAGCTATATATCCTCGCTGAGTATTTAAATTAATAGCTGTTGATTTTCTCTAAATATACCACTGACAAAACATTCTTTATTATTTTAAAAACACACAATTTTTCAGGTGGAACCCTAGATTTTCGTCCTTTAAGAGGAGTATACAAAAACACAACATTTGGGGGTCTTATGTGCAACAGTTAGGACTGACGTAGACAGTAATTATTTCGGTAACGTATGCAAGAAATAACATAATATAGGGTCTTTATTATGTAATGTAATATCGAAACTAAAGGATTATTGACCAAAATGCATGTTTACACGCATAAACGGTCGGTTACGAAAAATAGTCATGATAATTCTTCATTCAAAACCGGGATCTAATTATAAACTAAAATCCAACCAATTATATTTTTCAATACATTAAAAAGCGCTTTATTATTATAGTTGGATTTCAGTAAATAAGTTAGCAAGACACAACTTATACAAAAATCTTTAAATTGTCGTTTCAAAATGCGTTGCGTTGAGTCTACAGGTATTGAATACACAGTGGCCGGTATACAGTGTAACATAGCCACTGACAAGGCCCGTACAGCTTGTGCTGAATAATGTTGTCGGTGAGCACATGTTAGCCGACACTAATGGATTCTCAAGAGCCTCACGTCTCTAGAGCTGCTATGCAATGTAACGTGGTAAATCGTTTTGGCCCGTACAAACACTTGACTTGCCGTAACGTACCGCGTCACATCTGTATTATGGTTTATTTCTGAAGGGAAATCAATAGGTGTAGCTTCTTATGAAACATGCGAGATAATTTTACATTATCAAGATTATAAACATCTACGAGTTTTGCTGTACTTAGTCGGAGGACTGTTTTAATCCTGGTCTATGGTGGGTCCAAATTATAATTCCTGTCGTGTATTAGTGCTTGATAATTGTAATCAAATATTAAAAACTATTGACATTATGACATTAGTCACAGAGAATGCGTTTATCGCCTTGGATATTAGAGAACACAAAGGTTAGCAAAAATTATACCAGCACTGTTGAATTTTTATTCGTGCCGGGAATTTCTCCTAAATGATTGGGAAAAAGCAAGTAATATTTACCCGATAACCAGTGATAAAAACATTTCGTAATAACCTAATTTTCACTACACCATTGCCGAAAACCCCAAAATAAGCAGTCGGCACAGGACATACGAAATTCTTGTTGATATATAATTCAAGGGCATGGGCGTATTTAAGTTGTAATCTTTGGGGGTGCCAGCTTATATGAGCTTAGAAGGTATGAATTCTCTGTGCTCATATTCTTAATCACACATTTTAAGGTCTATTTCAAGAACCTATTTCTTTTATTTAACAACAACCCCTTTTCATATTTGATTATAGGTCATATGAATCGTGAAAAGTACCGATCATTTGTAATTAGTATTATGAAAACTATTACAATAATATTAGTGATCATCGCCATCGCAAGAAAAATATTTTGAGACTAAAAGTACACTTTTGTTTTCAAAGCAGGTTGTTCGGAAACCGATTTGAGCTTAGTCGTGTTTGTCGGGAGTAGGAGTATGGAGTTTAAAATGATGAACATGACGGATTTAATCAAGTGACATTATTTTGAGACAAACTTCAACAATTAAAATTTTGTAACAAAAGGGGGGAAAGAAAAATAAATCAAGCAAAACCAAATTAAATTGGATCGAAATCATATTATTGTAATCAAATTATAAAAATTTATGTTGGGAAGCTTTTCCCATTCAAAAAGTAGATAGAAATCAGGGGGTGCCGGGCACCCCCGGAAATCCGCCCATGTCAAGGGGTATAGGCTTGTCAGTTTGGTGGACTGTTTAAATGTAAAACTGGTTTTTAACTCTCTCATTATTTTCGCCACCCATTCAATCGGCGAGATGCAACAGATGAGCGGTGGGCCTGTTGCATTTCGCCGCCTCACTACACTGTGCCCCCCTCTGCCCCCGCCCCCGCCCCCGCGCCCTTGTCCTTGCTCTCCACTATCGATTGTTCTCTCTCTTCCTCTCTCCATCTCGCTTCTTCCAACATCCCGGTCCACCTACCCATCGTTATTTTCACAGTTTCCGCTTTTTAAAATTATCTCGCGTTCTTTATCGAACTTTATTTAATGTTCGTTATCGTTCATTTCCAAATGGTATTGTTAAGTTAACACGTTTATTTATCTGTGTTACGAAAAACGTGTGAGATAACAAGTTTAGGTCAATGGCATAATCAATTTGATGTTTGAAAGGTTTAATAAAGACGTTCACGCGGACGAATGATAAAGGCGACATATTTTAACTTTGAACAACCAATGAAAACAACAAAATATGACATATAAGTCACCGAGCAATTTTTTTACATAAATTTTACTTTTTGAGTTATTAGAGTTCAAAATATGAACTGCGGACCCTGATTGGTCTTTAATATAGTTTTTATATAAAAAATTAAATTTGATGATGTAGTAAATTTATTTTTATTCGTCCTTTTTTATTGCACATCGGAAAATACCGCCAGGATATGTTACCACGCATTATCATACTCCGCGAAACGCATTATAACGTCAAGTTATAACGTTAAAAATAATGCTATAACTACAGTAAAATAAAGGCAGTTTTCGAAAAAATTATACTTTTCGGTTTTTTTTATAGTAGCCTACTCCGAAAAATAAAGAAGTAATTAGTCTCCGAATATATAGAATATTATTTAATATACTGTCACGAAAAAAATATTTCCTATTTTTAATTTATGGCAACTCCGTTAATCTTTGCAGTAGGCCTATCGTACAATCTTGTAGAAAATGTATTTTTCTTTAGTTTGGTATACAGAACTTCATTTTAATTTAGTTAATTAACGTTTAAGTGCTCCCCACACATGGGCAGAATCTGATTGCGCGGAGTACATCATGCGGTAATTCTATTTTTCTCATATTTTTTTGAGAATTTTTCATGGCAAGATTATTTATTACCCACAGTGTGAATTGAAATAAAATGGATTAACCAAAAGGCCACCCACGGATTAGGCTTTTAACAATTTCTTTCTATAAATTTTAGATAAATTTTAAAACAGAAAGAATTTAATTTAAATTCAGTCTATCTTGGTATAACTTTTTAATGTACAACAAAATTCTACGTGACTAAAATTCCTACACTATAAAATTTTGACTTTTTGGTTCGCTAACTAAAAATTAAAGAGTAATCAGTGTTCGGACCCACTGATTACTCTTCAAACTCGCATTTATATTTAATTGTATTTGGTTGTAGTTCATAGTTAGAGCTGAACATCGAAGTATGAATTAGATGAAACAATTGTTTAGATTTTTGATTGTTAAATTTTGTGGCCTTCAACATACAAATTTTGTTCCTAATGGAGCCGTGATATACTACCTCGTGTACGTTTGTGTGGACCATACAAGTGGAGTAGTGTATTGCGATAACGGCCTCCGTCCTTCCTGAGGAAGTGGCCGCCATGTTGCCGCTGCCTCCCGGCGCTCCAGTTGTCGGCAGTCGTCAAGTGATACGTAATATGCGGTGCGTTTGCGGTGTTTGTGTGTTTGTGTGTGTGTGTGTGTGTGTGTGTGTGTGTGTGTGTGTGTGTGTGGTTGTATTTTTTACTGAGTATAGTTATAATCAGTATAGTGTATAGTATCTCATAAAAAATAACTTTTTTCGTGGAGTCGTATTTTACGTTTCAGGCGATTAATGAATTGAAAAAATAGTTTTTTTTAATGTCAGATGAAAGAATTTGATTTATAGTTAGTTCGACTTAATATATCACAGATCACTCTTTGTATATATTAAATCCATGAGTAGATTAAAATTGCGATAATATCAAACATTTAAATTTTCACTTACTACTTATTACAGTTTGATATTATTTATGACATATTACTTAGAATAAATACAGAAGTAAATTTTTCTCACGTTCTCTAAGCATTTTCAATTAAGCCCTAACTGTTTATTTAATTGTTAATGTTGCCTGTTTGAATTCCATTTTTAAATGAAAGCCATATGTGTCTCATTTAACATTGTTATTCATATTTCTGCAATTGTTGCGTTTTCATGTTTACTATAATCGCATTCAGTAAAACTACTATTACTACTAAAACCAACAATTTACACTCAAATGCGTTATCATGATCCTGACCTGGTACTATAATTAGCCGTACCATAACTAGTCACCTAATTGAGGTCAAAATAAGAAGGTTGAACTTTTAAAAAACCGCCCGGAATTTAAAAATACGCCATGAGCCTTAAACTGTACCATTTACGTGCGAAGTGTTAATAGTGGGCAAAAGAACAGAAGTATGTGCTTTTTCAAAAAGAAAAAGAATGCAGATCGCAATCAAGTTGTGTGGGAGGGCGGCCAGTCAGTCGTATCGCAATACAGTAATCAATGGCGGGCAATGCTTTTAGCCACCATTGTTGTTACAGTGTGGGGCTTTCAGCTCACCGCTACTTCTTATGACATTCCTCCCCCCTCGACAACAATACCCTACTAAGAGGCTGTTTTCATTGCGAATCTATTCATTATATTTATTGCATGAAATACATTATTTATGTACAGTAAATAGGCTGTGTTCAGTGTATCCGACAACACGGTCATGTCGGGCGTGGATGAATTTAGTTTATTTAGGAAAAAAACATTCTCTAACATGAACATGTCAGCAAATAACTTACCATAATTTAATAACATCTAGACGTAAGTTTAACTAGGCCAAGTTCACTAAGTAATGTTGTAAACAAAACTTGTTTTAATACTTGATTATAAATAAAAACACGCTCAAGTTAATAATGACGCCTAAATTATTTTAAAGTACATGCTCCAGTAGAATGATCTGAAAATTGGAAATTTAGAATAAGAGGCTAATTGGTATTCTAGATAGTCTTCTTTTAAATGGACTGTACTTCTAAATGGGGATTTATCTTAAAAGGCCCGTTTAATCACACATATTTTATATCGAAAATTTTAGCAAGATTTATTCCCAAACTAAAAGTTATAATAAAATTATTCAGCAGTTTCGGTGTTCATGATTAAAAATAAATGCAAGATCGTTTTGTGTAAAAAAACCCGCAAGAACGTTTTGTTCGTCTTATTTTTAATAACAACCCGTTCAGATTAGCTATTTGCATTTTACACATAGTATTTTTAAAACAAAATTAACTCATTAAAAGTATAGTTATATTATGTTTTTACATTCTTTTCATATTATTTAATATATGTTTAGAGCAACAAATTGATACAGTTTAAATTAGATTATGCAAGTGTTATGTAGGCTTGATAGCATTGGAAGTATAAGTGAAAGCATGGCGATTTGACGATTACCTACTACGGCCATCGCGGTATGTAAACGTTCCACGTCACGAGCAAGGAGCTGGCAGTGTTCTTGTAGATTGAGAGGGTGGGAGGGGGTGGGTTGATGACCAAGTTGAGAGGCCAAGCTACAGTTGATGTTTCCATTCTACTGTTCCAACTCGCCGGTAATTTGTTTGGCCAACAACATTACAAATTGCGTTTTCTCAATACGTTCTGCTGCTGGTTCTGCCACAGCCAGCCTGTTTTCCTTGGTCGAGTTGTTGACGTTTACCTTCTGCAGATAAAATATTTACTGTTTGCTTTGGCCTGATTCACTGCGCTCAGTGTCACTGTATGAAAACCTTAAAAAAGTTTATTTGCTTTTTAAATAATTATAAATAAGCGTAATTTAGCTCAAAACGAGTGTCTGGTATTAATTTCAACGATTGTCTGGTGTTAATTATATTTTCCCGGTATTAAGGAAAATAAAATTTAATGTTCTTGAGTGTAAAATGTATAAGCTTTAACTTTAAATTATTTTCTGACTTAACATGCATTTCCCCCTTTACTCATACAGTCATAAATCGTACATTGTTCAAATCAAAGCCGACAGTTTAGTTAACACTGTTGTTAAGTATACTTAATTCTGTTTCGCACTTTTAATTCAATTCATTACGTTAAAATCGAAATTATATCCTTGCATGTAGGTTTTTTAGTGTGTGTTTTTAATGGTTGCAGCGAAGACCTCTTCTCAGGTGGGATTTTATAAACATTTTGCTAAAAAGGTGGTTTGCTTTATCGATAAGTGTATGCTTAACGGCAGGACATTAGTAAGAAGGCTGTAACGTTTCTGTTTGGTTCAATGTTAAAATTCCTGCTCTCTCGGCGGCGTCGAAAACGTGTGCGTCAAAATGGTGTATATCGATCCAAACCACACACACACGTCTGGAGCGGACACAGGCACTCGTGGCCGATGCAACTCACCCAGGTAAGACTACAGTTTGGATCCTTGCAATTTATTTCTCAGCTGACACAGGCACTCCTGGCCGATACAGCTCGCCCAGGTAAGACTCCAGTTTGGATCCTTGCAATTTATTTCTCAGCTGACACAGGCACTCCTGGCCGATACAGCGCGCCCAGGTAAGACTCCAGTTTGAATCCTTGCAATTTATTTCTCAGCTGACACAGACACTCCTGGCCGATGCAGCTCGCCCAGGTAAGACTCCAGTTTGGATCCTTACAATTTATTTCTCAGCTGAGGACAAAGACACTCCTGGCCGATGCAGCTCGCCCAGGTAAGACTCCAGTTTGGATCCTTGCAATTTATATCTCAGCTGACACAGGCACTCCTGGCCGATGCAGCTCGCCCAGGTAAGACTCCAGTTTGGATCCTTGCAATTTATTTCTTAGCTGACACAGGCACTCCTGGCCGATGCAGCTCGCCCAGGTAAGACTCCAGTTTGGATCCTTGCAATTTATTTCTCAGCTGACACAGGCACTCCTGGCCGATACAGCTCGCCCAGGTAAGACTCCAGTTTGGATCCTTGCAATTTATTTCTCAGCTGACACAGGCACTCCTGGCCGATGCAGCTCGCCCAGGTAAGACTCCAGTTTGGATCCTTACAATTTATTTCTCAGCTGACAAAGACACTCCTGGCCGATGCAGCTCGCCCAGGTAAGACTCCAGTTTGGATCCTTGCAATTTATTTCTTAGCTGACACAGGCACTCCTGGCCGATGCAGCTCGCCCAGGTAAGACTCCAGTTTGGATCCTTGCAATTTATTTCTCAGCTGACACAGGCACTCCTGGCCGATACAGCTCGCCCAGGTAAGACTCCAGTTTGGATCCTTGCAATTTATTTCTCAGCTGACACAGACACTCCTGGCCGATGCAGCTCGCCCAGGTAAGACTCCAGTTTGGATCCTTACAATTTATTTCTCAGCTGAGGACAAAGACACTCCTGGCCGATGCAGCTCGCCCAGGTAAGACTCCAGTTTGGATCCTTGCAATTTATATCTCAGCTGACACAGGCACTCCTGGCCGATGCAGCTCGCCCAGGTAAGACTCCAGTTTGGATCCTTGCAATTTATTTCTCAGCTGACACAGGCACTCCTGGCCGATACAGCTCGCCCAGGAAAGACTCCAGTTTGGATCCTTGCAATTTATTTCTCAGCTGACACAGGCACTCCTGGCCGATGCAGCTCGCCCAGGTAAGACTCCAGTTTGGATCCTTACAATTTATTTCTCAGCTGAGGACAAAGACACTCCTGGCCGATGCAGCTCGCCCAAGTAAGACTCCAGTTTGGATCCTGGCAATTTATTTCTCAGCTGACACAGGCACCACTGGCCGATGCAGCTCGCCCAGGTAAGACTCCAGTTTGGATCCTTGCAATTTATTTCTCAGCTGACACAGGCACTCCTGGCCGATGCAGCTCGTCCAGGTAAGACTCCAGTTTGGATCCTTGCAATTTATTTTTTCTCAGCTGACACAGGCACTCCTGGCCGATGCAGCTCGCCCAGGTAAGACTCCAGTTTGGATCCTTGCAATTTATTTCTCAGCTGACACATGCACTCCTGGCCGATTCAGCCCGCCCAGGAAAGACTCCAGTTTGGATCCTTGCAATTTATTTCTCAGCTGACACATGCACTCCTGGCCGATGCAGCTCGCCCAGGTAAGACTCCAGTTTGGATCCTTGCTATTTATTTTTCAGCTGCCAACGTTAGTGTTTGATTATGAGAAGGTGGCCCAGTCCAAAGCGACTATAAAACCACACGACTTCGCCAAATGATAACTTTCAAATTCGGTACAGTCTCAACCGGTCATCGACAAATTGTTGAGTCATGGCTCATTTGAAAGATTACAGAAATATTTATTGATTTCGTTGAGCAAAGTTTCATTATAATTTTTTATTCCATTGTAAAAAAATCGCAAAAATTGAGATTTTTTTATTTTTGTAGAAATTTCATGCATGAAATCCCCTACGGAGTTGCATTGTTCATTAATTTACTATGCTTATGTTTAATGTAGCATTTAACACACAAAATTGAAGTATTTAATTGGTTGTTAATTTAATTGACTTACTAGACTAACCCCGTGCAGCGCAAAGCACCGCAAAAAAACTAATATTTATACTATTATTTTTCATTATAAAGACACTGGCATAATATAACATCTAAAAAAATTAACAAATTTGATGACTTCTGCTCTGTAATTAGAAACACAATTTTACACTTTTACCACTGAACTACTTAAATGAAATAAATTACAACATAAACCAAGGAAGTTAGCAGGCGCAAACTCAGGGGGGGGGGGGCTCAAGCTTCTCCCAAACCTGGAAAAATATACAGCAAATGGGAAAACACTTTTTTTTAATTGAGGAAAATCTCTCAACTGTGAAGTCTTCAGTAAATTTCTCGATTATTTTTTAGAGATTCGGTGATTTCACGGCTATCAAAACTGATTATCACCATCGGTCAATATCGGCATATGACTATTCTTCACTATACCGGTTTTCCAGCCTAAATTTTCCAATAGTTTACTTTTTATTTTATGTATGACATCAAACCTCTTATAGGGAAACCTATTATTTTTTGCTCCTTTTAGGTATGTATTTCAATTTTTGAAATTCCCTGTAATTATCCAATATAGCGGAAAACATAATTTTTTATGGTACCATGTATTTTATGGTGTTTTTGGATTCTACACAGAAAACTTTGTATTTGTTGAATTGGTATTGTTTTGACAAAAAACAATACTTTCTCCGTAAACCATATTTTTCGATTCGACTAAAAACAAATGTTTCGACTAAAACAAATGTTTCCACTTTCCACTAATAACTCAAATTCAAAACTTATGGCTAAAACTTTCTCCACATACTATGGTACAGGGGGAGAAAGTAACAATGACAGAAAAATTAAAAAATTGAAATACATTAAAAAAAAATTACAAAAAATAAGGAGTTTCCTCATAAGAAGTTTACTGTCAGACACGAAATGAAAAAGTTAGCTTGGAAAACTTAAGGTTGGACTAAAAACAATGGTATAACATCTAGAAAGTTAAAATATGTTATTTGTCATGTTCTTGAAACACAATTCTACACATTCAGTCACCACCAACCTACTTAAATAAGTAAATCACAACAAAACAAACCATGTTATGACAAAACTTGTGTCTTAAAACAAAGCTTTATAATCAGCTGATCTGTACTGTTATGCTCAGTTGATCAGTAACAATACTAATGAAAAACTTTTATATTCCATTTCTAAAATATAAAATTAAGGGATATTTAACTTTTCAGGCAAATGGGCATATATAGAGTTGATTATCCTTAATTCAACTCAACTTGCATGTAAGTCGGTCTGATAGAGATCTCACTCAAAATAGGCTTAAAATTTTACCCCATGTTATTGTTTTTAGTGATTTTAATTTCCGTTTTTGACAAATTTAGTAGAGTAACAGCTGAAATCAAAGCAAAATGGGCAAATATAGATACAATTATTTTTTAATTGGTACCAGCCGTGCGTAAATCGGTCCAATAGTGTGGTCAGACTCGCTGTTATAATTTGAATTTTTTCCCTATGTTAAATCTCCATAAGAAAAGTTTATTTTCCTTTGAATCCAATTGACATAAATGTTTTTAAATGTAGCCTTTATCGTAATTCTCAAAATGACATTTAATATGAGTGTGAACCATTAAAACCGACCTTTTACAATTTGCCATTGTAATAAACATTTAGACCATCAACGTTATTGAAATCAGCTGTTTCACATAATTAAGTAGATATAATACTAAACAATTTAGCAATCAAATCTTATTTTTTATTTAAACCTACAAACCTATATGATGTGAATAATAATAAAACTGTTTTTTTCTTTCCATTTAAAGGATAATTCATGATAATGCATACATTTTTATGTACTGACCATGATAAACCAAATGCTTCTTGAGCGTTTGCTATTTTTCTATCGTTAGACAAAACACCTCGTATCTTCATAATCAGCTGAATGAATGACTTTAAAAATATATCATTGCAAAGGTTTGGAAATGAGGATTTTTTAATTAAAAATACCCCCGTCGCAGCAAACCTGCGTACTCAGCCAATTTCTAATTACAAAATATCCAGTAATTAATCCATTATTACAAAAAAAGAAAAGGAAACAAGTGATATATTTATGTATTAAAATAATATATTATAGCTTGTTTTACAAAAACTTTGTAAAAAAAATATTGGTAAATGACTTAGATGAAAGAACACAAATATTTCATATAATGAAGTAGGCAAGAATGTTTATTTTTTAAATTATTTTGAAAAACTCAAAAAACCCATTTTTTGGGGGTAAAATGGGGCCTTAACCCCACTTTGGATATGTCGATCTGGCTGGTTTACGAACTCGTCCAAGAGAATCTAGTTTTACATGTCCGTACCAAATTTTGTTACGATCGGAGGATATTTACGAGAGTTATCGTGCTAGCAAAATTCAAAAAATGAAAATTCTATTTCCCATATAAGCCCATGTTAAATTTTGAAACAAATCGCGATTTTTGCAGGTAAAAATGCGTTTTCACAATAAACTCACTTCATATCCAGAAAGTACATATAAAAAGCTGTCAATTAATATAAACTAGTGGCTTGAAGGGGCTAAAAGCCCCTAATAAGGGAAAATTCAAACAATCCTTATTTATTATAGTACAAAATACCTTCATGGAAAAACTGAATCGACCTAATGTTAGATATCTAGCCTACAACGTGGTTTTCAATCAAGTATCAGCATCACATGTTTTATGTAAACAAAGCAGACGTTTTTAGATCCCAATGCTTTTTAAATGGCAGATATTTCACGTTATTTCTCGTTTTTTGGTGAATTTCAAGCAATTTCATTATTTTTCCCGCCATCACGGAATAGAGACCTTTAATTTGAGCCCTCTTCCATATGTCTACGATTTGTTAGACACCTACAATTGTGACGCAAAGAATCGGCTTACGAAATTAAATATATGATATTAATATGATTGCTGAGGTTACCCTGAACGGATATTTTTTGTCCATTCTGTTCTGTTAAAAAGACGGTAATAGCTTATTTCTAAGGAAATTCGCTAAAATCAAGATAACGTAAAAGTAAATAAAACCTGCAAATATAGAAAAGTTAGCTTTTATTTGGTACAAACTGTATGAAAATGAGTCCAGTGGAAGTCTCAGATGAACTGTCCAAAGGATTGGAAAAAGTTGATTTTTTCCCTTTTTCCCCCATGTTAAATCTCCCATAAGAAATGTTTATTTTTCATTTTTCACCAATTTCAATTAAATATTTTCAAAATTCAAATAAAACCTGCACATATAGGGCCGATAACCTTTGTTTTGGTAGAACCTGCATGTAAATCGGTCCATTAGTATGGCCAGGCTCTCTGTCATTAGTTTTACAAAATTTGTTTAATATATATATTGTGTCTCCTTTATGTTATTTATCAAAACCAATCGTCTCTTTCTGCATACGTGCCCAGTGTCGCCGATCGTGATGAAGTTTAGCAAGTCCCTCCTCATGAGCGGTTGTCGAGGAGCTGCTTAATTCCTATGATCGATAGACTCGGCGCTGGAGCAGGAAGTCGTTTGTAACAATATCACTGATAGTCTTATCGTCATCTCAGCCACGTCGCCGACGCCTCGGTCATCTCTTGTCTTAAAGCAAGCTCCACTTAGAATGAGAATGCCGCTTGCCAACTAAATTATGTTACTCACCGACTTTTGAATTCGGAATTGCTCATCAACGGTAGTATGTAGTATATCGTGGTAGTAACAATAATAATTTTAGTTGAAATCACTACTTCATAAGCGATGCCAAAACATACATTCTAGAGATTTTCTCATTGATAAATCAATCAAGTTCATATTTTGATTTTGACTTTTGCGGGCATTTGCCATCACTGATTAAAATACAAGTTTAACGTCGTTTCGGAATCTGGAATCTGATCCCGTCTTCAGGTGGATGAGAACCTAGAACACAACAAGATTAGTAACACACACCCAGGATAACCGGGATAAAATGTTTAGTTAAAACAGATAACTGTAACTGAGAAAACAGAGAAGTTTCTTTTCAGCATAGTGTTTTTGTGACTGATTTTACAGTTCTCTGTTTCAGCTAAAATTGTTATCCAGGTTATCGTGGGTGTGTGTTACTAATCTTGTTATGTTCTAGGTTCTTTTCCACCGGAAGACGGGATCATATTCGAGATCCCGAAACGTGGTGAAACTAGGTATTTACTAATCAGTGATGGCAAATATCCGCAAAAATAAAAATCTAAATCTAATGTCACCATCACCAACAATGAATTTCAAACAAAGAATAATCAGCTTTATTAGTAACTAGCGTTACCCGGCGCGCGTTGCTGCGCCCAGTATAATCATATGTTTTTTTGTAAACAAACCAAAAGCTCATTTGAATAACATGGTATCTTTAGGAGCCCGTGGGGCAGATCCCTGTGGATGGATTTACACCAAACTTGACAAAAACCATCCTGGGAACATGGTAAACAATCCCTGCAAATTTCATAAAAATCCGTTGGGCGGTTTGGGCGTCTATGGGACCATACCCACACACACACACACACACATACTTCCTCTTTTATAGATATAGATTCTAATAATTAATCTACAAAAGGCTCATTGGGTGATGTAAAATTCAAATATCTATCAACTACAACGTGTACAAAATATTTGCACAATGATGGTTTTAGTTTCACTTTGGTATTTTTGCTCGATACACGTTCACTATGGACGAAAATACTTAAAGAGACCGAATATCCGTGGAATGTAAACAACGTCAGCTGCGCGCGGTAAAGTAAGTAAACATAAGTCAGTAGGTTGGGGGCGGGGTAATGGCAGCAAGGGCGAGTAAAATACGAGTGCGTAAACACAGCTGCCCCCAGCACAGAGGGCCACTGCTCTGCTGAAACGACATGATGTTCGTACATGCATTGGTAATTGTGCCTGTGCCCTGTGAAGCTCCCTGCATTATAAATAAGATAGAGTCTCCACCTGTCTCCTGAGGTGACAAGGAAAGTGCCGCGAACAAACAAATTTACTAACCGTGGATTGAATTAAACTGTAAATAATAAACACTTTTTTGCCTTGTGTAATTTCTCCAAACCGTGGCCTCTATATTCAAGTGAAAATAAACTTTTTACCTGTATTATTTATCCTGTACAATACAAAAAAGGACGTCATTAGTAAAATCTAAAATATTTTTAGCTTCAAACTCTAGTGACCAGCGAGCACAGAATGTGACATATCATTAAGATATTAACATCGATTCGAGAAAGAAATGTTATCGTGATTTTACCCACCGTTGTCTGAAATATCCATGAGTTTTTTTTGTTGTGCACATAAATTAGACTATATGCAGTGTTAAGCTTATTTTATCAAGAGAGGGTAAACAGTGGTGATTGCAGTATTCGCAGTTTGATATGTATAAACCCAAGGCATCGCCCAATATCAGTCAAGGCAGTTGTCCATTAGTCAATTTTTACTTTTTTTATTTATGGCTCTTAAAAAATCTAGGCCTGAAGTTATATTCTTAGAGGATATAAAATTACCTTTTACAGGAGGAAAAATTCCGATGAAAATTCCGAACATACTGATTTTTGCACACAAGCCTACCATCGTCTATGAGTACTAAATTCTGATCAGCGCTCTGGGCCAAGCCATTACTTCTGAGGTTTTACATTTAAATACTTCTCTTCTAAATAGTGTAGGCTTAGGGTTTAGCAAGAGATTTTTCTATATTCCCACAAGGCTCCCCTTAAACGTTTACTTGTCATATTTATGGAGAATACTTAGTTTTTATTTCTGTTGTGAGTTCTTCTTTGTTCTTGTCAGTTGTCTGCATTTTAATGTTATTAAAAAGATAACATTTCATGGTCCATGTTTTTCAACGCTTTTCTTTACTTTTCATGATAAAAATATGAAATATACACAGATGCGAAGAAGACTTATAGTAAAAGACACATTTTCAAATAAAATGCGGATGGATAAAATAATTATATTTAATTTGTTAAGTTCAACAACAACTCCTAGCATTAACTTAAAAACGTATATATATACTGTATTAACAATAATCCTTCCATAAGAAAAACGTATAGGTACATTTCCATTCTTTTAATGCCTATAGAATTGGGGGGTTAGTGAATCATTTATTTAATGTACCTTAATGAAAACTCCCGTAATACGACTCCCTCATAATCAAAGTATTATTTTTTATTATTTCATGCATTGTTTATGCCACACGCTGTATTTTTCCTGGATGACTGAAGTTTGCAAACAGTTGTTATGATTATTTGTTTACACTTTCCTTGTTAATTTCGTTGCTATCATGGCAACTCAGAAGGCCAATGTTAAAATTTTTCAACTTTAAATTCATTTTATTACGTTACTAGGAGTACGCTCATATTATGTCGCGTATAGGAAGAACGAAGTGCGGTAAAATTAAAGGAAGGTTATTAACAAAAAAATAAATATTTAAGTGTAAAATTAACTACTCATTTATAGATTAAAACAATCTTCGGGGTATAAATATGATGTAGTTCAAATTTCACGAATTTTCATCAAATAATAAAAGAGGAGTTAGTTCACAAAAGTGATTTTCAAGTCGAGTATAACTCACTTCGTTCAAATTAGATTTTCTCTGGCCAAGTGATCTGCATAGAACACGTTTTTGAGTCATAAATTACTTATTTCCAGACTTTGAAAAAATCCTCGGAGCCATTTTTGAGATAATAGTGCAAGCAAGCAAGCACGCTCGCAAGATAACATTGCTCATCAATATTATAAGAGTATATAGGATGTAAACAAACTTATGTTCCAAAACATCTGTTTAAATTAAATTAATAAATGAAATTGTACTGTACAGTAAAACAACAAAAACAACAACAATTAAACGATAAAACATGGCCGAGCTTAACATAAGTTTTTTAACAGAATATAATATATCTTTACCATTTTCCACGACGACCAGTACAGTGGGCAGTAAAACCCAGGGTCGCCACGAGGGGGCCGGGGGCAACAGGCAACAGGGACATTTTGCCCCAGGCCCCCAGCTCCCAGGGGGTCCCTGAGGGGCCCCGGCCCTGCGGGAATTAGTAAAACGACAAAATCGAACAACATTTTTTTTCTACTGCCCTACGGACTGATCGTCGTGGAAACCATGCTGTAAGGGATTCCATTTTAGGTAGCTCTGCCGCCGTGGCTTGCAATTTTTGTAATTCATGCGTCATACGTATGGATTTTTATCAAGATGCTATTCTGTAAAGAAACCTCGAAAATGCAGGCCTATTATTAAATGGTTATTATTCATGGAAATGTCTTTAAGATTTTAAACGGGGGATTATAAAACTAATAGTTTTATGACAAATAATATAGTGTTGTGTTTGGTCCGAAAAAATATTGTGCTAATTTTGTCGGACATTTCAAAAATTGACTTAACATATTTTTGGAAATGGTGGTGGTTCCCCCCTGGGGCTTAGTATTTTTTACAAGGGACCTGATTTTCGAACATCCAAGACGAGATGCACAATTCCGTGGGGGATTAGAAACAAGCAGAGAGAGTTCCGGTGGTGCACACCACCTTACCTTTTGGTTATCATTATTTATTATTCAGACCTGTGTACAAATTGCAATGATTACTGAAATATGTATTTTCAACTTTCCAAATTTTGACCTCATTAATTCAAAATTTTGACCTCATTAATATTAATTTGCCTTTGCCTGGTCAGGGACCTATTTCAAAAAGGGTTTCACTAGTGCTAGCTACAAGCCAAAAAAAAGTCACCAACAAGTACTGAAGGCAACTATAAAATACCCCCGTTGCAGCAGACCTGCATACTCAGCGAATTTCAAATGCAAAACAACGTATTTCAATCCAACATCGCGAGATTCGACATGTTTTTGTAAGCTCCATAAGAATAACATGGGGAATGAGTATGCAGGTGTGCTGCTACAGGTATATTAAAACTGGGTGGTTTTAATTCAATATTTAGTAGATCTGAACTAGAAGAAGCCATTTACCAAGTTTTATTGAGATATGTTGAGAAATAAGCGAGATATTGAATTTTACTTATTTCCCATAAGGTTAACGTTGGGACAACGTACTGTGTTTACCACTTTCAATATCTCGGTAACCAATGGACATAGAGCAGTGTTTCAATGTACTAAATTGTTTGTTTTTTTGAGCTGAATTCAATGGTGGCCACAAAGATTCGATAAATTTTATTTTTCTATGTAAAAAACTCAAAAAACCCATTTTTTGGGGGGGGTTTATCCCCCTTTATCCCCCCTTCCGGTGGTCCGATCGGGCTGGTTCACGAACTCGTCCAATTGATTACCACTTTACATGTCCGACCCAAATTTCATAAAGATCGGATCATTTTTGCGGCCGCTATCGTGCTTACAGACACACACACACACACACATATATATATATATATATATATATAGATATTATATATACAAATTCGAACGAATAGTGCTTTTTGCTTCTGGGGGCCCCAAAACGAAAAGTTATAGTGGTCCCGAGCTTAGGTCTTACCATGAGACCTACGGTAATAGCTTCTTCCCTATAGGGGAAATTCGTTAACATTGTTTTGTTTGGCCCTGGAGTCGGATACCGCGATACCGTGGAGATTTTTGTCCGAAATTCCCAATGAATGATCGTCTCAACATTGCAGGACAGCCAACACAACTGAGCATAAATTCTCTTTCACTCACATTTCAGCAAGAGTATCACATAGCTCACGGATTGGTTATATTTTTAGATTACTTAAGTCTATATTCACGCCTAGTAAAGTAAGGAGCTTCATAATCACATTTTATGGTCCAACCACCTAATTAAGTATGGCCTGAAAAGGCGGGCTTGTGGAATTAATGTGGCAGCACTGGTCCCACCACCACAGATCACAGTTTGGAGGTTATGTTTATACGTCGACTTCAAGTCTTTGTCTATTCTGGATTTATTTACTGTAATTATTGTAATAATGCCTACAGCTATTGATTGTTTTGTTGGTGTTTGGAATCATTAGAATTGTTAGTTGTGTAATTATTACTGCCTATCGTTTGGTGCCTTAAATTTCTCAGTAATTTTTGTCACGAACCTTTTTATAGGCTTACCATGGAGCTTGGTGTCATATACTTATAATCATCTTCATACATAGCACTGGATTTTCAAAATGAGCATAATATGTGGTCATTTAAGAGCTCTCCCCGGAAAACTAATATATTCAGACGCAAAACTCAGTGCAATGAGGTTAGTTTGTAGCCATAATTATTAGGTTATGAACTCTAGCCTAGAAATTGTGTTGTTTAGCTGCCACATAGCCTTTTAGTTGCAGACCATTTATTGTACCTACTAATTTGTCACAAAGAGAAAGGTTGAATTGCTAAACTAAAATTTTCAGATAACAAAATGGAAAGAAAACCCTTGAAGTTAACCCAATTTTTCCATAACTTAATTGAAGGATTCTGAAACTAGTATGAAAATATGCCCAAAAGGCATTACAACATCGCTGTCAAACTCATATTATAAAATGATTGGTTTCTTTGATTAGAGCCTAACTTAGATACTATTGTCAGTTTTATAGGTAAGGATAGAGAAAACACAGCAGAGCTTTTAGAGGAGCTTTTTGAGGTGGTCTGCATAATTGGCAATAGGCCTATTTACTTCGCTCTCCGTTTCATGAATGATATTTA
This sequence comes from Flexamia atlantica, assembly GCA_035578135.1. NCBI lineage: Eukaryota > Metazoa > Arthropoda > Insecta > Hemiptera > Cicadellidae > Flexamia > Flexamia atlantica. The sequence goes on from JAQJVK010000001.1 coordinate 89,308,891, forward strand.
ATTAGATCCATTATATATTAGTACACCTTCATAGCTTATTCCTTTTTACTCAGCCTAGTTCTGTGTACACTTCTGGGCGTAGGTTAGGTCAGGGTTTTAAGGGATTTTTCAATTTTAAGGGAAAACAACATTCCTGGTATTGGGGTTCCAATTTTGTCATTAGATTGTTATATATAATGCATGTAAATGTCAGAAGACACATGCTTTGCCAAGCTTAGCCCAAACAAATTTCGATTTTTCTAGATTGGCCTAGCGAAGCTAACAGTAATGAATTTTAAAAAATGTTATTTACTATAAAATTTGTCCTCAACTGGCTACATTAATCTAGATTTCATTTATGGGGGGCTATCTCATTGAACACATTAGGATAACAAGCTACAGTTTTAAATTTACTAAATAATGTAGCCTTATTGGAGTTTTTTAAGAGTGAGCAAGTAGGCCTAATCAGTGGTTGAGTTTTTTCCGGCTGAGTTTACATTAGGCTACTCGACTCAGAAGATTTAGGCCTGCCTACTAGAAAGATTAATCTGAGTAGTTGCCTGGGCCGCCGAGAGGCCATGTCAGCCAAGTCTGAAACTTGGGGCCCGGGCTCCGAAGTGGCCCGGGGTGAGCAGATTTTTTTAGGTTGTTGAGGAAATATTGGTTTCGACTTCTTGGAAATAAAATTAGGCCTACATGTTAAAACATAAAATGTCTAGCTTTATCTCCAAAGCAATTGTATTAATAAATTACTTTGAAAATACAATATGTATTTAGTTAAGGCAAAAATGGTTGTTTTGTCTGTCTGTACAATTGTATTTGCGACTGACTGTGCACTACGGTGATGGCGGCCAGCGAGTAGTGAGAGTTACTTTTAACTCCCCTTCCACCTATCTGCATTAAAATATATTGACAACTGTAATAAAATATGTTACGATGAAATTATCCACGATGGTAAACAACAAGAGTACAACATAATATGTTGCAACTACGGCGGGAAAAAACAACTGTGCGCACTGCTCATGAAAAAACAGAAGAGCATCTTTGTAAGCCCCCCCCCCCCCCCCCCAATCGTTCAGCCTCAATTGGTTCGGATTTTTGGAGTTCCTATGACGTTCCACCTCTAGACTGCCTAAAACGCGAGTTTAAAGACCTAATTTTCAAAAATTTTCCGGGGGAGGGCCCCCAGACCCCCGTTTCTCTGGTGGGTATTCCCACCAGAGGGCCTCCCAGAGGGCCCATGCGGTGTGCAGACTTGGGGCCCGACTTGGCTCTCGGCGGCCCTGGTAGTTGCTCCTGCCTTTCACCCAAAACCAGTATGTGTTGTAGAATTTTACTGCCATTTTAACCCAATCTGATCTTCAAGATTTGAACTTAAGAGTTTTTTCAGTTAGGCCTAATGAATACAGTCATCACTTTACTCCTCTCATATATAGTTTAGGGTCAGGTAAGGTAAACAACTAATTCACTAGCATTAGCATATTGTTTTTGTGACTGATTTTACAGTTCTCTGTTTCAGCTAAAATTGTTATCCAGGTTATCGTGGGTGTGTGTTACTAATCTTGTTATGTTCTAGGTTCTTTTCCACCGGAAGACGGGATCATATTCGAGATCCCGAAACGTTGTGAAACTAGGTATTTACTAATCAGTGATGGCAAATATCCGCAAAAATAAAAATCTAAATCTAATGTCACCATCACCAACAATGAATTTCAAACAAAGAATAATCACCTTTATTAGTAATTCTAATAATTAATCTACAAAAGGCTCATTGGGTGATGTAAAATTCAAATATCTATCAACTACAACGTGTACAAAATATTTGCACAATGATGGTTTTAGTTTCACTTTGGTATTTTTGCTCGATACACGTTCACTATGGACGAAAATACTTAAAGAGACCGAATATCCGTGGAATGTAAACAACGTCAGCTGCGCGCGGTAAAGTAAGTAAACATAAGTCAGTAGGTTGGGGGCGGGGTAATGACAGCAAGGGCGAGTAAAAATCTAAATCTAATGTCACCATCACCAACAATGAATTTCAAACAAAGAATAATCAGCTTTATTAGTAATTCTAATAATTAATCTACAAAAGGCTCATTGGGTGATGTAAAATTAACATTAGCATTCCCCCCCCCCCACACACACACACACACACACACACACACGCACACGCACACGCACACGCACACGCACACGCACACGCACACGCACACGCACACACACACGCACACGCACACGCACACACACACACACACACACACACACACACATACTGGTATTTATAAATTAAACTCAAAATAATAATACTTTGGTACAGGTACACAACTTAATAGAAAGAAGTCAGATTAGCAGCCAGTAAATAAAGCAAAAATGTAAGTTGTGTACTAAGATGGTCTTAATTGTACTCATTTCATTAGAATAGGTAAGCCTAATTGAGTTAAACCTGAAGGAGACATAACATTAGAAACGTTTCCATTGCGCATTGGCTTACTTATAGTTAAAAAATCTCGTAATTTTATGTTGATAGCCGCCCTATTACTCTCATCTCAGGAATACCTTTAAGTTGAAAGACTTTAAAATATGGTACGGCACTTCGGATCATCTGGATTATCCAGATGCGACAGAGCACCAATCCAGATAACGAAAAACCTGGATCAGGTCACCAGGCAAGGTCATATTGCCTAAATAGCGATCGCGAACCTAGCTCGTGCTATATTAGGCCTAATGCTGCAACCAGCATATCAAGACTGTGCATTATGCTAGCTTCAGGGTATTCATTCCTCAAGACTGACACGTACCACAACTGAACCTCCAATGAAACCTCCCAAATTTCTTCTTAGTCCAATTACATTTTTTTACTTTTATGTGCATCAACTGTTTTGAAAGCACAAATAAGAAATAACACAGATTGGTAACCTAAGGTATGTTTTTATTCCCATTTTTCAGTTCAGTTTCTTGTGTTGTTTTGCTTCGCTGATTGCTTCGATAACATCGCCAATCTTAGCTGTTTAGGACCTAGAGATTTGATGGGCCTATAGGTGGTAACACAAACTTAAAAATCCATCCAATAAAATGGACACTAAATAATGCATAGCACTTCTAACCTGTGTTAGGCCTAATTCTTTATATGCTGTAAAATTGATTTCAACCTCTTTTGTTCCTTCACACCTCTTAAAAGCCAAATCCACATGGGCCAATTTTTTTCTTGAATTATATTTTTTAGCAGCCTCAATGTGTCGGAGATTTATTCGCCAGCAGACTGTTCATGTGAGAAGCTTTATTATGATATTAGACTAAGCTTATTGTACAACTGTGTTTTATAGTTTCAGTTAATTTTTTTCTTTGTTTACAGATTGACTACCCAGAAGTACAAGCAGTCAGGGGGGTGGGCAACCCTCGCCTACCCTCCACCATGGACCGAGGGGGTGTCAACCTAGTCTTCGACGATTCAGTAAGTTTTTTACTAAAATTTGTATTGAAGATTATAATTATTTTTTATCTGTTACTACTCTTTGGATTAGGTATAATATTAGTTTTATTTATTTAAAAATGATATAAATCTTTGTCTTAACTATATTTATATTTAGGATCTATTATAGTTTAGGGTGGACTGGGAGGAAATAGTAGGGCAATAATGAAACCTCCCATACAGCATTTTCTTTGTTTGGAAATATAATTATTTTATTCAATGCAAATGTTAGGAGGGGAACAGCAATTTGTAGGGGAAATTAACAATCATATGAGAGAGGAAGGACGCCGACGCTATCGTTTTGTGATTGCTTCATCATAAGATATAGTTTTACCTCTGGCAAAACTTGTTATGTCCCCCTGTTATATTTATTTCATTTCAGCTTTACACTTATAAACTAAAGCTTTACATTTATAAACTAAACACAATTTTTACAAGTCAATCTGTTTTAATAAAGTGGATGTAAATAAAAAATGCCTTACAACACTTAAAAATATATTTACACTTATACTGTATTTACATACAAGATGGTAAATATACAAAAATGGTAGAAATTGGCGATTGATTTCGGTTGGTCACACCAACCATCATCAGGCCCAATGAGAGACTGGCAGATCCATCATGGCATCCGTCCTTATATCCTATTGGTTGCCGGAAGTTCCGCTGGAAACAGGTTTTTGATCTTACCACCAGAGTCAAAGTTCACTTGCTCGTTAATCAGTTTGTCTCTATCTTTACATTTTTCTTTAAATATATATAATTCTTCCCATACATTCATTACATTTCCTTTTTACAACATTTCATTATTTTGAGGGTTTCTTCTATGTTTCCTATGTTGTGTCCATCTTCTAACAGGTGTTTGGCGACATTAGATCTTTCCGGTTTCTTGTTTTTCCAGGCTGATATATGGTTCTTGTATCTTTTTACAAAATTGACTGTTTGGCCTATATAAAATTTATCACAGTCATTGCAACTAATTTTGTATATTCCAGCAGTATCAAATTTGTTGCATTTTTCAATTCTTGGGTGTAGAATTTTTCCGATTGTGTTCTGAGTCTTGAATGCTATAGAAACTCCGTATTTCTTGAATCTGTTAGCAATTTGCTGTGTCCTCATTCCAGTGTAATTAAATGCCGCATATTTCTTAGTTTCTTCTTTTCTTCCGTCTAATGTTGTGGTTTCACAAAGGCGCTCTTGATTCTTTATTTTTCTCTTTATTTTCATTGAAATTTCTTCTATGATTCTTGACTGGAAGCCATTACTCTTCGCTATCGCCTTAATTGTATTTATTTCTTTCTTTCTCTTATCTTCGGTCTGTGGAATCGTATGTACTCGGTAAAGCATCGATCTGAAGGCGGCAGTCTTGTGGCTGTTCGGGTGTACTGATTTACTATTTATTGTAGTGTTTGTCTGTGTGGGTTTCCTGTAGATATCGAATTCTAGGTGATATTTTCTTGTTATTAATGTAAGATCCAAGAAGTTTATCTTGTTTCCCTCTTCATATTCATTTGTAAATGTCAGGTTCGGGTGGTGGCTGTTGAATTTCTCCATCATTTTGTCCATTTCTTCTTGTTCTTTTTCGTTGAATATTATTAGGATGTCATCTACATATCTTGTATACTTCAGCACTTCGTGATCTTTCTTTAGGTTTTCTAGGATTTTTCTCTTCGTTATGCTGTAGGAAAACTTCTGATAGTATAGCTGATAGTGAACTTCCCATAGCTAGGCCATCGGTTTGTTCATAAAATCTGTTGTTAAACCTGAAATAATTTTGTTTCAAAACAATCTTGAGCAATTTTACAATTTGATTTTCATACATTCTTTCCCGTCCATTTTTCATGAGTCTATATTTAATTAATTCCACTGTTTCATTTACAGGTTTGTGTACAAATTCGAAATATCAAAGGAAACAAGCCTACTATTTGAACTTAATATTCTTAACTTTATCGGTAAAATCATAACTGATCTTCACATTATATTTATATTCAAGTTCCAAATCTTCAGAAAGCTTTCTTGATAACAATTTCGTAACATTGTATGTTGGAGCACACTGAAAGTTAACTAGAGGCCTAATAGGTACATCTTTCTTATGTAGCCTATCTTCGGGATTCCCTTCATCACTGGTGCTTTTGAATTTTTAATATTCATTTTCTGCCTACATTCTTTGGGTATCACTTTAGGACATTTTTTGATGGCCTCTATGAGTTCTTTCTGGTATTTCTCAGTAGGATCTCTTGGAAGTTCTTTGAAATTATTTTCGTTTATGAAATTTTCTGTCTTCTTAATGTATTCTTACTTTCCCAACAGTACTATGGTGTTGCTTTTATCTGCCTTCAGAGCAATATAATTATTTTCTTCTAGCTTCTTCTTTATTCCAACGCAAATCTTTAATTCTTCTTTTCCGTCTTGGCTCTTGGATGCTTTCTTCGAAGGAGGCAGGTTTTTCGTGATTTCTTGTCGTATGGCACATAGATCAACATCTTTAAGTGGCCTAACGTTCGCTTCGATGTCCGTTGCAATTAGGTCGTCTTCAGTTTTCTTGCCGATAGGGAAATTGTGTTTCAAACCATATTCTAAGATAGTATTTTCTTCTTTGGTTAACTGTATATTTGTTAGATTGATAACTCTCTTCTGGAAGTTGTGCTGTGGATTCAGTTCGAAAGTATCTTCATTTTTATGCTGACTTTGGATTAATTGATCTAATTTTCGATTTATTCTTTCGTATTTTCGGCCCATAACCTCTTCAACTTCTTCAGTAACTAATTCATACAAAAACATTCCATGCAATATAGCCATATTTCTTAGAACTCACCATGAAATCTTATAGTATCCACCTTCAATTCAATAAGAAATATGGCTGTATTGCATGGAATTTTTTGTATGAATTAGTTACTGAAGAAGTTGAAGAGGTTATGGGCCAAAAAAACGAAAGAATAAATCGAAAATTAGATCAATTAATCCAAAGTCAGCATAAAAATGAAGATACTTTCAAATTGAATCCACAGCACAACTTCCAGAAGAGAGTTATCAATCTAACAAATATGCTGTTAACCAAAGAAGAAAATACTATCTTAGAATATGGTTTGAAACACAATTTCCCTATCGGCAAGAAAACTGAAGACGACCTAATTGCAACGGACATCGAAGCGAACGTTAGGCCACTTAGAGATGTTGATCTATGTGCCGTACGACAAGAAATCACAAAAAACCTGCCTCCTTCGAAGAAAGCATCCAAGAGCCAAGACTGAAAAGAAGAATTAAAGATTTGCATCGGAATAAAGAAGAAGCTAGAAGAAAATAATTATATTGCTCTGAAGGCAGATAAAAGCAACGCCATAGTACTGTTGGGAAAGTAAGAATACATTAAGAAGACAGAAAATTTCATAAACGAAAATAATTTCAAAGAACTTCTAAGAGATCCTACTGAGAAATACCAGAAAGAACTCATAGAAGCCATCAAAAAATGTCCTAAAGTGATACCCGAAGAATGTAGGCAGAAAATGAATATTACAAATTCAAAAGCACTAGTGATGAAGGGAATCCCGAAGATACGTAAGAAAGATGTACCTATTAGTTAACTTTCAGTGTGCTCCAACATACAATGTTTCGAAATTGTTATCAAAAAAGCTATCTGAAGATTTGGAACTTGAATATAAATATAATGTGAAGATCAGTTATGATTTTACCGATAAAGTTAAGAATATTAAGTTAAGTTCAAATAGTAGGCTTGTTTCCTTTGATATTTAAGAATAAGAATAAGAATATATTTATTTTTTCAAAACATTACAAGCCATTACATAGACAAAATTTGCTAAACTTAACTACTAACATTACATATTTCCAAAACAAAATCTATTTTTAAACTTATAAAATAAATAATAGATCCTCTTTAAAACTAAGCAGGCACTTTTTAAGAAACAGGCAAACAGTAAGCTAAAGTTAAATAAACAAATCAATGTTTTGAAAAAATTTAGGACCTCTGAGGCAAAGCGCCTGTTTAGAGGTTTCGTTCACGCTATTCAGATAAGCAATCAGCTCTCAGGACAGCTAGGCTACTTAAATATTTGATAATATTCCCTTACTATCTCTGCGGAATGTTCAGATGAAAAATAAAAAGACTTTTATTCTTCCATTGTACTTTTGCACTTTAAGACATTTAAGGTACTAATAAAAATATATTAAGGTGCTATAAAAAAATTGCAGGTACCAACATTTTTTAAATAGGCCTATGTTAAGCTTCAATTTTAAGCAAGAAATCAATGTTTTCGAAACTTAACATCCAGGTGCGCAGTTTTTGATTGAAAATTAGAGAATTGCGTGATTTTTTTATTTCTAAAGGTAATTTATTGTACATTCTCGGTGCTAAAAATTGGAAGTTCATGGTGAAAAAAGTATTATTAGGACGCGGTATAGGATGGTGTTCAGCATTTCTTAATCGGTTTCTGTATAATTTCCACTTCTTTTGTAAAAAAGTTTTAGTACCTTGTACACAAACATATTCTTCAAAGGAAGAACATTTAAACGAATAAATAATGGAAAAGATGATTCTGTTCTGGACTTCTTTGAAATTAATTTGATGAATCGTTTTTGTAAAATAAAGGTGGTTTGTAAAATAAAGATAGGTCTAGTATTTACATTGTAAGCACTGCCCCAGAAAGTTAACCCATAATCAATTCTTCTATGGACTATTGAGAAATATATCAGTCGTAGAATAGATTCAGGAATACATAAATCATTTAAAAAATAAAAGACTCTCAATGTGCTATTTAATTTTTGCTTCAAAGAAAGGATGTGTTGCTTCCAATTTAATTCACGGTCTAAAGTTAGACCTAAATATTTCAAATTATTTACTTTACTGACGACTGCACATTTTTCCGCACAGAAAGAATTCTTCCCAATACAATCTATACATTTATAAACTATAGAATTTTGAAAACTGATGTCATGTCTCAAGCTAAAATTTATATATTTGGTCTTTTCAGGACTAAGAAGCATATTATTTGTAGTGAACCACCACTGGAGAGCCAAAAGATCATAATTCATCTCTCCCTCAATTTCATCCCACGAATCCCCACAGTAACTCAATGCCGTGTCATCGGCAAAAGAAGTTAAACTACCAAACAGCTCTGCATTACATAAGTCGTTAGTGTAAATTAAAAATAATACTGCTCCTAAAACCGAGCCTTGAGGCACACCGTATTTTATCTCCTTAGCTTCGCTACAGATTTTATTAATTTTGACACATTGTTTTCTCCCCTTTAAATAATTTGCAAACCATTTCAACAACAGACCCCTTACTCCAAAATCATTTAATTTGGATAAAAGAATATCATGATTCACTGTGTCAAAAGCTTTTTTAATGTCTAGAAATATACCACTTACTTTTTCCCCCGAATTTAGCCCATTACTTATTTTGCCCTAAAAACTATGAAGTGCGTCCTCAGTGCTTTTTCCCTCTCGAAACCCAAACTGATTCTGGCTGAAAAAATGTAACTTGTCAAGAAAACTAATCAATCTATTTTTTATTAATTTCTCAATTACCTTAGCGAACACAGGAAGTAGCGATATAGGCCTATAGTTCATTAACAAGTTCTTTTTACCAGTCCTATGTATAGGAATTACCACAGCTTCCTTGAGCTTGTCTGGGAAGACCCCAGTTTGAAAACTTAAATTAACTATATACAGAAAAACATCCAAAATTTTTAAATACACTTTTTTAATCAGTAATGAACTAAAACCATCAATGCCTGGTGCAGATTTATTTTTTAAAGAATTAATAACCCTGATTAATTCATCGGCCACCACAGGACCCAAAAACATTTGAATTTGTACACAAACATACCTGTAAATGAAACAGTGGAATTAATTAAATGTAGACTCATGAAAAATGGATGGGAAAGAATGTATGAAAATCAAAATATAAAATTGCTCAAGATTGTTTTGAAACAAAATTATTTCAGGTTTAACAACATATTTTATGAACAAACCGATGGCCTAGCTATGGGAACTCCACTATCAGCTATACTATCAGAAGTTTCCCTACAGCATAACGAAGAGAAAAATCCTAGAAAACCTAAAGAAAGATCACAAAGTCCTGAAGTATACAAGATATGGAGACAACATCCTAATAATATTCAACGAAAAAGAACAAGAAGAAAAGGACGAAATGATGGAGAAATTCAACAGCCACCACCCGAACCTGACATTTACAAATGAATACGAAGAGGGAAACAATATAAACTTCTTGGATCTTACATTAATAACAAGAAAAGATCACTTAGAATTCGATATTCACAGGAAACCCACACAGACAAACACTACAATAAATAGTAAATCAGTACACCTGAACAGCCACAAGACTGCCGCCTTCAGATCGATGCTTTACCGAGTACATACGATTCCACTGACCGAAGATAAGAGAAAGAAAGAAATAAATACAATAAAGGCGATAGCGAAAAGCAATGGCTTCCAGTCAAGAATCATAGAAGAAATTTCAATGAAAATAAAGAGAAAAATAAAGAATCAAGAGCGCCTTTGTGAAACCACAACATTAGATGGAAGCTTGAACTGCTGTATAAGAGAACTTGTTTTTCGGCTTGAATCTGTTCATCTGATTGACCTTGACTCTTTTCAAAGGCATCATTTTACCAACCATGGGCTACACCTCAGTCACCAGGGCAAATACAAACTGGCGTATGAAATTGGTAAAACACTTCAAGAGATTCCTAGAGCAGCCTCATCTATTAGCATAATCGAAACTAATATCAACTCCATATTTAATAAGTACCAAGATGATCGCCAAACTGCGTTTGCTCATTGCATATCAAGAGATCTGGATAACGATAGGAACATGAGCGCAGGAGTTGCCAAGGTTTTCAAGAGAAAATTTGGAAGACCATCTCAGAAAGATTTCATTGCATCTCACCTCACATGCCAGAGAATAAATAATGAAACAACTATATACAGTCTGGTGACCAAGGAAAATTTTTATGGAAAACCTGAAATCTCAGATTATGACTTAGCTTTTGAACAAATGGTCGCAGATTTTAAAATTAAGAAATATAAACGCCTAATCTGCTCACCAATGGGCTGTGTTAGGGATAACATCCCTGTAGACCATTTTGTGACAAAAATTACTCACTTCCAACAACAAACTAACGCTGCAGTTTTAGTAGTCACTTATGATGAGCAAACACACACTGTCCTAAGAAGAGGATTGCCGTATCGAGAGTTTGTGGAGCACCTACAGCAAGCAGTATCATCTTGTCCTCTACAAAGAACATCATGTGACAATCCCAGTTCCAGTACACCCTTGCAACAGTTACCTACATCTCAATCATCCGAGTCTACATCCCCTGCAGAAATCAGCTCAACCTCTCTCAGTTTTAAAGATGAAAATTTGTGCTCTGGTGCAGTCAGTGAGAAAGTGTCAACCCCAACCATGGTTTCACTGGAGTCTCCCACAGATTCTCGGCGGTCGGCTGTTTCTGACCCCAGTACGGATTTTTTAGTATCATAAACAACAATAATGCTAACAACGATAATAATGCTAATAACAATTCCTCTTCATTTTCTAAACAAACAGACCCAACCATAATTAATAATTCTTCTAAAAAACCTTTAATTATACTTCATCAAAACATTGATAGACTATTACCACACTTTGAACCTTTACAGATCACCCTAAACGAACTAAACCCAAACATAGCTGTCATTACAGAACATGATATCAAAGATAGTGAAATTAATTATCTAAAATTTAATGGCTACGACGTAATTAACTATTACTGTAGAAAGTCATGTAATAAAGGAGGAGTTCTCATCTTATCAAGAGATCTGGAGTATAAACGGCTGACTTCCGAGTGCTTTGGGGAACTCTGTGAAGACAAAATCTTTGAATTCTGTGCTTGTAAATTTAAATTTAAAGATTATTGCTTTATAATAGTAGGCATCTATCGTTCCCAATTAAGGGTAATATAGATGAATTTTTAAAAAGGTTGAATATATTAATAACTGCAATCTATAAACAATGTAGCAATATCATGATAATAGGAGACATTAATATAAATTTACTAGAAAAATCTAGAGAATCTGTAGACCTTATTAATTTACTTCAAGCTCAAGGTATGACCTTTTTAGTTGATTTTCCAACAAGATACTGTGAGTCTACCGAAACATGTATAGACAATTTATTAACCAATATTCCAAAACATTTATTTAAAACAAGTGGTCTGATTACCAGTGTTTCAGACCATGATGCACAGCTATATGAGTTTAATTTACCTATAAATTCTGGGAAGAATTCAAATGTTACATTTCACAAAAGAAATTTTAATGAAGCGGGGAAAAAACTCTTTTTAGATCTGTTAAGTAAAGAAAATTGGTCAGAGATTTACAATGTTGCTATACAGGATAAATTCAAGATTTTTTTTAGATATTTTCTTATATTATTTTAATATGAGCTTTCCAGAAACTAAATGCAGAAAACAAGAAAACAAAAATCAATGGGTAACAACACATTTAATTGACTATAAAAACGAAATTACTAATGTCACAAAAAATTACAGGTCTAATAAGTCTAATAATTTAAAAGACTGTATAAAAGATATGAAGAGTAATTATAAGAAGGAAGTAACAAAAGCAAAACACAATTATTATAGTAATTTAATTGAAAACTCTGGTAATGTCTGTAAGACTGTATGGAATGTAGTCAGAAAGGAAGTAAACATAGGTAAAGAAAAGGCTTATCATCATAATATAAAATTAAAAAATTGTGGACAATGTATTGATAATCCCCAAATTGTTTGTAAATTGTTCAACAACTATTATCATAATATGGTTGATGTACAAGTAATTCCAAAATTAGCTTCCTCTTTGGGTCCTGTTGGAAGCTATCCGCATCACACTCCACCATCTGAGGATCAGACCTTTGTTCCCAAATGGGTGTCAGAAGAATATGTAGAAAAAATTATAGATTCATTCCCTAATAAATACTCAACTGGATATGATAATGTACCCATGACAATCATTAAGTTTGCAAAACATATATTGATTAAACCTTTAACTCATCTCATAAATTCATCTCTAATATCTGGTATTTTTCCTAAACAACTTAAAATTTCTAAAGTTAAACCTTTATTCAAGGGTGGGGACGATGGGAAGTGTCCAACTACAGGCCCTTAGCTCTTATTTCATCTTTTGCCAAATTGTTCGAACGTGTTATGACCAACCAGCTAATTGAATTCCTGGAAACTAACAATCTGCTTGATTTAGAACAACATGGTTTCAGAAGTGGCAAATCAACCATTAGTGCCTGTATCGAGTTCATTGAATCAATAATAGACTCAATAGATAAAAAAGAAAATGTAATCGGTGTTTTCATGGATTTAAGTAAGGCTTTCGACAGTGTACAACATAATACTCTTTTAAAAATTATTGAAAATCTAGGAATCAAAAACCGCAGTTTGAATTGGTTTAAATCATATTTAACAGATAGATGGCAGTTTGTTGAAATTCTCCACCTCAATAATCATAACCAATTAATAAAATTCAACTCTCCTCTAACATCTATTAAATACGGAGTCCCACAGGGCACCATATTGGGTCCAATATTGTTCTTATGTTACTTAAATGGCTTGCCCAATATAGCTAATTTCAATACAATAGTCCTTTATGCAGATGATATTAGTCTAAAAATATCTGGAAATACTTTTGACGATATCGAGCAACTAGCTTTTAATCAACTTGGTATGATCCAACAAGACTTGGCAGAAAGAAATCTTCTCCTGAATCAAACAAAAACAAATTATATAACATTTTCTACCAGATGCACTAAAAATAATTCACATCCTACAAATATTATTTTGAATTCTGATCATTTGACTGAAGTTGAGGAAACAAAATTTTTAGGTTTATATTTAGACAAACACATGAATTGGGCTTCACACACGGATAGCCTCTGTAATAAAATTGCTAAAGGACTTTTTGCTTTGAGAAAACTATCTAAAATTTGCAATGTCGATACCCTAAAATCCGTCTATTTTGCTCTGGTCCACTCACATATCTCATATGGCCTTGTTTTGTACGGAAATAGCTCAATTGATAACTTAAATAGGATCCTAATTCTTCAAAAGAAGGCTATTAGAATTATTTTGAACTTGCAACCGTTAGATTCTGTGAAAAACTATTTCCCCCAATTACGCATTATGACAGTTTATAGTCAATTAATTTTTGACCTCATTCTCTTAGTTAAAAATAACTTAGATAAATTTGAAACGTTAGGCACAAACCACTCATACTCTACTAGGAACAGAAAACAATTGTCTTTCCCTCAACATAATTTACATTTCTTTACAAAAAAACCAAGCTATGCAGGCATTCAGTATTATAATGTTTTGCCAATAGAAATAAAAAACATCGAAAATTACAATTTATTTAGAGCCAAATTGAAAACTTATATGACTGATAAGCCTTTATATAATTTAGAAGAATTTGTAAAGTAATTATCCTACTTTAACATTTTAATGTAAACCTTTATAAATGTATGTACTTGTAGGAACTTGTAGGAATACATCACAAGACTGGAATATAATAAGATGACTAACTTTCTTGTACATAATTATAAACAAAAATTGTATTTCAATTGACACCATTCTGTACACTTGAATGTACTTCATGAATAAAGATATTTTTGATTTGATTTGATTTGATTTGAAGAAAAGAAGAAACTAAGAAATATGCGGCATTTAATTACTCTGGAATGAGGACACAGCAAATTGCTAACAGATTCAAGAAATACGGAGTTTCTATAGCATTCAAGACTCAGAACACAATCGGAGAAATTCTACACCCAAGAATTGAAAAATGCAACAAATTTGATACTGCTGGAATATACAAAATTAGTTGCAATGACTGTGATAAATTTTATATAGGCCAAACAGTCAATTTTGTAAAAAGATACAAGAACCATATATCAGCCTGGAAAAACAAGAAAAGGAAAGATCTGATGTCGCCAAACACCTGTTAGAAGATGGACACAACATAGGAAACATAGAAGAAACCCTCAAAATAATGAAATGTTGTAAAAAGGGAAATGTAATGAACGCATGGAAAGAATTATATATATTTAAAGAAAAATGTAAAGATAGAGACAAACTGATTAACGAGCAAGTGAACTTTGACTCTGGAGGTACGTTGAAAAACCTGTTTCCAGCGGAACTTCCGGCAACCAATAGGATATAAGGACGGACACCATGATGGATCTGCCAGTCTCTCATTGGGCCTGATGATGGTTGGTGTGACCAACCAAAATCGATTGCCAATTTCCACCATTTTTGTATATTTACCATCTTGTATGTAAATACAGTATAAGTGTAAATATATTTTTAAGTGTTGTAAGACGTTTTTTATTTACATCCAGTGAATACAACAACACGTATCATGCTAATCAAGAAATTATATAATAAAGTTTAATAAATTTTAAAAAATTGCCAGCAATTATGAACATTATATATATTAACTTAATGAGTGTCCTGTCTAATCAAGAATGATGAAAATCTAAAGATATTTTCCAAATTTACTAATATCCTTTTCCTTCAACTTACATTATTTTTTTAAATGACATATTTTATTATAAAAACCAACAGTGCACTAAATTAAACCATCTCTACACATTTTACGTCCATTCATTCTTATAAAGCTGGTCTAATTTTATTGCAGAAAAGTTTGTGGAATAATAATTTTTTGCCTATTTTTTTTGCCTGGTAGGTTTTATTAGACCCGTAAAACAATAAATTAATTAACATACTATCAAACTATTATTGATTAGTATTTCATATTAAGTATATTCAGTGTAAGAGTGATGAGAGATAAAATAAAATTATGATGTTTTTTTCCTTTAATTAGTTAGATTTAATTCTTCCCAAACTCATTATGTCAGAAAGTGTTTTGATTGCAATATTTTTTAGGCCATTTATAATTTTTTTTTCGATTACTCATAAATTCTTTGAAAATGCTTTGTTTCTTGAAAACGCTCCAATTCTTTCATCAGCTTAATTGTATCAAGTTTTTAAATATTCAAGTTTATAACTGACGAGTATCTGTGGAGGCCAGTCTAGTTGATACACCACACAGCCTCAGTTCTCACACTCATCATCGACAGTCTCAAGTGGTGAAATCGCCTCTTTTCCTCTTGACAGATCACCTCTTCTGTCAAGACTTAGAAATTCTGTTCAGTAGCACCAGCACCTTAATTAGGATCTCATTGAAAGAGATGAAATTATAATATCCAATTATGGAGGGATGCAGGGCCGGCAACAGGGGGGGCAGGGGGGGCAAATGCATAGGGGCCTGGGGTCTAAGGGGGTCCGGAAACACCGAAAAAGGGCCCGAAATGGCAAAAAGGGGTCCAAAAACAAGCAAAAGAAGTATATTTAAAAAAGGTTGCCAGGGGACTGTTGTTTGAAAATCCTGTCGCCGACCCTGGAGGGATGAACTGTGGGTTTCCATTTTCAATTAATTCAAACCACCTTTTACTAAAAGCGGTACACTTTCTTCGCTTACTTTGTTAATTTAAATTATTTATGAGCTTTTAAAAATATAAATGATCAAACTCAATTTTATAACTTCATAATGGCATTATTACTAAGCAAATTTTAGGTACTTACGTGGAATTTAGTTTACCGAACCTTAACTTTGAAAATATTCTTATCGATCACTTCTAAATTTACTAGTATCTAACGGTTGTACGTTTACAACTCTACAGTCTATATATTGTATTGATGCTAGTCTGCTTGGATTGCAGTATAAGAATATAGGAATATTGAGCAGAGGGTGAAAGCCATTTTACACATAACACCTGATGTTCTCTACTGCCTGTCAATATCGGCACATGGGAATGTGTTTCATGTAAGCTTAGACATGAGCTGACGGCTTACTATGTGTTTGCATTTACGGCATCTCATTTTCCTCAATCTCTGAGGAAACTGGTTGACAGATTCTACTTTTGATTTATCAAGCATTCTTTTTTTATTTTTGATTTGTCTAATCTAAAACAGGTTTCTCTCTGTCATTGTTACTAAGCAAATTAAATGTATAGAAACACAAACATCTATTATAAATTTATCCTCAAATATAAATTGCACTAATAGTACGGTGCAATTAGACCCCAAACTGGACATCCAAAAGAAAGTTTCCAGCCAGTGCCAGTGTGTTCAATACACATCCCCCAAAATGTAAACAAAAGTTACACTAATTTGAGCGTCGGGTTTGGGATTAGTAGGAGGGAAAATTGTTTTTTTACTTATTAGCAAATATCCTGAAAATGGTGCGTTTTTTCTAAAATATTATACCTTGTGAAAATAATCTAAATTTATAACAAAATGATACTATATGTTTACCTGTCTAATGTGAACGGTTATTAAGGTAATAAGGGGAAAATGTAAATTTATTATTCTTTTATAACAACCAAATGTATCAAATGATCCACACCCAGGGCCGTACTCAGACCGGTTTTTTCGGACAATTTTACCGGGGCCCGGGCTCAAGGGGGGCCCGAGCCGGGCCCCGCAAAACATCTCCTTCAAGAAACCGTCGGCCTAGACGGTCGGGGTTACTAAATCAGATATCTATAATGTTAAATTCTTAGTAACGCTCATTGTAATTACAAATAATTTATTACAAATGATTTACTTTTACACCACTAAAAGACTAAATTTAGTGTTGAATTTATTACTACTCTCTCTAGGTACTCGCGATCGGCAAACACGCACGATTAAATTATATGCCCGTTTGTCTACTTCGCAAAAGATGTTCACAAAGTCTACCTCGATCCGTTTTCCCGGGATTGATCATGACTACGCGATCGTTTTTGCTACCTACTGCCGCCGCTGCCGCACCGAATAACCGCGAGCGGTTAATACGCGCGATCAAATTAAACGGTCATTTGCTTATTTTACAAAGTTGTTCCTATGACGATAAATTCCTTGGTTGTTCGCTAATTTTACAACTTTATTCCTACCGTTTCATGCGATCTATAAGTTTCATCTACCCTACTTACCCGCGGTTGGTAAACACGGGGGATTGTCGTTCCCAAAATTACTCCCGCAATTTCCGTGCAATCGATGTTAAGGCCATTTACCATTTAGCATGTTTTCGCCTATTTTTTACTCAGGATTTGGGAACATTTCCCTTCCAAATAGCATTTCGGATCAAGCGGGATTTTGGATTACCGGGTTGAGGATTTTCTGGACTCAACCGTAAAAATAAAATTAAAACAGCACATCTTGCAGAGATTTTTTTTCCAAAATCATAAAACCTAAAGATAAATATAATTTGTTTGAAAAAGAAGCTTTCCTTTTGTTTGTCTAGAAATATTAGGTAGGATACCAAAACAAATTGTTAAAGTGATTTTGTTTTAAGCAACTATAAATTTTGGAATTTTTTTTATTTTCACAGTTTTGTTAGTAAACAAATCTAACTCAAATTCTTTCAAAATCCCTGACATGGGTACCTTTAAGACAGTCCCAGGGCTAAGCCCTGAAAGTTATCACGAAATTGAAGGTGTATAAACCTACTCCATGAAATTCTACATGTATCTACCAAGTTTCGTGGCCATCGGTCCAGCAGTGTCTGAGTTGATCAATGCTATATATATATATATATATATTATCTATAAAAGAGGAAGTATGTGTGTGTGTGTGTGTGTGTGTGTGTGTGTGTGTGTGGGTATGGTCCCTATAGACGCCCAAACCGCCCAACGGATTTTTATGAAATTTGCAGGGATTGTTTACCATGTTCCCAGGATGGTTTTTGTCAAGTTTGGTGTAAATCCATCCACAGGGATCTGCCCCACGGGCTCCTAAAGATACCATGTTATTCAAATGAGCTTTTGGTTTGTTTACAAAAAAACATATGATAATACTTAAAACTCCAATACACTGTTCTATATAAGACTGTGACTTGATGTAGTTCCTCATTTTTCCTGTAGACTGCATCACACACAGATACAAATTGTGTGTTTACAATGAACAGCTGACTTGATGATCCTTTTTCACACAGTCTACAGCACACTTAATTTTCTATAATTCTTTGTCAAACTAACAGCTGTAGTTAAATATTGAGTTTGTTATTATGGTTAAATGTCAACAAACCAAATAAATTATGTTTACCTTTTTGTGCTTAAAAACGTGATTTGTTATGTTTTAATTCCAAGAATACCTTTGATATCCTCTGAGTTACCATTTGATTTTAAGCGATTGCAATTTCCATTACGCCTTGCTTTTGCAATTACTATTAATAAGGCACAAGGACAATCCCTAAAAATTGCCGGATTGAATTTGGAAAATTCATGTTTTTCCCACGGGCAATTATATGTTGCATGCTCACGTGTTGGCACGCCCACAAATTTGTATATCTATACACCAAATGGGAAAACAAAAAACGTTGTATATCCTTTGGCTTTAAAGTAAATTAAGTATTCTTCATTTTGATGTTTCATTTTTGTATTATTTTTAATACAGTAATTTAATAAAAAAAACAATTTTCATACCTAGCATTAATCAATATAATATTTTTTATTTAAATATTTAATTATCATGGGCGCAGCAACGCGCGCCGGGTAACGCTAGTATATATATATATATATATATATATATATATATATATATATACACACACCAACATCCTATTTTATACTTATAGATATTCTGTAATTTGAATCACACAATTAACAAGCCAACTATGCGATTATTGAATTAATTCATGATTTTAATTTAAAACAAAGCTTATATGGCCCAATTAAAAATAGTTTTCTGCAAAATGTAGATAAATCTTACTATATTATTATCAAAATAAAAAATGTGTCTGAGGGAGTTCGCAACGGTGTGACGGTTGATGGGGGGGGTGGGGGGGGGCATTACGGGCCCGCCAAAGCTGGATACGGTCCTGTCCACTCCCCATGCTCCATATTGACATTTTCCATTATTATAAATAACATTTTACTTCAGGGAATCTTTCCAAGTCTCGGGAAGGATGTTTTTGGTCTTTCTAAATTTTTACTCCCTTTATCTAAACAGTGGGAGGTAAAATACTTTGAACAGAAACCCTATCATGTTGTATATCATTTTAAAGGGCACTATAAAAGGAGGTGAATGGTGAAAAGTTGATCCTAAGAAAATTTGCAGCAGTTTTTGTAAAACTTAAAAATTTGATTTGCTGTAACTTTGCTTATTATCAATGTAGAAGCCTATAGTTTTCACCATTCATCTCCTTTCATTATTCCCTTTAAAATGATATACAACATGATATGGTTTCTGTTCAAAAATTTTACCTCCCAATTTTTAGATCGAGGGAATAAAAATTTAGAAAGACCAAAAACTTCCTTCCCTAGACTTGTAATGATTCCCTGAAGTAAAATATTATTTAAAATAATAGAAAATGTAAATATGGAGCATGGGTCTTTTGAGACATTTGGTTGTTATAAAATCATAATAAACTTACATTATTTACCTCTCATTACCTCAATAACCGTCCACGTTAGATAGGTAACATATGGTATAATTTTGTTCGAAATTTAATGTACCTAGCTTATTTTTGCTAAGTATAATATTTTAGAAAAAACACCGTTTTCAAGATATTTGCAAAAAAGTAAAAAAAAATACATTTTCCCTCCTACTAACCCCCTTCCCACCCAAACCCGACGCTCAAATCAGTGTAACTGTTGTTTTTGTTTTTTTTGGGAAGGTGTATTGTACTAACTAGCGCTAGTTAGAAACTTTTTTGGATGTCCAGGTTTTCCCCTTTTTAAAGCTAATTGCACTGTACTATAATATAAGATGCATATCTTGCAATAACTTTATTTCAATGAATATATAATATTTGATAAGCTATGAAAATTTGCTGCGATAACACTTCTCAGCTTACAACCCTAGTTCTTTAACAAGATTTGTTTAGATTTATTTGATTTCAAGAGTTTAACCTGTTTATAATTGATCCAATTTTATCTAGGTACCTATTGTTGAAATATAGCAAATATATATATATAATTTAAGAGAAAGGGTCAGGTTAAAAAAAAATTTCACTAGAGATCAAAGAGAATGTGAAGTTTCACACACTAGCCTAAGGCCCGCATTACACTATCAAATATTTTATAAAAGATTTATTTGACCAATCAGAATTGAAGTTATTGTTTTGAAAATCAGCTGGCTTGAATTTTGATTGGGTAAATCACATCTTTTATAAAAGATCTTTTATAAAATATTTTATAGTGTAATGCGGGCCTAATAGAAGTCTTAAATTTTAGATTCAGACTTGAAACTTTATAATAAGTTTCTGCAATTGGTTATTCCATAAATATCAACCTATTCAATGTAATTTCTATAGAATTTTTTCATTGAATATCTATTTGTTAGTTTTAGGAACCCCCGATCAAATATATTTCTAATTAGGATACTTTGGCAATGAATACACAAACGTTAAGAAGGTCGTCAGGTCCTATGTCAAAATTTCAAATAGGTTTTTTAATTACGCATCTGGAAATCAGACAGCGCTTGTGGTATGGAGAGAGAGAGGGCGATATAAAGCCCTCTCTCTCCCACCCTCCCCATCCATGTTGGAGTTAAGGAACAGGTAAGGGTAACTGTTCTTTTTCATACGCAATCGCGAATAAGATACTTACCGATCACAGTTAGCAAACCGATTACTGTTAGTTTACCGATTACAGTTGCAACAGTTTCTTTTCACTATTATTTATAAGTCAGCTGTTCAACATTGTTATGGTTTGTTATTTAAATCAGCTGATAACAGTTTTAAAAGCAAACAACACTAGCTTTTTTACGTACTATATGAAAGATTAATTTTGAATTTATTTTTTTCACCTTTGAATAATTATTTTTAGTGTTTACGGAGTGTGTGGCTGCTGTGTGTTTCGAAAAATGCTGGCTTACTATTTTGGGCTCGGAGAAGGGCGAGCGTTAGTTAATGTATCTTTCTCATCGGCCCTTCTTTCTCTGTTTTGGCTTGCCGGGATCGTCACGGGCCCATCCCATAACTCTATTGGATACCTACCTCAAACTGCAAACCTCATATGAGTTTTACTACCTTTACCTGTAAAATTATCTATAGGAATTAAACAGGATTATTAATATTTGTCGATAATGTTTATCATGTTACGATGATACATTATGTTGTTGATAATGTTTACGATGAAAAGGGGAAAGGGCAGGGCCGTATTTTACAATAGGCCCAGTAGGGCAGGGATTAGAGACGCAAACTGTCTGAGTGTGCACTTTCAAGCAAAAATTAAAATTTAAAGAATGCTGAGGCATGAAGCTTTATATGCTTAACCAAGGGTCGGCGCAAAACCTATGTAAAATATGCGGAGGAATTGATCACCAACAAGAAAAGGGCGCTGACAAAGCTGGTGTGGTGTAACGTCCGTAGCGGCGCTTGTGGAGCCCTTTCAAATAATTCAAAATGACAAACGTATTTTTTGATGGAGTTTGCCAGTATCCGTAGAGCCATTTACAAATTTTGAACATGCAAAACATATGTTTAATGGCATTCGCCGGTGCTCGTAGAGCCATTTTAAACGATTCAAAGTGGTAAACGTATGTTTTGGCAGCGTTTACCCACGCTCGGAAAGCCTTTTGAAATGGTTCAATGTGTAAAATTGTCGATTTGGTAGCGGGCGTTTGCCGGCGCCGGTGTGGCCTTTTCAAATTGTTCAAAGTAAGGGCAAACCAGGTGTGTTTTCGGTGTTTGCGGCACCCGTGGAGCGTTTTCAGAATGTTCAAAGTGAAAAAAGTGTGCTTTGGTGGGAATTTTCCGGCACCCGGGGATCTTTTTAGAATTGTAAAAATTAGGTATAATTTGATTTCCTGACAAGCAATTAACATATAGCATTATTCTTTATGAAATATTTACGGACTACCACACTCAAAATTTAAGGGCGGGGAAAATATTTAGCCTAGAGGCGCCCAAATGTTAAATTTGGCCCTGGGAAAATAGAAATAAATAGCCACTAATAGCACCACTAGTGCTAGTGCAGAAGTCCTCTGCAACATTTGTCACAAGAGAATATAGCTGTGTCAAACAAGACACGTTGAGGCGGGGGAGTCGGGATAAACAATCTTCCTCTATTGGCTGAACCTCTGTCCACGGCCATGTTTTTATTTCTTACTTTTAACATGTTCAATTTAATTATCGTAGAATAAAACTATGGTTGATTATAAAAATGGACATTTTACAATAACTACAACATAATCTAGACACTAGTAGTATGACAGGTCCGTGCACTGTTGCTCACATTATTTTGCTGAAACAGCTGTGATTTATTTATCTGATGTTTTTCTCTCGGTCTCGCTGGACATGTTATTAATAACATTTACAAAGTATTAGGTTTAAGGAATATCATAGCTCAGTGACGTAAACAACAGCTGACTCGAAACTTTTAAATAAAAAAAAACCCAAAACACAAATTTGCCTCAGCCAATAGTGATCTGGCACGACGCTGGAAGGGTCTGTAATTGGTTATTACCCTCCCCTATCAACTATCTCTATCTCTTTCTCACAGCAATTAACATAGACGAGCCATGCTCAGGAGAGAGACGGAACGAAAACAGTGTTTGTCCATCTCTCTTTATTTTGTGACGGCAAGCGCTGTCTGATTTCCAGATGCGTAATTAAAAAACCTATTTAGAATTTGTCCATAAGACCTGACCTTCTTAACGTTTGTGTATTCATTGACTTTGGTATTTTACGGACGGAGGCCACTACTTTTAGCGAGAATTTTTTTACTGAATACCAAAAATAATTACACAGTCGGAAAGGGTATACTTTGGTAGACTTATTGTCCAATTTTGACATAATTATGATGAGCAGTCTCCCAGAAGCTAGCGATGTCAGTGAGAATTGAGTTGAATGTGTCGCTGTGATCACAAGGGGCCACACCCGATCGCTACCCTTATATAGCGCGCTGCAGCGATTATGTTAGGTTAGTTTATCATAACTATTTTTTAGGGACTCTCCTCGTTTTGTTATGAATCAAAGATATCAGATAAGTCATATGTACTTTTGTGTGCCAAATATCCTCCAAGCAAGCCAAGGTCAGGACATTGAACGTAGCATGCCCAACACTTGTCAATGGGATTCGACAGGTGAAAGTTGACTCATATAGTATCGTTCAATTCGTAACAAAACAAGGAAAGTCCCTCTAATATACTTATGGTAACCTAACCAAACATAACCGCTGCAGCGCGCTGTATAAGGGTGGCCTTTGTGTAATACCAAAGTACCCTAATTGGTATCAACATTTGCTAACACCACTTTAACAAAGCTTTCACAATGGGAAGTCCCCAATACAGCCCTAATAGAGTTAGATGAATTTTGATAAAACAAAAAGAAGAAGGAAGCACTAATACTTGTTGATTCTAGCAAAGCTTTTGATTGTATTCTCCACCAGAAGCTGATGGAAAAATTAATATTTTGGGGGATATGGAGCTTAACAAGGGAAAAATGAAAAAAAATGAAAATGAAAATTCTTTATTTAACCATGCAAAGTTAGGACCAGATTGCCCTTTCTTACACTTAATATGGTTAAGGGACTGGTTTGAAACACCCATTTAATAGGTAGAAGAAGTCAATTAGTATAAATTAAACATTCAAGCTGCCCAGATACCAAACAAATCAACTCAAAAATCAAACCTATTAATTGAGGAGTCCCTCAAGGATTTTACTAGTACCTTGTACTTATTATCCTGTTCACAAATTCCTTTTCAGTAAATGAGTAATTACATCAACACACTTTTCAGCATATGAGTAATATATGCAGAAGACACTGTACTACTACTTGCCAGTAAGGTCTCTGAATAAAGAAGTTACCTCTTATCAAGCTCTGCATATGCATAGGCTAAGCCACCCATAGCGGAAGCAAATGTTTTTTTGTTTATTATAAGTTAGGTTTATAGAATTGAGAAACGTGATGGTTTATGCAAGGAATACGTTATGATTAAATGTTATGTTTTTTCTGAATATCAGAATGTAAAGTATTGTACTTCACATGGTGTTACTTACCAGCTAACATAATATACTATTTTTTCAACCTTATAATGCGCTAGCCCCCCAGAAAATCCAGTCTGGAGCCGCCTATGTGCATATGGCTATCTAATAGTGCCATGCCTCTGCCATGGTAGTTAAAGAGAAAAAGATAAAACATTTAGTATTTGGGAGAAACATAGAAACCACTGTAAGACTACCTGACCTTGAACAGATCTGACCTCAACTAAATACCTTGGCATTACAGCTGATGATGGCCTCACCTGTACACCCCATATTGAGACCTTATGCAGCAATCTCAGCTCAGGACTGTTAGTCTGGGATGGAATGTATATTCCGTTCGGCTGGCTTGTAAAAATTGAAATAACTTTTGAAAATTGATAATGAGTAACTTTGGATGAAAAAATGACTTGTTGACATTTTTTTTTCATCCTTATATACATCCCAATCCAAGATGGCTACCAAAATAGAGAAAAAACGAGGTAATCTTCTCTAATGATTCAGTAAATGAATCCCTTGCACAGTGTATAAGTGATTTTTGTGTCATAAGACCACTGACAATAATTGAAGGGAGGTAGGACCTTCACTTTGACTGGAAAAACATTTTTTAGCCGCCATCTTGGATCCGCCATATTGGATGTAATATATTTTTTCAAATGTAAACATTGTGTTGTGCCCCATTATTTCAAACTAGATTTTCACGCTGATTACAATGCCGAAATCCGTTTTTGAAAATCTTTATTACTTTTCAAGATATACCCAAACAAAGATTTTTCTCATACAATCCTTTTAGGAGTTTTAAGCATTGAATATTTTTAAGGATTTTATTTCTTATATCTCCGGTTCTAATCAACGTATATAGATCGTTTGGGTCTTAAAACACTCAGTATTATAAATGTATCAATTAGAGAAGCTGTTAATTTGAATCAGACCGGAAAGAGACTGAGGTATATTACATAATTAAAAATAAAAATAGTTTTTTTCTGGAATTTGCTTTTGTTAAAATTAAATAGCTCAGGGTTTACGTGAGATAAATTGTTCGTTCTGGACTTAAATTACTCGGCAAATAATTGGCTTTCATATGAGCTATAGTAAATTGGAATCAGATGAATTTCAGTGTGTTATGATCCTTTCTGAATTTAAAATTTATTTACTTACAGAATTCCTGTTAAGTTTAAGGCTTGTAACTCGCTTCTAATTCAACCGATTTAAATTATTAATAGTTTAAATTAAAGCCAAAAACAATGTGAGTAATTTAAGGTCTTAGCAAATTTCAAGCCTCTGTTAGAATGGGTGGTACATGCCCTTAGCTAAACTAAAAATGTGCAAATAAATAAATTTTACACAGAATGAAGGATCATAACTCACCCGAAATTTGCCTGATTCCAATTTACAATATATCGTTAGAAAGCCAATTATTTGTCAAATAATATAAGACCAGAACTGACAATCTATCTAATTTAAAGCCTGAGATATTTCAATTTTAACCAAAATAAATTTTAGAAAAATTAAATTTTATGTTAAATTATGAATGATAATTCAGTCTCTTTCCACTCTGATTCAAATTGACAGTTTATTTCATTAATACCGTTATATCAATGAGTGTTTTAAGACTCAAATGACCGTCATACTTTGGTTAGAACGTGAGGTTTAAGAATTATAATCCTAAAAAAAATGTAAAACTTGAAATGTCCATAAGGTTTGTACAGAGAAGAATCTTGTTTGGGTATAACTTAAAAACTAATGAAGATGTTCAAAAACAGATTTTGGCATTGCAATCACCGTGAAAATCTATTTTGTAATGATGGGTCACAACACAATGTTTACTTTTGAAAAAAAATTCACATCCAATAAGGTGGATCCAAGATGGCGGAAAATATTTTTTACCCAGTTAAAGTGAAGTTCCTACCTCCATTATTGGCAGCGGCATTATGACACAAAATTCGCTTATACACTGCCTAATTGATTTATTTCCTATGTCTTCAATGCTTTTGACACCATCTTGGACACCATCTTGAAAATGTTGCACTTCCAGTGGTGATATTTAGGTAAACATTCAGTACTTTTATTAGCATGTATAATATGACAAAAAAACACATAAGTCACTCTTATAGAAATTTTCCTAGTGTAAAATGGTATCTTTCCTTTACTACACCCTTTTTATTTTTTAGGCTCAATCATAAGGT
Organism: Flexamia atlantica; assembly: GCA_035578135.1. Taxonomy (NCBI): domain Eukaryota; kingdom Metazoa; phylum Arthropoda; class Insecta; order Hemiptera; family Cicadellidae; genus Flexamia; species Flexamia atlantica. Next base: position 89,335,579 of record JAQJVK010000001.1, read on the forward strand.
TATGCCCTCTATTAGATTTTGGAGGTAAGAAGATGAGATAAAAAATGTCAACAGGGCATTTTTTACTACTACTAAATATATTTTTAATAATTTAAAATCAACAAATAAATTTTTACATGCAAATCGAACGGAAGGGTCTAATGCTTACATATCACCCCGCACTATGTATGTAATAAGAAGAACGAAGAGGTTAAGTGATGAAGCAACAGCCAAGATTGTATTACGCTCATTTTAGACTCATCTTTGTTATAGAATTGTGGTATTGGAGAGCACTACTACTGGGAACGTGCAAAGAGGTTTTTAGTTCTCCACAAAAGAGCCATAAGAATTCTTAGAAATCTCTAGCCCAGACAAACATGCAGGGACATATACAGACTACCAAACATTTTAATTGCTATAAATCTGTACATTCTTGAGGTCATCGTTTGTATCCAATTTAAGGCACCTGACTTAATGAGGACAAGTGCACAGATACATGACTACAACACATGACGTGCAACCAACTACTGTCTCTCTGTGCACAGTATGAACGCAACTGAAAAAAATACAAGATATATGGGGACCAAAATATGGAACACCTTGCCTGAAGACCTGAAAATAACTGATGAATAACAGTTCACCCAAGAACTAAAAACTTGGCTTCAAGATCGGCCATTCTTCACAGTAGCACAATTCTTCCATTGGAGAGAATGACATGCCTAGAAAAATGGAGAAAAAACTGAATTGTATTTAGATTTAGTTAATGTGACTGTATTTGTAATTTTGAAGATTGTAAATGAAGATGTTTCTGATTCTGGTTCCTGATTAGCCTCTACATCAGTTAATTGTTTGATACAATTATTTTTTAATTTCCCGTTAAATGATTTGTTTGAGTATTCTGTTTTCTTTCTCCTAAATAAAACATTAGGCTTATATCTGGAGGCATTCTCAAGGCAACTGCTAATTTCATTGATATAAATTTATATGCAAACTATTAATCATGTATGATAACCAAAGTTTTTCGGCGTTTTCTAAGAGGGTGGTCACTGCCTGGCTGGTGGAGGTAGGTCTTGATAATACCGAGATGGTTATCAGCCCGGAATATCTTGTATAAACTGATGCACAACTGGGCTACTTTGACAGCTTAGCCCTACAGATGCTTACTCTCATAGTTCGTACATGACAAAAATCCATGCTTCAGTAAATCGGAAAATCTCTAATTTGTATCTCTTTAGATCTTGTATATTTTTTATTTTGCAAAATAAATTTTTTACATTAATACCAAAAACATTTTCCAAATCTTTTTGTGATGCTATTTATTATTTATGTTTTCTTTTTTATCCGTAATTCTTTAGTTACTTTTTTTCTCTATGAGAAAGAGTGCTTGTTTTATTATTGTTATTATTTTATTATTGTTACACAGCCAGATATGGACTCGAATAACGCACACGTCATTCAACTCATGTGATTTTTTTATCTTTCTATCATTGTACTCGGCTGCAAATTTATGGCGAGTAAAATTTTTTTGATTTGATTCTTTATTCTTCCATGGACTCTTCACATCTGATTAAGGGAAGTCTTTGGAACCAAGAGAATCAAACATATTTTGTGGCATTTTGAAAGAGATCAAAACTTTTTTAATTTGACCTATGATAAGATTTTGTAGAACTCACAAGAAAATCCTTCCCCCAAAATTGTCATAATTTAATGGTGTTACAGTTCGCGCGGCCGGAGTTGTACCAGAAGTCAAATCGTAGCAGCCACTCGTCAGACACAAGCTCTGCGTACAGCGGCTCGGACACGATGACTTCAGTGCACAGCTCTGTGGACGCGGACGATGTTGACCTCAGCGGACTAGTGGAGAGTGTCGTCGACTCTGACGAGGAGGATCTGGCCGAGAGCACCGACGTAAGTATCTTACACATAACACTCCCTGTGTACAGTGGCTCGGTGCACAGCGTCATGAATGATGTCGACCTCAGCGGACTGGTGGAGAATGTCTTCGACTCTGACGAGGAGGATCTGGCCGAGAGCACCGACGTAAGTATCTTACACATAACACTCCCTGTGTACAGTGGCTCGGTGCACAGCTCTGTGGACGCAGACGATGTCGACCTCAGCGGACTGGTGGAGAGTGTCGTCGACTCTGACGAGGAGGATCTGGCCGAGAGCACCGACATAAGTATCTTACACATAACACTCCCTGTGTACAGTGGCTCGGTGCACAGCTCTGTGGACGCAGACGATGTCGACCTCAGCGGACTGGTGGAGAGTGTCGTCGACTCTGACGAGGAGGATCTGGCCGAGAGCACCGACGTAAGTATCTTACACATAACACTCCCTGTGTACAGTGGCTCGGTGCACAGCGTCATGAATGATGTCGACCTCAGCGGACTGGTGGAGAATGTCTTCGACTCTGACGAGGAGGATCTGGCCGAGAGCACCGACGTAAGTATCTTACACATAACACTCCCTGTGTACAGTGGCTCGGTGCACAGCTCTGTGGACGCAGACGATGTCGACCTCAGCGGACTGGTGGAGAGTGTCGTCGACTCTGACGAGGAGGATCTGGCCGAGAGCACCGACATAAGTATCTTACACATAACACTCCCTGTGTACAGTGGCTCGGTGCACAGCTCTGTGGACGCAGACGATGTCGACCTCAGCGGACTGGTGGAGAGTGTCGTCGACTCTGACGAGGAGGATCTGGCCGAGAGCACCGACGTAAGTATCTTACACATAACACTCCCTGTGTACAGTGGCTCGGTGCACAGCTCTGTGGACGCAGACGATGTCGACCTCAGCGGACTGGTGGAGAGTGTCGTCGACTCTGACGAGGAGGATCTGGCCGAGAGCACCGACGTAAGTATCTTACACATAACACTCCCTGTGTACAGTGGCTCGGTGCACAGCTCTGTGGACGCAGACGATGTCGACCTCAGCGGACTGGTGGAGAGTGTCGTCGACTCTGACGAGGAGGATCTGGCCGAGAGCACCGACGTAAGTATCTTACACATAACACTCCCTGTGTACAGTGGCTCGGTGCACAGCTCTGTGGACGCAGACGATGTCGACCTCAGCGGACTGGTGGAGAGTGTCGTCGACTCTGACGAGGAGGATCTGGCCGAGAGCACCGACGTAAGTATCTTACACATAACACTCCCTGTGTACAGTGGCTCAGTGCACAGCTCTGTGGACGCAGACGATGTCGACCTCAGCGGACTGGTGGAGAGTGTCGTCGACTCTGACGAGGAGGATCTGGCCGAGAGCACCGACATAAGTATCTTACACATAACACTCCCTGTGTACAGTGGCTCGGTGCACAGCGTCGTGAATGATGTCGACCTCAGCCAGGTGGAGAGTGTGGTTTGTTCTGATGACAAGGAAATGGCTGAAAGCACCGACTTACTTAACCAAAATGACAACTCAAGTAGCCCTGTTAGTCTTCCTAATTAAATAACTTAGCATACAAAATTGGTAACCTACTGTGTCTTATATAAACCCAATGCTAAATCAAAATAGTAGAAACTTTATTGTAAGAAATAAAATGTTTGAGATTTGAGCAGCAAATTTGAGCAAACACTTAAGAAAATGTTATGTTTATGATGCAAACGCTTTAGATCCCTCCAGTGGATTCAGAAAACTGCTGCAGTGATATCTAGGAGGCACGGGATATACTTTGTCGTGTTAGTTCGCCATAGTGCCTTGCTAGGTGTCTACCAGAGACATCTATTGGTAAAACGATGCACCACTCTGGTTGCCGATCCAACCAGCCGGTAGATAGCACCACTCGACCTAACCGACCCAATCGGACTTCCCAATAGGGGCAGTTAACATGTTAATTATGTACTCTGGAGAAATATAACTTTTGCAAAAGAAAGTTGGACGACCCTAGATAAGGATTAAATATTTTTTTCTAGAAACTTTAAAGATTTATTTATTTAAGTTTCTTAAAGATTGAATGAAAACTTATTATATTATGACCTTTCCTTAATAAATCTCTCGACCAATAACCCTTGAGGAAAAGTAAAATTCTTTTAGTCTTTTGGGACAGAAAAATAGACTGAATCTTTTGAGTTTCCCTTAATCAAGGTTTATTATCTGGCATTAGGTGTATTTTGTTATAGTATAGTCTTGTTGTGCCAGTTTTATTGTGCATTGTATGTCGAACAAGTTCTGTTAATTAACTAACATTGTTGTTGGAGCTGTTTAACTCAAAATAATGTCTATGTCAACTGCTTTAATTAGCACCAATACACAAGTGACCCCAGGAACCAACTGGCTATTGATCGCCTGGGCCCCATTAATTTTAAGCTTTTTGATGGTGGTAAACCACCTCGATCAAATGTTCTATTCTACTATCCATTTAATTTTTAATGTTTATTGGTGTTGTTAAATTCTAGTCCAATAACAAATTAACATTATTATTCAATCTAATATCAACGATAAAATAAAAATTATCACTAATGATAATAAAATTAGTAATATAACTGTAATTAGTTATATTATACAATAATACAATTTTTAAAACTAATTTTCATTTGGATTTTTTTTCTTGGAATTAGGGGTGTGCGTGCAGTAATATTTGAAATCTAGTTGAGTTTTAAAAATTACTCACCAGTTTAAGCCTTTTTAAGTCAAGTTTTTTGAGTTTAGTATTTAACAGCCATTATACATGATCATCACGGGAAGTATTAATCAAATACAATCAAATATTTTTTGACTTAAATGTGTTTCTGACCTATGATGAGAATTACAAAAATAAATAATACCAACTAAATTAGAAAAGCTTTTTGCTTCAACTTACTCGAATAGTTCATTATTTATTTTATGTCTACTTGGTCTAACTTGTTTTAGGTGTCCTGTGTTTTCTAGTAAATGAAATGGCTAAAATTCAGGCCATCTCCTTCTGCCTTCATAGTCTTTGGATTATATATTCAAATATATATTCAACTATATGTTACCCGTGGCTTTGCCCATGTTAAAAATGTTAGTCAGATATTCTCATATTAAGATTCTATTTACATTGGAAATATGTAAATGTAAAACATTCTAAATATTTTTGATCCTACTTTCCTACTATAATATTATAAATGTGAAAGTATGGATGTTTGTGTGGATATCTGTCTTTCAACCGAGTGAAAAATATTGGATCAACTGAGCTGAAATTTTGCAGGAATAGAGCCACTATATCAGAAAAGGACATAAGCCTATTCACTTCCTTAAAATCCCCTCGGGCTACTCTTCGTGAACGTCCTGATCTTCAATATTTCCATTTTATAAGGATGTAAACATTCTAATACTGAATTGTAAACAACTGTGAATACTAAAATTTGACAGTTCAAAGAGCAGAAGTAAGATCAGCTGTAATTTTTATTGTGAGCGAAGCCACAGGCAACTGCTAGTATGGAAATAATTAAGATTTGTTGAAATCAAGCAGCTGGTAGTTAGCTTAACAAATGGTTGTTAGCTATGTAAATGGTTACATTATTACAGCTGACTTACATAGTATGCCATACAACCAGTCACAAACTTTTACATTTATAGGTATTATTAATAGGATAACCTGTACCTACATTTTTTACTTTTTCTAATTAAATTAAAATTAATTGAATTGAATTGAACTACCCATCCGAGGATACTTGCATTAATGTAATTGTTATTAAAAAGTTAAGTTTGTAATCTAAAATAAAAACAAAAATCACTCATCTATACTATTATAAAAAAGAGGTGGTTTCTGTATGTGGCTATGTATGGGATAAGTAAACTCGAAAAATACTGAACCGACTGGGTTGAAATTTCAGGCAGAGGTAGATCATGAACCTGGGAAACATATAGGCCTATTCACTTCCTTAAAATCCCCTCGGGCTACGCCCCGATGTAAACATTCAAATACCGAAATGTGAACAGCTATGAATTCTATAATTTGACATTTCAAAGAGCAGAAGTAAGATCAGCTGAAATTTTTATCGTGAGCGAGGCCACGGGCAACTGCTAGTAAAAAATAAATGAGAAATGACTTTACTCTTTAATTTAAACAAAGCGAACAAGGTTTTACTGATGGCAAAATGAAAAGTTATCATGGTCTTAGGCTTAGATCTACCATGAGACCTACAGTAACAGCTTCTTCCCTATAGGGGAAATTCGCTAAAACAAATCATTATTTGCTGGGTTTGGCATACAATGACATGATGCAGAATTTCCTACAGGACTGGTGCTTTTTCAACTCTCTGTATTGATTTTAGCTCATTTCACCATAATAATTTATCATTATGATAATTCCTAAACTGCGAACAATTTTAGTTTTTGTTGCATTTTTTAGGCAGTAAACCTGTTAATATTGTTGTCATTAAAAATAAACATATTAGAAAGTTATAAAACTTTTATATTATAATTATAGGACTTACAAATTTTTTTAGGGAATAAATATTGCTCATGGACCGGTATGTGAAAAAACTGTTCAATCCAATTCATACAATCAAGAGAAGTAACATCAACAAGCAACATGTTATACAGGAGTGTTTTATTGTTCTGGTAAACAAAGTTTGAGTTATTAAAGAGAACCGTGATGCTCTGACCTTTCCATTGAGCCGAGTGTTTCGGTGGTGGCAATGAATCGTTAACCATGTACAGCGATGCATTGATTGCCTGCTTTGTGTCTCCTAGTGGATCTTCATTATAATCGGGCCATAGTTCGCTGTTCATATTGCAGTTAATTGGACTGCTGGGAGTATTAGTTAACACAAAATTAGCTGGACTAATGCATTTATGGGGTCGTGTCTCTCTTAACAATGCCATGTTACAGCCATTTTGTTTATTCATTAGAGGAGGATAAATGGTTTTCAGATAACTCAGCCTTATAATTTCAAAGGTTACAAATTGTTTTCTATCATATGCAGGCCAACTTTATTTTAACAAAAATATTAGTAACAAATTTAATGCTCTGGAAAATATCATTTTATTTTTATAATGGCCAACCAATGTACATCTGGTGTTCTGTAAAATAATAAAGGGTGCCTTACACGTTCAGCCCGACAAGTGTCTTTGGTGGTACACATCAGTACTTTGCAGCGATATACAGTAACTTAACCAAAAAGCCAAAACTAACTTTTAAGTCCAAATTTTCACAAAATCTTTTAAATATCTGTTGATTTTACCTTGTATATACCTACAATAGCTAATTTGATTGAAATTCATAAATTTTAATAGTGTACATCATGGTGCACGTCATCCGGTGGGCATACTGAAATCACCATGGGCTAACACGCCATTGTTAATGGGATTATTTTGTACTAAAACTGACTTGTACTTCAGTCGGGCTGAACGTGTTAAGCTAGCCAAAGGTCTCTTGTCATGCAAACATGTGATATTAGTGAGTTTACTAGAGAAATTTGTCTTCTAAAATTAAAATGCAAATGCAATTTATTACCGTACGCATATGTTATTCTTTTAAAATTTTATATGAAGAAACTTTGACATGTTTCAAATGACAGACATTTGTTTGTATAAAAGTTAATTTAATTTTTTGTAAGAATTTAAAACAAAATAAAAATGTTTATCGGACGGTGTTTTGTAAATACAGTACACCTCAGATTATCCGGACCTCACATTATCCGGATCCCGGATTATCCGGACCGGTCCATTCGAGAAATTGAAAAATTAAAATTACGGCAAACATGTGATATAAGTGAGTTTACTAGAGAAATTTGTCTTCTAAAATTAAAATGCAAATGCAATTTATTACCGTACGCATTTGGAATCTCAATAGTTGAAGGAGACACATTGCCTAAGCAATACATTACGGATTTCCGTGAACATATAGTTTCCTGGTTTGTTACTTGGGGCGCTAGCAGTAATCAACAGAGACGTAGCGCACCGCAATTTTGCGAGATAATTTATTGCTGTGACTTGATGTGTCACGGTATTTTTTAAAAAAGGGTTAATGTTTAAGTTTTGAGTTACGTGAAGTTTTGTCATGATTATTCCAAATTTGAGATACTTTGAGTTATGATTATTTAATCTTAATACTTTCAATATTTTAATCTGGTCAAAGACCAGGTTTTTAGGTTTGAAATAAAAATTTAAAACCTTTACTTTGAGTTCGGTAAAAGTTAACATTATATTTGTAAGACTAATAGTGAAGTTTAGTTCTTAAATTTGTTTCAAAAATAATTCCCTGGAAAATTTGAAAGACTAACATGTTGTAACTGCCTTGATATGCCGTTTGCAGTATCAATTTAGCAGGGGCTAAGGTACGCGATTGCTATTTAGGCGATATTGTAATGATCTTGGATTATCCGGATCGGTGTTCCGCCACATTAATCCGGATAATCCGAGGTGTACTGTAGTGATTTCAATGCTAATTCACGTAAGTTTAAATTCAATTCAATTAAAATTTCTTTATTCCAAATAAAAGTACATTAGTAATGTGTACATGGAATAGTCATAAAAATTACAATAAACCAATTGTATTTTACTTTGTTAAACTGAACTACTTATCCTTTTGCAGAGCCTAACCCTTCAGAGGGACTCTCTGCGGGAATGTCTGGAGAAGGACCCGTCGGAGCGGACGGACGACGACATCGAAATTCTGCTGGAACTGACGCAACATCTCAAGGCCTTCACCAACATGACACTGGCTGTGCGTCGTGCCCTCTGCAGTGTCATGGTGGGTAAAGTAGCTATGCAAATTTGAATTATTACTACTATCATAATGGGCGTTTACATAATTATCTGGAATGTTGCTGTGTAAGTTATCTACATTGCTCGTGAAAAACAAGGTATTGTAGGTGGATATTTGTTCTCTTTGGCTTTTTTTATAGCCTGAGGAAAATATATAGAAAACGGTTTTTGGAATCAAGCTTTTGTGCAAAAGTTAATATTGCAACTATATAAACTGGGGAAGGAAAATTAGGATTAAAATTTTTTTTTAAATAATTTAAGAATGTCTGATTCAACAAGATTTCTAGGGCATAACACTCTTTTCATATTAAATTAAAAGGCTAATTGAATGATTTTTTGGAAAAATTAGATACTTTCTTTAAATCACAAGGGGTTGGGTTGCTAAGGTATTGGCTAAGATATCAAGCTAAGGTGTGAAATCGTGAAGAATTGCTGGAAATATTGAAGAACAATAATTACAGTAGACTCCCTCTTATCTGGACTCCTCAGGACCAAATCCTTTTCGGATAACGGGTTTATGGGTTAAACCGATGTTTCCTCAAATTCACTTTTTAAATCTAAATACTAAAAATTTCATATTTTACGATTGTTTGTCTATTATATGTTTCCCACATACATGTTTCGTCGATATCGTCCCTCGATCACTTCAAAACAATCTCATTTTACTTCAATTGAAGAGAGTAGGGTGAAGTGGGGTCGTGTAGCCATATTTTGGCATAGTTCGACTTTGACCTCAAATTGCCAAGTTGTTATAAGTGATATAATTTTGAAATTTCTCATGCATAAGCTTTGACTAATTAGCTATTAAACTATATGCAGTGTTATATAAAAAAAATTTTGGCCCTAAAAATCCATTTTGTGTTTTGAGCTTACACTTGCCCCAGGGTTCGGAGTAAGTACAACCCTGGCCTATTAAAGCCATATAAGCATTGCAATACAAGAGACATGGGGTATATGGTCAGATTCCAAATCTTTTGCTGATTGTGGAACTTTTTGAATTCTTAAAATATCTTAATTTTTACTCGGGTTATAAACTATTTTATGAACCTCTGCTCGCATGTTGTGAAAAGCGCAAAACATGTTAAATGGAAAAATGAACATTAAAGCATAACAAACAACATGGTACCTACTTAAATGGTTTTAAAGTTTTTTAACATATGTAGACTAAATCTATGACTTTTTTTTCTGTTTACGTGTGGACAAGATAATGCTACAATATATTAGTCTCTCGTCAAAAGTAAAAAAATCACTGAAGCAAGTTCACTCACTGACTTAATGTTTACTTCTGAAACCAGATAAAGTTATAAAGAATATATGCAAAATGTTATCTTATTTTCATCTAAATTCCTAATTCTATATTAACAACCAAGTATTTTTGACTTTACTGGATATTTTGTGTATCAAACACTACACTATGAAAGTTAGGTCTCCCCTGTGACCCAAAGTGGGCTCAGGCAGCTGACTTTTGCATGCAAATTCAGAATACAACTTCAGATTTCTTCTATTTCTCATTTGTAAGTTTGACAACCCGAGTTACACTTGCCCCAAGATGAAATATCCTCTTGCCCCAACTGAAAACTTTTCAGGGATAAGTGTAACCACGGGTGTCAAACTTAATCAATAAGAAATAGAACAAATATGAAGTTATATTCTGAATCTAAATACTTCAGTTTGTAAACCAAAAACTATCAGATTTTCATTACAATTATGAACTTAAAAAATTGCTAAAGTTTGACCTTGGCACTTGCAGTGGTAGTGGAGTGGAAATGCAAGCATTTTTTAACAGTCTAAAGCTATTGCTTTTACACATTTCATTGGCTTCTGAAGGCAAAATATAATAAACCAAGGTTTAAAGAACAAGATATCATGACATTTAAGTCCAAAATTATCTTATTAGTTGACTGATAAGTTGAGGTTACATTTACCCCACTTCTTCCTATAGTATTTATACATGTCATTATTTATCTCAAATAATTTTCCACAAAAATCGTCGTTACAGTACTGTCTATTTCCTACTGATCACGTTTTGGTTAAACCGATGTTTTCATCAAAATTGTCTAGTTAAAAAGATGTTACTTCCGCTGAGACAGGGTCAGTTAAACCGGTGTCTGGTTAAAAGGTGTCTGGATTAGAGGGAGTCCACTGTAGATTGTCTGTTGTCGTGCAGGTGTTTGCGGTGGTGGAGAAGGCGGGCACGGTGGTGATGAACGACGGAGAGGAGCTGGACTCGTGGAGTGTGCTCATCAACGGCCACGTGGAGGTGGAGCACTACTGTAGATTGTCTGTTGTCGTGCATGTGTTTGCGGTGGTGGAGAAGGCGGGCACAGTGATGATGAACGACGGAGAGGAGCTGGACTCGTGTAGTGTGCTCATCAACGGCCACGTGGAGGTGGAGCACTACTGTAGATTGTCTGTTGTCGTGCAGGGTTTGCGGTGGTGGAGAAGGCGGGCATGGTGGTGATGAACGACGGAGAGGAGCTGGACTCGTGTAGTGTGCTCATCAACGGCCACGTGGAGGTGGAGCACTACTGTAGATTGTCTGTTGTCGTGCAGGTGTTTGCGGTGGTGGAGAAGGCGGGCACAGTGGTGATGAACGACAGAGAGGAGCTGAACTCGTGGAGTGTGCTCATCAACGGCCACGTGGAGGTGGAGCACTACTGTAGATTGTCTGTTGTCGTGCATGTGTTTGCGGTGGTGGAGAAGGCGGGCACAGTGGTGATGAACGACGGAGAGGAGCTGGACTCGTGTAGTGTGCTCATCAACGGCCACGTGGAGGTGGAGCACTACTGTAGATTGTCTGTTGTCGTGCAGGTGTTTGCGGTGGTGGAGAAGGCGGGCATGGTGGTGATGAACGACGGAGAGGAGCTGGACTCGTGTAGTGTGCTCATCAACGGCCACGTGGAGGTGGAGCACTACTGCAGATTGTCTGTTGTCGTGCAGGTGTTTGCGGTGGTGGAGAAGGCGGGCACGGTGGTGATGAACGACGGAGAGGAGCTGGACTTGTGGAGTGTGCTCATCAACGGCCACGTGGAGGTGGAGCACTACTGTAGATTGTCTGTTGTCGTGCATGTGTTTGCGGTGGTGGAGAAGGCGGGCACAGTGATGATGAACGACGGAGAGGAGCTGGACTTGTGGGGTGTACTCATCAACAGCCACGTGGAGGTGGAGCACTACTGTAGATTGTCTGTTGTCGTGCAGGTGTTTGCGGTGGTGGAGAAGGCGGGCACGGTGGTGATGAACGACGGAGAGGAGCTGGACTCGTGGAGTGTGCTCATCAACGGCCACGTGGAGGTGGAGCACTACTGTAGATTGTCTGTTGTTGTGCAGGGTTTGCGGTGGTGGAGAAGGCGGGCACAGTGGTGATGAACGACGGAGAGGAGCTGGACTCGTGGAGTGTGCTCATCAACGGCCACGTGGAGGTGGAGCACTACTGTAGATTGTCTGTTGTCGTGCAGGTGTTTGCGGTGGTGGAGAAGGCGGGCACAGTGGTGATGAACGACGGAGAGGAGCTGGTCTCGTGGAGTGTGCTCATCAACGGCCACGTGGAGGTGGAGCACTACTGTAGATTGTCTGTTGTCGTGCAGGTGTTTGCGGTGGTGGAGAAGGCGGGCACGGTGGTGATGAACGACGGAGAGGAGCTGGACTCGTGGAGTGTGCTCATCAACGGCCATGTGGAGGTGGAGCACTACTGTAGATTGTCTGTTGTTGTGCAGGGTTTGCGGTGGTGGAGAAGGCGGGCACAGTGGTGATGAACGACGGAGAGGAGCTGGACTCGTGGAGTGTGCTCATCAACGGCCACGTGGAGGTGGAGCACTACTGTAGATTGTCTGTTGTTGTGCAGGGTTTGCGGTGGTGGAGAAGGCGGGCACAGTGGTGATGAACGACGGAGAGGAGCTGGTCTCGTGGAGTGTGCTCATCAACAGCCACGTGGAGGTGGAGCATTAATGTAGATTGTCTATTGTCGTGCAGGTGTTTGCGGTGGTGGAGAAGGCGGGCACAGTGGTGATGAACGACGGAGAGGAGCTGGACTCGTGTAGTGTGCTCATCAACGGCCATGTGGAGGTGGAGCACTAAAAACTACTGTAGATTGTCTGTTGTCGTGCAGGTGTTTGCGGTGGTGGAGATGACGGGCACTGTGGTGATGAACGACGGAGAGGAGCTGGACTCGTGGAGTGTGCTCGTCAACGGCCACGTGGAGGTGGAGCACTACTGTAGATTGTCTGTTGTCGTGCAGGTGTTTGTGGCGGTGGAGAAACCGGCACAGTGGTGATGAACGACGGAGAGGACCTGGACTCGTGGTGTGTGCTCATCAACGGCCATGTGGAGGTGGAGCACTATTGTAGATTGTCTGTTGTCGTGCAGGTGTTTGCGGTGGTGGAGAAGGCGGGCACAGCGGTGATGAACGACGGAGAGGAGCTGGACTCGTGGAGTGTGCTCATCAACGGCCACGTGGAGGTGGAGCACTACTGTAGATTGTCTGTTGTCGTGCAGGTGTTTGCGGTGGTGGAGAAGGCGGGCACAGTGATGATGAACGACGGAGAGGAGCTGGATTCGTGGAGTGTGCTCATCAACGGCCATGTGGAGGTGGAGCACTACTGTAGATTGTCTGTTGTCGTGCAGGTGTTTGCGGTGGTGGAGAAGGCAGGCACGGTGGTGATGAAGACGGAGAGGAGCTGAACTCATGGAGTGTGCTCATCAACGGCCACGTGGAGGTGGAGCACTACTGTAGATTGTCTGTTGTCGTGCAGGTGTTTGCGGTGGTGGAGAAGGCGGGCACGGTGGTGATGAACGACGGAGAGGAGCTGGACTCGTGGAGTGTGCTCATCAACGGCCACGTGGAGGTGGAGCACGCCAATGGCCACGTGGAGCACCTGCAGATGGGCGACAGGTATACTACTACCATTCCTATGCATCTGTGACAGTTAAAGGATTATGAAGTTACAAAATTGGTTTGGAGTTTGTGTATATAAACCCTCCAAGGCTCTGCCCATGGATTTTTTTACAGGACCCTTAAAACAGTGGTTATTCGTTCAAAATTTTAGAGATCGATCGAAATCATGGGAGTTTTGTTGTTAGACCAGTTGGGAGTTATGGAAAAAACAGAAAAAGGATTTTGGAAAGTAGGCTATTCAAGAAAAATAATGAATTAACCTCTTGATTGGAAAAGTGTTACTGATAAAACTAAGCTAGTTATCATCATAGTTTCAACATGAAAATCTCTTGCTTGTATTTTAGCCAGAAATCTTTCTCAGTCATAGCTGTTGGCAGATCTCTCGGTCATATGTTAGGCTCTTATTTTGTGTATTTGATCGAATTAAATGTTTCGGTCATGTCATGTGAAATAAATCGGTTTATTGCAACATAAATATCTTGCTCTATACGTTACCAGTAAATCTGTCGGTTGCATCAAGGCTGTCAAATTGTTTGTTCATTTTATGGCCGGAAATTGTAAATCCTTCAATCGCATTGCGGCTGTCTCATATCTTGGTTGTGAGGCAGTCAAATTTCGGCCGTGTTGTGGTAATTATCATAAATACTGAAAACCGTTCACATTTTTCAATGTATTTATGTGCATGACAGGAATAAAATGGTTTTGAATTTAATGGAACCTACAAACACTCAGTTGTATTGTGGTTGAAAAATCACTTGCTCCTTTTGCAGTCAGAACATGTCAGTCATGTTTGTAAACTTTTTTTGTACTAACTTCCTAACTTAGTTTTAAAGGAGTAAAAGTCAATTTTCTTTTACACTTATGTGGTTGACTATTGGCAGTTTTGGCATCCTGCCGACGATGGAGCGGCTGTACCACCGCGGCGTGATGCGCACCAAGTGCGACGACTGCCAGTTCGTGTGCATCACACAGCAGGACTACTACAAGATCCAGCACCAGGGCGAGGAGAACACGCGGCGCCACGAGGAGAACGGAGCACTGGTCATGGTGACGGAGCAGCGCGGAGCTCTAGAGGGCGGTCGCCGCGGGCCCGTTGTCATCCGGGTAAGTGACACCTTGCGAATGGCACACGCAGCGACACGAGGAGAACGGAGCACTGGTCATGGTGACGGAGCAGCGCGGAGCTCTAGAGGGCGGTCGCCGCGGGCCCGTTGTCATCCGGGTAAGTGACACCTTGCGAATGGCACATGCAGCGACACGAGGAGAACGGAGCACTGGTCATGGTGACGGAGCAGCGCGGCGCTCTGGAGGGCGGCCGCCGCGGGCCTTTCGTCATCCGGGTAAGTGACACCTTGCGAATGGCACACGCAGCGACACGAGGAGAACGGAGCACTGGTCATGTTGACAGAGCAGCGCGGAGCTCTAGAGGGCGGTCGCCGCGGGCCCGTTGTCATCCGGGTAAGTGACACCTTGCGAATGGCACACGCAGCGACACGAGGAGAAAGGAGCACTGGTCATGGTGACGGAGCAGCACGGAGCTCTGGAGGGCGGCCGCCGCGGGCCTGTCGTCATCCGGTTAAGTGACACCTTGCGAATGGCACACGCGGCGACACGAGGAGAATGGAGCGCTGTTGATGGTGACGGAGCAGCGCAGCGCTCTGGGGGCGGCCGCCGCGGGCCCGTCGTCATCAGGGTAAGTGACACCTTGCGAATGGTACACGCGGCGGCAGGAGGAGAACGGAGTGCTGGTGATGGTGACGGAGCAGCGCGGCGCTCTGGAGGGAGGCCGCCCCGGGCCCGTCGTCATATGGGTAAGTGACACCTTGCGAATGGTACACGCGGCGGCAGGAGGAGAACGGAGTGCTGGTGATGGTGACGGAGCAGCGCGGCGCTCTGGAGGGAGGCCGCCCTGGGCCCGTCGTCATCCGGGTAAGTGACACCTTGCGAATGGCACACGCGGCGACACGAGGAGAATGGAGCGCTGTTGATGGTGACGGAGCAGCGCAGCGCTCTGGGGGCGGCCGCCGCGGGCCCGTCGTCATCAGGGTAAGTGACACCTTGCGAATGGTACACGCGGCGGCAGGAGGAGAACGGAGTGCTGGTGATGGTGACGGAGCAGCGCGGCGCTCTGGAGGGAGGCCGCCCCGGGCCCGTCGTCATATGGGTAAGTGACACCTTGCGAATGGTACACGCGGCGGCAGGAGGAGAACGGAGTGCTGGTGATGGTGACGGAGCAGCGCGGCGCTCTGGAGGGAGGCCGCCCTGGGCCCGTCGTCATCCGGGTAAGTGACACCTTGCGAATGGCACACGCGGCGACACGAGGAGAACGGAGCGCTGGTAATGGTGACGGAGCAGCGCGGCGTCACGAGGAGAACGGAGTGCTGGTGATGGTGACGGAGCAGCGCAACGCTCTGGAGGGCAGCCGCCGCGGGCCCGTCGTCATCTGTGTGACTATCACCTTACGAATGGCAGGCTGAGGAAAGGCCAACGTAAAACATGTCATCATACAAAAGTAATTTTAAAACGTTATTCGAATCATAGAATTGATTTTGATTTTAATTTTAATAGATTGAGAAGATAAGTGTTTTGTAATAGCTATAAAAGCTCTGATAATTCTCAGAAAAGTTTAAATTTCCCATAATTTTTGATTTTAGAGCAAAATAAAGTGGTAAACCATCTAAAAGTGAGTACACTATTATCTAAAATACGTTGACTGCTATTACCATACTTAGTATGCAAACAAATATCTCAACTTCTTTTTCCAATCAATTAAGCTTTCTCTTAATCCAAGATTGTATCGGAGTGTTGTGGATTGCAGGCGACGCCGGAGAAGTTGATGCTCCAGTTGGTGGAGGAGAACTCTGTGATAGACCCGACGTACGTGGAGGACTTCCTGCTGACCCACCGCACCTTCATAGACAGCTCCGAGCTAGTCACCAACCAGCTGTTACAGTGGTTCGTATTCTTAGCGAAAGAATATTATTCCACAATCAATAAAATTGCTCCCTGTCATTTATGATGAAAAATACCAACTACGTGCATGTAATTTGTTTTGAAACACTAATCAAAAATAAATGTTTAAAGTTATTGATGTGTATTTCTTAATAACTTCCTGATTAGTGTTCACATTCACAACAGTAAGTATACATCAAAGATGGGGAATGGCAATCGTCGTCGACTGGTCACACTAGCTGGCCCAGTGGAAGACTCTTAATGGCAGTGGAAGATGAATTTCAATGATAATGGCAGTTTCACATTGGGCCAGATGATAATCAGTGTGACAGGTCGAAAATGATTGCTGTTTTCCATCTTTCATGTATATTTACCTCTAAATGCAGCATAAGTGTAAATATGAGTGCTGTAAGAAGTTTCAATTTATTTGCAATCACCATTGTGATCATCATTTATGAACCTGAATTAATGGATTTAGTTGCAATAATTGGAACTTTAAATCCGCAGAAAGTAACTACGTTTTGTGGTGACAGGTTCACAGAGCCGAGCTGTCGGGACCGCGTGACGCGAGTGGTGCTGCTGTGGGTCAACAACCACTTCACCGACTTCGAGACGGACCCGCAGATGATGGAGTTCCTGGAGCTGTTCGAGGCGGGGCTGGAGCGCGAGGCTATGGGGGGGCAGCTGCGGCTGCTCAACATCGCGTGCGCCGCCAAGGCCCGTGCGCGCTGCGTCACGCTCGCCCGGCCCAGTCGCGACGAGGTGCTGCACTTCTCCATACTCGGCGGCTATGAGCGGGGCTTCGGTATTTTCATTTCTAAGGTGGGCATTTTCATTAAAACTTCAGCAGTTGTAGTAAAAACCTTTTGCAATGCTGACTGAAAGCAGTATTTGTCGACTTTTCTCAACTCCTCGATCCATACGTCATTCCCCAATGTTGTATGTTTAGTCGGTCAGTGTTTGTATTGTATGGCAGGTGGACAAGAGGTCAAAGGCGGAGGACGTGGGCCTGAAGCGCGGGGACCAGATCCTGGAGGTGAACGGCCAGAGCTTCGAGCACGTGAGCCATGCGAGGGCGCTGGAGATACTCCGCGGCACCACCCACCTCAGCATTACCGTCAAGTCCAACTTGCTCGGTAAGTGCAAATTCCATGTTGTTTTTCTTTAAGCTAGTTGTTTAAGATTAAATTTTGATTTGCCAAGGTAAGCTAATAAAATGCTTTTAAAATTCTTACATGAATATCATTTCCTAAACATTCAAATTCTCTTTTGAAAAATAAAGTAGATATTTTAAGGGTGGCACAGACTTGGAGGTCAGCAAAGCACATGCATTGTATTTTATAGTAGTGTGCAACTCTTCAGGAAATGCAGGAAAGCACGGCTTTCATAATATAATATGGAAAAACTGTGCTGCACTTGCTGATCTTTACTTATATCTTTTAAATGTGCTCCAACCTTTAAACAACACTCACTACTTAATTTAATCTGTCTTGGCAACAGTATCCTGTTGATAAAACACAGAAATCTTCAGCTACTTCATAAGGCAATGCTGCAAATAGCAGATTACATTAATCTTGAAGGTTTTAAAATTTCTTTTCAACATTAAAATTTAGAGTGCAGGCAACCTGAAATTTTTAAAATAGCTTATTGTTCCTTCTGTGCAGTAAGAAGTTGTTGCATTTATTTATAATAAAACGTTGTTTATATAGCATTCAAGGAGATGCTACAAACACCAGACACGTCGCCAAGGGCGAGAGTGCGTAAGACAAACGAGATCGCTCGACTTCAGGCCGACCCCCGCGCGAGACTGGACGTGCCGCCCCCTCCTCCGCCGCCGCCTCCGATCCCCTCCTCCCCGTCCAAGCTGGCCACCCCCCAGTCAGTCCCCACCCCCAACAAGGTCGGCAGCTTCATGACTCTCGGGCCCAAGAAACGGCTTCAGAAGGCACTCATGAAAATGAACATTCTTCCCAAGAATACAATAACGTGAGTTTGGAACAACAAAAGATTATTATATGTTTCTGTTTAAGTTTGTACAGAGATAGAAAGTTTTTTCATTTGTAGAATCAGGAGACTCATTATTCTGAACCTAAAGCAATACCTAATCAAGACTTTTCTTATACCACTCTGTTATCACCAATATTGTTCCCCATTAGCGACATAAAACCAATGTTAAATGATAAAAATAAATTTCAAATAAATTAGAAAGTTCAGCTGTAGAGATTTAAAATCATTAATAGGTGATTTTGTCTCATTAAACTCACAAAACTATATATTAATAAGCGAGGGGTTTTCTTATCATAGTAATAAATCGATAACAGCTGGGTTGATATTAACGTTTGAGGTATCTAACCTAATCTGCAGGTATTTTACATATATTTTCTAATACATCCTAGAGCTTTGAGAAAGGGAACCACTAAAGTACAGTAAAAGGCTTAAGATTCAGTGGCGCTGGATACATTAACATTCGATCAAATTTAATTCACTTCTTTACAACTAAACATATGGTCATGATTTGAAATAGTTCTAAAGATAAATCATAGATAGCATAACATTTACAAAGAAAATAATTTAATTGTTTGCAATAAAAACAGAGTAATATAGTTCAATTGACGTACATTTAAAAAAAACGAATGGTTTGGTGGAATCTTGTCTACTTTTATGCCACACTTTTAGCATAAAGATGCTTCCATGTTTATTTTTTCGATCGTAATGTCTAATGATGAATATTTTTGTACAGGGATGGTATTATCAGCGACGACGTGACCATCACCCACCACCACAACACGACGCTGTACCACAGCAACCCCGACCTGATGAGCATCTGCTATGACGACCTCCGAGTCTCGGACTACCCGGAGCACGTGCTCAAGGTCTACAAGTCCGACCAGACCTGCAAGTACCTTCTCGTCCACAAGGTACAGTGTGGAATAACTTTGGTGAATACCAATTATCAGTGATCAATATTCCAGGCATTGTTGTTATTAAATTAAAGTTGAAGTTTGAATTTGCTCCTCCCTGTGAATTGGATGGAAATTCAATTCTTCTCATATTGTTCTTGTTTAAAAAAAAGTTATGAAGCAAATCAAGGAGTATGCCAGGTAGTTTAGGAGTGCTAGAATGGTCAGCACCGCTAAAAGTTTACAACAACGTCGAGACTCAAACTTGCAACACCGCTGCCACAGTTCCAAGGCTGAGTGCGTTACCAACTGTGCCATTGATTCACTAAACTATATTGACTGCTTGGTAATAAACCCATTAAAATAAATATTCAACAAATGTTTTCTGCACTTGAATATCAACCATAATTAAATAGGCCTATAATCCTTTATTAAAGCATGTTAAAATCTTCGACATACTGCCTAAGAATATCATTTCAAGAAATGCCTTTGAATTTCAAGAAATTCAAAAATATGTTGACATATGTCAATATGTGAAGCAGCCTACAAAAAAGTGGAAGTAGAATGATTTGCTGAATGAGGTGTAAAGATTTTCTAATTGACACGACGCAGGAGCAATGTTAGTGGGGCACCATAAAGTATCCATCCTATTAAATTTCAATGTTTTAACCAACAAAGATAAGAAGTAGGCACACATTAAACTCAATTCTCTTTTTGTGTCGATTTATAATGAAACTAGTGGCTAGCCCCGAATCATAATAAGAGAAAATTAAGTATCAAAGTTGACATTATAATATTCTCAACATGTAGCATGTGGCTTTTGATCTAGTATCAGCACCACATGATTTTTGTAAACAAAGCAGACTTTTTTCGGTCCTAATGCTTTTTCAGGGGCAGATATTTTATGATTTTTTTTGTTTTCTGGTGAATTGAAAGAAATTTTAGTATTTTTCCTGCGTCCCAAGACCTTCAGTTTGAGCCATCACCCACCATCCCACAAAATGCGAAACGCTCACAATTTCTGAGCAAAAATTCCCCTGTTTCCTGATTATATATATAGATACATGCTACTTCAGATTAATTTTTTAATGTTTTAAAAGGTCCCTGGATGGTTTGAACGCCTGATGTGGGCATCTACTGTAAGTGGTATAGATATCGCGTGTTGCAGGAGACGACGGCCCATGAGGTGGTGATGCTGGCGCTGCAGGAGTTCGGCATGACGGAGCCGAGCTCCCACTTCTCCCTGTGCGAGGTCAGCGTGGCCGAGGGCATTGTGAGTGGTATAGATATCGTGTGTTGCAGGAGACGATGGCTCACGAGGTGGTGATGTTGGCGCTGCAGGAGTTCGGCATGACGGAGCCGAGCTCCCACTTCTCCCTGTGTGAGGTCAGCGTGGCCGAGGGCACTGTGAGTGGCATAGATATCGTGTGTTGCAGGAGACGACGGCCCACGAGGTGGTGATGTTGGCGCTGCAGCAGTTCGGCATGACGGAGCCGAGCTCCCACTTCTCCCTGTGCGAGGTCAGCGTGGCTGAGGGCACTGTGAGTGGTATAGATATCGTGTGTTGCAGGAGACGACGGCCCACGAGGTGGTGATGTTGGCGCTGCAGGAGTTCGGCATGACGGAGCCGAGCTCCCACTTCTCCCTCTGCGAGGTCAGCGTGGCCGAGGGCGGCATCATCAAGACCAAGCGGCTGCCCGACCAACTGCAGAACCTGGCCGAGCGGATAGGCCTCAGCAGCAGGTACCCACTAAACAACTATTTGTGTTTATTTCAAATTTATTTAGGATAAAGACCTGTGAAACTGTTAGGATACAGAAACTTACAAAAGAAAAAAAAACAACTAATTTGGATCACTGGTGTTTTGTCTTTTTAACTATGTTGATCTGATAAACCACTTAAGTTGTTGTAGCCTAAACAAACATTTACAATCCACATCAGTAAAGTCAACTTGATCACCTCAAGGAAAAAGTTAAAACTATAAATTCAACAAAACACTCGATTTCTGTGGTGGACCACTATTGCAGTGGTCAACTCCAAGATCCATTTAGATCCCCAGGTGTCGTAATTGAAATTGAAAGCTTCTAGAGAAAATATAGTGTAATAATCATAAAGTTGGAGTAAATTGTTAATTATAAATGGCATGGATGCTTATTGAATTAAGAAGATCACTTGATATTAACTACACTTTAGGTTATCCTGACTTAATTTTTTGAATGATATGCTGTGCTGATTTGTAGAAACTTTGCAGGTACAGTAGAGCGCCGATTATCCGAACGTTGGTCATCCGAACCGGCGGTTAACCGTACGCCATAATAATTCATATTTTGAACATTATTCTCAAGCAATTCAAATTCGCGCGCTAACCGAAACTCCTGTTGCGCCGGGATATCAATGTATTCTGGTATATTTCATAATAAAAATATGTGAATAATTTTTGTTTGATAATTTTTTAGCCGTTTTACTACTAAGAATCACGTTACATCTATAATTTTAAAATTTGTCTTTTCATGTTCGATTATCCGAATATTCAGTTATCCGAACACCCCGTGTCCCCAATTAGTTTGGATGATCGGCGCTCTACTGTACTACCTGAAGACCAACGGCAGCACGGAGATGCTGGTGGGTGATGACTTGGCGTCGGAGCTGGTGCGGGAGAGTCAGGTGCACTTCCTGCAGCTCAACGCGGTGGAGGTGGCGGTCCAGCTGACTGTAGCGATGTTGCAGGCACTACCTGAAGACCAACGGCAGTACGGAGACGCTGGTGGGTGATGACTTGGCGTCGGAGCTGGTGCGGGAGAGTCAGGTGCACTTCCTGCAGCTCAACGCGGTGGAGGTGGCGGTCCAGCTGACTGCAGCAATGTTGCAGGTACTACCTGAAGACCAACGGCAGTACGGAGACGCTGGTGGGTGATGACTTGGCGTCGGAGCTGGTGCGGGAGAGTCAGGTGCACTTCCTACAGCTCAACGCGGTGGAGGTGGCGGTCCAGCTGACTGTAGCGATGTTGCAGGCACTACCTGAAGACCAACGGCAGTACGGAGACGCTGGTGGGTGATGACTTGGCGTCGGAGCTGGTGCGGGAGAGTCAGGTGCACTTCCTGCAGCTCAACGCGGTGGAGGTGGCGGTCCAGCTGACTGCAGCAATGTTGCAGGTACTACCTGAAGACCAACGGCAGTACGGAGACGCTGGTGGGTGATGACTTGGCGTCGGAGCTGGTGCGGTAGAGTCAGGTGCACTTCCTACAGCTCAACGCGGTGGAGGTGGCGGTCCAGCTGACTGTAGCGATGTTGCAGGTACTACCTGAAGACCAACGGCAGTACGGAGACGCTGGTGGGTGATGACTTGGCGTCGGAGCTGGTGCGGTAGAGTCAGGTGCACTTCCTACAGCTCAACGCGGTGGAGGTGGCGGTCCAGCTGACTGTAGTGATGTTGCAGGTACTACCTGAAGACCAACGGCAGTACGGAGACGCTGGTGGGTGATGACTTGGCGTCGGAGCTGGTGCGGTAGAGTCAGGTGCACTTCCTGCAGCTCAACGCGGTGGAGGTGGCGGTCCAGCTGACTGTAGCGATGTTGCAGGTACTACCTGAAGACCAACGGCAGTACGGAGACGCTGGTGGGTGATGACTTGGCGTCGGAGCTGGTGCGGTAGAGTCAGGTGCACTTCCTACAGCTCAACGCGGTGGAGGTGGCGGTCCAGCTGACTGTAGCGATGTTGCAGGTACTACCTGAAGACCAACGGCAGCACGGAGTCGCTGGTGGGTGATGACTTGGCGTCAGAGCTGGTGCGGGAGAGTCAGGTGCACTTCCTGCAGCTCAACGCGGTGGAGGTGGCGGTCCAGCTGACTGTAGCGATGTTGCAGGTACTACCTGAAGACCAACGGCAGTACGGAGACGCTGGTGGGTGATGACTTGGCGTCAGAGCTGGTGCGGGAGAGTCAGGTGCACTTCTTGCAGCTCAACGCGGTGGAGGTGGCGGTCCAGCTGACTGTAGCGATGTTGCAGGTACTACCTGAAGACCAACGACACTACGGAGACGCTGGTGGGTGATGACTTGGCGTCAGAGCTGGTGCGGGAGAGTCAGGTGCACTTCTTGCAGCTCAACGCGGTGGAGGTGGCGGTCCAGCTGACTGTAGCGATGTTGCAGGTACTACCTGAAGACCAACGGCAGTACGGAGACGCTGGTGGGTGATGACTTGGCGTCGGAGCTGGTGCGGGAGAGTCAGGTGCACTTCCTGCAGCTCAACGCGGTGGAGGTGGCAGTCCAGCTGACTATAGCGATGTTGCAGGTATTACCTGAAGACCAACGGCAGTACGGAGACGCTGGTGGGTGATGACTTGGCGTCAGAGCTGGTGCGGGAGAGTCAGGTACACTTCCTGCAGCTCAACGCGGTGGAAGTGGCGGTCCAGCTTACGCTGCAAGACTTCAGCATCTTCCGCCAGATTGAGAGCACTGAGTACATCGACGACCTTTTCGACCTCAAGAGCCGCTATGGCACGCCCATGCTCTCCCAGTTTGCCGAGGTTAGTCCAAGATGGTTTCCTGTTATTGATTCTTCCGACACTGGACAGTTTGGAAACTGAAGTAAAATGAAGTCAAGAAGTCCTTCAATACAATGAACCGTTTGGTTTTTGCTGTTATTGAACCACATCACATACTGGAATTGCCAAAAGAAAGAAATTTTTTGTAACAAATATTTCTTTTATGATAAAATAAAGAGAGATTACTTCTTAGACAATGGAACTGTGTGAGTGGGGGCGCAATTTTTGACATTGTGTTTAGTGCTCAAGAGTATTATTTTAATATTTTTTCCTGATAATCTTCGATCTCTCTTGGTTATCAGGTGATGAGGAGATAATTCATTAAGAAATTGTTATTTTTTGTCAGAAACTGACATTATTTACTTTTTTATCTTCACGTTTTATGTATTTTTTGGTTTATCTCGAGGCTTAAAATAATCAACCAGTTAAAAATTTTTTTTAATGAAGTATTGAGAGTTACAAATGATGTTTTAAGCAGAACTTTTCAAACCCTAATTCAGTTATATAATAAATATTTGACGATTCATGTTTGATAACAGTTATTTTCGGTCGTTGCTCGTGGCTTCCACAACAATTAGATTATATACTGTCTCTCAATGTTTCAGCTGGTGAACAAAGAAATGTTCTGGGTAGTGACAGAAGTGTGTTCAGAACATAACCTAGTCAGAAGATCAAAAATCATCAAACAGTTTATCAAAGTTGCAAGTAAGTCCATGTTTACTGTCGACTTAACTTTTTTGCTCAGTTAATTACAAAATATTTTAACACACTTGCCAGAATGATTTTTATCATTAACCATGGTCAGTGTTATTACAAATGAAACTCTAATTTCATTTGTATCTTATATAAGCACTGCTTATTTTATAACTCAAAGAAATCTTTTAAATAATCATAGTGTATTGGACGAAACCTAAAAACATGTGTTAATGTAATGTTTTTCATAAAGTTGTTGTTTTTCTGAATCACGTGAATTGACTTAACCCTAGAGAGGTATCGTACATAATGTTGACGTGTGCGGAAGTGTTTTGTTTTGTCCGATTTTGCAATCAAATGACCTTGAGCCCAGTACCGTCGGCAGTGCTTTTCGCGCTATAGGTTTGATTTAATTTGACAGTATTATGGCTGTTCTTAATGTATTTCCAAATTTAATTGAAAAAATACATCAAATTTAGTACGATACCTATAACAGTAAAATGTGCTTTTCAATTGACTATTATGGAGCTTATTACCTAGGAGCTAAAGACATAATGTAAATTTATTATATAGTTAATTATATTATCGATGTTTTCTTGTATTTGGGTGCCTTCTTTTAAAAAAAGTAAATATTTCATCAATCATATTTTAACACTTTGAACCCTAAGCCCGAGTATAGCTCGGGGCATGGCGTATGTCGCCGTGTACGAAGCCCGAGTATAGGTCGGGCTGCGAAATTAAATTCCATAGCAACGTATATTCGACGTATTTTCGCTAATCGTTGCTAGGGAACTCTTCCTTGATCATCTGGAATTGATTATAGTATCCAAAGGTCTCGAAAAAGCCATCTATTTAGCAGCAGAAAATAAATCCAAATGTGTGCAGCTGATCCTTTGCATCACCGGCTGACGACGCTTTGTTGTCTGCAGTAATGGCTGACTTTGTTTACGTTTGTGTCGGTGTCCAATAAAGTGTGATTTTACTTATATTTACAAGTGTTTTGAGTCTTAGTTGGTTATAAGATTTGTTATTACTTTATTACGTAATGTTTTTGTCATGTTAGTGTAAAATATGAGAGATATATGATATGAGTGATGTACGTGACTACCGTCGCAATTTTGTTTTCTTCATTTTTTTATGTCCGTTTTATGTGGAATCCTAAAATTGTCGTTTGTTGTAACTGTAATAAAATTTATATCATTTGAAAGGTTATATTTTTCTCTTATTTTGATATATAATTTATCTGGGTAACAAATATATGTATTAAGCTACAAATTATAATTTGAAACCCAAAATTGGCCAGTAACGCACGTAAAAAGAGATTTCAGCGCCCAGGGATCAAAGTGTTAATTTTTAACCACAGAGTAAAATTTACTTATCGATACCTTTAGCGTCTATTTGAATAACGATACCTTTCTAGGGTTAATTAAAAGGTTAAATACCTGTCAGCCTCGTGATTCTTTGCAGCAATGTAATTTGCTGAAACGTTTCGTCCAACCAAGGAAATAAGAACCACAGGTATTTAATCTTTTAATTAAGTAATGTTTTTGTTACATTTTGCTCATTTTTAAAGTGTTAATGCAAATTAACCCTTGGTTTTTCTGACACAAGTTATAATCTACTTTTCCTACAAATAAATGTGAATTAAAGATGTACATTACTTTGAGCTAACTACAGCATTATGTGGTTGCGGTTGACAGGGCAGTGCAAGGAGTGCAAGAACTTCAACTCGATGTTCGCGATAGTGTCGGGCCTGGGCCACGGGGCAGTGTCGCGGCTGCGGCTGTCGTGGGAGAAGCTGCCCTCCAAGTACCAGCGGCTGTTCAGCGACCTGCAGGACCTCATGGACCCGAGCCGCAACATGAGCAAGTACCGCCAGCTGGTCAGCAACGAGCAGTCCCAGCCGCCCATCGTGAGTAACTCAAACATGGCTTGGTCACGGTTTAACAAAGTGTCTACTAGTCCACTCAAGTCCTCAAGGTCCTAAGAGTCCACGTTTAGAAAAAAGTCCTACTAGTCCTCTATTTGACTTGAAGGTTTTCCAGCTTTTCAAATTCAATAAATAATCTTCATTTTTTGATAGATATTTAATATATTTTTAATCCACCTCTTTGCTGTTTTTGGCTTAGTAGATACCCCAATTAATTATAACCCCAATGTTATGTTTTACTATGTATCGGCTTATAATGATGCCTAATAGGGGTGGGCGAGTAGTGGTTTTTGAATTTGGGTCAAGTTGAGTTAAGTTTTAATCCAACTACATGTGTATCAAGTCGAATATTTGCTTTGAACTAATTTTTATCTGTAGATTTGATTTTGTTTGCTATATGAAGTGATGGCTTGATGTCATTAAGGACAGCTGTAAAACAATGAATCAAAATCCTTTTAAAAAGTTTTCAACTCAAGCTTAAGTTATCGTACTCTAAAAATTGTATTACAGTCTATTTAGAAGTTCATGAGATGGATGATATGTCATTGAGATATGTCATGGATGATATGTTAATGAGTAAAATAACGTTTAAAAATTTATGTATTAAACAAACATCTGACACGATTTGTTTCAGATACCATTTTATCCTGTGGTGAAAAAGGACCTGACGTTCATCCACCTGGGGAACGACTCTCGCGTGGAGGGGCTGGTGAACTTTGAGAAGCTGCGGATGATCGCGAAGGAGGTGCGGACGCTGACCAACATGTGCTCGTCGCCGTACGACCTGCTGACGATGCTGGAGCTGGGCGGCCAGCCGGCGTCCTCGGCCATGGTGGCGCTCAACCAGCTGACCACCGGCGCCAACCCCGCGCACCCAGCCGGCGGCGCTACCGTCAAGCGCAGGAAGAAGTCCACCGCCGCGCCCAACCCCAAGAAGATGTTCGAGGAGGTATGGTGTTAATTTGTGGAAAAATTTAACTCATCTCTTTTGTAGGGATTTTCAAAGAACAGATTCGCATAAATAAACAGAATCACTCATGTGGTAGGCCAGACCTAGAGCAATCGCCTTTTAACGCAAGTTTTTTTAGTGCAAGGTTTGATGTTACTTATTCTGAAAGTGGAGATTTTCGCCTTAGTATAAACCGTTATCAAGGGGCCGTCTCAGCTCTGAAAGGTTTTGTGGCTACTCTAAATTGATTAAAATCTTAACCCTTTCGGCGCTAAAAAATTGTTTGTTTTTTTCCGAAATGTGCTAGAGATTTTTACTCATTTCGTCCGAAAAGTGCTAGGGTTGCCGCGCGGGCGAAGCCTAGTGCGCGGGAAAAAAAATCAGTAAAAAAATATTTTGTCATCTCAAAAGTGCTAAAGAACGATATATCGTGCCTCGATCGTATGAGGAATCGAAAGAAATCATCCCTGTTTCGAAAGAACAACCGAGTCAACCGATATGCCCATTTAAACACACGCGATCGGTAGTCGCGCCGGAACGATATATTGTCGCTCAGCGCTCCTCGGATGAAATACGCACAACGATATATCGTTCCATCGCACTTTTCGGGAAAAATACGCACAACGATATATCGTTGCATAACACTGAAAGGGTTAATAATTTATTCCCATTTCAGATTTGAACTCGCTGGGAAAACAACTATTTTTAGTCATGAGAAGTGCATTTTCTCCTGTACTTCTTTGATAACTAAAATGGTGTTAGGGCTTAGGTACATGTTTAGATTTAAATGAACTAAAGAATGTTATTTGATGTACAACCTCTGCAGTAAATTTACTCTTTTGTGTCTTGTGATTAGGCCCAGATGGTGCGTCGGGTGAAAGCGTACCTGAATAAAATGCGAGTGATGACAGACGAGGACAAGCTGCACGAACTGTCTCTGGCGTGTGAGGGCAGCGGGGGCGGGCGCGTGGGCGGCGACCACTCGGCCCCCAACTCCGCCCCCCTGCGCAAACGCAACCCCTCGCCCACACTGAGCACCACCAGCAGTGCCAGCAGCGCCAGTGAGGGCCGCAAGCCCACCGCACCCAAGTTTGGTGAGCAACTCTGAACTGATTGGCGTTACTCAAGATTTAATTTTCGGTTTCTCATCACCTGATTAATTGAAATAATTATCAACCCTACCAAGAACGATTTTTTACCTGTAAAACTGAACATTTCAGTTTCAAACTGTTATGCTATAAATCAAAATCCAATATTTAAACTGTTGAAATTCACTGTAGTAATAAAATAAATATAAAAACAGTAGCTGTTTATGGAGAAATAAATTATTGTAACAGCTGGGAGCCGTTTGTGTTAGTAGCCAACAGCTCAACATAATAAATCACACCCAAATGGGTTCTATCACCAGCGGCTTGCAGCCAAATGGTAAAACAATTTTTTTAGTGGGAGGAGTGTTTACGTTTAAGATCACATTTCTAAATTCTGTACCTTTAGAAGGACATTTACAAGACCAATAAATATCCAGTTCAATTTCACCTAATTATTGGAGACTAGACTCTAGGCAGTGTTGATCGCAGGGTCAGCGTCGCCGCAGTCGGTGCGGAAGCTGCTGTCGCTGTCGGAGACCAGTAAGACACGGCCTCACCAGCCCCGCCACCCCCCGCACCCGCTGGCCAGCCCCACCCCCAGCCCCGGCAGTCCCCGCCGCCACACCCACGGCCGCTGCCACTCCCACGAGCGCAGCCACTCGGACACGCCTCCCACCCACCCGCTGCTGTACCACCCCGATCACCCCCCGCCCCCGCCCCTCCTCTCCTCCGTCGACCTCAACGCCGAGAGCAGCAGCGTCACCAGCCTCAGCAATCTGCCCCTGCGCAAGACTCTCACCTCAGGTTAGCCAAACTGTCTGCTAGCGATATTTAGTCTATTTTTCTTATTTGGAGTCGTGAGTGACCTCTTGATGGGTGAGTGAAATGCATCTTTTAGACCTGATTTTGGTTGTGGTTTTGTTTGGCATTTTTTCTCATCTCATGGATGAATAGTGGGGCTTTTTTTCTTCTGACATGAAGAAGGAAAATTGAAAATGGCACTTATGTGTCAATGTCTTAATATTATTTCTATCCATTTGCTAATTTTATTTTGGCACATATTTAATTTTCATTTTGATTTTCACACAAACAATAGTTAAAGCATGCACCACCAAAACTGTAACTAATATTCAGTTGGCTAATATTACAATGCAGTGGGTAAGCGCAACATTGCTAGTAAGGAAATGGGTTAATTAATTTGGTAAAGGTAAAGGACTAAAAGTATAAAATAAATTTGTTTTATGACTGACCATATAATTTTCAATGAAATTTAATTTCAGTAAAGAAAAGACTTAAATTATTATAGAAGACTTTTTTGGACTTTTTGGAGATGTACTTAAATAAGATGTCCACTCATCCCATGAGCTTGATCATTAACATTCACCATTTGCTCCTTAACATTTGATCACACTCCTTCCAAGGTTTTGGACTTAACTATCTTAAAATCTACGTTAACAGTTGAGTGAAATATTGTTATGATTGAAGTATTAGGTTGTTGCAAGATATTTTGCTTGCTCATTCAAACACTTTAGTTTAAATAGCTCCTGTGGTGACCACATTGTCAGCAAGCTGACCTGCAGCCACTGTGTACATGTTTGTTGAGAGGTTGTTGTGGTCTGTTGGCATAGTGAGTGTTGGTGAGAGTGAGCGTGTGTGTGCAGGGTCGGTGACCTCCAGTGACTCGGGCCACTCCACGCAACTGGACTCCCACTCCAACAGCAGCGTGGAGGCGGGCGCGGGCGGCTCCTCCCCGCCCCACCGCCGCCACTCCGTCATGCAGCCGCCAGGTACACCTACCAAATATACTGACGGTTTTCCAGCATAGAAAGAAAAATTAAAATCCATTACGAGTTTTTAGGATGTTGCATTTTTTCTTTTAAATGGAAAAGAAAGTCGCTTTTGCCATTGTATCCTTTGTTGCAATTAATTATTTTTATGAAATTAAAAAGTCAAAGAGATTTTAGTGTGCTGATTGACCGTATTAGGGCAAACACCCTTAGGGCAAATACTTCTTGTTATTAAGTGTAACAGCCAGCCCCTACAACCACCTTCTGACACTCGACCCAAACTTCAAAATTCCAAATCTAACAGTCGGCTATATGACATATCAAATTAAAAAGGATAAAAAAAGAAAAAAATTGTGGAAAGAAAATTAAAAAGCTGCATAGGTACTTTGAAATCACTTTGTTAAAAAAAATCCATGTAAGATTTGTTTATCTCTAATATGTGGTGTAATTTAAAATTTTCTTTTACCAATATGTTTTTTATCTTCTTTAACGCCAGTCATATTTACACCAAAACCGACATTTGGTATTTGGTTCTAACAGATATTTAACTCCTGGGTTTTGGAATTATGGTATTGGTGTAAGAAGAAGTTGGAGAGAGGTGTAACTTCTCCAACTTTCTTTTTTTTATGATGAGGAATATTTTCTTCAATGGTGACAGTTGTCTCCTCACAATCAACTCGCCAAAATCTTTCTTACTGTTTTTTTATTATTTTTTTTAATAATGCAATATCCTGAGAATATGTGATGTAATTTTACCTTTTTATTACCAATTTTATTTTAAAATTTCACTTTTGAAATTTTTTTAAGTTTATAAATTATTAAGGGTGCCTCACTATTTACAGTTTTTAATATTGGAAAAAAAGGTGGAAAGTGGGTTGATGCGGTTATGAAATTTTCAAGTGAAAAAATACTCCCTTTGGGTAATTCAGCAAACTAAAAGTATTTTGTAAAAAATGGCCAAGGAACAATCTAGTCTCATGCTTCCTGCCCTATGGTTTCAGGTCCTAGGAATGATGTATCACTAAAAGAAAACATGTAACTCACTTTTTGAAATTGCCAAACCAATTGTTGTCGAGGAATAACGTTGGTCTGATAATTGGAAAAAGCTGTTTACATATTTTTTCTTCAAAATTCAGATGTTTCCATTTTTTTATGATCAAGGCCCAATCTATCATTTCACAGCTCTCTTGGTTTGAGTATATCTGGCTTTTATTCACAAGTCATTTCACCCCTGACCATGCCCTAGTAAATTTGAGGTTTAAGATGTAAAAATAACTAGACATTTTTAGATTATTAAGAAAAAAATTTTGAGGTATTGTAAATTTAGTATCTAAAAATTTAGAGTGTTAGGTATTGTGTATTTATATACGGATCCCTATTAAAGTGATTAGTAGCACCAATGGAGAATCTTACTCTTCAGTTAATTCAATTAGTTTAAAATTATATTTGTATTCTCCAGTTATCTTCATTAATTCAATTTGTTTACTTGGATCTCAGAGTGATATTGAATCTTTCTTAGCCCACAAGGATGAAAGAAACAAATTCTCCGTATTTGCAAACTCCTTCAATCCTTCCTTCCTTCCTTCAATGCTTTCAAGAATAATGTCTCCTTCGAAAATGGTGTAATTAAATAATGTACAGTTTTGTCAATTGTAGCATTATTGGTATAAATTTAAGTTAAAGGGGTGGTGTTTTGCATGGCATGAAACATTCAGTGTTGGTGTACACATCCTGAACTGGGATCCTCTCATCCTCATCCTTGCTTTGTCTGTTGTGTAATGTTAAGATAACGAGGAATTTTTTTGAATTTTAATCAACACTGATCAACAAAATATTAAATAATGATTTGTTCCTCAGTACATTTTCAGTCTCTATCACAATTATCTTTGAAAAGCCCTCTTAATTTTTCTATATGAATGAATATTTAATTAGCATGTTCAATGAGATTTTTTTTCATCAGCAAACACTAGGTAAGAAGAGATCGGGTTTATTGTCAACAAGTAAAATAAATCTATTTATGTCATGGTTTTAAGTCAGTCCTTTATTTTATTAATTAAGAACATATTTTGAAGAACATTCAATTTTCATTTCTTTCGTCAGATTCCAAAATTCTAGGATAACATTTAACAGATTGATTTACATAACAGCTATCAGAAAATATTTGTATCAAAAATAAAAAATCTATTTTAAGCTTTCAACCTAGTGTAATAAATGTGAGTTTAATAATTTTATTCCTATGGTGTTAAAAAAAAGAATGGTAATGAATATAATTCTCTAAAAATTACTACTCATGTATATTATAATTTTAATGTGATTATTGTCCCATCAGTACAAGTGACTAGACTATAAAGACGTGGTAGGGTGCATGTGTGGGGTTGTGTGGTCGACCAATGTCGGTGTTTGGTGTAGGCTATGTGGCAGTGAGACCACCCTTCCCGCATGCTGTGCCAGTCTTGCCACCCCTGCCACAGATCTCGACCAATGGTAAGTGCTATCTGCGACATAAATTACTTATTAGCTTATTGTAAATTACTCTTCAAGATATATCCATTTAAAATTATTTATTTGTGCTTGAATTTTGATGAGATGGTCATTTACCAGCCTCTTTCAGATCTCAATTCCAGATTGCTTGAGATCAAGTTTACATTCTCATCTATTGTGCCTTTTACTTTTTCCTTCATTCAACCTTTGTATGTCCTGCTTGATATATTGCACATGCTTATTTTTTCTTTTTTTCTTATAGTTTAGAAACTTTTTCTGGCATTCTTCTATTGCTATTCAGTTTCTTTAAAAAATGTGAAATAGGGATGTGTTGGTACCATTTTTCAAAGTCAATACTGAAACACGGTTCTTGACAAGATCAGTTGTCGGTACCAGTACCATCGATTCCTACTGACTGTTACAAAATTTGTTGTAGTAATGTACCTATAAACCTACAAGTAATCTGTTGTATATTAATGTATGGTTTTATTCATGTTTTAGTTTTTATGAATAAGTTTCAACCAGACAGAAATACTTTTTATTTAATTATTTAACCCTCTGTTAACATTTGAGATTAAATTTAATATTAAATTTAATAAGATATAATTTAATTATATGCCATGTGAAAAAAGAACTGAATTCACTTTTATTTCCATCAATAGGTTCACAATTATCATAAACATTTTGACATCAGTTCTTTGTACCTGTCCTTGTCCAAGAACCGGTGGTACTGAGAACTGACTTAACAACACCTCCCTAATGAGAATGGATCTAAAATGTGCGTTTATAACATTATTTCAGGGCAAATTAATGCTGCTGCAGTGTTTTATGATTGTACAAATTCTCAGAAGTGCTTTCTGTGCAAGAATGACACTATCCCTCTTCCTTTTAGCGAATTTCCCCTATAGGGAAGAAGCTATTACCGTAGGTCTCATGGTAACACCTAAGCCCGAGACTATGATAACTTTTCGTTTTGGGGCCACCAGAAGCAAAAAACACTATTCGTTTGAATTTATATATATATCTAAAAATCTAGATCTAAAAAACTCAAACCTTGGATAACGGGTAATTTAGTCAAGCAGATTAGAATCAGAGATAAACTCAGTAAACGTGTGAAAAAACAACCGTTTAATGTAGAATTAATAAATCATTATCAAGAACTAAAACATACACTTAATAATACTATAAAGCAAACTAAGCGGATATATTCCCGAACTAAATTAAACGAAGCATCTAATAACCCAAAACAGTTTTGGTCATTGATTAACGAATTAGCGGGGAAGGTTAGTAAAAAAGACTCATTTCCATTGCAAAAATTTACGTCCAATGCGTCAGCATCAAATACGCTTTGTAAACAAGTAGCTAACGATTTCAATGATTTCTTTTCTAATGTCGGTAATTTATTGGCAAACGCCATTGACTCGGGCGGGGACCCAGTTGTGAATGACCCAGACTATAGACTGGACTGCACTTTTACGCTCCGACCGATCACACAACCTGACCTACGACGTTACGTTGACAGCTTGCGGGGAGGGTCGGCGCCGGGCTATGATGGAGTTTCAGCTGATATTCTCAAAGATAACTTTGAACTTATAAGTAAACCACTTCTTCATATTGTCAACCTCAGTATTACCTCAGGCACTTTTCCGGATTGTTACAAATTAGCAAAAGTTTTTCCACTATATAAAGCTAATGATATTACTAACAAAAACAATTTCTGACCTATTTCTCTGTTAAGCGTATTTACTAAGATATTAGAGAAAATCATTAAAGATCAGTAAGTTTTTTATCTTCAATCGAATAATATTTTAACCCTCCGTCAGTGACACACGGAGTTTTCCTCCAGATGCTTTTATTTTTGTAAAAAAATATGCGTTCTAACCGCTCGGCAGTCGCAGGAGTAACTGTACCTTACACGCCTCTTTCTAGGAGTCGGTTCGACCTTTTTTCACTCTCCCAACCACCCCTTCCTACCCATTCTATTCAGTTGAAGCCCAAGAGTCGTGTAAAGTGGACGCCAAGTTCTTCATGTGTAGGGAGCACACTGCATCTGCTTTTAGTGTAAAATGTGTAAATAAGGATGATGACATGGAGATCAGTGACAATAATGATGTTTTATCACTCTGTACCCACTATTTGCACCAGTTACTATATTTGGATTCGCAAATATAGATTTCAAATACAAGTGACAAGCAACACGTTTTACATACCTATAGGGTTTCAAAAATATGTCAAGTAAGTTTTTTATTGCTTAATATTGATTATAAAAGGGTTACTTGTAACCTTTTTACAAAATATGTATGAAACTACACTGTTTGTCTATTATTTCAATACCCGGAAAAAAACTCCTTGAGTCACTATTCATGTTTTAAAATCAAAGTCACCTACCAAGGGTTAAGTGAGCGTCAGTACGGGTTTCGAAAAGATAAAAATATTTCCGATGCACTTTTTGATATAAATAAAGAATTAAATCAAGCCACAACAGATAAACAACATCCTATGCTAATATTTCTTGACCTTAAAAAAGCTTTTGATTCTGTGGATCGTTCAAAATTATTAAGCAAACTAGAAGAAATTGGTATTCGTGGAAACAGTCTTGCGTGGTTTAAGAGTTATTTCTGTAATAGAGTTCAGTTTGTTTCAATTTGTGGGACTAATAGTGATGTTATGCCAGTAGACTACGGTGTTGTTCAAGGCAGTAATCTTGGGCCTGTCTTGTTCTTAATTTACATAAACTATATATACAAATTAAACATTTTTGGTAAATTATTTTTAATTGCTGATGATACGCTCATTTTCCTTCAGGCGAAGACTTGGCTTGAGGTGCGTGAAAAAGCAGAACATGATCTCATGATTGTAAAGAAATGGTTAGATCAAAATATATTATCCTTAAATATATCAAAAACTAAATTTTTGCCGGTTTCTATTAGTAAAATCACTAATTATAATCTCCAAGACCTTAAAATTCATACTTGTAATAATTTTCAAAACAGTAATTGCACTTGTGAAAGTATTGATAAAGTAATTTCTTATAAATATTTGGGTGTTATTTTTGACTGCAGACTCAGATGGAATGATCATATTCAGTTTGTTAAAAATAAGGTCAGGAAATATATTTTTGCTTTTGAACAAATGTATGGAATTTTAACAATGGGGGAAATCAAATTGGCTTATTTTGCTTATATTCAGTCTTTGCTATCGTTTGGGATAGTAGCTTGGGGCGGATGCTTGAAAAGTATTCTTGAACCTCTCAATGTTGTACAAAAATCAATTCTAAAAGCAGGATTTGGTAAAAACAAACGATTCCCGACTGACGCTCTATTTCATGAAACATCCGTTCTTTCTATTCGAAAACTTTTTATTAAACATATTCTAATTAACATTTACAATAACTTCAATAGCATTTTTCAAGAAATTTCACATTCACATGATACACGGTATTCGTCAAGAGTCAGAGTTACTACTTTGCAACTAAACTATGCATTTTCCACAACAAATTCCTTTTATATTTCTCGTATTATTTTTCGAAACATTCGTACAAACTTTCCCGAATTAAATCTGTTTGAATCACCCTCTCTTAATGTATTTAAAGTTCGTGTAAAAAAATGGCTACTAAGTTTAAGTATCGACGAAGCAGACCGGATTATTACGGCGGGTTACCGGCGCGCCAGACCTGACCCTTGACTTGACTGACCTTTGACCATGACCACCTCCGGCCGGCTCATGCTCCGACTTCGTCCTAGCCACTCTATTACTTTTATATCAAACCATTAAAATAAAGAAGCACAAACCGTAACCTAGTTTTAAAATCATTTTTTCTCGATTATTTTTTCTAAAAACAACAAATTTCCTAATTAGAACTTCATTAATAATAATAATTATTATTTTTTTTAATAATAATTTCCAATAAAGAGGTCAAACTTACGATATTTTTGTACTGCAACGCAGCAGACGCACAGGCATTTGCCTATGTCTGTTGATTCCATACGACCATTCCTCTTTTCTTAGCAGCCTATAAAATTGTAATAAAACTCTTAATTTATTTTTTGCATTTGGTATAGATTTATGTTTTTTTTGTGGATTATATTTGTACAGCTGTTTATTTTCTTGGAATAATTGTTTCATTCATTCATTCATTTTCATTCATATATATATTTGTCTGTTAGCATGATAGCGGCCGTAAAAATGGTCCAATCTTAATGAAAATTGGTACATACGTGTAAAGTGGTAATCACTCGGACGAGTTCGTGAACCAGCCCGATCGGACCACTGGAAGGGGGGGTAAAGGGGGATAAACCCCCCAAAAATGGGGTTTTTTGAGTATTTACATAGAAAAATAAAATTTATCGAATTTTTGTTGGCACCATTGAATTCAGCTCATAAAAACAAACAATTTAGTATTTTAAATCACTGCTTTGTGTCCATTGGTTACCAAGATATTGAAAGTGGTAAACACAGTACGTTGTCTCAATGTTAACCTTATGGGAAATAAGTAAAATTCTATATCTTGGTTATTTCTCAACATATCTGGATAAAATTTGGTAAATAGCTTCTTCTAGTCCAGGTCTCCTAAATAATGAATTAAAACCACCCAGTTTTAATATACCCGTAGCAGCAAACCTGCATACTCATTCCCCATGTTATTCTTATGGAGCTTACCAAAACATGTCAAATCTCGCTATGTTGGATTGAAATATGTTGTTTTGCATTTGAAATTCGCTGAGTATGCAGGTCTGCTACAACGGGGGTATTTTTTTGATTTATTAATGATCGCATACCACTTACTTTCCAGATGAACTTTGTAGCTCAAGTTTAATGAATAAATTTAATTTCTTTGGTTAAAGGATGTGCATGTAGTAATTTTTGAAGCCAAGCTGAGTTTTAAAATACTTGCTTAAGTTCTGAGTTTTTTCAAGTTGATTTTTTAAAATTTTAAGACTAGTTAGACCTGTGTGGAACTCTACATAACCAATTTAAAATTCCATTTGTTAACATTTTCTCTTTTGTCAAAATCAACTATTCTTTTAGTTATCTTTTATATTAATCAAGTTTAAGAGAAGCGTAGTAAATTTTGTAGATCACTGGACCTAGACCACAGATTGATTGTTTTTCATTAGTCAGGATTGTGGTGGCTGCATAGTGATAAGATTTAGGATGAGATGTGAATCATGGATTTTAATAAAGGAATAAGGAAGATCTCGGCGAGCAACAGTAAACTAGGCTAGAGAAATAAATTTCAAGTGATTATATTATTTATAACCTAAATTCTGACTCCAGTTAGGCCCAAGGTTAGATTCTCAATTTCTAGGCCTTTTGGTTTTATAAGTAATTATCACTTAATTCTGATAATTATTATTCTGACTTAGTCTTACCTATTTCATTGATTAAAGCCTAGTACTTAGGCGAACAAATTGAACCATCATGAACTATGTTGGTGAATTGTTTTTTCTGGAAAATATTGACCAAGATTACTTAAAAAATTACCAATTTTTTAAGCCTATTAAGTTATTACTGTAATTCCCTGAATTAATTAATACCTGTGTTTTTAGACATTACCAAAACTTAGGCTCTCCTAAATGTGCTTTCATATAGCTTTACTCGAGATTTGATTGAAATATCAGCCTTTTTGTTTCCTTTTTCCTCTAACTTGCTCACAGAGTTACACCAGCGTTCATGTACAGTTCGTGCATCATATCCCCGGCTATGGCTGAGTCAGTTGGTTGCACAGAACGGGGGGGGGGGGGGGGTTCTTTTCCAAAAACATTGTTCTTAAACACCACTGCTTGCCGAATGTCGCGTATACCAATAACATATGTCCAAAATACAGGGTGTTTTTTTTTTAAACGCAACCCAAAACTTATTTTATCAATGGAGATTATTTTCCCCCAAGATCCCCAGATTTGAACCCACTATATTAATTTCTTTGGGTATACATAAAAAGTAAGGCCTACGAAAACAATTCACAGGATATTCAGCACCTAAAAACAAACATAACAAATTCAGTGCAAGAAATTCAAAGGGGTACTTAGCAACACGTGTTTGGGATTTGATGGAGAGAGCATAACTTTATACAAATGCCAGTGGCGGATTGTTTGAGCACATAATATAAACTAAATGCAGGGCCGGCTCTACCATATAGGCGAACTAGGCGACCGCCTAGGGCGCCAGGGCCTGAGGGGCGCCAAAGGGGGCGCTGAGCGACCCTGTTTGTCAAAAAAGCAAGGCGCAAATGAAACACTTTTATTTTAGAAATGAAAACTGAAAGTAGCCCAAACTTCAATTTATATTTACATTTTAATAAATTATAAGTTTATGATTTGGGAATAGCTCGTGGGAACATCCTCTGCTTGTTACTTTGTTAAACACTTTAAAACTATAAACATATCCCCAACGGTGGAAAAGCCTACCCTTTCAAATTTATGACTATATACCAATACACGCATAATTCTCTGATCCCCAGGCGCCCTCGCCGTTATGCAGTAGTTAAAGTTTCTTTTTATCTTCACATCCAAATTTCAAGACTGCATGTTTCACTGTAGTCCACCATTTTTCCAATGCTGACAAGTATTCATGTTTTGTTTTGTAAACTGTTATTCTTAATAACTTGCCTGAAAGTTTTTTAATTGTTTGAGTTGTACATTAATTATATTATTTTTATTTTATAAACTGGCGAAATCATATCCTAGGCCTATATCTCTAAGTACTATATTCAGAAATATATTGTATTAAATTTTTTTTTTCAAAAACCAACTTCATCTCGATTAATTCTGTAAACGAATTTGCGAGTTCTTTCGTATCTGGATCATAGAGTTTAAAGCCTCATTTTATGAGCTCTATTTTTCAAATAGTAGGGTATCTTGTCTATTGAAAACTCGATGTAAAGTGTCCAATTGAATGAAGTATACAATAAAAATGTTGAGCTGGAAGTTGACAATAAATTATAGCAGTAATTTTGACATGTTTCGTTTTTATTTTGTTAATAACATGAAAACCCATGAAGTCCAATGTTAAATATTTCATTTATACTCTCAAATTTCTTTTATTACCTGCGCCATTAGATTTTTTCCATTGCGATGTGAGTTACACAAATCACGTTTTAGTCAGAAATAAGTTACAGCATTTTCATAATTTGAAGGAAATATTCACAGCCATTTTTTGAGATGATTGTGCAATCAAGCATAAAAAGTCAAATATCAACATTAGAGTACACAATAAGACACTAACAGTGTATGTAAAGTGTGATTTGTCTTCACTGGCTGTAATATTTTTGTTTTTGGCTAACGGAATTGTTATATAATTAATGGAAAAAACATTAATTTCAACCAAATTTTCATAAACAAATAGGGGCGGATCAATTGTTCACATTTGAATGAATTGGATTGCTTAAGAAGGAGAGGTTCTTCATTCATCACTGATTTTAACCATAAAAAATTTTC
This sequence comes from Flexamia atlantica, assembly GCA_035578135.1. Taxonomy (NCBI): domain Eukaryota; kingdom Metazoa; phylum Arthropoda; class Insecta; order Hemiptera; family Cicadellidae; genus Flexamia; species Flexamia atlantica. The sequence continues at coordinate 89,375,889 of JAQJVK010000001.1, forward strand.
CATTTCAAAGTTTGAGAGATTCCTTCGGGATACCAAAATTATACAATTAACTTTCCTTTCATTACAATAAATATTTAGACCTATGTACTTCTAATCAAGGAGCTTCGAGAAAAAAACGGACAAGATTCAAAAAGCATTATCTTGAAACCGTAACTGTTTCATTTCATAATTTGTTTAAAAAAGTCTGTTCCTGGTTGTTTAGTGTTTTATCTTTAAAGTACTATAAGTAAAATTGATCGGGGAATATGGGGAATATGCACTGATTGACCCCTCAATTCCAATGACCCCAAGCAACTCATGCACACATACCTCTGCGGTTTTACCGTGGTAGTAGATACTAATAAAATCAACCACTTTACGTTCCCAAAAATATGCGTAAAAGTAGTAAAAAAATATATTTTAACAATAATAGTGGTTTCATTACCTTCGTCATACAGTTCTGATAATGGGTCTATTGCGACCTAGGTTTCGATGCCTTTTTATTGCATCATCTTCGGGCTTGTCGGCAGGAGAACATTGTGGTCAGTCCATATTATTGTCTACTTCAGTTCAGGGGCAATATTAATCTTTTAAGATGGCTAAGTTATATATTTTAATATACTAAAATATTAATATATTAAAATAATATATTATTATTATTATTATTTATTATTAATGTTATTTTACAGTAGTATATTAATATATTTTAATATTTCATTTTAAAATATATTAATTAACAAATCCTTCAAATCTCATAAAGCGACGAATTGATTTATAACTTCATTTAAACTTAACAATAATATGCCATTACCTCCTGAGAAACGTGACAAAGCAATAGGGGAAATAATTGTAATTTATCTACGATACTACAAGTCTCTTCTTGTTTTGTGTTTACATAAGTACTTATCAAAAATTAACCACAAATAAAAGTAAAAATAATCGTTAAGTGATTATTAAAAGTTGAATAAAAGCATAACAAACTTAAAGTCTCAGTAATTGATTTTTTAATGGTAAAAGTGTATTCTCTAGCCCTTAGAGTAATGTACCCTTTTACTGAACTGTCAGAAAGTGTGAGGGGCGGGGGCGCCAAACAGTACTTTCGCCTAGGGCGCCTACAACTCTTGAGCCGGCCCTGACTAAATGTGATCAAACTTAAATAATAGGTTGTATAACATGTAAAGATCCATAAACAATACTCATTTCATATTTGTATGTGTATTATTCAATCTTAAAAATAGGTTGTGTCTAAAAAAAGACCCTGTCTCATATAATGCGGTTAGTAGCGTAGTAGCCATAGTTGAAGATATAATGTGTAAACTGTACCATTTCTAACAAATTGAGTATCTTACAAAATATAGTATTTTGATATTATAAGATATTTAATATATTTCTATCAGCTGAAAGTAAAAACAAAACAATCACATGGAGGAATAAATCTCAAATAACTTTAAATTCTAGAAAGGAATAGATTGATATAAATTTGTTGATATTAATAACTATTAAAAACGTAACTAATTAAAACATATTAAATGTATTATGACTATAAAATAATCAGTTCAAATAAATAATATACGTTTTACCGATAGTGGTTTCAAATTTCACGGCTGTTTTTCACATCCTCCATATGGGATTAAATGTGTGAAAAGCAGATATAAAGTTTGATCGCACCCACTGATTTAGGGTAAACAGTAGGAATCCTATACTCTTATATGAGCAATGTTATCGTGCGTGCGTGCTTGCTTGTATATTTGCACAACTATCTCAAAAATGGCTCCGAGGATTTTATTCAGATTTTGGAAAAAGTAATTTATGACTACAAAACATGTTCTATGCAGATTACTTGGTCAGAGAAAATCTAATAACGTAATAAAATTAATTTTAAAGTTGTAAAATTTTAACATTGGCCTTTTGAGGTGTCATGATAACAACGAAATAACAATGAAACTGTAAACAAATCAAGTAATCATAACAGCTGTTTGTAAACTACAGCCATTTATAAGAAAATACAGGGTTTGAGACAAAGATTACATGGAGGAATAAAAAAGTGTTCTTATACACCAATATTTTTGAATTGTTCTATAATAATTGGATGAACTGGTAAATCTACATATATTTAAAAGCCAAACCGGTTGACTGACTGACTGACTGACTGACTCACTGATCACAGTTTCTCAAAAACTATAAGGCTTTGGACCATGAAACTTGGCACAATTATTCATTATAGGCTCTAGATGCGTACTAAGAATGGATTTAAAAATATATTCTCTCTAAAGGCTAAAATAGGGTATATTATAAATTTCAAAATGGCGACCATTTTCAGTTTTCAAAGCTTATTTTCTGAAACAGTGTAGGGCTTTGGACCATTAATCTTGGCTCAAATATTCTTTATAGGCTCTAAATGCATAAAAACGAAGAATTTTAAAATGCCTTTTCTAAAAAGCCTAAAATAAGGTAAATTAAAAAAATTCAAAATGGCGGCCTTTCAGTTTTAATAAAAACTATGATCACAAAATATCAATAGAATGTCTCTAGAATATTTTAAAGAGACAAAAATAGAAATTCCATTTACTAAAAGAATAAATTGCACAAAACCATTACAGATATTATACTAATATTTGTCAGATACATAGACTACTCGCGTTTTGCGGATCACCCAAAGTAATCGAACTAGAATCTTGAAACTCTGCATGGACATATCATTCGTTATTTTTATAGAAACGGGGTTTATCTGCATTAAACATTTTAGGAGGGTTCGCGTGCTGGCCGAAAGCGATTTAGGCTAAGTTCAAATAAATATACTGTTTCAACCGTAGATGTTTGCCTCAAGCTGCTAAACGAGTAATCTAATCTCCAATATGACTTTCATCTCCTGATGTCAACCTGGGATGGAGATGCAACCTTAAGTTTATAATTAAGCGCTTAAAAACGTACAATTCAGATAAATTATTGAAATCATCAGTCTATTTGGAAATTTATAAAAATTGCACATTACAAATAACGTATAATTCAACCAAAGATTTGTTATTCTATCAGCGAGCGAAGCCGCGGGTATATCTACTAGTATGAAATAATTCTGAACAATGCTCGGTCCACCAGGTACTAACTATTTGATTACACAGCACGATTAACTATTTGATTCAAACTGTCGAGTATTTTGTGAAAGTCAAATCGAATAATGAAAACTCAGCTCGCAAAAACCTATTTTTGAGCACTCGCTCACCCCAGATTATTGTTGGTTATTGAGGTTTGGTCAATGTTTGTTGAGATATTTCTCTTTAGTGTATTGTTATAGTAGTGCATGATCCTTTTTAATTTACCAATTGAGTGTGTTGAGTGTATATTATTTAACCCTCGAGCGGGCACATGCGAAGTTTTCCTCCAAACGTGTTTTTTATTTTAAAATAAACAGACATAATGGGTGTCGGCGGTCATGTCCAGCTCCATACTTTACGCCCTTCGTTCTAAGAATCTCCTAAAGCTATTTATACCCCCCACACCCCCTTGGTACCTCATTATTTGCAATTCAGAGATGCCGTGTCAGTTAGCAGAGCGCCCTCTTCTTTAACACAGACCGATTTAAAAATTCATAGTAGCGAAGGATTTGTAATTGATATTTAATTTCGTTGACTTTTCCTATTGCTTTAGAAAAAAAGAAGCGAAAGGAATAGTCCAAAAAGTTAAATAATAATTAATACCTATTTTATACTAGAAAATTACTTACTATGTTCAATTGAAATATTACACCTTTTAAGTTGAACAATTAATTGTATCGACGATGAAGTGTGATTCACAATGACGTTTGTCAACATTAAATTACAATATTTCGTTATAAAACAAGTAAAATGGGTTAAATTTGTGCGATTTCCCGCACGCTGCCGTTTTACCGGTGAAGCGCCCGCTCAAGGGTTAAATAAATTCATTCCTTCCGGTTTAAAGTTAATATATTTATAGCAAAGTGAACTCCAAACAAATTCTCCAAATCCTTCAAACACCTATGTCCAATTTCAGTGTAATTGTGAATCAACTTTTTTAAATTTTTTGTGTAGTCAAAGTACATACATTTTTTATATAATCAGACCACAGGAGAAGATTGTTAATCGAAAATAATTGGGACCAAACCTAGAAGGGATTGCTAGACCAAACTGGAATGCTCAGATCAGCTGAGTAGGGCATTAGGTAAAATTACATCTGCCATTGATGTGCGACCACCTTTTTCGGCAAAATTATGTCTACCAATTTAATTTGATTGTCTTTTTATGGCAAACTCAATTCAGTAGAGGTGTGCGAGTATTCGACCAGTCGAGCTTTTTAGGTCGAGCTTTTCAGTAATCGGCTCCGCTCGACTTTTTTCAAAAAAGCTCGACACTCGAGCGGAGCTTTTGATAAGAGCCGAGCTTTTGATAAGAGAGTTCTTATCGGAAAGATAAATATTGCGATCTATTTTTGGTCAAGGTAAAGGGAAGAGCATTTCCCTCACACAAAGAAAAACAAAAAATATTCCCTAGTGATAAGGAAAGGAGATTGACAGGTAACAAGAAATATGATCTCCATTTAGATGGAAATCGGAGATATATATAGTTGACCTTGGAGAGCAAAATACAGCAAGAAAGTCTGTTGTTTTATCATAGCTTATCTCTTTAACGGTATATCTTCATTTTGGTTTCATTTTATTTACAAAATTAAGACAAAAAATACAGCCGTCATTTATAATTGTATGACAAGTAGTTTGTATTTTCGCATTTTGTAGTGAGGATTCCTTATCTCTTAACTCACGCATGCTCGCACTGAGTCAGACAACGACAAAAAACCGGGACAGAGTTGGAGTAAGCAACCACCACCCCCCCCTCACTGGCCACTGATAAGGAGAGTGAGAGAGGTAGCTGTTTCTTTCTTTCTCTCTATTCCGTCCTAATTTCTGATTCTTTCTTCTTCCTGATTATCTTAAACCACATTATTTTCTTCACAAAAGCTTAGAAATGCAATCAATTTTAGGATGGCAATATTTTTTTTAAAATATTATTTCATTCATATTCTGGAATAATTAAACCATCAGTATTATGACACGATTGGGACTGCTATTTGTAATCATCTTTATTTTGTGAACATTAAGCAAATCAGTCTTGTGTTTGACGTTTGACTAAATGTAAATATGTTATTTTTTTAAGATACAACCATTTTAAAACCTTTCCAGTTAACTCCTTTCAACTCTTAAAAATAATGTTGTAGTATGTAACTAGAATGATTATGTAAGTTTAACTATTTATTTTAAAGTGAAACTATTGTGGAATATTTGGGGAGTTAAATTATAAATTTAGATTTTAAATTTGTTATTTTTCTACATAAATTATTTTTTTGAGCCAGTTTGATCAATTTTATGTAACATAATACCAAATTTTTGATGAACCTATCAGATCATTAACTTGTTTTGGAGATAAGCTTTCTAGTTTTGAGCTGACGTTAAGGAATACAAACATTAGTATATTGTATCTTTTAAAATTAAAATTAAGCTTCATAATTTTGTGGTTGTTAAAAAGCTCGGCTCGAAAAAGCTCGAGTTCAAAAATCACTATTCGCACACCCCTACAATTCAGTCAATCAATAGTGATCTTACTCTGGTGTTTTCTTCATTTCTACTCATATTGTTCTTAATTTACTATCTCAGGGTTTCCAGCAGCCGGGAATTCTTGGAAAATCGGGAATTATGCATGAATTTTACACACCGGGAAAAAACCTATGAATTATGCGTGAATTTTTCAAAACATCCTTGAGTTTTATAAAAATTATGTAAACTCTAAAACAGCAATCATTTTGGCGTGTTGGTCTGTAATATGGTTATTTCTTGATCAGGAGTTCGGCTAGTTCACGGGATGTGTTGGACAAAGCATAAGTTGCCGTCCGAACACATCACGTCTCTCCTTACATGAAGGCAAAGTGATTCCAAAGTAAAGAGAGGTGTGCCAAATGAACTGGAACTGTTATTTTGTTCCGTTCTGGTTTCGGAACATTCCGGGAACTGTTCCGACTGTATTCTAATACGTTCCGTAACGAGATCTTTTTCCGATGTAGTTTTTGTACCTCTTGCAACGAATTACTGCACAAAATAACAGGTACTACATATTCATCGAAGGGAATTGTAGGGCTTTTGTTCTAAAAAGAGTCACCGCTGTTGGCGGAGCCGATGTCAGAAGAAATATCGAAACTACAGCCGGAACGGGAACTGTTAAAAGAACACATTCCACGTCCGATACAAAATGGTCGGAACGGTTCTCGTTTGTAACTGTAACTGCAAAGCAGACGCCACTGACATATTCGTCGAAGACAAGCGTCTGGGGACAGGACGGTTTTGGCTATGAATGTCACTGGCATAAACAGAGTAGCAGAGCGAAATGTTATGATGTCATGTACGAGGTCGTATTGAATTAATCCAGTCCAATACTCTCAAGCATTAAATAGAACAAAGTTATCCAAGTCATGGCGCCATTAACCGTAACCTAACCTTTAAATTATTATCTGTCATTAAACAGTTAAACAGGTCTTATAGTTTTGGAACGGTCAGAGACAGGCACAGAATCAGTCAACTGGCTAATCGGCAGCTTGACCGGGCCCGGCTCCTATTGTTTGGGCGTCCCTTGCTGACCGGCACGAAACCAAGAGGCACTGACTCATATTATATTTCTTCAGTACAAATATGGAGGTTAGATACTTTTTTGTTATTGACAAAAATAAATATCACCACGTCCTTCGCCATAAAATTTTGTGAATTTTGATATAAAATTTCAAACAAATCAATCCATTTTTGCTTTGCATTTTTAGACACATTAAAATTAAGTGAGATTACGTTAATTAGGTTTAACAGTATTCTATTTATACTATTGACTATTTATGCTAACTAACTGTATTCTATCTAACAGTAATCTCACTTACTTTTAATGTGTCTAAAAAATGAAAAGCAAAAATGGAACGATTTGTTTGAAATTTTATATCAAAATTCACTAAATTTTATGGCGAAGGACGTGGTGATATCTATTTTTGTCAATAACTAAAAATTGTCTAAGCTTCATATTTGTACTGAACAAATACAGGGTGTTTTTTAAAACGCAACCCATTTTTAAGATTGAATAATGCACATATGAATGTGTAATGAGTATTGTTTTAATGATCTTTACATTTTATACATCCTATTATTTAAGTTTGATCACATTTAGTTTACATTATGTGCTCAAACAGTCCGCCATTGGCATTTGTATAAAGTAATGCTCTTTCAATCAAATTCCCGAACACGTGTTGCAAGGTGCCTCTTTAAATTTCTTGCATTAAATTTGTTATGTTTGTTTTGAGGTGCTGAATATCTTGTGGATTGTTTTCGTAGGATAATTACTACTTTACATGTCTGTGGCAAGTTTTATTCAGATCGGACCATTTTCACGCGAGTTATCGTGCTTAAAGACACACACATTAAAAACGCATCCCAAAACTTGATTTTATCGGTGAAGGATTATTTCCCCCAAGGTCCCTTAGTAACATTACATAACATAACAGAGTAATCTTAGTAACATTACACCAAATTTAAGTTTCCTTGAAAGAGTATGAAAGTTTAGGTAGATTCAGAATAACTTTCCTGGTCTGGTACGATAATGTGACTTTTAAAATCTGGGAACACTGGCGTGTTCATGATTCCTCCAACCCTTCTCAGGATGCGCATGCGCTGCAAGTCTTGAGTCGAGTCTTGACAATGAGACAACGCCGTTCTCGCCGTAAATAACGAATAACTACGGCAGTTGTTAAAGCAGAATTGTATAATCAGCTTCTATAAGGTTGAAATTTGCATGGAGTCATGTAATCCCTAACTTCTTACTTATTCTATTTCTTAATTTTTTGTTTTAATGCTTAATTACTGCTGTTCTCATAATTAACCGTGTCCGGTTTCACTTCATGCGTCAATACATTGGGATGCATTCTCTAAATCATAGTTAGGTAATACTCTCATGCTATTTTGGTGGATGTATTAAATAAGTGGTACAACAAAAATGGTTTAAAAGTTGTGGATAAAAATTATTCATCCAATCTCAAACTTATTTAGGCCCAATTCACACACAAGCAACAACGTGGCGCGGGAGGGCGGCCGCCCGCGCTACGTCGCTCGTGTGTAAATTGGGCGATACGTTTGCATGGGAGCGACAGCGAAAGGACCGTGTCACGACTCCGCCAAACGTCTGTTTTGTGTGAATTGGGCCTTAGAAATGATAAGTATGGGCCTTGAATTTTGGTTATTTTGACCGGGAATACCGGGAAAGATGCGTGATTTTTTTTTACCATTTGCTGGCAACCCTGTATCTTGTGTATTACCGATTTTGTTTTAGTTTCATTTTATACTTTTATTTCTGAACCTCTAGTTTGGTTTAACCATATTTCGGATTACAGGGGTCCTACTTAGTCATATTACTGTCTATAGTAATAATTCAAAGTTAACCTCATTTTGCCTGTATGTCAAATGTAAAATAATATATTTTACTGCTCACAACTTGTTTCTACTTTTGTGACACAAACAAAAATGTATACATTCAATATGTTAAGAAATAATTGAACCCAGTACTTCATTAAATATTTATAATCCTGTTTTGTAACCTTGTTTTATTGAGTTTCTAAAAGAAATTTTGGGACTTCCAACTGAAGATTGGCAGTAGGGCTAGACAGTGACGTGGTTGTGGTTGTGCAGTGTGCAGCATGCCGCCGCCCAGTGGCCGCGTCCGCCAGCCGCCGCCCGCCTACAGCGTGGCCGCCCAGCTGGCTGCCCGGCAGCACCGGCTTGGGCGGGCTCACAGCCACGAGGGCGTCACCGGCCACCACCCCCACCCCCACGCCCACTACCACCATGACGAGGATGGTGAGAACCGCTACAGTACAGTGGAGTCCTGGTAATCCGAAATAATCGGGACCTGCCTTATTTCGGATGAGCGAATATTTCAGATTTAGGGGAATTATTACTAAAATTAAAAGAATTACTACATAGAGTGTTTAATTTATTCCTTCTGTTTACCCGTGATCGGCAAATGCGCACAGTTAGATTTTAAACTTGTTTGTTTACTTGGCAAAGATATTCAAGTTACTTCTGTACGTTTCAAATCGTCTTTGCAAACCTACTTTGTTGCTGCAGCACCGAATACCTATTGACAATAAATACGTATGGTCAAATTAAAACGACCATTCACTTACTTTACATAGTTGTTCCTGCGATCCGTAAATATGCTAATTAAATAAAATGTCATGGTCTTTTTATTTTTTTGCAAAATTATTTCTACCATTACCTGCAATTTACACTTTTCTTGTATACACCCGGGCTGGGTTAACACCTGCAATCGTCTGTAAATTACTCCCGCCGATATGTGTAATTGAATATAGGGCCATTTACATCTTAAGCAAAGTTTCACCCATTTTTTATCCAAGATTGGGAAAAATTTCCCATCCCTAAAGTGTTTAGAATTAAGTGGAATTTTGGATTATTGAGTTTTGGATTACTGGGACTCCACTGTACTGGTGAAATGTTTTAGGTTCATAGCATGTATAAACCAATAATTTCAATACTGAAATATTTCTAATCATAACTGTGAATTATTTCAAATAAATAAAGTTCAAACCATAAAAACATTGTTTGTGACCTGAGTTTTGGCTGAAAATTCGTTCTAGCCCCCCGATTAGTTTATACTGGGAAAGGTCAAAGAAATGCAGTTGTGTCAATTACAATTTTAAAAAATCTTTTTTTGATTTTGACAATCAATAATTTGCTCCAAAATATTAGTCAGTAGATTGGTCTTCCATATTTAGCAAAAACTAATTTTAATAGACTTGTAATAAATTGATTGTTGACAGATGACGAGGATGTGCAGGTGTCGGCGGTTTGAGCTTTGTCAAGAGGATGATCAACGAATTTACTTGTCCGTCATATTTTAGTCGTCGTTGCATGGTTGTCGTTCCCAATCCCCTTGTTCTCTACATTCCACCAGTTAAGGCAGCCCTTTTTGGCAGTTTTTTCTAACTTGCCATATTTTTAAAATTATCTTTTAACTGGGCAGGTTTGTAAATGAAATGAAGCTGTATTACATAATACCTTTTGAGCTTCCAGTCCCATCTTCCTTGTAGTCATGTTTGAGCCGAGGCTTGCCTTAAACTTTCCTGTCCTTCTAGCCTTCCACTTTGTGAGTTATGTATTACCTGTATGTAAGGCCAATTTTATGAATTTGTATTTCCTTTTATGAACACGATTTTCTTACTTACATCTGACCGACAGTTTAAGTTTCCCTCTAAATTCTCAGAAATATTGTATTCAATTACATTTTAAATATCTGTCATTCATCTGATCTGTGTTATATTTTTAATGATCACCTACTTAACCAAAGATAGACCTGATAGCATTGTACAATCTGATCACATAGAAAAGATTTGGACTATTTTTTTATGGTAAACTTTTATGGTAAAAGATTTTATTTTCCATCTGTAGCTGTAAAAAAAAGTAGTTGTAATAGTTTTGTACGTGATGTAGGCAGTGTGTGTCAAGTTGTGGTTTTGTGATTGTCAGTTGCTTCGATTTGGAAACCATTTGAGGTTCATCTTAGATCTTATGCCAAAATTATCTTTGACATTTAATTTTTTCTTTACATTGATTTTAAAATGTATGTGATTTATTTAAATCACTAACTCAAAATTTGCATAGTTATCGTTAAAATGCAAAAAAATGCAAATTTTACACCAATGGTATTGGTTAAATTTCAATATATTTTCACTATGAGTGAGTAGCATAAATGTTTCATTCTCAATACTGTTATTGTAAATAACTTATGCAATCACATAGACACCTGTGGCTGTTTAAACTCTAAATTTTTGACAATTTAAAAATTTCTTAAATTTAAATTTTGGAAATTTATTTACTGCTAGAATTTGTAGTATTCTTACTGCTATACATACCAAAAATTGTTTTATTAATTTGATACATCCACCTTAAAACATGTTATTTGTTTAAGTTCAAAATTACATTAATGGTTTTGACAAGTCATAATTTTATTCACATTATAATCAATTTTTTCCTGATGAACATCATTCGTCTTTCGTTAAGAATAGTAAACTAGGGGAAACATTATTTTTAACCAGTGCAATTCCTTGTTGTAATGAAGAGTTGTATAAATGGAATTGAGATCTAAAAGCTCAGTATTTTCAGCTAGTAAATTTCATGTAATGCAATTATATTCCATGCAAAAGTCAATCATACCCACAAAAGAATAATCATTACATGAATCTTGATAATAATCCCAAAATGGATGGATCTTTTTGATGATCTTAACGTAAAAGTATTGGTGATATTGAATATCAGTTTCCTCATTAGCTCATTCTTTGTTTTACCATTTATTTGTTTGTTTACATTTCATGCCATTTATTTGTTCGCTCTGCTTTTGAAATATGCCATCACAAACTTCAACTGTTCTGTGAAATAAACATATCACTTAATAGATGTTTCCAAGTTGAGGCTGTGGTGTGATTTACGACTTGTAATGTATATCAGATAACATATCGTAGGCTGTAGAAATAATGAGTTATTGCCATCTCCCAGACCAACCTGTAGACTGATAGCAATTATATTCAACTGTTATTTTTGAGGAATGTACGAAGTACTGTGATTATCTTAAACATTAAGTAAATACCGCAACTCAAACCATGCAAATTGATCAGGATTGTGCCTGTTGTGGTATGGAGGTTATCCGATTCCGACCTTTTAATGTATTTCAGTTCAATAATGGAAATGGATTTTAAAACTCAAAATTATAACTAAGCCGTACAAACTAAGTGTAAGCTTAGAGACAAAGCGCTTCAAAGTTTATATATATACAGTGTGTAAAAAAAGTCCGTACCCCCCACCTTAATTTTGTTGTTTGTTAAGACAAACAATTAATCTCTGGGGAATTATACTAACTCAACCCAAATTACTTTTTGACGTTACCAAAAATTGTGAGTGTCCCCCAAAAATGGGGGATTTTGGGGGCAACTCAAAATTTTCAAATGCAAACCCCTTTTGAGTGACCACTCATTTTAAAGAGCTTTCAAAAAGTAGATGAATGGTGAAAATTGGAGGTCTCTATCGTGTTTCTATCCAAATTGACAGCTTGTCAAAGTTTTGACAAGCTGTCAAGTTTTTCAAGAATGTGTCATTTTCAAAACTTTGACAAGCTGTCAATTTGGATAGAAACACGATAGAGACTTCCAATTTTCACCATTCATCTACTTTTTGAAAGCTCTTTAAAATGAGGGGTCACTCAAAAGGAGTTTGCTTTTGAAAATTTTGAGTTTCCCCCAAAATCCCCCATTTTAGGGGTCACTCAAAATTTTTGGTTACGTCAAAAAATAATTTGGGTTGAGGTAGTTTCATTCCCTAAAGGTCAATTATTTGTCTTAACAAACAAAAAAATTAAGTAGGGGGGGGACGGACTTTTTTTACACACTGTATATGCGGTATCAGGAAACATTTAAGATTTCAATAGTAATGGACTCAACAAGAATTACATTAACGTCTATTTTACAAATTGATATTTTCTTTGAAATAATTTTGGAAGATTGAATTTTCTATACTTTTGATCTCTGATATTAATTGATTGTCTCAGTAATAAAGGATTAAAAAAAGTAAGGAATTGAGATTTTCCACTTTAATTAATATAAACGTCATTTAATAAAAAAGGATATAAATAAAATTGATTATCCTCTAAAGCTATTCTGATAGGGACAGACTATTAAAAACAACTTTGGGTTGAGCACTTTGACATGTACACATGACACACACAATCATGTATTGGTTGGAGTGAAAATATTAATTTTGTAGAAATTGTTTTTATCTTTCATTTAATGACAGAAGTTCATTATTTTCACTTTCAAGAGGGAAATCATTTTTTGATTACTTTTATGAGTAGAATTAGTATGACGTATATATACGTCAAACACTCGCTATGAAACACGCTGTTATGAATATTTTTGTCAATTCCTCAAGTCAAACACTTGAATAAAACATGCATAAGTCACATAACACTGTAGTAAACTGCCTTTTTGTAACAACAACAATTTATTGCGTCTGTCGACCTCGCACATAATAACTTGCAGCTGATTAGCAATGTTGCCACGTCACAGAATAAAAGTTTACTAAGAAAATACAAAAAATATCTTCGTAATATTTTGAAGATTCTATAAATAGCACAGAAGCAACTCTCTGACAGCAATATTATGTTAGCTTGTTTTGACATATTTATTAGTTATATATAACACCTGTAAGTGAATAATAGCATGACATATTATATATATATTCGTCAATCCCTTGCAACAGACAATACAGCCCGCTATATATATGTCCAACGCTTGGGTAGGGTTAAATAAGTGTAACAGCCTCAATTAATTTGATATATAATGAAAGTTATAAGCAATAGTTTAGTTAAAAGGACAACAAAAATTATTAGTTATTAGTTTGTCACTTTATGAAAACTCTCGTGTTCCTTCTAAAACCATTAGAATCAGGAGGAATCCATAATTAATAATAATCCATAATTTTTAGGCCAAATATCCTCATTTCATCAGATAAACTACTCATGGTTATCGATTAATATTAAAATTACCAAATTTTCAGCATTCATTTCTTATAATTTTAAAACTTTATATTTTTGAAGTTGGTGCCCATATTATAATTTTTCATATTATGACTAAAAGCATTTCAAATTAGTAACTAGTTTCTAAAACAATTTATTCTTTCCTATCAGATATCTAATAAAAGCAATGAAAGGTTCATAATATTAAATGAAAAAATAACAAAAAAATCTGGCTGATCATACTATGACATTGGTGTAGAAAAGTGTTGGGCCCCTAGGAAAAAAAACATCCCACTCCAAAAAAAAACATTGGGCCCCTAGGATGTAATGCCCGATCAGGGGTTCCTTTACAGAATTAAATTTAGATTTCAGAGTAAAAGAAACAAGACATGATTGGAATAGAATAAATTTCAGGAAATATTTTAGGACAGTGTTTACTTTTTCTGTTTAAAGACCAAGAAATTATTTCATGTAATCTGATTAGTAATCTTTAACTCATTGACCCATTGGTCAACAGATACTTCCTTTCTCCCATCAGTGATTGGTTAACAGGTTATTTAACACGAACCTGAGCTGGTGCTCTGGTTGTTTGCTAAACAGTGACTGAAAGTTATTATTTGTAAGGGAAATAGTTTTTCTATGGTTAAATGGTGATTATAAAAAGATCATATTTGATTTCCAGTCCAATACATACATTCACAGACCAAAAACAATCTTCCAAAGGGAATGCCTGGCTTTTTAAACAATTATCAACATAATTTTCACTAGCACATGGGGTCTGGTTTTGATTGACCAACTGACATATCATTGGTTTGCATAATATTAACATTTCTTTAATATTTCTATCAAACTTTTTTCCCCTTAATTCCTAATTGATGAGTAATACTGAACTTATTTATGAGGTCTCTTATCTAGACTAATAATTTAACACATTCTCGGTGGGATATAATATGTGAAACATGTAATTGTATAAAATCACAAAATTGTAAGTTTAACAATTTATTTGTTGATGCAATACAAGCAATAGTTTTAGTTTTCTGGGAAGAATTATCCTCTGGGGCAGTTTAAAATCTGAGCACCATGTTGCGCCCTCCTCCATCAGGCAGTCTGACAATTCACTCCAAGTTCATTTTACATGTTGTGAGACATTTCTGCACAACACCTGTAGCATTACATTAATTTTGAAAATATATTTAAAAACATTAAAATAATAAATATGTATGTTAAAAATAACAAGAGCTGGGGCGTTTTTGGGAAATTTTACTGAGGGATGGGAATAAATGTCTAAATGTAAAAGTTATTATTGAAACAGGTTTTTGTGATTTAATATGAAAACAACATGTAAGACATAAAACAGTTTTTTTATTTTCATAGTAACGAAAATATTAATTTAAATGTTCTTTAAAATCACTACACCAACTTTGGAATCTGAAACGGATTAGAAGTTGGATATCCTGGGTCGTATACAAAAAAGATGAGTCCCACAAATTTACCCGGGTGGTGCCACAATGAGGCTGAACAGAGTTGTAATGAACACCGAGCTCCATGTGGCGCCCTCGGATTACAGCCAAGTCCCGCAGCCAACTTGTTACTACCTCTTTTATTAGTTATACCTTTTTTTCTTTTGTGAAAGTAGGTTTTTTCATCGTTTCTACAGATTAAAATTTTATAATGCTCTTTATTGCCTTCTAGATTGTTTTTAGCCATGTTATTACAATATACCAATTTGTAGATGATAAGTCTACAGATTTTTTTGTGAGGAATTATTCCACACTGAATTTGTTCAATATTAATTATACTACATTTATTGCAGATACAACTGAGACACTATAAAAATTTTTAGTTGTAAAAATATCTTGTATTTTTTAAGTTTTTTGTAAAAATTATTTGTGAAATGGGTTTTTTGTGTTAATATGTGAAGTGTACAGTTTAGTTAAGTTGTAAATTATGCATGATTTACGTTAAAAGAATTTGTAAATTTTTCTTTTTTAGATTTTTATTTCGTTTGTAAATTAATTGTAATTATTGATATCGTATAATTTATTTGAGTTGTATTTTGTTAAATATATGAAGATTATTTAGTGTCCCATGTAATACATTCGATTGTTAATATTTTTTACAACATAATGCTTCTCGCGCTCTCTATTATACTATAAGTCTTGCCTCAGAAAACACTCGTCATATTTGTGAAGTTATAATTTTGTAATAGTTTATTTAGATTTACTTTGGTCCCTAAATATTGATCCAATACAAACATATTTTAACAGATTTGTCGCAGTTTAAGAAATATGCTGTCTGTACTTTTTATTTTCTTAACATGTCTAATTGTGATAATTGTATTTGATCTAATCTGTAGTCCAAATATCTATGAATGATTGTTAGAAAGACTTGGAACAATTCACAATATATTGTTTAAGCATTTAATATTATTTATGACTTTATCGTTGTTGAAATCATTGGACATTTATTTTATTTTTGTTTCTATATTGTACATACATAAATGTAATTGATATTTTGTACAATTATTCTAGATTTAATGCAATCAGCTGATTACATGACTTGTCGGAACCATTGTATGCTGAACCCTTTCTGGAGGTTCGCTGTACAAAGTTCCAGTTACAGTAATTGCTTGTCTGTATCATGTTAGTGTAGTATCAATGTGAATAAACTGTATTTCAATCTTTTTTCTGTGACTTAGTCTTTGTTTAATCCCTAAACATTTCCTATCTTATTTTCCTATTATATACAGTACACTCCCTATTTATGAGGTCGTCAGGGCCTTGGAAACTGATAATCTCGGATAATACAGAGGTTGCTTATTTTGAGGTTAGAGAGTTGCGAGACCACAATAGTAAATGTAGGCTAATGCCAGTCAAATATTATTGTAATCAATATGTAGAGTACGCAGGCCTGCAAAAAGAATATCTAGTTAACAAATTATTTATTTAAATACAGTACCTTTATTCAAAAATAACAATCATTTACAACATCCATACATACATACATACATACATACATACATTCATTCATTCATGCATACATTCATTCATTCATTCATTCATTCATTCATTTATACATACATTCATAAGGGAAATTCTCTAAAAATGAAAATCTCAAAAATGAAAAATGATTATTGAAACAGATCACATAATAAAATTTAGTGTGGAAATTGATTTAACATAATCTTCATATTTATAATAACTTAGATCATTAAAAACTGGAGGATCCAACATAGTAGCCAAAAATGTTAAACACAACCAAGTCATGTAGATAGTATGACTGAGTAATTGTTAGAGGTGGTTAGTTATAATTATTTCATATGATTTAGAAATGAACCTTATATTTAAACAATTCATTACGTTAAAATCAGGGAAAAATAATCTATACCTATATAAGGCAAAGCCGTCACTGACTCACTCACTCATCACTAATTCTCCAACTTCCTAATAACCCAGAAGGCTGAAATTTGGTACACTGTTTCTTTTTAGGCATTAAATAGGAAAACTAAGTAGTTTTCATCCTGATCTGACCCTCGGACTCTGCCACAGACCCTCTCAAAGATCCCATATTATCCTTATGGCAGAATATAAATTGATGAAATGTTTATATCCAAACAGATGTGAAAAAGCAAGAAATTTAGTAGAATTTCAAACCAACTGTCAAGAACAGAACATCAAGCCCATTGACTCCCAAGTTTTTTTTTATTATGACCTTTTTGATTGTCCATATGTATTGACCATAAGCTGAATTAAATAATAAAAAATAAAAAAATAAACGTGTCCTCCTCCTCTAAATGTTTAATTGAAGAAGAGGGTGGGGTTTGAAGAGAGGTGAGAGGCCTATGACCCCTCGGCCACGTACACACAGTCGGATGGACGCTCGTTTGGCTCATAAAGCCTATGGCTCTAGCGAAGCCTGGTGGTGATTCATTTAACCGCTTGAGCAACCGGTCTGGTGGCAAATCATTGAACTAGGTGGGTATAACTCTCTTAAGCACCACCAGAGGCTTAAAAAATAAGGGTAAAAAGAAGCAAAACAGGTGTTCACTGCAATCCCTATTAAACGTACAAATGCCGTCAACTTCCACCCAAGCCGGTCACCGTTTATTTTAAGTGGGCCCTCCCACCAACTACACCACACATTCGCAAGCCTAATAGGCATTGCGCATGAGCGGGATTCGAACCCGTAATGCTCCGAAGGTCTTTGACTTTGACTCGTCAGTCAACGCTTCAGACCCCTCGGCCACGTATACACAGTTGGATGGACGCTCGTTTGGCTCATAAAGCCTTCGGCTCTAGCGAAGCCAGGTGGTGATTCATTTAACCGCTTGAGCAACCGGTCTGGTGGCAAATCATTGAACTAGGTGAGTATAACTCTCTTAAGCACCACCAGAGGCTGCAGACGCATTGGCGCGCCCGTGGGATCTAACAGGCTAGGTACTTATAAGACCGTCCTTCCTTATAAAAGCTGTTATTGAAAAGGCTAATGTAAACCATTTATTTTATCTACACCATTAGTAAATACTTTGCCTTTGTCTTTTAGCGAATTTCATTGATGGAATTATTACCATAGGTCTCATGGCAAGACCTAAGCCCGAGACCATGATAACTTTTCATTTTGGAGCTCCCAGAAGCTGAAAACACAATATGTTGCCCCTATAGAAAAATTCTATATCTTGGTTATTATTACTCAACATTTCTTGATAAAACTTGGTATGTGGCTTTTTTGGTTCAGATTCACCTGATTAGATATTGTTTTAAAACCACCAAATTTTTGCATGGCTGTTGCAGCAGACCTGCATACTCATTCCCCATGTTATTCTTATGGAAGAAATAAAATAAGGTCATGCACATAGTCTGGAGGTCTGCTGAAACAGGATTATTTTTATGTTCAAGATAGACCCTAAAAAGCTTAGAATTTTTTTGACATTAAATCCAGGCGATTTCTACGTTTTACGTACATACACTTTTATGAAACAGAAAACTGCTTTAGATACGTCTAAGTACGCAAAGTCTGCTGCGACGGAGATGTTTATGTTCCTGCTTAAGGGCCACTATATACCATGCATGTAGGCAGATCCAACGATATTGGGCATAAGCCTTCCCAGGGCAGTGGTACCCTTGAGGCCTTTATCGGCGGGCGCTGAATCTGCTCACATTTATAGTACAGGGAGGCCAAACAGAAATACCTCCTGCGGGGGGCAACAATAGAATAACACCAGTCGCAGCAGACCTCAGGACTTTGAGGATTCCTGAAAACATCTTTCTGATTAATGAAAGTCCATCTTCTTTATATTTGTCCAGTACCACTGACCTATCACTGCACTGCCCAAACTACTAGACTTAGATCTTGGACCTTTGAATGGACGATCTTAAGGGCGTAAGCATCCGCTAAGAACGGTTTTTTAAATTCGAAGTTTTAAGGGGTTTTGGCGGGGTCGAAGTTTATAAATTTTCCTACGCAAGTGGAATGGATAATCTTTTGTTTAATTTTCAATGTTCATTCAACAAGTAGGTGGTTCAGCTTCACATATGGATACGATTTTACAGCTGATTTATAATTTAGTTACTTTCACAATGGTTTTATGGTTGTTTTGCTGATTTTTTAGGTGATATGTACTATATAAAAGTTAAATTTAGTTTAGTCAGTTAAATTAAAGTTGTCATTCGTCTTTGTACTTTATATGTTTAACATAAACTCAGAATGTGGCCCTATCTTCATTTAGGCAGCGGGAGTTACAGTTTTTATCGTGAGCAAAGCCACGGGCAACTGCTAGTATAACATAAATACGCAATACATTCAGTCACCGGTCTGACACTTAAACGGAGCCAAGTGGTAAGCTTATTGGAGCGGGTTAGTTCGAAGCACTTTAGTTAGATATGTCGATGTAAAAACATGATTTTCTTCTTCTTCACTGAATCAGCCAATGAAAAACCACGGTAACGATCTGTTAACTTCCTGTTCCGTTTCCCCTGATTTTCTGTCACGACGTGTACACAACCAAAACGAGTTGGAATCAATTTGAGTGTGGGAAAATACCTAAAGTACGTTTGCCACTAGTGCAGTGGCGTAACTATGGGGGGGATGAGGGGGATAGAACCCCCCCCCAGAATCCTAGTAAAAAAATGAGTATAGCACAGCAATTTTACTTCTTTAAATACAAATACTCAAGTTGTATGATGTTAAAAACTACTAGATAACACGTAGCTCGAAATCGAGCAAAAATCATATAGTAAAAGAATGAAGAATAACCAGCTTACTTATATACTTTTAAAGTTTAATCAAAGGGCTAAATTCATTAATAACATTATGGTTCAACCACTGAAACGTTAAAAGTTAATTTGATCTACCGCAGGAGTTTCCGGTAAACGTAAACGATTTTTTAGGGAACACCTTCATTAACCATGTCCTCTTGTTTCTGTAATGTATATTTTAATAACGGCAAAAGATCAAGCTCTGCTTACAGCAACATGTAGCTGACCGAGAGCAAACACTGGCGCCGTGAGCAATGACCTCCTTTGTTTAGGGATTGCCGCTGCACCTTATTGATAATTATTGCCAAAACAGATATTGTAGGGAACGGCTGTCTTTATAGGGAACCTTTTCTTTGTGGCAAAAACGTGTAAATGACGCATTATCTCTACCAGCCTTTTCATTCTTGAAATGCAACCCATCGCAATGAAAACACTTTTAGTTCATTATGGTCTGAGGTTGAAAGGAGCATCAAATGTTACATCGGGAGGGTGATGCCAGTGGTTGCGATCGTGTTCTTTCCGACTCCTCCGACCGGTCAATGTTCGTCTTCCTCTAAATGGTGGCATTATAAATACACAAAATCCAAAAACAGATTGGCTCAAGAATATAACTTCAAAAAACACTATGCGATATCGTAAACTACATCGTAAAACTGGTAACTGCAATGTTTAAGACCTTTAAAAACTCCATAACATAACCTAAATTACATAATAAATCTTTTAAAAAAGAAAACGAGAACAAAGCCAAAGCAGCTGTAAAAATAAAAACCGCTGTGAAAAGAAAACCGCTTGCGTATTAATATATAGAAGAAAAAAAGTAGTAAAACTGTCTGCTCTTTTGTTTTTAATGCCTTAGTCTTAACGAGGTATCCAGACATAAAACATACACAGTGATAAGAAAAACTGCCAGAGAAATAACAAAACAAGAGACATGGAATATTAAAAACTACAATGTTATCGATATTAAAAAATTCTTATTTTTGCATATTTGTGATGTGTTACGATTGTATAAAAATATACTATTAACAAAGAAAATATTGCAACATGTCAATTTTCAAAATAAGTGGCCATTATTATAAAAATTATCAATATTCACAAAATTGAAACACATTTTTAATTCTCAATAAGTCCCAAAGTTTTTTTCTAAGTTGATAAGTTTCAGATTCAAAATCCTTGTATGCAGATCTTAATTATATCATAGCTCTATGGCTATACATTTTTAAGGATTGTAATTTATGATTTATACAACTTTTTAGTGTTGGACGTAAAAATATGGTTTTTTGGTTGGTTTGGGAAATCCAGCATAACTTCTAGACTATCTCGCTCGGTTCTACTCAACAACAAAATTCGTCGAGCTACTTAAAAAGTAACCAGACTGATTATGTTTACCTTGATAATAATATTTTGTACGTTTTGATTACATTTTAACTATAATCGAAAGTTGTATTTAAGTAATTGTAAACTACGAAAAAACTCAGATGATTATGTTGGAGATGAATATGTTTCCTTACAAGGGACCAAAGAGACGCCCCTTGGGTACTGCCCTTAATAACTACCTTTTTAAGGGTAGTTATTACCCTTAAAGAATGTAAATAAATTCTTAAAACTAACAATCCTAATATTATTAAGTAAAATTTTCTATATTATCCGGTATGGTGCACACTCTATTCTCTATTTTATTCTTATCCATCCCCCCCAAGTTCTAGTTATGCCACTGCACTAGTGGCAAACGAACTTAATCAATTTAATATAACAACAAATCGGTAAAGCCATTAAAATTGAAGGTCTAGCAAACAAAACAAGAAAACTAAAATATAAACAAAACAGACGACGACGACGACGATCGATATAAATATCGCATCGACGACGATCGATATATCGCATCGATATTTTTAGTTCGTAGCACTTTTATCAGACAGCGCTACTGTTCCTTTACCACCGAGTTAACATGGAAGTGACAACTCTTTACAAAGTTCATTATTACTCTATGGTTGTACCGTACCAACAAAATAACGAACTAATCAGCTGAGAACGTCAGCTGAGAATCCGAGTAAACTCGGGCGTGGCGGTTTATGAAGCAAGGGTGACGCACGAGATATCTTGTGTGTGGCGGAATCGCGTACAGAATACTACCACTAGTTAACTACTTTTCTTTAAATTCTAGAGAACTTACAGGTTTCACAGTTAAAAGTTAAGTACACAAAAGTTTCCTCCTGAAATCAGCTTTAAAGTGATAAAAAAATTATTGGTATGGTGTCAGTCAGTTAGGAGCAGAGATACAACCAATATATTACAATAACGTGAGGGCTCATGGCGGCCATCTTTAATGGCTGCCATTTTGGTGTCAGCCATGGATTTCGAAGTGGCTCACCGACTGAAAAGTTTCCTTTTGGCATCAACTGTGTTCACAGAAAGTGCCATACTCCAATCAAAAAATGCAGTTTTTATTTGTGTAGCCACTGTACTAATAATATGTTTTCATAGTTCATTATTTGAATACTTGAAATAAATATAAAATCCTTTGATTTATCGTTTGCAAGTTATTGATGTAAAATTTATCATTTATCAAGCAATTTTAGAAAACTACCCACTTTTGGGTATTTTGAAAGTCGTGCAGTGGTTTTTCAGGTAATCACCTGATTTTTGGTAAAGAAATCGCCAAAAACCCATTATTGCCAAAGAAATGGGGAAAAGCGGGGCTTTTTTTAGCGACTTTCGTTAGAAATAAGCTATTACCGTCGTTTTAACAGAACAGAAAATATCCGTTCAGGGTAACCTCAGAAATCATATTAATATTCATATTAATTGACAGTTTTTTATGTGTACTTTCTGGATATGAAGTGAGTTTATTGTTAAAACGCATTTTTACCTGCAAAAATCACGATATGTTTCATAATTTAACATGGGCTCATATAGGAAATAGAATTTTCATTTTTTTAGTGTCTGTAAGCACGATAACTCTCGTAAATATCCTCCGATCGTAATAAAATGTGGTACAGACATGTCAAACTAGATTCTCTTGGACGAGTTCGTAAACCAGCCAGATCGTCATATCCAAAGTGGGGTAAAGGCTCCAAAGTGGGGTAAAGGGTAAATATCCTCCGATCGTAATAAAATTTCCCTGTATCTTTAGTATCAGGGTACCAGAATGTTGGCATAGCCAATTTCCTATTTACTCTCTACTGAGGTTTTCAACGAATCGCTTCGAGTAATTTCTTAGTTTTTCAATGTATTTAATAATAGAATTTTGGTTGTTTAAACAATTTTATGTTAATATAATTAAAAAAATAAACATTCTTGCCTACTTCATTATATGATTATATGAAATCTTTGTGTTTTTCATCTAAGTCATTTAGCAATATTTTTTTACAAAGGCTATAAAAAACAAGCTTTGTAAAACAAGCTATAATATAATATTTTAATATAGAAATGTATTACTTGCTTATTTATTTCGTAATAATGGATTAATTACTGGATATTTTGTAATTGGAAATTCGCTGAGTACGCAGGTTTGCTGCGACGGGGGTATTATTGGAATTTGCTGGTGAAATGTCAGGTGCAACACCCTAAGGCCCCCCAGCACCCTAAGGTTAGGGTGTTGGTGGATCAGGCAAGTCTTGGACTTGGACTGAAGTATATCCGCCCGCCATTCCCGTAGTACCAACCAGGTACAATAAGTGATAACCGCATCTAATGCTCGCATCGTTTTTTAATCGGCGTCATCAGTTTTGTCACAATCAATTGTGTCCACTCAACAATCTGTCTTCCATTGTCTTTTTATAATTTTTTTAAGGTCAAGGGGGGCTCGAAATCCCTAAAACCCCCCTGGGTACAACACTGTATGTGCTTACGTGCTTACGTGCTCCTCTTCATCCCGTTGACCCAGCAGTAGTAGGGCATAGGATACGTCAGGATATATAAATAATTCTGCTTAATATAAGTTGTTAGCAAAAATAATAAATTGAATTTAAGTTTTAAAGAGTTCATCCACCTCATACACAGATTTTTCAATTTAAAATGCTACTAATCTACTCTTAAAACTATTGAGGTTTGAACTATTGAGGTCCATATTGGATGGAAGCAACTGCAAAAATTTATTACCTATATAAAAAGGCTGCTTTTCTAACAAACTGGTGTTGTGAAAGATGGCAAAACGTGATTTAAATATAGTGTTGTAGGTTACGGATTGCAGGCTGTTCCAATAGATCTTAGCCTTCATACAATACAACTTCAAAAATAAAAAGACTGGGTAGTGTTAGGATCCCTAGATTTTTTAAGGTCATTCTACAGTGAGAGCCAGCCTCGAGGCCCGCGACGAGCCTCACCGCCCTCTTTTGCAAAACAAAAAGTCGACTGAAAGATTTTTTGTTGGCCATTCCCCACAGTATCAATGAGGTGAGTCTCAATGAGACCATGATATAGACCACTTTTGAGAGACTTCTGATGCCAAGTCTTGAAAAATGTCTGAGGACGAAGATTGAAGATGAGATTTTTGAATGAACTTTGTCAATTTTATGTTCCATGACAGGTTACAGTCCAGTCTAACATCTAGAAAATCAACCATCTCGGTGTGGTTGAGGTCATTTTCGCCAATAAACAGGATTGGATGGAAAGTTGAACTGAGATTTGAATGTTGAATTGTTTGAATTTGCATGAAATCGGTCTTGCCTGGGTTGACGGCAAGATTATATTTTCATGAAAAAAATTAGCTGCTGCGTTGAGTTTAATGTTTGCATCGATTTCAGCCAATTCTGACGAGAATAGTTGTGTCGTCCACGAACATGCAAAGATTATTGTTCGGGAGAACATCACTCAAGTCGTTCGCATAGATTAAAAAAGGAGAAGGCCAAGGATTGAACCTTGCAGCCCTCCAAACTGAACAAGAGATTGTTTTGACTAAAACATTGAATTTTTTGACTTGATTTCAGTAACCTGGGAGCGGTTTTCCAAGTACGCCTGAAGCAAATCAAGGATTTCTCCAGAGATTCCGACTTTTTAATTTTGTCAAGAGAATGGGGATGTCCATGCAATCAAAAGCTTTCGACAGGTAGGCGAAAAGCATGCGATTACACACTCACCCCTGTCGATTGCCTGAATGCATTCCGAGACAAACTCAATTAAGGCTAGCTTGCTTGACTTGCCTTTTCGGAATCCGAATTGTTTTGGAGAAAAAAATTGTTTGTTTCCATATATGCCATTATCTGCCAAAACATTTTGAAATTGATGGGAGAAGCGAGACTGGACGGTAATTGTTCATGTGTTTGTGATTGCCTTTTTTGAAAATAGGTTTGACTTTTGATGTTTTGAAACAATCAGGTTAAATGTCACTTTGAAGTGACATATTGATAAGATGCGTAAGAGGAACGGCGAGCTCGTCTCTTGGACACAATCTTCCAAGATTTTCATTGAGATCCCATCTACCCCAGATTAACTCTTAGGTTTGAAGTGTTTGAAAAGATTTACAGTGTCATTTTCAGAAAGAAAGGTGAAATCAGTGAGAACATTTAAAGTTACTATTGAATCTAAATTAGAACTGGGACTTGATTGGTGGGTTCTGGCTGCGATTGAGGAAAAAATTCATTAAATTTGTTGCTGATCAAAGCCAGATCTGAAATTTCCACACCATCTTCCTCTATGAGATATTGAGACCCCTCACCCTTGGACGATGGCCAAGGATTCATTGTAAAAACAATCAGAGTTTTGAAGCCTACTTTCAAGTTTGATTTTTTTGTGTTGTTTGACAGTTTTCCTAAACTGCATAGGCCTACTCTATACTGATATACTCACCCTCTCATTCATAGTTAGCTTGAAATGCCTAGTACCTGGGTAGGAACATTATAACAAAAAGGAAAATTATTGATCCATGAAAGTCTGTGCTTGCGCCTTGCGCAAGCACAGACTCATAACTCATAATAAATAAAACTATAATAATAATAACTAATTATTATAATAATAATAATTTATTAACTCATAATAAATAAAAATAGCATAAGTTCCTAAACAGGGGAGGAGTGGAGTTTTCGGAAGTGTTATGCACCGTTACAAGGGAGGGAGGGGGGTTCAACGCAGTGTACATAATTGTTAAACCTTAATACAGCGATACATTTCTTAAATTCATTCAATAATAATAAAAAGACAAAAGATTTATTTTTTTGAAGGGAAACCAGAGTGCGTTCGAAAATTTAAAATCACTTTAAAAATAAAGGTCTTTACTTTTTTGGGTAGAAAGGTGTGATAGCATATTTCTGTGTAAATTTTTTAGGGAGAGGATTATAGTCACACTCCAGCTATACTCAGTTCCACGTTCACCTTTCAGTATGGATTTACCATAAACTGTGTATTTCAAATGACCTTTTTATTTGTATTAGCCAAATTATGTTATAATCAGCTGATGATTTTATAACATGTTGATATCATATTTGTAAACAAATGTACCCAGCAAAGGTAATAGAATAGCTAGCTCCCATATGGCCTGTACTGAAAGGTGAATGTGTAATTGAGTATAGGCCACAGCTCTAGTCCGACCTAACCCAGGATTATTTCAAGTTTAGCAAATTTCCCTTTAGGGAAAAAGCTGTTAACGTAGTATGGTAAGACCTAAGCCCAAGTCCATGATAACCTTTGGGGATAAAAAAACACCATTAGTAGGGGTTGTTGGAGCTAGCCAGGCCAGCTGACATAGGCAAAATTATAAAATAATGTCGTAATTGTGACGTATGGGTGACGTGTTTTTGACGTATTGGTGACGTATTTGATGACGGATGTGTTACGTAGTGATGATGTCACTGAGGCGATGACGTGTAGGTTTAAAAGGTTGGGTTTTGAAGTGACGATGTCGAGGTGGACGTCGCGACGGCGACGCCGAGAGGCCGGTGGGACGGGGGACGGGACACGCCGAGAGGACGGTGGACAGCGCAGCGCGCCGGCCGGCGGTGCAGTGCGGCCGGGGTCACCAGTCGTACTGTGAGTGGCCAGGTCGGTTATACATAGATGGTTTTAACGTAAAGTCGTATTTTCGAAGTGTTGCGATGTTGCTTAATTAAGTATGAAATATAGTCGAAATAAGGAAAAGTGATTTTCCGAAGAATTAGTTTTACCGTACCGTCTAACATAGTGTTATGTTTAGTTTTTAATGTATACCGTAGCGTCGTCGCCAAAATAGCACTGAAACTTCCCGAGGACTCTAAATGAAATATATATTTCCGTATACGTACTATTGCGTGGTGAAAATTATACAAATCGTAGCCTCTTACTAATCGTAGGCCGGACTAATTAATGTAACTCTCCGAATACGCGAAAATTAAATATATGTTTACTATATACGCACTTGTGCATGCTCGCACTTAGAGTCTTAGTGGGTTTAATGTAGCGACGGCGTGAAATAGTGATAGGTAAATTTATTGTATTAACAAATAAAACACCCTAACGATTATTGTTTTAGAAACATGTTTGTAACATACTTGCTTCAAACATATATTATATCCCTAGGGATGCAGATAACAGTATTTTTTTTAAAAAATGAGCAAAATAGGCCTCCACATTTTAATTTGATCGGTGAATTTCCGACAATAAATTCATCCAGTCAATTGTGACGTGTATCCCGTTTTGCCCACTCCTTTTACGCCGACCCAACTGGATCAATTTATCATCGGAATTCACCGATCAAATTTTAGGCCCCCAGTGACAGGTTCGAACTAACCAACACTCACACGCACATCGTTGGCCAGACAGTGCACGTGTGGTAGCGATATAGCTACAGGGACCTAAGAGATAAGTTAGGAACTGTCTCATTTAACATGCAGTTATCGCGACAGACAACATTATCTATATGCTTGGAAGCACATCGTGTTTGCAGCGTACAACATGTGTCCAACTTGTTAGTGTCGCTGTTTAGCAGTAATTTATCAAACTAATTGCTTGCCTACATCACCACCAGGAGTCTCTGTGTTTCTCTGTCTGTATTAACGAAGTGTTTGCTCAAATCGCCGCAGGATAGCGTGCGAGTTAACTTTCGGAAAAATAAAATAATTTAGTGGATATTTTTACAATTTATTTAAAGAGAGGCTACGAGCATAATAAATTATAGGATAGTTTACGTAAATTTACTATATATTAACAACTTGACTTAACAAAACATCTAAGTATTAAAAATATGACTTGTATTGAAACATTTTTAATATTTTCAGACGATCGCTGAAAAAATCTTGGGTATTTGATAGTAGTTGCGAAACCGGGATTCTAGTACACAGTTTTGTTAAAACTATGGTGTTTGATCGTAGATGCACAAAATTAGGTACGAGCATAAAATTTATTATTTAAACCTTGGTGTTCCAGAGTAGATGTAAAACTGACGTTCTGGCACACAGTTATTTTTGAAGGTTGAGTAAATTAATTTTCAAAGATTTACTGGGGGCCCGCAGCTGCGAGTACTCGTTACGCGTGAAGTTTGGTAATTTTTTGTAACGAACATGTTCAAACAGGTTCAAGGTCATTTGACAATGTTAAAAAAGAAGGATCCCGACTGTACCAACTTCACGTCGGCGACCAGTCAGGAAAGGAAGGGTCTACCATAGTGCCTTCACGGCACCGACTGGAGACCCCTAGGGGGTTTTTGGGCGGCAGCAAACACATTGCTATAACCACCCGGGCTTTTAGGATGTGACGGGAGAAAGGTAATGGGACACAGTTTAAGTTTTACACTTTGGGAAAACAATGTTAGTAGTAGTAGTTATACGAGTACCCCATGCAAAGCGCAAGCCAAATAGCAGAAAATGACAGAAAAGAGAGAAGGCAAGGCATCGACCCGACAGGGCCAGACTGCACCGGGATCAGACAAGCAGCCTCAGCTCCGCAGCAGACTTGTCCAACGGTGGGGGCTGTATTTCCCAGGCATGGCAACAACACCCCGACGATGTCGCAAGTCAGCTCAAGAGGCCCACGGCGATCGGGACGGAAAGCCGCGTGGTTCAGAAGCGTTGAGCGCAGTGACATACTGTGACTGTTGTATGCGCGAGGTTCCATCCAAGGCGGTTACCACGCAGCGGGGATGCGTCTTGCAGTGAATCTCGCCTCGCTTCTTCCTCGAAGATCTCCGCCGTTTCGCTGTAGGTCTTCTGTGGAGGTCTGAAGATGCTTGGCTTGCCCCGGTGCAGTCGGCCCGTCGAGTGATGCCGAAGCAGTGTGCGACCCAGTTTTGTCAACTTTCCCGCTGAGTCAGCAGAAAATACAGCCTCCTCATTGGTTACAATGTCTCGACCAATGGGAGACGGGATGTAGTCAACGACTAGCACCGTGGCTCTGGGAGACAATTACTGCTACTCTGACGCACCTACCATCATGTTGAGGAAGCCTACCCGTCCAACGATGGTCACCCTGCCCCGCCGAGACCCATCTCAGCAGCTGGCCGCCAAGCGGACCAAGTCTATTTTACGACGCCCCGACCTGCAACCATCTGGCGACCGTCAGAGTACTGAGCCACGCAAGCGGGTGCATTTCGCCGACCTACCTCGCCGGATAATAGTTTCCAGCAATGCCACAGATGCCCACAGCATACTCCGGGAGATTCTTTCCGAGAGTCACGGTCCGGAAGCGGCCAAGATGTACGAGCTGCACGCTAGTACAGTGCTGCCGACTAGCAACCCGTTGATTCCCGAGGACGGCTATCGGATCCCGGTGATTGAGCCTTCGCATCGCAGAGCTGATCGCCACATTTGGTCGACAGCGTTTCCCGGAGTAAGAGGCCACCGCTTTTGGAAGCTGAAGTCGGGACAATATCGCCTGGTTGACTACCAAACAAATGGACAGCGCAGAGAAGTTTTACTCGGGCGCGGGAAGGATCTGGTCCGAACTACTCTACCTGTCGGCGTGGTTGGACCATCAGAGACAAGTGCAAACACCTACCTCGAGATTGAAGAGCTTCGAGATGGGTACTGTCGCAAGAAAGTCAGAGCGAAGTGGGTATCAGTATAATTTTACTGGTATATAAAAACGGCCTTTGTAAAGGCCACCAATTGTTCTCGTATTTGAACTCAGACACGCTAACTGGCAACACCCGATTTTTTCAATCCTTGCATTCAGTATTCTCCTCCTAAGACTATTACATCTGACCGTGGACATCTTTAAAATTATGTTAAGGCCTCCAATAGTTATACTTTATAACTCAGTCAAACTAACAGCCAACACCCGATACTTTCAAAAATCCCATCAGTAACACACTAACTATTACACCTTAATTATATTTCAGCGTGAATATTGTACACTTGTGGTCAACTTGAAATATATACCCCTGGAATCTAAAATATGAACTGTAAAAAACGGCCTTTCTAAAGGCCACCGTTTAAAATGCTGAGTCAGTGTCTTTTCAGCGCACCAATGGGAAGCTAGCAGCCGTGCATAAAACGCGTACCGGTTGCGATGTCTCACCATTCGTTCCAGCGACACTGAAGATAGAAGATGGGCTCCTCGAAGACACCTCGGAAGACTATTTTACGACGCCCCGACCTGCAGCCATCTGGTGAACGTCCAAGTTCTGAGCCACGCAAGCGGGTGCATTTCGCCGCAGATGTCTACAGCGACCCGACTCTGCAACGGATCCTGACCGAGATGACTGCCCCGCCAGCCTTGCTGTCACCGATCATAGAGCACGACGTGGACAAGATTATTGCCTCGGTCTCCAAGCGGAAACGCCTGCTGCTGGAGCGGCGGTTTTTGACCCCGTTCAAGTTTAAGTTCGCCGGGGTGAAGTTTTGGCGGCTGTATCGGTTGCGAGCCGGACACTACGATCTTGTCTGGTTCGACTACATACTTGGCGAGGCTTTACTACGGCGGGGATCCTCGACGCCCATGTTCAAAGTCCGCCTGCCTTTGTGGATGGCGTGGCCGTGGATGGCGACTCATCTCGAGGTCGGATGTCGGAGCGCAAAACTCGGTCGGCGGATGGCAAGTTGGATTCGCCGCTTGTCTTCTAGCTACATAAAAAACGGCCTTTCTAAAGGCCACCATTTTGTCACTCGTTTTTAACTTAGTTTGCGTACATCATGGGCGAGGGCTAAATGTTGTAGAGTCAAGTTAATCTACCCTAATTTTAATCCTTGCTTTCAGTGGCATCCGCCCTCTAACTAATTCCACTAAACATTCGGGCTTAAAATTATATTTGACCTGACTTGTAAAAATAGTGGGCAACTCAAAAACTATCCTCCCTGCTTTGTAAAAAAATAACATAGTAAAAACGGCCTTTGTAAAGGCCACCAAGTTGACATCGGTTTTAACTCAGACTAGCTAACATTTAACGCCCGACCAATAGAAAGAGAGTGCTGAGTAAGCAAAGTGTATATAAGGAGAGACAGTTGTCACATGAAATCATTCTTCCTTCGCATCGACAACTGCACTCATCGCAGCAACCATGGCAGACGTCTCCGAGCAAGAGCTTGGTAAAGCCGTTTCGTCGATCTTCGATCCCCCGGACGAAGCTCCCGCATCCCCCCATCTGATCAGCCCCACGAGTCCACTACGTTTCGGCCCAGCTGAGGATCAGTCGTCCGACGAAGAGACACGGATTTTCATCTCGAAGAACGACGGGTTCGTCCCGAAGGAGGCTAAAACACCGAGAGTAATGTTTCGCAAGACCCCTCGGTTGAAAAATGCCCCGATCTGTAGTGCAACCATCAAAAGGGGAGACAGAAAAGGAGAAGTCTGCGGAAACTACTGCAAAATCGGAGAGGAATTTTGCTCCAGACACACGAAGAAACCAACCATTGACTATGAAACTTTTGCGGTAAATACTAGCTTTAAACGGCTGAAAGTATCAAAGAGGTACAGACTACTGAAACCTTTGAATGCGTATAGTGTCATACTTGAATGTGATGGACGAATTTTACGGGTAAGACTGCCCAAACCATTATTACCGATACCTAAGACTGGGTACTTGAAATTTGAGAGAGCGACAAGTGGATCACGTCCGATGGGAATGTGGGAGTAAATCTCGGATGTAGCAGCACTTTAAACGGCCTTTCTAAAGGCCACCAAGTATTTCAATCGTATTTAACTTATGCCTTGCCAAAGTGTCTTATTGTTACCGTCCATACCAACAGCCTGGTGCTATTTGTTCAATGAGAAGTATTTCCCTGAGGGCTAAACGTTGTAGATTCAAGTTGATCTAACTTTATTTTTTGTATTCGGTAGCAACCGCCCTCTAACTATTACCGCTAAACACTCGGCTATAAAATTATGTTTCACCGTGACTCCCGTAAAATAGTGGACATTTAAAAACTATCCCCCTGCTTTCTAAAAAATGATCTTTTAAAAACGGCCTTTGTAAAGGCCACCAAGTATTTCAATCGTTTGTATGACAAAGTGTCTAGTTGCTACCGTCCACATAACAGACTGATCCTTATCTCCCATTAACACTTACATCAGCACTTATCCCCCCTTAAATCGCCTATAAAAGGGGTTCCTCACATGTTGTAAAATCATTCAGCTGCTTGCACCAGGACGGATAGTCTCGAGATATGGCGCCGAAGGAGAACATCTTCCCTCTACCCAGCACAATTGTTGGTATAATGAAAAATCTTCCAGTGGTTACCCACCCAGAAGAAGAGGAAGAAGAGGAAGGCGAAGTGATTGACAACGCACTGATTGACAACGCAGTGTTTGACGACGCAGTGATTGACAACGCAGTGATTGACGAGCAGAGTGAAGCTGGAAGTGTTGAAGGTGGAGGAATGGAAGAAATAGAGGAATTGAGTGATGTAGACTCTGAAACAATGAGTATATATCAACAACTACTCTGTTTCGAAGACATCAAGAATTCCTGCTCCTTCGACCAAGAGACTCCAAGTACACCAGCAATTGTGATGGGCTTGCTTTCGATGCCATGAGGGGAGTGTACTACGTTCCTCGTCGCTTATTCCCTCCGGATGAGTCTGACGATGAATCCAACTAACTTCGGCGGCCACTGCAAGCAGCCACAAACGGCCTTTCTAAAGGCCACCAATGTTTCCAATCGTTATTACTCTCAGCTTGTAGCTAACAAGAACTATATTATTTGTTGCAATAATTAATTGTAAACTTAATAGAAGAGGTGACGTTTTCTTCACAAAACGTAATGTATACCTCAAAACCAAAGTTTTAAAAGTAAATCCGACTAACTTCGGCGGCCACAACGGCCACCAATGTTTCCAGTCGTTATTACTCTCAGCTTGTAGCTAACAAGAACTATATTAATTGTAAACTAAGTCGAAGAGGTGACATTTCTTCACAAAACGTAATTTATACCTCAAAACCAAAGTTTCAAAAGTAAATATACGTATCTACTGCTTATTGTCATCACTTTTTTTCTGCTGACTAAGGTGGAGTGATTTAATTGGTCATTTTATTTTGCTTACTAATCATGTTTATATGGTATAAATAGCAGTACTCCCTACAAGACCCTCATTCACTCACTGCAGCTCGGCCGCCAGGATGGTGTACACCATTTCATACTACCAAACTGCCGGGAGGGTTCCTCGCCAACCGCTGTCTGTGAAGACCCTTAGCCAACATGTCCCAATTTATTGGGAAATGCAGGTTAAGCCGTGGGACAAACGGGATGTTCGAGCCGTGAGGAACATGCTGGGTCGCATCCAATTCGACGGCCGAGAGAAGACCATCACGCTAAAGGTGGAGGCCAAGCTGAACATCACGCCTACACCATTGGATGAAGACTTAACACTCAGGGCGAATGTCATGAACGACCTAAGACGGCTTTTACATCTACGGCGAAAGGTGGCAGTTTCCATCATCGTCGAAGACTAAACGGCGGCCGCTGCAGCCCTCTACAAACGGCCTTTCTAAAGGCCACCATTATTTTCAATCGTATTAAACTCTCCGCTTGTTGCTCGATCTAAAATATTGACTAACTTTGGTTGTATTTGTTGTTTATTTTACTAAAACCATATAGAAGTTTTATTTGTAAAACATTATCTAAGGAGTAACGTATGTCTCATTCCTAACTTTTCAACATATTATCAAGTCCCTTCGCCCAGTTACTTATTATTATTATTGTCGTCAGCACTTTAATCAGCTGACTAAGGGGCTGTTATATTATTGGTTCATGTTTTTGCTTACTCATCACAATTCTAGAGTTAAAAAGCCATACGAAAGACGCGATCCTCACTATTTGCTGCTCGTCTCTCCTAGCACCATGGCTCCTAAAGACGTACCACACCACTGGCATAGCACAGAGGATATTTTGACAGATACTCTTCTATTAGCAGCAGATGTTCCAGATGACGAATCTGTTGTTTCTGAAAGCTCGGAAGATATTTTCGATATTTTTGACGAATCTTCCGACGAATTGGAACTCCTACTGGTTGAAGATATTTCTGATACCGATGATGATAGTATTATATATATCCAGCTTCAAGACCAGTCTGAAGACGTCTCTCATGAACACTCCGGTAGATCTACTCCAGCACTCCCTGAAGAGCAAACAGTAAGGAGGCGGCTTTTTGAAGAGTGTAGCAGTGATGATGAAGATGATGATGATGGAGTAGCATACTTAGACAACTAAAAAATCACTTTTATAAAACGGCCTTTCTAAAGGCCACCATATTGTTCACTCGTATTTAATCTCAGCTATGCAATGTTGACTTAGTTATGGAATAGGTAAATACTATAAAAATAATTCGTGGATTGTTAACTTACCCAGACATTATTCCTAAATTCAAGTGGAAAATATAATATGAGAGTACGATATAAAAATGAGTAAATTCCAACGCAAATAATTTGTACTACTGGTGAATTAACTTGTAACTTGTAACTTGTGTTTGTAATAAAGTATACAAAAGGTTTGATAACACGCACCATCAATGCTCAAGTACAGTTGTTTATGGCAGCGAGCTGAGTCACATACGATTAGATCTATTGGCGGCCTTTAAAAAGGCCTTTTGTAGCTGGTGTATTTCAACATACAGCGAGAATAATATCGAGTAAAACTTGTACTTTATTATTCTCTGAGTTGTGAAGATGGTGTGGATGTGAGTGTTTCAGACTCCTCCAACTGTTGCTGTAGGATTTTAATGTACTTGATAGCCATCACTAGAGTTTGATATTCCGATTGAATATTGTAGGCCAAAGGTATAACAGACCTCAACTTTACAAATCCGTTTTTCCTTTCATTTCTTAGTCTACTTTGACGTTCTCTCTCTCTCCTTAGTCTTCTTTCTCTCTGATCAAACGAATGTTGAGGAGGGCGATCCATGGTTTTTTACTGTTTGTACTCTCCTGAGGTTAACACCACAATAAGTCGTTAAACAAAAAGCAGCTTTATAAAAGCACTACCCCCCCCCCCCCGAGTTTCCTCGAAACATTATCGTTTTGATGTTCTGTAGTAAGTAAAATATTGAATTTTAAAAAGAAATTAAGTAAAATGTATTGTGTCCGGTTTAGCGAATGTTTTTCAATAGTATTTCATTTAACTAACCATCACCTTCATTGTCAGACAAGTGGTCTGCGCCTAACAACCTTTCCATTGCTGCTATTGCATCCCTTGAATGTAATGGGATTGTGCTTGAAACTTTGTTTTCCTGGATAGGCTGGTCTTCACTGATACGATTTGGGACGGATGGTTCTTGTTGAAACGGTGGGGTAGTGGTAGATACTTCTGAGACTTGCACAGCTTGAGCCATCTCTCCTCAAGTGATACCATTGAAATGGCGGGTCATTTGCTAGTCACATTGATGTAAGATAATGTTTAAACCATCCAATCAAAAGAGAGTGCTGATGTAGCAAAAAAAATAACCAATGGGAAGGTAGTGCTGGTGTCAGCATTTGTTATAAAGCCGCGAAATGTGAAATTTTATCCTCATTACCTTATCTGCAGCCATAGATATCACATCGAAACATAATTTTGTTACCCCAAGATGTATTACTGTCAAATTTGCAACGAAGAATTTACAGATGAGACTATTTATCTCTCTCACTGTGAATTATTTCATAACGTACCTCAAGTAGACTTATCTGACTGTGAGACCCATCCTGATTTTGAGGATTTTCTCAACGATACAGAAGAAACTCAACAGTACAACAGACCCAGCGTTATTGCTTACGCTCCTCCCAGAGAGCAACTAGAACATTCAGACCAGCAAACCAATAGTGAACCTGATGTAACAGTTGAACTATTGGCTCAAGCTTTTGAGGGCTCCGTAGGAAGACACTATCGAGTAAGAAATAACAGTACTCTCGATTTAGACACATTTTTGGCAAGAGTGAAGACTCTTATTCTAGAACGATTGCAGTATGAGCGTAATAGATTATATTTTATGAAATTCGGATTGCTCTTGGATACTACTTTTAACAACATCGATGGAGAGGCATCCAACAGGGGCTTTATTTCTAGAAATAGAAATGTTATTGAAACCACTGATTTGACTGAAGTTGTGGAAGAATGTATTCAAGAAATAATTCTTAAAATAACGGAGCACGAAGCACGTGGTTCAGGATGGTCCTTTTCAACCGTAAATAGTCTGGATTTGCGAGTGCATAAACATGGATACGGAGATCGTGGGAGTAGTTACATCCCCTTACCCAAGAAGATAAGGAGTACTGGTTCATGCATTAATGTTCAAAACCACGATAACGAATGTTTCCGATATTCAATGTTGGTAAAATTCTTAATAAGTGACAATGAACATCACGTACACAGGCCAAATGCAAGATTCCAAGTTTACAATTATAGATACAACTTCAACGGTCTAAACTATCCTGTATCTCTGGCAGATATTAAGCGATTTGAAAAAAAGAATCCAGGTGTTTCGGTAAATGTGTTCGGTCTAGATGATAGGAACAATGTATACCCTTTGAAAGTTGTTCCTCAAGAGTTAGCTGATCACACTGATTTGCTGTTAGTTACCAGTGATAAGGTTTCACATTATGTGTACATTAAAGATTTTAACAGACTCGTACATAAACAGTTAACGAAAAGACATAATTCAATTACAGTATGCAATAGATGTTTCTGTTTCAAAAGCAATGATAGGGGAGGTCGTACATGGTTGTCAGAACACACAAGACTTTGTGGCAACCATTCTGCTGTAAAGGTTGTACTACCTACAAGAGAGAGATCGATATTAAAATTTAACAAAGTACATAACCAGTACAAAATCCCAATTGTTATCTATGCAGACTTCGAATCTTGTCTAATACCCATGGAGAATGAAGATCCTGACGCACCAGACAACGGAAAATACCAAAAACATGAACCAAATAGCTTCTGTATTCTGGTTAAATCAACCCTTTCGAATGAATGTCTCCAGCAATACAACATTCCAACAGAACCTATACTTTATCGTGGACAAGAAGCTGCAAAGAGATTCGTAACTGACCTTTACAGTATAGCTGAAAAAGTATCATCGTTGTACAGTATCATTGTTCCAATGAAAGACCTTACAGATCTACAAGAACTATCTCACCAAGTTTCCGACACTTGTTACTTATGCGGACATGAATTTACTGATAACAACATTAAAGTCTACGAGCACGATCATTTGACAGGAGACTACAGAGGAGCGGCTTGCAACGCTTGTAATATTAACTATAAAATACCTAAATTCGTTCCTGTAGTGTTGCATAATTTAAGTGGATATGATGCGCACTTTATTATACCGCAACTTGGGGAGGAAAATGGTCGTATTGACGTACTGGCCTTGACAACGGAAAAATTTATTAGTTTCACGAAAACTTATAAAGATATAAAATTACGATTCATCGATTTCTTGAGATTTCTACCCTTTAGTTTGAGCACTCTTTCCAAAAACCTGCAGAGGGATGACTTTGTTGAAACAAGAAAGCTGGTTCCCGACGAAAAGATGGATCTGGTGCTGAGAAAGGGAGTTTTTCCCTACGATTATATAGATTCCCTGGAGAGATTCGAAGAAACGTCCCTACCGCCTCCGGAAATGTTTTACAACAAACTCAATGAATCGGAAATTGACCCAGAAGACTACGACCACGCTATGAGAGTTTGGAGGGAGCTCAATATGTCAACGTTAGGAGACTACAACGATTTCTATGTCCGATTGGATGTCACTTTACTTTGTGATGTTATGGAACAGTTTCGAAATGTGTGTATGTCAGCTTATGGACTAGATTGCTTTTATTACTATACCTCTCCAGGATTAGCTTGGCAAGCCATGATGAAAGAGACGAAATGTGAACTTCAACTTCTGACGGATATTGACATAGTTCTCATGGTGGAAGCCGGAGTTCGAGGTGGGCTTACAAATGCTGTTACTCGATATGTTAAAGCGAATAATAAGGATCTTCCGAATTTCAAACCCAACGAAGAGTCAGTCTACATAGGTTACTTCGATGCAAATAACCTGTACGGTCTAAGCATGTGCCAGCCACTTCCACACGGTGGCTTTTGTTGGGTAAATCCTGATAATCTAGGGGACATTCTTAGCATTCCTAAATATGGTGATGTAGGGTATATTTTGGACTTTGAATATCCTGAACATCTTCACGACGAACATTATGATTTGCCCCTACTACCGAGGTCAGAAATTCCTCCCACGGGAAAGCATCAAAAACTCTTGACCACCCTAGAAAACAAGAACAATTATATTGCTCACTACTGGACCGTGCAACAAGCTATAGATTTAGGAATAAGAATTTTGAAGGTTAATCGAGTACTTCAATTTTCACAGAGCTGTTGGCTGAAGAAATACATTGATTCAAACACCTCCAGAAGAGCAGCTGCAACGTCAAATTTTCAAAAGGAATTCTTCAAACTTATGAATAACAGCATCTATGGAAAATGTCTAGAGAACAAAATCATATGAATTTAAGACTTGTTAATGACAAAAAGAAGTTTTTGAAATTCGTTCAAAAAGCAAACTTCAAAACGTCTATTATTATAAATGACTCTCTCGTGGCTGTATGCATGAATAAGACAAATATTGTGTTGGATAGACCTCTCTACGTTGGTATGTGCGTGCTTGATATTTCAAAGACGCACATGTATGATTTTCATTATAACAAGATGGTAAAATTTTACAAAAGAGATCGAATTGGTATCAGATATATGGACACAGACGGAATCATTTATTGGATAAAGACTCTGGACTTATACGAAGATCTGAGGACCTTCCCTTACAGGGGTGATTTCGACTTTTCCGACTATCCGACTGATCATAAAACTTACGATAAGTCAGTCAACAAGAAAGTTCTTGGGAAGTTTAAGGATGAGACATGTGGAATACCCCTGGAAGAGGTTGTAGCACTCATGTCCAAAATGTATGCCTTAAAATTATTTATCAATGATACGTCAACTTCGAGACAAGAGGACGACGAAGAGAGAGGAGTAGTCAAAAAAGCAAAAGGAGTAAGGAAATTGTATCTTACAAGAAATGTTAAATTCGAACACTACTACAACTGTCTCTTTAGAGGTACTGAGTACAATGCAACGTTCAACACAATTCGGAGCTTCAACCACAATCTATTTAGTATCACAGTGACTAAAAAATCGCTCTCAGCAAACGATGACAAGAGAGTGATCCTTCACGATAAAATTCACACTCTTCCTTACGGTCACTATTCACTGAGGGAAATTCATTGAAAATTTTGAAGAAAAACCCTTTTTGCTACCCTCTTAATGCCCTACTTGCTAAATATCACCATAAAAAAGGTCTTTCTCAAGGCCAACAAATGTCACTCGTATAACACTCACTTGCGCCCCTATGAAAAGCCTTAAAATCATACAACCCACTGTCAGTTTTGTCATTACGCTTTCGTTGTAAATAAGAGTAGTACGATGGATAATAGAAATCTTGTTATTGAAGAATTGCACAAACCTGCCCGAAAAAACTTTCCTAGACGACAGACAGTCTTGAAAGGCATAAACGACCTATACCAAGGAGATCTCGTGGAATTAATACCTCACAGCAGAGTAAATAAAGGATTCAAATATATCTTAACCGTTCTTAATTGTTTTACGAAGGTAGCTTATGCTGTTCCTCTGAAAGATAAAAAAGGACAAACAATTACCAGTGCAATGGAGGAGGTATTGAAAAAAATTAAGGGACGTATTTTGAATCTTCAAACAGATGATGGGAAGGAGTTTTTCAATAAAGACTTTTCACGGTTAATGAAAAAATATAAAATAAACCATTACTCGACCTTTAGTGAAAAAAGGCTGCTATTGTAGAACGCTTCAATCGCACTTTAAAAAGTGCAATGTACAAGAAGTTTTCAGAACGAGGATCGTACGTATGGTATGATATCCTCCCCATGCTGAGAAATGACTACAATGAAAGAAAACACCGTACAATCGGGATGAAACCTATTGAAGTAAAGAAAAAACACGAATCTGACTTGTTAAAGCGCATTAAAAATAAAACCAAACCAGCCATTGACAAAAGAAAATCTCCCAAATTTGCTATAGGGGATAAAGTAAGATTGAGCAAATACAAACACGTGTTCGCTAAAGGATATCTTCCAAATTGGACAAACGAAGTATTTACCGTTCACAGAGTGCAACCTACTATCCCTGAAACTTATATACTTAAAGATAGTAAAGGTGAAATTTTGCAGGGAGGAATTTACGGTCATGAAATGTTGAAATCAAGATCAGGAAATGTTTATTTAGTGGAAAAGATTTTAAAAAGGAAAGGAGATCGAATTTTGGTCCGTTGGTTAGGATTTAATAAATCGGAGGATTCGTGGATAAACAAAAAGGACTTGCTTTAATATTGTGTTGTCAGTAGGAAAGTAACACTAGATCGAGCAATTACAAGTTCCATTGTGAAATGGAGGTTATAAGGCAAAATGAAATACTTGATATTAATAACATAGATCATTTGACTCCAGATAGCTTTAATAACGCTGTAAGTAAGCACGGAACTTTGTTTCCAAACACGGTTAGATGTATTATCAGCGGACCATCAAACTGTGGAAAGACTAATGTAGTTTTTAATTTGATAACTAAACAAAATGGACTAAGTTTCGATAGTATATATATATTTTCGAAGTCTTTAAATCAACCAAAATACCAATTATTACAAAGGATTTTAGATGATGTGCCAGACGTTTCATTTTACAAGTTTGATGCTAGCAGTGAGATTATGGAACCAAATGAAGCTAAACCGCACTCAATTTTTATTTTCGACGATGTTTCAAGTGAGAACCACGAAAGAATAAGATCGTATTTTTCAATGGGTAGACATAATCAAATCGATTCCATTTACATTGGACAAACGTACAGCAAGATACCAAAACAGTTAATCAGAGACAATGTAAACTTTTTAATTGCTTTCAAGCAGGATGAGAAAAATCTTAAACATGTGTACAATGATCACGTTGGAGCTGACATGAGTTTTGAGAAATTTCGTGAAATTTGTGGAAAAGCTTGGAAAGAAAAATACGGGTTTATTGTTATCGACAAAGAAAGACCAATGGATAAAGGTCGCTACAGGATTGGATTCGATCAATTTGTAATTGTACATTAAAAGTATATAAGTATATTTAATCTTTAGTATGTCTTTCGAAGTCGTAGAGTAAAGAGGACAACAATCATGACGGGTCGAAAGGAGTTGCTAAGTGAAATAAAAGCGCTAAGTGACTCAATACGAAAGAAACATCAAGCATTAAAATTAGGGCTTACGGAAAGAAACCGGTTTTTAGAAGAAACATTTAAACCGATTGTCGACCCTCTTAACAAATTGAATGATACGTTAAAAAAACCATCTCTATTGACAGATGAAATATCACCTAAAAAAGAACTTAAGACAACCGAAACGGAAAGTTCTGCTAATGATACAGAATCGTATAGTAAATCAAGTGACATTATTATAGAGGAGGAGGAGGAGGAGGAGGAGGAGGAGGAAGAGGAAGAGGAAGAGGAAAAAGAAGGGAACTTAACAGAAGAGGGACATCATGAGCATTCTGAAGATCAAACTGAATCACCAACAAACATCAGTATTTTGAGTCAGGAAATTGGGAATAAAGGACCATTGTCAAGAAAATATATATTAAAAATGTTACACAGTGGTCGTAAAAGTGCAAAATATCACGTGTACGGTGCACGTCTAGAAAACGATGGACTCAGGATAGGTGATAGTAACTTATCTGTCGATGATAAAGATAATATAATTATAAAAGGTCAAACATTTAAAGGTACGGCTGGGTTGTTCGAGTTGATATTCAAACCTATTCCTACAAAGTACTCGAGAAATGATTTAAATAACTTCAAAAAAATTTGTATACTAACGAATTCTCATAGGAAGGCGTACTCTCCTTCCACCCCTATACATAGGAACAGATCTGAAAAGTACAGAAACATAATCGCAAAGCTGTTTTCTAAATATAGAGGTAAAAGTCGTTCCGTTAAAGGTTAGGGGATGACGATGAAATCAATGTACGAGACTAATATAATTTATTATAACGATGTGAACAAACTGGTTGATAGAATGCGGTTGTTGTATGAATCAATTCAGGCTGGACACAATGGATTAGATAGTGAAATGGTAGCATTAACAGAGGAGTTGAAAAGTAGGGGGTTTATAGTGTAAACACTCAGTCTTAAAATGAGTGTGGATAAGTTCGGTCGCCACGAGTCCTCTGTTGCTCGTGAAGTTTTAAGAGGTCCTCCTGGTGAAGGATTCTATTTAACGCAGGACGGTCATTATGACCTGAAAAGGAAACGTATTTGTAATTTAGCAGATGCTATTGATAGTGAAGAAGCCGTAAACCTGAAAACTATCCGTACAATTTCCTTACATTGTGACAGTGACGATGGCATGTTTGATGCTAAAAACAAATTAATAAAAAACGTAGCTACTGCCATAAATGACACGGACGCTGTAAATTTTGCACTTCTTTCTCAAGAAATAAACAAACTAAAACAAG
This sequence comes from Flexamia atlantica, assembly GCA_035578135.1. Classification (NCBI taxonomy): domain Eukaryota; kingdom Metazoa; phylum Arthropoda; class Insecta; order Hemiptera; family Cicadellidae; genus Flexamia; species Flexamia atlantica. The sequence continues at coordinate 89,418,613 of JAQJVK010000001.1, forward strand.
ACCTATACGATAAACTTGAAAAATTGTCATCTACAGTTCCACTTACCATTAGTTCCTTTGCTAAAAGTGACAAAGAAAACTCGAACAATATATATTACACATATAATGTTACAAATGAGAAAAATGACGCATTATCTCTTCCGCATTCACATGAAAAACCTCACGTTAATCTTATTGTATAAAATAAAATGAGAAACGACAATGGATTCATTTGTTGTTCAACTCCCATGAGAAGAGGAGGAGGACTCACTAGTTCTGCAGTTTCTATTTTCAAAAAAGCCATTCACACTTTACCAACAGGAAATCTTGTGAACACAGCTATCGACGCCTTGCCAATAGAACTTCATATCCCGGGTGGATATCAGTATTGTGGACCAGGGACAAAATTACGTCAGCGATTGGCTCGTGGGGACCCTGGTATTAATAAATTGGACGAGGCCTGCAAGGAACACGATATAGCATATTCGAATTACACCGATACCGAAAGAAGAGCGATTGCTGACCGGGCTTTGGCCGAGAGAGCTTGGCAAAGACTTAAGTCTAGTGACGCTAGTCTTGGTGAACGAGCAGCCGCTCTAGCGGTAACAGCAGCCATGAAAGCAAAGACTGCAGTGGGAGGTGGATCGAGAAGGAGAAAACGAAATGTACGCAAAAGAAAAGTTTCTGGAGGAGGCAAGAGAGCTAGAAATACTAATTCCCATGGCAAGCGAAAGAGAAAAAGATCCTGTAAATGCTCTAAAAAAAAGGTAAACGGAAGAGGCTTGTATTTAAAACCTTACCGTGTATACTGAGTGAGAAAAATAAGTTAATAGTACCAAATAAAGCATTGAGCAACACGGATTTGGAAAGATACGCATTTTGCCTAAAAATTCCATTTTTTAGGGGTGTGTTTATGCGCAATGACTTGCCAAATAATATTTGGAAAAACGAAACTGCAATTGTAAATCTTGATGATGCCAACGGTGTTGGTACACACTGGGTCTGTTACAAAAAAATCATGGATTCTGTTTATTATTTTGACAGTTTTGGAAATCTTCCCCCTCCAATAGAGCTAAAGCAATATTTCGGTGAAGGATCTAAAATCTTTTACAACTACGATCAAAAGCAAAGTAGAGACTCGTCGGTTTGTGGACATTTATGTTTGGAGTTTCTAGCTACTAGCGTTAGTCAACTTCATGATGGCGTCTTGTACAGTAACCATTAATGGTTGTTCGTCAACTTTACGGAGCACCCTTTTCCCACCATTGCAACTGACACCTAACAGACAGTGGGAAGTTGCACTGTTGGATTTTTCTACATATAATTCAATTCCAAACATAATAGAAGGAGTCAACAATAAGCTTCACTACATTCGTAATAAAAATAGTCAAGATTCGTATGGAGAAACTGAGGTTGTTGAGATTACAACCGGTTCATATGAAATAACGGACATTAACAAAGAATTTCAGAACCATCTGGGAAATGATGTCATTGAACTGCGAGCTAATAACAACAACTTAAGAAGTGAAATAAAGTGCAAATATTTCATCGACTTTACTCAACCGGCTCGATCGGTTCCTTGTTAGGATTTCCACCCTTTTCATCGATACTTGAACCAAACGTTTCTCACACAAGTCCAAAAACTGTAAGTATTGTTAAAGTTAACGTAATCAATATTACCTGCAACATAGTTCAAGGTGCTTATAAGGATGGGCCAAATCAGCATATATTGCATTCGTTTTACCCAACTGTACCGCCAGGATTTAAGATAGTTGAAAAACCACATAACCTAATTTATCTCCCATTAAACACCAGTCACATATCGGACATCGTGCTGAACGTACGAGATCAAGACGGAGACGAAGTAGATTTTAGAGGAGAAGTTATAACTATACGTCTACATATCAGACAAGTGTCGTTAGGTAACAATGGGTCTTAATTTTGCATATAATACCAACGAAACCTCGGAGAAGTTCAGTACCACTCGGAACGAGGAGTGACTAAGTAGGGAGAACGTGCAATTTCTGGAAAGACTGGGATTTATAGTTAACAAATATGGACATACTGGACATAAAAAATGGTCCAGTTTTCGACGAAACGTTATGGGAGAAAGAGTATCACTCACACAACCCTTACGCTTCATCGAAATTGGGAAACAATGATGAGATACGAATTCCAATACAACATCAAGATGCTTATACATTGCCTTGTGAAAGCTATATTTATATTGAAGGAAGAGTAACAACGACAAATGGGGACGCTGGATCAAAAGTGCCTTTCACTAACAATCCCATGGCTTTTTTATTTGAAGAAATTCGATACGAATTATCAGGGATCGTTGTTGACTCCACAAAGAAAGTCGGAGTTAGCAGTACAATAAAAGGATTGGTTTCACTGTCACCAATTGAATCAAACTCATTGATTACAAGTGGATGGGTATTGCCAAGTGAAACGAAATTCACTCCAAATACAAATGGTTATTTCGATTTTTGCGTTCCTTTGAAACTTTTATTAGGATTTGCTGAAGACTACAAAAGGATAATAATTAATGTTAAGCAAGAATTGGTTTTATTGCGATCATCCTGCGATTCGGATGTGATAGTAGCTGACTCTGGAACGTCCACAACAACACTTGATTGGAAGCTAACTCTAGATAAAGTTGTTTGGAGAGTGCCGCATGTACGATTGGCTGACGAACGGAGAGTAGGACTATTAAAGATGCTCAATTCTGACAGAGATATAGTTGTCCCGTTTAGAAACTGGGAAATGCATGAATGGCCAATACTACCGACAACACAGCGTCAGACCTGGGCTGTAAAGACATCAAGCCAATTAGAAAAACCTAGATATGTGATTTTTGCGTTACAGACCAACAAAAAGTCGAATATCACAGCTAACGCAGGTAGTTTTGACCATTGTAAACTAACAAACGTCAAGTTGTTCCTAAATTCACAATTCTTTCCTTACGACAACTTGAATGTTATGTTTTCAAAGGATAGATTTGGAATTTTGTATGATATGTACGCCAGATTCCAATCGTCATATTATGGAAGAACGAATTCGCCTCTTCTGAACCCCAAAATGTTTAAGGACATTGCACCTATTGTAGTAATAGACTGTTCAAAACAAAACGAATCTGTTAAAACGTCTACAGTTGATATTCGGATAGAATTTGAGTTGGAGGAAAACATTCCTGAACAGACAACAGCATATTGCTTGATACTTCATGATACAATCATAACGTATACCCCCTTGACAGGAGTTGTAAGGAGAATGTTATAGATTTCATTATTTTCCCCCAACCATCAACACCGAGCTCATAAAAGCGAAGTCAATCGTCGGTACATTAGTTTATCTTCTGTCAGCAGAGTGGTAACATCGCATCTAAAACAATGGATAATACATCGTTAGATAGTGCAAAGGAAATCTTAACCGACAAAAATTTGGAGCCGGCCACAACATCAAATGGATATCCGATGAGTCGTGATCCCAGAAAAATTGTAGCAGACGCAAGTTCGAATGAAAATGTTGATAATACAGACACTAGAGCTCATTCTACAACGACAGTTTTGGAAAACAAGTCTACCGAGGAACTCAACGTAAACGATGATACAAGATCTTCAAAAGAAGTCAAAGAGGAACTTCTAGAGTTTATAAAGTTCAATGAAAATAATCCTCCAACAAAAAGGAAGAGATTTGAAGATGAAGATAAATTAATGTTAACAACAGGTATATTTCTACGAGCTATGTACCCGTTGAACGAAAACATGGATAAGACTATCACGGCTGGAGTATTTAAATCGTTGAATTTTAAACCCGCGGTTCTTCTTAACCAAAGTGGAAAAACATCTATAGTGCTTACCGTTGAAATGTGGGACAGATTTACCAAATATATCTCCATTATTGAAGCATATCTTTTCAACAATTTGACTGGGAGAAAAACAGCGATGGGGTTTGACGAATCAGACTTGGAAATCGACAATATCCGACTCAGAGGAACCCAATATGTGAGATTCAGGGACTTGTCCAGACACAACAAAAAGATACTTTTGACTTATGAGGAATTTTGTATCCTCTCCAATCTGACACCTGTAATAATCAGATACTTACAACAGCTCACGTCATACAGTTCGATTATCTTTGACTATCTCGATAGTTGTATGATCAGAAACCCTAAAGTCCCATTGCTCTACGGGCCGTTGGATAGCTCTGTATATAACCGCTTGCCTCAAGAAGTGTCGTTTTACAGAAACACAGAAATTTTGCGCAATCAGCTCAAAAGCGAAATCGTCAAACCGGAAGACTCTACGACTAACGGCCCTGAAGACAAGAAAGAAGAACCTGCTACGAACGATCATGAAGACGAGAGCAAAAATGAGGCCGATGAAAATAACACTTTGTAAGTGGTAAAATACTGAAATGCCCGCTTTTTTAAAACGCCTTTTGCATGACCTTGAAAAATAAACAAGGCACGAAAATTATTATTCTTCTCTCCTGTAATAAATATGGTGCAAGTCGAAAACGTTGTCAGTCTTTACTCAGTGATCATGGAGAAAAACTCTCAAAAAAGTATGATCAGATACTGTTGTGAAAGTAAGTGTTTTACTCGGCCCATATGTCAAGTAGATGGGATGGCGTGTAGGCGTTGTGAGAATTTTGGTTTTTGCAGATGTCTTTGCGAATCGTTTAAAGCTGAAACACCAAAGCCTGTCACTCTAAAAATCTACAAGACTCCACATTTTTGGACTTGCTGTGAAGAAACGTGTTCCAAGTTTCATTATGAAGATTTATCGTATCCTTGTTCCACTTGTTTTCCTAAGCCTCTCTGTGAATGTAAATTAAAACATTGTAAAAATAGAAACGATTGGTCCTCTTAAATAAGACAGTGGATAAAACATATTACACTTCCATATTTGTGTCAGTGTCATCAAGTTGCTCAGAAAAATGGACAGGACGGTTACATTTTATGATGAAATTACACCACCTCCCAAAAGATGTGCTGTAGAATTTCAAGCATTTAGGAACAATCGAAACCAGTTTGTAATTAAAGAGCTTGCATTTTTCGATATATCAACTAATGTTGTAAATTATTTTCTATTCAAACCGCCTTACCCTTTTAGACTTTTGAACAGTAAGAGTGCAAGAACCAACATTTGGATAACAACACATCTCAACCACATCGAATGGGATGAAGGTTTTACACAGTACAAGGAGCTCCACAATATAATGCGTCACTACTGTCGACAGTACGACGAAATTTACACTACCGGAAGTGAAAAAACCAAATGGATCGAAAAATACTGTAAGTGTAACGTAACAAATGTTACACTAGACAAAGACTTTGCAACGCATTTAAACGGTCTATGCATCGGAGTGAAAAATCCTCATCATAAGAACACTAATTGTGCATTATCTCGTGCGTACAAGGTCAGTGTGTTGATGTCCAGTAACTAGTGGAGGGGGATATACCACATATATACGTAACAAGACTTGTGGTATAATCATTCGTACCCAGATCGCGACACGGGAAACATCTAACGTCTCACCATGACATCGATGGAAAAATTGCAATCCCTAGCCGATAAGTTCAACCAACATTCAAAATCCGACCTCATAACTATAAAAAAATGCAGCGAACTACAAGAGAAGAAACACTACGCAGTTCACGCGATGAGGAAAATGGACACATCAGTTGGCGAAGCGGTCCTCGCTGTTCTTGGCGATTCACCGTACAAAGAAGGCGATTCACCAAAGTTCCAAGTCTACCTTCCGAAACGATTTGTCAGTGTGCTTATGAACGAGGACTTAGATGCTATTAAGCCAGGTTCATTCTACTTAGTCTCACACGGCCCTTCAGCGAACAACTCTACCGAGATTACTCTCCATGTAAATAGTTCATCTTAGTTTTACTCATGTGTACTCTTTATGTAAATAAATAATTGTAGTTTAGTTATTTCGTACTTATGTTTATTTCCGTAGGTTTAGTATTTTTATGTATCATTTTGCTTTAGCGATATTAAATTACACAGTTTTTTAAAAACCTCCTACGGTGACCTTGAGACAGTGCCTGGAGAACACGCCCCCCCCCCTTCATGCATAAATACGCGGAGTGTACGTCGCCAGACGCCATTCTTCCCTCGACAGCGGACCTGCCGACATCAGCGATCCCCAAGACCCCGCACCGCCAACCGCCATGCAGTTCCAACTGGTCATTAGTGACGAGATCGATCTAGGAATTATACATGAGACACTTCTGCACTTAATAGCGGACCATCCACCGATACAACTGAAGGTCACCGTGGAGTTCGACAGCAATCTTTGCGGATGGGTAGATTCTTCGTCGTCCTCTTGTTCTCAACACGCCCCCGAATGGTCTCCGGAACCCACAGCTTCACCTACGATTGAAGTATCAACAACCGAAAACGTTCCACCGGAAGAATCAACAGGCACCGACGACGGGACTTCGGATCTAGTGCACCCACCTAATGATGTGCCGCAAAACACCGGACCAGACCAAACAGAATAATTAAACTTACAACTCACTGTGGCTTATTGTCGTGTTTTCCAAATTTGTAAATTACTTAGCTATAACAAATTCTGTATTGTAGTTTTGAAAAAATAAATGTTTTTTTAAAAACAACCCTAGGTGGCCTTGACCCACATTTTACAACAGTTCGGTAAAAACTTAAATTAGTTTCCAAGTCCAAATTCTCCGAACGGTAGTTTTGACACCGACGATACGGTAACCGCCCGGCACCGCACTGCAGCTCCGACCGTCCCCCGTCGCACCGGCCTCTCGGCGGCGCCGTCGCGACGTCCACCCCGGCATCGTCACTTCAAAACCCACCCCTTTAAACCTACACGTCATCGCCTCAGTGACATCATCACTACGTAACACATCCGTCATCAAATACGTCACCAATACGTCACAATTACGACATTATTTTATCATTTTGCCTATGTCAGCTGGCCTGGCTAGCTCCATCGACACCTACTACCATTCGTTTTAAAAGTAATGGTGGGAAGCAAAAAAGCAAAAAAACAGAAGCAAAAAACACCATTCGTTCAATTTTTTATATATATTGTATATGTATATATGTCTGGTAACACGATAGCGGCCGTAAATAAATGGTCCGATCTTAGGCCTATTGAAATTTGGTATACCTGGCACCAATTCTTGGGGCCCACGCCGTCCATAAGCCCAATGCTAAAATTTACATTAGCCTTATGGACGGCGTGGGCCCCAAGAATTGGCGTCAGTTATACAGACAAGTAAAGTGGTAATCACTCAGACGAGTTCGTAGACCAGCCCCATAGGACCACCGGAAGGGGGGGGGGGGGTAAAGGGGGATAAACCCTCCATAATGGGTTTTTTGAGTTTTTTTACATAGAAATACCCCCGTTGCAGCAGACCTGCATACTCAGCGAATTTCAAATGCAAAATAACATACTTTAATCCAACATAGCGAGATTTGACATGTTTTTGTAAGCTCCATAAGAGTAACATGGGGAATGAGTATGCAGGTTTGCTGCAAGAGGTATGTTAAAAATGGCTAGTTTTAATTCAATATTTAGTAGATCTGAACTAGAAGAAGCCATTTACCAAGTTTTATCAAGATATGTTGAGAAATAAGTGAAATATAGAATCTATATAATTAATACGCCAACACGAAATTTGTCTTATGAACTCCTCCGTCATTTCTTAACCGATTTTGATCATTGACGGCTCATTGGAAAGAGCGTGTCGCGTAGATTTGCAAACTGGCCTTACGTTTTTTAAAAAGTCCCTTGGGCTCTGCCCCATTGGCTTTTAAAGTTCCCATGTTATCCTTATGAAGAACATAATTGTTTACATTTTGATCAGCTGTATAATTTAATTGCTGTTATTTTTTAATTTGTGTAAACATAACCCTCAAGACGGATCGTGTTAGCATGATTGTGTTTTAAATTTGTCGCCATTTGAATTATCGCTCTGCTAGAGTAGCGCACGATTCCGTGCGCTCGGATCCGCTAGTTTTACTTATTTCCCATAAGTTTAACATTGAGACAACGAACTGTGTTTACCACTTTCAATATCTCGGTAACCAATGGACATAGATCAGTAATTAAATACCCCCGTTGCAGCAGACCTGCATACTCAGCGAATTTCAAGTGCAAAACAACATATTTCGATACAACATAGCGAGATTTGACATGTTTTTGTAAGCTCCATAAGAATAACATGGGGAATGAGTATGGAGGTTTGCTGCTACAGGTATATTAAAACTGTGTGGTTTTAATTCAATATTTAGTAGATCTGAACTAGAAGAAGCCATTTACCAAGTTTTATAAAGATATGTTGAGAAATAAGCGAGATATAGAATTTTACTTATTTCCCATAAGGTTAACATTGGGACAACGTACTGTGTTTACCACTTTCAATATCTCGGCAACCAATGGACATAGAGCCATGATTCAAAATACTAAATTGTTTGTTTTTTTGGGCTGAATTCAATGGTGCCAATAAAAATTTGGAAAATTTTATTTTTCTATGTAAAAATCTCAAAAAACCCATTTTTGGGGGGGTTTACCCCCCTTTACCCCCCCTTCCGGTGGTCCGATCGGGCTGGTTTACGAACTCGTCCGAATAATTACTACTTTACACGTCTATGCCAAATTTCATTCCGATTGGACCATTTTTGCGCAAGTTATCGTGCTTAAAGACACATATATATATATAGATATATATATAGATATATAGATATATATATATATAGATATATATATATATATATTTATGAAAGTGAACGAATGGTGTTTTTGGCATCTGAGGACCTCAAAAAGAAAAGTTATGATGGTTTTAGGCTTAGGTCTTACCATGAGACCTACGGTAACAGCTTCTTCCCTATAGGGGAAATTCGCTAAAATACTAAATTGTTTGTTTTTTTGAGCTGAATTCAATGGTGCCAACTAAAATTTGATAAATTTTATTTTTGTATGTGAAAAACTCAAAAACCCATTTTTGGGGGGGTTTATCCCCCTATACCCCCCCTTCCGATGGTCCGATCGGGCTGGTTTACGAACTCGTCCGAGTGATTAGCACTTTATACACGTCTGTACCAAATTTCATTAAGATCGGACCATACTTACGGCCGCTATCGTGTTAACAGACACACACACACATATATATATATATATATATATATATATATAAATTCGAACGAATGGTGTTTTTTGCTTCTGGGGACCCCAAAGTGAAAAGTTAACATGGTCTCGGACTTAGGTCTTACCAGAGTACTACCGTAATAGCTTATTACTTTAAGGAAATTCGCTAAAAATAAAAAGAATCAAATTTTCGTCAGCACTATTGAACTCAGCTCGAAAAAAACAAACAATTTTGTATTTTGAATCACTGATCTATGTCCCTTGGCTACCGAGATATTGAAAGTGGTAAACATAGTACGTTGTCACAATGTTAACCTTATTGAAAATAAGAAAAATTCAATATCTTGCTTATTTCTCAACATATCTTAATCAAACTTGGTTTGTGGCTTCATCAAGGTGAGATCTAATGTATATCAGTCTGAAATACCCGGTATTCCCATTTTCGTGGCAGTAAAAATCAGAATATTCATTCCCCATGTTATTCTTATACCTGGTGGACCGAGCCTTGCTCGGTGTTATTTCATGTTTACCAGTTCATCCAGTTACTATTAAATATTTCAATGTCATAAAATTGATAAATAGAAACCTTTTTAATTGCTCCATGGAATTTTCATCCCACTTGCTGTATTTTCCCTTTATGGCTGTAGATTCCAAACAGGGCCGCCCCAAGGGCGGGGCGGCTAGGGGGGCGCCGTGACCGGAGGGGCCCGCGGCTGTTTAAGGGAAAAATAAAAATAGATCGCCGACGCAGTATATGGCGAAAATATTTCACGGGCAAGAATTGGAAAATATTTAATCAACTTGCTGTTAAAAAAATAAATCGTTCAATAACTTTTTTTCTGTTCACAAATTGTAACTGGAACACCATAAAGTGTTACCTATTACACTGGACCGGGCCTACCTGGACCGGTCGGACACCCTCTTTTTAAAAATGGCATGGACTATAAGTCTCAGATGAGTACCTACACACTTATTCATGGTAACTATTAAAACATGTCATTGCATTACATTACATCAACTCGTAAATCATGATAGTATTGAGTTTTACTAAATGTGTAGGTTGACGCCCCCTTGCTACGTACGTTATTGAATTTTTCTAGGAGACTATATTCATTTAGTCGGTGCTTTTAGCGTGGATGTTGTGATGATTACGATGGCTAATGTCAACTTGAATCATTAGACCAGGTCCCCATTTCAAAACTGTCTTTAAAAGTAAACCTCAAGTAACAATTCATTATCAGCAACTGAAGTATTAGTTCATTAGGCCTACTCTGGGAAATATTAGTGATAGCCAGTTTTGATAATATAAAAATCAATTCATTGATCTACCAGCATCTTTTTGAAACGGGGCCTAGGGCCAGATTTCAAAATGAAGTTGGTGAATTAATCATACTGACTACGATTACTACGATTCGTACGATCGTACGAATTACTACGATTGGCAAAACTGACTTTATAATTACTATGATTGGCAATCACAAATATTTTTCATAGCGTTACTTTACACCCTAGTTAGTGATTTTTAACTAGTGGTTTATGGGTTTATAGTACTCGTGAAGCCCGGTTTGTTTTGAAATGAGGCCCATTTGATTGTTTGACGGATCTATCCGTCTGATAGACGAACTGATCGAAAGTACGTTTCCTCTGTTTTGTCTGATGATGAATTTGAATACAGAATCTGTTTGAAAAATGCACAGTACTGCTATTAGCGAGGATGTGTCTAAGCTATGATGCTATTGAATCTGTTATTCAAAACAAAATTAGTGCAAACTGGTATGAATGAAAATGAATTATCCATTTGCCTGACCCGTTGCTACCGACAAAATAGTACAAGAATCAGAAATAATTGTGCAAGCTTTAACCCCATTATATTATTAATTTTTTTATAAATATAGTATTTAGACCAATTAGTTGTTTGAAGGGGCGCACATCAAAATTTCGCCCCGGGCGGCCCTGATTCCAAACAGCTGTTATGATTACTTCATTTATTTGTTTACACTTTCCTTGTTTATTTTCGTTGCTATCACGGCAACCCATAAGGCCAATGTTAAAATTTTACAACTTTAAAATTCGATTTATTACGTTATTAGATTTTCTCTGGCCAAGTAATCTGCATAAAAGACGTTTTTGAGTCATAAATTACTTATTTCCAGACTTTGAAAGAAGTCCTCGGAGCCGTTTTTGAGATCGTGGTGCAAGCTAGCACGCACGCACGCACGATAACATTGCTCGTATGAGTATAGGAAGGATGGAGCGTACAAAAACATGTCAAAACTCGCTATGTTGGATTGAAATATTTTCTTTTGCATTTGAAATTTGCTGAGTATGCAGGTCTGCTGCAACGGGGATAATTTTTAGATTGTGACAAATCAGAAATATAATTAATTGTATTAATAATACTTTTCAATCTGCATCACACATGTTGCAGATCCCTGAGAAGGAGGTCTGAAAAGGCCGATTTTAGCATGATATATATGGACGGCCCCTTAGCGGAGCTAAAGTCAAGGCAGTGGGGTCTTGGCCAAGTAAGTTCACGCTAAGGTTCGCGCGAGCTTGAAGAGGAGGCTAAAGGCAATTCGGTGTCGCCCTTGCGGTCGAGTTACGAACTAAAATTACTCCGCGATGATAATCGGAAAAATTAGTGTGACGTAGTAAATAACCAGTTATTCTAAAATTATGGTCCTAACTAGCATATAAAGTCTTTTCCACTTTTAAGTCCAAAATATAGCTTCAGAGGATAATATAATGTTGTCGCTCATTTATATAAGTGTTCAAACAATAAATATTCCTCCGCGGGGTCGGCGATCAGTGCTTGTAAACGTTCACGCGGTCGCATTTTCCGGCGATATATTTTGATTTAGAGGAAATAATTTTATTGCACCCTGAAGACAGATAAATTCAACACTAGGTTCGTGAAGTACATTTTTCATTTTCATTTTACACTCCGAGTTATTTTAGCTTAAAATATCAACTAGCTAAACCCCACTATTTGAACTCTAACGCAAATTACACTTGTATTTGTTATATGATACCGGAAAAATAAAACATGCATATTGAAAGGAATTTATTTCTTTTCATTTTGATATGTAGCTTATTGTCGTACGTTGAAAAATGACGTCAGGATGTGGTTTCGCGCGATGTTGTAACCCGCGAAAATCATGACAACACCCTTGTGTTTGGAAACGCTGTCCGTCAATAATTTTCGATCAAAAATCAAAACGGCAGTCTTTTTTATTGGCAGTCTTGAAAATAAAAAAATCAAATAGCAACATATGCCAAAAAGCATATAGTTTTAAAGGTCTTCAAAATTCCTTCAACTTTGTAGTTTACACAAGTATTCTATTTTTTTTATTTTTTTTATTATTGACGAAAAATCCTTTTTTCCCTGTTAAATGCATGTTAATTGTGCTGTAGACCATACTGATGGGGCAAATGGGCGACCAGTATGGTCTACAGGACAATTAATTAACATTTTCAAAAATTAATTTTTTCAAAATTTTAAGAAATTTTAAATGTTGTTATGTGACATATCATAGTAGAGCTGAGTTACCAAGGATTAAGAATTTTGAATCAGAACTGAAAAATGTTGAGTGGTTTGGTAAATACAGGGGTTTCCGTAAATATCGAAAATTTTACAAGAATGGCCGCCATTTTGAAACGGCTTGAGATAATTTAGTTATGTTTTCACCAAAATATTTCTTTTAACAAGACCTTAGAAATGATATAATATTTGCTATAGGTTTTGGCTACTTAAGAAAATTTTGAGATTCGAACCCATGACCTTCATTTCTGGAACACCCTGTACATGAATCGCGATGAAAATATTTATAATGAATTCTTCACATGCAAATTATTGGGGAATAATTTTATTTGACGTTTCTATGTCAAATCGTTCTCCCACTACAGTAGGTGCACGGGTGGCCTGACTCACCCTGTATAAGTGTTCAAACAGTATTGAATGTAGTAAATATTCCTCCGCGGGGTCGACGATCAGCGCGTGTAAACGTTCACTTGGTTGCATTTTCCGGCGTTATATTTTAATTTAGAGAAAATAATTTTATTGCACCTTGAAGACAAATAAATTCAACACTAGGTTCGTGAAGTACATTTTTCAATTTCTTTTTACACTAGCAGCCCGCGTCACTTCGTGACTTAAAAACAACTTGGTAAAATAGGCTTTAGTTTCATGTTGATTATGTATGGAGTTTTGCAGCGCAAAATACCTTTCAAAGAGGAAGTGTGTAAATGTTTTTGATTTTTAAATTTTCTAGACCGATACCTTTTGTCATAGCACTGAAATAATGTTGCCAGTAATTGAACTTTTCGTTGGGGCGATTTTTTAAAATAAAAAATAACATATTAACTTAGACTTTAAACTTCAATAGGGGTAAGAAATTTCTCACAGAATTTGAGAAGTTCATTAATTTTATCCGCTTCAAAAGTGTTTATGTACAAGTTCTACTCTTTAAAATTTCGATAGTGCAACAACGTTCATTTTGCACAAAAAGGGGGTTAGTTAACTTGGATCTTCATTGCTTGGTGCAGCTTCATGTCTCTGTTTTAGAGTTTTCTTGAGTATTGAACCTTTATGTTAATTCTACACAACATCTACGCGTCATTTTCTTACAATCATCTTTGTTAGGTCTTAACAACAAATGGTAAGAAGGTGGACAAACTATACTGATCTGCCGATGAACTGATCTCTAAATAACATTTATAAAATAGTCAATCGCCGTAAAAACAAATTATTCAACGCTCAAAATGGCCAAGGAATTCAATTTTCAAATTGGCCCACTTCTTTGTTTCACATCTTAGATACATGTTTGGCAAATTTGTACCCAAGCAAATAACATAACTTTCAATGAAAAATCTTCTTTAAATAGGCATGTTGTTATTGGTACATTTAAAAATCGAACCAAATAGACAGGCTAACCGTTAACGCTTCAAACGCATTCCTTGTACATTTACAAAATACAGGTTTTAGCGTTTTTAAACATTATTTTTTAGGTTAATAATTTAACTAATATTGCTATTTAAAACTCTTAACGTTGATCATTCATCAATGTGTTGAAACATTACATGTATCAATGTGTATTCACTGTCAATAGTTTGTTAGAAAATCCCATCTCCAGAGCACATCCTGAGTTACTTGTGTTCCTTTTTAAGTTCCCTTTTAGCGAATTTCCCCTATAGGGAAGTATTAGCGAATTTCCCCTATAGGGAAGTAGCTATTACCGTAGGCAGCACGGTGAGACTCAAGCCCGGGACCATGTTATTTTTTCATTTTGAGGTCCCCAGACCCCAAAAACACAGTTCGTTCATTTTCATATATATGTATATATATACCTGTCCGTAGGCGCGATAACTTTTGTAAAAAAGATCCGATCTTGATGAAATTTGGAACAAACGTATAAAGCATCATTCATGACTTCGAGTTCAAAAACCAGCAAGATTGATTTACTCTAAGAAGGTTTTTTTTCACAAAATAAAATTTATTTTCAAGATTTAACACCTTTTTACTAATTATTTTTAAACTTAATTGTCAAAATTGAATTCAGCTTAAAAAAAACAAACAATTTAGCATTTTGAATTATTATTCTATGTCAATCCATTGCTTAGATTTTGGTATAATATTGGATGTGCTAAACACAGTACGTTGTCCAATATTGTTTTCAATTTTTCCCTCCAAAAAGTATAGTCACCCTGATTTGAGATTTAAAAAAATACAATTCTGAACATATGCTTGAATTTGCAGGTGTTGAATATTTTATATGTGTTTATTTTGAATAGTTGAGAGTTCATTGATCAAGATTTTGCAGAAAATATATACTATATCAAAAAATACAAATTATTTTTAAATTTAATAAAGAAAGTAAGAGCATTTGGAGGGGGGAATGTCTTGGTCTAAACTGGCTGAAAATGTAGCTTAATATATGGTATTACAATTATGAGGATTGATAATATGTTTTATTGAAATTGGCTGCAGATGTAGGTCTGTTGCAACAGGGATGTTTTGATTACTATAAAACTGCCCCTATGATTGAATTTAATTTTTTCATGAGATTAAATTATTTGTTTGTTTTGAGTGTTTTGAGTTCATTGGTTATATGTTTGTTGACATTTATATTCTATAACAAGATTACAGTTATTAAAAATTAAAAGACTAAGAATTATATAAAACTAGAAGAACCCGTGGCTTCGCTCACGATAAAAATTAAACATACACTATCACCCATCAATTATATAGTTTTGATTTCCCATTTATTTTTCTTGTTTTAGAATCTACTTCTTTAAACATATCAAATGTACTTCCATAAAACAAAAAAAAAAATGTTTTTAGAAATTCGCTCCTATAGCTCTGGACAGCCTTACTGGCGGGTGGCGAAAATTGTAATCTCCCAAAATGTCTGCTAAATAAACACATGTTTTGGTAGAACTGTCAAAACTTTGTTTACGTTTCACCTCATTTACACTACAAAAGAATGCCCTGCAATATTTCACCGAGAGATTTCTTACGCAATTAAAATTTCTGGAAAATATTTGTGCAATGCATCAGCTGGTCTTTTAGTTTGGCAACCTTTCATTTTAAAATGATTTGTTTACATTTAAGAATGTGTTTCCACACTTTTGTCGTTGTACTTCATGAATTGTGTTGAGCTTGCAAGCATTTAACATTAGTTGCACTTGCGGTTGCAGCAAAATATTTTCTTGTGCAAAGTACCTCTACATAAACAAATGACCATGTGATTTATAACCAAAACATTGCAGATAATAAACACTAATTACGACAACAGCGCACTCACTCACCCGCCAGTAAGGTTGTCCAGAGCTATAGTACGCAGGTCTGCTACGACGGGGGTATTCATTCTTGCATAAAGTGTCTGTCTATATAACAAATGTGACCATATCCAGCGCCCCACCTACAAAGCCCAAATGGTGTTGCTGCCTTGGGTAGACTCATGCCCATATCGGCGGTCCTTCCTCTTGCAAGTGCTTTTTGCTTGTAACGGCTGTCCAGTCGATCTTGCTGTCAGGTGAAGAGGATTGCGCTCACTCCTCTCACACACTTAAGAAGCGAATTTACAGAGACTGGCTCACCCGAGGCAAACGCCAAGAAGCATTTATGGTCATTTCTGCTTAACGCACGGTACCTGAGCTTGCCCTGATGACGATCATGGGGCACGATATAAGGAACGGCACCCTTGGCTTTTTCGACGACACTTTGAATCTGCTCGCATATGTTGCATAGTTACCCTTAATTAGAACTTTATTATGCACCCCCGTCGCAGCAGACCTGCGTATTAGAAATCCTATTTCTTTCCCTCATGAAAGCATACGTGTTAAAGGAACCATAGAACGTGGCTTGAAATTTTATTCACTGTAAAAGATCATTTCCTTAAGGTTTTAGGGTCTACCTTGAACAAAAAATTACAATGCCACTCCAGCAATTATTAAAAAGTGCTGTCTTACGTTTTTAGACTCAATATTGAACAAAAAGACTGAATGAGCCGTCCCGGCAATTTTTTTAAAGTGCTGTAGATAAAATTAACTTTACAGTAGCACACTCTTCCTCTTATAGCAGTTAGTTGTCATAAAAAAGAAGTCCTTCAAGAATAAGTGATCAGTGATCAGTTATTTATGTTATACTACATACCAGAATTTTATATAGTGTATTGCACTTAAAATATATGCAAAAGTCTAATTCATTAACCATCTGGCACCAAGTAACAAATCTTCATGTAAACAAATACAATTAAATAGCAGAAAGAAACACCATTAATTTACATCACCTGTTTTAAATTATTTTACTTTCATATGTTTTGTTAGTAAACAAATCCAATTCAAATTCATTAAAAATCTCTGACATGGGTACCTTTAAGACGGTCCCAGGGCTAAGCCCTGAAAGTTATCAAGAAATTGATGGTGTATAAACCTATTCCATGAAATTCTACATGTATGTACCAAGTTTCGTGGCCATCGGTCCAGCGGTGTCTGAGTTTATCAGTGCCAACTAAATATATATATAGTGCTTGATTTGTAAAAATTGAGGTACCGGAACTGTAATTGCCAGTATGTACATAACCCCCCCTTATCATTCCTCCCTTCAACAAAGTATTATTTGTCTATGTGAATAATTAGGTCGATTTAAAAAACCACATTTAATCTAACTCAAATTTTTTAATTAGTAAATTAAAAACTAACAAAGCATTATTTTATCAAAAAATAAATAGTCTTAAGAAATTCTAGATTTTTTATGATGCCTTGTGCGAGCATCGGGTCTTTTTAGCGTTTTCAACATTCGGCTTTGCTCAAGACTACACAAAAGTGCGCTAATTTCAGGCCGAAACTCCGCGCGTAATTTCAGTAAAAGTTCGGTCGAGTACATGCGATCGTCTCTTCAGAAAAATACTCCGGCCGATTATACGCGATCGTCTTTTGCGGCAAATCCTACGGGCGATCTTACGCGATCGTCTTTAGCGTCAAAATTCTCCGGCCGTTCATACGCGATCGTCATTGGCGGCAAATTCTCCAGCCGATTACAGGCGGTTGTCTCTTATACGACAAATACTCCCGGATTACACACGATCCTCTCTCGTGGCGAAATCCTCCGGCCGATTGTACGTGATTGCATTTTACGGCAAATCATCCGTCCGATTGCACGCGATCGTTTCTTACTAAAAATACTTCGACCGATTAAGATTTACAAGATCGACTCTTGCGGCAGAAAGAGGTCCTGGAACGCCGTTCCGCCGCGTTCCGCCGCAAATCAAGCACTGTATATATATATATATATATATATATATATATATATATATATATATATATATACCAACATCCTCTTTTATACTTATAGATACAAAAGTGTACGTATTACCAATGAAAACCAATATGGTCTCTTTGTTAATTTTCCTCATGTTAAAAGCTCATGAATGATTAAATATGCGTTTTAGCGAATTTCTCCTAGAGGGAAGAAGCTAATACCGTAGGTCTCATGGTAAGGCCTAAGCCCGAGACCATGATAACTTTTCGTTTTGGGGCCACCAGAAGCAAAAAACACCATTCGTTCAAATTTATATATATCTATCTACCTATCTATCTATCTATCTATCTATCTATCTATCTATATATATATATATATATATATATATATATATATATGTGTGTGTGTGTGTGTGTGTGTGTGTGTGTGTCTGTAAGCACGATAGCGGCCGTAAATATGGTCCGATCTTAATGAAATTTGGTACAGACATGTAAAGTGGTAATCAATTGGACGAGTTCGTAAACCAGCCCGATCGGACCATCGGAAGGGGGGGTATAGGGGGATAAACCCCCCCAAAAATGGGTTGAGTTTTTTACATAGAAAAATAAAATTAATCAAATTTTTGTTGGCACCATTGAATTCAGCTCAAAAAAACAAACAATTTAGTATCTTGAATCATTGCTCTATCTCCATTGGTTACCGAGATATTGAAAGTGGTAAACACAGTACGTTGTCTCTATGTTAACCTTATGGGGAATAAGTAACATTCTATATCTTGCTTATTTCTCAACATATCTTAATGAAACTTGGTTTGTGGCTTCATCTAGATGAGGTCTAATGTATTTTAGTCTAAAACCCCCGAAATTTCCATTTTTGTGGCAGCAAACCTGCATAATTATTCCCCATGTTATCCTTATGGGAAATTAAAAAAATTCGATATCTTCCTTATTTTTAACATTTCTTGATAAAACTTGGTAGAGTAGGATTCACCTAAGTTGGCCAAAGCATGTACTAATCATCTCATCAAAAATTTGTATACAAGTCACATTGAAAACATTGTTGGTCACACATGGTGTCTGTTTACATTTTCTCAGAACTGTCAAATCGCCACGTTGCGTTTGTTTACAATGTTGTTATAGGTTATAGAATGTTTACAATATCGCCTATTTTTAGAATTTTTTATTTTCATTCAACCTTTCTACATAGATGTCACAGTTTAATTTGATTTTATTTCTTGATTTACATGTTTTTTAGTTTGTTGAACTGCTTGTTCATTTTTTCCTGGGCCAATAAGGAAACACCTTTTATAAGTTTTGACCGCAATATGAAACAATCTCTCTTTTCAGCTACTGACTTGCAGGAAGTTGTACTGGCTATTCAAAAAATCACCTATTTTTCTTTGTAAATATTATTTTATAAGAAAATCTAAGACTATTTACCACGCCGCATCCATGACACATCCTCTCTCTGTTAATAGATAATTTGGAAAAGCCCCTGAGTAATATTTTAAGTTGCGCAAGTGAACTTCCAGTTGCAATATTGCACCAAAACTTTTCCTTTGCTACAAGTGCTACACTAAAACAGATGTTCATTGACAATGTTTTCAGATCAGCTGGATTTTATGCTTAAATTCGTAAAAAGCTAATAATTTGTTTACTTTTGTTTTGGCCAACTTAGGTGAATCCTACTCTTATGGCTTCTTCTAGTCAAGATCTACTAAATAATGAATTAAAACCAACCAGTTTTAATATACCTGTTGCAGCAAACCTGCATACTCATTTCCCATGTTATTCTTATGGAGATTACAAAAACATGTCAAATTTTGCTATGTTGCATTAAATTATGTTCTTTTGCATTTGAAATTCGCTGAGTATGCAGGTCTGCTGCAACGGGTGTATTTAGTATATTATTTACTTAACGTACTCAAATGATACTTCCTTCAAACAAGTTGAATGCTCCCATATACAAAATAAATCCTATGGAAATTCACTGAGTACGCAGGTCTGCTGCGACGGGGGTATTAAGAAAATAAATACAGTAAAGTTAGACGATTACAAACTGATGGTCTTAGTTTCAATAGGGCAGACACTCTTCCCTATTTTCTGTAATCTTAAAAATCATCATTATTTTAAGGAATCATAATCATAATGTGGATGAATGTTGACTGACTTTTGCTAGACCTGCATTCTGGGGGATATCTCTGGAACTATTTCAAATCTTGATCATCTTTATATTAATAGACAAGCATTTTTTCCATAAGGTTTTTGTACTCCTTTTTTCTCAGCCTGTGTGCAACGTAGCAAAAATCTAAGCACACCGACAGAATTGTATTTTCCTGTAGATGTGCAGAATCCCATTGAAATCTATATTAGTCTTTCAGAAATGTAGAAAATTCAATTTAAAATTTCAAAAAAATTAACATTAGCCTTATGAGTTGCTGTTTTGGTGATATTATAACAACCAAATGTAAACAAAATTAGCAACATATGTAGCTGTTATCACACGCTATTTTCCGTTGAGTAAAGATTTGATGTAGAAACATTAAGCCACATTTAATTGGGGCATGGAGTGAAAATATAGAATTTGATTGAAATCAGGACTACTTAGAGAAGATTAGAATATCATACTCAAATGTGATCCATTTTACATATACATGGAAAAATAAAGTTTACTTGCTTAAATAAGATTAAGAGATAAAAATTTTCTGATAAAAAGGGAAGAAAAAAGTACATTAAGTTAAGTTTCTACCATCCATTGTACTAACTGACATGCAACCGGCAGGGCCGGCGACGGGGGGAAGGGGGCAAATGCACAGGGGCCTGGACTCACAGGGGGCCCGGATCCACGCGAGATTAGTAAAAATTGGGCCCAGAATCGAGATGAGTAAAAAAAGGCGGGTTTCTCAATTGCACATGGGCCCGAAAATCCTGTCACCGGGCTTGGCAACCGGAGTATAAATGGACACATTATATTCAAATTTTGTTTTTATTGGTGGATAATGGGTAAAATATATATTACATTTTAGTGATGATAATAGGAAGAGAAGGAAGGAGGGAAAAAGTTCCAAATGATAGGAAATAAGGGAGGAGAGATGGTAAGAAGAGAATAAAGGAGAAAAGGAGGGAATGGTGGAAAGAAGGTCGGAAGTAGAGAGTGAGGAATTAATGGAGGGAGGGAGAGAACTGTAATAAGGGGTGTACAGGATAAACTGATTTGATGACTGAAGTTTTACTTTCCTCTGATTCAATAATTATTCTTAAAAAAATAAACATGAAATCTTAATAAAATAGTCATTATCTTAATAAAATAGTAATTACTAAAAACCATGCCATAAGCCAGAAATGAAGTAAAATAATTAGTCAAGGACTGAGTCTTTCTCTTTTGTTTTTGGGTCCCCAGTTTGGTTATATTATTTGTTTACATGGAGAATATGTACTATATGAAATGTATTTAGAAACGCTTTGGTTTATGCGGGGATTATTTATAAAATTAGCTATTCCTATTTGTCACCTTGAAAATTGGTAGAATTTTCGACCACTGGCAATCTCTAGTCAATTTTGTTACAAACAAATGTGAATTGGAAAAAATCCACAGGTTCTAACACAGATAGTAGCACTTTTGCTGGAATTTCAAAGGCCTCCTATGCAAAGGCTTTTCATGGGATGTTTTCCAAACCCGCAAAAGGAACATCTAGAGAGTAATAGCTTTAATTTGATACCAAATATGTGTAGAAATACCCCCGTTGCAGCAGACCTGCATACTCAGCGAATTTCAGATGCAACACAACAAACGGTATTTCAATCCAACTTAGCGAGATTTTACATGTTTTGTAATCTCCATAAGAATAACATGGGGAATGATTATGCAGGTTTGCTGCAACAGGTATGTTAAAACTGGTTGGTTTTAATTCATTATTTAGTAGATCTTAACTAGAAGAAGCCATATACCAAGTTTTGTCAAGAAATGTTAAAAAATAAGTAAGATATAGAATTTTTTTATTTCCCATAAGGATAACATGGGGAATGATTATGCAGGTTTGCTGCCACAAAAATTGAAATTTCGGGGATTTTAGACTAAAATACATTAGATCTCATCTAGATGAAGCCACAAACCAAGTTTTATCCAGATATGTTGAGAAATAAGCGAGATATAGAATTTTACTTATTCCCCATAAGGTTAACATTGGGACAACGTACTGTGTTTACCACTTTCAATATCTCGGTAACCAATGGACATAGAGCAATGATTTAAAAGACTAAATTGTTTGTTTTTTTGAGCTGAATTCAATGGTGCCAACAAAGATTCGATAAATTTTATTTTTATATGTAAAAAACTCAAAAAACCCATTTTTGAGGGTGTTTATCCCCCTTTACCCCCCCTTCCGGTGGTCCGATCGGGCTGGTTCACGAACTCGTCCATTCGATTACCACTTTACATGTCTGTTTCAAATTTCATTAAGATCGGACCATATTTACGGCCGCTATCGTGCTGACAGACACATATATATATATATATATATAGATAGATAGATAGATAGATAGATATATAAAAATTCGAACGAATGGTGTTTTTTGCTTCTGGTGGCCCTAAAACGAAAAGTTATCATGGTCTCGGGCTTAGGTCTTACCATGAGACCTACGGTAATAGCTTCTTCCCTATAGGGGAAATTCGCTAAAATTAATTTCTAGAGGTCGATTTGCTTTGTACAAAATCCCAGAAATTCTTTTAATAATATAGATAGATTCCGAGTTATTTTAGCTCAAAATATCAACTAGCTCAAACCCAATTTGAATTCTAACACAAATTACTCTTGTATTTGATAAGATATCGGAAAAATAAAAAATGCATTTTGAAAGGAATTTATTTATTTTCATTTTTATACGTAGCTTATTGTCGTACGTTGAAAAATAACGTCAGGATGTGGTTTTGCGCAATGTTGTAATCCGTGAAAATCATAAAAACACCCTTGTGTGCGGGGACGCATTCCGAATAAAGTTTTCGATCAAACATGAAAACATTATATATCAAATTAAAAAGAAGAAAAAACCTTACAAAATATGACGATTTGGTTCCACGATTCTAAGAAAGGTAAATGAGTAATTACACTTAAAGTTCAGCCGATGATTTTTAAGTGATTGTTAATTAGGTAAATTCGACTATGCAAATTCAGAGGCTGATTACTCCTATATTTTTCGTATAATCGTAATTAAAGTGGTACTGTTTTGTAGAATTTGTTCTCCTCTTCAATTTGATTTATTTCGTTTTGACTTTCGATCGAAAATTATGGACGAAAAGCGGTCCCAAACACAAGGGTGTTGTCATGATTTTCGCGGGTTACAACATTGCGCGAAACCATATCCTGATGTTATTTTTGAACGAACGACAATAAACTACGTATCAAAATGAAAAGAAAAAAATCCTTTCAATATGCATTTTTTATTTTTCCGATATCTTAACAAATACAAGAGTAATTTTCGTTAGAGTTCAAAACGTGGTTTTTAGCTAGTTGATATTTTTAGCTAAAATAACTCGGAATGTAAAAAGAAAATGAAAAATGTACTTCACGAACTTAGTGTTGAATTTATTTGTCTTCAAGGTGCAATAAAATAATTATTTTCTCTAAATTAAAATATATCGCCGGAAAATGCGACCGCGTGAACGTTTACACGCGCTGATCGCCGACCCCGTGGAGGAATATTTACTACATTCATTACTGTTTGAACACTTATTTAATGAGCGACAACATTATATCAGCCTCTGAAGCTATATTTTGGACATAAAAGTGGAAAAGAGTACTTTACATGCTAGTTAAGACCATAATAATTTTAGAATAACTGGTTATTTACTACGTCACACTACTTTTTCCGATTATTATCGCGGAGTAATTTTAGTACGAATCTCGACCGTGAGGGCGACACCGAATTGCCTTTAGCCTCCTCTTAAGAAGAAGCTTGAGTTTGAAGTTTGAACAGAGGAGGGGAAGAATAAATCATTGATGACGTGGAAGTAAACAAAGCCATGTGATTACGCTACTACTCTGGTAGATAAAAAATACTAAACCAAAACAAAATGTGGGTTGATATTAGAAACAATGTTTTTCTCTTTGAGTAACAATCAATAAACAGGTGACATTTTTTTTGTTTAGCATGTAACACATGACTGACACAAGAAATTCGTTGCTGAATCAATTGATCATATGTAAATATTTATTTCCCCTCCTGGAAAAATCCAAGTTCATCTGGGTTTGTTTGTAAACACCCAAGCTTCATCTTAAACCAAACTAGTGAGGCCAAAAGCAGCTTGAAAATTATTTTTTCAAAATTTTTTTAGATAAAGATTTGTACTTTATCCTAATTTTGTCCGATTTTCATTAATGAAAAACACTCATGTACACTTACCATATAACTCTTATATTAAATAACTACTCATGCGGGATTCGATCGAGCAACCCTTCACTTCACTACTTGCACCACTGAGCTACGGCAGATATCTGAAGTGGCAAACTCATAGCTTAACACGTTCCGGCTCAAATGAAAACTGATAGTTCACCGGTTGTCTTAAAACCATTCCGACCTGCAGGCCAAAGTTGGGGCTGGGGATATCAATCTTTAAATTATCATGAAATTTTTGAAAATTGAATTTTTAGATTGGTTGGAGGTCCATACCTCACATCAATCTCAACCGATCTAAATGAATAAAAGTTTAAATGAAAGCCAATAATATACTGAGTGAACTAAAACCTAAATCTTGTTTGATTATTCTCTTTTAGATTTCTATGTATGATATGTACCCACATAACATAGTTGTTTTCGGCAAAGTTGCCATTGGTTTTAAAAATAAACTTTGTATTAGCAAATTTGACTTTCATTTGCCGTTGGTCTGATAAAGCAACTTTTCATTAGCAAATTTGTCACATATTTGCGGTTCTTTGTCTAGGTAAAGCTGTTTCCTAATAGTTATGACAACTTAGCGGCAACTTAAAATGAGTTTGCCATTTCACGTATTCACCGTAGGTTGTTTTCGGCAAAGTTGCCGTTGGTCTGATGAAGCAACTTTGCATTAGTAACTTTGTCACAAATTTGCTATTCTTTGTCTGGGCAAAGCTGCTCCCTAGTAGTAGTTTTGACAAATATGTCACACATTTGCAATCCTTTGTCTAAGCAAAGATGCTTCCTAGTTGTGACAACTTTGCGGCAACTTAAACACGTTGACTACCGGCCGTCACAGTGCCGGGTGCCTCGGGTGCATGGTGCTGCTGCAGCTGCGGCAGGGAACGTGTTAAGCTATGAGTTTGCCACTTCACATATCTGCCGTAGCTCAATGGTGCAAGTGAAGTGAAGGGTTGCTCGATCGAATCCCGCATGAGTAGTTATTTAATATAAGAGTTATATGGTAAGTGTACATGAAATTTTAAAATAATGTTCGTAAACCAGTCCAATCGAACGATCGGAAGGGGGTTAACCCCCCCCCCAAAATGGGGGTTTTGGCTTTTCACAAAGAAAAATAATAATAACTAGAGGCTTGAAGGGGCATAATCCTTCAAGCCCCTAAGCATAATCCTTCTTTACTATAGTACAAAATACCTTCATAGAAAATAGGCTTTTGGATCCACAAAATTTTGATTATATCTAGCATTTGGTTTTAAGAAAAACAAAGCAGACCTTTTTACATCCCAATGGTTTTTAAATTACAGCTATTTTTCGTTACTTCTAATTTTATAGTAAGCTTAAAGCAATTTCAGTATTTTCCCCGAGTCCCTGGGATGGGGACCTTCAATTTCAGCCCCCTCCATTTCGGCGCAAAACTTTCCCTTACGTAATTATATATATATATATATATAGATCATTTGGTATTAAATCTGCATCGTTACAACATAAACTAAACAAACGTACTTAACTTTTTATAATTTTAAATTATGTAAAAACTCAAACCCATATATTATAAAATCAGAAAATCTGAAATTTAAAATATTTTTTGTTATAGTACATTGGACGTGCATAGTTGGCTGCATTTTGAAAAAAATCCCACATGTCAAACATCTACCATATGGCTTTGAATCAAACATTAGCACCAGTAGTGCAATAGTGGGGCTTCTGGGCCAAAACGCATTAATCAAAAGTGACAGCTACATCCGGTCTGGTGACGTCAGAGGCTGTGACGTAGCTGTGACGTGTATGGTGGGCATTTAAAGTTTAAATGCCCGGCTGTGCTGGGTATTTAAACTTTAAATGTCCGGAAATGGGTCAAGGTCAGGTGAGGATGTTTTTAAAAAGATCTTGCATTTTCGGAAGATCCGAAAATGCAAGATATTTTTTTTATTTTACATTAAGGTTGAAAAGTTTGCTCCCAAATTTGAAAAGTAAGTTGTTGTCGGTGGTGAAATTTCTTGCTTATTTTCATTCTTTTTGTTGTTGTTGTAAGTTGGCAAAAATACATTCTTTTCGTTTTGATTGTTTGTTGCATAAAGTTCCAAAGATAAACCGAACCCAGTGGTTATAAGTTGTTTTAGTTCTTCACTAAAAATTTCCAAATCCTTGTAGGTTGTAAGATTGATAGTGTTGTAGTGAATCCCGCGAATGTTGAGAGACATGACTAGAGTTGTTTACTCGACGAGAGGTGTAGCAGGAATGACTATTGCAAAGCCGGTGCTGCGGGTACCTCCGATAGTAGTGGGGCTAGTGGTGGGGGTAGTGGTGGGGATAAAAATTGTAGACGCTTGTTTAATCACTTTGCATTTAATCGTTGCCACAATAGACCGAGTCGATGTTGCAATTCTTCTAGTTTATCCAACCGGTTCTTTTGATATGTTTTGCAACCACATTTACAGTAGCAGAAAGAATTACATTTTGTACAAGCTTTTCCGTCAACTTGATCTTCAGGTATTTTAAAACATTTCTCTTTGCAACAATAAGATAAAAGTGGTACATTATTTCTTTTGGATGACATGTTGGTTGTAGCTTGTCTTAAACAGAACTGAGCCTCTCAACGTTAAGGTTTCGTATTTATATAAAGTATTCGAATAAAACTATCGATCAAAATAACCGAATAATACCATCGATTAAAAGTTCAAGGTCATCCGTTTGAGTTTTTAAAAAAAATACAACATATCAGTATATAAAAACATATACTGATATGTTGTTTTTTATCTTTTTATTTAAAACATTTTTTTTTACAATATTTACAATGTTATTTTTGTGCGATGTGCAGAGTAAGTTCCGTAGAGTTGTTTCCGCTCATTCCGTGTGACACCAAATATAATGATCCTGGCTGAATTTCCCGCAGATCTTCATTTTGCAGCAACTGGACGAATCGTTTTGGAAGATATACTTGAAACTTTGGTTCATCACCTGGTGTATATGGTGCATCGGATAAAGATGCGACGACTGCGTCTCCATGCGTTGTATCAACTTTTTTCATTTCATGAACAATATAATGTTTCTGTTCTTTTAATTCTGAACATTTCTTGATAATTAGAGTATTTGATTTTGAATGTAAGTTGAATTGTTCAACTAAACATTGGAGAAACTGTTGTGATGCCATGTTCTTCACTGGAGATGTTGTCTGTTCGGAGTATGGAGTTGGAGTGATACTCGGGGTGTGTTGCTTCCTCGTATTTATAACCTTCGTAACCCCCACCACATTCTTCTTTTTCTTGTAAGTAAGCAGCCAAGTGATATGCGTTTTGTAATGCGCATTGAGATTGGTTGTGTTTCGGATCTATTGTAGAAACACAAATATTTCTAACATCACAATGAAAGGTTTTGTCCATTTTTATGCTTAAAACTTCTTTGTTTGTGTACTGTTGTATCCAACTTCTTTTTTCCAATCCTCTGGTGTATATGTGCGTAAATTGTTTACAGAAATGAAACATAATTTTGTGTACATTGTTGTACGGTAGAAAACCTTCAAACCAATGTATATGATGAAAATTGTTTGTTAACCATCTGTTTGTTATTTTAGCTTTTGACTTTAGTGCATGGATAGAACACGGTGCTTCAAATAAAAACGGGTATGCTACTTGTGTGAGCAAATCTAAAATCACCAATTCTTTTATAATAAATCTATCATCGTTTCCGCGAAATGCTTGAAATTCAATTACACAAGGTTTTGCTGCCATTTCTTCATCCAGTCCGCTCATCACGATGTCTGGTGATTAACTGTTTTCCACACCACGGTAGGTTAGATATATAAACCAGGCCGTACAGTTGTAGGCGCGTTGGTGTATGTTTAACGTGGGCACCGTCCCCAGTAGGCCTACCCCACGGTTTATTCTTTTGTTAAACTACATTGTAGTTTTTTTAAACTACCAAAGTTTCTTCTTCTGTATTGTTGTTGTTGGTTTCTTCTTCTGTATTGTTGTTGTTGGTTTCTTCTTCTGTAGCTTCCGTTGCGATTTCAGTAAAAGGTTCAAAGTTTCTCAACTGCCTCCACATTTCCACTTCGTGAGGTATTCTATTAAAAATGGATGTATCTATTGGTCCGTATTGTAAAGTGCTGTCAGGTTGTTTTTCGCATGCATCTACCAGATATTCCTTAATAACAGAGCTTGAAAATACCAATTGTTTCATATACCTAGTGATAGGTGATGTTGCATAGTTTAAAATGTAGAATTCTTCACGTGTTAGTAGAATTTTATTTTCAAATTGTGTCGAGTCTCTAATTCTTACTTGTTGTTGGCCACGATGTTTAATAATGTCAATTTCATTGTCACAATCCAAAAGTCGAATGTTAGTTTTTCTTCCAAAGAAACTGTTGGCTAAATAACATTCAATAAGATGTAGATGTTTTAAAAAGGAATCCCAAGCATTTTCTGAAAATAAAACCATCTTTGTACCATGGCTTAGTATTACTGCGGGAGAGTAGTCTAATGATTTTACCAATCCTATCGACACACTTTTACTCATGCAAGATGAAATAGGATAAAAGATGCGAAGGAAAACTTCAGTTAAAATGTTCGGTGGAATATTTTCTTCAAGTTTTCTTTTCTTTCTTACGTTTGTTTTATTATTTTCCAACTTTTTATTTTGTTTTCCAAACTTTAAAAACTCATCAATTTCTTTTACAACATTTTCTTCAAAATGTTTATCATCATCATTTTCCAATAAAGGTGTTGTTTCGGAAACGCCTTGTACAACTGATAAAGAACTCATTTTGTTTATAATGCTGTAGACGATGTTACCCATACAACTGTAGACAGTCAACTAAACAATTTGCGTTCCCGCTCCTGCTTTTATAGCCGAGTGGTGGGGGGTATTTTTTTTTCTTTTCATTTTACAACACTGCTTTTACAATACCGGTTAAAGGTGTATATGTAACAATTTTATCATGTAAAATTAAACAATAAGCAGATGTATCTTTAGGTACATTTTGTTCAAATTCCATTTCTATTTTTATATCTACACTGGAAGATTTTACAGATTCATTTTGTTTGGAACAATCAACTACAACAATCGGATAGTTAGATTTAAATTGGTTTGGCGTTAATAAAGGTGTGTTTGTTTTTCCATAATATGAATTTTGGAATCTTGCATACATGTCGTACAAAACACTAAACCTGTCTTTTGTAAAGTTTATGTTGAAGTTGTCGTATGGAAAGAATTGCGAGTTTAGAAACACCTTAAAATTTGTAAGTTTGCAATGATCAAATTCACCAGCATGTTTAGTTATTTCATTTCTTCTTTTTGTTTGTAATCCAAATATTACATATCTTGCCTTTTCCAAATGAGTAGAAGTTTTTACAGTCCATGTATGACGTTGTGTTTCCGGTAAAACCGGATATTCATGAAACTCCCAACTTCTAAATGGTATTACGATATCACGATCTGATTTTAAAGTTCTCAATAATGAAATTCTATTCTGATCGTTTAACCGTACATGCGGTACTCTCCAAACAATCTTGTCTAATTGCATTTTCCATTCTAAAGTAGCTTCCGTTGTTCCATCAGTTGCTTGAATAATATCTTTGTCGTTTGATGATCTTAACAAAACTAATTCTTGTTTTACGTTTATTATTATTTTTCGGTAATCTTCGGCAAAGCCTAAAAGTAATCTTAAAGGAATGTAAAAGTCAAAATTGCCTGAAGTGTTTGGAGTGATTGTACTGGAATCGGGTGCTACCCATCCTGCGGCGGCCAGCATATTTTTTTCACTCGGTGTTAAAGATGCTAATCCTTTTAATGTACTTGTAATTCCCACCTTTTTTGTTGAATCTACTGTAACTCCGGAAATTTCATATCTTATTTCATCAAACAAATATGCCATGGGGTTATTTATGAACGGAACAGTACTTGCAGTGGTTCCATCCCTTTTTGTTACTCTTCCTTCGATATATAAATAACTTTCACATGGAAGTGTATAAATATCTTGTTGTTGTATGGGAATTCTAATTTCATCATTATTGTTTAATTTTGACGAAGCGTAAGGGTTGTGCGTATGATATTCCTTTTCCCATAAGGTTTCGTCGAATGTCGGACCCTGCGCTATATCCAATATTTCCATTATTAATAAGTTTTAATCCAATTTCTTCTAGAAAACGAATGTTATCACTTGTTAATCCTTCTATAGCTGACGTGCTACTGACTTGTTTACCAGTCAGCTCTTTCTTTTTAAATGATAACCCCATTGTTATACGGTTGATTTTATATGTATTCGTATAGTTATAGGTTCGTCTCTAAAATCAATATGATTTCCGTCTTGATCTAGTATGTTCACCACAATGTCTGAAATAAAACTGGTGTTTAATGGTAGGTACACCAAGTTTTGTGGCTTTTCCACAATTTTAAAACCCGGAGCGACTGTTGGATAGAATGTGTGCAATATATGAGTATTTTCACCATCTCTATAAGAACCATGTATAATATTACATGTAACATCTATACTGTTAACTTTCATTATTGTCACAGTTCTAGTACCTGAATGGTTAATATTAGGTTCTAAAATTTTTGTTGTTTTAGGAAATCCTAATAAACTACCAATTGAATGTTCTTTGCTAAAATCTATATAATATTTAGATTTAATTTCAGCTTTCATAGTATTGTTATTTCCTTTTATTGTTATATTATCTTTTCCCATATGATTTTGTATCGCTTCATTTATATCATCAATTTCATATGCTCCAGTGGGTAAACTAAATACTTGTATATCTGAATATTTGTTTGTATTTTTATCTTTTGTTTTGTAATAATGTATTTTGTCATTAACATTTTCAGTAACGTTGGGAATAGAATTATAAGTTGTTATATCTAATAATGCGGCTTCCCATAATTTATCTTTTTCCAAACGTAACGCAGGGAAAAGAACACTTCGCAAAGTAGATGAAGTTCCAGTTAATGATACTGTATAGGAAGACATCTTAAAGTTGACTAACGCTTTTTGTTAAAAAATCTAAACATAAATGTCCACAGATTACCGTATCATCAGGTTGCTCTCTTTTATAATTGTATAGTACATTTTTAGCTGTTTTAAAGTAATATTGTAGTTCTTTTGGTGGTGGGAGATTACCAAAACTATCAAAGTAGTAAATAGTTGATCCTAGTTTCTTATAACATACCCAATGAGTGCCTGATCCTTTACTATTATCTAAATTTACTATTCCGGTTTCATTTTTCCAAATTTTAACAGGTAATGCATCTTTCATAAATACTCCTCTAAAAAATGGAATTTTTAAACAAGAAACATAAGTAATTAATTCTTTATCTGTTAATTCTTTATTTGGAATTAATAATTGTTTTTTTCTGTTTAATACACACGATACGGTCTTAGGTATAATCCTCCTCCTTTTTTTATCATTGACCATATTGTTTGTTTCTTTTTATTTTTACCTGCGGTGGATCGTCGTTTTCTTCTTATATTTCCTCCACGTTTCTTTGCAGGTTTTCTCCTCCTTTTTCCACCTCCTTTCTTCTTTCCACCTCCAAACATCGTTTTACCCTTCATTGCTGCTGATACCGCTAAAGCTGCTGCTTTTTCACCGATACTAGCGTCACTGGATGTTATTCTTTGCCAAGCTTTTTCAGCAAGTGCTCTATCCGCTATTGATCTATTTTTAGTATCTGCAAACTTTGAATATGCTATATCGTGTTGTTTGCAGGCTTGATCAAGTTTATTTATTCCAAGATCTCCTCTAGCAAGTCTTTTTTTCAATTTTGTTCCT
The DNA here is from genome assembly GCA_035578135.1 of Flexamia atlantica. NCBI lineage: Eukaryota > Metazoa > Arthropoda > Insecta > Hemiptera > Cicadellidae > Flexamia > Flexamia atlantica. The sequence goes on from JAQJVK010000001.1 coordinate 89,450,649, forward strand.
GGACCACAATATTGATAACCTCCTGGTAAATGTAGTTCTACAGGTAATAAATCGATAGCTTTGTTAACTATAGCTCCAACCGGCTTAGTAATAAGAGAAAGTGCTGTTGATGCTATTCCTCTTCCTCTCTTTATAACGTGTCGATTATGACTGATGCGTTGAACTTTCAACATGGTTTTTTATAGTGAAAGGAAATGCCAATACTTGTTTATTTTATAAATTCTTTATAATGAATGATGCACTTATCCTTTGACATTGTTTATTTATAATAAACATGTATTTTGTTTATGGGTAATAAACTTTTACCCAGTCTTTTGGTAGGATTGTATCCTTTTTATCAACATCAACTTGAGCAAATCTTAAATTTCCAGTTTTCATATTTAAAAAATATTTTTCTATAACATTTTTCTTAACCCAATGTAGTTTTTGATCAGCTTTTATGGGCTTTATCGTATTATAAACATCATATAACACTACACTTAAGAGTCTTATAATGTAATTTACATTAACAGCATCAACAATATCAATAGGGTCATCTAAGCTAGTCAATCGCAAGTTTTGACAATGAAAAAACTTTTTGTGTTTTTCTGTTCTTAAGCATCTTTCACGCCATTCTTTTACTCTAACTGCATCACTGTCATTTACTCCCATTCCAACATTAAATAGTGGTCTTTCTTTACAATCAAAGCCTTGTTGACCAAGTCTTGATGAAATTTCTTTTAATGCAGGAACTTGTCCAATTGTTGCTACATCAACATCATTCAACCCTTCTTTAACATTAGTAATTATTTTTGCATCCGCATCCCATTTGTTATTGTTTAATTTCATTATTTGACTTATTGTAGCTGCATCTGATTTTGCAGTTCCCTCCTTAACGTTAGTTAACACTTTATTTTTGCAATCAATTGACTTAATATCATGTGTAATACAATGATCTGTAACATATTGAAGGTTTACCGCATCTTTCATATCTTTAGGGTCTCCAATATCGTGTATTACAAAGTTGTAAAAGGAAAATTTATCTGTTTTTTCAGGTATGACTGAATGTAAATACTTTTTGGTAACTGAATCTTGATCATTAACAGGATCTGCTATATTGGCTATTCTAAGATCTTTTGCATCATATGCTTTATTATTACTTTTAGGATCATATCTTAAGGTTTGGTTTATGTACCACATTAAATATTCTTAATTACCGAATCATTCTTATCTATTGGTTTTGGAAGATTTGCAATTCTATAAAAATTAGCGTTATACACTTCATTTTGAAGCTTTAAGCTAGGTAATGTTTCACTTTTTAAAGTTTTGAAATTTACTGCATCATTATCATCTTTTGGATCATTTACAAACTTTAAACGTTTGTTACTTATATCATAATCTCCATCGGATGTTAGTGGTAAACCACCTCTTTTTCCATAAGATCCTGATTTGCTTCCAGTTTCGGAATACCGTCCAAACTTATCCACACTCATGGTTATACTGAATGTTTAATCGGTTATGCTTGTATTCTATATACTCATATTTTTATGCAATTACTCCTCGATTTCGCAATTCGCCGACCAAAGCTACCCATTCGTTTTCTAAACCGCTATGTCCGGCTTGTTTTGCTTCATATATCAACTTCATTCTATCAACCAATTTGTTTATATCGTTGTAGTATATTATATTAGTATCATACAAGTTTTTCAATAATCCTTTTCCTGATAAACTTGATTGATTTGTTTTTCTCCTTTTATGTAAAATATTTATTTCAGCAGAAGATAATGATTTTCTTTTTATGGGTGCCCTTCTTTTTGGTGGGAAAAGTTTAGCAATAATAGTTTTATATTTTTCTGATTTATTTCTATAAACATTGAAATTTTTAGAATAATTTTTCTTATGCGCATTTGTATCCTCCAATATTTGTTTAAAAATGTTTAAATCCTTTTTAGTATATTTATTAGGTTTCGGTTTAAAAATAAGTTCAAACAATCCTTTTGTACCTTTGTATTGTTTATTATTTATAATAATATTGTCATGTTCGTCTACATCAAGCTTGCTATCTCCAATCATTAGGCCATTTTCTTCTATTCTAGCACCAAAAGTATGATACTTTCGAGTTGGTTGTGCAGAATGTAACATTTTTAATACAAATTGTCTTGCAAGCGGCCCTTTATACGCAATATCCGAGCCCAATTTGCTCAAGTTGGATGGATTAATAGGCTCTTCTTCTTCTTGTTGTTCTTCGCTTGTAGAAAGACCTTCTTTTTCTGTTAAAACATCCGTTTCTTCACCTAGTTCGCTTTCTTCTTCAGTTGTTTCTCCTTGTTGCGTAAAACTTGTATCACCTTCATATTCTTCTTTTTGTTCAAATTTTGAAATGGGTAAAATAGCATCTCCGGAAAAATTAAATGTTGAAGGTGTAACATTTTGCCCCAATTGTTTTAATGGCTCAGTAATAGGTTTAAATGTTGATTCCAGAAATTTCTCTCTTTCACTTATTCCTAATCTTAACGCTCTGTTTTTATGTCTAATAGAATCACTAAGTGATTTTATTTCTTTTAATAGCTTTTCCTGATTAACCATGTTTACACCATGGAGACTTGGACGATAATGTTGTTAATTAATGTATTAAAACAAATTTATCAAAACCTATGCGGTAACGACCATCTGTTATAGCTTTATCTTTCATAGTTACCAAAAATCCATATTTTTCCGCCCAAGCTTTTCCACAAAGCTCTTTGAATTTATCAAATGACATATCAGCATTTACATGATCGTTGTATATATGTTTTAGGTTTGTATCGTCTTGTTTGAATAAAACTAAAATATTTGCATTGTCTCTAATTAGTTGTTTTGGAATTTTGCTATATGTTTGTCCGATATATATGCTATCAATATTATTATGTCTTCCCATGGCAAAATAGTTTCTAATAGTATCATGATTTTCACTAGATACATCATCAAATACAAATACAGAATACGGCTTAGCCTGGTCTGGTTGCATAACACTGTCACTAGCATTAAATTTGTAATAGTTAACATCAGGCACATCAGTCAGGATCTTTTCCAACAATTGATACTTTGGTTGATGTAAGGACTTTGAAAAAATATATAGGTTATTAAATCGCAATCCTTTTGTGTTTGTAATTAAGTTAAACACAACGTTAGTTTTGCCACAGTTTGAAGGACCGCTTACTATACATCGTACAGTGTTTGGAAATAAACTGCCGTGTTTACCATTGTTGATTTTAACGTTATCTACAGTTAAATCATCAATGTTATTAATATTAAATTTATCTTTATGGTGAACAATCTCCATCTTATTCAAAGGCTGAAGAATAAATAAGTTGATTTATAACTAAATCAAATCTTTTATAGGTATCCACGAATCTCCAGTTTTGTCAAACCCCAACCAACGTACTTTAACTTGGTCTTTTTTCCTTTGCAACACCTTTTCAACAAGATAGACATCACCTACTGTTGACTTTAACAATTCATGTCCGTAAAAACCGCCTTGTAACAAATTTCCTTTGTTATCTTTTAAAATATAAGTTTCCGGTACAGTAGGTTGTACTTTATACACTGTAAAAACTTCGTTTGTCCAATTGGGCAGGTATTTCTTAGTAAACACTCCTTTGTATTTACTAATTCGAACTTTATCATTTACATTAAATTTTCTTGGTTTTTTTTGTTCCGCTTTTGGCTGTGTATTCTTTTTATTTCGTTGTAAAACTAGTTTAGCGTTTTTCTTATTCACTTTGTTAGGTGCCATACCGATAGTTCTATGAAACTTGTTGTTGTAATCGCTTATTAATTTTGGTAAGATATCAACCCATACGTAAGAACCTCTTTTCGAAAACATTTTATACATTGCACCTTTTAAGGTTCTATTAAATCTTTCAATTATAGCTGCCTTTTTCTCAGAATTTGTAGAATAATGATTTATCTTATATTTTTTCATTAACAATGCAAAAGGTTTATTAAAAAATTCTTTCCCATCATCAGTTTGTAAATGTTTAATTTTATTTTTATCTCTTTTTATAGCTACTTCCATAGCTTTTGTTATGCTGTTACCGGTTTTGTCTTTTAATGGCAAAGCATCTGCAACTTTAGTAAAACAATTAATAATCGTAAGTATGTATCTAAATCCTTTATTTATTTTACTATGCGGTTGCATTTCAATTAAATCTGCTTGATATAAATCATTTATTCCTTTTACAACAGTATTTCTTCGTGGAAACTTTATTCTTGCAGGTTTATGAAGTTCATTAACAATCTTTTCCTTTAACTCTGTCATGATGTTTTTACTAACAAAGTCAAGTTAGTATTGAGTGTTTCTTTTTCTGCATCCGCTTTTATAGGTCAAGGTCATTTCAACATATTTTTAAAAAAGGGAAAATCACAGCGAGCATGCTGTGATTTCCCCTTTTTTTTCTTTTTTCTTTTTTTCTTTTTTTTCTTTTTTTTCTTTTTACTCATTGATAGGATTGAGAGAATAGTGGCCGAATGGTAGAGTGTGAATTTTGTCTGGAAGAATGTGTCGTTTGTCATCATTGGAGCAGAGTGCTTTTTTTACTTCTGTTACGCTGTACAGGTGATGGTTGAAACTTCTGATGGTGTTGAATTTTGCAGTTATAGTCGTTTCTTCAAATAAGCATTGCTTGTAGTGTTCGAAATTTACATTCTTCTTAAGATACAAACTTTTTACACCCTTAGCTTTTTTAATTACATTGTTTTCTTCTTTATGCAATTGTAGTGAATACAATTTTGACATTAGTGCAATAAGTTCTTTTAGTAAAATTCCATTTGCTTCGTCTTTAAATTTTCCAAGTTTCTTTTTGTTCCGATCATTGTCATAATTTAAATGATCTTTTGGATAGTCACTAAAATCAAATTCATTTTTGTGAACAAATGTTCGAAGATCCAAATACATATCTTCAGTAAGAATCCAGTAGATGAAAGCGTCCGTGTCCATGTAGGCGATTCCGATGTTATCTCTACCGTAGAAGGCAACCATTTTGTTGTAGTGGAAATCATACATATGGGTTTTGGAAATATCCAAGATTGACATTCCAACGTACAACGGACGATCCATTTTCACGCTTGTCTTCTTCATAGATACTGCTACAAGGTTTTCATTGATGATAACGGATGTTCCAAAGTTTGGTTTTTGTACAAGTTTTTCTAGTTTTATAGGATCTGTAATTAATTTAACATTTTTGTGTTTTCTTTTGTTTTCCAATGTTTTTCCAAATATCGCATTATTCATTAATTTAAAAAAATCCTTTTGAAATGTTGATGTTGCAGCTGCTCTTCTTCTGGTGTTTGAATCAATGTACGGTTTTAACCAGCATGATTGGGAAAATTTTAAAACTCTATGAATTTTGGTTATACGTAAACCCAATTGGAGTGCTTGTTGAACAACCCAAAAGTGAGCTACGTATCTTTGTTTATTTTCAAGAGTCATCATTAATTTTGGATGTTTGCCAATTGGTGAAACTTGTGTTTTTGCAAGGAGCGGAAGATCGTAATGAAGATCGTGCAAGTGTTCTGGATATTCAAAGTCACAGTCCAATATGTATCCGGTGTCTCCGTCTTTTGAAATTTGTGTAATATCACCAATAGAGTCTGGATTAACCCATTCAAAGTTTCCAAAAGGAAGTGGATTAGACATGGCCCATCCGTATAAATTGTTGGCATCGAAATATCCTAAGAACACTGATGGTTTTTCTTTATCGTAGTTTGGAAGATATTTGTTGTTAGCTTTAACATGTCTAGTAACACTTTGGGTCAATCCACCTCTAACGCCCGATTCGATCATCAACACCATGTCAATATCGGTTAATAATTGAAGGTTGCACTTTGTTTCTTTTAGCATAGCTTGCCAAGCTATTCCTGGAGAAGTATAAGAATGAAGAGGGTCTAATCCGTAGGCTTCAAAGCAAGTGTTTCTAAATTCTTCCATCACATCGCAGAGAAGGGTCACATCAAGTTTTACATAAAAGTCAGAATAATCTCCCAGAGTGTTCATTTCCAATTCGTCCCAAACTCTGCATGCGTGTTGATAGTCTTCAGGTGAAATGTCCGAATCGGTAAGTTTACTTTTAAATGCTTCTGGTGGAGGAAGTGATGTTTCTTGAAATTTATGTAGTCCATCGATGTAATCATACGGGAAAACTCCTTTCCGAAGAACCAAATCCATTTTTTCTGCAGGTACAATTTTGCTTGTTTCTATTAAATTTTCTCTTCTTAAATTTTCAGAAAGTTTCATTAGACTGGAAGGCATAAATCTAAATGAATCAACAAATCTAAGTTTAATTTTGCCCACCTTTTTTGAAAAGCTTATAAAGTTTTCCATAGTTTGTGCCAAAACATCTATTTCACCGTTGTCTCTTGCTAATTCGGGAATGATAAAATGTCCATCGTATCCACTAAGATTGTGAAAAACCACAGGAATAAAAGATGGTAGTTTGTAGTTGATGTTACATCCGTTGCAAGCTGCACCTCTGTAGGCTCCTGTCAGATGGTCATGGTCGCGAACTTTAACTTTAGTTTCTGTAAATTGATTGTTACACAAATAGCATGTTGTTGCTGAATCATAAAGATGAAGTTCTTCCGGCGTCATAGGTGACATAGGAACCACATTGCTATACATTGCTTCCACTTTCCCGGCGATGTTGTATAAATCATCAACAAAGTATCGAGCTGCTTCTTCTCCACGATAGATCTTCGGTGTAGATGTCAAACCATATTCTTGAAGATGTTCTTCAGACAGAGTGGATTTTACTATTAAACAGTAGCTGTTTGGTTTGTGAAGTTGATACTTTGTTCTGCTGGTATTTTCCTCTCCTTCTTCTTGTTCAAGTGGAAGCAATGAAGATTCAAAATCTGCATACACTACAACGGGAATTCTGTATTGTTGGATAACTTTGTCAAATTTTACTTGAGATCTTCTAGGGTGTGGTAATTTAATTCTTACTTCATAGTTTCCACTGCATAGTCTTTGATGTTCCGTCAGCCATTCTGAACCTCCTCTTCTCAAAGGTTTGTTTACAAAACAGAAACATCTTTTACAAGTGGTTTTTCCTTCTTTACGTTTTGATAACTGTTTGCAAACTAGAGCTTCAAAATCTTTAATATATACATAATGTGAAATATCACCTTTTGTTATTAATAATAAATCAGTATGATCTCTGCGTTCGGTAGGTGTTATACGTAAGGGGTAAACATTGTTGGATGAATCCAAGCCAAAGATGTTTACAGATGCAAAAGGATTTTTCTTTTCAAATTTTGATATGTCTTGAATTGAAACAGGGTAACTCATGCCTTGAAAATTATAGTTATGGTAAACCTCATTGTATGCTCTACTCGGTCGTTCCGCATGATTTCTTATATATTTTGCAAGCATTGCATACTTGAAACATTCAGCATCTTTATTTTGAACATTAATACAGGAATTGGTGTCTTGAATTTTCTTTGGCAATTCAATATGACTACTACCTCTCATTCCATATCCATGTTTATGAACTCTTACATCTAAGCTTGTTATACTTAACAAACTCCATCCAGAACCTCTTCCTTCATGTTCTTGTAATTTTGTTAAAAGTTCTTCAAAACAATCATCCACAATTGAGCTTATATCTGATGCAAACATGATGGTTTTGTTTTTAGTTAAAAATCCTCTTGGTGATGTTTCATTCTGAACATTTGTAAATACTGTATCTAATAATATTCCAAACTTTATAAAATTTAATCTTCTTAGTTCATTGTTTAATGTTTCTGTTACTAATGTTTTTGCTTTTGAAATAAACTGTGCAAGTTGCAATTGAGCATTGTCAATCTTAAAATGAGTTACTACACTACCTGGTAAGGCTCGGGCGTATAATTCCACATCCAAAGATGGTCCGGGTGCGTATTGAATAACACTTGATCTTGAATTTAGTTGTTGTTGTACGGTAGCCAGTATTTGATCTAAATCTTCCAAATATTCTTCTTCTGCATTGTTATTTGTTTCTTGGTTTGTTTCTTGGTTTGTTTCTTGGTTTCTTTCTTGGTTTGTTTCATTGTTATGGTAAACTTCTTTGTGTATTTGTAGTAAAATTTCATCTTCAAAAGATTCTTCGCAACTAATGCAGTAATACATGACGTAGGTGTGCTCTCCACAAAAGTTGCCGTAGTAATGAAAACCACTCTAAAACTCCCCCTATTTATAGCATTACCCCCACCACTTTTTTCTGTATTAAACATAAAAAGTGTAAATAACAGTTAAATTTCTTATATTTCAAAACCCCAAAGTATTAAGATTATCCGATGTAAGTTTAAAAAGAAATCCAAGTGTCAAGGTCAAATTATACAAGTTTAAAAGAATCTTTTTTTCTGTATTAAACACAAAAAGTGTAAATAACTGTTGAACGTTTTATATTTCAAAACCCCTAAGTATTAAGATCATCCAATGTAAATTTGAAAAGAAATCTAAGTGTCAAGGTCAAATAATGCAAGTTTTAAAAAAAATCTTTTTTTCTGTATTAAACACGAAAAGTGTAAATAGCTGCTAAATTTTTTATATTTCAAAACCCCTAAGTATTAAGATCATCCAATGTAAGTTTGAAAAGAAATCTAAGTGTCAAGGTCAAATAATGCAAGTTTAAAAAATCTTGTTTAAAGTAAATTTGAAGCAAATGTTTGAAAAACGTTCTAAGTCCTAAAATATTAATTAAGGGGAAGTTTTAACACTTAAAATTTTTACAAGTCCAATGTAAAGTAAAATAAAGAAATGTTGTTGCTTGTTGGAACAGTAACAAAAGAATGATGGGTTTGAAAAATTTTCTAAGTCCTAAAATATTAATTATTGGGAAGTTTTAAGACTTAAAATTTTTACAAGTCCAATGTAAGATAAAATAAAGAAAGAAGGGTTGTTGTCTGTTGGAACAGTGGCGAAAGAATAATGGAATTCAAACTCGCAGCAAAAAAGAAACTTGATATTGTAAAATAAATGTTGAAGCAAATGTTTGAAAAATTTTCTAAGTCCTAAAGTATTAATTATTGGGAGGTTTTAACTCTTAAAACTTTTACAAGTCCAATGTAAAGGAAAATAAAAAGAAGTGTTGTTGCCTGTTGGAACAGTAACAAAAGAATGATGAATTTAAACAATTTTCTAAGTCCTAAAAAAATGGATTATAGAGAAGTTTTAACACTTAAAATTTTTACAAGTCAAATGTAAAGTAAAATAAAGAAAGAAGTATTGTTGCCTGTTGGAACAGTGGTGAATGAATGATGGAAAGTAAACTCGCAGCAAAAAGAAACTTGATATTGTAAAATAAATGTTAAAGCAAATGTTTCAAAAATTTGCTAAGTCCTAAAGTATTAATTATTGTAAAGTTTTAACACTTGAAATTTTAACAAGTCCAACGTTAAGTAAAATAAAGAAAGAAATGTTGTTGCCTGTTGGAACAGTGGCGAAAGAATGATAGAAACCAAACCCGCAGCAAGGGTCCTGTGGTTTAGGAGGGGGTAAGCGGGGGGGGGGGGTGATGACCTCGAGCCGAGTTGGGGTCTGGGATCTGCGCGTGTGGTTCTGCATCAGTTGCTCGCTAGACAGTGAGGTGGTAACATGTTCAGAAGGCGCCCTGAACATTTTATCATTTTTGCTGTTTGGTGAAAATATCTTGGTGTTATTTGTACAATAACATCTTGATGTAGAACTGATTAATTTTAAGGCATGGTAGTTGTTTGTGCTTGTAGATACCCTAGGGTTTGTAGTTTGTTTTTAGTTTGCTGGTTTGGTACTTAGTATTAATTTAAAATCTTTCTTTTACTTACAATATATTTTGCCTGGAGTGTTTAAGTTTAAAGTAATATTTTGTTTTTAAGAATGTTATATGATATGTTTTTAATACCTTTCTATTCCAACTTCCTTTTTCCAACAAGCTTGTTGAGGGCATTCCCTCTCTTGTCTTGTATTCCTTTTTAGTTAGGGACACCTTTCAATTCCAATTTCCTTTCCTTTTTTCCCTTCCATCTTTTGCACGGTAAAACCAATTAATTTATGGTAAAACCGGCTACCGCTTTTGTAGTGATTACGCACACCAAAGCGGGTCACTTACAACCTCTATACGTGCTGGATGGGTAGTTCGCCTACCTCCGGAGTTTCGCTAGACCTCAGCTGTACTGCGTCGCTAATGGCGAGTCACTGGCTCCTTTAGTGTTAGGAAATAAAAACATATTTGTATAACATTTTTCCAAAATTTAATTAAGCAACGTGCTATTTCAGAATAACATTTTTTGTTTTAGCTTAGCGTTGTGCGCTTATGATGAGGTGTGTGAGTTCGCTTACGTGATGATTACACCGTAATCATGATGTGCAGCGCTGGGCTGTTTAGCTTTTTTACTTATCTTTTACTTTTTATTTATTATTTCTTTTAACTTAATTTTTTTTATTAATTGATCAACTCTAGGCAGGTTGTATTGTAAATTAGCTTTTCTTCTTTTAGGTTTCCGGGGGTGTACGGTTCTGTAAAACCATACACCCCCATTTTCTTTTTAATTAATGAATGACCTTGACCTACTTATTTTCAAGGTCAACCAAAAGAGTTAGCGAAAATTTCTAAGTCCCAAGGTTATTTTTATGTAAATTGTTCCGAACCCTATCATGTGGGTATTCAAATTATTTTAAAAATATCTAGTTGAATAAATGCAAAATAAACAACATAAACATTAAAATTGTTTTAAATATAAACATTTTATTAAACGATGTTACCAAACCTTTTTGTTTGTCTTTTCATTCTGCTTATTTTAAATACCTACATGATAGGATTTGGAAACATATAAAGAAAAATATGATTTAAAAGATTTTTTTTCAGTTTTTGAGCTATAACTTTTATACCTTTGGTTTTATCGAAAAATGTTACTGGACCTTTTTTGTTTGCCTTTTTATTCTGCGTAATTTGAGTACCCGCACGATAGATTTAGAGCATTTTTGTTATATCCACTGCCACCGTGTACGGCGACGTAGCTCAAAAGTTGAACGGCGACGATATCAAGTGGGGGCCCCCCATTTCGCAAACTTACTCTAAACCTATTGTGCGGGTACTCAAATTACGCGAAATGAAAAGACAAACACAAAAGGTCCAGTAACATTTTTCGATAAATCCAACGGTATAAAAGTTATAACGAAAAACTAAAGTTTCAAGGTCATTTAAAACTTTTACAAAACCTATCATGTGGTTACTCAAGTTACGTGGAATAAAAAAACAAACAAAAATGTTCAGTAACATTTTTCTATAAAACCAACGGTGTAGAAGTTATTACGCGAAAACTTAAGATTTAAAACCGTCCAGGTTACAAAACGTCCAGGTAACCTGGACGTTTTAGTAAAAACGTCCAGGCTACAAAATATTGTTAATTTCTTACAAAATAATGTTGATTTTATAACAAATGTTACCGAAGCTTGTTGTTGGTCTCATAATTTAAGTACTCACAAAATAAGGGTTGGAAACTTACAAAGTAAAATATAAAATGTTGGAAAATACTTTTTTTTTAGTTTTTGCGTTATAACTTGTATACCGTTGGTTTTATCAAAAAATGTTACTGGACATGTTTTGTTCGTTTTTTTATTCCGAATAATTTGAGTATATGCATGATAGGTTTGGAGCAATTTTGTAAAAGGGGGGGGGGAAATTGCAAAATTACTCTAAACCTATTGTGCGGGTACTCAAATTGCGGGGAGTGAAAAGACAAACACAAAAGGTCCAGTAACATTTTTCGATAAATCCAACGGTATAAAAGTTATAACGAAAAAACTAAAGTTTCAAGGTCATTTAAAACTTTTACAAAACCTATCATGTGGTTACTCAAGTTATGTGGAATAAAAAAAAACAAACAAAAATGTTCAGTAACATTTTTCTATAAAACCAACGGTGTAGAAGTTATAACGCGAAAACTTAAGATTTAAAACCGTCCAGGTTACAAAACGTCCAGGCTACAAAATATTGTTAATTTCTTACAAAATAATGTTGATTTTATAACAAATGTTACCGAAGCTTGTTGTTGGTATCATAATTTAAGTACTCACAAAATAAGGGTTGGAAACTTATAAAGTAAAATATAAAATGTTGGAAAATACTTTTTTTAGTTTTTGCGTTATAACTTGTATACCGTTGGTTTTATCAAAAAATGTTACTGGACATGTTTTGTTCGTCTTTTTATTCCGAATAATTTGAGTATATGCATGATAGGTTTGGAGCAATTTTGTAAAAGGGGGGGGGGTGTTGCAAAATGACTCAAAACCTATTGTGCAGGTACTCAAATTACAAGGAATGAAAAGACAAACACAAAAGGTCCAGTAACATTTTTCGATAAATCCAACGGTATAAAAGTTATAACGAAAAAACTAAAGTTTCAAGGTCATTTAAAACTTTTACAAAACCTATCATGTGGTTACTCAAGTTACGTGGAATAAAAAAACAAACAAAAATGTTCAGTAACATTTTTTCTATAAAACCAACGGTGTAGAAGTTATAACGCGAAAACTTAAGATTTAAAACCGCCCAGTTTACAAAACGTCCAGGTAACCTGGACGTTTTAGTAAAAACGTCCAGGCTACAAAATATTGTTAATTTCTTACAAAATAATGTTGATTTTATAACAAATGTTACCGAAGCTTGTTGTTGGTCTCATAATTTAAGTACTCACAAAATAAGGGTTGGAAACTTATAAAGTAAAATATAAAATGTTGGAAAATACTTTTTTTTAGTTTTTGCGTTATAACTTGTATACCGTTGGTTTTATCAAAAAATGTTACTGGACATGTTTTGTTCGTCTTTTTATTCCGAATAATTTGAGTATATGCATGATAGGTTTGGAGCAATTTTGTAAAAGGGGGGGGGGTTGGGGGGGGAGAAGAGGGGGGGAGGGGGGGGGAGGGGAGGGGAGGGGGGGGAGGGGGGATGAAGGGGGGAGGGGGGGAGGGGGGGGGAGGGGGGGGAAGGAGGGGGGGAGGGGCGAGGGATGGTGGGAGGGGGGGGGCAAAATTGCAAAATTACTCTAAACCTATTGTGCGGGTACTCAAATTACGCGGAATGAAAAGACAAACACAAAAGGTCCAGTAACATTTTTCGATAAATCCAACGGTATAAAAGTTATAACGAAAAAACTAAAGTTTCAAGGTCATTTAAAACTTTTACATTACCTATCATGTGGTTACTCAAGTTACGTGGAATAAAAAAAACAAACAAAAATGTTCAGTAACATTTTTCTATAAAACCAACGGTGTAGAAGTTATAACGCGAAAACTTAAGATTTAAAACCGTCCAGGTTACAAAACGTCCAGGTAACCTGGACGTTTTAGTAAAAACGTCCAGGCTACAAAATATTGTTAATTTCTTACAAAATAATGTTGATTTTATAACAAATGTTACCGAAGCTTGTTGTTGGTCTCATAATTTAAGTACTCACAAAATAAGGGTTGGAAACTTATAAAGTAAAATATAAAATGTTGGAAAATACTTTTTTTTAGTTTTTGCGATATAACTTGTATACAGTTGGTTTTATCAAAACATGTTACTGGACATGTTTTGTTCGTCTTTTTATTCCGAATAATTTGAGTATATGTATGATAGGTTTGGAGCAATTTTGTAAAAGGGGGGGGGGGTTGCAAAATGACTCAAAACCTATTGTGCAGGTACTCAAATTACAAGGAATGAAAAGACAAACAAAAAAGGTCCAGTAACATTTTTCGATAAATATAATGGCATAAAAGTTATAACGCAAAAAACTAAAGTTTCAAAGTAATTTAAACTTTTACAAAAATGACCTTGAGACTTAGAAATTTTCGCTAAGTCTTTTGTTGACCTTGAAAATAACTAGGTCAAGGTCATTCGATAATTAAAAAGAAAATGGGGGTGTACGGTTTGACAGAACCGTACACCCTCGGAAACCTAAAAGAAGAAAAGCTAATTTACGATACAACCTGCCTAGAGTTGATAAATTAATAAAAAAAATTAAGTTAAAAGAAAAATAATAAATAAAAAGTAAAAGATAAGTTAAAAAAAAAGCTAAACAGCCCAGCGCTGCACATCATGATTACAGTGTGATCATCACGTAAGCGAACTCACACACCTCACCATAAGCGCACAACGCTAAGCTAAAACAACTAGACAGCCCAGCGCTGCACATCATGATTACAGTGTGATCATCACGTAAGCGAACTCACACACCTCATCATAAGCGCACAACGCTAAGCTAAAACAAAAAATGTTATTCTGAAATAGCACGTTGCTTAATTAAATTTTGGAAAAATGTTATACAAATATGTTTTTATTTCCTAACACTAAAGGAGCCAGTGACTCGCCATTAGCGACGCAGTACAGCTGAGGTCTAGCGAAACTCCGGAGGTAGGCGAACTACCCATCCAGCACGTATAGAGGTTGTAAGTGACCCGCTTTGGTAAGCGTAATCACTACAAAAGCGGTAGCTGGTTTTACCATTATTGGTTTTACCGTGCAAAAGATGGAAGGAAAAAAGGAAAGGAAATTGGAATTGAAAGGTGTCCCTAACTAAAAAGGAGTACAAGACAAGAGAGGGAATGCCCTCAACAAGCTTGTTGGAAAAAGGAAATTGGAATAGAAAGGTATAAAAAACATATCATATAACATTCTTAAAAACAAAATATTACTTTAAATTTAAACATTCCAGGCAGAAATATATTGTAAGTAAAAGAAAGATTTTAAATTAATACTAACTACCAAACCAGCAAATTAAAAACAAACTACAAACCCTAGGGTATCTACAAGCACAAACAACTACCATGCTTAAACTACCATGCCTTAAAATTAATCAGTCCTACATCAAGATGTTACTGTACAAATAACACCAAGATATTTTCACCAAACAGCAAAAAATGATAAAATGTTCAGGGCGCCTTCTGAACATGTCACCACCTCACTGTCTAGCGAGCAACTGATGCCGAACCACACGCGCAGATCCCGGACCCCAACTCGGCTCGAGGTCACGGCAGCTGGCAGCCGGGCCGGGCAGGTGTGGCAGGCAGCTGGTTGACCACCTGGCCTCAAGCGCAGACTCTGGACCCCAATTCGGCTCGAGGTCACCACAGGAGCCTTGCTGCGGGTTTGGTTTCCATCATTCTATCGCCACTGTTCCAACAAACAACAACACTTCTTTTTTTTATTTTACTTTACATTGAACTTGTAAAGATTTTAAGTGTTAAAAACTTCCTAATAATTAATATTTTAGGACTTAGAAAATCTTTCAAACCCATCATTCTTTTCCCACTGTTCCAACAGGCAACATTTCTTTCTTTATTTTACTTTACGTTGGACTTGTAAAAATTTTAAGTGTTAAAACTTCACAATAATTAATGCTTTAGGACTTAGAAAATTTTTCAAACATTTGCTTTAACATTTATTTTACAATATCAAGTTTTTTTGCTGCGAGTTTAATTTCCATCATTCCTTCACCACTGTTCCAACAGGCAACAATACTTCTTTCTTTATTTTACTTTACATTTGACTTGTAAAAATTTTAAGTGTTAAAACTTCCCAATAATTCATTTTTTAGGACTTAGAAAATTTTTTCAAACTCATAATTTTTTTGTTACTGTTCCAACAGACAACAACACTTCTTTTTATTTTATTTTTCAGTATTAATGTAGGTTGAAACTTGTTTTAAAACAATTTTAATATTAGTTTGAAACTAAATTCATATATTATTAATGAGTAACCATGTTTTACTTAAGGAATATTATGTTTTAAGTCAATTGTAATACATAATAAAATAAACATTATACATATTTTCATTGTATCATAAATATAAATCTAGTTTATTAATGTTACTGAACTAAAAATAGGGGTTGGAAACTTATAAAGTAAAAATATAAAATGTTGGAAAATATTTTTTTTAGTTTTTGCGTTATAACTTATATACCGCTGGTTTTATAAAAAAAAATGTTACTGAACCTGTTTTGTTCGTCTTTTTATTCCGAATAATTTGAGCATTTATGTTATATCCACTGCCACCATAGATTTTTTGCAGTTTTTGCGATATAACTTTTACACCGTTGGTTTTATCGAAAAATGTTACTGGACCTTTTTTGTTAGTCTTTAAATTCTGCGTAATTTGACTACCCGCATGATACATTTAGATCATTTTTATTATATCCACTGCCACCAAAGTTTTTTTAAGTTTTTGCGCTATAACTTTTACACCGTTGGTTTTATCAAAAAATGTTACTGGACCTTTCTTGTTTGTCTTTTAATTCCGTTTAATTTGACTACCCGCACGATCGATTTGGAGCATTTTTGTTATATCCACTGCCACCATGTACGGCGACGCAGTAAGTTGAACGGAAACGAGATCAAGTCGGCGACCCCCCCCCCCATCGATGTTGTCGGGGTGGGGGGGAGGGGGAGGGGGGGGGGAGGGGGGGGGAGGGGGGGGGAGGGGGGAGGTTTCGTCCCGGCAACATTGGCGGGGGGGGGGGGGTTGGAAAATTGCTTAAAACCCTATCGTGTGGGTACTCAAATTACGCGGAATCAGAAGACAAACAAAAAAGGTCCAGTAACTTTTTTTGATAAAACCAACGGTATAGAAGTTATAACGCAAAAACTAAAAATTATCTTTCTTTACATCATATTTCATTTTATATGTTTCCAAACCCTATCATGTAGGTACTCAAAATACGCAGAATTAAAAGACGATCAAAAAAGGTCCAGTAACATTTATTTATTAAACCAACGGTATAGAAGTTATAACGCAAAAACCCAAAATTATCTTTCTTTACATTATATTTTACTTTATATCCTTTCAAACCCTATCATGTAGGTACTCAAAATACGCAGAATTAAAAGACGAACAAAAAAGGTCCAGTAACATTTTTTTATTAAACCAACGGTATAGAAGTTATAACGCAAAAACTAAAAATTATCTTTCTTTACATTATATTTTACTTTATATCTTTTCAAACCCTATCATGTAGGTACTCAAAATACGTAGAATTAAAAAGACAAACAAAAGGGTTCAGTAAACTTTTTTTATAAAACAAACGGTATAAAAGTTATAACGCAAAAACATAAAAAAAAATTTTCTACATTTTATATTTTACTTTATATGTTTCCAAACCCTATCATGTGGTACTTCAATAACGCAAAATAATGAGACAAACAAAAAACTTCGGTAACATTTGTTATTTAACCAACAATGTAAAAGTTATAACAAAGAAACAAAATTTAGATCTTTAACCAAGTTTATATTTAATCGAAACTGTAGTTTATTTTGCATTTCTGCGACTAAATTTTTTAGAAGTATCAAGGTGATATAATAAAGTGGCATCTTTAAAATATTGTAACTTGTACAAAGTTAAATAAGTGTTAAAACGATATTTTATTGCAAATATTTTAAAACCACAAGTTCAGAACGATTGTTTAATACTGACATGTTCACTCAACAAGAGCAACAGTACGACTAACACTACATATCCAAATATTGCGAGGAGTCTCTCATGGTGGTGGGGGAAGGCAGGTGCGCGGCAGATGTTCCGTCCTGCACATGTCTTTCGAGGGAGGTAACAGCGCTACCACTATCACATCAGTTTGCTGGTAGGACTCGCAGAGTAAACATCTAAATAAACATGAGTTCTGTTTTATATGTTTCTTTTATCAAAGATGGACTTTGTATTGAAACGCAAAGTTTCACTATTGATGCAGATCCTGTACAACAAATTTTAGTACATCCTCCAGAAAATTATGATTCTATCTACATTTCGGTGCATGAACCAAACGACCCCCCACCACCAACTGCCGACACGGAGTAGGACAGCGGCTACCACACGTCATTAACGCTCCAGCTCTTCACCCGAGCCCACATGGACTCTGAGCTTCAAGATAATACTGTTTCTTCTTCTACATCTACACAAACTTCCGAACAATTACCTACTGAAAATAAAACTACAACAAGTGTACAAGTAAACGAAATTTCATCAACTGTTAGTTCTGATGCGCAAGCAATAATGCTATCATTAATTGGTTTCGACTAAAAATTCAACAATGGAAGAAGAAAGAAATTCGCTACTTTGCAACTTGGTTTTTGTGAACCCGTCGAAATTTGTTATTTTCCTACTTTCATTTTTATGTGGTTACAATTTTGGTTACCTTGTTCAGGAAATACTAACAGATAAAAAGAAAGAACATTCACTATTTTTTAAAGTTTATATTTATGTAATTGCATCTTTATTTGGATACTTTGTAGCAGGATATTTTCTTGTTAACTTGTCAATTCCATTTTTAATATAATATTTTAATAGAAACAAAAATCAACAAAACAACAATTAAAAAACAGTTTGTAAAAAGAAACAAAACTTATCTTGCATTTTCGGATTTTCCGAAAATGCAAGATATTTTTTAAAAACATCCCCGGCCGACCTTGACCCTTTTCCGGACATTTAAAATTTAAATACCAGCACAGCTGGACATTTAAACTTTAAATACCATCCCCAACACGTCACAGCTACGTCACAGCCTGTGACGTCACTTCCGGTCACGTGACCGGATGTAGCTGTCACTTTTGATTAATGCGTTTTGGCCCAGAAGCCCCACTATTGCACTACTAGCACCACATGTTTAATGTAAACAAAGCAGACGTTTTTCAATCCAAATGCATTTTAAATGGAAAATATTTTTCGTTGTTTCTCATTTTCTGGTATATCCTATACTCTTATATGAGTAATGTTATCGTGCTTGCTTGCTTGCTTGTATGCTTGTATGCTTGCACATTTATCTCAAAAACAGCTCCGAGGATTTCCTTCAAAGTCTGGAAATAAGTAATTTATGACTCAAAAACTTCTTTTACGCAGATTACTTGGCCAGAGAAAATCTAATAACGTAATAAATCGAATTTTTAAGTTGTAAAATTTTAACACTGGCCTCATGGGTTGCCGTGATAGCAACGAAAATAAACAAGGAAAGTGTAAACAAATGAAGTAATCATAACAGCTGTTTGGAATCTACAGCTATCAAGGGAAAATACAGCAGGTGGGATGAAGAGTCCATGGAGCAATAAAAAAGGTTTACATTGATAAATGTTATGATATTGAAACTGAAATATTTTATAGTAACTGGATGAACTGGTAAACATGAAATAACACCGAGCAAGGCTCGGTCCACCAGGTACTTTGGACATAATCTGCTATTTTTCCCGACCCCCTGGAGCCGAGACCTTTCATTTGAGCCATCTCCTACATCCTGCGAACTGTCAAACTCTCACAATTTTGATAAAAATCGCTTACAGAATTAGTAATCTTGAAAATCTGGTACCAAGATTGCTTTTACCAAAATATATTGTAATACTTATAGCCTCAGCAATCCGATGATATAAATGTGGTGACGCGTTTCGCCGATTACGGCATCATCAGACGATCACACATTGTACACCTAATAGTCCATAACACAAATTTCGCCTTTCAGGTCGTCAAATTGTTTAAAATAACTGTTAGTATTAGTAATATAAATAATTTGGTTAGCATCATTGGATTCAGCTAAAAAAACTAATAAATTAGTACCTTGAATCTTTGCTCTATGTCCATTGGTTACTGAGATACTGAAAGTGGTAAACGTAGTACGTTGCCCCAATGTTAACCTTAAGGAAAATAAGTAAAATTCTATATATCTCATCGCTTATTTCTCAACATAATAAAGCTTGGTTTGTGGCTTCATCTATAGATGAGATTTAAACTACGTTCTTTTGCATTAGAAATTAGTTGGGTATGCAGGTCTGCTATAACGGGGTATTTCACTTTCACGTTATTTTAAAATTTCGTTTAAAAAAGCTAAAGCGACTATAACCCCATGTCGTTTATAGTCGCTTTAGCTTTTTTAAACGAAATTTTAAAATAACGTGAAAGTGAAATACCCCGTTAAGTTTGGTACTTTGGAATTATTCGGAGGCCATCTTATACTGTGCGCTGCGGTGGTTATGTTGGATTATGTTGTCATAAGAGATTATGTTGCCACATTACTCTTATATTAAATAACTATTCGCATGGAGCTTATATAAAAGTATTTTAGAACCTTTAAATGTAGCACAAAAAATTGTCTTAAAAATTGGGTTTGGGAAATGTAGACGATACCCGACTGACGCTCTGTTTGCAGAAATATCCGTCTTTACAATTCGTCAGTTATACCTAGAGTATTTTAATTAATATTTTCAAAAATCATGGTGTAATTTTTCGAGAAATCTCCCACACTCACAACACTAGATATTCATCAAAAA
The DNA here is from genome assembly GCA_035578135.1 of Flexamia atlantica. Lineage (NCBI taxonomy): Eukaryota > Metazoa > Arthropoda > Insecta > Hemiptera > Cicadellidae > Flexamia > Flexamia atlantica. The sequence goes on from JAQJVK010000001.1 coordinate 89,470,908, forward strand.
TTGGAATCGCGGTTTTGCAAATTAATTACACTTTTTCCACAACCAACTCATTTTACATTTCACACGTAGTCTACCGGAATATTTGTAACTTTTTTGCTAACCTAAAGATTTTTGAATGTCTCTCTCTCAGTTTGTTTAAAATCCAAGTAAATGAATTTATCTTCAGTTTAGGTACGGACAATGCCGATGATATCATCACGGCCGATTACAGACGTGTCTGACCCGATCTTTGTACCTACTGTTCTCCCTGCCGACCGCACCTCTCTCTCCTGCTTGCCGGCAGGATTCAATATAACCTAGTTATTCCAGCCAACTGTTACTCAAGATTTTTTATTATTATTTTCAATTCTGCGTTTTAGTAAAGTATTTTTTCCTAAATACAGAAATAGCAACTTCAATTCAAGACTTCAATCTCAAACTTTCTTACCAACATTCTTTTTTAATATTCCTAATTTTTTTGGTCTTATTTTTAGTATTTGCAAAGCAACCCAGTGGACGCACAGGCAGTATAACTGGCGCCAATTCTTGGGGCCCACGCCGTCCATAAGACTAATGTTAATTTTAGCATTGGGCTTATGGACGGCGTGGGCCCCAAGAATTGGCGCCAGGTATACCTGCCTATATGTCTGCTGATTTCCTGGACTTAAATTTTTAATTAAAGGCTACAAAAATTTTGTCTCTTTTTTTAGTTTTATTTCATCATTTGTAAAAGGCTTTTTGTTTACTAGCATTTTTATTACTTTGTATGTAGTAGCTTATTTTTGCATGGAATAAACTTTTCATTCATTCATAATTATTACTTATACATCATCCATTTGAGTAGAATAGAATAATACAAAAATACAATTGGACTTGGTAAATTTTAGGTAAAAAGGTCTGTCATTACACTTTTTAAAATAGTTGTTTACTAAAAAAAATATTATTATAGCGTGAATGGGGAAAAAGTGACAAGAGGCACTTTTATAACTCATTCTCAGTCCTCAAAGGTTATCTCTGCACTGTATTTGGATCCTAATGTTTACTACCAAAGCAGTAGTTAAGGTGACATTTTGCCCAGTCATTACTAACAGGTCTGGGTCCTGTTTCATAAAAAGTGACATTTGTGACAGGTGACATGCATGTGTTACTTTACATATCTACAAATCTACAACTTTATGTTTCATAAAAGTTTTAAAAATAACAATTTTATGTCAATTTTCTTTTACAGATTTGTCGATGTCTTGGCAAGTTTGTCAGATTTATGATTCATAAACGTTTTATTAAGACAAGACGGTTCAGCTTCACATATGGATACGATTTTACAGCTGATTTATAATTTGGTTACTTTCATAATGGGTTTATGGTTGTTTTGTTGATTTTTTAGGTGATATATACTATATAAAAGTTAAATTTAGTTTAGTTATTTAAATTAAAGCCATTATTCTTTTTGTACCTTTATCTGTTTAATCATAAACTCAGTATGTGGCCCTATCTTCATTTAGGCAGCGGGAGTTACAGTTTTTATCGTGAGCAAAGCCACGGGCATCTGCTCGTATTTGATTAGGGGGAACTAGGATATTTGCGACAAATTACCGGCAACTTTTCTTGTTTGCCATAGTAATTTTGTGGAAATTTTTTTGAGATGTCATGGTAACTTTTAGCGAATTTCCCCTATAGGGAAGAAGCTGTTACCGTAGGTCTCGTGGTAAGACCTAAGCCTAAAACCATCATAACTTTTCTTTTTGAGGTCCTCAGATGCCAAAAACACCATTCGTTCACTTTCATAAATATATATATATATATATATCTATATATCTATATATATATATCTATATATATATATCTATATATATATCTCTATATATATCTATATATATATATATGTGTCTTTAAGCACGATAACTTGCGCAAAAATGGTCCAATCGGAATTAAATTTGGCATAGACGTGTAAAGTAGTAATTATTCGGACGAGTTCGTAAACCAGCCCGATCGGACCACCGGAAGGGGGGGTAAAGGGGGGTAAATCCCCCCAAAATTGGGTTTTTTGAGATTTTTACATAGAAAAATAAAATTTTTCAAATTTTTATTGGCACCATTGAATTCAGCCCAAAAAAACAAACAATTTAGTATTTTGAATCATGGCTCTATGTTCATTGGTTGCCGAGATATTGAAAGTGGTAAACGCAGTACGTTGTCCCAATGTTAACCTCATGGGAAATAAGTAAAATTCTATATCTCGCTTATTTCTCAACATATCTTGATAAAACTTGGTAAATGGCTTCTTCTAGTTCAGATCTACTAAATATTGAATTAAAACCACCCAGTTTTAATATACCTGTAGCAGCAAACCTCCATACTCATTCCCCATGTTATTCTTATGGAGCTTACAAAAACATGTCAAATCTCGCTTTGTTGGATCGAAATATGTTGTTTTGCACTTGAAATTCGCTGAGTATGCAGGTCTGCTGCAACGGGGGTATTTTTATTTGCTGGAACTTTTTTTGCTATGTGGGTATGAGTCATTAATTATATACAGTTTACGAAAGTGGACAGATTTTATGAGGAATGAAGATTTATAACTCAAAATAACTAAGTCCGATTTTAATCAGTGATATCTCATATTAAAGCCTATAACTTACTGAGTAATTTGAGACCAGAACGAACCTTGTGACCCATTTAAAAACTTGCGCTATAAATCTTAACAAAAGACAAACGACTTTTAAAAAATTAATTCTCAAGTTGTTTTAAGCTTTATAGCTCGTCCAACATTTGTCCGATTTTAATGATCAATAGCTAACATGAAACCCGTCAAATCACTGAGTATTTTAAGACCAAAATATCCCCGTTGCGGCAGACCTGCATACTCAGCGAATTTCAAATGTAAAAAAATATTTTCATCCAACATAGCGAGTTATGACATGTTTTTGTAATCTCCATAAGAATAACATGGGGAATGAGTATGCAGGTTTGCTGCTACAGTCATGTTAAAACTGGGTGGTTTTATTTCAATATTTAGTTGATCTTATGTAGAAGAAGCCACATACCAAGTTTTATCGAGATATGTTTAGAAATAACGAAGATATGGAATTTTTTTATTGCCCATAAGGATAACTTAGGGAATGAGTATGCAAGTTTGCTGCCAAAAAATGGAAATTTTGGTGATTTTAGACTAAAATACGTTAAATCTCATCTAGATGAAGCCACAAACCAAGTTTTATTAAGATATGTTAAGAAATAAGCGAGATATAGAACTTTACTTATTTCTCCTAAGGTTAACATTGAGACAACGTACTGTGTTTACCACTTTCAATATCTTTGTAACCAACGGACATAGAGCAATGATTTAAATTACTAAATTGCTTGTTTTTTCGAGCTGAACTCAATGGATTACCTAAATTGGATTATTTTTATTTTTCAATGTGAAAAACCCAAAAAAAACCATTTTGGGGGGTTTGACCCCCTATACCCCCCCTTCCAGTGGTCCGATCGGGCTGGTTTTCGAACTCATCCGAATAATTAATTACTACTTTATACCCATGTGCCAAATTTCATTCCGATCGGACCATTTTTGCGAGCGCTATCTGCTTACAGACACACATATAAATATATATATATATATATATATACATATATATATATATATATATATATATATATATATATATAAATTTGAACGAATGGTGTTTTTTGCTTGTGGGGGACCCAAAACGAAAAGTTATCATGGTCTTAGGCCTAGGTACTATGAGACCTACGGTAATAGCTTCTTCCCTGTAGGGGAAATTCGCTAACATGCTGCATACCTTATTTAAAACTGGAGATATAAGATAAATAATACCAAAAAATATTGAAAATATGAAAAGTTCATAAGAAATGTATAGGACTGAATTTTTATTTGAGCATAACTTTTTAACAAATCGATGTTTTTAAAAACGGATTTCAGCATTGAGTTCAGGTTAAAAATCTAGTCTACAATGATGTGTCACAACGTCACAACAACATCTTTACACTTGAAAAAATAATTATTTCTACCTCTAACAACACTATTTCTACTATACTGATAGCACCCTAGATTGTCCCCTAGATTTTGTCTATAAAATAGCATAGAAAAAACTTATTTCCAAAATGTGAAGGAAATCTTCGGAGATAATTTGTACAAGCATAGAAAAAACATCCTTTTTATCTATGGTACAAGCAATCATACATTGCTCATATAATAGTATAGGATAACATCTAGCCTCTATGTCGACACCTAATATTGCCCCTCAGACTGTGTTTTGAGGTTTTTGAGTTAGACGAAATTGGATAGGAAATTACCAGCCGGTAAGAGATAATTATGATGAAGCCATTATAATAACAAAATTATTTAATTTTTGTATAGAATGCGTTTCTATAAGAAATTATCCATTTTGTCTGATTGCAAATATGGTTATTACAAATTTTATATCTTCTTAGGTTCTAAAGAAATCTTCTGATTTTTTACACTATGGCGGAGGAACGTGGATAGAAAAGTAGTTCTTAGAATTGTCTAGTTAAATAAAAGTATTTATTATTTAATTGAGTTTTAGTTGGTATGGATTGTAAAATATTATAAATAAAAATCTGAATTTTCTTATATTTTTTAGCGTCTTTTTATTAATTTTGTATTGTGTCTTTGCAAATATGTAGTGTATTGACTTCCGCCCTGTGATGGCTTCTGCAAGTTTCCTCTTGAGCCGCCAATTGCAATCTCTCTCGTCATTTTCCTGTAGAAGTGTGGCACAGCGTTCTCTCATTACCCAAGTTAATCGTCATTTTTCTAAAGAAATGAGTTTGCCACGAGTGTTTTTTGACATGACTGCCGATGGGCAGCCTGTTGGGAGAATTGTAATTGAGGTAACTTTATTTTAATTTCCTTAAATTTAGTTTTTAAGTTAAATCTAAGTTAACCGGAACACCGGGCCACCTACCTGTTCTTGGAATGGCGTGGCCTTGTGAGCTGAACTAAGGAATTTTTTCATTTTAACTATTCAAGTTAAGAAAGATTATTTATAACAATAAATTGCGTACCGTATGTAGTTGAAGGTTCTGTAAATAACTCTGGATCACATTGATGTAATTTTGAAATAGGTTGACGCGAAGGCGTTATTCGTACGTATATTGTATTAGGTCATGGTTATTTTCGTCCCGGCGTCTTCTTTTGTCATTTGTTAGACCAATAATAAGAAATTGTTTTGTAGTGATTTATGATGCCTTATGTTCATTAGTGCCGCAAAGATACTGAGTTAAAGTAGAAGTTGACTAAGGACCTTAAATCTTAGACTACTGGTGAAACAAAACTGCTGTAGGCTAAAGGCTTACCTATTTAACATGTTCGGTGTGTGGCACGGGCATACCCGTGGTCGCGGTTGTTCTCGTTGTTTAAACAAACAAACTTTACCGCTTAAATGTGCACCAGCGTGGCGCTCGGGAACAATGATTTGTTGCCAGCTTGTAGCTACGAATGTGGGCTTTATTTTGGTGTAGGTTGGTACTAAATTTCCCCGAAAAATTTCTCTCTGGCAATGTTGTAAAATCCACCATTTTGTCAGATTTTCTGGGATTCTCCCCCTCGTTTTGGCAATACAAGCAAACTTGTGCAATCCAGGCGGTGCTGCTATCTGTGAGTGTTTCAAGGAACTGCGTCGACTGTCGTGGTTACGCAGTACCATTACCGTGCAGTGTTTTTCGTTTAGTTGAATGGAAATAAATCGGGTTCGCTAATCCGCTGCCCCCGTGACGCCCGCATTTTGCAAACCCCCGCCATTGGGTGGCACGCAGCGAACGTGTTAACTATACCCAAGGTAACTAGCAGCAGATTACCTTTTTCATAGCTGTTTCCAGTAGGCCTAGCCAATGTTATTTTCGTCAGAGCCTAGGTCTATTTCAGTGTCTCAAGGTGGGGTGACTTTCCCATGTTGGCGATTTTTAACTTACACTCAAGAAATAGAGGCGCATGAACACAAGGAAATTTGAGGTTGCAATTAAGAAATTTGTTTATGCTTGAATTTGTTAGGACTTATAAATTACCCGGGTAGGCCTATCTTGAAATACTCATAGGTAGGCCTAGGTACTTTGAGCTAAGTGTGATGTGTTAGGCAAATTAGTTGCAGGAATATAAATGGAAAATCCTTTTTAAACTTATTTCCTATTTTGAGGTACATTAAGCCCAAAATTCAGCTAGCCTATTTGAGAATGGGATTTCGATGCCCTGAAAATAACATTTTTACCCATGTCAGAGTGTTCTTGATCACTTTGATTTGGTTTCCCGTGGATTGTCTAAAGTTTAGTTTGTTAACCTTACCCCCACTATCAACTAAGCCTAGCTAGCCATTTGCCAAATTTTTAGCTGATTTGGATAGGACATCTTCCATCCCTGAAATGATTTAGGACACATTTTAGTGAACTAAGTTTGGTACTTTGGAATTATTCAGAGGCCATCTTATTCTGTGCGCTGCGGTGGTTATGTAGGATTATGTTGTCATAAGAAAGATTTTTGTTTTATCACGAATCAAACGATACCTAAAGAGTGATACTTTCACTTGCCACATCCCGTTGACAGACAGGTGATGCGCGCCCTTTGGTCTACGATTTGACCTTGGCCTTGGCCTTCTTGGAGGGTATTTGGTGAGCAAGAGTATGACTCATCTGATATCGTTAAGTTAGATTCATAATGAAATGGGCGATTCCCTGGAAAGTGAACTGACATGATGTTTTTGAATTTAATGTTGTCGAATATATGTCACGGGAGTAGTTTGTTAGCAAAATATAAATTAAATGATTAAAAAAAAATTCCTCCACATCATGGAAAAAAATAGCTAGTTTGTAAATGTAACAAATCTTGTAAACACCAGTCACTCAGAATAATTAAGTTACAATGAGACAGGCTTCTATGGTCCAAGCACATAGGCTATAAGACGAATCCATGGTTTGGGGTGTCGACCACGATGGTGACGAGGTAGATGTAGTTGCCGACGTTTCGGATGCGATACAGCTGTCCATTCTCGAGGCGCACTAACACTCATTCACTGGTCGGCGGGCCCTCTGCCTCAGGTTATATAGGGTAGAAGGGGGGAATTGGGTACCGGGGGTAAATGGGTACTACTTTTTTCAAAAATTTTTATTTAATCAACCCTTTGCGTTAGGAAGGATTGAAAAATATGTATTGATAGCTAGTTATGTTTTTTACATCACCATTTTTTTTAAAGTTGTTATCCTTAAATATAAACAAGTTAAAAAATAATTTGTTCGACCCTTACGTTTTTCGATTTACAAAGTGCCTCACGAACTTTGTCCGGGTAACTATAGAAACATTATAACAATTTTAATTTATGAAAAATATTTACACTCACCTCATAAAACCAAAGTATACATCCTAATAGTAGTTTGCTAGAGTTTTGGAATTTTTAAATTATCTTTAAAGGGTAGCTTTTAGGGGTTGAAAATTTTAGTACCCAATTGCCCCCCTACGGGAAAATGGGTACTATTTTTTTTAACGATTATGACAAAGTATTAGTTTTAAAGTGAAACCCCTAGGCCTAATTAGTTTTTCAGATGTATAGGCTACTTTCTCAAGTGGTTTGATTCTTGTTATTCAGCCATTTATGGATGATTTATGAAAAAAGAAGTTTTTAATTTTATTGACTTATAGGTACCTAGTATTGAGGCCTAGCCTACAGTAAGGCAACTTATAAAAATAATTCATTAATTGAAGTTTTTTTTATCAATTTAACAGTGTGTGATTGTTCTAGGCATACAGGTTTTCGCAAATTTTTTTGAAGTTTTAGCGAATTTCCCCTATAGGGAAGAAGCTATTACCGTAGGTCTCATGGTAAGACCTAAGCCCGAGACCATGATAACTTTTCGTTTTAGGGCCACCAGAAGCAAAAAACACCATTCGTTCGAATTTTTATATATCTATCTATCTATCTATCTATCTATATATATATATATATATATATATATGTGTCTGTCAGCACGATAGCGGCCGTAAATATGGTCCGATCTTAATGAAATTTGGTACAGACATGTAAAGTGGTAATCGAATGGACGAGTTCGTGAACCAGCCCAATCGGACCACCGGAAGGGGGGGTAAAGGGGGATAAACACCCCCAAAAATGGGTTTTTTGATTTTTTTACATATAAAAATAAAATTTATCAAATCTTTGTTGGCACCATTGAATTCAGCTCAAAAAAACAAACAATTTAGTGTTTTGAATCATTGCTCTATGTCCATTGGTTACCGAGATATTGAAAGTGGTAAACACAGTACGTTGTCCCAATGTTAACCTTATGGGGAATAAGTAAAATTCTATATCTCGCTTATTTCTCAACATATCTGGACAAAACTTGGTTTGTGGCTTCATCTAGATGTGATCTAATGTATTTTAGTCTAAAATCCCCGAAATTTCAGTTTTTGTGGCAGCAAACCTGCATAATCATTCCCCATGTTATCCTTATGGGAAATAAAAAAATTCTATATCTTACTTATTTTTTAACATTTCTTGACAAAACTTGGTATATGGCTTCTTCTAGTTAAGATCTACTAAATAATGAATTAAAACCAACCAGTTTTAACATACCTGTTGCAGCAAACCTGCATAATCATTCCCCATGTTATTCTTATGGAGATTACAAAACATGTAAAATCTCGCTAAGTTGGATTGAAATACCGTTTGTTGTGTTGCATCTGAAATTCACTGAGTATGCAGGTCTGCTGCAACGGGGGTATTAACCTCTTATAAATTTTTTTCTGTAAAAGTTGCAAAAATCTAACTTGTATTAGGCCTATGTTAAAGAACTTCTTATAAACTACCTAAAATACAATTTTTACTATCCTAGGTCATGAGGACTAATTATTATCAATTATCTAAAAAAAACTGTAAAGTTCTCCGAAATTTAGTTTAACATTCTATAAAATTGTCAAAAAAATTATTTGTTCAACAAAACTTGTCTTAAAATGTTCCTTTATGTTTTCTTAATAACACCCATTTCCTCAATATTTTATAAATGGGCTTTCTTATGTCTTACAGGTGTAGTCCCCAATTCCCCCCTTAGGGGCAATTGGGTATGAAAAATATATTTATTTTTATTAAATAAAACTAAAAGTTGCTGGTCTTAAAGTTGGTGAAAATATGTCTATGAAAATGTCTATTAGAAGCCTTGATATGAAGGCATAAAAACTAGAAAGATATTCAATTTGGTTTAGCCTACAGAGTACATTTTCCAAAACCTAGAACCCAATTCCCCCCTTCTACCCTAGGCTCGGGGTTGGGGGAGGGTTGTTTACATCTCCCATTGTTTTCCCGGAAGGCGCGGCTGACCTGGGCTGTTCTAGAACACATTCGCATCTCAGCTTTTCTATAACTGGAACCCATGTACATCTTAGCTCCATCACGTTATCTCTATTGAAATTATTGCGATGTTTTCGGATTTCAACTGCTTCCAGGAACTTTCTCTCAAAATAATTTTTACCGGTAGCCAGGATTTGAATTTCATCAAAATAAATGTCGTGTCTATTTGCATGAGAATTTCAGCAACTGCAGAAGTATTGGTATCGACATTTTTTGCTTTAACCCTGGTGGAAATTAAACAACAATACAACAAATACTGAGGCCAATAAAGGACAGAATTCCTCTTAGTATATCTGGCGTCTACCATATAAAATGCAGTTGTGGGAAATGTTATGTAGGAGAAACAGGCCTTTTAATTTCCACCAGGGTTTAAAAAGACATAAGAAGCACAAAAAATGTCGAGTAACTTTTTTAATTAAGTTACTCTGATATAAATGTAATCCGGAATATTTTCATAAAATAATATGATTACAGAGCAACACGCCAATGGATTTTCAAAATGTTAAAATGCTAAAATGGATGTTTCAACTTATTAGTACGGTAACTTAAAACAACAATTTCCAAACCCACCTCATTGTGACAGAGCGTCACATAAAACATCCATTTTCTTCCTCTGAAAAAAGAAAATATTATCATTATCACATATATTGTGCAAAGGTAGGCCCTACATAGTTAAGGTTTATCGAAATAAAGTGTAACTGTAATTTTATTTGAAGTATATGTCGTTTCAAAAGACTTAAAATCTGTCCTGTGCATCGCTTGATGCACAGGACTAGGTTAAAAGATTGATAGGGTGAAGTGGGGTAAGTGTAACCACGTTTTGGCATAGTTAAGCTTTGACCTCAAATTGCCATCTTGTTATACATGATATAGTTCTGAAAATTTTTTTTTTTTTTACCCCCAGGGTTAGGGGCAAGTGTAACCTCTACTTGTTAAAAATATATAAAGCATTGAAAAAGAGACATGGGGCAAGTGGCCAGATTCCAAATCTTTTGCTGATTCCAAGACTTTTTTACTTATTAAAATATCTTAATTTTTAATCAAGTTACAAACTTTTTCGTGAACCTCTTCTCGCGTTTCGTGAAAAACGCAAAATATGCAAAATGGAAAGATTACTGTTAAAACATAAAAAGCACAACATTAAATGGCACTTACATGGTTTTTAATGTTGTTTAACATGTGTAGAATAAATCTCACAGTAATATTGTTTTTTTTTTTTACATTTGGGCAAGAAAATCCTAAATTATAAAAACGGGGTAAGTTTAACCCTTTTAGTGCCGTAGGGCCCGGAGCGGGCCACTCGTTTTATGTTATTAATGTGCCGGTGGGACCGGAGCGGGCCACCACATTTCGGTCACTAATTTGCCGCGGGACCGTAGCGGACCACTCTACATTTTTATACATATAATATTTATTTCTTACTTTAAATGGCTGTGAATCGTGCCGAACGCCTCTCTACTAACCAGTCTTTCGTTTCATATGACTTTTCTCCTGTCCTGTCTTTAGCACCAGCTAAAACATCATTCTGAAATTGCAGTCAGCTGTCGTCAGTTTCATATATAACCTCGCAATTAATGTGCCGGTGTTGTAATTGTATTCGCGTTGTTGTGGTTACAGTTATTGAAATTTTATTAAAACTTAATTGTTATAGCTACTTCAAAGATGTGTTTTGTGCATTTTGTGACAGTAATATGAATGAATCTGGAATACGAAAATTGTTGGAAGCTAGTTGTTCGTCCATCGACAACTCATTCCTCAGTGCATTGGTCGATGGATCCCAAATTAATCTTGGTAATGTAGCAATAAATGAAGGAATTGCCTATCAAGGCTAGACAGTAATGAAGTGGAGACTAGTTTCGGCCATTTAGGCTACGGTACAAGTGCCGATACTCTGCCACCAATTTATGCAATCCCTACTGCAAGTAGGCTACCTGTTGAAAGCCCCGTAGTTTTAAGTAGGCCTAATATTAATCTAAAGTTTTGGTTTTTGCATTTTTTTCATAACCCATGGGAGTAAATTGATGTTTTATATATGGTTTTTATTTGTTTTTAAATGTACTTTCACATAGTAATATTGAAAATTACCCAGCAATAAAATTTAACATAGGTTTTTTAGGTTAAATTGGGGGAAAAACTGTGTGCAATTTTTTTTGTATTTTTTGTCATATAAGTGTGTAAAAAAAATTACATTTTCTTTTTTTGTTGTCATTTTCAAATAGCACACACATTTACCTGCAAACTAAAAAAAAATTGTTAAAATATATTAATAAATAGTTTGTTGGTGATTCTTTTTCTAAACGCTTACAAATTTGCCGAAATGTAAGATTTTGGTTTTTGTTTTTTTTATTCATAACCCATGGGTGTAAATTGATGTTTTATATATGGTTTTTATTTGTTTTTAAATGTACTTTTACATAAAAATATTGGAAATTACCCAACTATAAAAAATAACGTAGATTTTGTAGGTTAAACAGGAAAAAAAATTTTGGGTAACATTTTTTTTATATTTATTTTTATATATGTCTACCAAAGAATTTTTATTTTCTCTTTATGTTGTCACTTTCAAAAAGCACAGATATTCAGCTGAAAAGTAAAAAAAAATCATTAAAATATATTAATAAATACATTTATGGTGAATTTTTTTCTGAACGCTTACAAATTTGCCAAAAAAGCCACGGCACTTTATGCAGGTAACAGTGAAAAATGGCGTGGCACTATATGCAACAATTTTTACTTTTTGTTCTGGCACTAAAAGGGTTAACGTAAAAGTTATATAGGCTAATCACTTAAGCAGTTCACTCACAAACAATTATGTTTTTCTTCTCAAACCAACTTAACTCAGTAACAATATGTGTCAAATTTTATCTTATCTTCTAAATTCCTAATTTTATATTTACAACAAAGTTTTTTTTCTTTACTGGATATTATATGAGTCGAACACTACACCAAATGTAAGGTCTCCCCTGCGACCCAAAGTGGGCTCAGGCAGCACAGTGATACAGTAGAAGGAACTTCGTATTCATCTAACAAAGCAAAAGCAAGCTCTCTAAACAAAAAAAAAAACATAATCAGCAGCAAAAATAGTGTAAAATAAATAAATTTGCTTGTCTATTACTATGCGGGGCAAGTGTAACCACCCTGGTTACACTTGCCCCGAATCCAAAAAGCCACTTGCCCCGACTGCAAAATTTCAGGGGTAAGTGTAACCACACTCGTAAAATCTAAACAATAGGAAATAGCACAGATCTGAAATTATATTCAGATTCTACATGCAAAAATTAGTTTGTAAACCAAAAACTGTCAAATTTACATTAAAAATGTGAGTATGAAAAATTGTCAAAGGAGGTCGGCACTTGCCGATAGAGTGGAAATGTAAGCTTTTTTTAAACATTCTAAAACTATTACTTGCAAATATTTTATATGCATTCTTAATCCTTGAGCTGGCGCTTCACCGGTGAAACGCAAGCGGGCGCATGCGGAGTTTTACTCCGCAACACTAGATTGCACAAATTTAACCCATTTTACTTGTTTTGTAACGAAATATTGTATTTAAATGTTGACAAACTTCATTATGAATCACATTTCATCGTTGATTCAATTAATTGTTCAACTTAATAGGTGTAATATTTCAATTAAACATAGGAAGTAATTTTCTAGTATAAGATATGTATTAATTATTATTTACATTTTTGGGCTTTTCCTTTTGCTTCTTTTTTTCGAAAGCAAAAGTAAAAGTCCAAAAAATTAACAATGATTACAAATCCATTGCTATTATGAATTTTAAAAATAGGTATCAGTGTCAGTGTAACGGGAGAGGGCGTTACAAACTGAGACGGCATCTCTGAATTGCATATAACGAGGTACCAAGGGGGGGGGGGGGGTGGGGGGTATAAACAGCTTTAGGAAATTCCTGGAATGAGGGGCATAAAGTACGGAGCCGGACACGACCACCGACAGCCATTATGTCTGTTTATTTTAACGTAAAAAACACGTGTGGAGGAAAACTCCATGTGCGCCCGCTCGAGGGTTAAGGCTAAATATAACAAAGGAAGGTCCAAATAACAAGATATAATAGTATTTAGGTCTAAAATTATCTTATCAGTTGAGTGATAAGCTGTGGTTACACACTAGCCCCCCCCCCCCCCCCCCCGTTACTCTTACCCCACTTCACCCTAACTGCAGATGCACAAAGTTAATATGGATCTTACCATATTTATCAATCCTTAGTGTACTTAAAGTACATTAGGCCTATGTTTATAATAATAAATGTAAAATATTTATAACTAGGCCTAAACCATTTTTCTGTGAAAAAAATATATTTTGGCTTTATTTTATTTAGGCATTCAAATAGTGATATAAACAATTAACTTTTTTCAATTAATTTATAAATCTAATAATGATGAAAAAATACTTAATTGAGTTCACTTTCCTCAAGAAATTCAGCATTTTCACTGGGCCTAACTGATTTATATTAAACAAAAATAAATTTTTCTTCCAGTGAAATGAATTAGAAGGATGAAATAAATTTCACCTGCATGAAGAAAAAAACATGAATGTTTATTCATTTCTAGTGGTCAATATGCTCTGTACAAAATCCCCGAAATTCTTTTAATAATATAGATTTGTAATGTGTACAAGTCTATAGAGTGTTTGAATATCCCGTGCATCACATATAGAATTACCCATTGTTTATTTCTTTAATTTACAAGAGAAAACCCTTTCAAACCTTTTGAAATGAGAACCAATGTTTATTCACTACATCTAGCTCCCCTCTGAAAAATAATTGAAATAAGTGGCAAAACAAGTAACTAGAAACTTTTTTCCTGTGCATCACGATGTATTAGAATTTTAAAATATTTTGTTGTATATTAATTAATTTTCCTTAATAAAAAAATTCAAACTGAAAACATTTTAAATGATAAAATGAACATTTTAAAATGTAAGATAAATTACAGAAAAAATAGCATTCACCTAACTTAGAAGGAAACTCTCTCTGCTCTTTGGCTGAGTCCCCTGCATCACGGTCACTTTTCTAATAATAACTTAATATAAAACAAAAATTAAATTTTATTTGAATGGATAGAAGCTGCAGGATGAAATACACTACACCTGCAGGAAGAAAACAATATAAGTTATTATTTTTTACAAGTGCATAAATTGGCTGACTGTCCCGCGACACCTAAAATTAAAATTGTTTAGATGAAATTACTTTTTTAGATTTAAAATATGACAGAATTAAATTAAGTTCGGAAATTTTTTCTGGATTTATACCTTGTAAATTATTGTGCATAATTAAGTTATTATTTGTAGTAGGATAGATAACTTTAGAAACCCTAGGCAACTTCAGAAACCCTATTTGGCCATTTTTGTTTAATGGGCCTTCCAAACTCATTTTTTTGTTTTTTAACATCTCCAATACTTGCAGAAAGGGTATCTTTGTCAGAAGTGCTTAGTTTGACTCTAATTTAATAATGAATTATTAAAAATGATGTTTAGTTCTTAAATTTGTTTCAAAATTAAACCCCCGTGATGTAGGCCTACAGACTTTATACGCTGTTTGCAGCATCAATTTAATTTAGCAAGGGCTAAGATACGCGATCGCTATTTAGGCGATATTGTATTGACTTCTAATAATCCAGATTTTTGGTTATCCGGATCGGTGTTCCGCCACATTAATCCGGATAGCCCGAGGTGTACTGTACTATCTTTAAATTAAGAAGACGGCCTGGGTTAATGTTGTGTTACTATCACTGAGGTATTACTCTATATGTTAACTTCAATTGACACATTTGTTTCCTCATTACTGCAGGAGTCTTGTCTGTGCTATAAAAATGTTAAAATAACAGAGGAGATTTTGAATTTGATAAATAACTAGGGGCCTATGAGGTCTTACGGTTTAAAAAGTCAAAAATCACTGCGACCAGTAGTCTTGTCTTGAATGTCTCACCTCGTAAGGTGGATCGGCAAGGAAAAGAAGTCAAAAGAATAAAGAATTGGAATTATCTTCTTCAATCACAATATTAGCGAATTTCCTTAGAAATAAGCTATTACCGTCGTTTTAACTGAACAGAATGGACAAAAAATATCCGTTCAGGGAAACCTCAGCAATCATATTAATATTTATATTAATTGACAGCTTTTTATGTGTACTTTCTGGACATGAAGTGAGTTTTTTGTTAAAACACATTTTTACCTGCAAAAATCACGATTTGTTTCAAAATTTAACATGGGCTTATATGGGAAATAGAATTTTCATTTTTTGAGAGCCTGTAAGCACGATAACTCTCGTAATTATCCTCCGATCGCAACAAAATTTGGTACAGACATGTAAAACTAGATTCTCTTGGACGAGTTCGTAAACCAGCCAGATTGACATATCCTAAGTGGGGTAAAGGCTCCATTTTACCCCCCATAAATGGGTTTTTGGAGTTTTTCAAATTGAAAAATTATATTTATCCAATTATTGTTTGCACCATTGGATTTAGCTCAAAAAAACAAACAATTTGGTATTTTAAATCATACCTCTAAGTCCATTGGTCTCCGCGTTTATAGTATCAGGGCAGCAGAATGTTGGCCTAGTCAATTTCCCATTTACTCTCTACTGAGGTTTTTCAAGGAATCACTTTGAGTAATTTCTCAGTGTATCAAAGTGTTTAATAGAATTTTGGTTTTTTATAAAACAATTTTATGTTAATATAATTTAAAAAATAAACATTCTTACCTACCTCATTATATGAAATCTTTGTGTTTTTCATCTAAGTCATTTACCAATATTTTTTTACAAAGGTTTTATAAAACAAGCTATAAAAGCTATAATTTTAATATATAAATATATCACTTGTTTATTTTTCTTTTTTCGTAATAATGGATTAATTTCTGGATATTTTGTAATTGGAAATTCGCTGAGTACGCAGGTTTGCTGCGACGGGGGTATTTTATTGAGTCCAGAATAATTGATTGAGTCCACAATAAAATCCTAGCCTAACTATGTCACCGCCAGGGCTTCCTGTTTTTAAGCTTTGTATTATTATTTAGTATTATTATTTCTTTTAAGGCTGAATATCAGTTTTCGAGCTAGTCTTTTAGATGAAGTTACTTTGAGGCTCCTTATAAATTGTTTAAATAAAGGAGTAGATTTTTTTTTCTGAATATAATTATATTTTCAGAAAAATAAAATATAGGTTCTAATTTATTTTATCGTATAGCCTTATAGATCAATATTAGACTGTTTTATGTTGTAGCGTAGACAAAAAGTCTCTTTATTTTTGACACCTTAGAAAATAAAAAAAAAATTTTAATGGGTGGGAAACTTTTTCAATTCCCTTAAGAATAATTTCATAGCGACGTTATTAAAGTAATATAGGCTACCCATAAGCAAAAAGTCTTTATAATTTTTTACTCTCTTCCTAAAGAACCTATAAAAGATAAGACTTGTGTTGATAGACATAATACAGTAGTTGCGTAATAGTTAAAGATTAAACTAAAATGTTAAAAATATTTCTGTAGGCCTAATATGAATTTTTTCATTATGATAAATCAAATTTTTCTGTACTTGTAAGCAAGGTCAAAAACTATAACTCAGTTAACTATCTCGATTGACCTCCACTCTTTTGTTCTTTATCTAGCTGCGAAGTGATGTTGTACCAAAGACTGCGGAGAACTTCCGCGCACTCTGCACTGGAGAGAAGGGGTTTGGCTACAAGGGATGCACATTCCACCGTGTGATTCCCAACTTCATGTGCCAGGGAGGTGACTTCACCAAACACAATGGCACTGGTGGAAAATCCATTTATGGAAACAAGTTCGAGGACGAGAACTTCACACTGAAGCACACTGGACCTGGTATATATTTATCAATCGTAGTTACTAGAGAAAAATATTTACTTTTGTTTGTTACCCTTTTAACTTGGCAGATGAATCTTGTGTGTTTCTATCCTAGGCCCGCACAAATTATTTGTTCAGCTTGAACACAATATGCCGAGTCAATGCCATACGTAAAAATCAATTTATTTTCTCATGAAATACCAACAACACTTTATCTCTAAGTAAGAACATCTTCTTAATAGACCGGGAGCTGGGAGGTCGAAAATTACGTCATAAGGTGCACATGTAAAAGCTATGCCGTTTTGAAGAGGCATCCTGGGGGGTTTCAAAAATGGGTTTGTTAGTGCTCAATCTGGGGGCTTTCTCCAAGGTGGACAAACTCAAAAATTTGAAAAAAGGTCAAAATTTACGTCATAAGGTGCACGGATTTGACACATACCATGACGTGGGAAAAGTTGAGGGGATCACAAAAATACCTAGGTGGGGTCAATCCATTTCAAATCACCCACTAAAAATAAAATTTGTTGCTCAACATTTTTTATTTGCCTAATTTTTTTAATATGAGTTCCCTATGGGAAGACAATCACAAAACGCTATTTGAAAAATTTTTACACCCATAGTTTTTTTCTGGCGGCCATTTTTAAAATGGCGGTTATGTAGATTTTAGTGAAAAACAAGGTCCGCGGAAAGTTTAATTGGCAAGCTATTTTTTAAGATATCAGAATAATTTAAAAACGAGTGTGTTCAGCATGAAATGAACTTTAAGAAAATATTATATTAATGTTTCTTTTGTGCAAGAAAGTCAAACTAATACTGCAAAAACTCGGATGAAAATCATCAATCGTTACTTTTTAAGACCTTAAAGATTTATGAAAGAAATGAGACTCAAACTAATACTTTTTTTCTTTGTTGAATACTTATATAACTACCTGCTGAAGAAGTTTCAGGCCTGAGAATGCCCTCCTTCTTTTTCTAGAGCTTTCCAAAAATGGCCGAAAGCCTTTTATTGTCAATTTTCAGGGGTTAATAACTAAAAAGGGACTGAATGAAAACAAGTGAAAATTTTACAGAATGTTCTTTATACAAATAGTAATATCTCACAAAAAAATTATGACTGAGACTCAACTACATTTTGAGTTATACCGAATTGAATTTCAGGTAAAACGCTACCCTGTTTTACAGTCGTGAGGCGCCAAGTTAGGAAATTAGGGGTTGTAAAATCCTAATCTATGTTAACAATTAACTTATACTTAACATTTTAAACATACTATTCATTATTTAGGCCCAAATTTTTTTGTATTTACAAAAAATATTAATTCAAACCAGAAAAAATTATACATCTCCAAATAAACAAAACTGATAACTTAAACATTAAATTGCATTAAGTTAAAACACTTATGTAAAGAGTAAGTCTTCATAATTTAACTGTAAAATATAGGCCTATTTGCATTTGGTTTAAGATTTATATATTGTAAATAAATTTTATAAAATACATAGTGTAAAAAATATATGACGAATATGTTAGTAACTCAATAATCTTTCAAAATTGACATATCAGTTATCATGTTGCAACAAGTCAATAAGAGTTTTGTAGGATTTGCAGGTATAGACAACGGGCAGCATCCTACAGCCTGTATAGCCTGTAGGCCTGTACAGCCTGCCTGTTCTTAGATGCGTCTGCAAGTGGTGACATGAACTCCCTCCCCCTAACATTCATTGCTGAGACATAGGTGAAGCTCAGTTGGTGCTAGTTCTTTGACTAGTGATTATTTCATGTCAGTGTAGTTTTAAATTAGTATTGCTATTACTCCGTATTGAACGACCTTACAATTAAAAATTAAATATGAGTTCTTTGTTTGAAATTCATTGTTGGTGATGGTGATTTTATATTTTGATTAGGATTTTTGCGGACATTTGCCATTTCTGATTAGTTTGCAAAGTTTGTTGTTTTTTTACTAATCAGTGATGGCAAATGTCCGCAAAAATCCTAATAAAAAAATATGAGTTGTTTTGTGGGTGAACTAATAAGTGAACAGTCCCATAAACAACATTACAAGAAAGAAGCACCTTAAGAATTCATTAGGGGAGTGACTTGCCAGCTGAAGAACAATGTTTGCTGTAATTAAGAATTTCAAAAGAAATAACTAATATTTGCCATTACCATAAAGATAAATATTTAGGCAAATACAACCACATTTTTAGGAAAAAAATGTTGTGACCCATTTGGTTGCCACAATAAACCAGTTAAAAATGGTTTGTGTAGAATACTTATGGAACACCTTTCCAAGAGAAAAAATGTTAATATCAATCTTATTCCTGGACAAGCTCTATGTCCAGCCTGTGCACTTGCAGACACATGAAAGAGCAGGCAGACTGTACAGACAGTTGCAGTTGTCTATCTTGCAAATCCTGCAAAGCTCTCATTGACTTTTGCAACATGATAACTGATATGTCAATTATGAAAGATTATTGAGTTACTAACATATTCCTCTTATATTTTTTACATTAGCACAAGCCCCTGTATATTATAAAATTTATATATTACATATAAATATAATTTTAAATCTAAATGCATATATGTTTTACAGTTAATATATAAAGGCCTAATAAACACATATTCTTAACATAAGCGTTTTAGCTTAATGCAATTTTATGGTTAAGTATGAGTTTTGTTTATTTGGAGAAGTACCGTTTTTCTGGTTTGAATTATTTTTTTTGTAAATTCAAAAAGTTTTTTAGGCCTAGGTAATGAATAGAATGTTTTAAATATTAAATATAAGTTAATTGTTAACACAGGTAAGGATTTTACAAGCCATTATTTGCTAACTTGGCACCTCACGACTGTAAAAAAGGGTAGCGTTTTACCTGAAATTCAATTCGGTATAACTCAAAATGTAGTTGAGTCTCAGACATAATTTTTTTGTGAGATATTACTATTTGTATGAAGAACATTCTGTAAAATTTTCACTTGTTTTCATTCAGTCCCTTTTTAGTTATTAACCCCTGAAAATTGACAATAACAGGCTTTCGGCCATTTTTGGAAAGCTCTAGAAAAAGAAGGAGAGCATTCTCAGGCCTGAAACTTCTTCAGCAGGTAGTTATATAAGTATTCAACAAAGAAAAAAAGTATTAGTTGTGAGTCTCATTTCTTTCATAAATCTTTAAGGTCTTAAAAAGTAACGATTGATAATTTTCATCCGAGTTTTTGCAGTATTAGTTTGACTGACTTTCTTGCACAAAAGAAACATTATATAATGTTTTCTTAAAGTTCATTTCATGCTGAACACACTGGTTTTTAAATTATTCTGATATCTTTAAAAATAGCTTGGCAATTAAACTTTCCGCAGACCTTGTTTTTCACTAAAATCTACATAACCGCCATTTTAAAAATGGCCGCCAGAAATAAACTATGGCTTGTAAAATTTTTTCAAATAGCGTTTTGTGATTGTCTTACCATAGGGAACTCATAATAAAAAAATTAGGCAAATAAAAATTTTTCAGCAACATAGCCTGGGTGATTTGAAATGGATTTGACCCGGTGGACAAAAGTTTTGGGGGCTTTGACCCATGTGGACAAACTTGAAAATCCAAAAAAATGTCAAATTTTACGTCATAAGGTGCACAAGTATAATATGCGGCATTTCATTCCTCAGGTATTCAGGAACCTGAAACCGCTGAGGTGGACAAAATTTTTGGGGGCTTTACCCAAGGTGGACAAGATTGAAAATTTCATGTTTCGAATTTTGGATTTTTTTAAATGCGTCTGTACCCCATCATAACTAACCGATTTCGATGAAGTTTTTTTTGGGAGGTCTTGGCATGTAACTAAAACTATTTATATCAAAATACCTGAAATATATATAATTTTTCACTAAAAAGGGCAATTTTTTGGAAATTTTTCAAGTTTTTGGAATAAAAGTTTTTTACGCTCGCAAAAATTATCCGATCCTTGTGAAATTCGGCACGGACGTGTAAAGTGATAGAAACTTACATAATCTCGAAAACTAGCTCATTCGGATTATTAAAAGGGGGCTAATAGGGGGTTTTACCCCCAAAAAATGGGTTTTTTGGAATTTTTACGTTTAAAAATTTAGAATATCAAATTTTAGTTTACGCCATTGAATTCAGCCTGAAAAAACAAACAATTTAGTATGTTTAATCATTGCTCTATGTCCATTCGTTCCCGAGTATTGAGGGTGATAAACTCAGTACATTGTTCCAATGTTAACCTTATGGGAAATAAATTAAATTGTACATCTCGCTTTTTTCTGAACATAACTTGATAAAACTTGGCATATGGCTTCAACTAGTTAAGGTATAATTGATTATGGCCTAAAATCCCCCATTTTTGGATTTCCGTGGCAGCAAACCATTATACATTGTTCCCATGTTATTCTTATGGGAAGAAAATAAAATTCTCTATCCTCCTTATTTTTTTACATATGTTAATAAAACTTGGTATATGGATTCTTCTAGTCGAGGTTAGTTGGATATTGACTTAAAACCACCCAATTCCAACAGGTTTGCATCACCTGTTATAGCAAACCTACTTACTCAATCCCTCTTAATCACAACAAATGAGCAAAAATTTGTTTTGGTTCATTTTCTTTCATATGGTGCATGGGGTATTTCAACTAATAATTAATTTATGTGTTATCATTTTGTTCATCTTGATGAACTTGGTTGAGTATACAATTTAATTGGAGTTTATGGTGAATGTTAATGTGAAGTGTTTGTGTTCATCTTGATGAACTTGGTTGAGTATACAATTTGATTGGAGTTTATGGTGAATGTTAATGTGAAGTGTTTGTGTGCAATTACCTAAAAGAAATTAAATGACTATGTAAATTACTTTCATTTAAATCAACTATGAAATGCTAACCATCATGCAATGTTCTAAAAATGTAAATAATATTATTTTAACTATTCTTTTTGTGTTTAGTGATGTTCTATAATAAAAAGAACCCAGTTTCCAGTAATTCCAGTACTTGCTATGACTAGGTATAGCTCAGGGCGAGTCCATCAAAATTTGGAATTTACCTTCCCTCCCCAGTACTTTCTCATGGACTGTATATGTGGCGGCAGGTCGAGCCAACTCCTTTGAGGGGCTCTTAATATTCGAAGAAAACACTAAAAACATGGGCATCTCCTTAAAGATGATTGGGTATTTACAAGAAATTTAGTCTAAAAAAGCTTTTGTAAAAACATCAGTATAACAGGAAGTACAACCAATTCATAAAATAGTTTTAGAATACACTACCATAATTATTTTTATTTTGAAATCAATACATATTAATTGCTCGATTTCGAGCAACGGGTTTACTAGTTGATTATTAAAATCGGACGAGTTTAAGATGAGCTACAATACCCTGTTCAATACAATTAATTATTATTTCTGAAATTTAGGTAAATTTTTTAATCTTATAAATCGCTGCAAACCCACCCAATTTACCATCTGTAGTTCCAATGAAGGCCAATGATTCAACGAGATTTTTAAGACCAGAACTAACATTGTGTCTTATTTAGAACTTAAGATATTAATCGTTAACTAAAATAGAATCTTTAAAAAATTGGACTTAACGTTGAATAGAACAATATAACCAGACACAAACTCGTCCGAATTTTATGGTCAATAGCTCATATTAAAGGCCGTATAATACTGAGTATTTTAAGATAAAACTGAACTGCATACCTCAATTAGAACAGGAGTTATATTTTAAATAATAAAAAATGGATTCAAAATGTGAAACGCCCATAAGATATGTATTGGGATGAATTTTAATTTTAATTATATCTTTAAAACGAATCAAGATTTCCAAAAACGGATTGCTGCATTGCACTCAGCGTAAAAAATACTTTGAAATGATGTACACAACACTATCTTTACTTTAGAAAAAAATAACATATGGCGGATCCAAGATAGCAGCCAAAAATTAACAATTGTTTAAAATGAAGTATTTACCACTCAAAAAGTATTGGAGGTGGTCCCAAGACATTATATTGATAAATGAAGGTAAAAAATGAATAGGGGAAGCTTTTTTCAAAATTTATCCCATTACAGAAAACCTGCCATTTTGAAACGTGATTTTAAAGGTGTAAAACAACTTTATTTTTGGGGACTCATCAGATCTTTAATTATAGTGCTCAAAAGAAGCTCTGATCAAATTTTCGTGAATGGACATTAGTTGCTGATCTAAACAGTGTTTTTGGCCTTATTTTACTTTACTAGTAGGCCTACTGTAAAATTTACTTCTTAGCTACTTTTGAGGTCACTTATCACTTACGGCATCACATATAAGAAAATGTTAGTACTTTTTGTAGATTAACATATGAGGGCCATCCAGAAAGTAAATTACATTTTGTCTCTACATCTAGCCCAGTGGTCTCATCTCCGTGACCGATAGTGCGGCCTAAACCTCCACTCCTGGTCCAAATCTGAGCCAAGTCTTATTGCAGACCAACCATGCATTTCAATTTTACAGCGTTTCAAAATGGCAGTGTCCTTTGAAAATTCTTTCATGGAAACCATATAAAAAACTTGGAAAAACATTTTATATTCAGCTACCCCCTGAGTATTTATCTGGCCCACATAACTTTTTATGGCAAATTTACTTCCGCCAGTTATGCCCTATGTGGTCCTTTATTGCTCATTTGGCCTTAAAGATAAAAATATCACAGTAATGAGAGAAAATCATTTACTTTCGCATATTATATGTGATGAGCAATCACAGCAAAATTATTTCGGTCGATGTCACGGGATTGTCTTGTTGCAAAGCTGTTACCTTAGTTTCCTACGCGATCTTCTTGAACTGCAGAACGAGAGTTCACAGAACGCCATTAAGCCGCAAATCAAGCACTGTATATATATATATATATGAATGGTTTTGCAGTCAAGAGGAAATAACAAAAACATTTTGGAGTAATTGATAAATTGCTAAGTATTAACATCAAAGGAAGGTTTTAATAATTATGGATTGCTTTTGTCAGGTGTGATGTCCATGGCCAATGCCGGTCCGAACACCAATGGCAGCCAGTTCTTCATCACGACTGTCAAGACCAGCTGGCTCGACAACAGACACGTCGTGTTCGGTAACGTTGTCGAAGGCATGGACGTCGTGAAAAAGCTAGAGTCCTACGGCTCTCAGAGTGGCAAGACCACCAAGAAAATTGTTATCGAAGACTGCGGCCAACTGTCATAATTTTTTACATCTCTTAGTAACAAATAAGAGTAAAAGTCCTGATCAAATCACTAACCCCGCTCTTGATTCCATTCCATTGTTTACTGCTGTGGATTAGAGCATAGGAAGGAAGTCAATTTTATTTATACGACAGGTACAAGAATAGATTTTTTTACCATCGTAATGAATTGCAATCTAAAGAACTTTTTATTGTTATGTCTAATATGTGCTGTATCAATTTTTACTCAATTTTTTTGTTATTAATTTGCATTTACTTTGTGTTTTTCATTTGTAACTTACTAAAACTGCAATATGAATTCTAGAAATATACCATTTTGTCAAAAGTAGGTCTTAATCACTTAACCATAAACCTCTCCTTTACTTTTCTTTCAATCCTTCAGATAGTAATTTAAATTAATTCAATGCTCATCTAGTGAAGCACAGGAAATATCATATTTTTTATTTGATATTTTTTCATTTTTATATAAAATATGATCCATTACAGGACACCATCATGAGATGTATAATTCTATTGTGGTAATAGTTTAATGGGACCAGGGCCCGCGACAAGGAGGGGGGGGGGCAACTGGGTCAGCTACCCAGGGGCCAGGACAGACGGGGCCTGGGGTGGGGGCAAATGCATTGGGGCCCGGAATTACAGGAGAAGACCAAAAAAGGGAAGCACACAAGATTAGTAAAAAAAGGTCGTAAGGGGCCTGGACTTCTCAATTCCGGGCCTGAATGGAACAGCTTTGCTTTTAATAAGAGGTTCCAAGATTACAGAGATGCCATCTCAAGACACCAACCCTTGAGCGGGCGCTTCACCGGCAAAACGCGAGCGGGCGCATGCGGAGTTTTACCCCGCAACACTATATTGCACAAATTTAACCCATTTTACTTGTTTTATAACGAAATATTGTATTTAAATGTTGACAAACTTCATTAGGAATCACATTTCATCGTCGATGCAATTAACTGTTTAATTTAATAGGTGTAATATTTTAATTGAACATAATAAGTAATTTTCTAGTATAAAATATGTATTATTTATTATTTACATTTTTTGACATTTCCTTTCGCTTCTCTTTTTCAAAATCGAAAGGAAAAGTCCAACAAATTTGATAATAATTACAAATCCTTCGCTATTATGAATTTTATAAATAGCTATCACTGTCTGTATAACGGGAAAGGGCACTCCGCAAACTGAGATGGCATCTCTGAATTGCAAATAACGAGGCACCAAGGGGGTGGGGGGTGGGGGTATAAATAGCTTTAGGAGATTCCTGGAATGAGGGGCGTAAATTACGGAGCCGGACACGACCGCCGACACCCATTATGTCTGTTTATTTGAACATAAAAAACACGTGCGGAGGAAAACTCCGCGTGCGCCCGCTCGAGGGTTAACAAGAGGTTCCAAGATTACAGAGATGCCATCTCAAGACACCATTGTTAAGGTATAATTTGATTGTGATAATTTTTTAATAGGGTGGCTTTGCACTCAACTGCCAATTATGATTTACCTAAGAAAGTAGAATTCAGAACTTCGAACTAAGTTGAGCCCCTTGCATCCAGCCTTGGTTTTATCAGTCCTCAGTTCATTTGGCCTCTTCTCAGAAGCTAGTCATTTCCAACAGCTTACCCCCAAAGCAGAATGTTTTCAACCTTTCTGCAATGGGGTTTGAGAAAGCCAAAATTTTTCTGCAGCAAGCTGCATGTAATATGGGCCGCGAGCGTGATAATTTAAAATGAATATTCGGAAATAATTAAGAAATGGTAATATATTTAAATTGAATTTAATAATACAATAGTACCTAACTTAACATTTCAAACATGTTAGAGTAAGAATAATTCGAGAAACAACAATATTATCTATAAATTACTTTGAGTCCAAAGTACTAACTTGATCCTCTAAGAAAATTGATAATACAATAGCAATTTAATATTTAAAGCATGTTAAATAATATTAATTTAAACCTAAAAAGCAAACTTAGTGTGAAGGCCTAAAATCATAAATCTTATTTTTTATTTGCCAGACCAATAAATTGCAAACATTTTAAAAGAACTGTTACAAAGTTTTATTAAACAAACAAACAATTCCATTGAATGTTATTTGAATTTTTCTACGTACACATAAAAAGTTTTGAGGTATAAGAAATTAGAATAGAGAAATCCAAGAATGCTCAACAAAATTATTGACTAATTTCAATGAGTTCAGTTTTTCTACTATTGGCAAATTAATCATAGGCTACTTTGTTTTTATATTAATTATCACAAGAAGGCTACTCCTATTAGTTGAATTGGTCTTGGTTACTAATGTTAAATTATTCATAGGCTGACTTATGTTTGTTTGAATATTAATATTTCAAAAGTCGAATATTCAATGTTTACATAAATCAAAATTAATTATTTACCAATATTTAATTTAGTAACTTATACCTCTTAACGTGATGTAAACAACATCACTTTGGGATACTAGTGATCGGATACTAGCATCGGCCACTTATGCTTTCGCTTGAGGCCGATCGGCAATGACGGATGATTTATCAAATAAGGAGATTTTTTAAGATTATTTTCTCCAAACAAATCAAGCAAATTAATCGCTCACCGCATGAAGCCATCACTTTACACAACAGGCGATCATAAAAATGTTTTCCAAGTCAAATATTTATCACCGTAAACTGATAAGCCCGAACGTAAGGACAGAACCATTACAAACAGAACAATGTTGAGGTTAGATCGTTCTTTGGGTTAGATAAGATAGATCGTGAGCTGACAGCTGACAGAAGCTGGCAGACGATGCGCAGTAGCACTTCGCGCATCAGCACATTCAAGTTCGCATTCTGTCAATGGTTAATATGATCGCATATCGATATTACTTTTCAAACAATCAAATGGGGTTCGGATACGCCTATTTACTATAACATTGTGTCGCATTAGTAATTCGGTTATTCTATGGAATACTTAGTTTCTCACGATCGATGCACCGACTAACGACTTGGCTGTTTTCGTTTTAAAGTGCATGACGTTTTATAGCGTTATAATTTGCAGAAAGGAGAATTTTTCTGCAGAAAATAATGTTGTCGACTTAATACAGAAACTTTTTTCTGCAAAAAATAATTTTATTGACTTATTACTTTAGGATTTTCTGCAGCCACTATTAAAAAAACAACCAGTCGGTCATGCTGAACATTCTGCAGGCCTTGTCTTCTTTCTGCGACAATGTCACACTGTCGCCCGTAGTTCTGCTATGGGGCAGCTTACAAACATGCAGTCTCTGATACTCTTCAGGAATCTCTCTATATGTTGTTGTTATCTTTAAGTTGTATTATCCCATTATTTGTTTGTGGCTCCGGTTTCTACCAACAATCAGGATGAATCAGGTGAATACAAGCGTGTGCTGGTGCGTTTGGCTTGACTTCTATACACTAGAACCTTGATAAGAAGACTCAAAAGGGGTTTCTGGAAAGTCTCGTTATCAAGGGAGTCTTCTTATTGAGGTTCGTGTTAATAAGACATTAGTGTCATTACAGTATCAAAGAGACTTGAAAAGTGCACTTTTTATCAAGGTTTTTGTGTTATTGAGGGTCTTCTTATCGATGTTCTACTGTATCACACTCATATCGCTAATTGCTCGCTTAGTGTTTGGGCAAGTTGGGATTCACCCTGATTTGGTAATTAGTGAACTTGAACCATAAGGGAATTACTATGTATACCACTCAGTTGAGCTAGTAACCTCTAAACTGTTGTTTAAACAGTAACCAGTGCTGTAATTAATTGTTATGTTTCTTGAAATCTCTTTTTATAGTAGGAATACAAACACCGATGAAAGCTTTGGTGGTATTGAAATACTATTGAATAGGAAATTATAGTCAGTGAATTGAAATCCCGACCATTAAAAAAAATTGTGCGAGAAAGATGGATAGTGAATTTTTACAGTGAGATAGACGATTCCTATGTATGCATATGTCTTTGGCTGTTGCAATTTGTTTTTTTTGGGGCCTGTTTGGCTTTCTATTGGATTTTTTTTCTTGGTTTTTTATTGTTCTTGAAATGGTTTTATAGGCTGCTACATTAGATACATTACTTGAAATGGCGACCTACCCAGGTAGGTATTTTAAGCCAAGTATGAATGACAGATGAGTGAAGGATGATTGAGGCGCGATCTTGTAGTCTTGTTACTGACTTAGGTCGACATGTTCCTTAGACAGGACTGTTAATAGCCCAACAGCCAATGGCAACTAAGGGACCTACATTTTAACTAGTGACGAAAGTAAAAAAACCCATCTTGATAGCTGTCGTCGATCAAGGGAAATACATCTATTTTTATCACACGTTACAGAAAACAGCTGCTTTCTACGTCAACTGCAAGTGCAGAAAATAATGTTTGCTCGGCTTATGCTTGGTAAATCAGCTGCAGATTTTACCCGATGATTCTTAATGAGGATTTAGTAATGATAATACTTGTGGTTAGCGTTGATTTCCACAAAAACCTTGCACTTTTTGATACAGCTTAGCCACTTGGTGAGTGTATACAAGATACCAGTAGAAGTATTTTTGTCCGAAGATCTAACCTTGAATTTGTGTAGAACACCCCCATATCAGCCATTAAAGATGGCCGCCATAAAATGCATAAATTGCCCCATAACTCTTGAAAGAGTAATCCAATCATGATAAACTTTTTTTGTTTGAAACATCTTTTATAGACTAAATTTTTTTGTATTTAACTTTTTTTCCAAACTTAATGGTTTTCTTTGTATATACGAAAAAACACATCTCCCCATATAATTCCATGGGAAAGACAGATTTCTCAATAAAATGCATTTGAATTGATTTAAAAAGGCTAATTCCGGGTGGAATATCTTGAGTAGGCTAAAGACTTATGCATACTATGATTTTATGAATATTGAAAAATTATTTTAGTATCAGTGGTCTTTTGCAAATTTTGTACAGGCCATTATTGAAGAAAGTATTCATCCCGCCAAAAAGTACATTAAATCATAGAAAATGTGTTCAAAAATCGACTGCTATCGCTCTAAACAAGAAAATCCAACCATTTAACCTATATATGAGGATTTGAAGGTGTCATTGACGTCCCATAGTAAGTATATGGCGGGGGAAATCACAGGTACATTTTCAGCGATAAAATTACTACCCGTTGGTAGAATTGAGGAAAACTTTTTGGAAATGCCCAATCAAAGCCGTAGCCAGGAAATTTCCACCACTTTTGCCGTATAGCCGGCAAAAGTGGTGACTTTTTTTAGTCGGGGGGTTTTGGGGGGGGGGGGGGTTTCACCCCCATTTGTTCCATTTTCAATGCTGTTTATACTATTTCGGGGGGGGTTCTGACCCCCTAACCCCCATTGGCTACGCCCTTGTGTCCAATTCAATCATTACTACATTTTACCAAAGAAAAATGACAAAAAACTCATCGAGGGACCATATTTAATTTAATTTTTTTATGATTTTCCTTTACCACAACATGCTGCCGTGTCCGGCGTATAGACGTAGTTCCATCAAACTCTCGCAGAGTGCGCTCTTCTCGCTAGGCTCGGATTTATGACTAGCGGAGTTCATGGAAAAGCTCAGACATCGCGCAATCTTGATACTCGTTCTGTGCGGGCAACATTTTTAACATTCACCTCAGATTAATTCCAACTTAAAAAAACCAAATACCCCCGTTGCAGCAGACCTGCATACTCAGCGAATTTCAAATGCAAAACAACATATTTCAATCCAACATAGCGAGATTTGACATGTTTTTGAAAGCTCCATAAGAATAACATGGGAAATGAGTATGCAGGTTTGCTGCTACGGGTATATTAAAACTAGGTGGTTTTAATTCAATATTTAGTAGATCTGAACTAGAAGAAGCCATTTACCAAGTTTTATCAAGATACGTTGAAAAAATAAGCGAAATATAGAATTTTACTTATTCCCCATAAGGTTAACATTGGGACAACGTACTGTGTTTACCACTTTCAATATCTCGGTAACCAATGGACATAGAGCAGTGATTCAAAATACTAAATTGTTTGTTTTTTTGAGCTGAATTCAATGGTGGTAACAATAATTGGATTATTTTTATTTTTCTATATAAAAAATTCAAAAAACCCATTTTTGGGGGGGTTTACCCCCCTTTACCCCCCCTTCCGGTAGGCCGATCAGGCTGGTTTTCGAACTCGTCCGAATAATTACTACTTTACATGGCTGTGCCAAATTTCATTCAGATTGGACCATTTTTACGGCCGCTATCGTGCTTAAAGACACATAGATATATATATGTATGAAAATGAACAAATAATTTTTTTTGCTTCTGGGGGCTCCAAAACGAAAAGTTATCATGGTCTCGGGCTTAGGTCTTACCATGAGTACTACGGTAACAGCTTCTTCCCTATAGGGGAAATTCGCAAAAATTCAATTATATTCACTATTTATGAAACTGTCAAATTGATTCCTTTAGTAAATAAAATAACCATTTCCGATATTTAATCAAAGTCGTTCAATTGCTTTTAAGAACAGTTACAGGTTGTGTATTAGAATTTTTATGAACAGTAAGAATATAAATTCTTCATAAAGTAATGAAAATTAATTGGATATTGCCTTTGACGATCAGTAATTGTTTTGATTTCAAACAGCTGAACACTAAATTATATTAATATTCATTAAAATCTGAAAAATATATGGGGTTCTAAATCACCGTCTTCTTCTTTAATTTTTGTACAGTATTACTCTTAATGTTCAGTAAAACTCTATTATTGGTTTCATATGAGAGCAAATAATTATATGCCTACCTTTATAATTCAGTACATGAGACCAAAGCGGAATTGCCATAAAGAAAGAACGCTGCAGAATTTTTTCATCGAGGGAGTACTTTTTCCTGCGTGATTAAGAAGACCACCAGATGTGTATTGGATCAGTACGTTTAGTTGCTGTAAAACAAAGAAACCACTATCAGTTTATTTAATAAAGCTTTTAGTAGATTCATATTCTATTATTTGTCTACTACCACTCATCTATAACTGTCCAGCCCAAACTGTTTCACCTAGAACCTTCATAGTCAATGGCTTGAAACTTTGCATGGACATTCCCCACAGGGCGCAGGCATCCACTAAGAACAGATTTTTAAAATTCCCTGAGGGCTACGCCCTATGGTATATCAAAGTTTCAATGTTTAATAGGGAAGCTTATGCAGTTCTCATGGCAACCAAACATAAAAATTCATGAATCCAACAAAGATTTTCTGTTTTTCCACGGGTGAAACCGGATTGATCAGCCAGTTCCTTATAGTATTTTTAAATGTCATTGCGGTTGAATAGCTTATAAATAGAGTGTTTCTTTCTTTTTATAAGGTTTTTTACTAAGTTGCAAGTTTGTTTAAAAATAAATATCCCAACTCCCTTATTGTTAAAAAACGTAATTGGCATAGTATTAAGGTAAATAAATAAAGGTATACCTGATATATTATACAGAACGTGATGCAAAGGTTGAATGGACATTCAGCTAGACTGGTCGTAGACTAATAAGAAATAAAAAACAGTACATTAGATCATTGTGTTTATTTCATCATCTTTATTGTGTTTATTAGATCATAAGCTTTTATTTCAATAACGCAATGACGTTTAAAAATGTTGTGTGTTTCACTACAACTGAACATATGTTTGAACTGTCATAAATATTTGTTGTTTATGTTTATGTTTTTATTCTAATGAATTAAATACTTTTTGATTTGCAAACACTTAAAATGTAGTTATTTCTTAATTAAGTATGAATTTTTTAATGGCGCAGTCGCAAGCCTGAACCTTAACTGATTGCATTCTACATTATTTATCCTTTAATTATCACTTTACAAGTTTTTTTTGCTAATATTTTTTCTTAATAATTTATCAGTTTTTGCAAGTCATGGAAGATCAAAGCCTTTTACCTTCAGGTGAAGTACAGCAGAACATCAATGTACAAACTCTAATTCAACTTCTCCAAGGACTTCAGGGGACTTCGAGTGACACGAGTAGTTCCATGAACATTACATTTGAACATTTTAATAGTGAAATTGAAAATATTTCATCATACATTCAGCGACTTGAGAACTACTTGGATTTAAGAGGATTAAACAATCCTGAATATGGAGTAAAGAAAGTGCAAATACTTATTAACTGTCTTGGGGCAAAAACTTACCACCTACTCAGTGAATTGACGGCACCTTATTTACCTAATACCAAGACCTACGATGAATTGGTGCATTTACTTTAAATGTCATCTTGACCCAAAACCTAATGAAATAGCAGAGCAACATAAGTTTGTACAAAGGGTTAAAAAAGATGGTGAGAGCATTGCCGACTACGTTAAGGGACTCAAAACCCTTACAACTCATTGCAACTTTGTTTGTCTTGAATGTAAAAGACCAACCATCGACTCTCATCTACGATCACAATTCATTCGTGGATTACGTAGTACAGAAATAAGGGAAAAGTTACTACCGCAGACTAATGATTTAACTTTTGATCAAGCAGTAAAAATAGCATTGAGTATAGAGTCATCAAAACTCGAAAGTTCACATGCAAGTTGGTTTCACTAGTGAATCAAGCTTAAGCTTGCATGAAGTAAGGGCTAAAAATTACCTTAAAAGTACATTCAAGCAAGAGAAGACTAAAAAGCAATTCTCCGAGGAAAAACCTAACAATTCTTCGTTGAAAGGAAAATGCTTCATATGTGGAGATACAGACCACAAAGCTAATGCTTGCAACCGACACAACCTCAGGTGTTTCCACTGTAATAAAGTCGGTCATTTGGCAAGTGTGTGCTTTAAAAAATATTTAAATCAATTACAGGATGAACAAAATATAAATTGGCCCAATTCTACCTTTGAAGATGATAATACAATTGATGAGACCATTAGTAGTTTAACTCGTACCATTTACAATCTACAAAAACAAAACGGTAAGTACATAATTCAAGTTAATGTTGATGATAAAATTTGCCCGATGGAATTAGATACAGGAGCTGTGATATCTTCTATGAGTGTTACATGTTTTCGAGAAATGTTTCCATCCAAGGAGATTTTTCCTTCTAATTTGACTTTCAAGACTTATACAGGGGAAGTGATTCGACCTATGGGATTTGCGAAAGTTGTAGTAAAAAATCAACAGAAATCATTCAGTGGTTCTTTATACATTTTCAAACAGGATGTGGACACAATTGTTGGGAGAGAATGGATACAGAAAATGGACTTAATTAGCTTGCTATCACCTTTCCAGAATCTGAATCAAGTAGAAATTGCGGACAGAGAGAACCTAATAAAAAAAATTACAAAGGAGTACAGTGACGTTTTTGAGGACGAAATTGGGAAAATAACAATCACTACAGGTAAATTGAAATTAAGAGAAGGTGTTATACCGATTTACATCAAACCAAGAACAGTGCCATATTCAATCAAGGACAAAATAGAAGACGAGTTAAAACGATTGGAGGAATCAAATGTGATTGAGAAAGTGACACATGCAGATTGGGGTACACCGATAGTTCCAGTTGTGAAGAAAGACGGCTCAATACGATTGTGTGCAGATTACAAAGTTACACATAATAAAAACTTGATAAATGACAAATACCCTATTCCCAGAGTTGATGACATATTTACAAAAATCAGGGGTGGAAAATACTTCACTACTTTGGACGTGCATAAAGCTTACTTGCATATGCAAATGGATGAAGAGAGCGCTTTACTTCAGACCATAAGTACACACAAGGGCCAGTACAAGGTGAACAGACTTATGTTCGGAGTCAAGACAGCTCCTAATATCTGGCAGAGATTCATGGACCAATTGCTGGGAAACCTGGATGGCGTAGCATGCTTTTTCGATGACATCATAATTCAAGGATGCACTCTTACAGAGGCACATGAGCGAACAAACAAGTTTTGGAGATCCTGAGAGGTAATGAAATGCATTTAAACATGAATAAATGCAAGTTTTTCGAAACCTCTGTTAAATACCTAGGACATACAATTGAAGGGGTCCCCCGTAAAACGTTCAAAGCGACAAAATGTCAAAATCGGAGATATTCAGTGAAAAAGGTTCTCCAGGACATGAGCTACACCGTGGTATATTTTGTATGAATATACAAAATATACCTGTAAGTACATAATTCAAGTTAATGTTGATGATAAAATTTGCCCGATGGAATTAGATACAGGAGCTGTGATATCTTTTATGAGTGTTACATGTTTTCGAGAAATGTTTCCATCCAAGGAGATTTTTCCTTCTAATTTGACTTTCAAGACTTATACAGGGGAAGTGATTCGACCTATGGGATTTGCGAAAGTTGTAGTAAAAAATCAACAGAAATCATTCAGTGGTTCTTTATACATTTTCAAACAGGATGTGGACACAATTGTTGGGAGAGAATGGATACAGAAAATGGACTTAATTAGCTTGCTATCACCTTTCCAGAATCTGAATCAAGTAGAAATTGCGGACAGAGAGAACCTAATAAAAAAAATTACAAAGGAGTACAGTGACGTTTTTGAGGACGAAATTGGGAAAATAACAATCACTACAGGTTAATTGAAATTAAGAGAAGGTGTTATACCGATTTACATCAAACCAAGAACAGTGCCATATTCAATCAAGGACAAAATAGAAGACGAGTTAAAACGATTGGAGGAATCAAATGTGATTGAGAAAGTGACACATGCAGATTGGGGTACACCGATAGTTCCAGTTGTGAAGAAAGACGGCTCAATACGATTGTGTGCAGATTACAAAGTTACACATAATAAAAACTTGATAAATGACAAATACCCTATTCCCAGAGTTGATGACATATTTACAAAAATCAGGGGTGGAAAATACTTCACTACTTTGGACGTGCATAAAGCTTACTTGCATATGCAAATGGATGAAGAGAGCGCTTTACTTCAGACCATAAGTACACACAAGGGCCAGTACAAGGTGAACAGACTTATGTTCGGAGTCAAGACAGCTCCTAATATCTGGCAGAGATTCATGGACCAATTGCTGGGAAACCTGGATGGCGTAGCATGCTTTTTCGATGACATCATAATTCAAGGATGCACTCTTACAGAGGCACATGAGCGAACAAAACAAGTTTTGGAGATCCTGAGAGGTAATGAAATGCATTTAAACATGAATAAATGCAAGTTTTTCGAAACCTCTGTTAAATACCTAGGACATACAATTGAAGGGGTCCCCCGTAAAACGTTCAAAGCGACAAAATGTCAAAATCGGAGATATTCAGTGAAAAAGGTTCTCCAGGACATGAGCTACACCGTGGTATATTTTGTTTTGAAGATATTTGAGTTGGTAGCCCTGATTTCGTATGTCAAAGTTTGCTTGCTTCGCGAGACTGCACGGACTTTCTGGGTAATAACGTTCTATTCGCCGAAAGATAGAATCCCCGCCGGTCGTTGCACTGTCACCCAAGGACCAAAATCGCGTAAATAAAAATAAAATATGTGAAGAAAATATTGGAAAGTGGAAGGATAAGACCAGGATTGAATATAGAAAAGTTGGATTACCCTATATTTCAAAAAATAAGAAGCCAAGGCCTGGAAATTGCCCCCAAAAGAGGTGGGTAGAATAACGTTTTAAGTACCACATGTGGATAACTTTTAGCAAAGTGACGTATCACGTTTTATTCACAACATTACGTTTTTGTACTTTTACATCAATAAAATTGTTTTATATTCAGTTTTATTTTTGTTTCTGTTGGTATTCCTACTCTCCCTCATGTTTTCTTCCAAAGTAAAAGAGCAGTCCGTCAGAAAACGTTCCAAGCGCCAGTCATTTAGAATGTTATAACCCCTAAAAAAAAACGTAAAATGTTTTAAAATGCTTGATGGCAAGTACAAATTCAATATAATGCTACATTATGATGTTATAAATAGGGTGTTAAAAGATTATACATGTTTTGATTAGGATTTTTGCGGACATTTGCCATCACTGATTAATAAAAAAACAAGTTTCACGACGTTTCGGGATCTGGAATCTGATCCCGTCTTCAGGTGGAAGAAAACCTAGAACATAACAAGATTAGTAACACATAGCCAGGAAAACCTGGACAAAAACACAGCTAAAACAGATAACTGTAAAAGCAGTCACGAAAACAATAAGCAGAAAAGAAAAACAATAACACAAAATAACACAGGAATCACAAGTATCGAGAATCACCAGACAGGAGAGAGCACGTCCACACCCAATCAGAGCTGAGCTGAGACTCCTGTGATTCCTGTGTTAATTTGTGTTATTGTTTTTCTTTTCAGCTGATGCATATTTCGAGGTATTAGAGTTGTCATTCCTCAGGCTTTGAGAAAAAGAATTCTTGATGAACTACATGAAGCCCATATCGGAATGGTAAAAATGAAAGAGTTGGCAAGACAGTACTGTTGGTGGAAGGGTATTGATAAAGACATAGAAAATATGGTAAAGTCATGTAACAGATGTTGTTTAGTTCAAAACGAACCAAATAAGGCTCCAGTACACCCTTGGACGATACCCAACACACCCTGGAACAGAGTACATATAGATTTTGCTGGCCCATTCATAGGGTGGTTTTTCCTCATACTAGTTGATTCATATACAAAATGGTTGGAGGTGATTCCAATGCGTAGTATAACTTCATACAAGACGATTCATGTTTTGAGAGATATCTTTGCTAGGTTTGGTCTCCCTATTACAATCGTATCTGACAATGGAACCTCTCTTACATCCGAAGAGTTTGAAGGGTTTTTAACATCGAATGGAATAAAACATAAAGTAACAAGTCCAGCACATCCATCAACTAATGGGCAAGCTGAAAGATATGTACAGACTGTGAAGAAGAGTTTAAGGGCAATGGCTGACGAGCCAGGTGACATTCACTTGAAGTTGTGCAGATTACTAATGCAATACAGGAAAGTTCAAAGCGCCACAACTCATAAGAGCCCGGCTGAGCTAATGCTAAGAGGTAATCTACGAACAAAACTCGACCTCATCAAGAGAGATTTCACATCAGAGCAGAGAGATAGGCAGTTTGAGAAAACCACTGTGTTTCAAACACCAATAAGAGAATTTAAAGTAGGAGACACTGTTCAAGTTCAGTCATACCGCGCAGGGGGTGATAAATGGAGTTTTGGTAAGATTACCGATAGGGATGGGTTACTTCATTACTGGGTCGCAGTTGAAGGCCAGATGTGGAGGAGGCACGTTGATCAGATACGACGATGCAACGTTTCTGAATCGGACGAAACTATGCCATACAAAATGTCACATTCAAAACAGTTTCATGAATGTGTGAATTGTCCACTAAAAGAGACTTTACCTACACAGACTCCATCTACACCAACTCCACCTACGCAGACTCCATCTACGCCGACTCCACCTACGCCGACTCCACCTACTCAGGTTCCACCTACGCAGACTCCACCTATGCAGACTCCACCTACGCAGACTCCACCTACGCAGACTCCACCTACGCAGACTCCACCTACGCAGACTCCACCTACGCACGCTCCACCTACGCAAACATTGAATCAACCTCCAATACCGAGTACTGGAGGATTGAGGCGATCTAGCAGAAAACGAAACCCTCCTACGAGATTGGATTTATGAGGGGAAGACTGTTGTGTGTTTCACTACAACTGAACATATGTTTGAACTGTCATAAATATTTGTTGTTTATGTTTATGTTTTTATTCTAATGAATTAAATACTTTTTGATTTGCAAACACTTAAAATGTAGTTATTTCTTAATTAAGTATGAATTTTATAAAAAATATTATAAGCAATTAGCTGATCAATCCTGTTTTACCCGTGGAAAAACAGAAAATCTTTGTTGGATTCATGAATTTTAATGTTAAGGTTACCATGACAACTTCATAAGCTTCCCTATTAAATATTAAAACTTTGATAAACCATAGGGCGTAGCCTCAGGGAATTTTTAAAAATCCGTTGTTAGTGGATGCCTACGCCCTGTGGGGAACGTCCATGCAAAGTTTCAAGGTTCTAGGTGAAACAGTTTGGGCTGGACGATAATAATAGATGAGTGGTAGTTGACACATAAATAGAATATATATGAATTTACTAAAAGCTTTATTAAATAAACTGATAGCGGTTTCTTTGTTTTACAGCAACTAAACGTACTGATCCAATACACATCTGGTGGTCTTCTTAATCACGCAGGAAAAAGTACTCCCTCGATGAAAAAATTCTGCAGCGTTCTTTCTTTATGGCAATTCCGCTTTGGTCTCATGTACTGAATTATAAAGGTAGGCATATAATTATTTGCTCTCATATGAAACCAATAATAGAGTTTTACTGAACATTAAGAGTAATACTGTACAAAAATTAAAGAAGAAGACGGTGATTTAGAACCCCATATATTTTTCAGATTTTAATGAATATTAATATAATTTAGTGTTCAGCTGTTTGAAATCAAAACAATTACTGATCGTCAAAGGCAATATCCAATTAATTTTCATTACTTTATGAAGAATTTATATTCTTACTGTTCATAAAAATTCTAATACACAACCTGTAACTGTTCTTAAAAGCAATTGAACGACTTTGATTAAATATCGGAAATGGCTATTTTATTTACGAAAGGATTCAATTTTACAGTTTCATAAATAGTGAATATAATTTAATTTTCGGTTTTATTTTCAGTTGGGATTAATCTGAGGTCAATGTTAAAAATGTTGCCCGCGAAGAACGAGCATCACGATTGCGCGATGTCTGAGCTTTTCCATGGACTCCGCTAGCCATAGGTTCAGCGCGCTCTGTGAGAGTTTGATGGAACTACGTCTATGTGTCGGCCACAGCAGCATGTTGTTTTAAAGGAAAATCATAAAAAGCATAATTAATATGGTTTCTCGATGATTTTTTATAATTTTTCTTTGGTGTACTGTAGTGATGATTTAATTGGACATTTCCAAAAAGTTTTCCTCAATTCTACTGGCGGGTGGTAATTTTATTGCTGAAAATGTACCCGCGATTTCCCCCGCCATATACCTATGGGACGTCAATGACACCTTCAAATCCTCAAAAATAGGTTAAATGATTGGATTTTCTTGTTTTGAGCGATAGCATTCGATTATTGAATACATTTTCTAAAATTTAATGTACTTTGGGGATACAAAAATCTTTTTTCCAATA
The DNA here is from genome assembly GCA_035578135.1 of Flexamia atlantica. Taxonomy (NCBI): domain Eukaryota; kingdom Metazoa; phylum Arthropoda; class Insecta; order Hemiptera; family Cicadellidae; genus Flexamia; species Flexamia atlantica. The sequence goes on from JAQJVK010000001.1 coordinate 89,510,400, forward strand.
AAATAATGGAAAAATAAAAAACTCAAAAATGGCATATTCAAAAATTTGTAAAAGACCACTATTACTAAAATAATTAATCAATATTCATAAAATCATAGTATGCATAAGTCTTTAGCCTACTCAAGATATTCCACCCGGAATTAGCCTTCTTAAATCAATTAAAATGCATTTTATTGAGAAATCTGTCTTTCCCGTGAAATTATATGGGGAAATGCGGGGAACCCGGACTAATGTGGACCGAATGGTGTCCGGGTTTGTGAAATTTCCGAGTTATCGGGAAATGAGTAAAAATAAGAAAAAATAAGAATAGTTTCTGTTATTTCTATAAGAAATCATTTATATATTGCATAGTAAAAAATACAAAAACTAAATTATCAGTTACAAAAAAACTTAAAGAAAAACCAAAACTGTTTTATATGTGTCACACCATGCTCTGGCCTTGAATCTCAGTGCACTTTATTACTCTGGTAGGCTTTCCGAGTTATCCAGAACTCCGGGTTATCGAATTCCGGGTTTGCGGGACTCTACTGTATATACAAAGAAAACTATTAAGTTTGGAAAAAAGTTAAATGCAAAAAAATTTAGTTTATAAAAGATCTTTCAAACAAAAAAAGTTTATCATGATCGGATTACTCTTTCAAGAGTTATGGGGCAATGTATGTGTTTTATGGCGGCCATCTTTAATGGCTGATATGGGGGTGTTCTACACGAATTCAAGGTTGGATCTTCGGACAAAAATACTTCTACTGGTATCTTGTATGCACTCACCAAGTGGCTAAGCTGTATCAAAAAGGGCAAGGTTTTTATGCTAACCACTCGTACTATGATTCCTGACACTATATTGAAAAGTTATATTACTAATACTAAGCAATTTCAGAGTGATGAAAAATCTATCGCTCATAACTAGAATTTGTTATTACATGCCTTGATCAAATTCCATGCTTGGTTAAACTAATCCTAAACTCAATCGTAGCCTGGAAAAAACCACTTTCCACCCTGGTAATGAAGTATGAAATATACTATTTGTTGAGTTCTCAGAAAATTGTTTTAATTTAATAATTAACTATTATGAGTCTAAATTTTATGTTTTTTTTAAAAAAAAAGGTTGGCAACCCTTCCTGAGTTTAAACTCTTATTTAATAATAAAAAAATATGTGGAATAATGTGTATATTTCTCATTTAATAACTGGATCAACAAAAAACTTAAACAAAATCTCAAACCATAACCCTACCAAGAATTTTTATTATTAGCGAATTTCCCCTGCAGGGAAGAAGCTGTTACTGTAGGTCTCATGGTAAGACAACCCGAGACCATCATAACTGTTTGTTTTGAGGTCCACAGATGCCAAAAACACCAATCGTTCATTTTCATGTATACTGTACACCTCGGATTATCCGGACCCCACATTATCCGGATCCCGGATTATCCGGACCAGTCCATCTGAGAAATTAAAAAATTAAAGTCACGGCAAAAACGTGTCAGCGAGTTCACGAGGGAAATAATACTTCTAAAAGTAAAATGTAAAAGCAATACATTACTGTACGCATTTGGAATCACGATAATTAAAGGAGGCGTATTGCCTAAACATACATTACAACATTTTTGTGAACGTAGTTTTTTGGTTTGCTACTTGGGGCGCTAGCAGTAATCAGTAAAGGCGTAGCCTACGGCAATTTTGCGAGTTAGTTTATTGCTGTCACTTGATGAGTTTATAGTTGTGAACTCTTTGTGTGAATTGATATCTAGTTTCAAAATAAATGGTTGTTCAAGTATAAAAGTTGGGTTGAACTTTAGAACAGAAACTGAATGCTTTCAAAAGACAACACAGGAGAATCAGGTAAATAATTAGCTAAGGAACTGGGTGTTGGAACAAGTGCGGTAAGTGACTGGAAGAAGAATCGAGCGCAGTTAAAAAATGGTATACGGGACAAGCTTGTAAGACTAATGTGTTGTACAGCCTTGATACGCCGCGCCGCATGCAGCATCAATTTAGCAGGGGCTAAGGTGCACGATCGTGATTTGGGGAATGTTGCAATGACCTCAGATTATCCGGAATTTTTGTCATCCGGATCGTTGTTCCGCCACATTAATCCGGATAATTCAAGGTGTACTGTATACCATGTTAAATGTACAGTATATATGTAAAGGATATGTATGTGTAGGATTTGTATAGTATTTATGTTTATTAGGGGTGTGCGAGTATTCGAGAATCGAGCTCTTTCGAACTGAGTATGCACGACTCGACTCAACTTATTGCAAAATACTCGAAAGTTCGAGTCCAATAGTTACTCCCGCCGTTTACCCAAGATCGGTACGTGCGAATGAATATTACGGCCATTTTTCTCAATGTCAATCCATCTTTAACGAACATAACTGAAACCTCATTTGTTGAAGTAAAAAGTTCTTTTGAGTTATTATTGAGACACATTAATTTTTATATCACTCTATCTTTTCTATAGTTTGAGGTTATGTATTATTACATCTCTTAAAAAAATGAATTTTGTTATATTTTAGAAACCATTCCAAATAAATAAAAACTTAGATATTTGTTGACAGTTACATGAATAGAATTGTAACTGTGTGTAGAACTCAAAGGAAATATTTTAATCATGAATTGAGTCAGGTATTGAGTCAGGTCATTGGTCATGGCTTATAATCAGTGTTTTCATTTCATTTCAAAACCCAAGTAAGCCTTATACACAAGTTAGTCTTGAAAAATATATAAAATCAAGAATTATTGTGAGTTTAAGTAAAAGGTTTTCTTTCTTTTTTTGATCTCATTTATTTGCATATCTGCTCTTAGTTCAGTAACTCTTTTGAGTTTAATTACCTCAAAATTGTAATTTGTATTTGAGTAATGATAATAATTTTTGACGATTGTGTAGAAACATGATGACTATTAATAAACTTAAAAAAACTCGAGTAGAAAAAAAGCTCGAACTCGCGAGTATTTTTCAAAACTCGACTCGACTTCAAAAATTCACTACTCGCACACCCCTAAGTTTATTTGTGCCTTTAAGCACGATAACCCACGTAAAAATGAACCATCAGCACAAAATATGACATTTCGCACAGAGATGTAAATTAGTAACTATTCGGACGAGTTCAAAAACCAGCCCATTTAGGCTATCGGAAAGGACGTAAGAGGGGTAAACCCCACCAAAAATGGGTTTTTGGGATGATTCCCATTTAATAAAGAAAATTATCAAATTCTGGTTTGGACCGTTAAATTCAGCTCGAAAAAAATTGACATTTTGATTCATTGCTCTATGTCCATTTTTTTTTTTTTTTTTTTTTTTTTTTGGGTAGGAGGTGGAATGCATTTACGCACACTGAGGGGCTCATTGTCCCATCAGTAGTGTCGGACTCCCACGAGCACGATGTCCCGTGAACTACCGACTAAACCACCTCCCTCGGCACCGAGGACACTAGCCTGGAACTGTTTCACACATTACTTCGGGCTAGGCCTTTGATATTACGCCACTAGGGCAACCTCCTTGGGGAAAAGCTGAGGATGAAGGCCGATCGAGGTCGACCTTTTTCGCCCGAAGAATGGCCTGGACGTAGTGCTGGACACAGTTCCAGTTGCCCTCTCCCTGGAGCATAGCTCTGACGATGTTGTTTGGGCTGACGACCACGCCGATCTCAGATGAAAGCGAGGCTCGGCGGACGTGCCAACGGTCGCACTGAAAGAAAGTGTGCTCGGACGTGTCTGGGATGCCGGGGCAATACAGACAGTCCGGGCTGGCGACTTTGCCCATCCGGTGCAGATAGGCTCGGAAGTACCCGTGCCCAGAAAAAAACTGGGTCACGTAGTAATCGACCTCGCCGTGCTGCCGTTCCACCCATGGTCGGACGGAAGGTATAAGCTGGAAGGTCCAACGTCCCCTCGGCTCGGCTTCCCAGTCGCGCTGCCAGGAGTCGAAGCTGCGATCGCGCTCTTCCCTGGCAGCTGTTTCCCGGCCCACTTCAGGCCTCCTCCGGTAAATCGCCTGCCTCTCCCTCGCGAGGAAGAGGACGGGGATGACTCCGGCGATCACCATCACAGCAGGCTCGGAGACTGTGCGGTAGGCTGAAGCGACCCGCAGAGCTCCTCGGCGCTGGACTCGGGCAAGCCGGTCTCGGAAGACTCGCTTCTCGAGTGCGTGAGCCCATACCTCCGCCCCGTACAGCAAGACTGACTGGACAGCAGTCATGAGCAGACGGCGCTTGCAGGAACGAGGCTCTATGTCCATTGGTTACCGAGCTACCGCTAGTGATAAACGTTGTCTCAATGTTAACCTTAAGGGAAATACCGGTAACCAAAATTTGTATCTCGCTTATTTCTCAACACATCTGAATAAAACTTGGTATATAGCTTCATCTAGTTGTGATCTACTGGATTATTGCAAAAATATTTCAATTTCATATTTTCATGGCAGCAAACCTGCATACTTATTTCCCATGTTATTTTATGGAGAACATTGTTCTAAGCTAATTTTAGGATTTAAGGTGATTTTGCCTAATTTGAGACTCCTTCTAAATCTAAGCATCCGAAATTTTCTGAGTATGCAGGTCTGCTGCAATGGGGGTATTTTGAAAACATATTCACCTATTTACTGCTACTCAACAGCAGTGAAGGTTCGGGGCTTGAGTAGGGAAGATTCCTCATAGACAGTTCCTCCTCCCCCAACCCCCAGTGCGCCAAAATTCTTGCGCTGGTTGGGATTTTTGTGCTCCAACTAAAATTTTGATCTAAATTCATTCAATACCATGGGAGAAACAATACTGATGTTGAAATGATGTGTTTTGTTGGTTATACTAGTTTTTTAAAGTAAGCCAATATGAGGGTTTCTACTTTTTATCTTAGTAACACATAATTCATGATTCAAGATTTTTGTTATGTAGAGGGTTTCAATCCGTTTCAGATAAAATGAAAACATTTTTCATTGTTATTGGTAAAAAAAAGTATGATATCAGTAGCTGTTGAATTGAATTACCCCTTATTGTACTGATAATATGATTGCGGTCAGTTGTGCTCTGGCAGTGTTGCAAGACTTGCTTCATCATTGTATCAACAATGCAGAAATAATATTGATGTTAAGTTTAATATAATTCAAATGGTTTTCTTATTTACTACAACTACTTAATTTCAGAAAGTTTGTTTAAAATTTCAAAATGGCTCAAGAACTGCCTAAAGTGTTTTTTAACATATCAGTTAATGGTGAACGTTATCCTGGCATGGTTACAATTGAGGTGAGGATTGTTACCATCCAGAATTACTACCTTCCTGAATACTTTATTTCCTCCTTATCTCTTTGTGAACTTTGATTCCCGGCGGAGCTTGAATCCGAGCCCTGGAGTTAAGGATTGTCTTGGGTGGCAATATGGGACAGGATGATGGACCGTTTCCTGATGGGTACATAGGGTCTGCTGATCTAGAGAGTGAATCATCCTGGGTGAAACTAGTGAAACGCGAAGGGCTCCTGGGTGGGGTACTTTTCAAGGGGTCCTGGGAGATTTGCAGGTTAGATAGTGAGTAGGAATCTCAATCCCAGACCCTAATTCCAATCCCGAAATTTCGGGATCGACAAAAGACGATCCCGGGATCAGTCCCGGGATTCCCGTTTTCTAAATATTTAGAATTAGTCCAGTAACTGACCATTTCCCTGCAGAATTTTCTCGGTCACAACCGATTTGCATGAAAATTTGTATTTAGGTTCTACTTACCCTCTACTTCAAAGGGCACCCTCTACTTAAAAATGTTTTTAAGTTCCGGCCAAATCACTTGGCGGGTGGCGAAAAATGGAAACTCCAGCTGTATAAATGACTTGATGTTAAAGACACCTCCGCTCCTCTACACAGTTAAGTAGTTGAACAGATAGAAGCACATTTACTTGGGTATGTTTGGAGAACTTACTCAGCTGATTTGGAGAACATAAACAAAGAGTGTAACTGTCTATAACTTCAGATGGGTAAATGATTAGCCAAAAACATATTTTGAACGCCAGGAGCGCACTTACTCGAACCCGCCTAATGATTTGGCCGGAACTCTAAGGGTTGCTTTTTCCCAGGGGGTGGGTGCCACCCCTTCTAGGGAGTGAAAATTGTTACATTAAAACTAAGCCCGGAAATGGATATATTGACCGATTCTAAGCAAATTTTGCTCTATAAGGTTTTTTCTTAAAGTCAATAGTTTTCAAGATATTCACAATTGAAATCGGCGATTTCCCCACCCCCCCCCCCCCCAAAAAAAAACACTTTTTCAAATGGTTTTCCACAAATAACTCAAACACTAAGAGGTTTATTGAAAAAGTTATAATGAAATAAATTGTAGCGTATAAAAAAAACAAAGAAAATGGTGGGCTTGTGAAGTCTGTAAACCCAGTTGGAGCCAAGTTATGGCTTGTTTAAGAGTGGTTTTAATTCGTCGAACGCCAAAACGCAAAATTTCAATGTGAAATAACTAAAAAACTTAAAGTTTTTCCAAGGAAAACTTACTGAACATTTTTTAAAGATCATTAAAAGACCTTTAATTTTGTTTTTTGGAAAAGTTATCGTAAAAATGAAGCGAGTTATGATCAAAATAAAGTTAGTTTATATTTTTTCGGCGATAAAAATCTTGAAATATCAACCCCCAATTGGGACTCAAATTGAAATTAATCCTTACCACTCTGCAATTCTCTTCAATTATGTGTTTTCAATAGGCTCAAGAAGTTTGAACTCTTTTTAGAGCTTATTTTTAGAAAAAAATGTGAATTTAAAATAAAAAGGGAATTTTAGCAGTGACAAAAAAACCTTTTCTTCAAGATAACTCTAAATCAATAGGTGATACGGAAAATTTTGTTTGTAAAAGATTTTAGCGATCGATTTGATAAAAATTTTGATAATTTTTTTGTTATTCCCCAAAAAATGAGGTGTAGCTCATGTCCTAGAGAACCTTTTTCACTAAATATCTCCGATTTTGAAATTTTGTCGCTTAGAACGTTTTATGGGGGACCCCTTTAATTACTGATATTTTCAAACCCTTTCAGCTCACCCCGTTTTTTCTTAGGGGTTGAAAAACAAATACTACTCTGTGAGCTTATAGCTCCTAAAAAAACGTACAAAATGATACCTAGAAAACCTTTGTAACTTAAAAATTGACCGAGTTATGGCTGATAAACCAAGTACGTTTTTTAACAATTATCGCAAATAATGTACCGATTATTTTTTTTCAGTAACAAAAATGTTTTTAAAGGTTGGAAGCCTTGAAATCATAAAAATTTAAAAATAGTTAATAGTGTGTCAACTATTTATATTACTCTAAGGTTCTTGTAAATACTACTAACTTTCCAATGTTCACCTACCATCTACTTTTTGTTGTATGTAAAGCTTTGGGCATCTATTCAACACTGCTACCGGTTCAGCTGTTTCCCACCACGAGCGGAAAGCGAAAGAGTGTGCGGCTTTCATTGTTGACAATCGTTAGAGGCTAATAACTTTCAAACGTTCACCTTCAAGATATTTCAAGATTTTTATCGCCGAAAAAATATAAACCAACTATATTGTGATCATAACTCGCTTAATTTTTACAATAATAACTTTTCCAAAAAAACAAAATTAAAGGTCTTTTAATGATCTTTAAAAAATGTTCAGTAAGTTTTCCTCGAAAACCTTTTAGTTTTTTAGTTATTTCATATTGAAATTGTGCATTTTGGCGTTCGACGAATTAAAACCACTCTTAAACAAGCCATAACTTGGCTCCAACTGGGTTTACAGACTTCCCAAGCCCACCATTTTCTTTGTTTTTTTTATACGCAACAATTTATTTCATCATAACTTTTTCAATAAACCTCTTAGTTTTTGAGTTATTTGTGGAAAACCATTTGAAAAAGTGGTTTTCTTTAGGGGGGGGGGGGGGAATCGCCAATTTCAATCGTGAATATATCGAAAAGTATCGACTTTAAGAAAAAACTTTATAGAACAAAATTTCCTTAGAATCGGTCAATATATCCATTTCCGGGCTTAGTTTTAATGTAACAATTTTAATGCACCCACCCCCTGGGAAAAAGCAACCCTTAAAACATTTTTAACTTTGAAGTAGAGGGTAAGTAGAACGTAAATCCAAATTTTCATGCAAATCGGTGCTGATCGAGAAAATTCTCCAGTTTCGCCGTTTTTTACCTCCAGTTACTGGACTAAATATATTGCTGTGTAATGACAGCGCAAATTGAATATTTATTAAAATTTAGTACTAGTTATAATTTATCTTAGAAACTCTTCAATTCTGAGTTTGTTGACGGCTGATTATCTGCTGAACCATATTTTTGAATGGCTTTCATGCTGTGTCTGCTTGACAAATGAGTGTGGAGTCCTTTCGGATATCGCCTAATGTTTTTAAAACAAATTTTCGTATATTTCATTGAGCCGTTTTCCCGCCCTTTTATGTTAGAAAATAATGCCAAACAGATGAAAAGTCAATCTTTCTCATGGCCACAAAAATATTTTGGTCACCTATATTAGTTCCCATTTAAAAATTTTTCGTGGATCCCCGATGATTTTACTAAATATCGAATTTACGGCGCTCACTACTCATAACGTTCCTGACTCTCACAGATGTTTGTTAAACGAACACCCGATACCAACTACAAATGTTGGTGATCGTGATCAGATAGATATAAAAATTCAGTAAGATAAAAAATATCAAAATAAAGTCACTTATGTGGCTTTGGTCAGTAGGATACCTCGATTCGTGGGAATCAACTGCAACGGAAGTTCGAAGCGATAAGGAGACTATTGAGTGCTGTCCCACTATATTCCAGAGAAATAAGTTGTCAACTTAACTAATAATTAAATAATTATTAATGGCACCCCTCAGCATCCCTAAGGTAGTGTGGGCACCACCTGCACTGCTAGGCTGCCGCCTCACGCGACATCGCTGTGGCAGAAGGAGCAGAAGCACTGAACCTTGGTGGCCTCTGACTTGCTGTTTCGGCGTGTTTCGTCTCATCAGGTACAGACATACAGCAGATTTCAGCGTTACGTTACGGCAAGCGTAGGACAAAGAAAACTCAACTACGAATTCATTCCTAGTTGAATCCCGGGATTGAGAGACTCTTATCCCGGGATTTAGAGACTGATCCTGGGATTATCAGATACTCAAAAGCGACCAGCCCGGAATCCTGGGATTGAAAACCCTAATAGTGAGTCACATACGGAAGATAGGTCAGGAATGCTTCTCTGTTCCTTCATGGACGAGGCTGATCTACCACACCTCCCATCCTTGCTAATCCCTTCCTCCCGCAAGCAGCACAATATCCGAAGGGAGACGTGCTTAGCCAGCAATGGCTTTAATTCTTTTAAAATTTTTACAACCCATCAATTATTTTAATAGGTTATATTGATGATTGGAATAATTTCAAGTATATGGAGGGAAAATTAAGTTGCTCAATGTTTTTGTTGAACTGTCAAAACTTTGTTCACATTTTCAGGGTCTTGTATGTGTAAATTTGTGTTTACTTTAACTTATTACCATATTTCATAAATTTGACTAAATACAATTCTCAAAAAAATAAAAAATGATAATCTTTCCAGCACTCACCTGCACTCTTTGGTGCTCATTATATTAATGGAACTTGGGAGGCAAATTTAAATTCAGTCACAAATTTATTTTCAGCTACGTAGTGACATTGTACCAAAAACAGCAGAAAACTTTCGAGCATTGTGCACAGGAGAAAAAGGATTTGGATACAAGGGCTCCAGATTCCATAGAATAATTCCAGACTTTATGTGTCAAGGTGGGGACTATGAACTGGGCACAGGTGTTGGTGGAAAATCCATCTATGGCAAAGTCTTTGAGGATGAAAATTTTACTCTGAAGCATGATGGACCTGGTAAGAGATAAAAACCTACCTCCTATAGTTCGATCGACAAATAAGAAATATTAGGCTTGAACCTTGAATTAAGGTACGACATATTTTATAGTATTCATTGTGACCCTGGATTGGAATATATAACAAATAAATAAAATTACCTTATCCAATCACTAGTACGTATTCGAAAGAAGATATTAGTTCCTTAGATCATCATCAGGTGTCGATGAGTATGCAGCCACATTAATCAATGTATTGTTAAATTGTGGCAAGTCAATTGATTCACTAAAATGTTGTCACATTCATAATAATAAAAAGCTGCCATGATGCTAAAATGGTTACAAACTTGTTAGAACTGGAGCATGGGCGTCCATCATATTTTTTCCAAGGGGGGCTCAACTAGATGATCTGATGGAGGGGGGTTACAACTATGCAACAAATGTGAAAAGTATGGATAACCCCAGCAATCAAAGAGGTTTAGAAGTCCCCCTGGAAACTTTTAAGATTAGAACTGTAAACAGTGTTGGATTTACCAATAGGCCAGCTAGACCATTAATGTTACTCTGTGGTTAGACCTGATTCCATGGATGTGGGCTGAGGGTACCACACAAGGTACAATATAGGGTGTTGTTTTTAGTGTTAGCCGGACCGTCTGTAAATTCGGCACTGACTATTTATTTTTAATTCATGCAATTTATTTATTTATTAGCATCTGTAACATCTTTGTAATACATAGAATGTATACAAGGCAGAAATTTGTCACACAATATACTAGCACAGTTGTAAATCAAAAATCATAAGCTACTCTTAACAAACAATCTGTTTGTGGTTTGAACAATAAGAAAAAAAACGGACTCAGGACGTATTAAAATATTTTTCAACACAGCCAAACTATTTTAAAATGTGTAGATGTAATTTTATCAAATTTATTTAAACAGACTATTTCGATTGGTTTATCTCAAAATCAAAACTTAAATAATTGTTTGACTGCTCAAGGCATAAAATCAACTAATTGACCAAACATGCTCTAGAAAAAACTATCGATCTAATAACCTCAGTTTACTAATCTAAATCCTACAGGTGAACTCTGTGAATCCGAATCCAGAAATTCTAAGTAATCTGAATCTTTTTTTACAGTAATTTAAACACTTTTATTGCAAAAAAAGTTAGTAAAAAAATTTATGAATCAGTTAAAAGTAGAAACTGGATTGGTTCCTGAAATTATAAAAAATCAAAATTCTGTCTGTTGGGCGTGTCTTGTCTTGACTTTAACTTAAAAAAAATTCCAAAATGGGATTGTTTTTCTGACCTCGGGTGAACGGAGTAAAATATGGGAGAATCGGTATAGAAACTATCTTGTGTAAGACCGAATTACCGACCGCGGGCAGATGACGAGAGCAGCTTTATAGCAAAGCAGTTTTAGCGAATTTCCTTAAGGGAATAAGCTATTTCGGTAGTACTCATGGTAAGACCTAAGTCCGAGACCATGATAACTTTTCATTTTGGGGTCCCCAGAAGCAAAAAATACCATTCGTTCGGATTTTAGCGAATTTCCTTAAAGGAATAAGCTATTACGGTAGTACTCATGGTAAGACCTAAGTCCGAGACCATGTTAACTTTTCATTTTGGGCCCCCCAGAAGCAAAAAACACAATTCGTTTGAATTTTTATACATATATATATCTATCTATATATATATATATATATCTATATATATATATCTATATATATATATATATATATATATCTATATATATGTCTGTTAACACGATAGCGGCTGTAAATATGGTCCAATCTTAATGAAATTTGGTACAGACGTGTAAAGTGGTAATCACTCGGACGAGTTCGTGAATCAGCCCGATCGGACCACCGGAAGGGGGGGTAAAGGGGGATAAACCCCCCCAAGAATGGGTTTTTTGAGTTTTTCACATAGAAAAATAAAATTTGTCAAATTTTTGTTGGCACCATTGAATTCAGCTAAAAAAAACAAACAATTTAGTAGTTTTAATCACTGCTCTACGTCCATTGGTTACCGAGATATTGAAAGTGGTAAACACAGTACGTTGTCTCAATGTTAACCTTATGGGAAATAAGTAAAATTCTATATCTCGCTTATTTCTCAACATATCTTTACAAAACTTGGTAAATGACTTCTTCTAGTTCAGATCTACTAAATATTGAATTAAAACCAACCAGTTTAAACATACCTGTAGCAGCAAACCTGCATACTCATTCCCCATGTTATTCTTATGGAACTTTGAAAAACATGTAAAATCCCGCTACGTTGGATTGAAATATGTTGTTTTACACTTGAATTTCGCTGAGTATGCAGGTCTGCTGCAACGGGGGTATTTATATATATATCTATATATATATGTATGTCTGTTAACACGATAGCGCCCGTAAATATGGTCCGATCTTAATGAAATTTGGTACAGACGTGTAAAGTGGTAATCACTCGGACGAGTTCGTGAACCAGCCCGATCGGACAACCGGAAGGGGGGGTAAAGGGGGATAAACCCCCCCAAAAATGGGGTTTTTGAGTATTTTACATAGAAAAATAAAATTTATCAAATTTTTGTTGGCACCATTGAATTCAGCTCAAAAAAACAAACAACTTAGTATTTTGAATTACTGCTCTATGCCCATTGGTTACCGAGATATTGAAAGTGGTAAACACAGTACGTTGTCTCAATGTTAACCTTATGGGAAATAAAGAAAATTCTATATCTCGCTTATTTCTCAACATATCTTGATAAAACTTGGTAAATAGTTCAGATCAACTAAATATTGAATTAAAACCACCCAGTTTTAATACACCCGTAGCAGCAAACCTGCACACTCATTCCCCATGTTATTCTTGTGGAGCTTACAAAAACATGTTGGATCTCGCTATGTTGGATTGAAATATGTTGTTTTGCATTTGAAATTCGCTGAGTATGCAGGTCAGCTGCAACGGGGGTATTTACGCTTTTTAGGAGGGTCGAACCCCCTAAAACCCTTGTAGAATTCTTTTTCAGAATTATTTTTCTTTGAAAAATACAATAAACCAAATTATATTTGAGCAATAAAGAGTGTCTCTGGTTACACTAAATGGTAACGATAAAGGTCTCCAACCAAATGGGTTTTAGGGGCTCCTAGGATGTGTAAGCTCCATTAAACACAGTAAATTTATTTTTTCATTTACAGAACGAATTAATGATATCTTTGAGTACATATTCTATATATTAATACGCAAGCGGTTTTCTTTTCACAATCCAACCGCAGTAATGTCTGTACCGATTTTAATGTTTGAGGTGTCAAATTAAAGGGAATTTTATGTAGATTTGTCAACAAGTCTCAGAATTTTAAAAAAGGGCGTCACTAAAGTACAGTAAAGGGCTGAATTTTCGGAACAGTGGCGCTATTCATCGACATTTGAGCAAGCTCAGTTTTGTTCACAAACTGAACATATGGCCAAGCTCTGAAATAGTTCTAGAGGTAAACTTATTTTACAGCTGGTTTGGCTTTGTTTTCAACAGTTTTCTTTTTTTAAAGACCTATTATGTAATTTAGGTTATGTTATGGAATTTTTAAAGCTCTTAAACATTGCAGTTACCAGTTTTACATTGTAGTTTACGATATCTCATAGGGTTCTTTTGAAGTTACATTAATCTGAGCAAATATATTTTTGGATTTGTTGCATTCATAATGCCACCGATAAGAGGAAGACGAACATTGACCGGTCGGAGGAGTCGGAACGAACACGATCGCAACCGCTGGCATCACCCTCCCGATATACCATTTGATGCTCCCTCCAACCTCAGACCAATGAACTAAAATGTTTTCATTGCGGTAGTTTGCATTTGAAGAATGAAAAGACTGGTAGAGATAATGAGTCATATACTTGTTTATGTCACAAAGGAAAGTTTATGCACATAAAGACAGCCGTTCCCTGCAATCTCTGTTTTGGCGATAATTATCAATAAGGTGCAGCGGCAATCACTAAACAAAGGAAGTTATTACGTGCCAGTGTTTACTCTCGGTCAGCTACATGTTGCTGTAAGCAGAGTTCGACTTTTGCCGGTGTTGAAATATATATTTCAGAAAAAAGAGGACATGGGGAAATGAAGGTGTTCCCAATCGTTAAAGTTTATACCGGAAACTCCTGCGGTAGATAAAATTAACTTTGAAAGTTTCAGTAGTTAAACTATAATTTTGTTAATGAAAACTTTAAAAGTATATAAGTAGGCTGATTATTCTTCATTCTTTTACTGTATGATTTTTGCTCGATTTCGAGCTACGTGTTATCTAGTAAAAACTAAATATCTTAAATTATTTAACTGACGTCCAACAATCCTGAGTTTTATTTTGGATGTACGCGTTTCAGCCTAGGCCATCATCAGCATCCATAAAAAATATACTGTACACTAGGTTTCCTGCATTATTCGCTGTTGTGATGTTTTAACTAGCAGCGTCAAGTTTTTAAAAAGTTCACACATATTACGGCACACAAACACGACAAACATACACATTAAACCGACAATGAAATTTACAAATATACATCCAAAATAAAACTCAGAATTATTGGACGTAAGTTAAGTAATTTAAGATATTGACAAAACCAAGCAAAAAAGGAAATTTAAATGTCTTTGCCTTTAAACCAGCATTTTCTATGACCTGTAGTTAATATTATTTTGAATCAAAATAACAAATAATAAAAACCTGTTAAAATACCATATTTCATAAAAAAGTCTGAGTCCAGGGAGGGAGGGCTCGCGCCCTCCTTGCCCGCACATTGATGGACCCCATGAACTGGAGTATGCTGGCACAGAGAAGCTATATAGCTTCTCTGTGATGCTGGCCAGCACTATTTCACTATCACTTATAGACCAAGAGATAGACCACTTTTATTTACCCCAAATTTACCATCAAATTTGTTATTAATTTAGGGTTAGTCATAACATATAGCCTTCAGAATTGCAATTCTTAAGGTTGGTGAGTGGTGGGTGTCCGAGTAATGACGTCATCAATATGGCTGCCGCGCAAAAGTGTAATACTTTACAAAAACGAACGTAACATTGCAACAGAGTAACGTAGAGCAATGATCTTTTTTTTAAATTGTTGGTAATAAAATTGCCTTTATTTTATGTCATGTCAGTATATATCGTAAGTCTAATGGTTTTCCTGATATTCAACCTAAACTTTACTCTTTGTGAATTTTTAGTATAAAAGTAAATGTTTAAGGCCCAATAACTCCTTAACTGTGAAGAAATAGACAAAATATATAAGTATAAAAAAGGTAGATAATGTTATAAGGGTTTTGAAAATACCATTTATGTGGGCTTTTGATGGTGGCTTGTACGATAAATGTGTTAATGTTTAACATTCAACAAATTTATTTTGCCCTGCAACTTCTGTATACATTGTGCAGTAAAATTAAGTGATAAAATAGGTGGAGGTAGAAATAATTGGAACAAAAATGATTCTTGTTGTAAATGGTAGGTAATATGCTCCTAATCGGCATACATCCGTAATGTCGCGGGAAACCCTTCAAAATCACGTTTAAAAGTGGCGGCGTTTCCCGCCATAAAAAAATCTTGAAAATAGTCTGTCGACTGCATTTTTTGTCGATTTTTTTCAAGATATTGACTTTGGACTACCACCAACTATTGTTGGGTGATTGGTTCTTAATTTTGACAGGATACTCATTTTTGGCCGCCATATTGGATGTAAATTATTTTTTTCTCATCTAAAGATGGTGTTATGACACATCATCATAGACTAGATTTTTACCCTGAACTCAATGCTGAAATCTGTTTAAAAAATCTCGATTCATTAAAAAGGTGTGCTCAAAAAACGGCACATAATATACATATACAACCCTATTCAAAAAAAATCAGCCCTATACATTTCTTATGGACATTCCGTGCTTTGAATATTATTTTTGATTATTTATCTCATATCTCTAGTTCTAAATAATATATGCTGCATGTTTTGGTTTTAAAATACTCAGTGATTTAACAGCTTTTATGTGAGGTACTGATCATTAAAATTGGACAAACGTTATATGAGCTATAAGGCAAAAAGCAGCTTGAAAATTATTTTTTTTCAAAATTTATTTTTGGTTGAAGATTTATACTTTATCCTAATTTTATCTCATTTTCATTATTTATAGCTTAATTGAAAGCTGATAGTTCACCAGTTGTCATAAAACCATTCTGACCTGCAGGTCCATGGTTGGGGCTGGGGATATAAATCTTTAAATAATTATGAAATTTTTGAAAATTGAATTTTTAGATTAGTTGCAGGTCCATACCTCATGTCAATCTAAACCGATTTAAATAAATAAAAGCTTAAATGAAAGCCAATAATATACTGAGTTAATTAAGACCTAAAACCTTCATGAGTATCTGTTAGATTTCTATGTATGAGTAATTAATTATTTTCAGTTTAAGAAAGTAAACAGATTTTATGAGGAATGAAGGTTCATAACTCAAATTAAGTAAGTCCGATTTTAATGAGTGATGTCTTATATGAAAGCCTATAATTTACTGAGTAATTTGAGACCAGTACGAATGTTGTGACCCATTTAGAACCTGCACTAAAAATCTTCAACAAAAAACCAAATTTGAAAATATTAATTGTCTAGTTGCTTTAAGCCTTATATAGCTCGTCCAACACTTGTCCGATTTTATTGATCAATAACTCACATGAAAGCCGTCAAATCACTGAGTATTTTAAGACTAATACATGCGGCATATATTATTTAGAACTAGAGATATGAGATAAATAATCAAAAATAATATTCAAAGCACGGAATGTCCATAAGAAATGCAAAGGGCTGATTTTTTTCAATAGGGTTGTATATTATGTGCCGTTTTTTGAGCACACCTTTTTAATGAATCGAGATTTTTTAAACAGATTTCAGCATTGAGTTCAGGTTAAAAATCTAGTCTATAATGATGTGTCATAATACCATCTTTAGATGAGGAAAAAATAATTTACATCCAATATGGCGGATCCAAGATGGCGGCCAAAAATGAGTACCCTGTCAAAATTAAGAACCAATCACCCAACAATAGTTGGTGGTAGTCCAAAGTAAAATTGACAAAAAATGCAGTCGTCAGACTATTTTCAAGATTTTTTCATGGCGGGAAAAGTCGCCATTTTTAAACGTGATTTTGAGGGGTTTTCCGCGACATTACGGATGTATGCCGATTAGGACTATATTACCTACCATTTACAACAAGAATCATTTTTGTTTCAATTATTTCTACTTCCACCTATTTTATCACTTAATTTTACTGCACAATGTATACAGAAGTTGCAGGGCAAAATAAATTTGTTGAATGTTAAACATTAACACATTTATTGTTTAAGCCACCATCAAAAGCCCACATAAATGGTATTTTCAAAACCCTTATAATATTATCTACCTTTTTTATTCGTATATATTTTGTCTATTTCTTCACAGTTAAGGAGTTATTGGGCCTTAAACTTTTACTTTTATACTAAAAATTCACAAAAAGTAAAGTTTAGGTTAAATATCAAGAAAACCATAAGACTTACGATATATATTGACATTACATAAAATAAAGGCAATTTTACTACCAACAATTTAAAAAAAGATCATTGCTCTACGTTACTCTGTTGCAAAGTTACGTTCGTTTTTGTAAAGTGTTACACTTTTACGCGGCAGCCATATTGATGACGTCATTACTCGGACATCCACCACTCACCAACCTTAAGAATTGCCTTTTTGGAGTCTCAAGATTATGGGTTTACTTAAGAACATAACAAAGATCATGGTAAACTTGGGTAAATAAAATGTGTCCTAGCTCTTGGTCTATTACTAAAACAGTACACAGTTGAATATTGTTTTAGTCACGTGATAGTGAAATAGCGCTGGCTAGCATACTCCACTTTTAAAAAGTTTTTAATCATTTTAGCATCATGACACCTTTTTATTATTGTAAATGTGACAACATTTTAGTGAATCGATTGACTTGCCACAATTTAACAATACATTGATTAATGTGGCTGCATACTCATAAGACCTGATGATGCTATAAGGAACAAAATACCCCCGTTGCAGCAGACCTGCATACTCAGCGAATTTCAAATGCAAAACATTATATTATAATCCAACATAGCGAGATTTGACATGTTTATGTAAGCTCCATAAGATTAACATGGGGAATGAGTATGCAGGTTTGCTGCTACAGGTATGTTTAAACTGGTTGGTTTTAATTCAATATTTAGTAGATGTGAACTAGAAGAAGCCATTTACCAAGTTTTATCAAGATATGTTGAGAAATAAACGAGATATAGAATTTTACTTATTTCCCATAAGGTTAACATTGGAGGAACGTACTGTGTTTACCACTTTCAATATCTCGGTAACCAATGGACATAGAGCAGTGATTCAAAATACTAAATTTTTTTTTTGAGCTGAATTCAATGGTGCCAACAAAAATTTGATAAATTTTATTTTTCTATGTGAAAAACTCAAAAAACCAATTTTTGGGGGGTTTACCCCCCTTTACCCCCCCCTTCCGGTGGTCCGATCGGGCTGGTTCACGAACTCGTCCGAGTGATTATCACTTTACACGTCTGTACCAAATTTCATTAAGATCGGACCATATTTACGGCCGCTATCGTGTTAACAGACACATATATATATATATAAATTCGAACGAATGGTGTTTTTTGCTTCTGGGGGCTCCAAAATGAAAAGTTAACATGGTCTCGGACTTAGGTCTTACCATGAGTACTACCGTAATAGCTTATTCCTTTAAGGAAATTCGCTAATATATCGTCTTTCAAATACTAGTAATTGGATAAGGTAATTTTATAGATTTGTAATAATTTATGATTGATTCGAGTACTATTTGATAGATATTAGGTAATTTACTGAATAGGACGAAAACCCCCCTTAAATGTTAACTATTGTGAAGAAACAAAGTACATTATTGTTGTTTGTTTTTTTTAGATAAATTAATTGAATAACTCTTGCCATATTCCAGTAAATAACCAAATCGGTCATTCACTAGTTTTGACCAAAATTTTAATTCAGTAAATGACCGGTCTCGAAAAAGTCATTAATATTATTTAAAGATCATGAGCAGACGATTTAAACACAATGTAAACTATTCATTTACAGTTTTAAACTATGAAACTAACACTAGAAGACATATTTAGCTGTGAATTTTAAAAATAAAAATTGTCTTACATTGAAGCACACTATAGTGATCGAGACTCTGATGGCCATAATCAAGACAGTAAAGTGTAAAAACACTTAAAGATAAATTAAAAATTAACAAATCATTCTAAGATGTTATTAAAATAATAATAATAAAGAATAACAGCTACCTTTTACAGGTGTTTCCATTATTCTAACTCAATTGAAACTCTTATTATGATTTTTTTTTCTTCAAACCGGCCACTCACTGAAGGTGATCATTCACTAGTACACTCACCCTAATATTAACGAATACATTTTTTTTTACTTCCTTCCCAGATGTCCTGTGTGAATCTTTTGAAAAGTTAAAATTCAATCAGATGATTACGGTAATTTTTCTGAATTTTTTCCCAATATCATAATATTATGGAATTAGTTATTGCTCCATTATGTCCATTGGTACCGACAGAACTTTGTCCAAATGTTAACCAAATTCTACATAAAACAAATACATAAAACAAATTCTATATTTTGCTTATTTCCCAACATGTCTGAATATATTAAACTTGGTATGTGGCTTCATCTAGTTGAAATCTGTTGTATTATTGCAAGAAATCCCTCACTTTCACATTTTTATGGCAGCAACCCTGCATACTTATGTCCCCATGTTATGGAGAAAATTGTTGTTCAGGATTTCAGTCGATTTTACTTAATTTGAGGCTCCGCCTAAATGATTTGAAGGGGTCCCCCATAAAACCTTCTAAGCGACAAAATTTCAAAATCGGAGATATTCAGTGAAAAAGGTTCTCAAGGACACGAGCTACACTGTGGTATATTTTGTTTGGAAGATATTTGAGTTGGCAGCCCTGATTTCGTCTGTCAAAGTTGGCGTTCTTCGCGAGACTGCACGGACTTCTGGGGAATAACATTCTACTCGCCGAAAGATAGACTCCCTGCCAGTCATTGCGTTGTCGCCCAGTGACCAAAATCTCGTAAATAAAAATAAAACACATGAAGTGAATATTGGAAAGCGGAATGATAAGACCAGGAAAATATGAACAAAAACTGGGTTACCCTTATTAAAAAAAAACTAAGAAGTCAAGGCCTGAAAAATTGCCCCCAAAAGAAGTGAGTAGAATAACATTTTAAGCAGCACCACATTTGGATAACTTTTAGCAAAATGACGTATCACGTTATGTAGAAAAATTACATTTTTGCACTTTTATAAAAATAGAATTGTTTTATATTCAGTTTTATTTTCGTTTATGTTTGTATTCCAACACTCCCTGATGTTTTCTTCCAAAAGCAGAAGAGCAGTCCATTAGAGAACGTTTCCAACGCCAGTCATTTAGAATGTTATAATCCCCCAAAAAAACGTAAAATGTTTAAAAAGCTTAATTTCAAGTAAATATTTATTAAAAGGCTACATTATGATGCTATAAGAAGGGTATTAAAAAATTATACATGATTGTAAGTTCTAACCTTGAAAAAACCGTAAATTTTAGAATTCAACTTTCAACCCTTGATTACTCAAAACTAAGCTGTTGTCGCTTAGAACGTTTTACGGGGGACCCCTTCATTTATTTAAGAATTTTAAATTCACTGAGTACGCAGGTCTGCTACTACAGGGGTATTTGTATCTGAGTGAAAATTTTTATTGTGCCCTTTTAGGAAAAACATTTGCGAACATTTTTTCTTTTTTTTAAAACGTTTTTGATTTTTTTTATCGATTGACATTTGAAGATTCATAGATTACGCAAAATCTTGTGTGTACATTCAATGATACATCTTTCATGAAAGAACACAAATCTTTGTCACTGACCGTAACCAACATAAAAATGAAGATTAAAAATATTTAATGTGGTTTGATAAATATGTTTTGCTGTAAATAGATTTAGTTTTAGGGCAATATTGCAATAAACAGCTCATAAAGCCTTTAGTAAATTTGGCATTTCTAAAAGAAATTCGAAAAACTAAAAAAATCGAAAAAAGCAAAAAATCTCTTAAAGTTTGTCTTGCTCCAAGCAATCGTTCCTGTTATATGAAAAACCTTTATGTCCTTATAGGGGCGTCTGTTTTGTGTGTGATTTTAGTTTTATATGATGATAAATCAATTTTTGTATTTTTTTATAACCCAAATCATGATATATACGGTCAGGGACAAGGGGAACGGTCTGGGACAAACGAGAATTGCCTGTCGATTCACTCAATTTATTTAATGCCTTTGTTTTAAATTATCATTTTAAATTATCCTTGGCACTTTAATGGGCCAATACCCTGGTTATTTGGGAGTTGACTGTACTCTATTCCACAAAAATTTATAATAAAATATAAGCATTTCCTTCAATATTTACATATTTCAAAAACTACAATTTTACTTTTTCATGAATCTTTCAATTGTATTGTTATAAGATAAAATTGTCTTTCACTTCAACTGAATAGTGCAATTTACAACAAAATTTATAATGATTGTCACGACCGTACCCTCGAACAATCGATAAGGCTATCGTGGTCATGACAAATACGGTCAGTGACATTACAATTATTTGTCCCTGTTCTGGTGGTAGCCCTGCACCTCGTGTTTGAGAAGACAAAGTTGACTTCTAGGTTGCCGTAGCAATTAAAATATCATATAAACAAAAATTAACACCATGTCTACTGTAACAAACGACTAGTACGGTCTTGGACACATAAAAATTACCAAAAACACAAAATTACCTTTATCAACCTTGATAAGTTTAAAAACAAAGAAAAATCTCTGGAGCAACGTAAAACACTCCCGTTCACCTCTGTCTCTTCAAACCAACTGACTCTATCGCCACCAGGCTCGCCAAAGTTCGTGTTCCAAAGTTCTAAATTTTGCCGTTACGGTCGGGACTTAAAATCGAGGGACAGACTTATTTTGTCGTAATACTCAGTTCGCAATAAATAAACAATTATTAAATACTCTTTTTTTGTAAGTTTAATAATTAGTGATGATATAAAAAAATAGCATTATTTATTTAAGTACCCATAATTGTTCTAAAAATAGCATGAAAGTTGAAGAATGGACCCTAGGGACAAGTTACGGTTGTGACATTCGTGCCTTTGAAAATACGGAAAAAATACCTAGAACCCATTAACAACCAAATAAATATTTGCAAAATGTTGCCCCCGTCCCAAAAAATATTAAAACAAATAATATTATATTAAAAAAACAGTATCTACGAAATAAGAGGCCAGGGACATTAAAGGGCACGATGAAAAATTTTCACTTATCTCTCATTAACTATTGACTCTTAGTCGATAACTTACGTAAAATTGGACCGATCTAAATAAAATTGGGCATAGACATCTAAAGTGGTAATTAGTCGGATGAGTTTGAGAACCAATCATACTAAGCATGAGTACTTCACTCTTCGTTTTATATATCATTATATTTCGATTGTTATTTCATCGAATAATCGTGTCTTAGGAGTGGTTTCTATGGCTAACAGAGGACCTGACACCAACACTAGTCAGTTTTTCATCACATATAAACCAACACCATGGCTGGACAATAAACATGTTGTGTTCGGCAAAGTTATTGAAGGTTTTGAAACGATAAAAAAACTAGAAGAGTTTGGCACAATGTATGGAGATCCAAAATCCAACAAAATTATTATTGAAGACTGTGGCGAGTTGAAAACCTGAAGATACTACCTTTAAATAGTGGTTCTATTAAATTTAAAATGAATTTAAAAATTAGTGAAATTGTACAAAAGACTTGCTCAACCACATTAAAAAATCTAGATAATTCTAATTCATATTCAGTAGATTCTGAATAGGTGTCTGAGATAATTGTCATCAATGAGACCAAATGAAATTTGTAAGACCACTTCGAGATAAATAATTATTTATTATCTCGAATTATTTATTATCTCATTGCTGTTTTTAATGTTTTTTAAAATAAAAAATCATAAAAATCTTTAAAAATATTCTATTGAAACTTTAGATGTAAAATAAACAATGTTATAGACCTGTAAGCAATTTAATCACAAATTGAATTAAATACAGTAAAAAAGAATTTAATACTCTATTTTTACAAACCTTTTTGCTATCGTGGATGAAACAATATTTTGCCAAGGCTGAAAAGTCAATGATTATCATGTGGCTTAGATTCTGCTCCTTGCTCTATTGAAGCAAAAGTAAATTAAGATTGCTGAGCATAAAGTATGGGCTAGTAGTGTAAATTAAGGCAAAAACAATAATCTATAAAATTATAACAAGTTTTTCTCTCAAATAACATGTGATTCCAGAATTTTCTAGAAATAGTCACTTAGGTACTGTAATATGAAATAGGGTGTGATGGTATTTTATGATTGTGGAAAAAATGCTATTGAGCACCGAGATGGGCCTTAGTGACTATTAGGGAATGATAATTTACCTCTTAGCTTTTGAAAAAAAAACTATCTGATGCTATAGTAATTTTCTATATATAATTGCAGATTTACACAGGTCGATTTGGTGGGCAAGGTACGACAGGCGAGTCAGTGGTTGAGTAGGTTATGTATATCCCTTGCCAAAAATGACTACATGTTGAGTCTAACAGGCAAGTCTAACTTGCCCACCAACTCAACTCATGTAAATCCACTTTAAACATCAAATGGTTTAAAAATGTATTTTAGTTTTTAAGTCAGGTGGAGACAGTTTTGTTCGGGCCAGGCAAAGGCACGACAACATTTGCTGGGTTTAGCGAGTAATTAATTAGTACAATTCATGTTGTAATTTGTGATTCCATACTAGTATATTATAATAAGTGTGTAAGATATGTATTTTCGATGAAATATATACATTTATCTTATAAAATATGTGTTTATCTCTCATAAAATAGTATGTTAGTGCATACAAAAACTTGCATCGGCTAGAGGGCATGTTTTTGTACATGAAATTTTTCTATAATGTCATGTACATAAAAGTGTCATGTACAATTAAATAATTATTTTTAAATTCCACCAAACATGAATAGAAACACTATTCATTTTTTGTGATATTCAAAAATAATTATTTAATGATACTTTTTTTGTACATGACATTATAGAAAAATGTCAATATTATCAACATAAGATAAATTATTATCAACATAGTTGTTTTCTAATTGCAGCTAGTTTAAAACCGAATGTTATGGTAGTCGTGGACTGTCGTAGCTCTGCTAAGAACTAATATAAAAAATAAAGAAAAAAAGTGTGGGAACCTGCCCCCGCTCCCCTATCACAAAACTATAAACATGAATTAGGATGAGCAATTTTGAAGACTAAAGAATAGTGTGAAACTCTTACTTGATGAATATGCCACTCATCGATCACTTACCATAAGAATTTTATATTTATAATTATACTTCGTGTGTAGGTTTTTGGTTGATTTCAGCTGATTTGATATGCTTTATAATCATATATCAATGTGTCTTAGGAGTCGTGTCAATGTCTAATCAGGGACCCAATACCAATGGCAGTCAGTTTTTTATCACATACAAAGCAACACCATGGCTTGATGGCTTGCACGTTGTGTTTGGAAAAGTTGTTGAGGGTTTTGAGAATATCCAAAAAATAGAAGATTTTGGTACAATGCATGGAACACCAATGAGACATATTGTCATTGAAACTTGTGGTGAGTTAAAAAAATAAAGCCCATCTATATTTTTACTAACCTAAATTCAATTTCCTTTATGGTATTGTAAAGGAAATGGTATTCCTTTACAGTATTGTCCTTTTCAAATAACTTATGTTGAGTTTTTTTTAATGTGTCTCCACTCTCATTTAGTATCGTGAGACAGTATATTTCAATGTAATAGATGTGGGGGAAAGGACTTACACTTAAAAATCATGTCTAACAACTGAGTCTCAGTGCCGATCAAATTTCTAAGGGTAGTTGGAAACACCTGGTAATAATTTGAAAGGGTGATATGAGTGTATTTCAGTGGTAAAAAGTCTAAATAGTCATATAATACAATGACAAGTACGTATTTATCAAAAATTATTGCAATATATGTCGATATTGTCTGATAATGCGAGGATTGGAAAAATGTTTTTAAATATTTTTTTACACGAAATACTGCCCCTACTCCCACTGCCCCACTAAGTTCTACCCCTAACTTTTTCACCTTTTTAATATAAGGAACTGAATGATTCAACAATAAAAAAATGATAATTTTTTTCATTCATTGTACAAAAGCATAAAGTTTATATTTTTTTTTAACAAGCGTAACATGAACTGTTTCATATTCGTCATATATCCATCAAAAAGGAGACCAAAATTGATCAGATCATAGAAAAAAGTGGCATATGTATTTAGCTGTAGACAGAAATATAAAAAAACACTCAATATTTTTATGAACAACTTATTACTATACTCCATTTTTCTCTACAAAGACTTCTTTGTTGAAGCATTTTTTGTACCGAGTAATCTTGGTATAAAACCCCTCTTCGTAGTTATAGGAATCTGCCCCCACCTCTGTACATCTCGTAACTCAACGTTCCCCCCCCCCCCCCCCCAAACTAACTTGCTTGTAATTAGTGAATTGTTTGTGGCAAAGTTGTTTTTACATTGTCAAAAGATATGAAAATTATTCAGCTCAAGATCCTAGCTGTACAGGGAATGATCATTGACAACACATAAATATGAATTCACATTTTTCTGGTCTGATCTGTGGTGATGTTGCTTTGCATTGTGATGCACGGTAGTAATTCTTTTTGTGACCACCCCACTTTTTTATTTTTGTATCGTTGTACAGAGCTTTTATAAGTTAAGAAACAAAGCGAAATGAAGGCTAAAAACATCATTTGACCCGACAAAAAAAAAACAAAGAATTATAGAATTATGATAGATTTTTTTGGTTTATTAGTTATTTCTCCTTTATTTTACTTAGGTTTCACCTCAATTACAGTTTTTTATTCCATGATATACCATGAAAACTAGGTAAACTAATAAACTAGCCAGTACAGGTATCTTTTTGAGGCCGCCATTAATAAATTAATTAATAATATTTATCAAATTATTAATAAATAATGTAATAAATTATTAAATTATTTATTAAATAAATAATTTAATAAATAAGCTAATAGAGCTTATTTAAAAAATTGGCTAATTGGTCAGCTAATAGATAGTAGCTGACCAATTAATTGGATAATAGCTGACCAATTAATTGGAATAACATTTCTGTTGGTACAAATTTTCAACCTAGAGAACATTTCTCATTTTGTATAGCCTTTTAAGCCCCTCAAAACATATTTTATTAAGAAATTTGACTTTCTCATAGAATTAAAAATGGGACATTCAGTTTTTCAAATATAGAATGAAAATAATGAATGTTATAAATAAATGTTGGGTAAAAAAGTTTTATTTTAAAAATACCTTTTGAAACAAAAATAAATTTTTTTAGATTGGAGTACTATTACTAGGGTTTCAGAGCAATTTATTAATTTAATGGCGGTCATTTTCAAGGCTGAAGTGGGGGGGGGGGGGGGGGTTCTACATGGATTTAAGTTTGGCTCTTCGGACAGTATAATACTTCTACTGGTATCTTCTCTACATACACCAAGTGGCTGTCTCAAAGAGTGTAAGGTTTGGTGTAAATTAACACCAACCACACGTACTAGATGTTGTTCCTTCGGTGTGGTAAATAAAACCAGGTCAAAAGAAATCAGATTTAAGCCTATATACACCTTTAAGTTGCTGGTAGGCGATCCGTGTGCAAATTGATATATTTGAGAAGGTGGCAGGAGGGAGCACAAACAAATTTGACAGTGACACAGCCTAGCAGTAGTTGCTGAATTATGTCAAAGAATTATTAACCATTAATTCCTATTTAGCGTAATACTTCTAGATATCTTTTAGAAATGAATTTTTTGTGGTTATTATTATTGATTTGATTCTTTCCTAAATGTAAACCAGGACGGAAAAAATGTTGTGTTGTTTGTTGAGTTGAAAATGAAATTGAGCAATAGAGATAAGCAGCTTCACCATTTTAAAATCAGAACCATACAAGTTCAGAACATAGTCCAGTCAATTATTTACTTGAAGACCTTAAAAAAAATTATAAAGACATTTTAGATTAAATTTTACTAAAAAAGATGTGTATTTTAACTTATCTAAAGTTTACCAAAATCGGACCATGGGAAACCCCCTAAAATCGCGTTTTAAAATGGCTAATTTTCCCACCATACAAAAATTTTTGACAAGTCAGAACGGCATTTTTTATCGATGTTTTTAGAGATATTGACTTTGGACTGCCACTGATTATCGTTGGGTGATTGGCTCTTAATTTTGACGGGGCACTCAATTTGTAATTTATTGTATTTATAACACCCTCTTAACAATAGACACAAATATTGATATTTTCTCAGATTTTTTGGCAGTTTTTAAAAGAAAATGTTACCGACTTTTCAATTCACTATAGATTTTGTGCTTTTCATTGTTGTTATCCTTATTGTTTATTTATTTATACAGATCTGTTTACTATTAATGTATTTATTTATTGTTATGTATTTAAATTATTTATTAATATTATTATTTTTATATTTAAACATTGTATTTATATATTAAGTGCTGGTTCAAAGTTGCTCTTGAAATAAGTGCAAGATAAGGACTAAAAGAGACTCAAACTCAAAAATCAATATGTTTATTTATAAGTGAACTGCTTCTTTATAATTGGGTTATACCTGTTTTGAAGCATGTAAATAAAATAAAATAAAATAAATTTGGCCGCCATGTTGGATATAAATTTTTTTTTAATGTAAAGATGCCGTTGTGACTAGGGGTGTGCGAGTAGTGAATTTTGAAGTCGAGTCGAGTTTTAAAATGCGCTCTCGAGTTTCAGGATTTTTTCGAGTTGAGTTTATTTAGTAACAAATATAATAGTTTTCCTAATTCTACATAATTATAATGCCAGAGAAAGCATATTACTGAAACCTCAATTGAGGCTATTTTTTTACCTAATTAGCTAATAGCACTAATAGCTCTTGCTTAGAACCGGTTATGGGTCTAAAAGATTTATTCATGATTTTGCTTCCAGAATCGATGTTAAGAAACTAAAATAGTTGGGTTTACTCACCCCAGATACTGTCGTCGATTCTAATTATAATCACGGATTACTATAGTTTCGGCCCCATTAGGCCATTATAAAATCAGTACAGAATGCCAGGCTCCATTTACTTCATCAGTGATGTGAAGATCGTCATGGTGTTCACACGTTTTGACACATTAAAACACAAACAGTCACACATTTAAAACTTTAAAAATACGTTTTTACAAAAATACACGAATTGCGCACAATTAATTTCGTTGACACGCTACCGGCCGGCCGCGCGATACCGAACTGGTTATCCCACTGGTGTTATCTGTTTCTACCCCCACTTCCAGTCCTTTGTTGTCCGTTGTTCACCTGTATGTCTGAAGAAATATCGTTTATTCTATTGAACAATATATGGGAGCCGTAGCTAATTATTCATTCAGAGTGTCATTTGGGCTGTTATTGAGGGCTTTATAAATTTCTAATTCCTCTAAGGTGTTCAATAATTGGCCTTTCTTGCACTTATGTTTATGTTTACAACTAGGTGTTCGGCGAACGTCGGCTTTTGCTGGTTTAGTCTGGGGTTGGGCAGGTGTTCTTTGAACCTCATTATAATTAGAATCGACGATAGTATCTGGGGTGAGTAAACCCAACTATTTTAGTTACTAAACGATTTACGTCACCAGTTTTGGTTCCAAAAGCCACAGGCCATATGAAAATTAGGCAACCTGACAGTAAAATAATATTATTGTCCTCTTTAAATCCACGTACCTTCAAACCCACCCCCTTTTTTTACAGAAGTCACATAACCTTTGAACTATTCCAAACTGTATACCTACTACGTACCCACCCAAACAAGAGTGGAATTAGTGATTTAGTTTGTCCAACTATGTCGGTAGTTTATACCACGAATATTCCAGTACATTTATAGTCCGAAAGCAGAATGAAAGCGGCGGACAGTAGGCATCAATCCCGTTACCGCTGTCACGGCGGGCTATTCAAATACAATTTAATACTTTAATGTTATTAATTAGAGGTGTTTTAAGAGCAAGTTTGTAAAATGTTATCAACTAAATTAAGCCAACTTTTTAGTTAAAGTCTCTTGAACAATTAGGCTTCTCTGTGTTTTAAAATAAAATGACTAAAACCAAGGCCATCTTAAACATATTCCTTCATAAGGTCTAAATAAATGTTTTGTTAAAATAGCACCCTACCTTTTTTCCTTCGATTGATAAAGAGAAGGCACAAGAAATAACTTGTAACTCTAGAACTGAGATTAGTGGAATAAATTTATTTAACGACTTTATTTAAGTAGGCCCTATAGGCTAACAAAGGATTGTTTGCTGATAACGGGTAAAAATGGGTGTGAAAACAACCTCAAAACTAAATCACGCGTAACAATTCCGAGTAAACGGCGGGAATAACAACTCACTACTTGACTCGAACTATTTTTGGAAAATTCGAGTCGAGTCGCGTAGTGTAAACTCGGCTCGAAAAAACTCGATACTCGAGTTCTCGCGCACACCGATAGTTGTGACCATCGATGTGACACATCATTATAAAATATAGATTTTTACCCTAAACACAATGCTGAAATTCGTTAAAACATTTTGATTCGTTAAAAATATATGCTCAAATAAAAACTCAGACCTATACATTTCTTTCGGACATTCTTGAACCCCTGCTGTTTGTGTTATACGTAAACGACATACATTCAACTCTTACTCACTGTAAATATCACATGTATGCTGACGACCTAAAAATTTACTCTCATTTTCAGCAAATGACATAAAAAATGGTGTCTCTAACATACATGAGGATATTGAGCGAATTACTCAGTGGAAAAGCATGGACTAAGACTTAATCACGAGAAGACTAAACCAATATTACTATTTGCCAACCACGACTATGAAACTCTATTGACTTCTGCAACAATAAAAGCTCAATAACAGTTCATGGTAATGCTCTTCCTTACAATGACGAAGTAAAAAAAATCTTGGCCTGACTATCAACAACTCTACACTTACTTGGGGCTTGGGGCGATGCTGTGGTGGACATTCGAAAGAAAGTCTTTGCGTCAATCCATTCACTGAATAAGCTATAACAATTTTTCCCAATACATACTAAACTACATCTTGTAAAATCTCTCGTGTTTCCCCACTTTACTTACTGCAACTCTGTGATCAATCACATGACTGTGACTTTTTCTAATATGCTCCAACGGTCTCAGAACTATTGTCTGAGATACTTTCTGAGGCGCGTTGAGCATATCACTCCTTACTACCTTGAGTCAAATTGACTAACATTACTAAATTACTAAATTGATCTTGAGTTAAAGATTAATAAAAATTCTTTCACTTGTCTTTTTGATATTAAAAACTGAATCATTTTTAAAATGATTTGAAATTCGTATCTCAAGGTAGTCTAAGGAATACACGTTCTGCTTCCCTCACTTTGTGTATGCCTCAGCATAGGACAGCGGCCTATGACAGGGCATTTGTTGCGACTGCTTGTCGTCTTTGGAATAACCTACCCGATTCCCTGCGATCCCTTGAAAGTAGTCGTCGGTTTGTGGGGGGGCTGAAAAATTATTCTTTGACAAATTATTCCGGTTGTCCTTGGCTGGTGTGTCCTAGGCGGTTTGTCTTGGGCGGGGTTGTTGACAGATGAATGCTTGAGTGAATGAGTGAAATATAGTATATTTTTTCCTGCTTTGTTGTATATATAGATTATGAACAGTTTAGTTTAATGAGGCTTTATATCTCTCCATGTGTTAAGGCAGGTTAAATGTAAGAAAGGGCCATGTGGCCCTAACTTTGCCTGGCTAAATAAAGAATTTTTAATTTCATTTTTATTTCATTTCATTTCACTTTTACAATCGGGATACTTTGACTATTCTTTACTTTGGGATGATTTCTCTTATATCTCCGCGGTTCGAAACAAGATATGCTGCATGTTTTAGTCTTATAATACTCAGTGATTTAACGGTTTTTATTTGAGATATTGATTATTAATCGGAAGAGTAGTGGACAAGCTAAAGAGCTGAAAGCAACATGAAAATTCATTTTGTAGAAATATGATTTTGTCAAATATTTATAGCGCAGGTTCTAAATTGGTGTCAAAGCTAGTTTTGTTCTCAAATTACTCTGTAAATTATAGGCTTTCATATGAGATATCGCTCATTAAAATCGGATTTACTTAATTTGAGTTATAAACCTTCATTTAACATTAAGTATTTTTACTTTCGTAAACTATTCACAATTAATGATTCACGTACATAAAAAAATAACAATTCAAAATTGTTTTAGGTCTTAAATAAACTCATTACTTTCATTTAAGTTCTTGATCGTTTAAATTGGTTGACTTTGAGGTAGATGTTTTCCAAATGTCGTGACTAGTTAAAGCCATGGATCTACAGCCCCAAATATGACCTGATGGTTGGAATGGTTTTAAAACACACGGTGGACTACCAGATTTCATTTGAGCTATTAATCATTAAAATTGAATCAAATTAGCTTGCATTATAAATCTTTGGCAAAAAACAAATTTCTAAAAATAAATAATTCTTATATTACTTCTTCACTGGTGACAAAGTCAATATTATTTATTTATCAAAATCGTTTCGAAATGAGACAGAGTGTGTCTTATTAATGCAGGCCTAACAATTTCGTTAGTAAAAAATTGAAAATTATAGTTTTGCAGCACCCCGCTAGGTTCGCTGTGGTCGCGCTAATCAGCTGGCGCGACTCCCGCCGACATCGACAGTGTGTCGTCTGCTGCAGCGGCGAGCGGTCGGCAGGAAGCTTGCAAACGGCAACGTGAGTGTTCCCGCGAAAAATTACGAACTGCCATTAGCTGTTGACCTGTTGCAAATGTCGAATGCGTATAAGTACCAGCAGAGCAATGTGTACGGCGTGTGCGAGGAGGAGATGTCCACATACAGTGATGCCAAGTGCTCCTGTTTTTGGGATTATTTGATTCCTTTCACAAGATTTTGGGGCGTTTTTACTGCAGTAGGTAAGTTAATTTTGAGAATTTTAAATTTAATATCTAGTTTTAATTAACGTGTCGATAAAAATATAAAAAAACCCGCCTCAACAAATTACAGGGTTAAAATAGTTTTGCCACAAGTTTTGTGACTCTTAACATAATTATTTGAATATTCGCACTAATATTTAGTAGAATTCGGTTAACGTGGACCATTAGAACCAATTAAAGTAAAAACTTGCTCTAAAGGTGCAACAATTGTCAATAAAATGTTTGCTCATAGACACCTACAAGCTTAATTTTCTTGTCTCCACAATAATTATTGCCAAGTGAAAAGTTTTTGTTCCAAATAATTATATTAATGGAAATCCTAACTATTAATTTTTGTAATAATGCGTGATGCGTGATTTAACAACAAAACTGTGATATATCCATCGACCACATAGTACAATAGACGGAGCACTAGAAACCGCGAAGTGAAGCCTAAATTTGCTTCTAGTCCCTAAGCATGGAAAAAACAAAGTACGTAAAAAATTACAAATATGGTATCAAATTATACGTCTGAATCTCAGAATCACTATTGTACCAAATATAAATAGCTTACAGGTAGTTTACACATCGTAAACACTGATAACCTATAAGCTTGTCCTGACATTTTTTGAAAGAAGCTGCCGCCACGGAATACACCTGTAACGTTCCTGTGATGTGTAAACTGCTTCTAAACCATTTATAATTGGTACCATAGTAATTGTGAGATTCAGACCTTTAATTTGATACCAAATTTGTATTTTTTTAGTCGACTATATTTTTGTAAATAACAGTTTAGGATTTAAATTGTTTTTATGCAGGCGCCGCACGGATAAACTCTCCCGCAGTAACTAAGTTGTCGACCAAACAACGTCAGCTAATTTTTTCAAAAAATATGATTTGAAAAATTCAACTCTTTAGCAACAATTTCCACCGTTTTTATTTTGCCTGACCATAAAATAAAATAAGTAGTAGCCGGCTACTTTTTTATGTCATCTTTTAAAGTTGAATAAAAACTTGTGCTTTTATTTTTATTTTTTAAATAAAAAAAGATTATTTTGGAAATATGATTGATACTATTATGGTTCCAAACTAAAGGACTCTTCACATGCAAAATTTCAACCTTAAGCCGATAAATGGTATAAACTACTAGTTATTTGAAACATGAGCACTGTCAGATTACGCGGTTTCAGGCGCCGTTTTATGTTTCTATACCCAGACAATATGGCGGCCCAGGCCTCACTTGCTGTAATGCAAGTAAGATAGCTATGCTCCGTCTGTTTCTACTATGTGGTCGCTGGATATATCTATATTATTAAAAGAATTTCTGGGATTTTGTCCAGAGCAAGTCGACCCCTAAAATAAATTTGTCTATACGTATTTGGTATACAATTAAAGCTATTATTCTCTAGATGTGCCTTTTGTTGATTTGGAAAATATCACACAAAAGGTTTTCGTACAGGAGGCTTTTGAAATTTCAGCGAAAGTGCTACTATATGTTGTAAATAATGTAAACTCTTTCCAATTCTTATTTTTTTTATAACAAAACAGAGGGCAAGGATTTTAAACGGTTACGTTTAAAATCCTTGTACCACAGTCCACAGAATGCAGGGTTCGCAGAATTCAGTTAATAATTATCTACATTTTTTTCCTAAAATGTGAACGTTTTTATAAAGGCAACAGAAAATAGTCTGTTTTCATCATAAGGAAGTGTATCTACTCTATTGAAACCAAGACCATTCTGTTTTCATTTAAATGTCCAGTATTTCTTTTTTTTTTAAATAAAAATTTTAAAAGGAACGTATGTACCTTAGGAGGTGCTCATGAGGTGGGGATTTCTAGCAAACTATTGATGTATTTCAACGTTAGGAATTTTAAAACATCAATATTAGTTAAATAAAGGTGTCGGCCTATCTAAAATCAATCAAGGTTTATAACACATTATAAATGTAAATTTACTTGGAATGCGAAGGATATTTAAGTGTTTACGATTAGCATGTATATTTTATCTTGATTTTTAAATGCACGAATACACCTCGTTAACTTAAGAATTTATTAGAAAAATTTGATATTTTCATGGTCTTAATTTGCCAAACATGTACTTAAGATACGAAATCAAAAGGAAATGTAATTTCTTGGCCATTATGAGTGGTGAATAATTTGTTTTACGCCGAGTTACATTTTTATAATTCAGAGATGAGTTTACAGCGATCAGTGGTTTGTACATCTTCTTACCGATTGTTGTTTATTAATAGACTGACGTGTCGATTTTGTGTAGAAATAACATACCGTACAGAGTCATTACATTTGGGAAAAAACTTTCAAAACAGAGGTAAGAAGATCGATGCGCTAAGCAATGAAGCTCCATGTAAAATAACCCCCAAATTAAGCAAAATGAAGGGTGTTGTTCTGTAAAAACATGAAAGTGTAAAACGATACATAGACACTTACAAGGAGGTGAAAAAATGAACTCCGGAAATTCTGTGAGGAATTTCTTAGCCATATTAAAGTTTCAAATTTTAAGTAATAGGTTAATTTAAAAAGGATACTTTGATAAGTTCAGCCACTGGTAATTTTATTACAACACAATAAATTTCTCAAAAAAAAAAAAAAACACGAATTCACACACTTCATTATTGAAAGGTTTTTTACGCTTTCGAGCCCCATAAAAAATCAACATGAAACCAAAACCTATTTCATTAGGTTATTTTAAAGTCACGAAGTGACGCAGGCTGCTGGTTTGGGATATAAATTTCTTTAGGAGATTTTTAATACAGGGTCATTGAAAAAGGTGTCCGTGATTTCAAAGCTTAATAAAAATACTCTTTAAATAGTAAAATGTTCATCAGGGATGTATTCAAACATGCAGGAACTCATGACTTTTGGTTACATACCTAAATTGTTTCTACGTGAGCGCCCTCAGTGGCACAAAATATGTCTAAACGATGGTCAACCTCCTATCGTGTTCGCTGAATCATTTCAGGAGTCGCAATTTCATTAGCTGCAAAGATTGTTTGTCGCCGGGGATGTAGATCGCGGTTTTCCACAAAATAAACACCGTAGGACCTTTTTCATGGGATTACCTTAACAATATAGATTATTCTGAGAAAATTAGCAATCTCCATCCCATCACCTGCGAGGAAGAACCTTTACAGCCATTGAAACTTGACTCCTAAGGCCCATTCCACAAAATTATCCATTGAATCATATGGTTTTTTTCTTCTGCTATTATTTGATGTAATTCATTATGAAATAGGCCCCTAAAATGATTCAATGAAAATGTCAGGAGGTTAAATTTTTCTTAGGTATGTAATCATTTAATCATTCTTGATTAAATGATTACATACCTAATAATTTAATCAATAATGATTAAATGATTCTTGATTTAATTTAATAAAATTAATTAAAATAATTTGATTTAATAAAAAGTAACCAAATTTATGAGTTTTTGAATGTTTTAATGCTTCTCTGAATTTTTTTACTACTTGTAGGGCCTTTTTATCAAGCTTTAAAATCACAGATACCTTTTTCGGTGATTCTGTACAAATGTCAAAAAACTTAATCAGCGAAAGATTAAGAGTATTACTTGTATATGTAGTGAGTCTATTTTAAAACTGTGTACCAGATTTGTTCTTTGAGAACATTGCAACATTAAATAGGGTGGCACTAAATATAAAATACCTAATTAAAGAATATTTTTCTCGAGTTTAGACAAATTAATGTATCAAAGTGGTTTTTGGAAATTGTGTCACTAAGAAACATTGGCATGTTTCATATGCACACCATGCCATGTTTCATATAAGTCCATAATTCAAAAGCCTAATCCTAAGCGATGTATTCGGTTCGCTTTTGTAACAGTTAAAACAAGAGTTGATAAAATCTTTATAGTTTGAACGAAGAAGTGAGTTTGTCATGCAAAATTTGAGTTTATTTTTTCGTATTTGGTTTGGAATATCAGTGTTAGAAAAAAAGTTTGAACTGGGTTTAACAAAAATCATAAGTCATCTATATAAATAAATTTTTTTGAAATTTAGTTAAATTAACGATTAAGTAAAATTTTTAACATTTAAACTAGTTCTGGATGTAATTATTTTGTATCGCTGATTAATTAATAAAAGGGAAAAACTCAGTTTATTCTAGCATTTATGTTAAACACTCAACTATTGTAGAGTGCACGAAATAGGGCGCGGGCGGCAGAAACGTAAACTCATCAAATTGTCTGCTAAACCTCAGCTGAAATGACTAAATTAAATGTATTTGTTGTGTATGTATAAACCACACACACACACGAATGTATGTATTATACATATATGTATTTGTTGTTTGTTGTTTTTGTTGTTGTATTTGTTGTATTTGTTTGTGTTTGTTGTTGTATTTTGTTGTATGTGTTGTACTTTGTTTACGTTTTTCAGGGACTTTTACTGTAAATTTGTGTTTACTGTAGCATATGATCATATGAGTTGATTATCTACGCAAACAAATAATAAACAATAATCTTGCGAGCAGCATACTCACTCACCCGTCCTATTTGGTGTCCGCGATTATAATACATTATTAACGGGGTAATCTACGAAATTTGCCGTAAACCATACATTTTTTTGGGGGGTCTTGAAATGATCATATATTTTGATCATTTGCTCTGATTTTTGTCGTGTCCAGCAATTCTTTTGCTTAAAATCGGGTGTTCACAAAGGTTGTATGTGTGTTCCGTACCTTTAAATGTTAAAATTTAATTTATATTGCAACAATAAAAATTACATGTTATTTTGGAAGGATTTGCGATTTGCCATGTAGGAATTCAGTCAACCATTTTAATATATGAGTTTTGCCATGTTACAGTATGATAATAGTAAATCAGGAAAGCAATCAGCTTTGCGAGTAGTCGTCAATATCAGCTGATTTATTTCAGGAGTAAGACTAGCTGGCTACCTGTAAGTAAAATAACGATTAGGCCGGAGACACAGGGGGCGAGTTTTATCGCCGCGGCGAAACTACCGCGTAGAGATCGCTGCCCGTAATGCATAGATTTAAATGGACGCGTCATTATTGTCGCGCGAATCGCGCGGTATTTCTACCGCCCTGATGTGTGCAAGCGTCCATTTAAATCTATGCACTACGGGTGAGCGGCAGTTTCGCCGCGGCCTCGTGTGTCTCCAGCCTTAACGTATGACCGGCTCTAGTAATAGAGATAGCTAAAACAGGCTTCACTTCTAGCTTCCATGTATTTAAGAATTTATTTACTCATATACAAGTCTCATAGTTATCGATTCATCATTTTCGACAGACTAAATCACAGAAAACTAAATAAGTACTTATTTAGTTTTCTGTGGACTAAATATTCATAATACAAAAACAAATGATCGCTACAAGCTCAGTACGACGAGGTCAAATCCAAACGGAATCTGAACAAGCCGAACAAGAATTTGTGTGATTCAATACATATTTTTTAAAATAACAACATAGGAGTTTTCTCGTAAAAACTTTTAATACAAAAATTTTTCATTTAAACTTCAATATGACGATCTGTCATCGCAAAGTTTCGAGCTTATTTTCACGCACTTAACTAAAGAATGAGCTTTGAAGGTGATCTCGCCAGTTCAGCTGTGTGACTGACATGTAAATGTTTTGTTCAGTAGCTGTACGTCATAATTTTAATCCTATTTTGTGAAAGAAGCTTAATGTTCGTAAGAAACAAATATTTGTAAGAAACATATTGGGTAGAAAGGGCACTGGCGTAACATTTTCGAGTACGAGTACTACAGTTTTAGCTATATTTTTGACTATTCTTTTGGTTGTATAAAATTCTAATCCCAGTTAAAAGGACTCTGTTGAAATGTTACAAATACGCTATATTTATGTAATGGAAATACTTCCGCACTCATTGATTTTTCGTAAAAGGCATGAATTTTTTATTTCTAAACCCAGCTTGTTACTCAGCATGCAATAAACTTTACGAGGCGGCGACGCGCGATGCTGTAGACAACAAAACCGCCAATAAATACGGATTTTAATCAAGTTTTCATATGGGTAGATCTCTAAACCTCAGAGACGAAATGAAATTCGGAGCGTTACGACATGTCTGTTACTCGGCTCTTGTTGGTGCGAAAATCTTGTTAGGCCTCCATTGAAATGTAGAATACCAACTATTAGTTTTTAGGTAAATCTTGAGAAGTATACTTTAAAGTTGTTAAAAAAATAATTTTTTGAGAGGTAACCAGAGCAAACGAAATTGTTTATATGATTATGACACAGCAGTGTTACTAGGTTTGCTAGAGGTGCAAGCAAGTCTGTCACACGTGTTACTTCTCAATTATATTTTTATTTAAATATTTTACCAGTTTTCATAAATATTTTTTTATCTTGTATCTTTTTTCTCGGTAATTCATCTGGTTGGCTGATTTTATTATTTAGAGTTTTACTTAGCAAAGAAATCTATGGATTGAAGGCTGAATCAACTGGCGGAAAACATTAAACGAAATAATCTTCCTTTTACTTTATGTTTAAGAACACCTGGTACATTTATAGGGTAGTAACTTGCCCGCTTCGTGTGTAACCAAATGCGCCAGTTATCGTCAGGCCAGTTATCGTTGGCCGGTGTGGCACAGGTCCTGCTAAAAATTGGTTTTGCCAGAGAGAGTCCATGAACAATCCAACAATGTTGCTAACTGGATGATTCAATTGTTGCCGCTCTTGGTTCCAGCTGGTGCACAGTCACATGTAACACTCCATTCCGCCGTATCATCGCACCAAACCAACTCTGTTGAACTCTACGAACCTTTTTTATGAATATTTTTGGGGGCTTAATAATAGCTGTAGAACTGTATTGCTTTTGACCTGACCTATATATGGATTTAGCAATAGAGCATTCATATTTTTTTGTACAGGGGACGTAACGTATTCATTGGTCTGGTTAGTTCTATTTAATCGTCTTTTAATAGCATAACATTTTTAATACTAAACGCAATTTATTTACTTAATAAAATTAAACTTTACAGGATTTATATTAAAGCCAAGCTTAAAGTATGGTTGAAAATATACGCGCAATAAAATTAGAATTGTAAGGAAATGCATCCACAAATATGAGTAATGAAAAGTAATGAAAGAAGTAATTAAAGAATGATGCTCGAAATTTTATTATTGAGTAGATTACCAGGGCCAAAGATTTTTATCTTTGGCCCTGGTAGATTACGACGTTTTTAGTTTTCTTTAGTTGGCTTCATTTATTAGACCTTCGCTTACTTTTATATGTAATATCTTTCGAACATATTATTATTAGTATGTTACCATTAAAAAATTTGTACGTATGATAAAATCCACGAATTATGCTAAACCATATGAAAGAAAGTAACTAAACTGAAGTTGTCTGTCGCCTACGTCAAATGAATTTGAAACAGCTGGTGTTGCTCCTGCACTGTTTCTTGTATCTATCAATTATTGGAATTGGGTTTATTTGTTTAAATTCGTCTGCCAGGATGAATAACGGTCACAGCTGACAATGTATCGGGAACTACCTTTTTCCATAATGTGTCCCTATTTATACGGTTCTGTGTACATTACAGCTGACTTGCATATTATGTATGACAAACAAACGTTGTTACATAATATGACAAATAAACTCAATAACTTTCACACTTATATTGGTAGGCCCTACTAGTTGTTTCCCGTCGATACTTGACGGACACGGCTCCATTTTTGTGGTGAGTGGAGCGCAAGGCAGTTGGCGCGAAATATTTATGAAATGTCCTTTTTAAACAGCCATTCCCTTCCAAGTATTTTTCTTTCAACAAATTTTAAAAAGAAAAACATTTTTTCAGTCATCAATGAAATCAACTAATATTTTATACTCATAATCTACTTTTCTGGGATATCAATACAGATAGGAAAGATAGGAGGAAAAACGATTTCGTTGCATAAGTGATTTAGTTGCCAACTACCACGTTAACAAACTGTCACAAAGCGGCACAACTTCGGAAAACGCTGCAAGACAGGATGTTCACTTTTACCGGAAACCGGTAGAAACGTCAGTGTTTTATGCAGTGTGGTGGCAAAAGCGTACCTAAATGATGAAAGCACAGCATATATAACCATTTACAGTTTTATTAAATATCTTTGGATGATCCAATGTGTAAAGTTGTAATGAGTACCTACGTTTATAGATCAACCCCAACTGCAAACAGCAAAAACATATTTCACAGAAAATACAACAATCTATTTTCTGATTTTAGTTTGATCGTCTGTCAGAGTACCCCTTAAAACAATAATGCTGTATCTTTCATACACAGATACTCTTTAGGTCTTAGCTTAAAGCTTAAACCTTAGGTCTAACCATGGGACTAAATCTAAGGCCTCATTACTTGGTCTTAGATCTTAGTAGCCTAATTACAGTGTTCAATTAGATTCGAAAACATCACAAATAAGTAGGCCTAAAACTATAAATTTGTATTGGATTAAATGGTGTTTAAAATGTCCAAGAAATAAGTTGTTCGAGAATTTTCAAAGGCCTTTAGACATTTTAATTCCTATAAAACTTAGCTGACCTTAAATAAATATCAGTATTAGTAAAAAGCAGACCTTAGTGATGGATGCCATTTGTAACGACGTATGAAAAAAGTTAGCGGCGCAATGCAAATTCGAACCCGATTCGGTAAGTTGGCAGCCAGGCGCTCTGCCGTTACTGCCACAGTGACTTGCGTCAGCGTGGTCAAAGTAAGCAAAATGAATTCATATGAGAAAAATTGACTACTTGCTGGGGAATAAATCTATATGTTACGATAATTTCCCTAACACGCACAGGATATGGAGCACGCGTCGAATTAAAACCGGTGCATTATTACTGAAAAAAAGTATTACCGAATCGGGGTTAATATGAGTTTTAAAGGTAATCTGCTAGGCCTACCATATAATTGTCTAGGCTATATTTAGTTATATCGACTGCTAAGATTTAAATTACTTAAAATTAGTTCCTCATTATGCTAAAAATGGTATTTACTATGAATGTAAACTATTTAAACTAACCCGCTTTTACAATTAATTTGCCATTATAGAAATCTCTTGGACCATTAATGGTTGCAATCAGCTGTTTCACATAATTAAGTAACTTCAAATGTAGCCCAACCAAATTTAACAATCAAAACTTGTTTTTATAATTCACTAACTATAAACTTGTTTGGTTAAAATAATATAAAACTGTATTATTATCCCTTTTGATTTAAAGTATTTGTAAACGTTTTTGGGTACTGGCCATAATAAACCAAATACTTCTTGAGCGTTCGCTCTTCTTCTGTCGATACACAAAATAGCTCGATGCCGTTAAAATCAGCTGATTGAAGAACTATTAAATAAGATTATTGCAAAGGTTTGGAAATTTCGATTTTTTTAGTTTAAAAAAGCTAGATAATGTAAAAGTAAAGAAAACCTGCAAATATAGATAAGTTTAGCTTTTATTCGGCACAAACCGCATGAAAATCGGTCCAGTGGAAGTCTCAGACGAACTGTCTGAAGAATTGAAAAAGTTGACTTTCTTCACCATGTTAAATCTCCATAAGAAAAGTTTATTTTTCATTTTTAACCCATCTAACGTAATTTTTTCGAAATACGAATAAAACCTGCTAATATAGGACCGAAACCCTTTGTTTTGGTACAACCCGCATATAAATCGGCCCAGTAGAAGTCTCAGACGAACTGTCCCAAGGTTTGAAAAAGAGGACTTTTTCCCCCATGTTAAATCTCCATTAGAAAAGTTTATTTTTCATTCATCCATTCAATGTAATTTTTTCAAAATACGAATAAAATCTGCTAATATAGGATTGAAACCCTTTTTTTTGGTACAACCCTCATATAAATCGGCCCAGTAGGAGTCTCAGACGAACTATCCCAAGGTTTTTTCCTTACGGCTTTAAATATGTAGATAGTAGGAAGTAGGGCAAACAGTAATTTTCGTCTTTTGTTTGGTTTGTAAATAATCACAATACAAAGTTGGAGGGAACGAATTATGGCATTAGGGTTCATAATTATTGCAATCTTTAAGAAAACGTCTATTGACCGATTTTCTTGACGGGTCCATGCGCAGAAAATTTCCGCGCATGTAGGGGAGGTAAAACCCCTCCTGTCGTTCCTCTTTCCCCTTCAATCTACGGAACCGGTTAGAGCTTTTTCATACGCAACCGCTACTTAGGTACATATTTTTAATGGTAACTGTTCATTTACCGGTTGCAATTGCAACAGTTTCTTTTTCCTATTATTCAAAAGACACCAGTGAAAAACCTTTTGGTTTCTTATTTAGATCAGAGGATGAAAAGAAAATTTCGAATAACGTGCATACTATATGAAAAGAAGATAAGGGAGTATTTTTTTGCAATTTAACCATTTTTAGCTTTACAATCATAGAATGTGCGTTTCCACCTTTGTAGTGGTGAAGAACAAAGATGGAAAAAGTAACCTACAACTGAACTTGTTGCGTGTTTACCAGGCAAACGTTCGCAACGAACATGTTAATTGAACTTAAGGAATCTGCATGGTGTAGGCGTAGGCTTATAAGTGATCAAATTAGGTAAAGCCAATATGAACCAACTGTTAGGTTTTTAGATGAATTATATCAGGATTTAGAAAGTACTAAAACACACATAGTTATGATACCAGATATAGAAACCTTTTGGTCGTTGAACATCGATTTAAACTTTCTGAAAAAAGCCTCTTTTCATTGTTTAAACGCAAACATTCAGCATGGCTCGTTCCTAAGCGTTCTTTCATGGCCTCAAACGGCATTTAGATCGCCGAATGTTTGGACAAGTCAGGTTTGCCCTGGTTCGTCGATAGTGAACGCCCACCATTTTTGGCGTTCACTCCTGCTCGTTAGATTGCATTCGCATTTTTTCAGCAATCGATGTAGTAGGCCTAAAGCCCTAAACATAAACTAGAGCTTACATCATGGATCAGAAAATTCCGCGCCGTCTTGCATATCAACGTTTATACCCTAAATACTGATCCTTTCTTTTAAGTTTATTGGTTTGCGAGTTTGAATCACTAAACAAGTGGCACTTTACTTTAGTCTGGTGTGACTGTACCCATGAACGCTAGCGAACAACACCGAGCGCCTGAGAACAAGGGTAGGCTACTGTTACTCTTACCGAGTTCTAGGATCAAATACAAATACCTTTAGTTTGAACCCTTTCC
Source organism: Flexamia atlantica (assembly GCA_035578135.1). Classification (NCBI taxonomy): domain Eukaryota; kingdom Metazoa; phylum Arthropoda; class Insecta; order Hemiptera; family Cicadellidae; genus Flexamia; species Flexamia atlantica. The sequence goes on from JAQJVK010000001.1 coordinate 89,553,607, forward strand.
CACCGTCATATGATTTGCTAAACGACTAAGTTCATAATTAAACATATAAAATAACTAATAATAGATAAATTAAATACAAAATTTAATACAACTTTACACTTGAACTATGCCATAATTGTTTTTGTGATAAGTATTGTAAAAGCCATTTTTATACCAAACATTATCCTTCTGAATAAGCATTCACATTTACAATGCGCAACTATTCATTTTTATAACATTATTTATATTCGGCCATGGATATTTCTTTTCTTACCGATCGACTTAATTTTAAAAGCTATTAACAGCTGATTTATTTGGAAAACCATTTTATTCCTCTCCCTATTTCGACGATATGAAAACAAACATTCGTTACTAATACAAGTTACAAAGTATTAGGTTCAGGGACTATCGTATCAAAATAACGTATGAAACAGATGTAACGAAACTGTTAAATAAAATACCCCCCGTTGCAGCAGACCTGCATACTCAGCGAATTTCAAATGTCAAAAAAATACTTCTATCCAATGTAGTGAGATAATGACATGTTTTCGTAATCTTCTTAAGAATAACATGGGGAATGAGTATGCAGGTTTGCTGCTACAGGCATGTTAAAACTGGATGGTTTAATTTCAATATTTAGTAGATCTTATCTAGAAGAAGCCATATACCAAGTTTTATCAAGATATGTTCAGAAATAATGAAGATATGGATTTTTTTATTGCCCATAAGGATAACATGGGGAATGAGTATGCAGGTTTGCCACCACAAAAATGGAAATTGTGGTGATTTTAGACTAAAATACATTAAATCTCATCAAGTTGAAGCCACACACCAAGTTTTATTAAGATATGTTGAGAAATAAGCGAGATATAGAATTTTATTTTTACTCTCCATAAGGGTAATATTGGGACAACGTACTGTGTTTACCACTTTTAGGATCTCGGTAACCAATGGGCATAGAGCAATGATTGTAGATATCAAATTGTTTGTTTTTTTGAGCTGAATCCAATGGTGCCAACCAAAATTGGATTATTTTAATTTTTCTATGTGAAAATCCCAAAAAAACCATTTTTAGGGGGGTTGGTCCGATTGGGCTGGTTTTCGAACTCATCCGAATAATTACTACTTTAAACCCCTGCGCCAAATTTCATTCCGATCGGACCATTTTTGCGAGCGCTATCGTGCTTACAGACACACACACACACACACACACACACACACACACACACACACACACACACACACACACACACACACACACACACATATATATATATATATATATATACACAAATTTGAACGGATAGTGTTTTTTGCTTCTGGGGGCCCCAAAACGAAAAGTTATCATGGTCTCGGGCTTAGGTCTTACCATGAGACCTACGGTAATAGCTTCTTCCCTATAGGGGAAATTCGCTAAAAACAACAAAAACATATTTGCCTCAGCCAATTGTGATCGAGTATGTCACCACAAGGGACTGTGATTGTTTAACACTTCCCCTTACTAGATTCGATTCTCTATCTCTCTCGCTCAGTATCTCAAAAAGTGGTCTTGTTAAGAAAATCGGTCTATAGTACACTGGAACAAAATAATCACTTCGGACAAATAAGTTTTTAATGTGACACCATTTCATAGGAAGATTTGATATCGTTTGTAATGTACCTAGCTTCTCATTTATAGAGTGGAATTCGCAAAAAATTACAACTGTTTGTATACATTATATTCTAATTGCACATGTTATTTCATTTCCTATTCATAATATTTAATGGATAATCTACGTCCGAATAATAATGAACTCTTTTTATAAACGAAATTGTTCACACAATGTACACACATTTTATTATATTTCGGTTACATAAGCAAACTTCATTAAAAAAATAAATAAGAAAAACCGTATAAGTATAGTCGCAGCAAACGGAAAGTGGGAATATAAGTCAACTCTGTTTATGTTTCTAGCCATGAGGTGGTATATTTTTGGCTCACTTGACCAAATTTCCCAAAATAGCCATCAGTAATGTGGGCTCGCCTGGCAGTGACTTCACGTGGCGTCCAGACGACGCGCAACCTCTCACTGACACCCGTCCAGTCGACACGCTTCCTCTCACTGACACACGTCCAGTCGACACGCTACCTCTCACTGACACCCGTCCAGTCGACGCGCTACCTCTCACTGACACACGTCCAGTCGACACGCTACCTCTCACTGACACACGTCCAGTCGACACGCTACCTCTCACTGACACCCGTCCAGTCGACGCGCTACCTCTCACTGACACACGTCCAGTCGACACGCTACCTCTCACTGACACACGTCCAGTCGACACGCTACCTCTCACTGACACCCGTCCAGTCGACACGCTACCTCTCACTGACACACGTCCAGTCGACACGCTACCTCTCACTGACACCCGTCCAGTCGACACGCTACCTCTCACTGACACACGTCCAGTCGACACGCTACCTCTCACTGACACACGTCCAGTCGACACGCTACCTCTCACTGACACACGTCCAGTCGACGCGCTACCTCTCACTGACACACGTCCAGTCGACACGCTACCTCTCACTGACACACGTACAGTCGACGCGCTACCTCTCACAGACACACGTCCAGTCGACGCGCTACCTCTCACTGACACACATCCAGTCGACACGCTACCTCTCACTGACACCCGTCCAGTCGACGCGCTACCTCTCACTGACACCCGTCCAGTCGACGCGCTACCTCTCACTGACACACGTCCAGTCGACACGCTACCTCTCACTGACACCCGTCCAGTCGACGCGCTACCTCTCACTGACACACGTCCAGTCGACACGCTACCTCTCACTGACACCCGTCCAGTCGACGCGCTACCTCTCACTGACACCCGTCCAGTCGACGCGCTACCTCTCACTGCCACCCGTCCAGTCGACGCGCTACCTCTCACTGACACACGTCCAGTCGACACGCTACCTCTCACTGACACCCGTCCAGTCGACGCGCTACCTCTCACTGACACCCGTCCAGTCGACGCGCTACCTATCACTAACACACGTCCAGTCGACACGCTACCTCTCACTGACACCCGTCCAGTCGACGCGCTACCTCTCACTGACACCCGTCAAGTCGACGCGCTACCTCTCACTGACACCCGTCCAGTCGACGCGCTACCTCTCACTGACACACGTCCAGTTGACACGCTACCTCTCACTGACACCCGTCCAGTCGACGCGCTACCTCTCACTGACACCCGTCCAGTCGACGCGCTACCTCTCACTGACACCGGTCCAGTCGACGCGCTACCTCTCACTGACACACGTCCAGTCGACACTCCACCTCTCACTGACACACGTTCAGTCGACGCGCTACCTCTCACTGACACACGTCCAGTCGACACGCTACCTCTCTCTGACACCCGTCCAGTCGACGCGCTACCTCTCACTGACACACGTCCAGTCGACGCGCTACCTCTCACTGACACACGTCCAGTCGACACGCTACCTCTCACTGACACACGTCCAGTCGACACGCTACCTCTCACTGACACCCGTCCAGTCGACACGCTACCTCTCACTGACACACGTCCAGTCGACACGCTACCTCTCACTGACACCCGTCCAGTCGACACGCTACCTCTCACTGACACACGTCCAGTCGACACGCTACCTCTCACTGACACACGTCCAGTCGACACGCTACCTCTCACTGACACACGTCCAGTCGACGCGCTACCTCTCACTGACACACGTCCAGTCGACACGCTACCTCTCACTGACACACGTACAGTCGACGCGCTACCTCTCACAGACACACGTCCAGTCGACGCGCTACCTCTCACTGACACACATCCAGTCGACACGCTACCTCTCTCTGACACCCGTCCAGTCGACGCGCTACCTCTCACTGACACACGTCCAGTCGACGCGCTACCTCTCACTGACACACGTCCAGTCGACACGCTACCTCTCACTGACACACGTCCAGTCGACGCGCTACCTCTCACTGACACACGTCCAGTCGACACGCTACCTCTCACTGACACACGTCCAGTCGACGCGCTACCTCTCACTGACACACGTCCAGTCGACACGCTACCTCTCACTGACACACGTCCAGTCGACGCGCTACCTCTCACTGACACACGTCCAGTCGACGCGCTACCTCTCACTGACACACGTTCAGTCGACGCGCTACCTCTCACTGACACACGTCCAGTCGACACGCTACCTCTCACTGACACACGTCCAGTCGACGCGCTACCTCTCACTGACACACGTCCAGTCGACACGCTACCTCTCACTGACACACGTCCAGTCGACGCGCTACCTCTCACTGACACACGTCCAGTCGACGCGCTACCTCTCACTGACACACGTTCAGTCGACGCGCTACCTCTCACTGACACACGTCCAGTCGACACGCTACCTCTCACTGACACACGTCCAGTCGACGCGCTACCTCTCACTGACACACGTCCAGTCGACACGCTACCTCTCACTGACACACGTCCAGTCGACACGCTACCTCTCACTGACACCCGTCCAGTCGACGCGCTACCTCTCACTGACACACGTCCAGACGACGCGCAACCTCTCTCAGACACACGTCCAGTCGACACGCTACCTCTCATAGACACACGTCCAGTCGACGCGCTACCTCTCATAGACACACGTCCAGTCGACACGCTACCTCTCACAGACACACGTCCAGTCGACGCGCTACCTCTCACTGACACACGTCCAGTCGACGCGTTACCTCTTACTGACACACGTCCAGTCGACGCGCTACTTCTGACTACCACACGTCCAGTCGACGCGCTACTTCTGACTGACACACGTCCAGTCGACGCGCTACTTCTGACTGACACACGTCCAGTCGACGCGCTACATCTGACTAACACACGTCCAGTCGACGCGCTACTTATGACTGACACACGTCCAGTCGACGCGCTACTTATGACTGACACACGTCCAGTCGACGCGCTACTTCTGACTGACACACGTCCAGTCGACGCGCTACTTCTGACTGACACACGTCCAGTCGACACGCTACCTCTCACTGACACCGACACAAGTCCAGTCGACACGCTATCTCTCACTAACACTGACTTATTAAATATGCATTTTGATAAGTGTAGCTAATACTAAAATAACACTCCCCATGGTTTTTTTTTTAAATTTCATGGGGAGAAATAAAATTGACTTTAAACTTTTCACTTTGACGAGTGAAATGTTTGTTTAAGCTTTCCGCTTAATCCTGTAGCTCATTTAAGTTCGCACCAGAAATTTTAATGGGCACATATTAACCTAATATGAAAATAAATGATTCTTCAAATACTTTAAAACGTGTAGAATATTTATTTGTACGGATAGTTTACAGATTTCCAAAGATTTGGGATCGTGTCTGTTGAGTTCAGAAGTCAATTATAACATTATATTCAATAATTATAGGGCTTTTAATTATTGTTGTCAGTCTTCAACCTTGAGCATGGGCATCCTACAACGACCTCCATCATACTGATTGACAGTGTGACAGACCAGTGCGATACTAGACCAGTCCACTTAACGCTGACACAAAGTCTATAAATTAGATAGTGGCACGGATTTAGTCTGTACAGAAATAACATTTTAGCTATTAGATTATTCATAACTAGCTGATCAAACCGGTTTCACCCGTTGAAAAACAGAAAAACGTTTTTGGATTTAGGATTTAATTTGTCATAATAAATATACTTCTTATGGTTGCCATGACAACTCAATAACCTTCCTTATGGTTTAACATTAAAAGTTTGAAGTATCGTAGGGAATAACCCTAAAGGAATTGTGTAAAACCGTTCCTTAGTACTCACCTAGGACCCTAGAGGAACACTTATGCCAAATTTCAGCTTTCCAGGTTTTATAGTTTTTGTGATTTGCTGTCCGATAGTGTTGTATCTATATTATTAATACTCTACATAGAAACTTTAATACGATAAGGCTTTTTTATTTTAAGACTTACCCCCATATATTATTCATCAAAACACGCGTCTCTATGTGCAGATTCCCGTAAGCACCTTTAGATTTTTAATTTAAGCAATATAACTTGAAAAAGTGCGAAAAACTTATTTGAAAATAATTTGTGTTTTGACAGAAGCGAAAATGTAAACAAATAAACATCTGATCAGCTGTATGGGATTTAAAATAGCCTATATAGATCACAGACCAAGAAAAAAATTTAGATATCAAAGTAGTTTAAAACTCAGCCCAGCAGTTTTTTTTATTTGAAAAGGAATAAGACGACGAAAATTTGTTGTGATCGGACACTTTATATTCTTTCAAACATGCTAAGAACGAGTCGACGAAGAAGTTTATAGCGGTCGGACACGGCGGGGCAATGTACGGAAAGACGTTCGCACACGGCGGGACAAAGAGGAAGAGACAAAGGATTTTCATACAAGCTGCCATAAGGGAAAAGTAAATCTACTTATATCTCAACAAAGCAATTACATTCAAAGTCTTATTGCTGGTACCGATAGACTGAGCAGAAACTACAAAGAAAACATTAACTCCGACATTCACATTATCTATATTAATAGACAAGCATTTTTGAAACTTGATTTTAACTTGATTTTGTCATCCCTTTTTCTCAACGTCTGTGCAACGTAGCAAAAATTTTGGCACACCGATAGAATTGTATATTACTGTAGATCTGCACAATCCCATTGAAATTTAAATTAGTATTTTATCATAAAGAAAATTATATTTAAAATAAAAAAAAATTACATTGGCTTTATAAGTTGTTATGATGTTGATGGAATTAAAACGAAATGAAAACAAATTACATAATCATTTGTAGCTGTTATCACAAGCTATACTTCGTAGAGCAAAAAAGATTAGATATAGAAACATTATGTGAGATCAAAAAGTGGACGAAAATGTACACGGTTTGTTTGTCATCTGATGAGATAAAAACCGAAAACATAACAAATTTTCATCAAGCAATAAGCAAAGGTAAGGAATTCGTTAACGACACGAGTTAGTATATGTCCAGTGACAAATCTAACAGAGTTAACAATTTCAAGCTATAAGTGTTATTGGGGGCCTAGAGTGAAAATATAGTGCTTGATTGAAATCATGACTATTTTGAGGAGATTGAAGATATCACATTAAAATTTGTTCCATTTTACATATGTAGGGAGAAAATAAAGTTGGCTCGCCTAAATAAAAAGAAGAGATAACGATATGATGATAAAAATGGAAGAACAAATTACATTAAGTTGAGGCACTAACATCCAACTGACGTGCAACTGGAGTACGACTGGACATTACATTCAGTGTTTTTTATTGGTGGAGAATGGATAAAATATTAAATGTTAGTGATGGTGATAGGAAGAGAGGGAAGTAGAGAAAAGGTCAGAAGGATAGGAAAGGAGGGAGTGGAAGAAGGAGAAAATGAGGGAAAAGATCAAAGGAGGTTGGAAGGAAGGGTCGTAGGGAGTGAGGGAAGTAATGAATGGAGGGAGGGAGGAAGGCAGGGAATTAATTGTGGTGATGGGTATGGGATAAACTGATTTTATGACAGAATTTTTACTTTTCTCTGAAGTAATAATCAGTTCAGTCATAAAAAATATATATAGTTGACGTGGGATTTTGATAAATTACTAATTACTATAAATCATGCCATAAATATAAGCAAGAGTTGACGCATAAATACCCCCGTTGCAGCAGACCTGCATACTCAGCGAATTTAAAATGCTCAAATAAATCTTTTAGACAGAGCCTCAAATCTAGTAAAATCGACTTGAATCCTAAAGTGAGCAAACAAAAATTTTCTCCTTAAGAATTAGATGGAAAATGAGTTTGCAGGTTTGCTGCCATGGAAATTTGAAATTAAGATATTGTTTACAATTATCCAATAGATTAAATGAGGCCAAATACAAAATTTTATTCAGATAAGTTCAAATAAGCAAGATCTAGAATTCTATTTATTTCCCATAAGGTTAACACTCGGGCAACGTACTGTGTGTACCCCTCTCAGTATCTCTGTGACTAAGTGACATAGAGCAATGACTCAAAATACCAAATTTTTGGTTTTTTCGAGCTAAATTCAACTCAAAATTATATTTAAAAAAATTTTCTTAATAAAAATGAAAAAAACAAAACATTTTTGGGGGGTTTATTCCCCTTCACCCCCCCCCCCCCCTTGCGATGGCCCGATCGGGCTGGTTTTCGACCTCTAGTATTTATTAAACGTTCGTTGTTCATTTTGCGTTTGCTTGAAAATTGTCCGATTTCTATGATTAATGGCTCAAATGTGATGACGTAAATCACCACATCACGTGAACGTACCACGTCACGGTCAGAGTTCAGGTACCGAGGATACGCCGTCGTCTCGCCCTCACTCCTCCCGGTAGCTTCATTCGGTCAACTCGAGTCATCTTTGCTGTGAGTGCATCTCGATAAGAAGATTTTGAAAATTAAAATTAGTGGCGCACCTTTTCTCGAGTAAAGAACGAAATATTAATTTCCTTACATACCCTAAGGGAAATTGTACAGGATATATTTCCGAAAAGTCAATTCAGAGCATCGTGCAAATTTAAAAACGTGTTGAATCGTGAATTTGGTGACCACTAATTCAATCTTTAAGTCCCGTACTGCATTTATTTGTTTGTTTGAGTGAGCAAATTAATTAAAAATCAGTAGTTAAATATATCGAGGCACTAGGCGCGTAAACTCTTATTTTTCTAAAAATTTTTAATGTATTAAGTGTGGCCATGTGTCGTAAGTTTGTGTAAAAACCTGTATATTTATGTGAAATATTATAAGGGTAAGTTGTTACTGAATTTTGTTATTTAATTGATAAGGTAGTAAAACATGTTCACCATTTATTAGTATTTTTGTAAGATTTATCCAATTTCTGTATGTTTGTTATTAAAAGGTAATTTTATTAAATTTGATAAATGAATTTATATTCTGTATATTCTGACATGATGACTGTAGTAAATTCTTGAAAATACCACTGTACTGTTGTTTAAAGGCTTGCTTTTCTAACAAAATTTGGATCTTAGTAATTAAAATAATGCGCAACTACGATTTTTTGTAGACGGATCTAGGTAAGACAAAAGCTGTGTTCTTGGCACATTCTCAAAATAAGTGCAATTAATTAAATAGACTCAGTAATTTAACTTCAATCCATGGGTTGCGCTGCAGTGTAACTTCTGTCCCTTAACTAATTAAACTATTTGGCTAAATAAATTATTTTCACTGATCCCCCTTTCGTTAGGACAGAGGCATTACAGCAATTAATCGTCTGCATATCATAAATAAGAAATAAAATTACAATCCTCTGAGGATTAGTGATAGAGGAATTTTTTGCAATTAAGGTTCTGGCCGGAACTGAGAAATAATAAGCCAACCCGAGCCTCAAAATAATGTTTATAGGAAAAAATAAATCTGTCACCAATACTGCAGCCTGGTCCGTTTATATATTATTAAATAGAAAAATAACAAAATGTAAGATCCATTGTAATAATCTAATTCTCAAGCCATTCATTCTCAAGCCTATGTCAAACAATTTTCCACAGTACTCGTATACTACAAACTCGCCTTCGGCTCGCTGGGCTCCCGATGATGTGTCCCGGCAAAGGAACAAAGTTCATTCAGAAAAATTAACTGGGAAAAAAGATAAATTAATATAATTGGTGATTTATATCATAGCTTTATAGCGATATTTTGTATTTTTTTGAGGGGTAGATAAAAAATGGCGATTTTTGATAATTTTTCCTAAACATCGACCCTCCAAGGAATATTCATGCTAAACTTCAAATTTCTAACTCATCGGGAAATATGGTGCAAGTCGGGATAAAATAACTCGAGAAAATCGCTGACATTCGGGAAATTTTGAAGGATTTTGAAAATTTGTATATGCATTTTAATATTATGTTTCATTTTTAAAAGTCACATAGCAAAATTATTACATCTGTTAACGTACAAAGTAACTATACCAGGTATCTCCAGTCGTGGTCAGCGGGGGGTTTGGACATTGAAAGTTACAAGGCAAAATTAATTTTTCACCACACTACGACGAATTCACCTGTTTTACAAACGTCAAACGCGGATCGAAACACACTGTTTGCCGCCACAGGACCGAAAACGTTTGGGGCCCTAGGGCCGAAAGTCAGCTGATCTTTTATTTCCTTGAAATGACGTCAGAACATCACATAATTATGAGGCATTCAATAGGTTACAAAGACAGGATAATCCGCATAGGCAGGATTCCGGGTAGGCAGGGTTCTTGATCATATGATTTTCATAACTATCATAATAAAGAAGTTGTATCGTCACTCATAACCTTCAAGTTTTGTTTACAAGTGAGTCAAACAATAATCAGTTTTTTTTATTATTTAGGGTATATTACATTGGGTAGTGTGGTGAAAAATAGCGTTCGCACCTCGGCCGAAAGGGTTTTGATGCTCTCGATCGTTTCAAATTCTCGACTTCGTCTCGAATTTGAAACACAATCTCGAGCCTGCAAAACCTCATTTTCGGCCCTTGTTGCGAAAAATACTATAACGCCCCCAGGCCCCCTTGTTGGTCTTTACCCCAAAGCATGGGGTGTGTATTGAAAAGTCACAACATTTCAAATAAACTCATTACAAATCCTCTGCAAAATATATCATTGTAATGTTTGGGTGGGTAGTTAGTGGGGGGTAGTTAAAGGGTTGGGGGGGGGTTGCGGGGGGGGGTAGGGTTTAATTTTTCGTTGTGAAAGAGGGTGGAGTCAGGGGGTGAGGCAAAAGAATTTATCTAAAAAAAAACATTGCCTTAAATTAATGAATGCTTAGTTTATTTTTTGGTCACATTTAGGGATTGATAGATTTAAAAAATTACAAATGACTTTGATGAACATGGGGGTGTACATTGAGGAATCCCTTGTCAAAAATTGAGTCTTTCAGTAATGAATAAATTGGAAAAAAACCACGAGTCAATCGTAAATTCAATTAAAGTTCAATTTGAGATGACTTTTTTAGGGGTAGAAATGGGGTGAAAATTGCAAATTACCTATAATAGGCCGGAAAAGTCAAACTGACTATCTCCGTGTCAATAATTCGGTATCCCCAGCCAAAAATAAATTTGACAACAAATAAAAACCACGAGGAAAACTAAAAATTCGACGAAAGCTTAACTTTTGAGGACTTACTTTTCTTAGTAAGTCTTTGAAGACTTACTTTTTAAAGGACTTAACTTTAGAGCTTGAAACGGGATGAATTTTTCGAATGACCCCCGATAACCCTACCCTAAAGGATCAAACGTACTATCACAGTGTGAGAATAGAGGTCTATAAGCTATAAACAAATATTAAAAAATCATCGAAACCCAAAATAAACTGAAAATGTACAAGAATTTTAAATTTAGAGGTCATTTTTGGAGGGGAGATAAGGCAGAATACATAATGACCAAAAATATAGGAAATTTCATTTAAACTAACGAAATTACCTTTGGTTTTGAATAGATTTTTTATTTTAGCCGCTAGAGGCAAAAAACGAAAAGTACTTTTATCGAAATTCAAGTTTTCCCCCTTTTCACCCCATTTTGGAGGGTGAGGGGGGGTTGAAATTGATTGTTTTGAGAATTTTATATTTAGAGTGACCATCCAATAAATATTCCTGCAAATTAACAGGGGCCTAAGTAGTATATCAAGTCAACTGGTGCTGGAAAACCTCGGGCATATCTACGAAAATTGAAAAAATCTAGAGCAATCTAAGGGTGAAGGAGACGAGATAGGGCAAAAAGTCATAGGACCAAAGTTGTAGATCGTAAAAAATCCGTCACACGTGGTGCAGTCCGTTTTGCAATAGGACCTCTAGTTAAGCCGCTACAGCCAAAAAACGATAAGTGCTTTTTTCGTTATTAAAATTTCCCCCCTTTTCCCCACTTTGGGGGGGTTGGGGGTTGAAATGTTTTGTTTTGAGACTTTTTCCTGGGGTTTGATCCCCAAGGAATATTCGTGCCAAATTTATGTATATTTCCATTTTGCCTAGATATGTATGATATAGAGAAATATACTGTTATAACTGCAAGTGGTTTTGATTAATTATTTTGAATCCTAGTACAAAATTTGCAATTTGCATTTCATTGGTAATTCACCACGGATAAATTTCAAATTTGACTTTAGCTAAATATAGATTTGTTATTCAAATTATAATCTTACATTTTCTTGGTGAACTACCTTTTATATTACTATAATTTATTTTAATTGTTAAATTGATTTTCTTGCCATATGACATTTATCCGTTCTCATGAAATTACAGATCCACTATTAGGCCTCTGGGGTAAATAAAATAATTTTGTGTATTTTTTTAAAAAAAAAGGTCTGTCAAAGTCAAGGGCAAGCATATTTCCACTGTGAGCCACTCTGCAACTCATTGAATATATTTAGTGGGGGGAAACTATTATAATTTATGTGAAGAGTTTATGATTGATTTTGGTCTGAGGCAGATAGAGATAGAATATTTCTTGACACAAATGAAAGCAGCTACTTCACTGGAAGTGCTTAGACAAAAACATTTGCGTAACATAGTTATTACTAATAACATAGGTCTTAAACTGAAGTCAAATTTGAGAAAAATTAAATTTATTTTGTTTGGAGGTCCATAATTTCCCTTAAGTTTGGCCGGGTAGAACGATCCCTATCTCTCATGAAAGCCTGTAATTCACTGAGTATTTTAAGACCAAAAACAATTATGTACCTCAGAGAAATCAGAGAGTTGTATGCAATACAATAATAGGACGATGTTGTCTTTCTGTAGAAGAACCAAACGCACTCGGGAAAGGAAACCGATATTTTTTATTTTAAAGAATTGATGTAAAATAATATATTTCGTTACAAGGACCTAAAGTGACGCTTTTCGTACAAGGTCAAGTTTTACAACCGAGGCTGTAAGCCGAGGTTGAAAAATGACCGAGTAACGAAAAGCAGCTATAGGTCCGTGTGATGAGTTAATGTGATGAGTAGTTTACGTATTGTATTGAGCAATATAACGAAAAATATAGTTATATTTTCGTTATATTGCTCAATACAATACGTAAACTACTTAGGAAAACCAAAATGTTACAGCTTGTTTACCTTTAAAGATGCCTTCAAAAGAAGCCGCCATCTTGTTCTTGCTATTTGAAGCAATCAGCTGATTGTCTGTTTCATTTGTGTTAGGGTAGACTGACAACAAGGAAAAACTATCGACGTATTGAACGCATGTAATAATCGATTGGTGAAATGAGCGAGTTTCACAAATTGATTAAACTAACAACAATGAATGTTTCGATAATAACGATGAATGTTTCGATTATTTGTAATCGAATGAATATTGTTCGATTATTACGACGTACTCGGCACTTTTTGACTTTTATAGTCCTAGGACTAAAAAGAATCAGCTGGTATCGAGTACATCAGCTTTTAATTCCTAGGAATAAAAAGAGTGTATTTAGGTCCGGAAAACATGCATTGAAAACATCTGTTTTTGAAAGGGAAAAACCCAGCCGGCTCAAGGGCTAAGGGCGGGCACTTTTGATATGTTTTACTCCTAAGTAGTCCAAAAAAGTTACAAAGTCAAAAATTGTAATCCATGCAATTCCCTCTATACCCTTTCGTTGCCTGGACTATTAAGGGATAAGGAAAATATAGAATTTTTTATTTCCCATAAGGTTAGGTGGGGAATGAGTATCCAGGTTTGGAAATATCGGTGATTTTATACTGTTATATTATATATCATCTAGATGAAGCCAAAAACCAATCTTTATTAAGATACGGTAAGAATTAAGAAATATAGAATTTTACATATTCCCAGTTAGGTTAACATTGGAACAACGTACTGCGTTTACCACTTTCAATATCTCGGCAACCAATGCACATAGAGCAATGATTAAAATTCTAAATTGTTTGTTTTTTCGAGCTGAATTTATCGGTGCTAATAAAAATCGTATTATTTTTAGCGAATTTCCCATTGAATCAAATTTGGGCTTGAACCCTTGAATTCAGCTCGAAAAAACAAACAATTTATTATTTTTAATCATTGCTGTATGTCCATTGGTTACCGAGATATTGAAAGTGGTAAACACAGTACGTTGTCCCAATGTTAACCTTATGGGAAATAAGTAAAATTCTACAGTGTTTAAAAAAAGTCCGTCCCCCCTCCTTATTTTTTTGTTTGTTAAGGCAAACAATTAACCTTTGGGGAATGATACTAACTCAACCCAAATTATTTTTTGACGTTACCAAAATTTTTGAGTGTCCCCCAAAATTGGGGATTTTGGGGACAACTCAAAAATTTCAAATCAAACCCCTTTCGAGTGACCCTTTATTTTAAAGAGCTTAAAAAAATTGGTGATTGGTGGAGGCTGGAGGTCTCTAACGTGTTTCCATAAAAATTGGCAGCTTGTCAAAGTTTTGAATACGATTCCTAAAAACTTTGACAAGCTGTCAATTTGGATAGAAACACGTTAGAGACCTCCAATTTTCACCATTCATCTACTTTTTGAAAGCTCTTTAAAATGAGCGGTCACTCGAAAGGGGTTTGCATTTGAAAATTTTTGGTTGCCCCCAAAATCCCCCATTTTTGGGGGACACTCAAAATTTTAAATATCACCAAAAGAGACTAATTTTTCTGTTAGCAAAATGTTTCTTAGGCTCGTTTCATTTTCACATCACCAAAGGTGAATTAAAATTTTAAATGCCCTAGGCGCCAGGTTTCAAGGATGTTTGTATTCAAAACTTTGACAACCTGTCAATTCTGATAGCAACACGTTAGAGACCTCCAATTTTCACCATTCATCTACTTTTTGAAAGCTCTTTATAATGAGGGGTCACTCAAAAGGGGTTTGCATTTGAAAATTTTGAGTTGCCCCCAAAATTCCCCATTTTTGGGGGACACTCAACATTTTTGGTAACGTCAAAAAATAATTTGGGTTGAGTTAGTATCATTCCCCAAAGGTTAATTGTTTGTTGTAACAAACAAAAAAATTAAGGAGGGGGGGACGGACTTTTTTTACACACTGTATGTCTCTTTTATTTCTCAACATATCTTAATACAACTTGGTTTGGGGACTCATCTAGGTGAGATTTGATGTACTGTAGTGTAAAATCCCCAAAGTTTCTATTTTTGTGTCAGCAAACCTGCATACTCGTTCTCCATGTTATTCTTATGGAGCTTACAAAAACATGTCAAATCTCACTATGTTGGATTGAAATAAGTTCTTTTGCATTTGAAATTCGCTGAGTATGCAGGTCTGCTGCAACGGGGGTATTATTTTTCCATGCAAAAAATTAAAAAACCCCATTGGGGGGGGGTTTATCCCCCTATACCCCTCCTTACGGTGGTCTGATCGGGCGGTTTATGAACTCGTCCGAGTGATTACCACTTTACTTGTTTGTTCAAAGCGAGTTTTAGAGTGAGGTAAAAGCGAGTCAAGCAATAAGGTATAATTTTTCAACACATATTTATTACTATTAGAATATACTATGTCGAATAATAAAAAACTGAAGAAAGTCTACTTGTTAATTAGGTGTAGTTAATCAATTAGATTGAATTAATCTTATTTAATATTCTAATATAATATCGATGTTACTCTAAAAATACCTTGATTGTTGGTAAGATAGTTATTCCAGTCAAATTAAATTTAGAAGTTATTTACATCAATGGGCAAGTAAGACCACGTCGAAGCTAATATTTACGAATAGTTATAAAACTGTAAAAGGGCTGTGTCAGGAAAATTGTCTAACGAATAACGGTATCAAAATTTTCTATGATAAATTGTATTACAGCTCGATTTCAAAACTGAACAGTTTTATATTCCGCACACAACAAAACTAAGAGATTGTGGTCCATAAAATTATATGGTTTACGTCAAGTTTTGGAGCTTGCCCAAGTCCTATATTAAAAGCTTCTGAACCAACAATCGCTGGTCATGAGCATTGTTCTTTGCTTGTTTTGTCAATTTTATTTACTTGTTTGACTGTCACAGAACCAACTATTAATCACAACACTGACGCATGACAACATCTGTTTACAAGTCCTATGAGGATGCCGATTATGTTAATTTAATCCATAAATTTTCAGTAGAAGCTTATTTGTTTTATTTGTCAATGGGAAAAAGGGGAGGGGTTCCAATATGCGCCAAAGGCCGATGTTTTATAGTAGTAAAACGTTTAAAAAATCTGAGTTATTTCTTGAGATTCCTAAGGAATTACTTCACTTGGTATTTACACAGGCACTATACAGCATACAGTATCTCAGTTTTACTATTTTAAAAACTTTTCTATCAATTGGAAAAATGTGGTGATTTCTCATTAAACCTGTTGTATTCAACTTTTTAAAAATATTTTTATTCTTGAATTTGAGACATATTTGGCTTCATTTGTATATAGATTCAAATAATCTAAACGGCTTCTAGTCTAAAAATTTTAAACGAGGCGGTGGGAGAATAGTAGTTTATGCAACGATTGTATAAAGAATGCCTTTAAGCCACGAGTGAGATGTAAGTTAGAACACGAGCGAAGCGAGTGTTCTAAATATCTCACGAGTGGCTTAAAGGCATAATACAATCGTTGCATACACTATTTTATCTACGACCAACAATATACGACAAAATTTACCCCAAAGTTAAACAAAACTCATAACTTTTACTAATGATGGAATAGGTAAACTAAAATTTGAGGTTAGGCAAATAAGCAGACTGAACCATGAATCGTTGTGGAACAATCAGCTGATGGGATAAGTAAACTCAAACATGAATCGTAATGCAACAATCAGCTGATGTGCGAATTGCGTAATTGTTATTATGTCACTATTTCCGTCAAATGCCGAGCTCTCATTGGTCTAGAGCCAGTACTCTAAAGTGACTCCAGTACTCTAAAGTCGTCATTAGAGTACTGCTTGGTTTTTGGTGTTTTAATGTATATCATTATAATGTTTATTGTAATACCGTAATTGGTGCTTATTGCAATGGTCGTAGATAAAGAAAATTAGACATTCAGAGATATTAGGACACAGATTTAAAAAATATATAAAACCATACTAAAATTTGACTAGCAGTCACCGATCGAAGTTAAACATTTTTTTCCAAAAGCAACTCTTCAATAAGAATTTGAAAGAAAACCGCTTAAGAAAATTTTATATCGTATGTTGCCAACGAAGTTCGTAATAGCAAATGATAAGGGATTTTCACTCGACCATTTTAAGGTTATTATGTTGTTCTATTAGACATTAAATTATGCTATCAACTGGTAGTATTTTCTTTTGAAACTAACATGGGTTTCGGGAGCATTGAGATGGGGGTTTCCGCGGATAACTTGTCCTCAGTTTTAAAGAAAACTTTACATCATTTAAAGTGTACGGGGTGGGAACACACATACAACATTTATTCAGTTTCAAACTCAACCGTTTATACTTAAATGTAGCTAGTTTATTTAGAGAACCCGATTGCGGCGGTTGAGTTTTATTGGCCTTTTAACTCTACCGCTTTAGAGTTTATCCCTCGGGTAAGTCTTGACACTAACCCTGTAACAGCTTTTCTCATAAATTCAAGAAAACCGTTTACCTTTTTCACCGTGTCGTATTTACTTTTTGCAATCATCACATACTCCTCAGTGTCATATAGCCTACATATTACATATTATTATTTCACATATACAGGGTGTTTTTTTTAAACGCAACCCATTTTTAAGATTGAATGATGAGGGGAATATTGAATGAGTATTGTTTTATTGATATTTACATTTTATACAACCTATTATTTCAGTTTCATCACATTTAGTGTACACTATGTGCTCAAACAGTCCGCCATTGGCATTTGTATAAAGTTATGCTCTCTCCATCAAATTCCCGAACACGTGTTGCAAGGTGCTTCATTGAATTTCTTGCGTTAAATTTGTTATGTTTTATTTGAGGTGCTGAATATCCTGAGAATTGTTTCCGTAGGCCTGACTTTTTATGTATCCCCAAATAAAATAATATAGTGGGGTAAAATCCGGGGATCTTGGGAGGAAATAATCCTTCACCGACCGATGAAATCAAATTTTGGGTTGCGTTTTTAATGTGTGTGTCTTTAAGCACGAAAACTCGCGTAAAAGTAGTCCGATCTGGATGAAATTTTCCACAGACATGTAAAGTAGTAATTATATCCTAAGAAAATAATTCACAAGATATTCAGCACCTCAAAACAAACTTAACAGATTTAATGCAAGAAATTAAAGAGGTACCTCGCACGCACGTATTCGGGAATTTGATGGAGAGGGCATAACTTTATACAAATGCCAATGGCGGACTGTTTGAGCACATAATGTTAAATAAAGGTTATCAAACTTAAATAATAGGTTGTATAAAATGTAAAAATTAATAAAACAATACTCATTACACATTCATATGTGCATTATTCAGTCTTAAAAATGGGTTGCGTTAAAAAAAAACACCCTGTATAAGTAATATTTTATACATACTATAATATACAACCAAACCAACTGTTACAATTTTTATTAGCGAAACAAAAGCCTCCATCAATTGACAAGACTCTGGATAATCAAAATTATTGTTGAACGTTGGCTTCAAAATTTATTTTAAACGTTGAAGTTTACTGTATGTGTTATTGTCTGAATAAGACTGAAAAAGAACCTAGTTGTAGGATTTCCACTCTCAGAAGAGATGCTGTATTAAAATCGGTGTAAAGTGAAGAATTAGGAAGCTAGATGATTTATCAGTAGTAGATGGTTCATCAGTGAGTCGAAGTGTTCACGTAGTCGCGTTGGAGAGCGACAGACCAACAGACAACCTCCTTGACGTTAGATCAAACATCTTTTATCGCTCTGTAATGTCATTCTTCCAGAGTTAAAGATTTACCAACAGATTTCACCGTTATAAAACGGCCCCATAATACTCTGGTGGTCAAGAACCCCAAAAATAACAACCCGGCACCCGGCGGTTGGTTAGACTTTAAGACAACTTTGATTTAACATTTTGGATTAGATTTTGAAGTAAACCTTTATTATTTTATTTGATAAACTACTTTCAACAAGTTGGAAATAAGTGAAATAAAAAATGTGAGCATAACTAACTGAGCTATATATTAAAACAGAAATGAACAATAAAAAGCATTGTTTTAAACATACTCATCGCAGGAAACAACGTTAAAATCTACGCATACTCAACTTTTCACTGAAAATTATATATCTTGAGACAATGCCTTTGACGCAACTTGTAAATTATTCACAATACCAAATTCTGCTTATAAGGCACGCTTATATGCGCTGTAACTTAAGAATATAACCAACTAAGTTATTCCTCTGCAAAAGAATACTGTAACATCAGAGCTGAGAAGACAGATTTTCTGGCTCGGGTAACAAGTAAACATGATTTTTATAAGAGACTCTCATTCACACTACTCCTTGATGATATACTATTTCCCACATGTATTATGGAATGCAATGGCAATTAATTTAATTGCACTCCTTCAGTTCAATTGAGAATTAATACTTGTGCTGGCACAATTGTTTATGGTTCATTCTAAAGACCACATAAACTTATAAAATACAGAAAACCTTTTTTAGTTTAATTAGTTGTACGAGTTAAACGTCAACATTTCAAAAGTTCGAAATTGAAATATTTAATAGTTAAGTGAATAAACCCCTTTGTTAGAATCTCAAAGTAGCCTAAACAATTTCTTACATATAAAATGAACTCTCTAAAAAAATTAAAATAATGAAATAGAGTTTTACGATGAAAACTTTTATGGAAGTATATTCGACTCAAGAAACACAATTACTGCGGAGTTCTCCACTCCTGATCTAAAATCAAATCATTTCTTGATTAAAATAATTAACTTTTTTAACCGAAACAAACGTCAAATTAAATGTCACCAAAATAAATACTGGATCTTAGACAGCAGATATACGCAGACTTGAAGGGATTTAGTAAAACCAGTTTCTTAGTGACCTTAAGCTCAATTAAAAACACATGTGTATACCCAGTAGGGAGGAAAGTGGAGCTTGGGTATTTACAAACAAAAGCGGATTGAACCGAACTTTTTTGGGGTTGAGGGAGATGATATCATATTATTTATTCATTAATAAAATATAATTGAATTATGTATTTTATTGTCCTTTCAAATCAACAAATTCGTTTTAAATACCTTTTGTTTGTAACGTGCAAAACTTCACCATGTTCCTCACGATGTTCAATAATCTCTCTTAGTTTTTTTATGACTTTGTGATCACTCGCAATATCTCCAGCTCGGGTCAAAGGATTCGGCGTGTCACAGTATTAAAATATTGAAGATTTAATGTTTGCAGAGGTTTTCTTACAGATTAGGCCTACATATATTCAATAAACTGCGTAGGCAATCAACTCACTTGAAATCAAAACATCTTAAGCAGCAACATAGAAATCATGATGACCAACTGCCACTCGCCTAATTCTGTCGCTGCAATTAGAAAATAACTAATTAAGACCCGATAAGTTGAATATTTAAATGTATAAGAAAAGATTTAGGATAATGAAAAACAGATTACCTTTAGACTTCTCAGTTGTATCTTCGTGATTTGTTGTAAGTGACAAGGTTTCGTGTAATAGAACAACTTGAAAAGACGCGGCCGGTTGAGATGCATGGTGAGGAAAACTGGTCTGCGAATAGATTTGGCCTTGCTCTAGCGTCACTGTCACTGGCAGTTCGGACGAGGTGGACTTACATTCACCCAGTAGATCACAGAACGATTACGGAAGAAAACGGACTCAGACTTACAACGAATGAGAATTATAATGAGTAGTAAATTATGTTAATAAGTAGGTCTACAATAAAAATCACTTAAATGTAAATCAATATTGAATATAAACTTTCACACGTGTCTTTTGTACCATGATTATTTAAAGTTGTGTGCTGATTTAGCAGTGAATGATTATTAGAGTTATGGTTAGTTAATACTTTAAAAAGTTATTTGTACAATGTTCTTGTAAACTATGGAAAGGGGATACAAATTTGTGCTAAATCACTTGAAATAATATACTGATGATTGAAATATTTTCTCTCGGTGGTTCATTAAACACTTAATGTAAACCATAACCTACTGGGAATGTGGTTTGAAATAACGAAACGGTTGCATGAGTACAAATACAGCGAATGTTGCTGCCCCTCCCAGCGACGTCGAGGCGGGCGTTACTGCTTCAGGCTGCTTTGTTCACCGCCACGGACTGTTTCGTCCGCAATAAAAAATAATTACACCAGTACTGCGATGAAAACACTTCAATCAACATACAACAGCGATATACTAAACTTTCCATTTACTATTCTAAAAAAGCAAAAAAAAAAAACATGAAACAGCCTTTACATGGTTAGAAAGTTAAATTTTCATTTGCAATACAAGCTATGATAACATTGAGTTTAAAAGCTATGTTTTTACATATAACAGTCTACGATAATTTTGTTCGTTGGCTCTTATTTGTTTTCATGAGAGAAAACTATTTATCAGAAAATTATATCCTATACTCTTATACGAGCAATGTTATCATGCGTGCGTGCGTGCTTGCTTGCTTGCTTGGTTGTATGTTTGCACAATTACCTCAAAAACGGCTCCGAGGATTTCCTTCAAAGTCTTTGAAGGACAAGTAAAAGGGAAATAAGTAATTTATGGCTCAAAAACGTCTTTTATGCAGATTACTTGGCCAGGGAAAATCTAATAGCGTAATAAAACGAATCTTAAAGTTGTAAAATTTTAACATTGGTCTATGAGTTGCCATGATAGCAACGAAAATAAACAAGGAAAGTGTAAACAAATGAAGTAATCATAACAGCTGTTTGCAATCTACAGCCATCAAGGAAAAATACAGTGAGTGGGATGAAGCGTTCATGGAGCAATAAAAAAGGTTTATATTAATCAATTTTGTGACATTGAAATATTGTATAGTAACTGGATGAACTGGTAAACATGAAATAACACCGAGCAAGGCTCGGTCCACCAGGTACTCAGAAAACTATTTAACCAAAACTTTTATTAAAACAAATGTTTTGGCCTTTTGTCAAATACAGTACCGTAACTTTTACTGATTTCTATGCAAACACCAGTAAAGAGTTAATGTCAAAAGGATTTGATTCTTTTAGATTTGTAAGATAGGCTATGCTAAGATACTTCGAACCAGACTCACTCTAAGATACTTCAATACAAAAGGCACTATAAGGCACCTAAAGGAGCGTGCGTTTTACGGTGATTATAGCTTCTTGGCTATAAAATTTAAGGGATGTGATCGTATATCCTTAGGTATTCCCTCGTATACAGTATAGATGGTTGAAGATCGGCTGATGTACGCGACGCTCCCTCACTCGCACCTGTGGTGGTAACAGTGCACTGAGGAGAATACACTGACTTATCTTGGTCACGGCCAGTGTTTCCCGAAATTGTGTGGTTATATCAATTTGACATACTAACCAAGATCCTGCATTTAAACAACAGATAATACAATTTTAACATTTATTATTTATAAACCTTTCTCGGATTTAATTTACAAAACAGCGTAATGAAACAATATTAAAAATATTTTAATTTAAAATGAAGAAGTATTGCGGAGTTATTCTTACAAGATTTCAAATTATTGTAGTGTGATTAAAAACCCCAACTGCTGTACCAATGTGTGTCGTGTAATTAACTACTGAAGTGAATACAATAAAAGATTAAATAAAAAGCGGCACAACAACCCGCATTAGCAAAGGGCGTCACATCAGTAAATCACCAACAACGGTACAACCGACATGTTTGTGATGGACTGATTTAATTATTCTCAAATCGTGTTTACAGCTAACTGCTATTGACGATAATATGTTCGTATTTATTATACTATAAACCTATTATACCGTATAAAATATTAATCTATTAATTTCATCATTTACATTTATAAAACTATTTTTTAATTTTCATTGTCTGACTCCGTTGAAGGTGTTGGCAAACGATAGTTACAGACTCAAACAATGATGCACTCTGATAGCAGTCTGAAAGGTTTATTTGATCTTAAACGCCCCTGACAAGGAATCGTGATAAAGAGCAGTGACCAGTTTCATAATGTGGTATTAATTTAGCCGCTGCCATGATCTACTTCTGCACTGACCGAGCCACGTCCCCGCCAAGGCCTGTCCCACCGGCAGCAGCGGTGAGCGGGGCGAGGGGAGTTGCGCCGGCAGGATCTAACAAAATATCGATATCCTGTTTGGGCATTGATTCTTTTAGTTATGTTTAATTCATAACCACTATTACAGCGAGATGGGCAAGTCGTGATGACGAATGAACCTGAGATGATAATAAGTTGTGACAAGACCTTGACTCCACCCCTGGCGGTCAGCTGTTGTTGGCAGTCACTGAGTGATGCTAATAATCACACCAGCGCGCAGGTGACAAACTGATGAGTCAAGTAGGCATCTGTCAGTATCATAATGCTCGATACATATCATATTTGTATACTGTATACATATCATATTCACTGAATGTTGATCGAATCGTATCAGAATGTGAGCAACACCCTCACATTTCTTTTTGCATGATCATACACTCTGTTTAGTTCAAACCTCCTCGTCAGAAGTTTAGCGCGAATTATAAATGATAGCTTCAAATTCATAGCTTCTCATATTATTAGTCTAAGGTTCATAAATTTAATGTGCATATATCTTTATCAAATAGTTTGAAATATGACGGAAATTACACATAGGATATGTTGGAGGGAACTCACATTTGTTAGATATTGTGTGTAAAACGATGTAATATTACAAGGGTCATTCTTGTACTTTGGCCAAATGGGACAGAGGGGATTATGCTGTCATTTACCACACAACATCCCCTTACTTCCCTTGGACCTGAATACAATACGTATATATCCTGAGTTTGGGTAAGAGACTTTTTAAAGAATAAATATAAAGTTGTTTCACAATAAGAGACAATTGACTGAGATTTTACTATTTGACCAACTATCACTAAGTAAAATAAAATTAAAGTTGAAAGATTGAAGCTTATTATAAAGTCAGCAGTGTGCCAAAACTGTTTCAGAACATGTAAAAATAATCAAAAAAGATATTCAGATTCAAATAAGTAAATTACGTACATGGTTTTTAGGGACAAATTCAAATGGTACCAATTTATGGAAGAACCATTCGCATTTTTATATACTTTATACAAAACGTTATTTCATGGATTTCGTGCCATAGCTGAAATAAAGTTTGTCAATTGACAAAAAAACTAAAAAACGAAAAATACAAACTTAAAAGCTATTTCACAAAAGCAAACCTGCTTTCTCAGTTCCTTGATATTCTTATTGGAAAGTAAGTCAAATTTGCAGTAATTCACTACGCTCCACTTATTTTTTTCTTATACAGAATAAAATCCTTCTCACCAGACATGTGCTCGGTTAAAATACGTATCATGTGTAACGCTCAACAAATTAAGTATATTCAAGTTTTTTGCAACATAAAAAAATGCATATTCAGATTTTCTTGGCTCTTAAAATTTACGCAGTTCTACTAATACAACACAATGTCCCATTACATCCAGAATAAGGTGATGAGGATAAGATGAAGACCAAACAGGCGTGCTAAAATAATGAGTAAGGAGGTTATGAAACTACTACCTAAGGCAGTGAAAAACAACTTTATATTCGTAGAAAACGTACTCGTCTTCCTACGAATACTTTCCTGTATAAAGTTGTTCAGGAACAACATTTTGGGTTTAATTCGGTAGAAACGCGATGACTTTGGCGGTTCTCTCAGGGGTGCAGCGAGGTGTGGTCCGTGTGGTGCAGCGAGGTGTGGTCCGTGTGGTGCAGCGAGGTGTGGTCCGTGTGGTGCAGCGAGGTGTGGTCCGTGTGGTGCAGCGAGGTGTGGTCCGTGTGGTGCAGCGAGGTGTGGTCCGTGTGGTGCAGCGAGGTGTGGTCCGTGTGGTGCAGCGAGGTGTGGTCCGTGTGGTGCAGCGAGGTGTGGTCCGTGTGGTGCAGCGAGGTGTGGTCCGTGTGGTGCAGCGAGGTGTGGTCCGTGTGGTGCAGCGAGGTGTTGTCCGTGTGGTGCAGCGAGGTGTGGTCCGTGTGGTGCAGCGAGGTGTGGTCCGTGTGGTGCAGCGAGGTGTGGTCCGTGTGGTGCAGCGAGGTGTGGTCCGTGTGGTGCAGCGAGGTGTGGTCCGTGTGGTGCAGCGAGGTGTGGTCCGTGTGGTGCAGCGAGGTGTGGTCCGTGTGAACCGTGTGTGTTTCACACCGTTAAATCAAAGAGGACATTCTGATTCAAAGATTATTGTTGAACCGATCCCTAGCAGGTGTATTTTACGCAAACAAATATTGAATGGGGGCGACGTTTGGACGGAGACGATGATGTACTGTTCCCAGGGAGGTGGGAGACAGCGGCGTGTGATTTGTACGACGCACGTGTTCTGACAGTGTTCTGCCATTGAATATAGGGTATATATTCAATGGTTCTGCTTACACCGTTGAAATATAAGAAAATGATAATGACTATAAATAACTACGCTGTTGTAGAATGATGATAAATTAATCCATTAATAATAACTAAATATTTACCCAGAAAATAAAATTTCTAACGATGTGTTTTCTTAAATTTTAGTGCACAAAAATATCTGTTAATTTTACTGCTAAAATATAAATTTACTTTTTTATATTTTAGATACATACATCAAAGTTTGGATAAAACTACTATAAACTGTACAATTTACTGCAAACACATAAAAACACATATATGCATTATATAAAACTGTTAAAAATGTTCACCTATGTATTATTCGTTGATTATTTCAAAATATCTTTATTTGTTAATAATATTTTTTAAACAAAAAACCATTTTTTAAGCGGGTTAGTTAAAAACCGTGTTTATATTATACAAGCTGATAACCCTGGCTTTGCCCGGGAGATTACTTTTTATTCTAGTTTTCTTGTTGTTTCTTAGAGCGGTATTCTGATAGCAACCATAGAAGCTATTTATAATTGTAACTATAGCAACTATTCGAAGCTCTCCCGAAATCCTTGACATAGGTCCCTTTAGGGCGATTCTGGGCCCAAGCTCTTAAAGATATCAGTACCAAACCACCATAGTGCACATAATGAGATTCCAAGCTTTCATTTGACACCAAGATCAAGTGTCTACGACATGTAGTTTTGGCTGTAGCCCGAAATATACCAACACACAGCTCTTATATACTATATATATATATTGATTTCATTTCTAGCGTGGAAACTGGGATTTGGCATTTGGGACCTTATGTTTAAAGAACGAGGTACACCGAGCACTCATACGGTCAAGAATAAACAAAATACCGTACTTTACTCGTGTTTTAAACGATTCTACACTACATTGAAACCATCTTTATTCTTGTTTAGCTGATCAACACGGTTTCACCCGTGGAAAAACTGAAAAACTTCCTTGGATTCATGATTTCATGTTTAGGTTGCCATGAAAACTTCATAAGCTTCCCTATAGGGTCGAAATCAAATAACATTTGCTTTTTAGAAGCTTGCTGTTTAATTTCAAAAAGACTTACGCTAGTTTTAATTTTTCTAAAACCTTCTCATATGTGCATTGCATACAATACAGAAAATACGTTTCAGCCATACCAGTACTCTAGTTTTTGCGTGAAAAGCGGTCTAATGTGTGATTTTGAGCGTTACCAACATAGTGACAGAAATTGAGATAAGGCTTGATTTGGATTCTCTGATCTTCAAAACGCAAAAATCTACTATATATTTGTCAAATACCACTCACCCATCATCGCACAGCCCAAACTACTTGACCTAGAACCTTGAAACTTTGCATCAACGTTCCTCTCAGGGCATAGGCACCCACTAAGAACGGATTTTTGAAAGGTCCCTCAGGGCTACGCCCTATGATACATCAAAGTTTCAATGTTAAACTATAGCTCATGTAGTTGTCATGGCAACCTTAACATTAGAATCCAAGGAAGGTTTTAGCGAATTTCCCCTATAGGGAAGTAGCTATTACCGTAGGCGGTACGGTGAGACTTAAGCCCGGGACCATTTATTTTTTCATTTTGAGGTCCCTAGACCCCAAAAACACCGTTCGTTCATTTTCATATATATGTATATATACGAAATATATGTACGTATATATATACGTCCGTAGGCGCGATAACAAAAGTTATCGCGCCTACGGACAGGTATATGAAAATGAACGAACGGTGTTTTTGGGGTCTAGGGACCTTAAAATGAAAAAATAAACGGTATATATATACATATACCTGTCCGTAAAGTTATCCGTATACTGTTAGTTAGTATGAGGCGCGATAACTTTTGGTAAAAAAGGTCCGATCTTGATGAAATTTGTAACAAACGTGTAAAGCGTCATTCATGACTTCGAGTTCGAAAACCAGCAAGATTGGTTTACTGTAAGAAGAATTTTTTGACAAAATAAAATTTATTTTCAAGATTTAACACCTTTTTAATGTTTATTTTTAAATGTAAATGTCAAAATTGAATTCAGCTTAAAAAACAAGCAATTTAGCATTTTGAATTATTGTTCTACGTCAATCCGTTGCTTATAAATATTGGATGATATTGGATGTGCTAAACACAGTACGTTGTCCGATATTATTTTCAAATTTTCCCTCCAAAAAGTACACTGAGAAAAAAGTCTAGTGGTAGACTACAGAAATAAAGAGGGAACCTCATTAAATCTTGTGCTTACCTTGCCGGATGCCATTCTTGAGGCTGCCACCAGCCTTGGCTAGTGTAAGGACTCCAGCCACATCTTGTGTGCGCCACAAGCCATCTTTGGCTGTAATTGTGATGTCATAACTTAATGACGTCACTACTACGTCATTACTGTCTAGTGCCAGACCCCAGCAAGCTAGTGGCCACCTCTTTTTGTATCTGGTGTCGTTCCACCCTGGATGGTTGCAGCCCCATTACTGTCTAGTGCCAGACCCCAGCAAGCTAGTGGCCACCTCTCTTTGCGTCTGGTGACGTTCCAGCCTGGATAGTTGCAGCCCCATTACTGTCTAGTGCCAGACCCCAGCAAGCTAGTGGCCACCTCTTTTTGTATCTGGTGTCGTTCCACCCTGGATGGTTGCAGCCCCATTACTGTCTAGTGCCAGACCCCAGCAAGCTAGTGGCCACCTCTCTTTGCGTCTGGTGTGCGTTCCACCCTTGATAGTTGTAGCCCCAGTACTGACTAGTTCCAGACCCCAGCTAGCTAGTGACCTCTTCTCGTGTTGTCAGCGGGTTGGTTCCATCGATTAAAATTGATTTAGCCCACAAATCGGCCACAGATGTAGGACTTAGAATCAGACTCCCCCCTAATGCTTCAGTATCAACCTTTCTGTTTAAGCCAGTTTTGATGTTATTCTTAATCCAATGATTAAATCTTTTTTCCTAAATTTCTGCTAGTTTAACTATACTTATACCAAAAGCGTCATAATTATATTAATGAGTTACTGTTACGTTAAAAAAACTGGCTTGTTTGAAATGCTAAATAAGATATAGGAACAAGGGGCGGGTTGTGATTCAAAGAACTGTATCTGCAGTTCGCTTCTGGGCTGATTTATTTTTTACTTTACACAACACACAGAGGCAGAAAGAGGTGGTAGCTGCTAGCAGATCGGATCTGGAACTAGGTAGTGTTATGGCTACAACTATTGTGGCAAAATTCAACATTTCTAAATAAAAGGTTGATCTAATTAGAAGACTAATTTGATGATATGAATTTTGGTTCCAAGCTGGCTCTTGCTTTTAATATTATGATTAGAGACATATACCACACGACTTATTTTCATTTTGATTGTTTCAAGTAAAGTGAACATTAAATTTAGCAAATTTTCAGCTTTTTAAAAATACTCAATACAGCTTCGAAGATAATTACAACAGATTATCTGATATATTATATAATTTAATAATCAACCAAACATTATAAAAATATAAACATTTGAGGAGTTAAATTTTGAACAAAATAGGACAAGAACGTGTTATTATGAACTTTTACAATTTCTAGTGCAACATTTTGAAGGGTACCAGATGCTTCATTGTTAAAGCTAGTATTTAATAAATAGTATAGTACATGCCAAGATAAAACTGCAATCAAAGACTTATTTAAGTACTGAAAACATTATTAAAACTTTTGTAATTTGGACACTGAATTTCATTTAATATAAATAAATTTTCTATAAACGGTTAATTTGGATGTATAGGCTAAATAAAATATTTGAGACTCCAATTGTAACAAATTTATTAATTGTAATTAAAACAAGTACAAATCAAGAACATTTAATTAATAAATGATGGCTGTAATAATAAAATATTCCCTTAACCATAACTATTACTGACCAAAAAGTATGTAACTGCTGCAAACATGTTGGTTTCAAGAGGGGGTTCCAATCCTACACAACTACCTGCTCCTCCCTCAAGACTAATTTTAACTTTAAAATTTGGTACACAGCCTCAACTGCTCAACCAAATTCTTGATTTATAACTCATTTGAAAGAGAAAAACTATTTATCGATTCCAGTTATCAGATTTTTGATATCGCTTTAGGTTTAAATATAAAAATAATGATTAATTGTATTTTTATAAATTGTATTGGTTGTGATATCAAGGGAAGGATATCACTGGAGTACCTGGATAATTTTGTTTAAATTATCCAGATATTAAATATACTATCCTTTAAATATTAATATACTATCGTTTAAATGAGCTAGCTATAAATCGAAAGTTTTGGTTGAGCGGTTGAGGCTGTATTGGATTTGAAAATTTGGGTGGAGCAGTTACGAATCAAAGACTAAAAAAAAATGGGTAAAAATTGTTTTTCGTGACTGGAACCCTCTTTAAAAAAATACTATACAAAAATATTAACTACAGTATTACAGGCAATTATAGCTACTGTCATTATTAAAATAAAAGTATTATGCTTTAACAAAAGCTGTTACAGTAGGCCCTATTTGCAATATTATCAGCATTAAAATAATTAAGAAAAATACAATGCAAGAATATTAGGTAACAGTTTTAGACACTACATCCATTAAAATTAAACTTGAGAAAACCCCTTAACTGTTCTGGCCACAGTAGGCCGACTATTATAGTACTGACAATTTTATAACTGCTGCTTAAAAGTCATAAGTAATCGAAAAGTCACAACTAATCACTACTTTGCTCTGTTTCATATCTTTACAACTCCCTACCATAATTATAAAAGGCTGAAGTGTGGGACCATACCGTACATATTTCCGTTTTATCTCCTGCACCGCAGCCAAAATGCCTGTTTCACTTGAAGGAAATGAATTTCCTGTTTCGAAGGCTTGTTCAGTCCTTTTCCATGTATCTTGCTAATTTTCCTCGTGTACAGAAGATAGTTAAGTAGAAGCAGGATGGCCACACTTGATTGAGGAGAACTATCCTCTGAAAAAAGAGCAGACATACCTGTAATAATTTTTATATACCAACATAATAGCAACATGTTTTTTATTTGTAATGCACCATAATAGTTACGTAAGACTGGTTGGGGGCCCTGTCAGAGGTCTGAGGGAGGTTATTGAAGATGGCAAAGCACCCTGCATTATAATTTTCAAATGTTGTAAAAGTTTTTGATAGCCCACCGAAAATAGGTCGTCAAATTATTATTTTTTTAACTACAGGGCTTACTGTTTTTTCTTTACAGTTTTATTTATAAATCTGAAAAAGTCCATTAAAAACTATACCGGGTGTCCCATAACAACCCCCCATCTTTTTCCTATATTTTTCAAATATCAATCCCTCACCACCCCCAAACATTGTGGGGTAGTTAATACTTCATTTTGCGTAGGTACCCAATTTCGGCCGCCATATTGGATCCAAAATATATTTTTCAAAAATGTAAAAGTGGAGTTGTGACCCATCATTTTTACGCTAGATATTTTCACTAAATTACAATGCCGCAATCCATTTTTTAATATCTCGATTGGTTCTTAAGATATGATTACTTTAAATTTTATTAATACTAAAAATTTATTTATTTTCAACCAATTTAAGCATTACAAATTGATAAAATAGGCTAATTTTTAGTTTTTGAGAAATTCATATTTTTTAAAATGTTTATTAGAAATTTATCAATATCTTGAAAACTAAACA
This sequence comes from Flexamia atlantica, assembly GCA_035578135.1. NCBI lineage: Eukaryota > Metazoa > Arthropoda > Insecta > Hemiptera > Cicadellidae > Flexamia > Flexamia atlantica. The sequence goes on from JAQJVK010000001.1 coordinate 89,584,666, forward strand.
TGATAATTAAAAACGGGTTGCGGCATTGAATTCGGCGTAAAAATCTAGATTGAAATGATGGTTCACAACACCATATTCATATTTGAAAAAAACTTACCTCATTTCAAAATGGCGGATCCAAGATGGAGGCCAAAACATTATTGGATTGGAGAAAGTTAAGTGGAAATAATTCAACAATGACTGGTGGTGGTTATTCGTCACTATCTAGCATTATTTTGTGGTCATGGCCTATTTGATCAATTTTTAATTTTTAATGTTTAAATTGGTTGAAAATAAATAAATTTAAAGTATTCATATTATGAGAACCAATTGATATATTAAAAAAGGAATTGCGGAATTGTAATCAGTGAAAAAATCTAGCTTGAAATAATGGGTCACAACACCACTTTTACATTTGAAAAAAATATTTTTGATCCAATATGGCGGATCCAAGATGGCGGCCAAAAATGGGGTACCTAATCAGAATGAAGTATTAACCACCCAACAATGTTTGGGGGTTGTGTGGGATTGATATTTGAAAAATATAGGAAAAAGTTGGGGGGGGGGAATATTATAGGACACCAGGTATATTTCATTGGGGAAATGTTGCATTTATTAAATAATAATTTATGTAATAAAGGCAATTTTGATAAAAAAAGTAACAACAAATTAAATGTGTGACATCTACAATTTTAAATTTTTCAAAACAAATCCATTAAATGCCGTTTGATTAATGATTCTTCAATTACTTTGAAAAACGTAGTGTCTTTTTGCTTGCAAAAAAAATTACATGTTGAAAACCCAGAGTAAACGCCCTCTCAATGTTCTTATGATTTAGCTAATCCCAAATTTATAATTTTAAATTTTTAGTAGAAATTGTCTTTAATAATAACTTTATATAAGTCGATGTTATATTATTACCTGATGCAATGGTTTTAAGATGGTTTATTGCCTGTTTCCTGTCCTTATCCCTAGTTTGTTGTTCCTTGGTATTTCCTATAGTCAGGATTTTATTCCTGTACGCTGTGATATTGTTTGAAAGACTACTCTTTTTCGGTGGTCAAAATCTTGAAGAAACTGGAAACATACAAAGTTTATTTAAAAAGAGTTTTTTTAGCTGTTTATAGAAAATTCTATGAACTCTTGAAAGGAGAATTTATTCTTAATGGAGTTTAAGTGAAAAAAATTAATAAGGTTCGAACCATAAACTTTGGCCAGAATTATCTCCCCATTATTATAATCCTATAAGCCTACTTTCTGAAAAATCGCCAATATTATTTATTTTTCTCATTAACTAAATGACATTACGTTTGCCAGTATATACAAAGGGGGGGGACAAAGGGGACAGATTGCCCCGGACCATAAAAGAACGGGGCCCACATTTTCAGCTGAGTATTTTTAATTTCTTTCATCATAATAATTAATTCTTTAAATATATTTCAAAAAGACCGTCTATATTTTTGATTGCAAACAAAGAAAATCAAGTTGGATGTCGACTGATAGCGCCACGGTTCCGAAAATTCAACCCTTGATTAGTGTATTCAAATAAATTACATTATTTTATAGGCCTATTCTGTACAATTCTAAGACATATTTGCAAATATATGTAGAAATACCTTTAAATTGAAACCACAAATATTAAACTCCTTCCAGCCGTTCGTGAGTTATGACTATGAAAAGAAATCCCCTCGCCTTAGGGGTATTCCTAGCCTACAAGTTTTTTTCAAACTCCGTAAGGTCTTAACTTGGGTACAAGTCTGTGGGAGTTAACACGTTGGTCCGAAATGGCTAATTATTTTATAATTTATCTATCACTGGAGACATATTAAGTTACTTAGTTCAAATAATATGGTTTTATCAAGTGACGTATATTAACTTCACTTAACAAGTGGTGGTATTTAAATCAACCATGTTGTCTAAAATAAAAACACAAAGAATTAATTTGAGGAAATATTGAAAATCATTTCAAATTTCAGTCGCCTATTAGGTTTAGTTTATTTAATGTAAAGATCCAGATTCTAACACATTAACAAATGAACAGTACTGACAGGATAAAAGTTAAAAATCCTTTTGAAAACAAAGTAAACATAAATACATAATTTCAACCACTTCTCTGCTAGGCACCTCTACGCTGGCAAATGCCACTGTCAGTCGTCAGTGCTGCCAGCATAAAAGTACCATTAAAATCCAAAATTATCTTCAAATTATTTTTTAAATTCACCATTCTCATTAATGTCCTTCGTACATTGTAAATGACTTTACAAAATTATTTCAAAATTACCCTTTGTTATTTGGGAATGACTTTATAAAATTAATTCGAAATTATGTCAATGAATACAAGACAAACATTTACGGCAGACAGAAACCATATTTTGTTTGATGTGCTATATTGAAACGCCAAAACAAATTTAATAATCCTGAATAACAGTAAAAATTACACCCAGAATAGAACTTAAAACATTGTGGGCATACCAAACAACATTTGGATCAAACCACAAAAATGTAAAAGTACGATAATCGTACGTTGGAACACACTGACTTTATCGTTATGTCCCCATAACCCTGAAATTTTACCAAGCCCGCAAATATAATTGAATGATTTAACTGAGGAAGTATTTTTCAAATCGGCTAAATTTATATGGCCTAAAGTCAGTGATTAGATATGTGATCTCATGACATTTTATTATGACATTATTGACTAAACAATACGGTAACCTTTATTGCCTTAAATCTCAAACTCACCGGTAAAATTATGTTGTAAGACGTGGAGGCCCCAATCCTGCAGGAAGCGTGAAGTTTCTTCACCCATTATTCACAAAGGAAACAAAGAAACAAGTCACTATAATAAACAGTCCAACCAGTTACACCAACAACTCACTCAGGACTGCATGGGTCGAAGATTAGGGGTATGACGCTGTCATCAGTGTGATTGCGCATGCGCGGACACCTGTCAGGCACAGGGACGGTTAGAGCCCACCCTCTGGTTGGCTGGGGTACGCTGCAAACCCCAGCCTTGGAAGTGCGTCGCGTCTATACGCTAGGGTCCCTCACAAACATTTTGTTTTTTGCCACATGACATTCTATATGTGACTACCACAATGCGCGCCTGGTTTTAGGCAGAGGAATACAAAATATCTAGGGCATTGAACGAGCACTAGTACGGGCTGGGGCTAAGTGTGACGTCACTGATTTCATCACACTAGCATTGCTAGTGTCCGCAACATTTGTTTATTGTTAACGCCTAGATTCTAGTCTGGACTGTTTTAACATTACACTGCTAGGAACGGACCAAAGCCAAATTGGAGATGTAATGTGTGTGACTCCAGACCACATTGGTTTGCCGCATGTCGCTGGTTGTAGCGCCAAGAATCATGCGAAATCAACATTTACTCGCAATCTGGAGCTCTGATTTTTCTCAGTGTATAGTCATCCTGATTTAAGATGTTTTTATGAAATAAAATTCTGACCATATGATTAAATTTTCAGGTGATGAATATTTGATTTGTATTTATTTTGAATAGTTAGAGTTCATTGATCAAGATTGTGCAAAAAAATATACTATATAAAAAAATACAAATTATTTTTAAATTTAATAAAGAAAGTATGAGCATTTGGAGGGGGGGGGATGTCTTGGTCTAAACTGCCTGAAAATGTAGCATAATATATGGTAGATTTACAATGATGAGGATTGATAATATGTTTTATTGAAATTGGCTGGAGATGTAGGTCTGTTGCAACAGGGATGTTTCAATTACTGTAAAAATGACAATATGATTGAATTTAATTTTTTCATGAGATTTAAGTTATTTGTTTGTTTTGTGTGATTTGAGTTCATTGATTATATGTTTGTTGAAATTTATATACTATAACAAGAGTAATTAAAAATTAAAAGACTAAGATTTATATAAAATATAAAAGTGTATGTATTTCTAATGAAAACCAGTGTGGTCTCTTTATTAATTTTCCTCATGTTTAAAGCTCATGAATTATTAAATATACGTTTTAGTATATCATTTACTTAACGTATTCAAATAATACTTTCCTTAAAATAAGTTGAATGATCCTATATACAAAATAAATCCTATGGAAATTCGCTGAGTACGAAGGTCAGCTGCGACGGGGGTATTTTGTTTTTCCACGGGTTCAAATTCATCTGGGTTTGTTTGTAAACAATCAAGCCTCTTTTTGTACCTCACAACCTCTAATCCTTTATATTCTAAACCAAGGTTGGAGATTTTAAAGTAATATTTTAACGGGAAGGGAACGTTTAAAAATGCCCCTCTTAAACAAATGAAGGCAAACAATGTCGTTTAAGGTAAGGTGTTTACCGAATGGGGAAAGAATAACATTTCTGGAACTCGCGAAAATATTGTTACATTATTTCAGGAACTCGGTAAGAATGTAGCTTAAATCTTTGGCTTAAAATATTATTTCTTTGTTATCTTGATTTGTCCATTTCTCGAACTAAATTATTGATAAAAAATTTCAAATGTTCAAAAAAGTTCAACAAATAAGGAAAAATCTGAATAATTGTAAAATATATAAGAACTTAATCTGGAATATATTAACTCAGTGAGATTTTTCAAAGTATTGAAAAGAAATATTTCCGTGATAACTGTATTTATACTCACCAACCAAACATACAATTACGTCAAACACATTTCTAAATTCATTATTGGAGGGAATATAAATTCTTTTCCCGAGTTTAATTTGCCGATTAAAATAATTATAGTCTTCAATATTAAAACAGGAATCAGAACGTCGGTTTAGTAAATGACAAACAACAACCGATCCAACCGCGTTTGCAGCCAACTGCCTGATTGGATCGTCGGCGTCGCCGCGTCGCAGCTCACACATCAGATCAGTGCCACGCGCAGCCAATCAGAGTTAATTTGCTATTTATTGCTTTGATTTGAAAAAGTGACTGTTTTAACCTTTGGGTACTTATTCTAATATTAATTTTTAGTCAATATCTTTATAATTTATAGTTTTTAGCACTTAAAATCAGGATCGATCTAGCAATCACCGCATCATAAATGCTGCTAGTTCTGTCTCCACGACATGGAGAAGCAAACAAGTCACATTACCTCTGTTGTATGGTATATCGAGCCGATTAAAATAATGTCCCTTATCTTGCAAATATAATCTGGCAACTCTCTTGATCTGTATTTACAACTTTGTATAACCAGCGAGTTACGTCAGTTGTTCAATTTTCTTTTTGCTTCCAATAGTTTTATAACATACCTTCAACTAAAATAATACTTTATTTTTTAAACATTCATCAAAACTAGTGGCTCAGAACATAATCGCTGTGCACTTCCATACTCCTCACACCGTCACGAGTGCGGCCGTCCTTGGCCCCGACGCGACGTGACGCAGAAGCTCCAGTGACGTCAGCAACGTCCAACGCGCGGACCTTGGCTGTGGGCCTGGAGTGACTGCCGTAGTGCCTCTACAGTCCAGACAAAACGACGTAAAAAGAATCCATATGTGAACGGAAATGGCGTGCAGTTGCGTTGTAGGCCGGTCGGTCCCTATTTACACAGATATACAGGGTGTTTTTTTTAAAACTTGCTTCTTAGTTTATTCAGAAACAAAAATAAATTTTAGTATTCTGTTTTCTGGAAACGTCTACCAACGCAGGGGGAAGTCAATTTCACAGGAAAACTTTATCCCCCCAACTACCCCCTTCTCACCCCAAACCCTACCTTAAAATTTTCAAATGGCAACATACCCTTTGTGACATATCAAATTAAATAGCACAAAAAAAGAAAAATATTGGTGGAAGAAAAATTAAAATTGCCTCATGCGTTCTCGAGATATTCAGTTTTTAAGGGTGTTTTTCGTTTAACTTCAATTTTTTATCATTCAAAAATTAACACAGACATAAATATGATGTTAGCGGGAAACATCTAATTAATGACAGGGGAATGTGTGGTGGACTCAAAATCAACCCTTATTTCACCCCCTTCCCCCAAATCCTATGTTGACGATAGAGACTTACCCCAAGTGATATATCAAATTAAAGGGTATGACAAAACTAGATTTATTGCAAAAACTAAACTGAGATCAAATACAGAATTTTTGATAACCTCGTATTTTACAATCTGACAATCAATTTAAGTGCAAATTATTTTAAATTCATTCTTCCTGCAAACGAATTATTGCTGGCTAGATAAATCTCTTCGATACCGGATAGCTTCAGAATTTAAAATAATTTGCACTTAAATTGATTGTCAGATTGTAAAATACTAGGATATCAAAAATTCTGTATTGGATCTCAGTTTAGTTTTTGCAATAAATCTAGTTTTTTCACACCCTTTAATTTTATATATCGCTTGGGGTAAGACTCTATCTTCAACAAAGGGGATGGGGGAAGAGGGTGAAATAAGGGTTGATTTTGAGTCCACCACACATTCCCCTGTCATTAATTAGATGTTTCCCGCTAACATCATATTTATGTCTGTGTTAATTTTTGAATGATAAAAAATTGAAGTTAAACGAAAAACACCATTAAAAAGTGAATATCTCGAGAACGCATGAGGCAATTTTAATTTTTCTTCCACCAATATTTTTCTTTTTTTGTGCTATTTAATTTGATATGTCACAAAGGGTATGTTGCCATTTGAAAATTTTAAGTTAGGGGTTGGGGTGAGAAGGGGGTAGTTGGGGGGATAAAGTTTTCCTGTGAAATTGACTTCCCCCTGCGTTGGTAGACGTTTCCAGAAAACAGAATACTAAAATTTATTTTTGTTTCTGAATAAATTAAGAATCAAGTTTAAAAAAAATACACCCTGTATGTTCAGAAATAGATAGATACACAGATGTAAAATATTGAGTAAATGGTAAAATGTTTCTTGCACACGAGTTGTTTATTTTTAAAGATTGAATATTTGTGGTTATAATTTGTGGTTAAAATGTGTGGATCTAATTTGTGGTTATAATGTGACCATCCCGGGGGATATTTTGTGTTTCTACAAACGTCAGCGCCGCAGGAGACGACGGAATGTCAGTGCGTGATCTGCCTGCGGAGGACATTACTTCTGTTTAAAAACTGTGGTTCTCAAAATGTTGAGGTCGAAAGCTATTAAAAATATGTCGATAAAAAGAATATTTGGAAGTAACATGAAGAAAACAACAAGATGGAAACCATCTTGAAGGTATTTGAGAGATTAAAGAATAAATTATACTTGTTGTTCAGACTTCGTTTCCATTCTCAATTTTTGCCAATAGCGATCCAATATTAGCTGGCGTCTGCATGGAACATTCGTTGCCAAAAATTGTTACTTTGAGGCATTGTTTACTTGAGCAAATAAATGTTCTACATTTTTCATAGAAATATCTCTGTATTTGTTTCATATATTTTAAAGTTTTGAATGTTTTCAGGATTTTCATATTAGTTGACAAGAAAATTCTAACTGAAAATAATAGAATACCCCCATAGCAGCATACCTGATGCTCACCGAATTATAATTGCTTAAATAAATAGTTAAAATAAAGCCTCTCATTATTGTGTAATATCTACATAGTATGTCCTCAGAATTTATTTTCCATAGGAAAAACATAGAAAGTGCTCGTAAGATTGCTGGATATAAATGGAAATACCCCCGTTGCAGCAGACCTGCATACTCAGCGAATTTCAAATGCAAAAGAACATATTTCAGTCTAAGATAGTGAGATTTAACATGTTTTTGTAAACTCCATAAGAATAACATGGAGAATGAGTATGAAGGTTTGCTGCAACAGGTCCGTTAAAACTGGGTGATTTTAATTCAATATTTCGTAGACCTGAACTAGGAGAAACCATTTACCAACTTTTATCAAGATATGTAAAAAAATAAGGAAGTTATAGAATTGTTTTAATTCCCATAAGGATAACATGTGGAATGAGTATGCAGGTTTGCTGCCACAAAAATGGAAATTTCGGGGGTTTTAGACTAAAATACATTAGATCTTATCTAGATGAAGCCACAAACCAAGTTTTATTAAGATATGTTGAGAAATAAGCGAGATATAGAATTTTACTTATTTCCCATAAGGTTAACATTGGGACAACGTACTGTGTTTACCACTTACAATATCTCGGTAACCAATGGACATGGAGCAATGATTCAAAATACTAAATTGTTTGTTTTTTTCGAGCTGAATGCAATGGTGCTAACTAAAATTGGATTATTTTTATTTTTACATGTGAAAACCCCAAAACCCCGTTTTTGAGGGGTCTATCCCCCTTTACCCCCCTTTCAGTGGTCCGTTCAGGCTGGCTTTCGAACTAGTCAAAATTCTTTCTTTAACATTTTCAATTTTAAATACTAGTCTTCCAAAATATTTTTAAAATGATTTCAAATTTTTATCTCAAGTTAGCATGCGGAGCTCACGCTCTGCTTCACTCACATTGCGAATGCCACAACATAGGACTGCAGTGTATGACAGAGCATTTGTTGTGACTGCCTGTCGCCTTTGGAATAATCTTCCCTATTCCATTAAATCCCTTGATAGTCGTCGTCGGTTCGTGGCAGCATTGAAAAATTTGCTTTTCGAGCGGATGTCCTTGGCCGGCGTGTCCTAGGTGGTTGTCTTGGGCGGGGTTGCTGACAGATGAGTAATTGTTGGTGTGAATGGGTTAAATTGTTTTTTATTTTTGTAATTTAAATGAAAGTATTACAGTTTTTTTATCTTATAGGCTGGTTAATATATTTTTAAGGTCTTATTTTGTATTATATTATATTTCTTGCTAAGCAGGTTAAGTGTAAGAAAGGGCCATGTGGCCCTAACTTTGCCCGTTAAAATAAAAAATTTTTCATTTCATTTCATATATATATATATAAATAAAATATCTGGGGACCGAGCTTCGCTCGGGGGAAAGCAGTAACGTTTTTAAATATACATGTTCATATTGCTCCCACAATTGCAATTAGCTTTGTAATTTTATTTACTGAAGTTAAAATTTTGTTCAGTTATTGAATTTATTCGGTCTTTGTTTTCTAATCGATGCTCTCATTGCTCGTTTCAGTGGCCAAACGCTGTGACGCACGTTGTTGTATATCTCAACGGTGTTTTTATAAATTGCTCGACACTACCATTCATTAACAGATTACAAAAAAACAGAAAATTTAAATTATACGATCTTACTTCACAAATAATAATAACAATAATAATTTCACAAATGATAATACATTTTCTGAGTATCTAAATTTTGAAGTGCAAACTGAAGTTTGAGGTGGATTGAGTTGAATAATATCATGTTTTTTTTTTCTAATATGAACTTTGACAACATAAAATAAACTTTTTCTTTGTAGATCTTTGAGAATTTGTTTATCTCTATTTCATAAATTGTATTTGCAAACTTTAAGAATCATTAAACTGATTTAAGTTTCGTAAATCTTAAGCATAAAACACCTTTATGTAAATAAATACATGATGTTGATTTCAAATTATTTATTTCTAATTAACCTAAACAGCTGCCTGTTTGGGATGTTTAGAGGGGGATAATACTCCATGAGCAATCTGTACTCAATTGTATTACATCTGTTCTATTCGACTCTACTGGCAACGTGCTATACAAATTTTAAGAGGCTTTGTCATGAACAGCTGGATGAATCTTTTGTTTACTTTTTCGTTGTCATTGGCTCATATGACCCCATGTTAAAAATTATCAACTTAATCTTTCTAAACAATTTGCGTTTCTACAGCAAATTCAACCACGTAGGTGAACTTAAAAATAAAAACTACACCTACATGCAAAATTTTATCAAAATCGTTAGAGCCGTTTTCGAGATAGGATTTATATATCCATTGCTCATTTAAAGTAATAGGACCCCATGTTAAAAATTATCAACTTAAAATTGAATTTTTCTAAAAAATTTGCGTTTCTACAGCAAATTCAACCACGTAGGTGTACTTAAAAATAAAAACTACACCTGCATGCAAAATTTTATCAAAATCGTTAGAGCCGTTTTCGAGATAGGATTTATATATATTCATTGCTCATTTAAAGTAATAGGATACATAAATACCCCCGTTGCAGCAGACCTGCATACTCAGCGAATTTCAATTGCAAAGTACATATTTCAATCCAATATAGCGAGATTTGACACGTTTTTAAGCTCCATAAGAATAACATGGGAAATGAGTATGCAGGTTTACTGCAACAGGTGTTTTAAAAACTGGGTGGTTTTAATTCAATGTTCAGTAGATCTGAACTAGAAGAAGCCATACACCAAGTTTTATAGATATGTTAAGAAATAAGGAAGATATTGCATTTTTTATTTCCCATAGGGATAACATGGGGAAATGAGTATACAGGTTTGCTGCCACAGGTGTTTTAAAAACTGGGTGGTTTTAATTCAATGTTCAGTAGATCTGAACTAGAAGAAGCCATACACCAAGTTTTATAGATATGTTAAGAAATAAGGAAGATATTGCATTTTTTATTTCCCATAGGGATAACATGGGGAAATGAGTATACAGGTTTGCTGCCATAAAAACGGTAATATCCGGGATTTTATACTCAAATACATTAGATCTCATCTATATGAAGCCACAAACCAAGTTTCATTAAGATATGTTGAGAATAAGAGAGATATAGAATTTTACTTATTCCCCATAAGGTTAACATTGGGACAACGTACTGTGTTTACCACTTTCAGTATCTCGGTAACCAATGGACATAGAGCAATGATTCAAAATACTAAATTGTTTGTTTTTCGAGCTGAATTCATTGGTGCTCACCAAAATTCGATAAATTTTATTTTTCTATATAAAAACTCGAAAACCCCATTTTTGGGGGGTTTACCCCGCTTTACCCCCCCTTCCGGTGGTCCGATCAGACTGGTTCACGAACTCGTCCGAATAATTACTACTTTACACGCCTGTGCCAAATTTCATTCCGGTCGGACCATTTTTGCGAGCGCTATCGTGCTAACAGACACATATATATTTCTATCTATTCATATATATCTAGACATTTGAACGAATGGTGTTTTTTGCTTCTGGGGGCCCCAAAACGAAAAGTTATGATGGTCCCGCACTTAGGTCTTACCATGAGACCTACGGTAATAGCTTCTTCCCTGTAGGGGAAATTCGCTAAAATGGAATATTTCAACTAGATAAAGCCAATACCAAGTTTTAATAGAACTATAGAACTTACGAGTATGTTGGCAAATAATAAAGAAAGATTTATATTTTTCATTAAAATTTTTGTAAGAACCTGGGAACCGAGCCTTGCCAGGAGGTAAACAGTAACATATTTAAACATACAATCTCGTAATGACTCCCTTACCAGTGTCAAGATAATTAACTTTGTTGTTTTTATTCATTCAGGTTTCTATTTTATTCAATAATTTATTCTACCTTTTTTCTAACCAATGATTTCGCTGCTCGTTACTTTCAGTATTCAAGCGTTGTGACACCGTGGTCGTTTTTTAGCTAAACCGAATGGCGTTAACTAAAAATTTAATATTTTAAATTTTTACTGCGAAGCGTCAAAACATATTGTTATAAAGGCTCGTTTGAAATAAATTATGCTGGAAAAAAATTAAGCATACCTAATTTTCTTGATCAGTTAAACATGTAACTACAGTTAACATTATATCATCGAAAACATGCATTGCTAAGGAACAGGAAGAAGGGAACTGAGATTTAACATAACCAAATCCCACTGTAGATATTGTGAGCAGCAGCGAACAACTGAAGCGTTGTTGTGACGTCTGAACTGCGCGGCGGAGAAGGAAGTCCACTTACTTGGAAAATTACTCCGACTTCTGCATTGGCTCCAGGATTCAGGACACAGATTTACAACATGTACATACCAACATATACTAAGAGACGATGACTTCATTAATAAATTTAGTGGTTTTAGCACCACAAAATTAATTCTGAATTCCGTAACGAACTACATAACATAAATAAAGCATTTCTGAAATATTTATACATTCATAACGTTAAGATCTCTCTTTAAATTCTATCTGCACCTGGGGGCGGCAAGGGACGTTGGAAAGAGCTGTTTCCATTGTTAAATCCATATGGAGCTGATCGACATCCCAAAAAGTTTATAGACGTGGTCGTCATAATATGTCCTTAGTTTTATATATCTAAATTACAGCTGATCTTACTTCTACTCCTTGGACTGTAAAATTTTAGTATTCATAGCTGTTTACAATTCAGTATTTGAATGTTTTTATCCTTATAAAATGTAAACATTGAAGCTAAGGACGTTCATGGGGGGTAGCCCGAGGCGATTTTAAGGAAGTGAAAGGCCTATAACCTTTTCTGATATAGTGGCTCTATTCCTGCAAAATTTCAGCTCAGTTGGTCCAGTATTTTTCACATGGTTGAAAGACAGATTTTCACACAAACATCCATACTTTCACATTTATAATATTGGTAGGAAGTAGGATAGGATGGGATTATATATACAACCCAAAACGGTAGATTGACTGACCGACTCACTGATTACAGTTTCTCAAAAACTGTAAGACTGGGTCATGATACTTTATTTTCTTTTCTTTCTTTTTTTAAAAAAAGGGTAGCGGCCTCTTTTTACCTTGCATTTGCCCCCCACAAATATACTTGGCACAAATATACTTTATAGGCTCTAGATGCGAATACTAAGCGAATATGTTAAAACATTTTCTCTCGAAAGGCTAAAATAAGGTCAATTATAAAATTCAAAATAAAGGCTTTGATTAAATAAAAGTTATGGATGGAAAAAACGAATATTTTCAAGAGACGAAATGATAGAAGTTTCACCTACTAAAAGAATAAACATTACAAAACTTCCACGGCTATCTACTACACCGTATACGACTTAGGCTTCTCGTGTTTAACGGTCAGCCTACTTAATCTATCTAGAATCATGAAACTCTGCTTGGACATTTGATTCCGTCAATCCGTTATTTTAATTAAGGTTCCACTTCTAGAATTGGGGTTTTCAGAATTAAAAATGTTAAAAGGGTTTGCGTGCTGGCCGATAGCGATTCAGGCTAAGTTGAAAATAAACTATTTATACCAAACAGCGAGACTATATCTATCTGCTAAACGATTAATCCAATCCTTGTGATTGATAAACATTTTGGGGAATTATGTTTCCTCATTTTTGGCCAAAACCTTCTCTTTTTATTTTATTTTACAGTTTTTGGTTTATTTTATAAATATACTATACTCAATTCCACATTCACCTTTCATTATGGAATTTACATAAGCCCTGTGTTTGAAATGGCAATTTAGGTTGTACTAGCCATATGAAATAATAATCAGCTGATGATTTTATCATCACAAGATATGGCTTTAGTAAACAAATATTCACTCAGCAAAGGTAATAGAATAGCTACCTCCCATATATGGACTGTACTGAAGGGTGAATGTAGAACTGAGTATACATTGATTGTTGAATATACTCCATTGTTGATTGTTATTAAATATACTACATAGGTGTTGATGTTAGGTCTCGAGTTTGCCCCTTGCACAATTTATTGTCGTATACATTAGTTATATTTCATATGGATAATATTCTCATGAGTCAAATTGGCCGACAGGATTTGGGCGAGAGCGTGTTGCGATGAAAGCTGTTGGTTCAAACCACTGGTTATTTTTTATTCAAACTAATAGAAACCCATTTTCATAAATTCAACTATTAATTAACAAGGAACTATAACAATAAACTGCTAAATTAGAATTTGTTGGCACATAGTATCCAATTCATACAATTTTAAGGAAAAATAAAAGGAAACTCTTCACTTTCTTATTTCAATCTAGGGTGGAATCACTGTCTGCAACCTCAAGATGTTAAATGCTCAAGAGCTGATAATTTCAGATAAATTATTAAAATTAATCAGTCTATTTGGTAATTTGCAAAAATTACACAATACACATAACGTATTGTGTTACCCTTTCAGCGGGCGAAGCCGCTAGTTATTTTATTTAAGTTAACAAACAAAATAAAACTTTGTTGTGCTTAGAATCCTGTTCGTTATCTAAATATACACTATACATGCATAGCGACAACCCTGTAGACTGATTCGATGTTTTCAGAAATGAATAAGAATCCTGTAATGTGCTTGTGCGAGGATTTAATCTCTAGTCCCTGACTTTGAGCTCGTATGAAGCATTCTTGACATGAAAGAAAGAGACAGAATCTCTTACTCCCTTCAGTACTCGTGCGTTGACGACATGAGGCAATAATTGATTACCGGGAACAAAGAAATCCAAGTGGCACCGTCCACTCTACAAATAAAGACAGGTCGATTAGAAAAATCTGGAGCTAAGTAGAAAGGATCATGCTTTTAAAAAATATAGACATTAATAATATTCGAGAGTCACGAAATGGGGCTTTTGTGACGAGCTGTGAACAATACTTTTCATCACGATGCAAATAAGTAACAAAACTTCAAAAAAATCATCCAACATTTCATAATTTTGTCATTTTTCTATAAGCAAACACAATACGGCTGAACCGTCCATTTTGATTTAAAGTCAGCTGGTTGAACTGTCAAAATATAGGAATTTCGTGTGTTTGGGTACGACCATCGATGTAAATAAGTACACTGGATTGGTAACTCAGACCCCGCAACGCGAGCCGCCAGCAGTGGTTGCGTTAAGATTTTGAAGGGGCGTTGGGGGAACGCATTTTTTGCCGGCCAAGCGGTACTGACCTTCTAGTTAAATATTAATTGTAATTTCTTAATAGTTATAGCAATACATCTATTACTAGAGGCTTGAAGGGGCTAATAGCCCCTAAACATAATCCTTCTTAACATAGTTCAAAATACTTTCTTAGAAAATAGGTTTTTGGATCCACAAAATTATGATTATTTCTAGCATTTGGTTTTAATTAAACAAATCAGACCTTTTAATATCCTAATGGTTTCTAAATGACAGCTATTTTACGTTATTTCTCATTTTATGGTAAGCTTAAAGCAATTTCAGTATTTTCCCCGAGTACCTGAGATGGAGACCTTCGGTTTCAGTCCCCCCCCCCCAATCATCCTTCGATCTTCCAAACGCCCACAATTTCTTCGCAAAAATTTCGCTTACGTAATTATATATATATGTATAGATCATTTGGTATTAAATCTGCATCGTTATAACATAAAATAAACAAACGTACTTATCTTTCTATAATTTTAAATTATGAAAAACTCAAACCCTTACTTATTATGAAATAGAAAATCTTAAATTTAAAATATTTTTGTTATAGTACATTGAACGTGCATAGTTAGCTGCATTTTGAAACAAATCCCACATGTCAACATCTACCATATGGCTTTGAATCAAGCATTAGCACCACATGTTTAATGTAAACAAAGCAGACGTTTTTCAATCCCAATGCATTTTAAATGGAAGATATTTTTTGTTATTTCTCATTTTCTGGTAGATTTGGACATAATCTGATATTTTTCCCGACCCCCTGGGACCAAGACCTTTCATTTGAGCCCTCCCCCATCATCCTGCGGGCTGTCAAACTCTCACAATTTTGATTGAAAAAATCGCTTACAGAATTAATAATATAGAAGATAGATACAACTCTGTGGCACAGCTGTTTTAATTTCAAAAGATGTAAACAAATTAAACCCCATGTTGTTTTAATGGGAAAAGTTTTATTCTGTTGCGAATTTATGGTAAAAAAATAAGAAAAATGAATAGTTTTCCCTCAAAATTCACGTCAAGACCTTTAAAATAAGACCCCTCCCATCCTTCTACGGCCATCCAGTCACTCACAATTTCTTTACAAAAATTTGACTTACGGAATTATATATATAGATAGCAAGCTTTACCCGTAAAAATGCTCCCAAATCCGTGCGGTTTCGATACGGTTAAAACAATACAGTTTCGCACTTTTCCCCCAACGCCCCTTCAATTCGGCCGGCTGCAACCCCAACGCACAGCTGTGTTGGCTCGGAAATCACTACACGAGCCTTACGGGGAGCTCGCTATCCAGTTGTATTTATTTACGTCGATGGGTACGACTAGCTGTTTCAACTGGTCTTATGGGGAAATTAATTGATTTAAAAGCGATTTTTTTTTAAAAGCAAACGCGAATAAAGGCCCCTTTTGACCCATTTCATCTCATCATTAAATATTAGGTATTTGATTTTTTGTGAACTAGGATTAAGAACGTTCAATAAACTAAACTTATTGTTATAAACCATTTATCTTTATTAAGTTTAAATCAAATAAGAACTAGGTAATTCAACTTGCCGTTGGTAAAGAATCCCACTCTCATATCAAAGTTTTAAGATAACTTATAAATAAAAAGAATAAAGATTAGCTAATAATAAATCTGATCGCACTTGGTCCATTTCGACTTTTAATATTAATCAGCTGTTTCTAATTATTAATCAGCTGATTATTTTGATTAAGCTTTCCCCCTTTTCTTTATTTGTATTATGAATTCAGTTCATCATAACCCATTATCATGTAAAATAATTAATTAACATAAATACGAGGTACAGTCAAAAAGTTCCCGGAATGAATTTTTGTAGACTTTTAGCGCGGTAGCCAGCGGGAAATTCGCCTTGCAGTAGTTGGTACGACTCCTGGGGAGGGCATATCGGTTATGGGGGTATAGCTGACTTGCCGTAGAGCAGCATTGGAAAGCGCTTTTTGTGTACCTGCATGTCCAATATGTCGGATTTGTTTGTTAAGTGAACAAATTCGATGCATGTTCAAATGATCATGAAGGAACACTTCCATGTGATAAATTTACCTGAAATGCAATTCCATCGATCGTTAATTTCCGAGTTTCATGCACAACTTGTCGTACTTGCTCAATGTTTTCGTCATTAACTGATGTTTGAAGGTCGTCCACTACGAGGGTCATCCTCAATGCTTTCACTGCCTTCACGGAACCATTTGTGACACTCATAAACTTGACTTTTCTTCATCGCCTAGCTTGAATTAACAACTCAAGAGTCTCACTGTGTGATTTTTAAGTTAAATACAGAACTTAATGTTCGCGCGCTGGTCATGAAATACCATTTTTCAAAATTCGACAATGTAGACTTGCAGGAACACGAAAAGGGCTTTCCAGTGCTGCACTACGGAAAGTTAGCTATACCTAGGCCTGCCATATTTTCAAGTGGTCAATCCGGGACAACTAACCAAGGATGCTCCAGTGTGTGACACACCGGGTGGTTTGGGGGGCATGGAAGGTGAGCCTCCCCCGGAAATTTTTGGAAATTTTAGAGGAAAAGGGTTAATTATAGTTAATTTTTGCAGCAAAATTTAACTTCAAGCTGGCCTATTTTGTGTCCAGATTATTGAGTCAAACTAATACGTTTTTAGGTAGGCCTCAATATAGGTAGGCTACTGAGGTAAAATTTACTTTTGAACAAACTTATCATCTGGTAAAAATTTATAAAAGTTTTAGAGTAAAATTGTGAATTTTAATGATTTGAAAAAAATTATTGTTATTTTTTGTGTTGTGACAATGCAATTTTTACCATGGTAAAGTGTGATAATAATTCATTACATAAAACACTAAGAAATTATCGGATCTCATGTTGTCTTTCGGTTTATATGATACAGTTTATTCTTACACTCGAGAATTCAATGGATCCAAAACACTCATTGATAATGTTTTTTGCAATCTAAATCCTAACATCCTAAGTACAGAGGTCGTTATATCAGGGATATCTGATCACCATGCCCAGGTATCTGAAGTTAAGATTTCTGAATCCAACATTCCACCTAATTTTGTATTTAATAGGTCTTTTTCCGAAGATAATGTAAGAATCTTTAGATATCTCCTTGAAAAGAACAATTGGAACGACGTATTCTTTATGACCGATGTTAATGATAAGGTTGATGCATTTCTATCTTCTGTAAATTATTGCTTCAATGAGGCGTTTCCCATTAAGAAATCAAAGGTTTGTTCCAGAAAATATTTCACAAAAGTCAAGCTGGATCCATCTGTCCTCAGGCTTCGAGAAAAAATGATTGAATTATACTTCTTATCCAAAGATCTAGGCCCCACTCATCCCTTAAGAATATCTTACCTTTCATTAAAAACCCAGTTCCGGTCCAAAGTTAAAACAGTTAAGGCAGAGCAAGTTGTCAATCATATCGATTCAGCAGGTTGTAAATCAAAGGCGGTTTGGAATATCATTAATGAAGTCATCCCAAATAAAAAACAAAAGTCCTTTGTGCAGTTAACAATTGAGAATGATGAGGGGAATGTTTTGTACTCTCCCAGCGAAGTAGCTAATGAATTTAACGTATTCTTCTCTAACATTGGCAAAAGGTCTTCCGATAATGTCCCTGCTGCTTTAAATGACACTATATATCTACCTAGAGTTCTTTCAACATTGTTTTTAAGGCCCACAGATGAGAATGAGGTGTTAGAGGTCGTGGGATCCCTGAAATGCTGTGACTCGGCCGGAAGGGATGGTGTTTCCTCAAGGTTATTAAAATGTGTGGGAGATATTCTTGCTAGTCCGCTTGCTCATATTGCCAATTCCTCTTTTGAACAGGGGGTATTCCCTGAGTCCCTAAAGCAAGCTGTAGTCAAGCCTTTATTCAAGAAGGGGGAGGCTGCTGATAGGAATAACTATCGCCCCATATCAATAACATCCACATTCTCAAAGATACTCGAAAAAATTTTTCTCAACAGACTGTTTCCATTCTTGGCTTTCAATGATGTTCTTTTTAAAAATCAATTTGGCTTCCAGAAAGATATCTCCACAGTCAATGCTATGTTCAGTTTCATTTCAAATGTTTCAAGAGCCTTAGATGATCATAAATATGTTTTCGGCCTTTTTCTTGATTTAAGTAAGGCTTTTGACATGGTGAATCATGGTTTACTTTTGGAAAAAATGGAATGTTTAGGTATTAGAGGTATTCCCTTGAATTGGATTTCGTCGTTTGTCTTGAACAGGAAGCAGGCAGTCAAGGTAAATTACGTTGACAATAAGGGCTGTATAAGGTTTCATGAATCTAGTGAAGTAGCTGTTAGTTCCGGTGTCCCTCAAGGGTCGGTCCTTGGACCGATTCTTTTTTTAATATTCATTAATGACATTGCCAGCAAGGTCCCAAGTTCAGATCTTTGTTTGTTTGCGGACGATACTTCCCTGTGTATCAATGATCACACCATAACTGGTACTGAAATGAAGGCTTTCATTCATAGTAGTCTTTTACTGCAGTGGCTGGAGGATAACAATCTTTCTGTAAATACTGGAAAATCTAAACTCATTGATTTCAAACTTAGGGATGAGGGTAGTAGATCATCGACCATCATCATTGGGGATACTGAGATAGATTCTTGTGATCAAACCAACTTCTTGGGCCTAATAATCGATTCTCGACTTAACTTCTCAAAGCACATTGATAAGGTTGCAAGCAAAATGAATAGCGGAATTTTCACTATTCGCAGGCTAGCTTTGTTTTCTGATAGGAAAGTTCTTCTCACTGCCTATTTCGCTTGTGTGTATCCTCATATGTGTTATGGTGTACCAATCTGGGGAGCCGAAACTGTCAGAACGAAGAGGATATTCATATTACAGAAGAAAGCTTTAAGACTCATTTTTGGTTTGGGGAGGGTTGAAACTTGCAAGGGTGTTTTTTCTGGTAATAATCTGTTGACGTTTCCTTGCATTTATATTTTCGAATGCCTCTCATTTCTTGTTAAAAATAAACATCTTTTCCAGTCTAATCTCTCATCTATGTATGAATTTAGAAGGCGAGATCTCCTAACTATTCCCCAACACAACACCTCTTTTTTCGAAAACCAAACTTTTTATTCTGGAATCAAATTATTCAACGCCAACGCCCTCCCATCCCACCTAAGATCTTTTACTGATCCGGTCACCTTTAAAAGGCTTCTGAGGACCTTTTTGATTAGGAAAGAGTTTTACAGTGTATCTGATTATTTAAATGATACAAGTTAGTTTTAGTTACCGCATTTATCTTTTCTTTATATTCTATTGTACTAATTCTTTGTATTTAATGTTCTGTGAACATTTATTTTGTGACGTTTGTTAATGCTGTTTACAGTCGGATGACAATAAATGATTGATTGATTGATTGAACAAAACTTAACAATTAATTTATTTTACTTCAAAGAGAAATACCAATGTTTTTTATGCGAATGAAATACTACTTAAAAACAAAAGTACATATATTATATAAGAATTTTTTCTTCTTTCTTCGTTTGCCGCAGCAAACTTGTTAAACTACAGGTTTAGTTCATTATTTAATAATATATTACGCAATTTAAAAACTGACCGGGACATCAGGAAAACTGTCTGGGACACCGGGACAAGAGCAAAATACCGGGACTGTTCCGGTCAAACCGGGACGTATGGCAGCCCTAGCTATACCCCCACTACCGATATGCCCTCCCCAGGAGTCATACCAACTAATGCAAGTCGAATTTCCTTCTGGCGATCGCGCTAAATGTCTACAAAAATTCATTCCGGGAACTTTTTGACTGTACCTCGTATATATGTTATTTTTAATATTTAATGGATTACGATATTGGATTCATAATAAAAATAAGGAAAAGGGGATTAGCTTACTAATGGTTAACGGATGATTGACTAGAAACATCTGTTTAACAGTTGAAAGGTAATTTAAAATCAAATTAGCTGTTTTAAATGAAATATTTGTCTGCCAAACAGCTTTTTCGCTGCCAATATGCTGTTTCCACTTTATCAGCTGGTTAGTACTTATCAGCTGTTTTCCATTTTTTTAATTTTTATGAAAAATCCCGTATATTCTAACCAGTGAGATGTTACCTTTACTACTGGGGTTCGCGCACAATAGTAAACCAGCGACACCGTTGATTTTGTCAGGTTGGCAGCGCCAAGGAAAATCAATTCCGTTCTTTGAACTACTCCCCCAAAAAGAACAACTCGGTCAAGTGACTTATATGGAATTAAACGATTTATTCACACATTACATTTTTTACTCAACACCAATGTAAATACAATACCACTCTGTCATAAATAACAAAACATTCTACATAAACGTCGAAATCGAACTAACTACGAACAAACTAACCTTTTGAGAACAAAAGAACCGACTAACTGATCCAAACGATTTGTCGTTCCTGTTCCCTAAAGATTGAATTCCCTTACAGAGTCGTTCAAAGAACGGAATTTATTCCCCTTGGCGCTGCCAACCTGACAAAATCAACGGTGTCGTGATTTCGTCCAAAATCGCATTGCCGCGCAAACTCCAGTAGTAAAGGTAACATCTCAATGGGTACGGCAATATTTTGTTTTGGTACAGAAATAGTATATTACGTTACTAGGCCGGGAAGTACTGTTTTGCCGTATGAGCTTGATAGTTCCCGCGCGAGTGCGGGATTTTCATGCGAGAACGGCAAAACTTAACGTACGATATTTTCATCACATACTACGCAGAAAAAACGTACCTTCAATCACAACATAAACCTTGCATAAACATACGTTTCTCAAACCTTCAAACCTAACCTAACAAACTGGAAAAACATTTGCTACGGATGCAGTGCTGCCACTACATTCCTCTGAAAAGAAGCATTAAACCACCAATAAACAAGCGAAAAACGTCGGTTTGCTGCAAATCAGCCGATTGTTTACTTCCGCACTTTCCTGCCTAGGCCGAAAAAGAGCTTATCCGGCCTAGGCCGGCAATGGGTAACTTTCGAGCCAACAAAAAGGAGCTGAAAACAGATGTTTCTGTGTCAGTATGATGAAAAATTTTTTTTGGGGTACGGAAATGCAATGTTTGGGTACCGAAAAATCAGCTGACCATTATTTGTTTTGATGTAAGGAAATCATGGGTTTTCTTAGATCTCAGCTGTACGGTAACGGACAATTTTCGTATATAGTATGATGACAAATTCTATTTATCATTATGTAATCATCACCACTCTTTATACAATAATTTAAATTTAATGAAAAATCAATAAAAGTAATTTAATGAGAGGATTTTAATGCTTGTAAGATTTATATTTAACATTTATAGGATCAAATCAAATAGAATGCTATTTCCAGAGACATGTTTTATATATAATATATTTGTATGGTCATAAGAATGAAAAATCATATTTAAAAGTTAAATGACGGTTCAGTTAGTTGTAATAAATACTAAGTGGTGTATTGTGACGTAGATCCCCTCAGGAAAGTCGCGCATTAAAACTCAATCTCTGGAGTCAACTTTACATAACTAAAATTAAAACTTGTCATAAACTTTTATATAATGTCTTTTCTATCATAGAAAACGGAAATTACAATGAAGTGCCGAACTTTGGAGATATTTTTTTTCATGCTATTTTAGTAAGCTGGGAACATACTATACTATTCATTCCTTCATTGAATGAAGAACATATTTCAAAAATTGACAGTGGTGATGTTGGCACCAGTGGCGATGACGTCACTATGAATGGAAATGAAAGTGGCCGTGGAAATGGCAATGCAGGGAACCCCTCTAAGGACAAATGCAGTTCAGCGTCACCAATACAGGATAGCCACTCTCTGAAAACTGATGTTATGACGGTGGATAAAAGCTACCAAGAAGATCAATCTTCAAAATCCCTTGAAATTGCAGCCTTAGAAGGAAATGGGGCTGAATCTACACAAATCAAAGATTTTGAAAGATATAATGTCAAAAATAACTCAGAAATAGGGTGGAACGAAGTGGTACGAGGACGTGGCAAGCGGGGAAATTTTCCTAAGGCGATTGGCCCACCTGAAAATAAAACAACTGGTTCGGGAGCTGCGAATACGCAACCTAAGCGGGAAGAACCTGCAACGTAATGGAAACGCAAATCGCCATTTTGGGAATGCTCAAGCTAAGCGTCCTCTTGTGAATAAATCATCCAGGGAAATAGTAGTAGGCTCTGGAAATAATAGTAGTGATTTATGCGGAACCAATTGTCCTAGCGGCTTGTGTCAGTTTTTTTTCATTCTTAAGATACACAACTGGCTTTATAAAAAGCAGATGCAAAATAGAAGATTTTTATTTTAATACTATGTTTTACATAAAAAACAATGTAGTAGTTAAAAAAAATGCCAATCTTAATTCATCTTTTTGCTTTGGAGAAATAATTCTGGCATAAACTTGACTGGACGATAATTTACAACATAGACATTTTATTTTTATGTGTGAAATATTAATTAAATATGGCTATATTAACTGCTTACGGCATTTCTTGCCTTCTAAATTAGCTGTTAATAAAACTGCAAATAGTGGTATCAGTCAACTTTTCATAGAATGCAAATCAATAACTTTACCGTACATTCAGTATCTTTTAAGTTTCGAAACCAGCTTTTTAAGCACTTATAATTTCAAAGCTCGCAATCGTACGACGACTTTAGTGTACAAGTTCATCTTCCAAGCGGATGTGTACAAATAAATTAATAAGTATTCAGCTGTGCTCACTACAACCTAATAGCTTAAACTTGACAACATTTGTAAAAAAATGTTTTTGGAATCAAATCCAAGGTACCATTTTCATTACTATTTCTATAACCATAGTAAGCTCCTTTACTGCACTAACTTCAAAACTGTAGACTAAAGATTTTTTTAGAGGACCACAAATGCCTAATTCGTACTTAATACACTGCTTAGCAACTATATAAACCAAGCCTGGCTGGACTGAAACCTTGAACTTAAGTAAATAAAAGGTAGAAATAAAGAGAGAAACACCTTCTTTAATTTTTCCAACCAACCAAACAGTCCAGCAAAGCATGGTGTTTCATACTGCAAGCAGTGAGAAGAGTCCAGCCGGCCATGGTGTTTCATACTGCAAGCAGTGTGGAGTCCAGCCCGGCATTGCGTTTCATACGTAAAAGCTGTGTATCCATGACGTCACTGGTTCTGACGTCATGAGCACAAGTACTGCCGTACGGGTAAAACATACTGCTTCAGAACTGGTGTTTTACCATGTCCGGCTTTTTCTCTCAATGTACCCAACTTATTATATTATCAAAATGTATACAGTTCGTTGACATTTCTTGAATGTATTCAATTTGTAATTGAAATTAATAAACTCATATAATATGTGACACACAAACAGGTTTCCAACAAGCAGGAGTTTTTCAACAAGCAGGAAGTTTATGCCTATTGCTTTTAGTTTGTTATAGAACAAAAAACTATCGTATCATAGTTGGTTTGGTTAAATGATTGCAAAACTTAATGTTGTACATGTTATCAATAAGAATAAGCGCTTTGTGGGCGTTGTCCTTCCTTCTATAACAATGAGACGAGCTTCAAGTTCCAAGACACATTTATGTATCTAATCTCCGATGGCCCTTTGAGAATTGTGGCCTCTGGTGCGAATGTAATCACAGCACAGCAGTGTCCAATTATGGCTATTAAATGATTAAACAAAAAAAAGCATGGGACGAATGCAGTTTTTCAACAAGTTTGAGTTGTTAAAATTAAAAAAATATGTAGGCAACATCGTACTTATTAATACCCCCGTTGCAGCAGACCTGCATACTCAGCGAATTTCAAATGCAAAACAACATATTTCAATCCAACATAGCGAGATTTGACATGTTTTGGTAAGCTCCATAAGAATAACATGGGGAATGAGTATGCATGTTTGCTGCTACAGGTATATAAAAACTGGGTGGTTTTAACTCAATATTTAGTAGATCTGAACTAGAAGAAGCTATTTACCAAGTTTTATCAAGATATGTTGAAAATTAACGGAGATATAGAATTTTACTTATTTCCCATAAGATTAACATTGGGACAACTACTGTGTTTACCAATTTCAATATCTCGGTAACTAATGGACATAGAGCGGTGATTCAAAATACTAAATTGTTTGTTTTTTTTAGCTGAATTCAATTGTGCCAACAAAAATTCGTTAAATTTTATTTTTCTATGTAAAAAACTCAAAAAACCCATTTTTGGGGGGTTTAACCCCCTCTACCCCCCCTTCCGGTGATCCGATCGGGCTGGTTCACGAACTCGTCCGAGTGATTACCACTTTACACGTCTGTACCAATTTTCATTAAGATTGGACCATTTTTACGGCCGCTATCGTGCTAACAGACACATATATATAGTTATATATATATATATATATATATATATATATATATATATAAATTCGAACGAATGGTGTTTTTTGCTTCTGGTGGCCCCAAAACGAAAATTTATCATGGTCTCGGGCTTAGGTCTTACCATGAGACCTACGGTAATAGCTTCCTCCTTATAGGGGAAATTCGCTAAAATGATTATAAATAAAAAAATTAAAATTATTTTGAATATGGAATTGTTTTTACTCGCATATCGGGTTACTCATCATTTTAAAATGCTTTTTTTTAGAAGTCAGTGATCATATCTACCGGTTCTTTTCAGGTTTTACAAATATTTATTATAAATAACGCCATAAAATTGACCCGACCCCGGTATTGTTAATAATCGTTAAGTAAGTCAACAAATAAATCATAATCTTAATTTAAATAACCGTAAACGGCTTTGTAATACGTCAAAGGTTGTTAAAATGTGTGTTTCAGTTAAATATCAATACTTTTTTTATAAAATGTACATAAAATGATACAGTTTGATTAAAAACACGGTACATATTAAATTCTATACAAAATTAAAAGCAATCAAATTCTTTCTTTTTAATACCTTCAACCGATCAAATAAATATTTTTATAACAGTTCTTAATAATTCACACATTTTTAAATAAACGGGTCACTATAGTAAGGTAGGTTAGTATGATAATATTAGGCTTCTGGCTACTGCCATAAAACTTTTCATAATTAATGATCATGCATTTTGGAACTAAATTCAGCCCAGACCCCAAAAATTAGACATCTAATATTCAAAATGGCGGCTAAAAATTGTTGTAAGAGGACAAAAATTAACTATTTAGACTATGGGCCGCCAAAATGAAACCCTCCCCCCCGTGGGAATTTTCGACTCATGTATTTTTTTGTTGCTACTGACATGTAATTTAAGGTTTTGCTTGTTTGCGACGTTTAAATTACAGCATAACCCAGAAAAACAAAAAATATCATTGATAAATCGTTTAAAAAAATAACATGGGATCTTTTTGAAAAAAGTCACTTGACTGCATTTTTACATGCATTTTTTGAGATATTGACTAGGGACCAACGCCTATAATTGTTAGGTGGTTAATATTTTATTTTGACAGGATAAAAATTTTCGGCCGCCATCTTGGATCCGCCATATTGGATATCAATTTTTTTAAATGTAAAGATGGTGTTGTGGCACATCATTATAAACTAGATTTTTACGCTGATTACAATGCTGAAATCCGTTTTTGAAAATATGCATTCGTTAAAAAGATATGCACTAATAAAAATTTATCCTTATACATTTCTTATGGACGTTTCGTATGTTCATTATTTTTTTGGGATTATCATTCTTTTATCTCTCATTATAATAAAGATATGTAGTTCGTTTTAGTCTTAAAATACTCAGTGAAATACCGGCTTTAATTTGTGATATTAACCATCAACATCGGTTAAGTGACAGATAAGCTATAAGGCTCAATTTAACTTAAAAATCGGAAACCTTTTTTTTAATCAAGTATGTGTATCTCTGGTTCTAAATATGGTATTTAGTTAATTTTGGTCTTAAAATAAGCAGTTATATGTCGGCTTTTATTAAAAACTAGCAGATATACACACAGCCTCGCCCGCTGAAAAAATTACTAATTTTTAATCAACTTATATTATGCTATGTGCAATTTTTAGGAATAGTTATCAAAATTGACTGATTTGGGTTGTGGACCATTGGCGTACAATTACACCCTTAAGCTCAGCTAGTAATTCCATCCTAGATTGAAGTGAGAAGGTGTAACGTTTTCTCTAAAAATTTCCCCTCATGATTAGCAAATAGTATGAATTAGCTTTCTCCCATTTGCCAAAACAGAGAATGAGAAATAAACCGAGATATAAAACCAAATTTACGCTAAGGGCGGCTTTTCGACTTAACATCGATATGAATTTTGTACGTTTTTGAAATTAGGCCGAAAACTGTAAGAAAAGGTAGACGGTAGGCCTAAATGCCTTGGCCAAAAACATATTTCCCAAACCTTTCTCAATCACATTGAAGATCGGGTCTCCAACCTATCGACAAGGCAAAATTATTGTTGAAATGGTACGTTTTTGTAATTTAAATCTTCATCACCTAATTGATTTTAATTATAGGTTCTAGTCGATACACATATACTCGAAATAAAATGAAATGTCGTACTTTTTCTATCCCCTAATAATATTGTATAGGCCTTCCATCCATAGTTTTAAAAATTAAAATAGCCGCCATTTTGAATTTTATAGTAAACTCTATTTTAACCATCGGAGAGAGAGAATTTTAAAAACCTTTTCGTTAATCTCATTTAGTGCCTATAAAGAACATTTGTGTCAAGTTTCATGGCCCAAACTCTTGTAGTTTATGAGAAAATAAGCTATGAAAGCTAAAAATGGCCGCCATTTTGAATTTCATAATATACCACATTCAAGCCCTTTGAGAGAAAATATTGCAAAATCCTTTCTTAGTACACATCTAGAGCCTGTAAAGAATATTTGTGCCAAGTTTCATTGTTCTAAGTCTTATAGTTTTTTAGAAACTATAAGACTCAAAAAAGACACAAAAACCTAATATAAACCTAAAAACATGGTACAGTACCTAGAGTTCGGCCTAACCAAATATCCAGTTCGGCCTATCAGTCAGTCAGTCAGTCAATGGGTTTTGGCTTTTATATATATAGATATTGATACGTAAAATCAGTTAAGCTGTAAACGAATTTTAAGGCTCGTTACGATATAAAGTTTAATTATTTTTAAATTTTACACTTAATTTGGATTATAACTCACCCCGAACGTGTTTTAATTAAATTATCACAGTCTCAAACAAAAGCTGATATTTTACTGAGTCTTTTAAAAACATTCAGAACTCCAGACCTTTCTTGGAACTGCAGATATCAGTCTTTATATATACGAAAATGTCTGGAAATTTAAATTTCATGTGGGTTTTAGAACGACAACTCTACTGAAACTCAAAATATAATAATAATTTATGACTCAAATGAAAGCCAATAATCTAATATTAACGATTTCTGATTCTTCTTTGGAACTAGAGAAATCCTTCAAGAAATGTAAAATTATGCAAGTAAAACGAATTTATGTTGAGTAAAAGCTCAAAATTTACATAAACTTCCCTATGATCTTGTTGAAAGTCAGCTTACATGAAAGCTGATGATTTACTGAGTAATGTAAGACCAAAATGAATTCAATACCTAATTTAGAACCGGAGATATTAATACTTGACAAAAAATAAGTTTCTGAAAAATTGATTTCTAAGTTAAATTGAGCCGTACAGCTCATCTGTCACTTAACCGATGTTGATGATTAATATCACAAATTAAAGCTGGTATTTCACTGAGTATTTTAAGACTAAAACGAACTACATATCTTTATTATAATGAGAGATAGAAGAAAAATAATCCAAAAAATAATGAAAATTCGAAACGTCCATAAGAAATGTATAGGGATGGATATTTATTAGTGCATATCTTTTTAACGAATGCATATTTTCAAAAACGGATTTCAGCATTGTAATCAGCGTGAAAATCTAGTTAATAATGATGTGCCACAACACCATCTTTACATTTAAAAAAATTGATATCCAATATGGCGGATCCAAGATGGCGGCCTAAAATTTTTATCCTATCAGAATAAAGGATTAGCCACCCAACTATGATAGGCGTGTGCCTCGAGTCAATATCTCAAAAATTGCATGTAAAAAATGGAGTCTGGTGACTTTTTTCAAAAAGATCCCATGTTATTTTTTTCAACGATTTATCAATGATATTTTTTTCTGGGTTATGCTCTAATTTAAACGTCGCAAACAAGCAAACCCTTAAAGTACATGTCAGTAGCAACAAAAAAATACATGTGTCGAAAATTCCCACGGGGGGGAGGGTTTCATATTGGCGGCTCATGGTCTAAATAGTTAAATTTTGTCCTCTTACAACAATTTTTAGCCGCCATTTTGAAAATTATATGTCTAATTTTTGGGGTCTGGCCTGAATTTAGTTCCAAAATGCATGATCATTGATTATGCAAAGTTTTATGGTGGTAGCCAGAAACCTAATATTCTACCCAAAAAATAGCTATCCTACCTCACTACTATTAATAGATTGGATGATATTAGTTCCTTGAAACATTGGTTTTTGGGTGGTAAAATACAAAAAGTCACTTTAAGATCTTTCTAATGTAATAAAGTATGCGAATTCAACGGAACTCATTTAAATTCTGAGTAAGTAGAGGTTCTAAATTTGTGACGGAATTGACAACTAATGAATCGGAAGGTTTGAATGAATTCAAATCACAGTTACAATGTCCTGGGAAATGCTTTCTAAGCCGTAAATACTCAGAATATTAGGTTCAATCATCTTCATCGCAAATTAAATATTAATTATTTTCCATTGATTCTGCGTGATGTTATTACAAGATGATTATTATGTTTGGGGGTTCTCTATATATTTTTGCTTTGTTTAGCTAAATGAATCATTAAAATAGTTAGTTAAAGTTTGTAATTTCGTTTTATTTGTTGATGGAAATCACATATAGTCCCATTTTCAGCATTGGAAAACTAAATATTTCTAAAAAATCTAAACAATACTCTTGATTAGCTGTTTGACAGTTTTCTTGTCTCTGATGACAGTTCACCATAGGGATTTTACCGTGGTGAACTCATCCCAGTTCATGTTACGCGGCTCTCAGAGATATGTGATATCTCTTCAATTGAGATTTAGTAACACACCGTTCAACTCTTGAGAAACACATCATTGATACATAAGATAAACGTTTAAATCCCTGAGATTAATTACAACTGGCCTAAGTTTTGTTTATCGACTTCATATCTATCTATCTATCTATACTATTATAGAGAAGAGGTGGTTTCTGTATGTATGTATGTATGTATGGGACAAGTGAACTCTAAAAATACTGAAGCGACTGGGTTGAAGTTTCACATAGAGGTAGATCTTGAACCTGGGAAACATATAGGCCTATTTACTTCCTTAAAATCCCCTCGGGCTACGCCCCGTGAACGTCCTTAGCTTTAATATTTACATTTGATAAGGATGTAAACATTCAAATACAGAAATGTAAACAGCTGTGAGTACTAATATTTGACAGTTCAAAGAGCAGAAGTAAGATCAGCTGTATTTTTTATCGTGAGCGAAGCCACGGGCAACTGCTAGTCTGGTATAACTTTGAAAGCGATGAATGCTTAAAAGATAGGCCCTTGTTAATAAGGATTTTGTAAATTTCGACATAACGGTGTTTAAACGGTCGAGATTATAAAATGACTCAAAGTAGAGCAATTAATAAAAGTGAAAATAGTTTTTTACTTACTAAGATAAAAAAGAATGACAAAATATAAGGATCCATCTAACAAACATAACATAATTGTTAAACATTTAGAAAATCACTTGTGGGCAGACGAAAAAATAAACAACAAACACCCATAAAAATTCAAATAAAAATGCTTTATAAAAGGCGACGTCAAATTATGTAATTTTTAAAAGACTTAATCACAAACACTATGAAGGGGAAACGACTCGAACCCTTGTAATTGTGGACATCCAGAAATACAATCCCAGACCCCTCTTGGACCATTGAACTCTTAGGTTAACTAAACACCGAAAAAGGGCAAGGGC
This sequence comes from Flexamia atlantica, assembly GCA_035578135.1. NCBI lineage: Eukaryota > Metazoa > Arthropoda > Insecta > Hemiptera > Cicadellidae > Flexamia > Flexamia atlantica. The sequence goes on from JAQJVK010000001.1 coordinate 89,615,286, forward strand.
TTGAGAATCTTTTGAAATTGGTTTTTCTTGATGCAAATAAATAAATAAAAAGTCTACAGAGAGTTCGAAAGGCTATGAAAAAGAAAGAAAAATATCCGTTTTAATATACCATACCGTACCGATTAACAGGGGAAATCACGTGGCAACACATTGTGAAGTTGAATGATTTAAGTGGAATACTGGAGTAGTCCTGATACTAATCCGATGATATACACAGTTCGCCGAGGGACCGAGACAGCGGCTTGTGATTTGTGGGGGCCACGTGCGTTGTGTTGGTTGGCCCACGTCACCGCTGCTTGGATTGCAAATGTAAAGCAACAATCTTACACCTCGTTTCACAATAATTTATTTTGTAAGTAAAATATACAAAAGAATGAACAGCATAAAAAACCACTAAAATGGAATTCAACCCTTTCCTGAATGTTCCTGAGGAACTTGTAGAGCAAATCGTTCCTAATAAGATGATATGAACTTCATTACTTGGCAACAAGGTAATGTTCCACCACATGAAAAATTCCTTAGAATTTAAGTCGACGTCGACGGGTGCTGGATCGGAAGACAACCTGAAGTACTTACTATATACCGACTGGTGACCTCTCCGGCTTACAAGGAGTTCTTCAATTTAGTATGAATGTGTAGGTTAATAATTTTTAAAACCCGGTCAAGACAAATTGAACTCTACCAACTTTGCAAGTTCAAAACTTACTTACTGAAAGGGTTTTTAAGAAAAATTTATCGATTTGGGTAGAGAAGGGCGAATCCGTTCATGTGGATTAAATCGTACGGCCAGTTTCCGGTCTGTTTTGAAATATATTAAATATAATAATAAAATGCCTGGCTTAGGCTATCTTTTGAAATCCTGAGATTAGTTAGGCAGAACTACCACGTGGTACGTGATGGGGGTAGCCATTCTACAGCCATTCTCGCTTAAGTGTAGCCATCCCTGCTCTCCCCTGATCTCAGATGTGGCAAATGCCTGTTGACAACCGTAAAGGAGAAAGGTTAAACCCTTGCGAAAAAATAATACAAAACTATTTTCAGAGTTCCTACTGAATGTTTATGCTCAATGCCCGGTGTATCTCGGTTTAGACTCAATAGAATCAAAATAATAGACACCTAATAGAAAAATAGTCTTGCACTCAATAATGTTAAATGTAAGCATCGGTGTTAAATTTGGTGATGTACAGAAAAAAAAAACTGAACAATTTAAAATGTACTTTCTCGGCCATTTTAAATGCTGGGGACCTTGGTTTTGTGTCAAATGACCTTTTTATAATTGTCATTTAGAGATTACTTAATGTGTATTATCATTAGTGGCCCCTACATCTTCCTACTTTTGGCATACAAGGCATAATCCTTAAAATAATTTAGCTTTTTCATTACACATTTCTACCATTTTAACAAACAAAATGATTTCAGTTTTCGAAAAAAATTCCAGAATGAATTGAAAATTAGCAGAATTTAGCTTTGATTTCTTTTCTTACGAGCATTCGACAAGTCGATTAATTTTTTGTCATGTTTAATTATCATTTATTCGAATGCTATTACCATATCAAGTGAAAATATTTGGGTTAAGCTAATAAATATGACCAAACTCCTCGGTAAATTGTCTGGAATTGGCCTTCTTTAATTCAATTTCGAAGACAGAGATAAATATTACAAAGTAGGAACGGTTCAGACAAATTAACAAAGGATGGAAACGGAATTTACAACATACAGAACTGTTCTGCTCTAATCAAACTTTATATATAATACTATTGTTTATCTTTACATGATTGTTTTATTGAACATACATTCTTTCATCTTTGTTTTATTAATCCTTATTTTAGTTCGGGACGAATTCTGTTTGTTGAAATTAGTTGAAAAGCAGAAGAAATTGTAATTTCACGGTGTTTAAGTTATTATTAACGGTTGTAACAGATATATCGTCTTGATTCTTTGCTTTTCAAGAAGCATATTCTTATAATTAAGAGTACCTGGTGGACCGAGCCTTGCTCGGTGTTATTTCATATTTACCTGTTCATCCAGTTACTATAAAATATTTCAATGTCATAAAATTGATTAATAGAAACCTTTTTTATTGCTCCATGGACTCTTCATCCCACCTGCTGTATTTTCCTTGATGGGTTTAGATTCCAAACAGCTGTTATGATTACTTAATTTGTTTACCCTTTCTTTGTTTATTTTCGTTGCTATTACGGCAACCCATAAGGCCAATGGCCAATGTTAAATTTTTACAACTTTAAAATTCGATTTATTACGTTGTTCGATTTTCTCTGGCCACGTTATCTGCATAAAATACGTTTTCGAGTAATAAATTACTTATTTCCAGACTTTGAAGGAAATCCTCGGAGCCGTTTTAGAGATAATTGTGCAAGCAAACGTACAAGCAAGCACGCACGGCCGGACGATAACATTGCTCATATAAGATTATAGGATTATCTTCTTATAGTACGCATCTTCTTACTGAATTTTCTCCTTATTTAACACTTTTTATCCAGAGCCTCCCTAAAGGAATAGGGGGTTCTCAAGGGGTTGTAGTATCTGATCAATTTAACCTATGATTACAAATAATACAACATATAAAACTCAGGGAGCTTTTCCTACATGTTTCTAATGTGATCATTTCCCCACTCAAAACGTAGCGAACTGATAAGAACCTCAAACCCTTAATAGAGCTTAATATGTTATTTGATGAAACCCTGAATTCGGTACTATTTCAAAGACTGCGTACGTCAAATTCTGGGTCTTCAAATCCTCAAAAGAAAATATATTGCATGATTTAATGCCTGGTGAACAGAGGCAGTGACATAGGGCCGATAGGAGCTACCAAACCAGAAGTCAGGTACAGATACAAGGCTGCATGGGGCTCAGATTAATCTTAATCCTCATGGTTTCTCTGTTCTCCAAATAACACACCATGAATTTTAGTTTTTTTTTGGAAATTAAAGACAAAAATCAGTTATCTTTACCATTAACTGATGTACACAGCCTTTAAAATAGCTTTGAAACTAGAATTACATGTATTTTTATTATAGAATTGGAAATGTTTAAGTTTTCATGAATCAGCTTTGTGTTTGTCATGTAAACTGTTGACATTTACGTTAAATACGGTAGAAAATCGGATTAACTCGATTGAGCCGATCCTGAAAATGACGCAATGTATATTTTTATTGATAGGTTCAATGAAGTATATACTAAAAGACTTTGAAACCCCGCTATTCTTTTCAAAACACCCAGTGTATTGTAGTTGTAAAACATATTATCATTGTTTGTTTAAAATTCATTGTTGGCAATCAGCCATGGCAAATGTCCGAAAAAATCAACACCAAAACGGTGTTAATATGTACAATTCTGGAAGCAATACAGAATATGAGAGCCCCTGCCAAACTGGCTCAGATCTTACTGATCTACGTATTATTTGAAACTAGAGAAAGTCAATATTTGCGTTCGATAACTTTCCTCGTTACTTTGAATTAATGCAGAGTTATTGTGAAAGGGTACTGTCATAAGCTCTCTCAGCATTCGTATATACATCAACAAAAAAAACCGTTTATTTTGTGATTTTAATTAGTAACTATAATAACCTAATAACTATTGTTGTTCCGATAATCTATAAAAGCTTCAATGAATGTTTTTTAATTAATTTGCGTTTTTAGTAAATAATACTTGTGTAGATATAAGTATAATTTTTTATTGAAACACAATTTTACAGTTCAATCATCAAAGGGTTTTTATTATTGACTTGAAATTGTTGATCATGTTTGATAAAATTTTCTAATAAATTAAATTGTCATAATGAACAATAAATCCAAATCTGTAGCTGTCCAAGCCGCTCCAAGCTAAACAAGGGCGGAAATTTCGGGGGAGTAATTGAATTTCAGGGGAATAGCCGGAGCTTTATTTTAATGAGTGCATGATTTTAAACGAAGAAAGAACCGCTTACTAATTAACAATAGGCTTGGGGAGAATAAAAAGCTAGAAATTAATCATATTTTTGATTCCCTTTCTGATTACAAACCTATAATTTTTATTTTGCCAATTTTTTACACTTCTTTATAGCTATCGTCTCGTTCGGTACGTTCGGTAGTGCTTTTTCTGACATACGTGAATTCAGTGCCACTTGCGAAGAAGATTTATGTTTTAAGTAGATTTGTATTTTTTGTTTGTGTACTTTTTCAATATATACCATGTTTTATACAGGACTATATGTATCAATCCGGATAAAAAGTCCGGACTGATACATATAGTCCTAAAATCAGTTAATTCATTCCGATGTGCCACACGGTTGTTAAACAGTAATGCATTGTGAAACACCTTAAAATGTCACACAGCATTTTAGAATGGAAACAAAGCCTTAGACAATAGGTGCAAGTCAAGTGGAAGCGCTGTGGTAATGGGGCGGAAACTCCGCGCTGAGTTTGGCTCCAACTCAACAGGCGAGAGGCGCCCCGCCGGCAACGCGAATACTGTATATGTAGTCGAAACTGCATTCATTTATTGAAAGAAATACACCTATATATTGAAACCTAGGTTTTGAGAAATTAAATTAACATGCAACATTGAATTCTTCCATCGACTGTACATGAAACTTAATCATGAAACTCAAAATCAACGTGAGAAACATTTGAATAAATTAATTATATCCCTTCTGAGGTAGGAGTTCTGTTGCTTAAGAGTTCACAGTACAGAAGGTTATATTGGAGGATTGATTCATGAAAGAGGTATTGTGAACATGGAATGTATTAGAGTGAGTAGTAGATTTTGGATACAGTGTGATTGTAAAACTAACTATAGTTGCGAGTGTCTTAAGCTTTAAAAGCCTTTACTTTGTCGCGTATATTTGGGCTTCTCTTCATCAACTTTGGGCCGAAGTTTATGCAATTAAATATAAATGAAAAAATTAATACAACTGATATATACGTTAAAGAAGAAACTTTGACTGCGACTGGTACAGAGCTAGGTTTTAAAAAGTCTTCTCTGTAGCTTAAGGTACAGAGAAGACCTTTTAAACCCCAAGACTTCTTGTCTCTGTTTGTCAATCATTTTAGTATTACCCTCATTAGACTTTACAATCCGGAACACAAATTTAGGCGGTTACCATAAAAACTTTAAACACACCTAATCGTCTGCTAAACCTCAGCAGTCAACCTTTTCAGTCAATTCTTTACGTCGACCTGTCAAAATTCAACGTTTATTTAACATGTATTTACTTAAACACATGGTCATCAGTGGATTAACAATCAAACAACTGTTAAAGCGCTAATTTCGCCTGCAGCGCACTGCACTCACTGACCCACCTAAATTGGTGCTCCCGATTAAAAATTAGCTCCAGCAACTGTACAATAAATAAAATTATGTAAACAAACAGACTTATTTAACTCTCTATCTTTTTTTCAATCAGTGAATAAGGCCCTAATTATAAAATAGAGCAGTTTTAATATAATACCCCCGTTGCAGCAGATCTGCATACTCAGCGAATTTCAAATGCAAACCAACATATGTCAATCTAACATAGCGTTTTTGTAAGCTCCATAAGAATAACATAGGGAATGAGTATGCAGGTTTGCTGCCACGAAAATGGAAATATCGGGGATTTTAGACCATTAAACATTAGATCTCATCTAGATGAAGCTACAAACACAGTTTTATCAAATTAAGTTGAGAAATAAGCAAGACATAGAATTTTACTTATTTCCCATAAGGTTAACATTGGGACAACGTACTGTGTTTACCACTTTCAATATATCTGTAACCAATGGACATAGAGCAGTGATTCAACATACTAAATTATTTGTTTGTTTTTTTTTTAGCTGAATTCAATGGTGCCAACAAAAATTCGATAAATTTAATTTTCCCATGTAAAAAACTCAAAAACCCATTTTTGGGGGGATTTATCCCCCTTTATCCCCCCTTCCGGTGGTCAGATTGGGCTGGTTCTCGAACTCGTCCGAGTGATTACCGCTTTACACGTCTGTACCAAATTTCATTGAGATCGGATCATATTTACGGCCGCTATCATGTTAACAGACATATATATATATATATATATATTTTTTTTTTTTTTATAAATAAAAATACCGACTTACAAATTAATCGTGTAATATTTCGGTTTACACCATCTTCAGACACTTTACAAAATAATAACCCCTAATATAAATATATATATATATATATATAAATTCAAACGAATTGTGTTTTTTGTTTTGGGGGCCCCAAAACGAAAAGTTATCATGGTCTGGGGCTTAGGTCTTACCATGAGTACTACGGTAACAGCTTCCTCCCTATAGGGGAAATTCGCTTAAAGGACATTTGTTATACACTATGGTGCATTGAATCTACAGAGAAAACTAACTTTTGAATTAACTGCATGTCAAGACCTAGCATACGGCTTTTGATGAAGCATCAACATCACATACTGAAATTGAAACAAAGCAGCCATATTTAGATTATGATGGTTTTAAATGGTTAATCTTTACGTTATTGCTTGCTCTTGGTAAATTTCAAGTACTATTCCGATTCCCTGGGATCGACACCTTTATTTCGATCCGTCTCCCATCATCCTGCGGCCATTACGACTTGCCAAATGGCCATATTTCCTATTAAAAGATTTCGTCTACTGAATGATAATATATAATACATACACCAATATGTTATATGTACACACAATGTATATTTTGTAATTAATTATATTATATGCTAGAAGATACTTTTGCGATCTAATGTTCATTAGCCTTTTGGGACATCTGTTACGCACAATCCTCGATGCCCACTTTGGTTTATCCGTTTTTCTCGTTTGTGTGAGTACCGAAGAGTTAAAAATTGCTTTACAATATATCCGTTTATCATTGAAGTTTACTGAGTCTGGAAGTAGTAATTGATAGTACTCGAAGAAGTACATGAGCCTGGAATAAAATACCACATAATTAACCTACCTGAGTAGTTTTTTTTAAATATTTTTGTTTACATCGTTTTGAATAGGCTAAGAAATGCAAGAGGCGCTGCGATAACGGCACCTGCTCGGCCATCGCCGGCCCTGCTGCGTCAGCATATCGCCAGATTGGGACCGGCTCGTTACGGATTCAGCTCCAACCCCCTCTGCTTATCCTCCCTGCATCATAATTACTATCTTAAGTAAATATGTGTCATATTTTACTGAATATATCATTTATCTATATAAATTTCCTAACATATCAGTGTATTATAAAGGCTGAATAATGCATTCAAACTATACACTGTGCATTAAGTAGTGTTTTTGCTAACTCTTTAGGTCGAGTAATGGATGTATATGCATGTAAATGTATTAAACTTTTTAATTACATTTAGATCAAAATTACTGTGATAGTCAAGACTCAAATAGATTACAAGTTGTTTTGCATATCTCCTTTGGTATTTGTTATTTAGCTTTTTTATCGCTGAAAATCCGATCATCAATACTGTGATGATTAAATTGTGTGTGAGGTATTCATTTGATCGTTTACAAGCTTTTTTCAAAAGTATCAACTACACAGTAAAGGATATTTTAAATATTTACAACACATAATAACGTTGAATGCAATTTCTTAATTAATTCGCCTAAAAATTGAAACACAAACAAAAAATCAATAACTGAGTATATGCGTATTCTTGTGTAAATTATAAGAATCAGTTTATTATTTTACAATCTCTCTCTTTTACATTAAATGTTAAAAAAAATTTATTTGAATTTAAATTGGATTTGATTTAAATCATGCAAATTAATACTCCAAAATGGGAATTAAAGTCACGATTTTGATTCAAAATCACAGGTTTAAAAACTACAACTTTATATACAGAAAATTTTAACAGTATAAATTGCCCCTTTTACTTTGTAGTCTGAGACACATTGACATGTTTAGGTATTCACCAATAACTTCAGCTTGATAGATAGTAGCTAGTTAAAGTGGTAAAAAAGTGCTGTACAACGAAGAACTACATGCGTTTATTTTGAGGCAAACAAAATTACAGTTAAGATTCTGGAAAAAGTTAAAACATAATTTATACTGTTAAAGAATAAGCTGAACATAGTTTTGAGTTCAGTAAATATACACATTTCATGTTTACATTTACTGAATATCAATGAAATTTTATAAACTATGTTGGCATGATTAATTTATTGATCACACAGTTATATTGAGCTGATTCAAGACGCAAAGGGAAAATTTAACTTTCATACCGATTATATGGTAAAAATGAATTCTCTTAATTATGGAGTGTGGTTCTTAATTGGGGAAACTCGCTGCAAGCAGAACAACATCTTGAGAATATTTAAAATAATAACAACGAAATATTAAATTACATTTTGTAACAGGAAAATACAAAATTGCGACGTGCAATACGTAGAATTATTGTTTATCATCTTTTCCTCTCAAATAACAAGGCGAGACCTACGCCTAGAACAATTGCAAATTTATTTGTTAATATTGAGATTATTGCGTTTATTCGACATGACTAATTAAATGACATGACTAGTTAAATCAATTAATCATTTGTCAGTTGACTGTAATGTATTAATTACTACTTAACTTTTTTTAAGGAAAAACCAAATTGTTTATGAATTAATCATTAATGGCTTAGGAGAAAGTTAAAACCAAAATGTTTTTCAATTTGAAATCAATTTGAAAATAACCAGTAGATCTAACAAATAATCTAATGCAATCGAAAGTAAAATTAAAGCAAGGTACATTTAAAGAATATTAAATTTTATTTCTCGATAGTTGACGAAAAGTGTTGGTGGATGACATATTTATAACTGGTCAAGTCATTCAAATTTTTCCCATTAAATTGTATTTGTATTTTGTATATTTTTTTCTGTCGTTAGAATATGTGGAATCATTGTAGACTTTTTAACGTTTGAAAATGTCATTTACAAAGATACCCTAGAATTCAAACCCATGTTTAACTTTAGCGCTCCTACGGCCTTGTAATCAAAATTCAATTATGGCTCCAAAACTTGTTGACCGTTGGGGGTGCGTGAACAATTAATTCATTTTCTTGCTTTTATGGAAGTATACTCGATATAGAATTGAGTGGCATAATAATATTTTGGTTATATTATAATGGCACAGTACATTGAAATAAATATGAAATGCGACAGATATATAAACGGTTAACTTACCAAAACATTAGTTTTGTTTAAACATTAGCCTACTTATCTAAGACATTTAGGTATATTACCTATAATTACAGTATCCAGTATTCTAATATGAGCAATGCTTGTTTGTTTGCTTGCTTTTTTGTTCGTGAGTTTGCACAGTTATTGCAAAAACGGCTTCGAAGATTTTCTTCAAATTTTGGAAATAAGTTATTTTTGCCAAAAAATGTTCTATACAAGTTATTTGGCCAGGCAAAAATCCAACTATGTAAAATGTTAAAATTTTGTAAAATTTTAAAGTGTGGTCTACAGATTCTTAAAATGTAAAATTTGATACACATTTGTATTATTTTAGTCGACTATATTTTTGTAAACAACAGTTTAGGATTGACTTTGTTTTTATGCAGGCGCCGCACGGATAAACTCTCCAGCAGTAACTAAGTTATCGACCAAAGTACGTCAGCTATTTTTTCAAAAAAATTAGATTTAAAAAATGCAACTCTTTAGCTTCAGTTTCTTTAGTTTCCACCGTTTTTATTTTATCTGAGCAAAAATAAAAAAAGTAGCAGCCGAATACTTTTTTCATGTCATGTTTTATAGTTGAATAAAAACTTTATATGATAACTTTATATAGTGCCTTTATATAGTACCTTCACCCAACGGTACAAGGAACACCGCCCCGACCCCAAAGTAAATAAACAACAATCAACTGTAGCTCAACATTTAATAGATTATAATCATACTATAGACCACATCAACAATAGCCTGGAAATTTTACACATTTGCAACAAAGGTAATAAATTAGATTCTCTGGAGCAATTTGAAATTTACAGGAGCTTTAATGACAGTGAAGAAAAGAAAAACATTTTGAATGAGAAATTGAATTTTGCATCACACTCAATATTTAATACAATAATTGCCCACAAAACTGGAACTGATCAATGTAACCTTTGGACACCTGATAACAGTGGAGGGGCTGGGGGCAGACCTGCATGTTTTCCTCAGTCTGCTTCCTGTTAGTGCAGTGGTAATGTGTAAAAGTAGGCCTACTATGTGTTGTTTTATTCGTTTCATTATAATTAAATGTTTGTGACAAATGTTTGACTGTTTTGACGAGTCCTCAATGGATGAAAAGTTTTTGTAGAAGAATCACTTGATAATGCTGTTTAAGCGAAACATGTAGTGACAATGCACTATATTTGAACTGTTTGACGTTAAGGTATGTACCTATTTTAGTCTTACCACAGTTCAGGGGCTACAATAATGGATTTTAATTTTTATAGTGACTTTATATAATTTTTTAAAATAAACAAATGATTTTGGAAATATGATTGATACTATTACCGTTCCGAACTAAAGGACTCTTCACGTGCAAAATTTCAACCTTAAGCCTCAATGCTAAATGGTATAGACTACGAGTTATTTAAAACATGAGCACTGTCAGATTACGCGGTTTTAGGTGCCGTTTTATGTTTCTATGCCTAGACATTATGGCGGCCCAGGCTTCATTTGCTGTAATGCAAGTAAGATAGCTATGCTCCGTCTATTTCTACTTTGTGGTCGCTAATTTATCTGTGCCATTCCATGCATTCCTCAAGGAGTCAATGAATATTCAAAATTATAAATTTCCATGAATGAATCTTATATATTAAAAAACTTTTGTAAAGCTAATGACAGCGACCCTGGCCGTTCTACTGGACCGATTTCCATGCGGGTTGTACCAAAACGAAGGTTATCGGCCCTATATGTGCAGGTTTTATTTGTATTTTGAGAATATTTTTGTTAACTGGGTCAAAAATGGAAAATAAACTTTTCTTATGGAGATTTAACATGGGAGAAAAAAGGGAAGAAAATCAACTTTTCCAATCCTTTGGACAGTTCGTCTGAGACTTCCACTGGACCCATTTTCATGCAGTTTATACTAATTAAAAGCTCAACTTATCTATGTTTGCAAGTTTTATTTACTTTTACGTTATCTTGCTTTTTTAAATTAAAAAAATCCACATTTCCAAACCTTTGCAATGATATAATTTGACAGTCATACATTCAGCTGATTGTGAAGACACGAGGTACTTTGTCTAACGACAGAAAAAAAGCAAACGCTCAAGTAGCATTTGGTTTATCAGGGCCAGTACATAATAATTTATGCATTAACATGTATTATCCTTTAAATGGAATGAAAAAAACAGTTTTATATTACTCAAATTATAGGTGTAAATAAAAAATAAGATTTGATTGCTAAATTGTTTAGTATTATAACTACTTAATTATGTGATACAGCTGATTTCAATAAAGATGATGATCTAAATGTTTATTGCAATGGCAAATTGTAAAAGGTTGGTTTTAATTTTAATTTGTAAGGGTTGGTCATATTAAGTGTCATTTTTAGACTTACGATGGATGCTACATTTGAAAACATTTATGTTAATCGGGTCGAAAGGAAAATAAACTTTTCTTATGGAGATTTAACATAGGGAAAAAATTAAACTTTTGACTGCGAGCGAGCCTGCCCATATTCGAACGAATTCGTACACGGCTGGTACCAAATAAAAGGTATATCGACTTGCTCATTTTGCTTCGATTTCAGCTGTTACTCCACTAAATGTTCTAAAAATACCGAAATTAAAATCACTTTAAAACAATAACATGAGGTAAAGTTTTAAGCTTATTTTGAGTGCGATCTGGAGTTCTATCGGACCGATTTACATGCTGATTGTGTCAAATTAAAGGTAATTAACTTTATACATGCCCATTTACCTGAAAAGTTAAATATTCCTTCATTTTATATTTTAGAAATGGAATGTGAAATATTTTCCATCCATTAGTATTGTATTTACTGATCACCTGAGTATAACTGCACAGATCATCTGATTACAAAGCTTTGTTATAAAGCACATGTTTTACTGTCATAACATGGTTTGTTCTGTTGTGATTTACTTTATTTAAGGAGGTTAGTGGTTATTGAATGTGTACAATTGTGTTTCAAAGAACATGACAAATAAAATATTTTAAATTTCTAGGTGTTATACCATTGTTTATAGGTACCGAATGTCCAGCCTTAAGTTTTCCAAGCTAACTTTTTCATTTCATGTCTGACAGTAAACTTATTATGAGGAAGCCCCTTATTTTTATGCTGATTTTTGGTATGTGTTTCAATTTTTTAATTTTCCTGTCATTTTTACTTTCTCCCCCTTTACCATTGTGGTAAAGGGTGAGAAAGTATGGAGAAAGTATTTTTTGTCAACATTTTTGAATTTGAGTTGTTAGTGGAAATATTTTCTTTTAGTGTTCCCCGAATCCAAAAACATGGTTTTCGGAGAAAGTATTGCTTTCGTCAAAATATTTTAATTTGAGTTGTTAGTGGATATATTTGATTTGGTGCTCGCTAAATTAAAAGAGTTGTTTTCAGAATGGTGTCTGTCTATCCGAGAGTGTGTGTGCATGTGTATGAGTGAAAGGATGTTACCTGTTACCTCCTGTGTCTGCCTCGTTGACCAAAAAAGAAATGGCATGAGACCCGTCATGTATGTAGCTTTGTATGTAAACAAAGCTAGAGATGACACCCATTGGCCGAATTTAATGAAATTTGGCATGTAGGTATGAAACCATAATATTTCCAGGTTTTTTTCATTTTTAAAATTTTTCATTTTTAAGGGTATTTACCACAAGAAACTACAAAACTCCATATTTTTCAAAAAATACTTAAACGATTTTGATAAAACATTCATGGTTTTTAGTGCTTAAGATGCAAAAAAATTACACTACCCGGATGTATGTAAAAATTAAGGTTCAGAAGTTATGAGGATTTAAGTAATAAAAAATTTAAATTTTTCTGTGTAAAATCCAAAAACACTATAAAATACATGGTACCATAAGAAAAATTATGTTTTCCGCCATATTGGATAATTACTGGGAATTCCAAAAATTGAAATACATACCTAAATGGAGTAAAAAAATAACAGGTTTCCCTAAAAGAGGTTTAACGTCATATATAAAATTAAAAAGTTGACTATTGGAAAACTTAGGCTGGAAAACCGGTATAGTGAAGAATAGTCATATGCCGAGTTTGACCGACGGTGATAAAAGAGTTTTGATGGCCGTGAAATCACCGAATCCCTAAGAAATAAGCAAGAAATCTACCGAAGACTACACAATTAACTGAGAGATTATCCTGCCTCAATTAAAAACAATTGTGATTTCCCATTTTTTTGCATTTTTTCCATGTTTGAGAGAAGCTTGAGCCCCCCTGGGTTCACGCCTGCTAACTTCCTTGGTTTATGTTGTAATTTATTTAATTTAAGTAGTTCAGTGTTTATTAAAAATGTAGAATTCTGTTTCTAATTACAGAACAAATGATATCAAATTTGTTTAGTTTTTTAGATATTGTATTATGCCCGTGTCTTTATAGTGAAAAATAATCAGTTTTTTTGCGGCGCTTTGCGCTGCACGGGGTTAGTATAGTCTCATATAAAATGTATATCTTTCATCGAATCTCAACTAAAAAACTATTTAGGCACTAAAACTATTTTTATTTGTTTTGTTTAATCCACTCATTTACGACAAACAGACTAACGACAACTTTCCAATGCATTATAATGTAGGAAAATTAAACTTAACGGCTCGTATCTCCTGAACTATTACGTTTAGAAAAAAATTACAAAGAACAAAAAGTTCTTAAAATTAAGGGTCATATCCAAAAAAACCATAAGAAAAATCAACATTGTCCGCCATATTGGAAAATGGCGACAATTTACAAGAAAATGGAATTCGTATATCTGATTGCCTTAAAAAGTAGGTGAAATCCCACATTTGAAGTTTTCTCTAAATAAATAGTGCCCGAGATGCCTATGGTGACACAGTTAAGTTGGCCACCCTGGACAAACAAAACAATGAAATGATTTAGAATTATTAAACACAATTCTATTTTTATACAATTCACTAACTCACTGTCAGTATTACTGACAATTTAAAAAAATTGACAATCCCAACATAAAAAAACGTTTGAAGAACAATTATTTCACCGTTTGATAGTATTATCATTAATTCACTCATAACCTCGGTGGCAGCGAGGAGGGTGGCGCTCTCCAGCGGCACCGCGCGGCGCAGATAACTGATGAGGCTCAATCCAATCCACTGAGAGCCCCACAGTGGAGGAGTGTATGGAAATGACGCAAACTCCCAGATTACTTTTGTGACTGGAATATATCTGAAGATTACATTTTCTTCCAAAACAAATATCTTGTTGCTCAGGTCGATGTTTTGAACGGTTAGCGGTTATTTATTGGGCTCTGAGATATTCAAGGCGCGTGTTACAGCATCATTGTAATGGTTAAATTTAAAACAGTGTAGTATAAATTTAACTGTACTTTGAAACTTAATAATAACAAATATGACTAAATAATATTGAACATAAATAATTTCCCTGGTGGCTTCAGAAAAAACAGCGCTCCATTTCCCCCAATTACTGGCCATTTCCAATTGTTACTGGCTACTTAACCAAACCCAAAACTTAGTACAATAAGTACATTATTTAAACCCATTTTGGGTTGTTAAAATATGACTTACAATGTGTTTGTTATATAAGTTAGCCAATTGCTTACCATAAAGTTAGAGCTGGTTTATCGTTCACATCTCTTTTTGACTGCGGGCTCTACACCCTGGTAGGTCGGTGAGGCGACCTTACTGACACATTTAATCGGCCAATCAAGAATAAACTCAATTAACCGGCGTCATCAGAGCCTGCCCTGCGGCGCAGTGAGGCACGGTGTGGCCCGTTGCGGGGGGGGGGTTAACACCTATCTGAAAATCCAAATTGAATCTGTGGCTGCGACCGGCGCTCGTTATGTCGGGTTATTAAGCCCTTGGCCTCTGTAGCAACCTTTCATTTCGTGCAACTTTATTTGCCGGCGCTCTAAACTGAATAATTACAGTACCTACTGCGAGTCTCGACCAACGATGAATTGCAGCGGGTCGAATTGACATGGTAAAATCTTTACTGTTGACGATGCGTGTAACAAGGTATCCATGCAGTTGGAACATTTGTTCAAAAAATTTAGTAAAATATTAAACTTTCAAATATAAGTCACTAAAACGAAATTAAGCATGCGTATGGTTGCAATTTAACTTTGTTGTACGATAGTTTGCGACAACAGTTTCAAAATAGTTTTAATTGTTGTTATGGAAAATTATAGAAAAGAAACAGGGTTGTAGAAAAAGTTTTCAAGAAATTATGTAAATTTAAATGTACATTACAACAAGAAAATATACGGTTACGAACATTTGTTATGGAAGATGTAGTGAAACAGCCACCTTCCTTCCGCCGGACTAACTGTGAGGTATGTTTTCTGTTGCAGTTCTGTGCGGGGTAGGGGTGGACATAACAGTCCATCAACACTCCTTGGGGATATATCTGGTGTAAGTAACCAATTTTTTAATTTAAATCTGCATGTAGCGTTTGTCTTTTGATTTTTCATACGGTTAAAGTTTAAAGTAATAATGTTTTATTTGTTTTTCATTTTTATAGGATTGCCAATGAGAATATTGGGAAAAAAGTGCATAAACTTGCATTCACATTTTCGAAACACCACCTAGTGATTTATATTATTCAACCAACATTGGCTATCAAATGTGATGCAGCGAACCAATAAATTAACAATTTTTATTAACACTCGAGCCCTAACAGATAATAATTTGGTCTTATCTGTTAAATTAATATGTTTCCTATTGCATTTATTTGCAGAGTATCATAAGCTTACAAATTGGAATTTATTAACGTTATTAATATTAAATAATTCACAACGATGTTTTACAAAGATTTCAGCTTGCACTAATAGAAATATAACAATATTAGGTTGGGCATTAGGTTTAACATCAAGCTGAACTTTGTAAACTATTTAAACATTTTTTTAAGTTAGGCAGAGAGACGAAAAAATGTGTTTTCATAATTTACAGCAAAAACATTAATAAAAAATATTAGAATCACACATTCAATCTGCTTCTTCTCTTCAGTCAAGTTGGTCTTACCATGTTTTTTAGAGATTGTTCCTAATTTGAGGTCTGAAGTAAAATACTCAAAATAGCATTGCTTCATGCGCTATACATTAATTCGAATACAAAAGTTGATTTTATAATTTTATCAAAGTACCGTATTGTAATACGGTATTGAAAATATAAAACTGCTTGCGCAGATTTATATAGAACTGCCACACGTTCACGCTGAGCCTAAGCCATTGTTTCTTGTAAGTACCCACTCCCAACCACCCCCGTGCGTTGAACTGCTTCCCTGGACCTTCCAAACACGTTAATTTTTATTTTTGCAAGATATATTAGCCTCTATATGTTTTGCATATTAAGGTCAAAATATTTCATTGTTTTCTGTTAGGACGTGGTTTTTAATTTAAACCTCATTTACCTAAACCCTTATTATAACAAATGTTTGCAGGATGCACTATAAATGTTAACCTTAATACAATACTTCGGCATAAAGTTAAATCACAAGTGCGTGTTTAGATGAAATTTAAAAAATATATATATACTGTATATAGCTACAAGACTCCTGCAGTACAAAGTGTAAACACCTGTTCTATGAGTAATAACATTATCCAAATAAAAAAATGGATAAAAGAGTGGATACAAAAGAGAAGAAATTATAGTTTTCTGAAATAGTTTAGGGAGGTCGAAATATCATTGCTAGTACCGAAATTGGAAGTGCGCGCTCAAGTTTCATGAGTGAGGCGGAGCCGAACACAAGAACTCCGAGTTTCTCTTGCGAGGCGTAGCATGTGAAAGTGAATCCCGTGAAATATAATAAAAAATAAATAATTGGAGATAGTGCCGGAAAATCACTTTCGGTACAAGTTAAGTTATTTATGAAAGATACTTTTCATCACGACGCAAAAATACACAAATACAAGAGATAAAGATCTCAGTAAAATGAAAATGTTATATTTCTCAAATAAAACATCTTTTTATTTGAAATGTTAGACATATTTGGAGGGATTTTAAACACGCTCTATGCTGACAGCTCAACAAAACTAGCTTAGGCCTAGGCCTATTTATGTTTACATAAAAATAAATGGAACTGAAACATAAGTGCGCGTAGCGGACAAATGGAATACAGTACTAATTGAGAGCAAGTGAAAGTAAATTTGGAGCAAGGGAAAATCAGCTGATCGTTTTCCCTTGCTTTAAATTATATAGGCAAGAGCTTGGGAAACGATCATTTTCGTTTATATCAGCTGCCATCGAAAATAGCTACTTCCGATACGGAATGATCAAAAGAATTTAGTAAGTGTTTTCTAGCTGTTATGAAAAATGTTTCCGACTACAGTTTTGTATAGTTCCATTAATGAAAATTAAACCCTAAATCAAAATTAATTATTGATATTGGAATTGAAAATTAAACTTGTCATGATATAATAATTTTAAAGATACAATATACTTCAAGTCAAGTAATTTTTAATATTGTGTATTGTAGATCAGACTCCAGATAACAAGAGCTAGGAAAGTTGGTGGTTTTCTGGAAATTATTCGTCCAATATTGATTACTGCATATATTCAGTATGGAGTCTGAATGGAATTTTGAGCTCAGAGGACTTTGCAGTCCTTCTCAATCGTGATAGCCAAACCATTTAACAATTAATGAGCAAAGTTTAAAGCAATCCTAATATTTTAAATTAGTTTTGAAATAAAATCCACAGGAGGTTTTTAGAGTGTTCTTAACTTGGCCCAGTAACATTTATATAAGTGATATTTCTCACAAAAATAACTTGTTTGTTGTAGGGTGGCCTCAATCTTGGTGCTTTTACTTGAGATAACTTGGGCGATCACACTCTTCCTTCAAGTCTGTATAAGGTAAGCCTGAACTGTAACTTACAATCAAATTATTAAGAACATAACATTTTAAATAAATGTGAACAAACCTGATGGAAACCTGATAAACTTGTTAAACATTTTTTAATTTATATTGAAATTCGAATCACGATTCATAAAAAGACACTTTATAAGATACGTTACCTTCATAGGAATAGCCGTTGGAATTTAAACGTCTAAGATACAGTAATAAATAAAAAAATAATAAAAATCATGTTAATAATAATAAAAACCATGTTAATAATAATAAAAATCACTTTAAATTTATTCGTGGCTGAATATTTTAAGAAGTAAAAAATAAATATGAGCATACAACTAATGATTCAAAAGTACTATAAATCCCCCACAAGTAAAAAATATTCTGAAAATATTTCGATAACGTAGTTTTTTTAAGCTACAGTGGCTTACACAAACTAGTTTGTGAGTAAAGACTACCCAGCTTTAAAAACCATTGATTTATTATTGGATCTAAAATGCTATGAAATGAGGAACAGTAAACGAAATTAATTTAGTATGTGTATTAAGTATAATATCAGCGAATTTCCCCATAGGGAAACCGTAAGTTGCATGGGAAGACCTAAGCCTAAGATATTTTTGCATGTTTTTTACAGGACCTATTATACAAGAATCCCTCAAGATTGAAAGGAAGTATGTAACAAATGCGTATTTTGACATTTCTCAACATATCTTGATAAGCCTTGGTGAGACTTACTAACAGCTTCTTTCCTGTAGGGGAAATACCCTAAAATATGTTGAGAGCCTTTCAAAAGACTTACCTTACCTAAGACTTGACTAAGAAGCATCGCCAAATAATGTCATTTTTCATTTTGCAACTAATTATAAACAAACTTTTACCTCGAAAGTTACCCGGCCTTGGCCGGAAAGTTTTCCGGACTACGATTACAGGAAATGGAAGTAAACTATCGGCTGATTTGCAACAAACCGACGTTTAATGCATGTTATTTAGAGGAATTTAGTGGCAGCACTGGTAGCAGTAACAAATGTTTGTTTATTATTTGTTAGGTTTGAAGAATTAAGACACGTAGTGTTTTATGCAAGGAATACGTTACGACTAAAATATGTTTTTCCTGAGTAATATGATGAAAAGTATCTTACGTTACACGGCTGGAAAGTTTTACCGTACTCGTATGGAAATTCCGTTCCGTTCCGTTCCGGGAACTATCATACTCGACCGGTAAAACAATATTTTTCGGTCTAGTAACGTAATATAATATTCCAGATTATTTATGGGGATAAAAATGCATTAACGTTCCCAAAAATTCATCTTATTGAAAATATATATAAAAGGAAGAAAGATTGACACATCCCAGAAGAGACAAATTCAGTATTCATGATGGGGTTGAGTGTGTCACGAGCAGCCAGTGAGAGAAATAGATGTCCGCCCCTGACTGTAAACCGATGCATAACTATTCCCCGAGCAATCCATATCAAAGGAACTTATATCAAAATTGTTTAGGTTCATGATAATCTGCATACACACATTTTATCAAATTGCATCACTATTAGCGAATTTCCCCTATAGGGAAGAAGCTATTACAGGGTAAGACCTAAGCCCGAGACCATGATAACTTTTTGTTTTGGGGCGACCAGAAGCAAAAAATACCATTCGTTCGAATATAAATTCGAACTGTACTGTATATAAATACAGTACACTCCCGGTTATCCGAGGTCTTCGGGACCGAGGCTATCTCGGATAACACGAACCTCGGATAATACGGAGTTTACGTGTGTTTTGACGTTGGGCAGTAATAAGACCACTTCAAAATACTTTATTAGATATAGTAATCACGATCATCACACTCATCCTTCACTCATATTCAGGGTAACAACCTCAATGAGGTACCTGTCTTATTAAAGTGATTAAGTGATTAAGTATTTACCAAAAAATACGACGATGAAAGTCCTTTCCAGTTGCAAATAATAGAATTTTAAATAAAGACACTTTTTCACGCATAATTATAACGCTTAGTAAGAAAATAAAAACGTATATTTAAGCTTAGAGCTGCCTCGGATAACCCGGAGTCCCGGATAACCGGGACTCAGATAATCGAGAGTGTTCTGTATATCTATCTATACAGTATATGTGTCTGTAAGCACGATAGCGCTCGCAAAAATTGTCCGATTGGAATGAAATTTGGCATTAGTGTGTAAAATAGTAATTATTCCGATGAGTTCGAAAATCAGCCCGATCGAACCACTGGAAGGGGGAGTGAAGGGGAATAAAACCCCCCAAAATGGTTTTTTAAAAATTTTTTTACATAGAAAAATTAAAATAATGTAATTTGAGTTTACACCATTGAACTCAGCTTAGAAAAAAGAAATAATTTAGTATTTTGAATTGTTGCTCTATGACCATTGGTTACCAAGATATCGCTAGTGGTAAACACAATACGTTGTCCCAATGTTATCCTTATAGGAAGTAAGTAAAACTCTAAATCTCGCTTATTTCTCAACATATCTCAATAAAACTTGGTATATGGCTTCTTCTAGTTGAGATCTACTAAATATTGATTTAAAACCCCCCAGTTATAACATACCTGTTGCAGCAAACCTACATACTCATTCCCCATGTTAGCGAATATCCCCTATAGGGAAGAAGCTATTACCGTAGGTCTCATGGTAAGACCTAAGCCCGAGACCATGATAACTTTCCGTTTTGGAGCCCCCAGAAGCAAAAAACATCATTCGTTTGGATTTATATATATATATATATATATATGTGTGTGTGTGTGTGTGTGTGTGTGTGTGTGTGTGTGTGTGTGTGTGTGTGTGTGTCTGTTAGCACGATAGCGGCCGTAAAAATGGTCCGATCTTTATGAAATTTGGTACAGACGTGTAAAGTGGTAATCAATTGGACGAGTTCGTAAACCAGCCTGATCGGACCACCAGAAGGGGGGGAAAAGGGGGATAAACTCCCCCAAAATTGGGTTTTTTGCGTTTTTCATATGGAAAAATTTAAGTGATCCGATTTTGGATTTCACCATTGAATTCAGCTCGAAAAAACAAACAATTTAGTATGTTTAATCATAGCTCTATGTCCATTGGTTACCGAGATATTGAAAGTGGTAAACACAGTACGTTGTCCCAATGTTAACCTAATGGGAAATAGGTAAAATTCTATATCTCGCTTAATTCTTAACATATCTTGATAAAACTTGGTAAATGGCTTCTTCTAGTTCAGATCTACTAAATATTGAATTAAAACCACCCAGTTTTAATATACCAGTAGCAGCAAACCTGCATACCTATTCCCCATGTTATTCTTATGGAGCTTACAAAAACATGTCAAATCTCGCTATGTTGGATTGAAATATGTGGTTTTGCATTTGAAATTCGCTGAGTATGCAGGTCTGCTGCAACGGGGGTATTATTCTTATGGAGCTTACAAAAACGTATCAAATCTCGCTATGTTGGATTGAAATGCGCTCTTTTGAATTTGAAATTCGCTGAGTATGCAGATCTGCTGCAACGGGGGTATTTTTAAGCTTCAACTCGAATTAAATAATTTATTTAAGAAAGCTTCATTAATTACAGATCATAAGGGACTCCTTAACACTTATATGTCTCAAGGAATTTGTAAAGATGGATGTCTGAGCAAAGAAATAAACTAAGACCTTATTTAAGTTTTTCTTGAAGTTTTTTTAGTGATATGGTTAAAGCTACAAGGTACAACAATTAAAAAATAAATAAAACAACGTCAGAGCACAGTTAAAATCTTTTGTTTAGATTTTTAATCACAAAATCGGTTTTAAAAAATTAGCCTAAATATTTTTAAAAAAATGCATTGCTCCCAAAACATTTAGTATGCATACAAAAATATACTAAGAAACGCTAAATATATCATTATTAATAATGCATTGAATGTGTGCGTATATCAATGCTGTGTTGTGACGGCCAGGAACGAGGACCACCCGGTGTACCGGTGCTGGGACGTGGTGCTCTGGTGCGGCCTGTGGAAGCGCTCCATCCTCTACACCGCCGTCGCCGTCGTCCTCTTCCTCCGCCCCCACAGGCTGTGGCTCTCCATCGTCGCAGGTCAGACAAGGCCTCATCGAACACTTTTCAACCTTCGACGTTAATCATAACTACCTTGCGTATTACAAGCTAGTACTGGCCGTAGTCTCATGATACTTTATATGCGCGTTTTAGTCATAGACAAAAAAGCAGATCTGCTCACTGAGCACTGCCTTTCTATTTTTCAACTGTCAGGAACAGTACGATTTATTATTCTATCAATCAATTTAAATATTAACATTGAGTATTTTTGTTCAAGATGGACATGATGATTCCACAGGGCGACGATAATATGCCTGTCTTTCTTTTTTTATCGTGGTAAAAGAAAGATTTTTATACAGTGTTTTGTAATGAAAGGGCCGGGTCCCCCGTCAAACGTTCTAAGCAACAACAAAAACCTAGTTTCGACTAATCAGGCGTTGAAAGTTGAACTCAAAAATTTAGGTTTTTTCCAAGGTTAGAACTTTATCTATACATTTTGATACCCTGACATCAAAACGTATTTTGATTTATAACATCAAAACGTAGTTTTATGTTAAATATTTACTTGCCATAAAACTTTTTTTTATGGTTTATTTTGGGTTTTAACGTTATAAGCCACTGTAGTTTGAAACGTTCTCTGACGGATTGCTGTTCTGCTTTGGAAAAACATCAGGGAGAGTAGGAATACCAACATAAACGGAAATAAAACTGAATACAAAACAATTTTATTGATATAAAATTACGTTATTACAGGTAATATTATTACAGTATAACGTAATGTTATTACAGGTAATACGACACTTTGATAAAAGTTATCCAAAGTTGGCGCTTAAAACGTTATTCTATTCACCTCTTTTGGGGACAACATTCGAGGCCTTGGCTTCCTAGCTTTTGAAATATCTGGTAATTCAGAATATCTATATTCCTTTCTGGTCTTATCCTTCCACTTTCCAGTTTTTACTTCTCGTCTTTTATTTTTATCTACGCGATTTTGGTTACTGGGCGAACACAATGACCGGCGGAGGCAAGGCCACACTACACTGCAGGCCGGAGTCCTTTTGTGGTGACGTCACATTATCAGACGAAATCGCAGACGCTTTTATAATGTACTCTTATGGCGATTCACTGCCGCACTCTTAAAACTATCGAGCCCTAAGTAATTCGTTTAAGTTTTCGTTTAGAAACCATTATTTTTTCGAAACTGCATTAATTAATGAACAACCAAATGCGGTCGAAAATAATTTTAAAGAAAACAAGACTTTATTCCATTAACTTGAAAACCGGTAAACATTACAGGCAAGTAATTTGTTTACTTTTCATCAGATGATTTATTGGAAATTTGACAGTTTTGTTTCTAATTGTTTTCATTTCGATGTTCTAATGTCATAATTTTTTGGTAAATGTTTACGATTTTCATATGATTTTAGTTCTTATTTCCAACCCAGCGCTAGGAGTTCGGCCGGTGTTGTGACGTGGCATCAGGGAGGAGGGGGGGAGACTCCGGCCTGTAGTGTAGTGCAGTGGCGTACGCAGGATTTATTTTCGGGGGGGGATACACCGGGGGTCGGGGGGGTATGGAATACCCCCCAGCGGAAGGGGGGTCCGGGGGCCCTCCCCCGGAAAATTTTAATAAATTACAACTGTATATTCACGTTTTTAGGCAATCTAGAGGTATAACAACAAACAGAATAACTCCCAAAATTTTAACTAATTTGAGGCTGCTCACAGATTAGATTCTGAAAATTTTCGATCACATTGAAATTCTGGCAAAATATTTTTTACAAAATAAAAGAAATCACATATTTATACAGCAGGTCTAATAACACTAAACGACAGATGAGAAAGTAATTAAAAAATTACACGTTTTTAACCTTGGTAAAAAAGATTTTTTTATATTGAATTTCAAAGTAAAAACTATTTCTCACATTCTCATTTATTACATGCCTCGGACCTCCCGGACCTGAAGTAACGGGATCCTAGATTATCCAAAAGAGGTTGAATAGAATTAGAAATTCAGGTTTTCTCACTTGTCTAATGTTTCTCAAATCCAAGAGCGCAATAGCAAAGCTATGATGTACATGCAAGCATCAGGCTAATAATAATCACATGATGGTACGTTGAACGTTGAATAGCGGAAACCACCGGAAAAGTTCGATCTCCGAAATCTGACAGAGTTCGATCTTTGAAATTTGACAGACTGACAGACTAATCACAAATCTGCCCTGATTTAATGGCGAGGCTTGGTTTTCACCAACGCCAACGTAGGCAGACGGGATTCGTCTGCCGCGATGCAGCTACGAGATCGTCCGACAGCCGAACAGTGTACACGGTCGTGAGAAGACGTCAATAGTCGTACGCCACATTTTAACATCGTGATTTTTTACCATGAGTATTTCACGTAATATATGACGACTCTTCTGCCAGAACTGACGACGATGGCAATGGCGGCAATATCGCGGACACCATTAATGGCCACTGTTTTTATCAGGAGTTTTTGTTTGCCTGATGTTCTTATATAGGCCTACTCCCGCTAACAACAACTCACGATAACCGCAATAGGTAAAAATACCTTAATCCAATATAATATAATCCCCGAATCATATTTAAAATAGTATAGAATTTAACTATTTGAAAACCTTATAGTGAGTAATTTATTAATAGTGTTTTCTGTTTGACGGCAAGTTTAGTGATGCCACCACATTCATTATGAACGAGAATTAATCTTCCCAAAAATTTCCCAAAATCCCCAAAAGTTTCGGGGGGGGATATATCCCGATATCCCCCCCCTGCGTACGCCCCTGGTGTAGTGTGGCCTTGGCGGAGGGGTCATTCATCTTTCGGCGAATAGAACGTTATTCCCTTGAAAGTCCGTGGAATCCCGCAAACCGCGCCAACTTTGGCAGACGAAATCAGGGCTACCAACTCAAATATCTTCAAAACAAAATATACCAGGGTGTAGCCCGTGTCCTACAGAACCTTTTTCACTAAATATCTCATATTTTGAAATTTCGTCGCTTAGAACATTTTACGGGGGGCCCCTTCAATTGTTATCTAATATAATTACAAACGGTTAATTTAACCATCACCTTTTGTATAAAAGTCAAAATATTCATAAATTTAACTGCAATCCAATTTTGTGAGTAGGAAGGAGTTGGTCAGTTGACAGACTGCAGACTGATGCATGTGTTGCAGGGGTGCAGCTGGCGGTGCTGGTGGCGTGCTACGTTGCGATGAGCTGCCGCAGTCACTGGCACCGACGGCACTCAGGGCGCTTGCTGCTCAGTCAGACCCCAAGCGTCGAGGACAGGTAGGTCAAGACACTATCTGTGATCTTAATGTCATAAATCTACATTTCTAAAATTCCAGGAATGCAAAAAACGTATAACATCTAATGAAATCTTGAAAATGTAATCATGTATTACCTTACTCATATTGAGTCAGCAGGATGCAGGACATCAGGAGAGCCTGGACGACTCGCTGACTCGACATATCTCAGCCGACAGCCAATCGCACGTGGGCCAGCCTACAACCTGTCAACGCTGGACTAGGACCACATGCTGGACCTGTGACGTCATAGCTCCCTCTGATCTGTCTTCTGTCGGCAAGATGGAGGACATCACGGATATCCTGGATGACTCGCTGCCTGGACCCGTCACCGCCGACAACCTGTCACCCCTGGACCAGGACCATATCCTGGACCTGTGACGTCATAGCTCCCTCTGATCTGTCTTCTGTCGGCAAGATGGAGGACATCACGGAGATCCTGGACGACTCGCTGCCTGGACCCGTCACCGCCGACAACCTGTCACCCCTGGACCAGGACCATATCCTGGACCTGTGACGTTATAGCTCCCTCTGATCCGTCTTGTCTGTCGACAGGATGGAGGACATCACGGAGATCCTGGACGACTCGCTGCCTGGACCCGTCACCGCCGACAACCTGCACCCCTGGACCAGGACCATATCCTGGACCTGTGACGTTATAGCTCCCTCTGATCCGTCTTGTCTGTCGACAGGATGGAGGACATCACGGAGATCCTGGACGACTCGCTGCCTGGACCCGTCACCGCCGACAACCTGCACCCCTGGACCAGGACCATATCCTGGACCTGTGACGTTATAGCTCCCTCTGATCCGTCTTGTCTGTCGGCAAGATGGAGGACATCACGGAGATCCTGGACGACTCGCTGCCTGGACCCGTCACCGCCGACAACCTGCACCCCTGGACCAGGACCATATCCTGGACCTGTGACGTTATAGCTCCCTCTGATCCGTCTTGTCTGTCGACAGGATGGAGGACATCACGGAGATCCTGGACGACTCGCTGCCTGGACCCGTCACCGCCGACAACCTGCACCCCTGGACCAGGACCATATCCTGGACCCGTGAAGTTATAGCTCCCTCTGATCCGTCTTGTCTGTCGACAGGATGGAGGACATCACGGAGATCCTGGACGACTCGCTACCTGGACCCGTCACCGCCGACAACCTGTCACCCCTGGACCAGGACCATATCCTGGACCTGTGATGTTATAGCTCCCTCTGATCCGTCTTGTCTGTCGACAGGATGGAGGACATCACGGAGATCCTGGACGACTCGCTACCTGGACCCGTCACCGCCGACAACCTGCACCCCTGGACCAGGACCATATTCTGGACCTGTGATGTTATAGCTCCCTCTGATCCGTCTTGTCTGTCGACAGGATGGAGGACATCACGGAGATCCTGGACGACTCGCTACCTGGACCCGTCACCGCCGACAACCTGTCACCCCTGGACCAGGACCATATCCTGGACCTGTGACGTTATAGCTCCCTCTGATCCGTCTTGTCTGTCGACAGGATGGAGGACATCACGGAGATCCTGGACGACTCGCTGCCTGGACCCGTCACCGCCGACAACCTGTCACCCCTGGACCAGGACCATATTCTGGACCTGTGACGTTATAGCTCCCTCTGATCCGTCTTGTCTGTCGACAGGATGGAGGACATCACGGAGATCCTGGACGACTCGCTGCCTGGACCCGTCACCGCCGACAACCTGCACCCCTGGACCAGGACCATATCCTGGACCCGTGAAGTTATAGCTCCCTCTGATCCGTCTTGTCTGTCGACAGGATGGAGGACATCACGGAGATCCTGGACGACTCGCTGCCTGGACCCGTCACCGCCGACAACCTGCACCCCTGGACCAGGACCATATCCTGGACCTGTGATGTTATAGCTCCCTCTGATCCGTCTTGTCTGTCGACAGGATGGAGGACATCACGGAGATCCTGGACGACTCGCTGCCTGGACCCGTCACCGCCGACAACCTGCACCCCTGGACCAGGACCATATCCTGGACCTGTGACGTTATAGCTCCCTCTGATCCGTCTTGTCTGTCGACAGGATGGAGGACATCACGGAGATCCTGGACGACTCGCTACCTGGACCCGTCACCGCCGACAACCTGTCACCCCTGGACCAGGACCATATCCTGGACCTGTGACGTTATAGCTCCCTCTGATCCGTCTTGTCTGTCGACAGGATGGAGGACATCACGGAGATCCTGGACGACTCGCTGCCTGGACCCGTCACCGCCGACAACCTGCACCCCTGGACCAGGACCATATCCTGGACCCGTGAAGTTATAGCTCCCTCTGATCCGTCTTGTCTGTCGACAGGATGGAGGACATCACGGAGATCCTGGACGACTCGCTGCCTGGACCCGTCACCGCCGACAACCTGCACCCCTGGACCAGGACCATATCCTGGACCTGTGACGTTATAGCTCCCTCTGATCTGTCTTGTCTGTCGACAGGATGGAGGACATCACGGAGATCCTGGACGACTCGCTGCCTGGACCCGTCACCGCCGACAACCTGTCACCCCTGGACCAGGACCATATTCTGGACCTGTGACGTTATAGCTCCCTCTGATCCGTCTTGTCTGTCGACAGGATGGAGGACATCACGGAGATCCTGGACGACTCGCTGCCTGGACCCGTCACCGCCGACAACCTGCACCCCTGGACCAGGACCATATCCTGGACCCGTGACGTTATAGCTCCCTCTGATCCGTCTTGTCTGTCGACAGGATGGAGGACATCACGGAGATCCTGGACGACTCGCTGCCTGGACCCGTCACCGCCGACAACCTGCACCCCTGGACCAGGACCATATCCTGGACCTGTGACGTTATAGCTCCCTCTGATCCGTCTTGTCTGTCGACAGGATGGAGGACATCACGGAGATCCTGGACGACTCGCTGCCTGGACCCGTCACCGCCGACAACCTGCACCCCTGGACCAGGACCATATCCTGGACCTGTGACGTTATAGCTCCCTCTGATCCGTCTTGTCTGTCGACAGGATGGAGGACATCACGGAGATCCTGGACGACTCGCTGCCTGGACCCGTCACCGCCGACAACCTGCACCCCTGGACCAGGACCATATCCTGGACCTGTGACGTTATAGCTCCCTCTGATCCGTCTTGTCTGTCGACAGGATGGAGGACATCACGGAGATCCTGGACGACTCGCTACCTGGACCCGTCACCGCCGACAATCTGTCACCCCTGGACCAGGACCACATCCTGGACCTGTGACGTCATAGCCCCCTCTGATTTTGTACATTCACATCGCTCCATTTTTGTATTATTTATTAAAACTTGTAAATATTCAAATATTTGTTTTATTCACATTTTAACGATCATTTCAAAAAGCTAGTATAAATAATTATTCCAGGAAATAGATTTTGTAAGTCCTATGTATATTTTATACGAAAAAATTGGAAATGGTTGGTTAAGGCCTGTTTTAAATGATGGTTTCCTTTACACTCATTGCACTATTAAAATCGAGGAATGAATTTATATTTGTTATCGCTCTTTTGCTGAGTAAGAAGGAATCCTGAGAAATCTCTGATTAACATTAATCACTCTGATTAAATTAATGCTCACGACTCTTTTAAAGTTGCAATGTAACGTTTATTTACTTTATTGTCTGCCAGATGTAAGAGGATTACAGAGTTGAGTTTTTTGTCTTTTTTTACCGTTATTAAATAAAACGTGATTTATTGCAATAAACAAAACTATTTTAGTTTAAGTCAAGGGTTTAAGATTAATAGTAGTTACCGACAGGTACCGTCTTTGAAAACAATTTTTGTCACAATAGAATTGCTCAAGTCAAGAACGCCTATGTAACAAAAATAAAAATTTTGGGAAATGACAAAAAAACCTTCTCAATTAGTTAATAATTGTTGATTTTTTAAATTTTTTTTCAGTGGTACTTTAGTATGCTACTAACACATTGGTGTATTTTTTTCTCCAAAAAATCTTAGGTAATTAACAATAAAAATAAAAATAAGTGATGTACTTGGTCAGTTCTTGACTTGAGCTTGTTACTTGGCCACTTCTTCCCTGAAGTTAAGGCTTTTCTTAAAGTAGAAATTTTTTACTTCAATCCAGTGTACATGGTCGATGTTTCCCATCAGGCTGCTAACCTTATGGGAAGAAATTACCATGTACACTGTACTTGGGCTGTTATTGATTTAGATTTTCTTCTCAATTTAAAACAATCCAAATATTTGGTTTTTGGATTGTTTTTGCCTTAACATATCCAATATCAATAACAGAACAAAGTGGCGGTCTTAACTCGATTTCGAAAAAAATGTAACATAGGCGGTTCTTGACTTGACCCATTCAAAATGAGGTAAGTTGGTGGTGACAATCCAATTTCAAGATCATCCGATTATATAAAACATGAAGAAATCCGACCGTTACGACATAAATTTTCCTCTCGTAGAATATCTTATAAATTTGAATATAAAAATGGGTCTGTTTTAGAAGAGGGTCGCCACTATTTTTAATTTTCCTACTTGAATAAATGGTTGACAAATGAGTCCCCAGCGTTGAGAGAGTCGTAGATGAATGTATGGTATGTTTTGTCAGTGCTCCTTTGAAGTAGCCGGAAGTCACACACCAGGCCTTAGGGTAATTTAGGTTAGGTTACCAAACCTTACCTAATCTAACCTTACCCAACCTAACCCCCGATTTTTCCACATTTAAATTGTGAAAAATGCAAATGGAATTGAGTATAAAAGTTTGCTGCCATATAAATGCGAAAATGATGAATTTTAGGCAACAATAAACTAGATCTAAACTAGATTAAGCCACATATTTTATCAAGATACTAGCTGTTTCGTTTGGTAACCCGCTTTGCTAGGTTGAAACATCTTATGAAGGCCTAGACGTAATTTAAAAGCAAGGATTATAACGTCCAATGTAATTTATAAATTCAATATATTTTGATGTTTCTCCATACATATATTTGAGAAAACCGGGGGTGGCATGGTGGTAGCAGTCTTGTTTGCCCTTTCAAACAGCACATAATTTGCGTTTCCACTTTGAATTAATTTCTTTGCCATGCAATAACTACAATTTTATACATTTGTAGTTCCACAGCAGCGCAATGCGCTGCATGTTCTTCAAAGCTTGTAATTTTACTTCTTCAACAACCATCTACTTCTTTTAATTATTTGTATAGTTAATATAAATAAAAACGTCATTTTACAAAATTTATACTAAAAGAATCAACAAATGAAACAATGGTAACTGTGAATAAATAAATTAATTTAATTACCTTGACTAATCATTTAATATTACTTGTAAAACTACGTTCGTAGTGGAAAAATCTCCGTTTGATAGTTTTCCTTGGCTTGGGCTTTCTTTTAGATACATTTTTATCCCTGCAAAAGATGATGACCTGCTCAAGACTACGGAAAGTTGGCAATGAGTAAACACTGGTCTTGGCAGGTAAATGGCGACTTTATTTAGGGATTGCCCTTGCGCTATGTTTATGGTCATGCAAAATGACAATGACAATGGGAATTGATTTCTTTGCATTCTAAAAGGAAACTTTGTTTCTGAAGGGCATATAGTCACCTTCACTTGCTCCAGTGATAACTTTACATTGTATGGAGTTCCTAAACATTCTCGTTACTTGAAGCCTTGTGCCGTTTATTAATCCCTTTTCTGTATTTAAATGTCTCATTAATAAAACTACTGCTCCGGATTTTACAATCAACTTGTATTTCGGTAGCCCACTTACTTCAACACTGTTTCGGAACTCTGTTGGATATTGTAAGTCTACGTTGGTGTCATCACTCAGTACAGTATCGATACTCTCGTATGTCTTGGGTCTCCGGGCAGTTTGGATAATACCTCGTTGTTTAACTTATGAGGTCACAGTCACTATTTTTTGGGGCTAATATCCCTTTGCCTTTAACATCTTCACCCTGAATACTCTCTACTACATTTCCGTTGACAAATCTATTGGCGAACCAACTCCAAGCAGCTTATTAGGCAAAATTGGCAATCATCTTGTGTCTTTGGTAATGAGCCATTTCTAACCTGAAGGAGAAACCGTGCGAATTACTCCTCTCCTTCTTTTAAACGCATATTTTTTTCCAATTTCCTTAATAAATAATAATAATAATAACATAATATCCAATCCAAGTGTGTGATTTTCTGGATTCCGTATTGTTAGACCAGGGCTTTCTTCTCTCATTCTTCTCAAGCGCAAAAGCTCTCTTATTAAATGCCTCCTCCTCCAGTTTTCAAAGTTTCTTCTTTGTGCTCGAGGCATTTTTTGCTTCGAACAAAAATGTCAACGAAAGGAATAAAACTAATATGTTTACATTAAGTGTTTACATCGGTATATAACCTCCTAAATATTACAAACATCAATATTTACTTCTACAAAAGCTACTGAGTTTCTTCTTATAATCAGCTGTTTTTTGTTTTTAAATTTATTGTATGTTACTCTTATGGAGAAAAATCGATCTTGGAGAGCGCCTCGCGCCCTTAGGGGTAGGAATTTTCAAAATCTAAAACCTAAATGGGAAACTATGAAATGAGACGAATTTTTGACGCCTCAAACGCTGAAATTGGTCCACAGATAAGGGAGGAGTAATGTTTACAAAAAAGGCTTCACGTATTATAGATAAGGATTTGATTGGAATAATGTGTCTTTCATGGTCCAAATCATAGTTCCCTGTCCTTTTGCAAACAGCTTGTAAAGTTGTTTAATTTAAATCAGCTTCTTCTGTTTGATCCCTTTTTCGAAGGTTCTCCGTTATCTCTGTTCTGATTATTTCTTTATCACCTTGTGCGTCTGTCTCCCTTTCTGTTCCTATCTGTTACGATAATGTTTCTTGATGTCGCTGTGAATTTTCCTGTGACACCCTTATTCATTGTTTCATTTTTATGAGCAGTCTATCATCTATGTGATAAGATTCGGAATTGGAGACATTTTCTTGTACATTTTGGCATCTTCTCATCTTATTTTTACTACCAACTTTGATTTTAAAACAAAAAATATGTAACTCTAAATTTTTGTGCACTTTATGTTTAACATAACCTGTTTTTATAACAGTAAAAAATTGAAATCGTAAATAATAACATATTTACTAAATAAGACGGTATTCACCTGATGTACAAAAACAAATTGTACGTGCTGTTATTCTGTTGGCAACCACTGAAACCACGATAACCATTTCAAACTAAACCATATGTATTGATATAAACAAATAAAACCTTAAGTTTTCACAAAATCCTTGACATAGGTTCATTTAGGACGATCCTGTGCCTAAACCCTAAAAGATAACGAAACCCAACCACCATAGTGCACATCATGAGGTTCCAAGCTTTAATTTGATACAAAGATCAAGGGTGTATGACGTGTCGTTTTGGCTGTAGCATTAAATATACCAACACACAACTCTTTATATATTCTGTATATTGATTTTGAGATGAAATCTAGCTGTACAGTTTTAAATAGTGGCGGCCCTCTTAAATAGTGGCGGCCCTTTTTCTAAAAAAGACCCGCAAATATAATATGTATTTTTGCTACACTACTATGAAATTACCTGTTTTCAGTAAGTGTTTATCACCTGTGGAAATTCTTCATTAAATTGTTAACAACGCAAAAATAATGGTGACTATTAGCGAATGTCCCCTATAGGGAAGAAGCTGTCACCATAGGTCTGATGGTAAGACTTAATCCCATCATAAATTTTTGTTTTCAGGTTCCCAGATGCCAAAAACACAATTCGTTGATTTTTACAAAAACACATATTCATATAACATATATGAATGTTTGTGTGCGTGTGTGTGTGTGTGTGTGTGTGTGTGTGTGTGTGTGTGTGTGTGTGTGTGTGTGTGTGTCTGTGTATCTTTAAGCACATAACTCGTGTAAAAGTGTGTCCTGATCGGACTATTGGTAGAGGGGTAAGGGGGGTAAACCCCTTCAAAAATAAGGTTTTGGGATTTTACGTAGAAAAATCGGACCATCGGAAGGGCGGGTAAAGTGGTATAAACTCCTCAAAAATGGGTTATTGTAATTCTTACATAGAAAAATAAAATTTATGAAATTATAGTTGAAACCATTGATTTCCGATTAAAAAACAAATGATTTGGTGTTTTGAATTATTGCTCTACGTCCAATGGTTACCGAGATATCGCTCATGGTAAACACAGTCCGTTGTCCCGATGTTAACCTTAAGGGAAATAAATAAAATTCTATATCTCGCTTACTTCTCAACATATTTCGATTAAACTTGGTATGGTAAGGCTTCACTTAGTCCAGCAAACCTGCATACTCATTTCCCATATTATTATTATGGAAAAAATCGTTGTGTGTTCAATTTAGGATTTTAAGTTGATTTTACTTGATTTAAGGCTCCGTATAAAGATTAATTCATGCACTTGAAATTCTGTGAGTATGTAGGTCTGCTGCAACAATTGGGGGGTATTTACAAATTTTCCATGAGGTTAACATTAGGAATGAGTATGCAAGTTTTATGCCACAGAAATCTAAAAATAGGGGATTTCAGGCCATAATTTTGTTTATCTTAATTATATGCAGCCTTATACCAAGTATTATCAGATATTTTGAGAAAAACTACACAATTTCATTATGTTTTATTTATGCTTGTTGTTATTAAGTTTTATTAAAATATATTCATAAATTGTGAGGCATAACATTTTATTTATTTTACATAATACATAATTTACATTTTTTATAACATTTGATTTATCTATATAATTAATACGCCAACGCGAAATTTGTCTTATGAACTCCTGCGTCATTTCTTAACCGATTTTGATCATTGACGGCTCATTGGAAAGAGCGTGTCGCGTAGATTTGCAAAAGTTTTGAAAAAGTCCCTTGGGCTCTGCCCCATTGGCTTTTAAAGTTCCCATGTTATCCTTATGAAGAACATAATTGTTTACATTTTGATCAGCTGGATAATTTAATTGCTGTTATTTTTTAATTTGTGTAACCATAACCCTCAAGACGGATCGTGTTAGCATGATTGTGTTTTAAATTTGTCGCCATTTGAATTATCGCTCTGCTAGTAGCGCACGATTCCGTGCGCTCGGATCCACTAGTTATACATAATTTAACATTGGGAAAACGTACTGTTTTACCTCTCTTATTATTTCGATAACCCGTGTACAGTGTGATAGTACACGGGTGCCCTGTGCCCCCATTGCACAGCAATGGGCAGGTTGTGGGCATGTGGTGCCCTTCATTGCTTTGTATGTATAAAGCAATGATTAAAAAATAGCAAATTATTTGCTTTTTGAGCTAAAAATAGCGTAAAATATGATAATTTAAATTTTTCTATGCAAAAAAATTGTGGTAAAACCCCCTTTCCCTCCCCTTTGGATAGGCAGATTGGGCTGTATTTCGAACGGTGCTCGGTGTTATTTCATGTTTAATAGTTCATCCAGTTACTATAAATTATTTCAATGTCATAAATTGATAAATAGAAACCTTTTTTATCGCTCCATGAACTCTTTATCCCACTCACTGTATTTTCCTTGATGGCTGTAGATTGCAAACAGCTGTTATGATTACTTCATTATTTGTTTACACTTTCCTTGTTTATTTTCGTTGCTATAGTGGTAAATCATAAGGCCAATGTTAAAATTTTACAACTTTAAAATTCGTTTTATCATACGTTATTAGATTTTCTCAGGCCAAGTAATCTACATAAGTTTTTGAGTCATAAATTAATTATTTCCAGAATTTGGAGGAAATCCTCGGAGCCATTTTTGAAATAATTGTGCAAGCAAGCGAGCAAACATAGATACAAGCATACAAGATAACACTGCTCATATAAGAGTATAGGAATCCTGCCCGCCGGGATAAAAAGTAATCACTTTACTCCCGCCGGGAGACAATAGTTATTTGTGCATCTAGGGACTAAAGTGCAACTTTTTCTCCTTGAGGGAAACTGTTGTCGCCCGATGGCGGAGCCGAGGGCGACAATTTCCCGAGGGAGAAAAAGTACTTTAGTCCTGTGATGCACACAAAATTTTTCCTCCACCTACACCATTAACAATAACTAGGTATAACACTGTAACTTTACCTTCAGCTGATCCTTTGCTTCAACAAACTGCATTAAAATCACATAGCCTATATAAATAAGTAATGCAAGGTATTTAGGCTTTAATTTTAACCATTTTATTTACACTCTTCTTAAAAAATACTCTAGGCCTAACTTATTTATTCACAAATATGCAGGAATACAGCCTAAACTACAGCAAACTCAAAATGGATACGCTGTCCTGTAAACAACGGAAACGGACGGTCAGATGCTGTGACACTCTCTTCAACATAGAGAAATAAATTGAAATCGACAGTGTTGCCATATTTTCTCACTGTCCACCGCGGCGTTGCCGGATTTCTTCCCATGTATTTCTTATGAGATTACTTTTAGTCCCATGGGACTAAAAGTAGATTACTTTTAGTCCCGTGGGACTAAAAGTAAGTAAGTAAATCCCATGGAGTATAAACTAGTACTTTAGTATTCTATTCCAGGGACTAAAAGACGACTATAGATAGTAGGCGGAGGAAAATTATTATTTTACTCATGCATAAGTAAAATGCGCCCAAACATAGCAGGTGGGGAAAAAGTATTTTTAGGAGCAGATAATTATTATTGCCTTTATACTATGCTGACAATAAATTAAATTATCGTCTTAAGACTGTATCCCGAAATGGTTTACACTTTTTTCATCTTTTACTACTGCACTCATGATTTTCTGGATATAAGCAAGTGACTGAGCATAGATTATGGAATTTTTTATTGGGCGGTTAGCAACGCAATAAAACTGTACCGCTTTAATCAAACACTTTCGTCCAACTTCCCTACTTTTTATTTACTTGGAAAGTTTCTCTGAAAGTAATTATTTTGTTCACGTTGCTTTCATTACATCGGGCCATCGTATAATTATAACGATTTTGCTACGTAATTAAACTCACTGCCAGATTAAATAACAAGGTGTTGTTTTCATTTTAATACGAACATAAATAATATACTTTTTATTCTTAAACGTCTAAAAATGGTTTATTTTACGCCAAAGACTCTTCATACTAAGACTTTATTAAATTAAATCCACGAGTTTATTACCTATCATCTTTATAAGTTTATTTTACTCCCTTAAAGTTAATTTAGTTACCTCTAAAACTATCAAAAACGTGGTAGTTATTTAATAAACTAGACCCTACTACTTTGATAATTTATTGATTACTATTCAAGGGAAATGTAACGTACCTGGTGAGGAAGCTTGATTGTTTTTTACAATCAAAAACTGTTTTGACTGGTTTTGAAAAACAAAAAATCTTTTAATTATTTTTGTTATTGATTGAATTAACTGATATTTTAGCGAATTTCCCCTATAGGGAAGAAGCTATTACCGTAGGTCTCATGGTAAGACCTAAGCCCAAGACCATGATAAATTTTCGTTTTGGGGCTCCAGAGGCAAAAAACACAATTCATTCAAATTTCTAGTTATATATATCTCTCTCTATATATATATCTATGTGTCTGTAAGCACAATAGCGCTCGCAAAAATGGTCCGATCGGAATGCAATTTGGCACAGGTGTGTAAAGTAGTAATTATTCGGATGAGTTCGAAAACCAGCCCGATCGGACCACTGAAAGGGGGGGTAAAGGGGGGTAAACCCCCCAAAAATGGGGTTTTTTGGGTTTTTCACATGGAAATATAAAAATAATCCAATTTTGTTTTGCACCATTGAATTAGTATCCTGAATCATTGATCTATGTCCATTGGTTACCGAGATATTA
The DNA here is from genome assembly GCA_035578135.1 of Flexamia atlantica. Taxonomy (NCBI): domain Eukaryota; kingdom Metazoa; phylum Arthropoda; class Insecta; order Hemiptera; family Cicadellidae; genus Flexamia; species Flexamia atlantica. The sequence continues at coordinate 89,652,425 of JAQJVK010000001.1, forward strand.
CCTTATGGGAAATAAGTAAAATTACATATCTCAATTATTTCACAACATATCTTAATAAAACTTGGTTTCTGGCTTCATTTAGATGAGATCTAATGCATTTTTGTCTAAAATCCCCGATATTTCCATTTCTATGGCAGCAAACCTGAATACTCATTTCCCATGTTATCCTTATGGGAAATAAAAAAAAAATCCTATATCTTCCTTATTTCTTAACGCATCTTGATAAAACTTTGTATGTGGCTTCATCTAGTTGAAATATACTGGATTATGGCCTAATATACCCTATTTTTACATTTTAGCAAACCTGCATACTCATTCTCCATGTTAACTTTATATGGGTAAAAAAATTGTGTAGTTTGCTCATTTCTCAAAATATCCTGATAAGAACTCGCATGGGGCTTCATACAATTAATATCTACTTGATTATGGTTTAAAATACCCAAATCATCAAATTCCTGTGGCAGCAAACCTGTGTACTCTCTTTCCCAATGTTAGAGAGGTAAATAAAATTGGATAGCTTTCTTATTCCTCAGCATATCTTGATAAAACATATTATGTGGCTTCATATAGTTTAGATATATTGGATTGTAGCCTAGATATATTGGATTGTACCTTTGATACCTCATTTTCAAATTTCTGTAGCAGCAAACCTGCATTTTTCCATACTAATCTTATGGAGAATAATTTATTTTTGAAATAGCAATTGTGGGCATTTGGCAAGTCACAGGATGAGGGAAAATGGCTCAAATTAAATGTTTTAATGTCAGGGACTCAGGAAAAGTACTGTAATTTCTTAAAGTTTGCTAGAAAATAAAAAATAACTTAAAATAACTGCCATTTAAGTAGCATTGGGATCTAAAACGTCTGCTTTGTTTACATTAAAATATGTGAGCTGATGTTTGATTCAAAGCCATATGGTGGATACAGACATATGGCTTATTTAAAGGCCAGATAACTAAATTATGTCAAATAAATGTACTATAGCGAATACAGATTTTTAGTGATGATGTTTATTATGACATTTTTTACTAACTTAAACAGCTGGTCATTTCCCCATATGTTTAAATTGGAAAAGCCAGCTTTTTTGAAGTTTTGAACATTGCATTTTCGTGCCAAATACAGGCTATTATTTTTTTATAGCCTTTGGCTCCTAAAAGTCACTGGGAGAGTATTTTTGTACGCTTTCTTTTGAATGTATATTGATTTTACTTGATGCGAGACTTCTTTAAATTATTTATTTATGCACTTGAAATTCGCTGAGTATGCAGGACTGCTGCAACGGGGGTATTTGTTCTTCCCCAAGCCAAAAATTGTGGTTCGAAACTGCTATTGTTTGTAAAAACCGAAGCTTTAACATGTACCTCGCTAGGTAAAACCATTGAATAGTATAGTTCTCTATAAATTTCGTTGTAGGGTTACGCATGACTTTCTAGTTTTGTAAAACAATAACATTTAGTAGTTTTGAAAAACACCTAAACAATCCATTCCCATCACACAAAGTTAGGCCGTGTACACTGCGGACAGTGTAATGTGCACATATAGGTCTAGAATTGCATATCAAGTACTCGTTTAGGATTTCTTTATGTTAATATGTTCATCATACAAAAAGCCGCTTTTATCTTTGAGTTAAAACTTAAATTACCTGTAAGCTACAACAACTGATTCAGGTTATCATATAGAACTACGGTAACACTTTTGAATATCTTGGCATTCATTTTGTCCCCAAAGCTTTAATCTATATAAATAAAATTAGAGTTTTGTGTGTACATTGCTTAGAATTATGACATTTTTGGTTATTCTTGCATTTTGAAGGTCAGAGAATCCGAATCAAGCCTTACCTCAATTTATGTCACGATGTATGTTGATAACGCTCAACATCACACTTTAGACCACTTTTCACGCAAAAACTAGAGAACTGTTACGGCTGAAACTTTTTTCCTGTGTTGTATGCACATATGAGAAGGTTTTAGACGACTTAAAAGTAGCGTACGTCTTTTTGGAATTAAATAGCAAGCTTCTAAAAACCGAGTTTTATTTGATTTCGACCAAGTTTGTTTTGAATTTCCCCATGAAGGGGATGACGTTTTGTTTACATTTTCAGTGTTCCAAGCAGATGGTAGTTACCTTCACTGATGGATTCGTCGTTTCAGATGTTTTATGATTTCATTCAGTTTTATGCTTTGGTAACTGATAATATTTCTTTTTAATTGACATGTACTATATAAAGTTAATAATTTCCCATTCATTTTCATCCTGATCTGACCCTCGGACTCCACCACAGACCAAGGCCGCGCACAGACCCTCTCAAAGATCACATATTAATATCCTTATGCCAGAATTATTATGAGTGTTGAAATGTTTATATTCAAACAGATGTTAAAAGCAACATTTCATAGAATATAAAACCAGCTGTCTGTAAAAAATAAAATAAATCACTGACTAGAGATACTTAAAAGTCCTTCCTCCCTTATAACATCTGATAATGAAAGAGATCATGTAAACCATTTTTAAATAAACGGTATCAGGAAACTGACACATACTTTCTCCCTTCAAGTAATTTAAAACCAGAAAACATATTTAGTGAAATAAAACAAATTAACAATTAATTATCACACAAATATATGCCAAATGTTATCAAAAACGGTTAGTAAATAACGGAGATATCGATTTTTAAATATTTGCCATGAGAATAACATTGGACAACGTACTGCGTTTACCGCCGAACTAAAATATCAATTATCTCCGCAACCAGTTGACATAAACTCATGATTCAAAATACTAGATTATTTAGTTTTTCAAGTCAAATTTAATGGTTGCAAGTATATTTTCTTTAGAGGTCACAGATTTTGTGAAATTTTAAAAATATGAATTTTTTAACACTTAAACCCCCATAGCTTCTGAACCTGAATTTTTACAGACATGCGGGTGGTGTCATTTTGTTTGTCATCTTAAGCACTAAAAACCATGGAATTTTTTTCAAAATCGTTAGAGCCGTTTTTGAGAAATTTGGATTTTTGTCATTTTTTATGGGTTTTTATGGTGTAAATACCCTTAAAAATCAAAAATTCAAAAAAATGAAAAATACGCCTGGAGATACCACCGCTTTATACCTACATGCCAAATTTCATGAAACTCGGTCCACTGGTGTCGTCTCTAGCTTTGTTTACATCCACACACACACACACACATACATCCACACACACAGACAGACAGACACCACGCCAAAAACCATTTTTTTGGATTCAGGGAGCACTAAAATGAATATATCCACTACCAACTCAAATTCGAAAATTTTGAAGAAAACAATACTTTCTCCATATACATTGTATAGGGGGGAGAAAGTAAAAATTGCGGGACGGCTATGTCATTTTGTTGTTGTTCAAAATAGACCCTAAAACATTAGAAAATACTTTGGTGGCATTTAATCAAGACATTTTCTACTCTACGTACATAAACTTTCATGAAACAGGAAACTGCTTTGAGATTCACTAAGTACGCGCGGTCTGCTGCGAAGAGGGTATCTCAGGGTCACTCTGTACTATACAGCACAGATCCAACGATAGGCCTACTGAGTATAAGCCTCCCCAGACACCCTTTAGGGTTTTGTCGGCGGGGGTGCTGGAATGTGCTGGCATGTGTAGTATAGAGAGGCCAAATAAAAATGCCTCGTGCGGGGGGGGGGGTAGTAATATTTCTAAGTACTCCCGTCGCAGCAGACCTGCGTTCTTAGCGGATTCCTAAAACATCTTTCTGGCTAATGAAAGTAGGCCTATATCTATTATATATTTGTCAAATACCACTGACCTATCATCGCACAGCTCAAACTACTTGGACTTGACTTAGAGTAACCTTGAAACTTTTCATGGACGTTCCTATAGGGTGTGAGCATCCGCTGAGAACGGGTTTTTCAAAATTCAAAGTTTTCAGGGTTTTTCGGTGGGGTCAACCAGTGGGGCCTTGGGTCAACGGCCTTAAATAGTTCTGTATAATTTAATGGATGATCTTTCGATTTTCGACTGAAAACTGTCAATTTTCATTTAATCAAGAAGGCGGTTTAAGCTTCACATGCAGATAGGTCTCTACAGCTGATTTATAGTTTGGTTCCTTTTATCAAGGTATTATGGTTTTTTTTTAGGTGATATGTAATATACTGAAGTCACCAATAGCTTTTGTACCTTATCTATTTAATCATTAACTCAGTATGTGGCACCATCTTCATTTAGGCAGCAGGTGTTAAAATCGTTATCGTGAGCGAAGCCACGGGCAACTGCTAGTCAGATATTACAAAACATACTAGAGATCGCCAGTGGTCGAAAATTCAACCAATTTTCAAATCGAAAAATAGGGAGAGCTAATTTTGAAAATGATCTTTGCATACAGCAATGCGTTTCTAAATACATTATTTCATAAGTACGCTGTTTAATTTTCCATGTAAACACTTAGTATAACAAAATGGGAACCAAAAGCAAAAGAGAGAGACTCAAACTTTGACTGGTTATTTTACCTCACCTCTGGCTTATATTTATGACATGGGTTTTATTAATTAGAATTTTATTAGGATTCCATGTTTATTTTTTTAAGCCTGGTCAGATTATAATTCAGAGAACAGAACACATTCAGTCATAAACTCAGTTTATCCCATACACCCCTTACCTCAGTTCTCTCCCTCCCTCTCTCCATTCATTCCTTCCCTCACTCTCTACTTCCCTTTCTTCCGACCTTCTTTGCACTTTTCCCTCCTTTCTTCTTACCATTTCCCCTCCCTTCTTTCCAACCCTTCGAAACGTTTTCTCCGCTTCCTTACGTTTCTCCTTCTCTCTCTTCCTATCATTACCACTATCACTAAAATATTATATAAATATAATATATATATTATACAATTACCCAATATTATATTTATATATTATTAAATATTATATAAATATAATACATAATAATATATATTATATAATTACCCTATATTATATTTATATATTATTAAATATTATATAAATATAATATATAAAAAATATATATATATATTATATATTAAATAATAAAATATTATATTATTATTAATTTTTTATATTAATCACCCACTCTCCACCAATAAAAACACAATTTAAATGTAATGTCCATTTGTACTCCAGCTGCACGTCAGTTAGTACATTGGATAGTGGAGGCTCAACTTCATGTACTTTTTTCTTTCCTTCTTTAATAGCAAATGTTTATCACTTAATCTTATTTAAGCGAGCAAACTTTATTTTCTCCCTCCCTAATAATGTAAAACGGAATACATTTGAATATGGTATCTTCAATATTCTCTAAATAGTCCTCATGTCAATCAAAAACTAAATTTTCACTCCATGCCCAAAAAAAAAGTGGGGCTTATTGAAAATAATAATTTGTTCTTAACTCTGTTAGATTTTTTTACAGGACAAATACTAACTCGCGTCATTAATGGAATCCTTAAATTTGTTTATTTCTTGATAAACATCTTTTATTGTTTTGGTTTTATATCCTATAGGTACTCTTATAGAGCAATGTTATCTTGCGTGAGTGCGTGCTTGCTTGCTTGCACAATTATCTCAAAAACGGCTCCGAGGATTCCCTTTAGTCTGGAAATCAGTAATTTATCACTCAAAAACGTACTTTATGCAAATTTACTTGGCCAGAGAAAATAGAACAACGTAATAAAAATAATTTTAAGGTTGGTAGAATTTTAACATTGGCCTTTTGAGTTGCCATGACAGCAACGAAATAAACATGGAAAATGTAAAGAAATGAAGCAATCATAACAACTGTTTGCAATCTACAGCCATCAAGGAAAAATACAGCGAGTGGGATGAAGAGTTCATGCAGCAATAAAAAAGGGTTCTATGTATCAATTTTATGACATTAAAGTATTTTATAGTTATTGGATTAACTGTTAAACATGAAATAACACCAAGCAAGGTTCGGTCCGCCAGGTACTCTGATCAGATGACAGAAAAAACTGCGTACATTTAATATTTTCCCACTTTTTGCTCTCACATATTGTTTCTACATCTAATCTATACTCTACGAAAATTAGCACGTGGTAACAGACAAATACGATGACAAATGTACAGTTTTATTTTGTTATTCCATCACCACCATGGCAACTCATAAAGCCAATGTTAATATATTTGAAATTCAAATTCAATTTTCTGCATGACTAAAAGACTAATTTAAATGTTAATGGGATTGTGCATGTCTACAGGAAAATACAATTCTATTGGTGGCTTATATTTTCGCTACGTTGCACACAATCTGAGAAAAAGGGATTACAAAAATCATATGGAAAAAATGCTTGTCTATTATTATAAAGACACACACGTCGAGGCCAGAACTTAGAGTTATTGCTCCAGTCCCTTTATAACGCCTACGCGTAAAAAAATCTATGTTTAAAAAAATTAAAATGGGATGTAATAACTTTCTAAACTATCAATTTTTACCAATTTTTTTGTAATGTTGGTAGCTCTGTAAATAAAAAAAGTCAAATGGCACCATATGGCAGATAGCATATCACATTTTAAGCGTCTTTTAAAGACGAATAACTTACTTATCCACACCTACTGTCTATTTTTTTTAGCATTGTAGTAATAAGCCAAAAACTCCATTTTCCCATATAAAGTGCTTGTTAAAGAATAGCTCGATTGTAAGCTGGGGAATAAATCTTGTGCTGATCCGTAATGCACAATTAACATGCATCTTCCAGTTCTGTTCTGGAACACCCTGTGCTCAGATAATATTGTAAATATTTTAAATGAATTCTTCATATGTAATTTAGGGGGGAATAATTTTATTTGCCACTTCGGTCAAATTCCGTTATCTGCCCACAACTGAAAAACTTTTCCTATTGGCTGTATTCGTTTTATGGCTAAGTCTTTTGGTCACTGGATAGTTTGCTAAGCATATCAGAATCATTTCTGAGTAATTCGGTCGGTATTCTTGTCGCTCTTACCTCATGTGCCACTGTCAGACATGTAGATAACGTTAACATCGACGATGCATCGCCGCGCCAGCAGCTGGTTGGGTTGGGTTAGGCTAGGTTAGGTTAATTTATTTTTTACAACACAGTATTAAATTAGATTTGATCCTAACCTAACCTAAGCCAACCTCTCCTCTTGTGTTGCCGCTATAGGCCTACAGGTAACGGTGACATGAGACAAGGTAACGGCTCTTAAGATAACTCTCGGGTATAAAATCAGGGCGTGTATGAATAAATTAGTTTCTATAATTTGTCTTTTACGTCTCCAATTACCTCTGAACATCCTATTTAGTTGTTATATTACTGCCAATTGTTATATTACTTTGATATATTGGAAATATACAGTTGTGGGCAGATACAAAAATTTATATAAAGATACCAAACAAAAGGAATTAAACTTTCCCCCTTAAATACCCAAACTAGAAGAAACAGAACAACAACTGAAACTTATTGTTGATGGAGAATGTGAGTATTGCATACCATGGCACCGCGCCGTAGTTCTTTCCTGACAAAGTTTGAATTTCAAACACTTCATTTGCAGGCGACGCACAAGCGCTCGCTACTACTTTTGTCCTTCTTCAGTGTCCTAATTTGCTTAGGACTTTTTGAGTATTATCTTAGCATAAATAAATACAATAACTGAATATAAATATGGAAATAGTCACGGATAAAAAATATATGTATGGTACATTAATATTAATTAATATTAGCTGCGCTACGAGTTTATCAATAAATGTTAATATTATAGCCTACGTAATGTTTTATTTTACGCCACACACTCTTTATATTAAAGCTTTATTAAATTAAATCGACGAGTTATTTCCTCATAAAAATAAAATCATTTAATTATTTTTGTTATCAATTGAATTAACTTATATATTTGTTCTTCCCCAAGCCAAAAATTGTGGTTCGGAATTGCTTTTGTTTGCAAAAACCCAAGCTTCAACGAGTTGTGTTGTGTTTCTATATTATGAAGTTAATGGTGAGTTTTAAATTAGCCCTTTTTCCACATTTTTCAAAATAGCAACACCAGACCACCTGTACACGTTTTTGGGCAAGTACGATGGATCCAAGATGGCTCCTGACTTAAATTAAAGTACTTCCACTCCAAAAAGTTTGTATGGAGTCTGGAAATGCTGTGTGGAAAAGTAGAACATGTAGAAAAAATGACGGAAAATGCATTTAAAACTCATCCTGTTCTACCTATAATACTTCTTTATCGATGACCAAAGAAATTTGACTTTCGTTGACCTGCTCAATCTCAGTTGATAAAAATCTGCTTTTCTTAATGGGTTTTTATAGGGAAATCAGCTTTTCCACGGGTTTTCAACCAAGAAAGTCTTTTACTTAGCAATGAAAACTAGAAAAAGCAAGAAAACAGCTGAAACTTAATGTTGATGTGGAGTGTCCAGGATGACAAACACCCATCAAAGTTACAGAAACAGGAAATCCTTACTGAGAACCACGCCATTTAAGAAAATGCTTTAATGCTTTAAGATTTAATGATACCAATAACGCAATATCGAACTTATAGAATTCTAATTAATGCGTATCCATGTTTGTTGTCTGATTGATTATACATCAAAAACACATTTTTTTGCAGCGGAATATCTCTCCGACAATGAATCCGAAACTTCTTTCGATAAATTCAAAGGGTATTCTGCAATTAGAACAATATAATTGAAAATGTAAATTATTTGTGAATAGTAAAAAATGTTTGTGAAAAAATATTAATTCTTGATCGAAGAGGATAAATTCTAAATCAACAAACATATAAGCAGATAACAGGATTTTCTCCAAAAAGAGCCACTCTTACATTGAAGTGTAATAACACTGTGAACCACTACAAAGCGCTGTGGACACAGGGATAAAGATGACGGTGACGGTTAAAAAGGACATAGAGCACACCAGCTTCTAGATCACCCTGTGTCATTGAATGGTTTACTAAATAATTGTTTAATAACCAAGTTTCATGCGGTTCAACTAACCAGAGTACAAATTTTGAAAAAAGATTTATGAATTAAGGTTTTTTAAATAAAAATTTAGCATTTTAAAGCAAAAGATGAGACTCATACTTTTAAAATATAAAATATAAAGAAAGAGTTAAGACAGAAACGACGTGCAGTCCAAAACTTTTATATATTAGCTGAGCTGTCATCACGAACTTCCTTATCCCCGTCACGAATCTTAAAATTTATGTACTTAAACAACGATATGGCAATTTCTAATGTATTCTTATCACATCTTCTACTGCAGTACATGTGGCGAGTAACGAATCCCTATACGTAATCCTAGTTCTTATTCGATGGTCGTAAGATATACAAATGCGTTAAACCTGACTGCACCACTCAAAGGTTTTGTATAAACATTGCAATAAAGCAAGTGTAAATCTGTAGCAGCAGCCTTTACAAAACCCGTTCGAGTGTGAACCCGAATAGTCCGTGTGACACGGGTGTGTTGTGTATGTGCGTTCGGGTGATGTCCGCTTAGCTGCTCGATTTCGCTCGAATTAACACTGTTGTCCATCACCTCACTTTGCACAATTTTGAAGAAATTATTTATTGCATTTTGTCTCTTGTTGACTTGAATGTGATGCGTGATGTAAAAAAATAGAAATAACAACTTAAAAATGAATTGTTGAATTAAACGCTAATTTGAAAGAGTAACAGATTTCTTATTTTTGAAGATAAATACTAATTGCGGTTGGTCGCTTCAACAATTGATTTGTAGTGATTATATGTGTGTCCCAAAAGTCCCGGACCGGTTTAATATCTTTTAAAGTAAGCCAGATATCAAAACAATATTTCGCATACCTTTTAGTACTAAAAAAACTACTTTTTCATGTATGTGTCATTTCTGCCCCCGCCCCCAAAATTAAATTTTGAGGAGGTAGCCCCAAAATTTTAAATGTAAACCCCCATTGTGCGACTGCTTATTTTAAAGGGCTCGTTAAAAGAAACACAATGCCGCAAACCGGAGGTCGATATCATGCTCCAGTCCAAAATGGCGGCCATTCAAAAATTAAAAATGCCGTCCGTCAATTAAAATTGAGTATATTCTGAGTTCGGCAATTCGCATCTAAATCAAATAAGAATCACCAGAACACATTTTAACTACTTAAAAGATACAAAAATAATAATTTCTTGTTGTCATCATCAAGGTTCAACCCTCCAAAATGGTTTGGGGGGGCGGGGGTTTGTCCAACCAACTCCAATATCAACTCACATCATATGACCACTCATTTTAATTTGCTGAGTAAAAAATAAGCCAAAGCTTGTTTTAATGAAATTTCAAAAAAGTTACCTAATACTTACAAACTTTGTAGGGTTTCCCCACCCCCCAAAACCATTTTGGAGGGTTGAGCATTGATGATGACAAGAAATTATTATTTTTGTACCTTTTAAATAGTTAAAATGTGTTCTGGTGATTCTTATTCGATTTAAATGTGAATTGCCGAACACAGAAAATACTCAATTTAGTAAAAAAAAGTTACTAATAAATATCCGCCTTGATGCGGCCTTTGGCTCAGCGGCAAAGGTCGATACTTGCGGAGGGTCGTCTATGCGTTATCTTTAAGGAAAACCCCCATACATGAAGTACCAAATTTTCGCCACAAAAATAAATATTTTTTTAAAATTTTATTAAAACAAGCTTTGGCTTATTTCTTTACCCATTCAGCATGTTAAAACGAGTGGTCATACGATGTGAGTTGATATTGGAGTTGGTTGGACAAACCCCCCCCCCCCCCCCAAACCATTTTGGAGGGTTGAACCTTGATGATGACAACAAGAAATTATTATTTTTGTATCTTTTAAGTGGTTAATATGTGGTCTGGTAGTTCTTATTCGATTTAAATGTGAATTGCTGAACACAGAAAATAGTCAATTTTAATTGACGCATGGAATTTTAAAATTTTTGAATGGCCGCCATTTTGGACTGGAGCATGATATTGACCTCCGGTTTGCGGCATTGTGTTTCTTTTAACAAGGCCTTCAAAATAAGCAGTCGCAAGATGGAGGTTTACATTTAAAATTTTGGGGCTACCCCCCCAGAATTCAATTTTGGGGGCAGGGGCAGAAATGACACATCCATCAAAAAGTAGTTTTTTTTGTACTAAAAGGTATGCAAAATATTGTTTTGATATCAGGCTTACTTTAAAAGATATTAAACCGGTCCGGGACTTTTGGGACACACAGTATATGTCCTAGAGTTAGGAAGGAAAGGTGTATTTTAATTAAAATGTAGTGCTTATAAAAGAGTCGTTTTGAGTTGCCACCCACAAGGGTTTCAATGTGTTTGCTCGAGTACCTTTTTAAAGCTTACAAGTTTTTAAATTAGTTCATTAAAGCATCTCAACTCAACTCATAACGCAAACTCAGTAGATACAGTTTGAAACCTTTGAAACTTCGAGAAAACAAAAGAAGGAACAAAAAAACTGGGTTTAACGATTTTACAGCCGTCTTGGTCACCATACTGTTTTGATACAATACATTGGGGCGTTTCCACTAAAAATAAATAAAACTCAAGAGGCGCAATACCTAGTTCAACAGGCTTTAACCCTTTTCAGACGCAGAAAAATCTGATTAAATTAGTTTAAATGGATTGGTTATTTGTCAGTTTGTAAATAACTTACTAACACTCTTAGGTTTAATATTTACCGTTGACGGCCTTTCAGCGATTAATTCCATAACGCTAAAAACAATGTGGAATTCAGGTTTAGATAACTTGACTATCGTAACAAAAATAGACGGTTTGGGAGATATTTAGGGTAATTTGTTGTCAAAATCTTGAGAATGACTCCGGTTTCATTGATGCTTCTCATTCTTCATACCTGCTCCTTTTGTGGCGGTGTCATCCCCCTCCATCGCCGCGCCGCCGGCGTCTTTATGTTGATCTGCCTGAATGAAAGTCATTAATTATCTTGCCACTAGCATCATCAAGGAGGACTAAAATATCTTATAAATTAGCATAAATGCGCTAATAACAGTTTCTTTATTTTATATATAGAGGGTGTCTAGAAATTATGGTAAAATATTTTAGTATATGATAACAGAGGTAAAAATGAGAAAAAAGTTTATACAAACATAGTCCTAAAGTGCTTCATTATCCGTCTGTTCGTCTGTGATTTTTACATAATTAATTATATCTCACGAACCTTTTAACGAATACATTTCAAACTTGATACATGGATGACCACTATGAAGAACTATTTTTGTAAGTAGTATCAAATTTCTACTTTGTACCGTTTCAAAATGGCGACTGATTTTTGTTTTTAAAGCTAAATATCTGAAAAATCGTAAAATTTAGAAAAATGTAACAATAGACAAAAAACTTCAAAATATAATGCAATTAACGGTGATATTAAGATTATGATGATCGGACAACTAATAACGGAGGAATTTTAACTTTTCTGAATAAAAACATGGTTCTTTAGAACGTACTGTCCGAAATTTGCATGTTTTTATTCGGAAAATTTAACATTTCTCCATTATTAGTTGTCTGATCATTATAATCTTAATACCAGCGTTAATTGGATTAAATTTTGCAACTTTTGTCTCTTGTAAAAGTTTTCTAAAATGTACGGTTTTTTTTAAGATATTTAGCTTTGAAAATAAAAAAACAGTCGTCCTTTTAAAATGGTACAAAGTAGAAACTTGATACTTCTTACAAGAACAGTTCTTCATATCGGTCATCTATATACCAAGTTTGAAGTTTACACGTTCACAGGTTCGTAAGATATGATTAAATATGTAAAAATCACAAACCGACACAGACGGAAAACTAAGCACTTTACGACCTACGTTTATATGAACTTTTCTTCTTATTTTTACCTCTACTATCACATACTAAAATGTTTTACCATAATTTCCGAACGCCCTGTATATATATATACATATATATATATGTATGTATATATATATATATATATACATATTTATATTGAGTATGTTCATAATTTTAAAATTTATTTGCTAACCAACTAGGATTTCTAAAATTACTTGACGTCTGTATTAATGGAATGCACAAATTACGTTTCATTGGGATTGGACTGAGCCTTGTTTTGAATTTAACTTAAACAATTGGCTCTTAATTGTTGTTACATACAATTTGCAGCACTTAATGGTAAAATTCCACACATTGAAAGCACATTAAATACCTAATGACAAAATTAATGAATACAAATTAAAAATATATGAATATTATGATAAGGTTAATGAACATTCCTAATAAGTATTAGAGCAGATAAGATTCCTAATAAGTATTATATGATTCTTAATAAGTATTATAAAATTCTTAATTATAACATTCCTCTATTATAACATTCCTAATAAGAATTAATGTAAACTACAGTATTATGTTATTTTAGCTACAGTTACATTGTAGAAAATGTCGTTTGCCAATACTGTTAATACTCTTTTGCTAATTGCAGCATCGACTATTTAAGGGAGGTTGCGGTACTAAAAAGGGTGAAATTTTAAACTAAGAGAAAAAATGGATGTTATAAATTTTTAAAAATTTAGAACAGCGTAAAAACACACAAATATAACTCTTTTTTCGTTAGGCCAGAACATTTTTTCAATTTTTTTGACGAATTTGACAATGTTTTTTTCAAAATTGATATTCCACAATAACTGCTGTTAGGAATTTCTTAGACTCAACATTATTTCGAAGGAAAATATGTTAACTTCATATTGAGGTAGAATTATGCAATTATATCTTATAATTTTTTTCTGAAATTGGATTTTTTAATTATTAGAAAAATTAAAATATTTTTGGATTTTTAATTTTTTTTTAATGGTACTTTTATTTATAAATCTACCGAAATGTGAAGGTAAAAATCTATCGATCACACTGAAAAGGTTTGAATGATGTACCTTTATTGGTTCCCTGGTTATTTAAATTTTTGTATTGACATAAATGAAAATATGAACTTTTGGAAAACTGTGATTGAAAGAAACATATGAAATGCACTCTCGTGTGATATAATTTATACTAATATACTTTCTGGCCGAAATAATGCTGAAACTTGCTTATTATAATTTATTTCTTGTGTATTAGGATCTTCGAGCACATTAGGACCTATAGAACAAAACAAGACCAATTAACAAAATTCCAAAATTAAAAATGTTAACCCATTTTCATTACCGTGTCCCCCTAGTGCTCTTTTGTAGGCCCATCTTTATTAAGTAATGATTTTAAATTACAGACTAGAGGCTTGAAGGGGTAATAGCCCCTAAGCATAATCCTTCTTAGAAAATAGGCTTTTGGATCCACAAAATTATGATTATATCTAGCATTTGGTTTTAAGTAAACAAAGCAAACCTTTTTACATTCCAGTGGTTTTTAAATGATTGCTATTTTACGTTATTTCTCATTTTATAGTAAGCTTAAAGCAATTTCAGTATTTTCCCCGAGTCCATGGGATGGAGACCTTCAATTTCAGCCCCCTCCCATCATCCTGCGACCTTCCAAACGCCCACAATTTCGGCGCAAAGATTTCCCTTACGTAATTATTATTGTATAGATAATTTAGTATTAAATCTCCATCGTTATAACATAAACTAAACAAACGTACTTAACTTTTAAATTATGAAAAAGCTCAAAACCTTAATTATTATAAAATCAGAAAATCTTAAATTTAAAATATTTTTTGGTATAGTACATTGAACGTTCATAGTTAGCTGCATTTTGAAAAAAAAAATCCCACATGTCAACATCTACCATATAGCTTTCAATCAAGCATTAGCACCACATGTTTAATGTAACAAATCAGACGTTTTTCAATCCCAATGCATTTTAAATGGAAGATATTTTTCGTTATTTCTCATTTTCTGGTAGATTTGGACACAATCTGATATTTTTCCCGACCCTCTGGGACCAAGACCTTTGATTTGAGCCGACTCCCATCATCCTGCGAGCTGTCAAACTCTCAAAATTTTGATTTAAAAGAATCGCTTACAGAATTAGTAATATAGATATAAGTATTATAAAATTCTTAATTATAACATTCCCCTATTATAACATTCCTAATAAGAATTAATGTAAAGTACAGTATAACTCTATTTTTAACAAAGTTACGCTTAACTAACCTCAATAATGAATTAAAATAGCATTAATACATAAGAAGCAGTTTACTTGTGCACATTTCAGCACCGAGGATGATTACAAAAGTAATCTTAGACAACACAAAACAAGATAAACAATTAAGAGCGAGATGAGACGAATCCCTAGCCCTATGTTTTTGTTCAGTGTTGATGTAAGGGCAGAGGTTTTGCTGTCATAGAGAGGAGTCGGCGTCCGAACAGAGTAAATAAGCGAGCAACGCAGCGCGGTCACAATACTCATTAAATCTCTCATCAACTAACCCACAACATCTCAATTTTCTCTTGGCATAACACTCTGTGTATTTTTTGCTTAAGTATCAAAAATAATCACATTATTAGACAACACAGAATTACCATATGCTGTGTTTGTGCGAAAAATGCAAATTTCACTTGCTCTTATGGAGCAGCAGTTTCTAATGGAGCTAAGCAATACAATAAACAATCGGTCCGTCCTAACGACCGTCCGTGTTTTGTAAGAGCGATTTTGTTCTGATGCAGGTGTTGCAGAAACATGAAAAATGCCATAGGTAGGAGAACCTCTTAAAATGTAAAATAGAATAAAACAAGAGGTTTAAAGTAAAAGGATAATAGTTGAAATGAGATAAATGCGTTCTAATCGTATTCTAACCATATTAATCGTTAAAGAAATTTAGAATTATGTTAAACAAGTATTTTGAATTTGTTGGATAAAGACACTGAATAGTATGATAGGATAGTCCTGGTTTAGGGGGAGGAGATCAAAGGATTGCAGGAAGGCCAGTTCTGGACTTTCACAAAGAAAGACACGGAATTCTCGTATGGGCCTCCTACCAACTACTTCAGGCGCGTGCCCGAACGAACGTTCATCCAATGGACATAACCCATACCCTGGGCGAAGGCTCCCATCGCATGATTGAGCCAGACGTAGCTGCCAAGAAAACAACATTGAAAGACCGGCATGACCGGATCTGCAGGTATAATTTGGCAGATTGTATTTGAGAAATGCCCTTTAGTAATTATGTTATAGAAGAAAAAATAAGCACTCCTACCCAAAGTATTACCATAGGAAACGAGATGGGAGGGCGCCAGAACGGGGTAAATCACAGAAAAGCGCTTTGGGGTCTCAACGCTCATTAAAACTTCTTGACAAACCCATAACATTGTCTCTTCATCTGAGAGAAATATAATTTTACATTATGTGCAATAAATTCAATGTAAAAAAACCAACTGCTAACGGAAAAATATTTTTGGAGAATGCATTACTCAAGATTTTGAGTTGATAGACTAATGTTTTTGTGTTGATTTATTGTGAGAAAGATGTATAGGACAGAGTGCCCCATACTACTGAGCGGTTTATACTGTCACAATGCTCATAAAATATTATGCAATTATCAATATGGTTTCCTTACGGTGCACTTACACGCTTTGCTTTTATTTTCGTTTTATTAGTCTGTGTATAATATTCTGTCATGGAAACAGAAATGTTGCGTTAGTGATAAATCAGAGATCATGGAAGAATTCGTTCCAGAGAAACATAATATAACTTCCCTTTAAGCCTTTTTTATCAACTGTCATGGCGAATTTGTGAGACATAAACATCTGAACTACGCTAGGTCAGACAATTTTCAACATAATTGTGTATCGGTTTTGCCGTTGTAGGGGCAGAGGTTTGGTTGTTTTCGTAGTCAGGGCTGGTGTTGTCAGCGCAAAATAAATCACCGAGCGGGCCTGTGGCCGCGGCGCTCATTAAATCTTCCTCAACTAACAAACATACAATACCACTTACTCTCCTCTCTTGACTTTTGTCATAATTGTTAATTACTTTTAGGGAGGGAACCCCCAGTATTTTCCTTCGTGTCCTGTTTTTTAGAAGCAACATTTATGGGAGAGTTTATGGGAGGCGAGAGTGTTAGCACAAAAGGAACGACAGAGCACTTCTAAATGGTCATATTATCAATGAATAACTCTTTCATAATTAACTGTCATTTTCCTACTAGATACAATAATAATGTATTTGCTAAACAAATTTTGAAAAATGTTTAGGTAAAAAATAACTTTTGGAGTCTTTATTGTTGGTTTCGTCGTTTGGGAGTAGGAAGTTAATGCTAAAAGACGAGAACAAACTCACGGAGCTTTAATTTGTCATGACCTTTACGGGAGAAAACTCATAAAGTTGTTTTAACAGTCTTGAGTGGTTAAAGGTGGGGTTTTCAAACATGCGATATTCAGCAATTCCATACTATGCTGTCAAATTAAGCAAAGCGCGAAATACTATAAACAGTGTTGCGACGTCATTGAACAGAAGACGACATTGGCGCTGCCAGCCTGGTTAATCACAGAGCAGATGCCTTGTGGGCGCAGCGCTCGTTAAATGTGTCTTGACTAAGTAACGTGTGATGTACCTTGCTGATAGTTTTAAACATCCATTGCCGCTGTTATTAAATATGAACTAACGAGAAAAAATAGTGCATCGAGATCGTTATAAACTAAGTATAAACATGTTATGTTATAAACTAACTAAATATAAACATCGAGAAAATTTTTAGATTTCTACCAATCCTGTTTATTGCTGATATTGGAAGTTTCTCAGTCTGATTGAATATTCAGTCCCTTTAACATTAACTGGTATTTTGCAAATATTTTAAAATCCCCCATCCTCTTTGCCCAGCAACTATATGCATTCTACAACTGTTATTTGTATTAACTGGTATTTTACAAGAATATTTCACTTTTGCAACAGTTACTTTTGACAGCAACAATTAATTAACGTTGATAGTATTTTTGTGAACAGTTGTGAAATGAAGTTGATTCACTATAAATACTAATAATCCTGATAAAATAAAACAAAAAAGTTTGTCTATGAAATAGTGCAATTCAGGTTTCCTATTTTTTAGCGGAGGACTCACTTAAGGCTTATCTGATATAATGTCGGAGTTAAGTCGAACCCATCTAAATAGTCGTCTGTTGGCGGAATTTTGTACTTAAATTAACCACCATCACATTTCAGCATTTTAATAACTATTATTGGAAAATTTTAGATGATTAGCTGACGTAGGTTCGTAGTGAAACACTTTTTATACTTATACGAGCATTGACCCTGACTTTATGTACTCAATCAAATAAAATTGAATTATGTATTGTAAAAGGTACATTGGTCATTTAAAAAAAGATTTTCAGACGGTCTTTTGAAAAAGCGGACTTAAAATTAACATGTATTTTTATTCACGGTTTGAATGAATGCTGTTTAGTCTGTACCTTAAGGAAATAGCTTATTCACTTTTCGTTAGAAAATACCGCCTGAAAATTCGGGCTACAAATTAGCTATCAGATAAATCAGTATAACTATTTCTTGCTTCAAACATTTACTAATGTTTGAACCATCATTAAAGACTGCTGCAGTTATCTTTGAGAATAGTAATTAACTTAGTAAATCATCATTACAATTGCAAAATGTAGATGGAAGCAGCCATATATCAGATAAGACTTAGTCAAGGTCCATAAACTGGGTGACCGCATTGCGGCGCGGCTTCGCTCCTGTATACCGTATACTACAATGTGCCGTCCCCGACACATCAGTATTCACAAAATACTGTACATTCAGTGAGGGATCACGGTCACTGAAACACTTTGTTTCTCAAATATTATACTGCTTCAAATTTCCGTGGAGGAAATTAGGAGTAAAATAGGTTTACAAAATATGTGGCGGTGGCGAAAAGTACATATAATTTTATTTATATACTTATACTTAACTAGCAGTTCCCGTGGCTTCGCTCACGATAAAAATTATAGTCCAACCTTGATTTGACGAATGTGAAGGGGCTGAATGAAAAAAGGTAATATCAAGGAATATTTAATGTAGAGGTCTGTTAACGTGCTATGGCGTAGGTTAAAAAAAAGTTATACTCGTATTACAGTAGATAGTATAAGTTTTCTTTTCTCAGCCATAACTCAAAAACGGCAAGACCGATTTTAAATGGGAAATGTGTCAATTTTAAGTTATTTCTATGCATATTTGCCAACACGGCTCAGAATAGTCATATAATTAGTATAATGGAGAGCTGAATGTTCAGAACAGTGGCGCTATCCGTTGACAGTGTTACAAACTTGAGTCACTTGGTTTACAACTTAACATATATGGGCGATTTTCAATATACTGTATTTTGAAAGGTCAACTACTGACTGAAGCACCTATTTTTTCCGTGCAAAGCCAGGTCACCCTCGGATTAGATGAAAAAGGAATTCGCCTAACTATTGAATACATTAAGGGGGATGAATACATTAAGGACGCCCTAAGGGAAAAACTGTAACTCCCGTTGCCTAAATAAAGACTGAGCCACATTTTATGATTACACAGATAAGGTACAGAAATTTATGATGGATTAAACTTTAACTAAATTTAACTTTTATATAGTGCGTATGACCTAAATAAATTGACAAAACCACCTTTAAATTGGAAATTGTCCAATTTAAATTTCCAATTTAAATTAAATTGGAAATGTAAAAAAGATCATCCATTACATATATATAGGCATATTTCAATCCTTTGATTCCACCAAAAAAAAACCTTAAAACCCTCTGTCAGAGTGTCAGAGATTTTTATAATTTAAGGATTTATATATAATAAATCATTATATATTATTAATATATATATATTATAAATCTATTATATATATTTATAATAGATCAAAGAATTACGTTAGGCTATTACAGTACAGTCTCTCGGCGACTAGAAAAATACCGTACCCCCTCCAATGTCTCTATACATTGCCCCCACTTTCAGTCTTGAAAAGAATTAGTTTCAAGACTCAACCACAAAAGGCAGTACGCACTTCAGGCTTTAAACTACAAAGGTGAAATTAGATTAAACGCAAAATCATCATAACAAGCGTAATTACAACTCCCGCTGCCGAAATAAAGATGGTGCCATAAACTGAAGTTATGATTAAACAGATTATGTACTAAAACTAAACTAAATGTAACTTTTATATAGTAATAGTACATAATTATGTCCAAAAAAAATCAACAACAGAACAATAAAACCGTGATGAAAGAAATCATAAACTGATTTCTTTCATCAGCAATTTCATCTACATCAGCTGTAACAGCGTATGTAGATTTGTGAAACTAACTCAGGTGGCTGATTGAATGAACATTGAAAATATAAACAAAAGATCGTCCATAACACTTTTATTTGGGAAAATTTAAAAAATTCGACCTCGCCAAAACCCCCTTGAAACTTTGAATTTTGTAAAATCCTTTCTTAGCGGTTGCCTACGCCCTAAGAGGAACGTCCACGCAAAATTTCAAGGTTCTAGGTCATATAGTTCGGGCTGTGCGATGATAGGTGGCGTTTGACAAATATATAGATTCAATGAGGGTTTTCTCTGTTACATCCCTTTTTCAACCCTCATACTAAACAGATTTTTACGATTTAGGAGCCATTTTAAAGCTTATGGTCTAGCGCACCGGCGACTGGTAATATAAGCGATTTTTTGGTAAGGCTTCGCCCCCTGATCTTTCATTTATTTCTAGAGGGCGCTTTCAACGCTCCAGTGCTGAACGGTTTTAAATATGATTGTAATTAATCAGCTGATTACCTTCAGATGTATTTTTAACCTAAGTCAGATTGTAAACAAAAATATAGTCTGCAACCACAGTCTTTCTCCTAGACTGTGCTGCAAATATCAACAAGATTTTATACAGCTATTGAAAATTAATTATTAAATGGTCTTCTTTTACTGGTAATTATAGCCTGATTGCGGTAGGTAAATCATTATTTATGGTGAATATTGTAAATTGAACCCTAAAACAGAAAGAAAAAGAAAGCAAAGGGAAAACCGAGTCGAGGAGATTAGGGAAAACATGTAGGCATGTAGGCAACCTTTGCCAAGAACTGAGAACTGCCGAGAGACGATGACTGATATAACATCTGAGGGACACTGCACCACCTATTTACCTGCAGCGACTTAAAGATGATGTTAGGGCATGAATACGCGAAGAAAAACTTCTGGTATCCTACAGTTGTGTGGGAAGACAAACAAATTCAAATACATAAGTTGGTGCTGTGGTGAACACTGTGTGTGTTTTGTTTAGCTAAGCTTTTTAGCTACACATATCCCTATACAATTTACCATAATGTATATAGAGAAAGTATTTTTTCCGTCAAAATTTCCGGATTTGAGTTGTTAATGGTTATATTCATTTTAGTGCTCCCCGAATCTAAACAGTGGTTTTCGAAATGGGGTCTATCCGTCCACATGGTCATGCGTGTGTGTAGATTTGTGGATGGATGTCGTCTCTAACAAAGCTAGAGACGACACTAGTCGTCCGACTTTCATGAAATTTTGGCATGTAGGTATAAACGTATAAACCCATGATATATCTAGACTTTTTTTCATTGTATCCAATTTTTCATAAGGGTATTTTCAACCCCATAAAAACCTAAAAAAATAATCTACCCCATAATTTAACCCAAAAAAGACATAGGCCTAAATCCAAATTTATTAAATACCCCCGTTGCAGCAGACCTGCATACTCAGCGAATTTCAGATGCAACACAACAAATGGTATTTCAATCCAACTTAGCGAGATTTTACACGTTTTGTAATCTCCATTAGAATAACATGGGGAATGATTATGCAGGTTTGCTGCAACATGTATGTTAAAACTGGTTGGTTTTAATTCATTATTTAGTAGATCTTAACTAGAAGAAGCCATATACCAAGTTTTGTCAAGAAATGTTAAAAAATAAGTAAGATATAGAATTTTTTTATTTCCCATAAGGATAACATGGGGAATGATTATGCAGGTTTGCTGCCACTAAAAATTGAAATTTCGGGGATTTTAGACTAAAATACATTAGATCTCATCTAGATGAAGCCACAAACCAAGTTTTATCCAGATATGTTGAGAAATAAGCGATATATAGAATTTTACTTATTCCCCATAAGGTTAACATTGGGACAACGTACTGTGTTTACCACTTTCAATATCTCGGTAACCAATGGACATAGAGCAATGATTCAAATACTAAATTGTTTGTTTTTTTGAGCTGAATTCAATGGTGCCAACAAAGATTCGATAAATTTTATTTTTATATGTAAAAAACCCAAAAAACCCATTTTTGGGGGTGTTTATCCCCCCTTACCCCCCCCTTCCGGTGGTCCGATCGGGCTGGTTCACGAACTCGTCCATTCGATTACCACTTTACATGTCTGTTCCAAATTTCATTAAGATCGGATCATATTTACGGCCGCTATCGTGCTGACAGATACACACACTCACACACACACACACACATATATATATGTGTATATATATATATATATATATATATATATATAGATATATAAAAATTCGAACGAATGGTTTTTTTTGCTTCTGGTGGCCCTAAAACGAAAAGTTATCATGGTCTCGGGCTTAGGTCTTACCATGAGACGGTAATAGCTTCTTCCCTATAGGGGAAATTCGCTAAAACTATTCGAACAACTTTGATAAAGATTTCATGGCTTCTATTGCTTAACATGGCAAACAAAATGACACCACCAGGTGTGTTTTTTACAACAAAATTGTCTTTAAAAATTCGGGTTCAAAAGTAATGGGGGTTTAAGCGTTAAAAAATTCATATTTTTCATATTTCACAAAATCTGTATGTAACCTCTAAAGAAAACATACTTGCAACCATTAAATTTGGCTTGAAAAATTAAATAATCCAGTATCTAGGATTATTAGCCTACGTCAACTGGTTGCGGAGATAATTGATATTTTCGATTGGCGGTAATCGCCGCGCCGTACGTTGTCTAGTGTCATTCTTGTGGAAAATATTCAAAAACCGATATCTCTGTAATTATTATCTCTGTTATTTTTGTAATTCAATACAATTTTGTCAATATTTTTGGGATGATTGTAAATTTGTTTTTTTTATTGAAGGTTTTCTTGCTTTGAGGCAGAACGTATAATGTGTCAGTTTGCTGATACAATTTTCTGTGGCAGCAATGTAGCCCACTTCCATTAGAAAATTACCGGATCTTTGACGGCCAGTGGGACAGAGAACAGGTAATTTTTGACACTTACATATTTTTGTCACCGTTGTGTGCTAAATAGAGTGCATTATCTTTTATCATTTATAAAATATCCTTAAGGGACAAGAATTATCTCTTGCTGCAAAAACACCAAACTATAAAATGAACCTTTACTAGCTGCGCTACCTTTTTCCTGAATAGAGATATTTTGTGGAGACCGATTCGTTTGCAGAATTAAATATATTGATACCATAGGCCTATCTTATTTTTGTACTGTTTGTCAGTCTATGGTAGGCCTACTAACGAATTCGGAGCAATAGAAGCATGGTTAATTAATTACTAATTAGTTTGAAACAAAAGTCGGGTATTTTTTATTTTACTACGACTGGCATCTAAAATCGGGCATACTTTACTTTCATTCTATTAGGTTGTGTTAAAATGTTATGCAAGCTATCTGCTTATCTAATTATGTTTGGGTTTTATATCGAAAATCATGGTTTGTGACTTGTAAAACTGATATTTACTTAATATTATTACCGAACAATTACCGAAACATGAATAAAGAATGTCTGAGGACCGATCGTTGGAGAAATCAGATTTCAAATCAATGTTGTCACAACCAATAATAATAGCAGAGGCAGTGTCCCACAACAATGGACTTCATCACAAAATATTTCTCTCAGAGGGAAAAATCCTGTCACTAGAAATATGGATGAATTTTTTTGAAGTAAAACAATATAAAAAGGGTCTTATATATTGAAGAGCTGTTGGATATGTGCTTTAAGTACGAGAACTTAGTCTTCACTTGTTATTATTTTATAAAATCTAACAACAGCTGTAAAAATTAACAACTATTTTGAAATGTTATCCTATCCTATTCTCTAAAACAAGCAAAGTTTGTACGGGCAAAATTTTTATTCCGTCCTAGGATTTTTGATTTTTTGTTTAATTTGGTGTTTTAGACCACCAGAAATCGATTGGAACTGGTCTCAAGTCTGGGAAAATCCGGTTTCCGCCCTACAGCACTTCTAAGTGGCCATTCAAAGTGCCCATCGTCATGGGCATTTGTTGTAGCTGCAATTAAAACCAGAACAGCTGATTCTGATTGTTTTTATTTTCATTTGAATTGTAAACAACAAATTTTATTTTTTACAGGTTATTTTGAATTAAACATTTTAGTTTTCCTTATTTTTGTTCAGTGTTAAATATTTTTAAGGACATGTTTTAGATTATAGGAATTTTAGTAATAAAAATGAAAAGCGGAAGACCTCTAAAACGAATCTGTATTCAGAATTTGCAAGGGAGAGGAGCTACAAGAATTCTCAGGACCTTCAACGAGCCTCTACACCTTCATCTGTAATCGAGCCGGATTCAACAAGCTTCTTCGTCTCACAAAGTATCTCCGAACCACGGCTAATACGCGCGTCGAAGAATAAAAGTAAAGAAAGTATATAAGATATTACGGCCCAGCTCAATTATGAAGAACGGGCCGATCATCATGAGCAAGAACGGCAACGAATCGCTGCCCGACGTTTTGAAGAAACCGAAAATGAAACGATTCACCGAATTGACCAAGTTCGTCAGCAATTTCAACGTCAGCGCAGTTCCTCAAAGCTATAAGGTCGCCATGTCAGCGGATGTTGAGTATTCAAGAATCCTCAACATCTTGAGGATACATGCCGTCGCATACATGCATTGTGGAGCCATATTTTTCCCTGAGGAACGAGTGCAGAACAGAACAGTCAGAGATTCATTTGGCGATTGTTTTCTCCACGGAAAATACCCCTACACAAGGCTTTACGGTTCCCAAACGAACTTGCGCTGCTGTTCGCCCGCCAACACAGACTATCGAAATATTTTGCGGCTGGCATACGTAGGCTCGACGCCATCTTCGCTTTTGCGTCATTCAATGTAAAAGATGACCGAACGAGCAACACCCGAGGCACCTACTGTTTCACCGCCGGGGGCCAAGTGTATCGTCGTATGAATATCGGAATATCGCTGCTCGCCCAACGCAAGATGAACAAGGAGAATCTGAAAGACCGCGCAATGGGCAGATATTTTTTCTCGACCCAAACGACGCCGTCGACGAACGAATTGTTGCGAACGCCGACATGGACCTTGAATTGATCCAGTTACTAGAGAGGATACTGCGAAACAATAACCCTTTCGCCCAAGCGTTCATGATGATGCACGAGGTCATTGAAGAAGAAAACGCTCGAGCCGCTGCTCAAGCCATTCCCATATCCTCTCCTTTACACACAAGGAGACTTGGCGTTTCCGACCAACATAGTGTCAACTGCTTCCAACCGTCGCTCTAAGATATCAAAACTTCAATTCGTGAATAAGCCACTTAGTGTTCCGACCCAGTTACCGTGGTTCCGACCGGCAATCGCAAGACCGCTACACTCCAACGAACTGACAGAAAATATAACGACCAACTTCAACGGGACTTCCCTTCTGTGGGCATTTATTACAAAAGTACGTCGTCGATATGTTTTATCAGTGTTGAACGAGACCGAATCAACTCATTTTTGCTGGAACAGAAAAAGCTTAAGGCACAGCTCTATAAAGGCGTTGATACCATGCTCAAACAGTGTTATAGTTATGTGATCAAGTGCTCATGTTATAGTTGTGGAATTTTTAACTAAAATAGCTGAATCAGCCGGGTTTTTTATTTAATCCCAGCAAAGCTCGGTCCCCGATACTAACAGCTAATTTGGGGCTGAAGATTGGTTCTACAAAGGCGTTTTTGAGACATAATATTACGATATTAAAATAATTGTTGGGAAATTACGCGCACTACAGACATGCGAGTAATTTAATATTGTTTGGTATCTTTGTCCATCATTAAAACCTTGGAATTTTAATAAAAATAGTTAGAGCCGTTTATGAGAATTTTTTGATTGGGTTAAATACCCTGAAAAATCAAAAATTAAAAAAAAACCCTGGATATATTACGGTTTGATACATGCCAAATTAAATGAAAATCGGACTATTGCTGACGTCTCTAGCTTTGGAATATACATCCACAATCACGTTCCTGGACGGACGGATACACATGGGATGTCAGACACCAATAAAAAAAAACACCTTTTGAATTCGGGGAACACTAAAACGACTATTATCACTTGCTTCTCAAATTCGAATATCTTGACGAAAACAATATTTTTTCCATGTATTTGTACCCCATACAAAAGTGACCCCCTTTTTCCCAAAGAAAAAAGTAAAAGAGATAATTTTTTTAGTTAAAAAAGGAATAAAATTAAATAGGTTGTTTATGCAAATCGAATAAATTGTGATTATTATTTTGTATCGTGTAAAATAGATTATTAAAATATATATGCACGATGCATACAGTCAGGCGTCTTCGGACCTGGTAGAAATGAAGAATTAATAATGTTCTTTCATTAAATGTAACCAAGACAAAATGTTTGCCGATTTATTTTAGGGACGATAAAGATCCAGGTCCGAGGACGCTAAGGTTGCACTCCTGTGGTGGTCTGCAGTCGGCGGACTGCGGCTGTGAGACAATTGAACGGGTGTTAATTGCCAAAGGTTATTAGCGATTTGTATATCTTTCGCATATGTTTTCTATATATCTCTATAATATATTAGCGAAATTCCCCCTATAGGGAAGTAGCTATTACCGTACGCGGCATGGTAAGACTTAAGCACGAGACCACCGTAACTTTTCATTTTGATGCCCCCAGACCTCAAAAACACCGTTCGTTCATTTTCATGTACATATATATATATATATATATATATATATATATATATATCTGTCCAGAGGCACGATAACTTTCGTAAAAAAGGTCCAATCGCGATGAAATTTGGTACATACGTCTAGAGTTAAATTTACTACTTCTAGTTTGAAAACCAGCGCGTTAGGTTAACTCTAAGGACAGTTTTTTGACAAAATAAAATTTATTTTTAGGATTTGATATCCTTATATTAATTTTTTGTAAATTTTATTGTCAAAATTGGATTCAGCTTAAAAAAACAAACAATTTAGCTTTTTGAATTATTATTCTATGTCAATCCATTGCTGAGATATTTAAAGTGCTAAACACAGTACGTTGTCCTATATTAGTTTTGGTTTTACCCTTAAAAAAGTATAATTACCCTGTTTTCATTGAAAATTCCCCAAAAGTTGCATTATAATTACCCTAAATCCCTACATTTACCCTAATGTAGGGTAATTTGAAAATAAAAGTCTGAACATATGACTATATTTAAATTTTCAGGTGAATATTTTATTTGTCTTTATTTTGAATGGTTAGAGTTCATTGATCATGATTTTGCATAAAATATATACTATATTAAAAATGTAAATTATTTTTAAGTTTTATGAAGAAACTATGTGCAAGGGGGGGGGGGTGTCTTGGTCTAGACTTCCTGAAAATGTAGCATAATTATGGTATGTTTAAAGTCTAAGGAATGATTTTTTTTTAATTGGCTGGAGATGCAGGTCTGCTGCAACTAATAGGGATGTTTTATTTATAATACTAACCATATGATTGAATCTACTTTGTTCATGAGATTATATAATTTTTTCCAGTATTTTGAATTTATTGATTATATGTTTCCTGACATTTATATACTATAACAAGACTACATTTATTGAAACTTAAAAGGCTAAGAACTTATAAAATACAAAAAAGTGTATATATTACTAATAAAAACCAATGTGATCCCCTAGTAAATTGTCCTCATGTTTGAAGCTTATGAATGATTAAAAATAAGTTTTAAATATATAATTTACAAAACATATTCAAACGATATTTTCCTTTACATATAAAAAATAAAGCCTATGGAAATTCGCTGAGTACGCAGGTCTGCTGCGACGGGTGTATTAGTTATGGCTGAGAAAAGAAAACCTATACTATCTACTGTAATACGAGTATAACTTTTTTTAACCTACTCAACGCCATAGCACGTTAACAGACCTCTACATTAAATATTCTTTGATAGCACATTTTTTCATTCAGCCCCTTCACATCCGTCAAATTAAGGTTAAACTATAATTTTTATCGTGAGCGAAGCCACGGGAA
This sequence comes from Flexamia atlantica, assembly GCA_035578135.1. Classification (NCBI taxonomy): domain Eukaryota; kingdom Metazoa; phylum Arthropoda; class Insecta; order Hemiptera; family Cicadellidae; genus Flexamia; species Flexamia atlantica. The sequence continues at coordinate 89,680,578 of JAQJVK010000001.1, forward strand.
CTGCTAGTTTTATAATAAAACCGACAAATTTATTTCAATGTTTTTGTTATTCTAGAACCTACTTAACTGGCAAGGTAAGATGGACATGCTCACCACTAGATTTAATGTACAATGTACTGAATCCTTCGTTTAACCAAAACGAGTTGTTAATAAGTGAATTATTTGTTTTGACGTTTTTTTTCAAGTAAGCTTAAACTGGTGTAAAGAGCAAATGAAATTTATTTATGATTTATCGACATATATTCCGTTAAAAAAAACACGGTTAGAGATAATTGTAAGTGGCAACCAAATCGCATTTCTTATAACGCAAAATTAGGCCTGTAATAAACGGCGCGGCCCCTCCGCACAGTGGTGTAAATTTATTTTTTTAATTTTTTTTAATTTTTTTTGTAAGCTTATACACAGTGGTGTATTTAAGCGGCCAAAAATCAAATTTAAAAAATTGATCTCTACACATAGAGGATGTATGTTTATATACCTACAGGAATATCAGGATGTGAAAGTACCGGATCAACGAACCGATAAGCGCGCTACCTTAAGAAAACCCAAAGTTGGTAGAGAGACCAACCAGAGAGGTCTCTCTACCAACCTTGAAGAAAACCAGCCTACAAAACTAGACTTTTTAAGGTTGTTTTCATTCACACATGACAGAGCGGAAATGGTTTCACTATTATGAATAATGTTTTGGCCAAATCTAACAAACTGTGATTGTTTTTTTGTATAGGAGGAGAAATATTTACATTTTGTATTTTGACACCTTAAAATCATGCATATAGACTGAAAACTGTTAAGGTTTGTAAGTAGAAATATTTAATACTGCTTTGATTCAAACTAAAATAACATGCTCCTCGTCGCTTTACGCCGGGTTATTTTTGTTGTTTTGTGAAAGGACGGACCGTTCTCTTGCACAATATAAGTAATATTATTGCCCCCTTTTTTAAATTAAAACTGGTTGAAAATCCCGAAAAAATGCTCTTTTAGGCAAGCCCAAGTTTTCTACCCCTTCAGAGACAAGGCCATCGGGAAGTAAGAAGGAAATATTTCATGTAGTTTGGATTTTACATTAAATTGTAGGTTACCTGTGGTAAGTTAGCACTTCATTCTCATCCATTAATTATTTTTGGCAGCCATATTGAATACAAGAAATTGAATATAAATCTTAATATAAATAAAATTATGTTTGTGTAAAGTGGTGTTACAACCAATCATTAATTTCAAACTATATTGTCTTTCTAATTAACATAAAGAAATAAAAAAAGATCTTATTTGATTTGATATAAAAAATTGTAATTAACGTTCATAAATTTACTTCGGATAGGCAAGCAGCAAAGGAAACATTTTTTCGCCATTTTAGTTAGGGTGAACCTTTTCAGGTCCGGTTTGCGGCATTGATTGCAACCTTTAATTTGATGTACATCTCAACCTATGCTTATACATATGAATTTTTCTTCACACTCCTTGGAGGCCGCCTCCCTGGAGGGGTAGAAAACCAACAAATGATTAAAAAAGTTAATTCTGATGATAAATATTGATGTGCACAATGAATAAATGCGTTAAATACATAGTAATTAAAAAATCTTCTAATAATATTGGCCGCTTAGATCAACCGAATACCCCTCTGTGTGCCGGTATGCCTCACTGTTAATATCTCAAAAAATTGTACGTTGAGTTCTGTAAAATTCTTTACTTTATGTACGTATAATCCCATAAACTGTTTTGTTTTGGAACCAGATGACCTGGAGTTGAGTTATCATATATGGGCTATAACCGTTGGAGAAGATTTGTAGAATTAATATCTGGGACTGTGTCATTAAAAACAATACTCCATTGTGCCTCTCCATTCTACTTGCCGAGTTGCTGCTTCATAATTCAAAAATTTAAATGACACAGCTTATAACGCAGCTATGATATGATATTGCACTTTGCTGACCTCTTTAGTCTGGTTGTGGTGTCCTTTTTGACAGTAATATCCTATATAAGGCATATGTATAAATATTTGATTATTCACTGCTCTGCTATAAAGATTAGACACAATGTAAAAAATAGATAATAAACTTAATTCTAGATTTTAGTTTTAATTTCTTCATTTCTAGAACGACATCATGAAAAAACTGGGCTATAACATATGAAGGATCAGAAAAGAGGAGTACCTAGACAAAAATAAGAAAACCTACATAAAAAATTTACTAGTGGCCGTACCGTATTTACTTGAGGAAGATTATTATTTTCATAAACAATTAAGAACATTTTTCCTTGAATTGTCTCATAGTGCAGGAAAACAATGCAAAAAATAGCGTAACAGCGGAATTTTTATTTAACGGCTGAAAATTGGTGGAGAATGAGGTCGTATACGTACAGCTGGGATCATCAAACTAAAATTCACAAAAAATCTCTTGGGCAACATGCCGCCATCTTGAAAAAACCATTTCCGGTGTTTCTCTAAACATTTTTTTAATTACTACGAAAACCATAAGAGATACGAAATAAGTGTAAATGAAATTTTTTGTAGGAAATAAAATTTACAATAAATGAGTATAAATATGTAAAAGAAATTTTGATAATAACTGTTGATATTATTAATTTACTAAAATGCTGTAATTATAATACCCCTGTCATAAGGAATACATGTACAATTTGATGTAAAATACATTCCCTAGGGGGCGAATCCCTTTGATCCTTTATCCTTTTTTTAGTGAATAATAAGTTATAACTTTAGAATCCTGATAAAAATTTAAGATTTGACACCTCAATCATCTAAATATTTATTTGTGTTTATTTTGAATAGCTTGTTCATGATCATGACTTTGCAGAAAATATATACTATATCGAAAATACAAATTATTTTTAAATTTAATAAAGAAAGTATGAGCAATTGGAGGGGGGATGTCTTGGTCTAAACTACCTGAAAATGTAGCACAGTGTATGGTATGTTTACAATGATGAGGATTGATAATATATTTTATTGAAATTGGCTGGAGATGCAGGTCTGCTGCAACAGGGGTGTTTAATTATAAAACTGACCATATGATTGAATTTAATTTTTTCATGAGATTAAATTATTTGTTTTGAGTGTTTTGGATTCATTGATTTGTTTTTTGTTTGTTGATATTTAATACTATAACAAGATTACTTTTTTAATTAAATTAAAAGACTAAGACTTACATAAAATAAAAAGTGTATGTGTTACAAATGGAAACCAATGTGGTCTCCTTGTTATTTCTGCTCATGTTTTAAGCTCATGAATGATTAAATATGTTTTTATTATATTATTTACTTAACGTATTCAAACAATACTTTCCTTCAAATAAGTTGAATGCACACATATACAAAATAAATCCTTTGGAGTACGCAGGTCTGCTGCGACGGGGGTATTTAATGTAGGCAGTGCAAAATTGAAGAGCAATGTAGTAATTTACCACTTTCAATATCTCGGTAACCAGTGGACATAGAGCAGTGATTCAAAATACTAAATTGTTTGTTTTTTGAACTGAATTCAATGGTGCCAACAAAACTTCGATAAATTTTATTTTTCCATGTAAAAAACTCAAAAACCCCATTTTTTGGGGGGTTTATCCCCCTTTACTCCCTCTTCCGGTGGTCCGATCGTGCTGGTTTACGAACTCGTCCGAGGGATTACCACTTTACATGTCTGTAACAAATTTCATTAAGATCGGACCATTTTTACGGCCGCTATCGTGCTTACAAACACACACACACACACACACACACACACACACACATATATATATATTGACATTCATTATTAAGTTCATTATTAAGTTTTCGTCACGTAGTTACAATATAAATTCGAGCGAATGGTGTTTTCTGCTTCTGGTGGCCCCAAAACGAAAAGTTATTATGGTCTCGGGCTTAGGTCTTACCATGAGACCTACGGTAATAGCTTCTTCCCTATGGGGAAATCCGCTAAAAATTGGAGATATGTCCGTGAATAGTACATGAAGGGTACCTTCATTACTGATTGATCTAAGTACTAAGTGGCTATTAATTAACAATCCTGTCTAAGGAACATGCCAACCTTAGTCAGTAACAAGGCTACAAAATCGCGCCACTATCATCACGATCATCACACTCATCCATCACTCATATTCAGGGTAACGTCCTCCATGAGGTACCTGTCTTATTAAAGTGATTAAGTGATTAAGGTACTAGGGTTCAAATGGGATTTACTATGCACTCAAGAGAAATTGAGCATTAGCCCCCAACGATCAAGGATCCGAGAATATGTGAAAAACAATCTCACCTAATCTGAATAATTCAAATACGATATAAAAATAATATCGAGGAAACGATATTATGATGATACTTCGAGTTACTGAGCAACTGCAACAAATATATACAACAAATATATGAAACACGCCGTTCATATGACACTTTGCAAACCCGTTGATGTTTTGGCAAGGCCAAGATGGATATCACTTCAACATCAAGATGATTACTCCATTGAAAAGGCGGTACAAAGTTCGCCCGATCAGCTAGTAAATAAAAATAATCAAGCGTAAAATGTTACATTTATTGTTATTGACATAGACATAGACATTGACCATGTTAATTTAATTATTTTTATATTGCATTTAAATAGAAGATTATGGAGTGGATAGACTTAAAATTAGCATAAATTCTTGCCTAATCACTTTATACTGCGATAAAATATGCTGTAATAACAAAAAAATAATTTACTCCTACGAGATCATTTGCAACACGAGGTCTTGAAGTCGGCATAGTTTAGACAAGGGCACCTGCACTATAGCTCTTACTAACCTTTATCCACCTCTGCAAACAAGTCGTTTTACTTAGTAGGAGCTTGTTTTTGGGCTGTATCACCTGCGTATTGTTTTGTAATTCGTGAAATAATTCAGTCACTAGCCAATTCACGAATTGATTACACCAAAAACAAAATTACTTATCCGAGGCTGCTTTCTAGTTATGAAAGTAAGTTCAGGTTTCTTGATAATAAGCTGTGCGTCCCCATGGCCCATGGCTACATAAAAATGTATTGTTACTTAAAATCTTACGCAGACTTATAAACATACATTTTCATGAAGACTAGACACGAGTGAGATGAAGGAATCGTACTGCCAGGCCGCCCTACACACAGACCGGTCATGAATACTGGATGGCGTCCGTCCCGTCAAGTGTGAATGCCCACCGCCACAACACGCTCTGAACTGACCAAACACGATGGCGTCCGTCCCGTCAAGTGTGATGCCCACCGCCACAACACGCTCTGAACTGACCAAACACGATGGCGTCCGTCCCGTCAAGTGTGAATGCCCACCGCCACAACACGCTCTGAACTGACCAAACACGATGGCGTCCGTCCCGTCAAGTGTGATGCCCACCGCCACAACACGCTCTGAACTGACCAAACACGATGGCGTCCGTCCCGTCAAGTGTGATGCCCACCGCCACAACACGCTCTGAACTGACCAAACACGATGGCGTCCGTCCCGTCAAGTGTGATGCCCACCGCCACAACACGCTCTGAACTGACCAAACACGATGGCGTCCGTCCCGTCAAGTGTGAATGCCCACCGCCACAACACGCTCTGAACTGACCAAACACGATGGCGTCCGTCCCGTCAAGTGTGATGCCCACCGCCACAACACGCTCTGAACTGACCAAACACGATGGCGTCCGTCCCGTCAAGTGTGATGCCCACCGCCACAACACGCTCTGAACTGACCAAACACGATGGCGTCCGTCCCGTCAAGTGTGATGCCCACCGCCACAACACGCTCTGAACTGACCAAACACGATGGCGTCCGTCCCGTCAAGTGTGATGCCCACCGCCACAACACGCTCTGAACTGACCAAACACGATGGCGTCCGTCCCGTCAAGTGTGAATGCCCACCGCCACAACACGCTCTGAACTGACCAAACACGATGGCGTCCGTCCCGTCAAGTGTGAATGCCCACCGCCACAACACGCTCTGAACTGACCAAACACGATGGCGCCCGTCCCGTCAAGTGTGAATGCCCACCGCCACAACACGCTCTGAACTGACCAAACACGATGGCGTCCGTCCCGTCAAGTGTGAATGCCCACCGCCACAACACGCTCTGAACTGACCAAACACGATGGCGTCCGTCCCGTCAAGTGTGAATGCCCACCGCCACAACACGCTCTGAACTGACCAAACACGACGGTCGCCTCGTCTACCTTTATACTTTTAGAACCTTCAACAATTTATGGCGAGGTATTATATAACGAGAGAATCTCTTAAGACAGGAAATACCCTACTGGTTAATATATATAATTTTCATTTCGAACTTACAAGAAATTCAACTTTTGCCCCTGGTGAGGGTATGTCCGCTCCCCTCCACTTGCTCTCTCGGCGTTACTCATTCGAGTAGCTTGTATGAGTGCGAGTGGTCGTGTGTGCGTGTCGTTCCGCCGCTAGCTTGGAGGCATTGCCGTCAGTACGGTATAAGTTTTTGTTTTAATATTCTATTTGTATAGTCTGTATTATGTTCAATGTGATTTGTATGAATTTTTCTTTGAAATGCTGTTGAATGTTGAATGAATTTAAATTGAGTGCCAAACAAATCTAGGTTAAATAGAAATAAGTAGGTTAATGTAACTTTAAGTAGGGTCACTTGAAAGCGAGAGGGATTTCAATACCTCTAAAAACGTAGTGTAGTTTAAACACTAGAAGCGAAAAGAAAAGTCCAAAAAATTACCTAATAACATTCAAGTTGTTTCTTATTACCAAAATCCAATGCTGCGGAGCAGCTTGCCTCTAGTAGTAGTTTAATTATTATTATATAAATAATATTTTTACATATACGTGTCTATAATGCCTCCAATAAAGTTATGTGCGTAAACATTTCAGTAAACTGCAGTTTAATAAATACTTTTCAACATGATTATCACAAAGAGTGATTTTCAACTACCCATAACTTTCCTCCTATGTTTTCTTTGATAACGTCTAATACTGGATGAAGTTGAAGTGAACGTCAAATGCCATTTCCCTTTAGAACAAGATTCATCTGAACAAACTTTACCATAACTTTAATTAACTTTAATTTGAACTTACAAGAAATTCAACTTTTCTTCATTCATTGTTGGATTAATATTTCTACAATAGACATAGGCGAATTCTGTTTTATGAGGTAGATTTAAACAATTAGTTTGAACATTTCAGTCATAATTAATTACTTTTATAACAACTTCATTTTTTTATTCTAAATCAATAGAACTGACTCCTAGTCGTGCATTAATATGAAATGAAATGAAATAAAATGAAATGAAAATGAAATGAAATGAAAAATTCTTTGTTTTCACATATGACAATATGAATTCATTACAGTGATTTGTGTACTTTTACTTACGTATTTTCCATTGATATGAATATTATTTTAATTCTAATGAAAAATTAGAGTTAGAAATAAAATGTTTAGAAATGTAAAAAAGACAACCAAATAACAACAAATTATTGATACTTTAAAAACTACAGAAATAAAAGAAATAAAAAAGTTAAAAAAAGAGTACTATAAGAAAGTTAATAATGACTGTTATGCCAATTCAAAATCAATCTGGAGTACCACAAATAATATTACAGGTTAAGAATGCAGGAAGGGTAATAAATGTTAACAAACGTTTGCCAGTAGACTGTCATGATGTAAGAGATCCTGAGATTGTTCCGAGTTTTGAAACTATTTTTTATCTGTTATCGATAATATATATATATATATATATATATATATATATATATATATATAAGTAAGCCTGACAACAAGTCGCTTGAATGGCAAAAAAATTAAGAGCGTTTATCAGTTAAATTCTACGTTCTTGAACTTGTGTCGAAGGATGATTTGATTAGTAGTAAATTCTTAGAAAAATAAAACTTCACCATGTGTTATTGGAATTAGTTCCTCTTTGATGTAAAAAGTGTTTTAAAAGATTAGATGATGCAGAAAAGATTAGTGATGTTCTGTTTTACCTGGTTAATTTTACTTAAGAAAGTGGGGCTTTCCCATCAAAATTAAAAGATGCATTCCTGCGGTGATGCTCGGGCGGTGGCTTGTGGCTGTGGCAGTGTTGAACGCGTGGATCAATTTGTAATTATCCAGGTATAATCATCGATTGTAAAATGAGTGGTTCGGTACGTCAAACGCCGAATGATGAAATTGACTTATTCTTTTTCTTAGCTTGGCAGAGTGCTTTCCGTAATTTACCGCAGGACTGCATACTATGCGATCGCACAGTCGATTCTACAATATGGAATATTGGGATGGGATGGGCGTCGCGTCGTCAGCTGTATTGCGGCCGTTGGAAGTCGCTCAAAGAACGGTTGTCAAACGTCTATTAAACAAAAATATAAGGTATCCTACCAATCAGCTTTTTAATGAATTCTCTGCACTTAACATCAGGCAAATCTACGTAAGAACTCACACATCCATGAAAGAAAATAAAACCATTTTTTCCAGCAATAACCACAGTTACAGAACTAGATTTGATTTCAACTTTGGACTTTTTTTGTCCCCGACTACAACACACTGCTGAAAAGCTTTGTTCATTTTACAATGCCGATGCATTATACCGAAACATCCCACACAATATTTTAGAGGTGGAGGGGGGGCAGCATGTCCGTGTACAAGCGGAAGGTGAAAGAGTGGTTGTTCCTCCTCGGCGCTGATAACGATGCATATTGATAAAGATCTAGGACCGCAACCAGTTGAATACATATGATACAAATAATTTTAATACCAGTTTGAATTTAAAATTTTGAGCAGCAACTTATTTACTATTATTTTGATTGACTTTTATTGTTTATGATTTGGTTGTCTCTCTTAATTGTTCACAGGAATTATTGTTAAATTTTTTTATGAATAACTTTTGTTAAGCAAGGCCTATGTTAATTTCAAGTGTAGTTTCACTCTCTCCCCCCTATATATAGTATATGGAGAAAGTATTTTTTTCGTCAAAATTTTCGAATTTAAATTGTTAGTGGATATATTTGTTTCAGTGCTCCCCGGATCCAAAAAAGTGGTTTTCGGCGTGGTGTCTGTTCATCCGTCCACCCGTCCTTGAAATGAAACACACACACACACACAAGGACACACACATCTGTGTGTGTGTGTGTGTGTGTGTGTGTGTGTGTGTGTGTGTGTGTGTGTGTGTGTGTGTGTGTGTGTGTGTGTGTGTGTGTGTGTTGTTGTATGGTTGATGCTGCTTTCAACTTTGTAAAAGATGTAATTTCAATAAAACTGAATTAAATTTTGTTTTAAAAGTTGAATTTTAACTTTCATGGTGAAGTATTATAAACCGAGATTTTTTGTTCATTTCCTATTTTAAAATTTATGTTACTTGGATTTCAACTGAAAGTCATCTCATTTAAATTGAAATGGTTATCATTTTAACTTCTTGTGTATTAGTCATACATGATTGGGCAAGTCTAGAAAATGTTTAATATCGCTTTAAATACTAATCAAAATATACAGTAATGTAATTTTGCAACGGTGTATTTCACATAATTACGTACATTTAGACATGAATTAATGTCATTTTTAATTTCTAGGGCACTTATGGCAGTTTTGGAAAACTTAAATGTAAGCATTTCTGAGATGGACCTAATTTAAAATCTTTAAAAAGCCCGCCTGCTCGAGGCTGAGGCTAAGGGTGCTCGCCCCATGCACTCCTAGTTAAAAATTACCCTGGAGATATTTTCTCGCGGACGACCCTTTTTAGTGGAAGCCACTTAAATTTTAATTAATAGGCCACCCAAAATTTTAAATTTTAAATTTTAATTAAATTTAAATTTTGGGGATTTTGGAATTTTCAGGGGTGTTAAAATAGGGGCTGTGTCTCTTTTTAGTTGGGATCCCTTTGGGCCCTGGGCCCCAGACGCTTGACTTGTGGTGCACCCCAACATAACAGATTTGTTCTGCAAGTGGGAGGATGAATGGGATGGAAAATGTCAATATGTACTGTTCAAGGATCAATGTGGAATGTGGACGGTCGTAATTTATCTGATTGAGCCCAAAATGACTTTAAAATCTGAATTGGCTTATTTACATAACTATACATATATATGAAAATATAATGTATGGTGTTGTTGGTATCTGGGGGCCCTAAAACAGAAAGTTATGAAGGTCCCAGGCTCCGGGAATAGGTGTTATCATGAGACCTACGGTAACATCTTGTTCCCTGTAGAGGCAATTCGTTAAGTGTGAAAACAGAATTGAGCAGTGAAATTTATATTTAAATTTCAGGTAATTTCATAATGTAGTAAAAAATATTAATTCAAAAATTAAATTTCTTTTGTTAATTTAAATTTTAAATTTTAATCATTTTTGTAAAAATATTAAAATTAATAAGGTTTTGCTTTTTGACAATTGGAGGCCCTACAACATAAGTTCATTTTGGTCCAGGGCCCCAGGATAAGGTCTTACCATATGAGACCTACGGTAATTTTTTATTCTCTGTAGGGCAAATGTCTTTAAAAAATGTGGAAACAGAATTGATCAAATAAACCAATATTTAAAGTTACGCTAATTATGAATTTTAAAATTAAATTTAAGTTTTGTTAGTTTAAATTTTTATTTTTATTTTAGCGAATTTCCCCCTGTAGCTATTACCGTAGGCGGCATGGTAAGACTTAAGCACAGGACTACAGTAACTTTTCATTTTGATGACCCCAGACCCCAAAAACACCGTTCGTTCATTTTCATGTATACAGTATATCAAAAATCAAGTATCGCTTAGAAGTCATAAGCACTTTTTAAATAGAGCTTCATTGTTAGTCTCTGTTTTTGAAGAACTTCTCTGGAATTTTTTCAGACAGCTAGCCTGGGGTAAATTATGTTTTGGCTTTGGTAAAATGTATTGGTTTACTTTGTTTGGTTATTGAAATCCACTTAGTAAATTTATTTGATTTTACTGACTTATTTAATTAATACTATAGGTTTCAACTTTCTTAATATTTAATATTTAAAATCCACCAAGGTATTAATGCTTTCATAAGTCGTGAACTAAAAACCCATGACAAAAAACTGTAAATAAATATCAAAGTGACAGAAGATAAAAAATTATGGATTTTCTCAAGACAGCTGTTCTTAAACAAAAATAATTTTAATGAACCATATGTTAGGTAAAATATACTTCCATTTAAAATATATGGGAACGAAGTCCAGTGGGGCAAAACACATTAAACTGAGGGAAGTAAAAATTATTCCATGACTTCTGCAGGAAATTCCCTTTAATTTGACACCTCAATGATAAAAATCGGTTCATAATTAAATAAGTTTTGCTGTACATAAGAAATTCTTAGGGAATTAGTATAATATAGATAGATGTTTGTTGACATTCATATACTATAACAAGATTACTTTTTTTAATTAAAAGACTAAGAATTATATAAAATACAAAAGTGTATGTGTTAGAAATGAAAACCAATGTGGTCTACTTGTTAATTTTCCTCATGTTTAAAGCTCATGAATGATTAAATATACGTTTTTAGTATATTATTTACTTAACGTATTCAAACAATACTTTCCTTCAAATAAGTTGAATGCTCAAATATACAAAATAAATCCTATGGAAATTCACTGAGTACGCAGGTCTGCTGCGAAGGGGGTATTTAATTATTTTAGGAAAAAATATCAATGAATAAAATGTTTTATTAATAAATAAATTTTTGATATGTTAAAACATGGATTGGATACTGTGTCCTGAGTTGATTTCCAATCTTAAAGAACTCCTTGAAAATACAAATCATACTAAAGTTACTGTTTTAGGATTGTCATACAGGTATGATAGGCAATTTTAAACTGTCATAAGTAATTTTGTAGAAGCCTCTAATCATGGTAAATTTCTCTCTTTATGTAATTCACATTATCGAAGACATTATACTCGTTTCGGCGCAGGCAAAAGAGTTGTTGCTGCAATGATAGACAATTAGATAGTTTCAACCACAGTGAGTAATAGTGTTAGTTCTCACATCGCTTTTGTTGTCAGGGAGCGTCCTCAGAATATACCTCCTTTTAAAGAGTCCATTACCAAACTCCATAGCTCTTTCGGCTGGCACTGACTCTAATCCCTGTTTTTTAGAGAAAATAGTGTCTCCAGTCAGCATCCCATAGCATATTCAAATTGTGACATCTCCTTACACCCACAACTGCAATTAGTAAATTAGGAGGGTCTCTTCGGTTATTGCATCAGAAAATTATAGGGTTAATGTCAAGCATGTGTGAATTAGAGGTGATAAAGCGCTTAGAGTCCCCTGTTATAATTTTTTTGTCTGAGTATTTTCTGAAAATAGATGAATTAGAACTGTTACGTTTAAATGTTTTTTTGTTATCATCATCATATTGTCGCTTAACTTCTGAAAGGGGAGGAGCTTGTGTGTTCATCAGGGACAATATTAAGTACGTCAATATTGATGTCAGTCCCTACTGCAGAGAGGGTATTTGCGAACTTGCTGCCATTGGAGTCAGAATCAGAATCAGAGTCAGAATCAGAATATTTTATTTCCACAACAAATTTAGTAAATTACAAAAATGAAAAACAATGGAAATTAGGCATCGCATGGGCCTAAAGGCTTGTGCACGATGCCGTGTCGTTAAAGCAAGAAATTGACGTGCTGTCAAAAATAAAATAAATAAACAACTACCTGTCTTAATTTATTAGAACAAAACACTGAGATAAGACTTAAAATATTAGGTCAAGGCATTCTTTAGTTGCAGAACGCAGTTATTCAAGATTGTTCTCAGTTGTAAAAAAATGTAAATATTTCTATATTAGTTAAAATTTGAAATACCCACGTCGCAGCAGACCTGCGTACTCAGCGAATTTCCATAGGATTCATTTTGTATATGTGAGCATTCAAATCCAAAACACTCAAATCAAACAAATAACTTAATCTCATGAAAAAATTAAATTCAATCATATGGTTAGTTTTATAACTAAACACCCCTGTTGTAGCAGACCTGCATCTCCAGCCAATTTCAATAAAATATATTATCAATCCTCATCATTGTAAACATACCATATATTGTGCTACATTTTCAGGCAGTTTAGACCAAGACATCCCCCCTCCAATCGCTCATACTTTCTTTATTAAATTTAAAAATAATTTGTATTTTTGATATAGTATATATTTTCTGCAAAGTCATGATCAATGAACTAGCTATTCAAAATAAACACAAATTATTCAACACCTGAAAATTTAATCATATGTTCAGAATTGTATTTTTCTTTAATCTGTTAAATCAAGGTAACTATACTTTTTGGAGGGTAAAATTAAAAATAATATTGGACAACGTAGGGCCTACTGTGTTTAGCACTTTCAATATCTCAGCAACGGATTGACGTAGAACAATAATTCAAAATGCTAAATTGTTCATTTTTTAAGCTGAATCCAATTTTGACACTTAAATTTACAAGAAAATAATATAAAGATATTAAATCCTAAAAATAAATTTTATTTTGTCAAAAAACCCTCCTTAGAGTTAACTTATCGCGCTGGTTTTCGAACTCGAAGTAATAAATATCACTCTAGACGTATGTACCAAATTTCATCGCGATTGGACCTTTTTTACGAAAGTTATCGCGCCTAAGGACAAGTGTATATATATATATATATATATATATATATATATATATATATACATACACACACACACACACATATATATATGAAAATGAACGAACGGTGTTTTTGGGGTCTAAGGGCATCAAAATGAAAAGTTACGGTGGTCCCATGCCTAAGTCTTACCATGCCGCCTACGGTAATAGCTACTTCCCTATAGGGGGAAATTCGCTAAAAGAAAGAAAGTAAGTAATAACACCATTTCATAAATTAAGGTTATGGGTAGACCACACAATTTGGCATTGAACGGGAATAATTGGTAAATCGTCAGTAAAGTGTCAGTGTCAACGTCAGTAAACGTGTGGTGTAGATGGATGACAGGAGGGCCTCAGCAAAGCCGGGGCCGGTCTCCAACAGCCAGGCAGTCACACGCCGCTTGAACACGGCAACCGATCACCGCATGTCCCTTATCTCACCAGGCAAATTCCTGCAGATAACGTTTGCTAAATAAAATGGATTTGTTCGGTTAAATGATTTTACACTAACGGGAACTTGAACGCCTACATTCTGACTATAGCGAGTAGGATACGAATGTAAAACAGGAGAAATGATATTGAATTCAATTTTTTTTTTAATATATAAGAAGTGATTTGATAAAGATTTGCCTTACTGAAAGTACCCATAGTTCTTGGAATAAAGCGTCTGAACTGTGTGAAAGTTGCTTACCGTATTGATTTGTCTATAGTAGAACTAACTCTTTTCTTTGTATTAAAGTTTTTCAGTACCAAGAGCAGTTTTTGTGTTAGCCTTCAGTTTCTTTAAAAAGTGCAATAAACTTATCAAGGTACGTTATTATTATCAGTCTGTGAACGCCAACGTTAAATGAAAGTTACTTGTTAGTTACTAGACTGGTTTTGAAGCTATTAGTAGCAATTAAATATGCTAAAGTACATTAATAATCATTCAATTTATATCGATCAATCACATAACTTGTTTTAGAATTGGGATCCAACGTAGGGATATTTTTATTTATATTTTATCTTTTATTACGTTCTTTATGAGTGCTATTACCGTACTAAAAATAATCCATTTGTTTAGAGAGGATAGTAGCCATTATTGTAAACTTGTCAGTTTAGTTACGTTTTTGCTATTCAATTTTAGCAACAAGCTTGGCTGTTATTATTTATATTAATTACTCATATAGTTTGTTACGCACTCAAGTCACTTCTTTTTTTAGATTGTTCAATTTCCCCTAATACAAATTTTTTGATTATCGTTTTTTAAACTCAGCTCAAGTTTAAAGTGATCATTAATCTATAAGTATAAAAGAGGATGTTGGTATATATATATATATATATATATATATATATATATATATATATATATATATATATATATATATATATAGCATTGATAAACTCAGACACCGCTGGACCGATGGCCACGAAACTTGGTAGATACATGTAGAATTTCATGGAATAGGTTTATACACCTTCAATTTCGTGATAACTTTCAGGGCTTAGCCCTTAAAGGTATCGTCTTAAAGGTACCCATGTCAGGGATTTTGAAAGAATTTGAGTTAGATTTGTTTACTAACAAAACATGTAAAAGTAAAATTTAAAACAGGTGATGTAAATTAATGGTATTTCTTTCTGCTATCTAGTTGTATTTTTTTACATGAATATTTGTTACTTGGTGCCAGATGGTTAATGAATTAAGACTTTTGAATATATTTTAAGTGCAATACACTATATCAAATGATGGGATGTAGTATAAAATAAAATAAATAATTGATATTACTGAAGGACTTCTGTGATCACTAATCACTTATACTTGAAGGACTTCTTTTTTATGACAACAAACTGCTGTTTAAAGAGGAAGTGTGTGCTACTGTTAAGTATTAATTTTATCTACAGCACTTTAAAAAAATTGCTGGGACGGCTCATTCAATCTTTTTGTTCAATATAGAGTCTAAAAACGTAAGAAAGCACTTTTTTAATAATTGCTGGAGTGGAATTGTAATTTTTGTTCAAGGTAGACCCTAAAACCTTAAGAAAATGATCTTTTATAGTGAATGAAATTTCAAGTCATGTTCTATGGTTCCTCTAACACGTATGCCTTCATGAAGGAAAGACATAGGATTTCTAATACGCAGGTCTGCTGCGACGGGGGTGCAATAAATTCCAAATTAGGGTAACTATGCTCAAGGCCCCACAGTGTGGCCTTGCTATGCTACATATGCGAGCAGATTCAAAGCCGTCGAAAAAGCCAAGGGAGCCATTCCTTATATCGTGCCCCATGATCATCATCAGGGCAAGCTCAGATACCGTGCGTTAAGCAGAAACGACCATATTCTTCTCGGCGTTTGTCTTGGGTGGGCCAGTCTCTGTAAATTCGCTTCTTGAGTGTGTGAGCGCAATCCTCTTCACCTGATAGCAAGATCGACTGGACAGCCGATACAAGCAAGCAGCACTTGCAAGAGGAAGGACCGCCGATATTGGGCATGAGCCTAACCAGGGCAGGAACACCATTTGGGGCTTTGTCGGTGGGGCGCTGGATATGGTCACATTTTTATATATATAGACAGGCACTTTAGGCAGGAATAGATTACCCCCGTCATAGCATATGCGTACTAAGAGCAAATTTATAAAACCTTTTTGTTTTATGGAAGTACATTTGATATAAAGAAGTAGATTTTACAACAAGAAACATAAATGGGAAAGCAAATCGATATAATTGATGGGTGATAGTGTATGTTTAATTTTTATCGTGAGCGAAGCCACGGGTTCTTCTAGTTTTCTTACAAAGTCAGTGTAATTTGTTGACTCTGTGAATCTTTTTTTTAATTTTTGAATGTCAAACATTTGACATTACTTGACATTTATTTGATATTCACAGATGTCAAAAAAAAACAAGATATAGTTTGTACCTGTGTATGTTCTGAGGACTACATTTAATTTTCAGATTTTGCGAATTTAAAATTTTTGACATATTTTGACTTTAATTTGATATTTACTTATAGTTGAATCAGATTAGTTGTTATTTCAAATTTAATAACACAAATTATTCAATTGTATCTACATTTAATTAGCAAATTTATAAGTATTTACTTTAATTAAATCACATTTGTATTAAAATTTACTAACATAGGTTTAAATGCTTTGTTTCTCACTTTTGTAATATTATAAAGTTTGTGAATTTTTTAAATGTAAATTTATGAGATTATTTGATAATTATTTGTTACACAGATTTCGGCATTTTACAACTACCATTGACTTTAAATACTGAAGAAAGTAGGTAAACATCACTAGATTAACTTTGTTACAGTATTTATATTGATAGTTATTTATTACTGGATAAATAGAAGCACTTCACGTGATATTCTCAATAGCACGGTGGCTACGGGAGTAAGGGCGCTAGGACATTGCACTAATGAGTTTGAGGTCGTGGATTCAAATCCCACTGGCGGCATATATTTTTGCATCAAAATTTGTATACAAAAATTATTTATTACAGTTAAAATAGTGATAGTATAGTTAAATTTTCATAAAAATACTTTTCATGTATTTTTAATTATTTGTTTTAGGAATGTTAGAAATTTGATGTTTTGATTATCAATAGAACATCAAATTTGAATATTCCATGAATGTCAAAACGTGTGACGTTTGAACCAAGAATTAACGTTATTGACGTCAAAGAATATTCGGGAATATCAATTTGATATTTGAATATCAAAATTTTGATATTCATATGACGTCAAAGAAATATTGGGTGCTATGTGGGGTCTGCTGCGACGGAAATATTTATATTCCTGCTTAAGGGCCAGTATATACCATGCATGCGAGCAGATTCAACGATATTGGGCATAAGCCTTCCCAGGGCAGTGGGCAGGACACCCTTGAGGCCTTTATCGGCGGGGCGCTGAATCTGTTCACATGTATAGTACAGGGAGGCCAAATAGAAATACCTCCTGCGGGGGGCAGCAATAGAATAACTCCAGTCGCAGCAGACCTGCGGGCTTTGAGGATTCCTGAAAACATCTTTCTGGTTAATGAAAGTCCATCTTCTTTATATTTGTCCAGTACCTCTGACCTATCACTGCACAGCCCAATAAACTACTTGACTCAGAACCTTGGACCTTTGCATGGACGACATAAGCATCTGCTAAGAACGGTTTTTTTAATTCGAAGTTTTAAGGAGTTTTGGCGGAGTCGATGTTAATGTACATAAATTTTCCTACGCAAGTGGAATGGATGATCTTTTGTTTGATTTTTAATTTTCTTTCAACAAGCAGGTGGTTCAGCTTTACAAATGGATACGATTTTACAGCTGATTTATAATTTGGTTACTTTCATAATGGTTTGATGGTTGTTTTGTTGATTTTTTAGGTGATATGTACTATATAAAAGTTAAATTTAGTTTAGTTAGTAAAATTAAAGTCGTCATTCGTTTTTGTACCTTATCTGTTTAATCATAAACTCAGTATGTGGCCCTATCTTCATTTAGGCAGCGGGAGTTACAGTTTTTATCATGAGCAAAGCCACGGGCAACTGCTAGTTACTATTAAAAATTAAAGAAGGAATTTGGTTATTTTTGTTGCGTATGTATTAATTCTGATTATAAAAATCCAGTTCAGCAACCACAATTAATTGTAATCAATTGTTTTTTACATTTATATTTTTATCTATACAATTTTATGTCATTTGTAAATGATTGTCAGTTCAGTTCCCTAAAAATTCTTGCTTAGGCCTAGCTATTTCATCCTCAAGTTTTTCGGTAGTCACTTATTCATATAATTGATTTTTTACCTCTATAAAACGTTAAATTTAATTTAGTATACCTGTTCATTGGTACCCAAGTCAATACTTTTTTTTATCGCTCCCTTATGGAAAATCATTGTTAAATGACATTTTATTGCTTAAAGTCCCTGGTGGAAAAAGTTGTTATTATTCTGAGTTAATTCAATTCACTATTAAAAAGAATCTGGTTTATCTAGTTAGGAAGCTTATTTTCAGATTATTATTCAAAATTGCAGCATATACAATTTTTAATTTATTTTTACCTCATAATTTTTATCAACCACCATTTTTTTATCTGTTATTTTTCTAAAGTATTAAATTATTATTTACTTCATTAGATGCCTCATTTGTTACTTCCTGACTGGGCAGGGGGTCTGTGCGTGGGCTATGCAGCGATCCGTGGACGAGGACGACTTTTTCCTGTATGATGCATGCGTGGAATTGGACTCTGACATTAGTTACTCATATTGACATTCTAAAATTCGATTCTGTCACAGATACTTAAATTGTTTGGAAGGAAATGGACTTATTAAATTTATAGATAAACCAACTCGTGTAACTGACGTATCTAAGTCTTGTCTAGACCACTTTTTTGTTCTATATCCTGATATAAATAATATTAGCTCAGCGATATTCCAGACAAGCATAACAGATCACTACGGCACTGCTTTGACTATCACTACCAATCACCCTACTGACACTGGAATGTCAAACAACTCACTTCGCACCTACATCGACCGGACGTTGCTGGCTGACTACCTTACTCAGACTGACTGGAGCCCTGTTCTAAATTGTAACGATACAGACACATGCGCTTATATTTTCAATAATATCATTAAATCGAATTGTGACAAAGCACGAAAGGTTGTCAAAAATAATTATAGATTAAAAAAAATCAAACCTTGGATTACCAGCGAATTGATTAAAAATAGTAGAATCAGAGATAAAATTAGTAAACAAGTAAAGAAACAACCATTTAATGATGCGTTGAGATTTTTCTATAACAATGTAAGAAACGAATTAAATAGATCTTTAAAGCTTGCCAAACGGAATTATTATAGAAGTAAAATTAACCAGGGGGGTAAAAATCCTAAATTGCTATGGGGTGTTATCAACGAATTGGCCGGCAAATCAAGCAAAAATGAACCTTTCCCCGTAAACAAATTCCTTCCCGATAACTTCTCAAATAGCGATGAAGCTCAAAAACAAGTTGCAACCAAGTTTAATGACTTCTTCGCAGAAGTAGGGCAAAATTTAGCAAATGGTATTGATGCTGGAGGGGCTCCTATAGTGAACGACTCAACATGTCAACACTTAACTCATTTCTCGTGACGATTTTGGTTATTATTGGGAATTCGGTGAGCAATTGAAATTTCATCTCTTGAAAATTGTACTTTAATAACTTTTGCTATCTCATTGAGAATCTGATATACGTTTTCATTATTGGTATATGGCACTCCCTGAATCTCAATATTGTCCCTACGACTGTACTGCTGGAGTTCGAGCACTTCCCAGTTTAGCTCATTTAACTTTTTTTTACATAGTTTATTTTCCTCTACGAGCGCAGCACACTCTTGCTTGCGCGCGACATTCTCTGCTGTTAGGTCGCTAATAGATTTTTGTATATCATCAATAGTTGATTTCACACCTGCCAAGTCTGATTTTACAGTGGTGACGTTCTCGTTGACCACTTGTTTGTCGCTGCGCAGGGCCTGGATGCTCTCGAGGACGGTCGACAGGTCGGCTTCACTCGTAGAGCTGGCGATCGACGAGGAATCACCACTACACGTGTCACACTTCCAGCTGCTTTTTCGGCTAGCTGAGAATTTCTTGAAATTTTTTTTACAGTTGTTATTCTTGTACACGGAGGGTGGAACGATTTTTGGCACAGCAGCTTCAGATGATTTAGTCACCACATTACACTTTCCGCACTGCGACATAGTTGATAATTAGTAACGTATTAATATCTAGTATATTTAATTTCGTAAGGCGATTCTTTGCGTCAAAATTGTGGGCGTCTGGTAAGTCGTAGAAAGATGGGAGAGGGCTCAAATTTTAGGTCTCTGTTCCGTGAAGGCGGGAAAAATACTGGAATTGCTTGAAATTCATTACAAAACGAGAAATAACGTAAAATATCTGTCATTTATAAAGCATTGGGATCTAAAAACCTCAGGTTTGTTTACATTAAAACATATGGTGCTGATGCTTGATTCAAAGCCATATGCTAGACGTTGACATATGGTTTTTTTCATAAGGCAGCTAACTATGTTCAATGTACTATAACAAATAAATATTTTTTCAGACTTTATAATTTCGGGGTTGAGTATATATTTATAACTCGCCTTACGGCTCGCTGGGGGCTCCGCCCCAGGCCACCTACTGTAAGCCCCTTTGAGATGAATTTTGATATTGATAAGTCATATAGCAAAATTAGTTTATTTACGTACAAAGTCAGGACCAGGGTCAGGGTTTGTCACGTACGTTTGGTCGTGGTCAGGGATTTCGCTAAAAATAAAAACTATGAAGGAAATATAAAAGCTCCGCTCCCAGGCCCCCTATACTGAGTTCCGGGGGGTTTGGATTCCGAAAAGCCAAAAGACAAATTTTAATAAACTGTTTTCAAATACTTAGCACAAGGTATTTGGGGGCTGGTTAGGGGTAGGGGGTTGTTGATTGGGACGGGGGTTGTTGGTTTTGAGGATTTTTGGTTTATGGGGCGGGTAGTTATTATTTTAAGGGAGAGTGGGTTAAGGGGCTCCCGGGGGGGGGGGGTTTGGCTGTTGAAAAGTTACGGGACAAAAGGAATTTTTGGTGGTCGGTGGGGTTGTTGGTCGTGCACAGAATTAATTATTTAAAGAGGGGGTGGAACCAGATGGTTAAGAAAAAGTAAAATATCGGGTCTCTCAATTATAAAACAAAGAGAAAAAAGTAGTATTGAAAATTCACGGAAAAGTTTACTTTTGAGGACTATTTAGGGGTTGAAACAGGGTAAAGATGGCGAAAGACATACGATTAACTTGTGGCCTCTGAGAATCGCGGGCCAGGGATGAGGCAAGAGTATTTGTTTGAAAATAACATTGTCATACATTCAAAAAATGCTTACTTTGCTTCATTTACTGGTGGGATTTAGAACTTGAAAGGGGTAAGAAATAACAAATGACTGATAAACGTGAGAGGTGGCAAATTAAGTCAACAAGTCAAATTAAGAATAAACTCTTTACAAATCCTCAGGGGAATTGTATCGTTGTAAGTGTTTGGCGGGGGGGGGGGGGGGTTGTTGGGGGTGGAGGGGTTGGTTTTACATTTTACGTGGGAGAACTGGTTGGTTCGGAGCGGAGGGTGAGGGTAATGTATGTGTTAAAAAATTGCCAAAAGTATTAAAAATGCCTAATTTGATTCAGTTGTGGGGGAGGTAATTTGGATGGAAGGGGTTTAGCCGTGTTAGTTGTTAGTTATTTTAGGGAGGAGACGGTTGGTAGGGCTAGAGGGTGAGGGAAATTTTTGTTGTTGAGAAATAACAATTCCCATTATTTTTAAAATGCTTAATTTGCTTAATTTATTAGTTTTATGTATGGGTTGATAGGGGTTAGAAATGACAAATTACTTCAGGTAATCGTGGGTGGAGTCACTAATTAATCCTTGTCAAAAATTGGGTCTCTCATTTGAATAATAAATTAGCAACAAAATTTAAAACCACGAGGAAAATTAAAAATTTAATGCAAGTTCAATTTCAGAGGACTAATTTAGGAGTAGATAAACATTGAGATAAAGTACAGTATTTACCATGATCCATATCTCGGCAACCAGTGGACAGAGAAAAATTATTCACAGTACCTTTTTCAATCTAAATCCAATGATCCAACCCAGGATTTGATTATTTTGATTGAAACTTGTGACATTACCACCAGCGAGAACCTATATTAAAATCTGTTA
The DNA here is from genome assembly GCA_035578135.1 of Flexamia atlantica. NCBI lineage: Eukaryota > Metazoa > Arthropoda > Insecta > Hemiptera > Cicadellidae > Flexamia > Flexamia atlantica. Next base: position 89,702,865 of record JAQJVK010000001.1, read on the forward strand.
TCAGCAATTTTTTTCTGAAAATGTTATAACGATACCGTGTTTAATATATTGCTTTATATCTATGGCTAAGGTTTTTAATAATTTTTTCTTAAAATTAGTACACGTAATCATTTTTTGAACATAAACTGCGCGTGGCATAATTTCGATGATGATTTTCGAGAAAATCGCTGACATTTGGCGATTTTGAAGATTCTTTTAAATTTATAGGCATTTTAATACTAAAAACTAGTTATATTATTTTTGAATTGTAACATATATGTTGTAGAGATGATGTATGCCAATTTTCAGCCCTCTACGTATAATATTAAATCTACTGGAACTGAAAAACCAGGGGAAATCGCTGACATTTGGCGAATTTTGAAGATTATTTTAAATTTATAGGCGTTTTCATTTTACAAACTAGTTATATTATTCGTGAATTATAACATACATGTTGCAGAGATAATGTATGCCATTTTTCAGCCATAGGCGTGCGCACGGTGGGTGCCGTGAGTGCCCTGGCACCCACGGCCAGCCTAAGGGGGGCGCCAAAATGGCAAAAAAAATTTTTGTATTAAAAAATAATTTAGTAAAACTTATGGCCTGGTAAAAATATATTTCTTATAATAATATAGTAAATTTACAAAGTATAGAAAATATTAGTATTTTAAGTGCAGTTTTTACTTTAGGCGACTAAAGACGACACGGTGCGGCGCCGCGCCGGTCGTCGTCGGCGACGGTGTTATCATTTCAGCTGAGTCTTTAGGCCTGATTTCACTAAAGTTTAAACCACCGTTAAGGATCGGTTAGTTTAATTTTATCAGCTGTTTAAAGGTGCTGCTATACATGCACGTCACGTCACGTCGCGTCCACTTACGGCCAATTCGACGATGCCGGAGGGGGTGCTATACATATTCGCATCGATTCGCATTGATTCGCATTTTCTAGTTCCTAAGAGCCAAATGGCCGAGTGAACGTTGGTGTAGGCTATACACACACGTCACGTCACGTCACGTCGCGTCGCGTCCCAATTCGGCCGATTCGGCCGTGTATGCTCATCAGAGCATTCGAGTCGAGCCGTGACGTGACGTGACGTGTATATATAGCCGGTTCCATTTGATTACACAGGTTTCATTCACTTTGAAAATGGACGCGACGTGACGTGACGTGTATGTATAGCAGCACCTTAAGTATTTTCCTATCTTTAACGAACGGTTTACTAACCGACCTTTAATTGACGTTTGGTGAAGGCTCGTTCACACGCTAACCGCGATTTCTTAGAAACAAGAGGCCAGATGTAAGAACATATTGTGTACCCCTTCTCTCTCCAAATATAAATATTATGATTGTATTATTTCGGTTGTCATTTTCGAGGTAGATAATAATTTAGATTAACTGTAGTCTGTTCTTGACATTTGAGGCGTTCCATTCCAAAACTCACTAATCGACATTTTTTGGATTCGTTGGGAAAATCTGCATCGACTTTTAACATTAAACCTTTCCAAAACTCACTTTTTCTATTTTTAATTTAATATAGAAAATAAGGTATCTTTCCAAAACTGACTTATTTAAGGGGTCTTGTTGTTCCATAACAACTCACTTATTACAACAGCCAATCAAAATGCTTCATTTTGATGACGTTCACCTGAAATTGTCAAGTCACGTGACAATTTGAAGCAACGTTATTGGCCAGATGGAAAGAGAGAGTTTTGGAAAGGCAGCAATTTCAGCAATCAAAATGAAGCCTTTTGATTGACTATTGTAATGAGTGAGTTATGGAACAACAAGACCCCAGAAATAAGTCAGTTTTGGAAAGATACCTGATTTTCTACTATAAATTAAAAATAGAAAAAGTGAGTTTTGGAAAGGTTTAATGTTAAAAGTCGATGCAAATTTTTCCAACGAATCCAGTGATGTCAATATCTCAAAATCTAACACACTCTTTACAGCGCGTCATGCCAAAACTCACTCTATCTGCAGATTCTGAAGCTCAATTTCAGGTAAACGGCTGATTGGTAATAGAAAATGAAGGGTCCAGAGGTAACGTGTCACCAAATTAACCCCCTGACATCTGAAAGACATGAGAATGACAGTCAAGAAAAGTTTTTTAATCTGTGTAAAGTTTGTCAAACTGCAATAAGTGAGTTTTGGAATGGAACGACTTATTTGTAGAGAACACTCCCACGTGAATTTAGTCAGCGTATAACATTATCTGCTGTTAGGGATATATTCATTTCAAATTATCCAGTTATTATTTAGTGATTAGATAGCTACTGGAAATAGTCTAATTTTAAATTAGTAAGTAGTAGTGAGCCGTAATAAGTTGGTGAGCCGTGGTGGGGGGGGTTGGACTGTGAGTTGCGGTGTTGGATTTGGGGATGGGGGGGCGCACTTTTCGTGCCCGGCACCCACGGTGATCGGACCCTGCGCACGCCTATGTTTTCAGCCCTCTACGTATAATATTGAATCTAGTGGAGCTGAAAAACCTGGGAAGATTTTCGAAAATAAAAAATTCTAGCGCTATCTAAGGGTGAAGGAGACGAGATAGGGCAAAAAGTCACAGGACCAAAGTTGTAGATTGTGAAAAATCCTTGGCACGTGGTGCAGCCCGTTTTTCAATAGGACCTCTGGTTTAGCCGCTATAGCCCATAAACGAGAAGTACTTTTTTCGAACTTCAATTTTTCCCCCTTTTTCCCCCCTTTGGAGGGGTCGAGGTTGGAAATGTTTCGTTTACACAATTTTTCCTGGGGTTTGACCACCAAAGGAATATTCGTGCCAAATATCAAGTTTCTAGCTCATCGGGAAGTCGTCGAGAGTTTGTATAGATGAGTCAGTTACACAAGCGGTTGTATAGTCATTTAGACTCGCCTTACGGCTCGCTGGGGGCTCCGCCCCCAGGCCCCCTTAAAGGGTCTCGCCCCAAAGCGGAGAGTTTGTATTGAAAGTAACAAGACGAATAAACTGTTTACAAATGCTCAGCAAAAGTAATTATTACTAGTTTTGGGGTGAATAGTTTCAATGGGGTTTATGGTAGGGGGGGGGGTAATTATTACTGAAATGATTCATTAAATTTCGGAAATATCAGATAGGTTTCAATTTTTGATATATTTTACAAAAACCTTTTTATAAAAAGACTAAAGTAAAATGTCAAAACCAATTTTCTCCATAAGAATATAATATGGGAAATGAGTAATGCAGGTTCGCTGACGTGGAAATGTAAATATTCAAGTTACACAAACTAATTTTCTCCATAAGAATAATATGACAAATGAGTATGCATGTTCGCTGACATGGAAATGTAAAGATTTAACTTTTTCAGTATTCCAGCAGGTAACAACTATTTGTTGATAAATAAGCGATATATAATTTTATTTGTTTCCCATAAAGTAAACATTGAGATAAATTACTGGACAGAGAATAATTATTCACAGTACCAAATTGTTTGTTTTTTTCAATTAAAATCCAATGGTCCAACCCAGAATTTGATAATTATCATTTTCTATGTAAAAGATCCCAAAAACCCATTTTGACGGGTTTATCCATCCCCTCCTAACCTCACCATCCGATGTTCCGATCAGGCTAGTGTTGGGTACTTCCTCTTCCTCCCTTTTGAATTAGTAAGATTTATAAGAGTGCAATTGTAATAATGAAATTAAATCCAACTAAACTTAAAAATCAACATATTAAGGTTTTTCCACATCATTAACGTGAGAAATGAGCATGCATGTTTGATGTCACATAAATGAACGAATTGGGAAATTTAGGCCACTATTCGACTAAACATCATTTAAATTAAGCCACATAACAGCCTTTATTAAACAAAATTTAAAAAAGAAAAAGTTTTATTATTGCTGATTTGTAACATAGCTTGTAAGTGATTTTTTGTATTTTTTTAGGTTAAAATGAAAAATGGCGTTTTTTGATAATTTTTCCTATATATTGACCATCCAAGAAATATTCATGCCAAATTTAAAGTTTCTAGCTAATCGGGAAGTTTTGTTTGAACCAGGATGAAATACCTCGAGAAAATCGCTGACATTTGGCGAATTTTGAAGTTTTTTTAACTTTATATGCAATTTTTTTATTACGAACTAGTTATATTATTCCTGATGTTTAACATATATGCTTTAGAGATCATGTATGCCAAATTTCAGCCCTCTACGTATAACATGAAATCATCTGGAGCTGAAAACCTTGAGGAAATGATAAAATTCAACGAAAGTTTAACTTTTGAGGGCTATTTTAGGGATTGAAACGGGGTGAATTCTGCGCATGTCCCCTGATAACCCTAAAGGATCAAACTTACTATCTCATTGTAAAATTTGAGGTCTATAAGCTAAAAATAAATATTGAAGAATCATCAAAACCCAAAATAAACTGAAAAATGTATATGAACTTTAACTTTAGAGGTCATTTTGGGGGTAAAGGAGTTGAGATAAGGCAAAATACGTAATTACCAAAATTGTAGTAAAATTAATTTCAACTAAGGAAATAACCTTTGTTTTTGAACAGAACCTTTATTTTAGCCGCCAGAGGTAAAAATCAAACAGTACTTTTATCGAAATTCAAGTTTTCCCCCATTTCACCCCTTTTAGGGGGTGAGGGGAGTTGAAATTGTTTGTTTTGAGGATTGTATATTTAGTATGACCACCCAATATATATTCCCGAAAATTTATAGGGGCCCAGGTAGTATACCAAGTCAACTCTTGCCGGAAAACCTAGGGAAGATCTATGTAAATTGAAAAATCTAGATCAATCTAAGGGTGAAGGAGACGAGATAGGACAAAAAGTCATAGGACCAAAGTTGTAGATCATGAAAAATCCGTGACACGTGGTGCAGTCCGTTTTTCAATAGGACCTCTGGTTAAGCCGCTATAGTCTAAAAACAAAAAGTACTTTTTTCGACCTTCAATTTTTGTCCTCTTTTTCCCCCCTTTGGGGGGTCGGGGGTTGAAATGTTTAGTTTTGACAATTTTTCCTGGGGTTTGGCCACCAAAGGAATATTCGTGCCAAATTTCAAGTTTCTAGGTCATCGGGAAGTCGATTAGAATTTGTATCCCTGAGTGAGTTACACATGCGGTCGTATATAATATAGATTTTAAAATTATGAAGAATTAAGTTCATTTGTTTCGTTTACGTTATAAGATTTAATGCCAAATGATCATGTAAGCGAAATTTTTGCGCCGAAATTGTGGGTGTTTGGCAAGTTGTAGGACAATGGGAGAGGGCACAAATAGAAGATCTTGATGACAGGGACTCGGGAAAAATAGTGAAATTTCTCAAGGTTTATCACGTTAAATATCTACCATTTAAAAATCATTGTAATCTAAAAATGCCTGCTATTTTACATTAAAACATGTGTTACTTAACCACATGCTATAGATATTGATATATGGTTTATTTAGGTTGAACGTACTATACAATAACACATGGCGGTTTTTACTTTTGGATTTTCGTTTTTATAATTTAGGGACCTTAACATTAAAAAGCAAGAGGAAATAAATACGACTGTTACTTTTACATTGTATCATGTAGAAGTAGCTGATGCTGATTTAAAAGCCAAGTGATTTGTAACATTTAAACAATCGAATAAGTGCAGGCTACGGGTACAGAGAAGACTTCATTCATAATTTTTAAGGCCCAGCTCTACCAATTGTGTGTGTTGTTGGAAATGGTCATAGTTTTGACCGAGGATCAACAGAGTATGTTGCACTAACAGCTATTGACTGTAACATCAGCTTTAAATTTGATAATACCTAAAAGGTTCACCTTTAAATTTGGCCAATCTAAAGTATTCTTGAATCCACCAAGACAAAGCAGTATTTACTCACGGGCAACCATAAAAAAAGTGGTGAACATTGGGTAAAATCCTCAATATTAACTTTCTACCAAGCTCGTGGTCTCCAAACATAACTTCCTTATGAAGTGGAGCCAGAGGCTCCAACGTGGAGCTTGGAGTCGTCCACAGGAGAACATTTCCTGATTTCATCCTTATTTATTAGCTTATTGGGTAAAATGTAGCCTTAAGCGGAGATTTCCATAATAAGTACCCTTTAACTGTCCAATATGTTCTTTTGAACCAGGTGGAGGCTACACACGTCATTTGTTTACATTTTTGTGTTAAGTCTCACTTCTTTGGAAAATAAATTAAAAGCTGCGGTCTGAGGTTAACCATGTCAATATGTATAATTGTAAGCAAAGTAAGCTGAGTTTGTTTTGAGAATGACGGATAGCGCCACTGTTCCAAAAAATTCAGGCCTTTACCACAGTCTAGGAATAAATATTTTTCACCACACTACGACGAAATCACCTGTTTTACAAACGTCAAACGCGGACCGAAACACACTGTTTGCCGCCATAGGACCGAAAACGTTTGGGGCCCTGTAGGATTGTACAATCAGCTGATCTAGTTGATTTAAAATAAATATAACCTAAAGCATGTTTAGTTTACAGTTTGTGTTATGAAAATAAATAGTTACTTTCAATTACTTGTACTTCTTAAATATTGTTTATTGGCGACGATATAAAAAAAAATGCCAAGGAAAACAAATCAGTCTCAATATGAGAGTGTAAGTAATCACAAAGATATGTCTTATGTTCAAGAAAGAATGAGTAGATTTTCATTTAAAGAATTTAATAGTGAAACTTTGTGGGAAGATTACGTAGCTCGTTTTGAACTGACCTGCAGAGTTAAGGGATTAGGCGGAGATGGACCAGAGGAACAAGCGGCGCGGCGAGATCTTCTTTTGGCGAGTATCGGGGAGGAGCACCTCAGGGCATTGGCGGACCAGATGTATCCAAGGGCCTGGGAGGAATGCACCTATGACGACGTCAAAGAGGAAGCCAACCGGTTGTTCAAGCCTACAAAGACCCTTTTTGCAGCAAGGTTTGAGTTCGAAAAAGCTGTCAGAAAGGATGGTGAGACGTTTATGTTGTTTTATAATAGATTAAAATCGTTAGCTAGAAGTTGTAATTATGGAGATAGCTTAGATGAACGCGTGCGAGATAGGTTTGCAGTAGGAAGCAACTGTCCTGAATTTGAAGTCGAAGTCAGACAAAGATGGCCCAATGGAGTTGGTAACCGAGGTGAATATGTTAAGTCAATAGTAGTTTTAGATTTAGCCCAATCTATGGAACGCGCGAGAGGAGAAGTTTCCAAACTGTCATGTAAGGAGGAGATTTTTAAAGTAAGTAACAGTTACAAAAACAGGAACGCAAATACACCTAAATCTAATTTGAATAAGTGTGGTAGATGTGGATTTTCTCATGAAATTGAATGCAGGTGTCCTGCTGTTTCTGCTGTATGCAGTAAATGTTCAAAGAAAGGTCACTTTGCACGAATGTGCAAAAGTAAAGACACCTTTATCAAAAGAAATGACAGAAATCTAAAAAGAATGGACGATTGTCATGATAAAAATAGCGATTATGAATGTAGTTCTGATATTGAAGTTAACGTAGAACAAATTAGATCAGTTAAAAGTAAGGTTCCGAGAGCTACAATAGATGTAGACTTGAACGGGTATAATGTGAGAATGGAGTTTGACTCAGGTGCTAGGGTAAGTGCTATAAGTTTATCTTTATGGGATCAAATAAAATCAAATAAGGAAACTCTTAAAAAGACCTCTGATATAATTACTGGCTATGGGAAAAACAAGTTGGAAGTTATGGGCAAGACTTTTGTAGATGTTACATTACGCAATCGTACTAAGCGGTTGCCGGTAGTTGTATTGTTAGAAGATGATGTTCCATTATTTGGTTTACCCTGGAGCATAGCCTTCAATCTCAGTTTACCAAAAGAAGTAAATGTGAGACGTATTGAAAATGAACAGGTGGACAAAAACGATAAAGATAAGAGTGATGTAGTATGTAATAAAGAGGGACAAGAAGAAGTTGAGGCTCTAACAAAGGAGTTTTCTCAACTCTTTCGCGATGAGTTAGGAACTATATCTGACTCAAATGAAGTTATTCATCTTAAAAGTGGAGCCAAACCAGTGTCTTTTGGGGCACGACGAGTTCCATTTCCTTTAAGAGAAGCAGTGGAGCGAGAATTACGGCGTTTGGTAAAGGAAGGCGTTTTGGAGGAAGTAAACCCTTCTGAAACACCGATAGAATGGAGTACCCCAACAGTCAATGTGGACAAAGGTGGAGGTAGAGTAAGGGTATGTGGAGATTTTCGAACAACTCTGAATCCAAATATTATTCCAGAAAAACACCTCTTGCCAACCTTCGATGACTTAACTTCCAAACTTACCGATGGTAAGATATTTTCAGTCATTGATCTCCGAGATGCTTATTTGCAAATGAAAGTGCATCCAGAAATGACAGAAATCTAAAAGAAATATGACACATATTGGCAAAATCTTACAATAGCGACACATATTGGCTATTTTCGGTACAAAAGGTTACCCTTTGGACTTTCCTCAAGTCCGGCGAAATTTCAAAGGTACATGGAGAGTTTATTAAAAGGTCTTAATGTTGGAGTTTTACTTGATGGTATAATCATTTCTAGTAAGGATGTGCCACCCATGTTACAACTCTCAGAGAGGTTTTGAGGCGACTTGAATCTAGTGGAATAAGAGCCAAGCTATCGAAATGTAATTTTTTTAAGAAATCTGTAAAATATTTGGGACACAATAGATACGACTGGTATTCATCCTTCAGAAGACAAAGTTGAAACCATAAGATGTGCTCCAAGGCCGAAAAATGTGAAAGAACTCAGAGCTTTTCTAGGAGCACTAAACTTTTATGAAAGGTATGTACCTAACTTACATTCGATCGCTGCAAACTTACATAAGCTTACTAGCACAAAAACTAAATGGAAGTGGACTGAAACAGAACAAGCTACCTTCAACAAACTGAAGAACATTCTGTCGTCCGACAAAACATTAGTTCCATACGACATCTCTAAACCTGTTATTATTGAATGTGATGCCTGTGAGCAGGGGGTTGGAGCAGTACTGTTACATGTAATGCCAGATGGAACAGAAAGGCCAGTGATATGCTTCGAGGACGCTAACTGAGCCAGAGAAAAGATATGCCACAATTGACAAAGAAGCAATGGCTTTGGTCTTTGCAGTGAGGAAGTTCCGACAATACCTCAGTGGAAGACAATTTAAAGTAAGGACGGACCACAAGCCACTTGAAAGGATATTTGGAAGTGATCGGGACCTTACCAAAGTAGTGAATAACCGTTTAGTTCGATGGGCATTGTATTTGATGGAGTATGATTTTGAGATCCAGTACATAAAAGGTAATGAAAATCGTTTGGCGGATTTTTTGTCGCGGTTTTCACTAAAAAGGAGAGACACACTGGATTTAGACGAAGTAGAAATTCGAGCACTGGTTCAAGAGAAGATTGATGTAGTTTCTCCAAGTCAGGAACTTATACTGGAGTATAAGAAAGACACAGATATGAAGAAACTACTCGATTACTTAGAACACGGTTGGCCAAAAGATACGGATAACTTTCCACCATCCCTGAAACCATATTGGAGCAAAAGAGAAGAACTGACTCTGGAAAATGACATAATACTGAGATTAGGAAGAATTTTAGTACCACCAGTGCTAAGAGAAAACGTGTTGAAAGAACTCCACAAAGGACATCCAGGAATTGAGGCTATGCGATCTCTGGCAAGATACTATGTTTGGTGGCCCAATCTAGATAAGGATGTAGAGTTGTATGTACGTAGATGTCACCCTTGCCAGAGAAACAGAGCATGTGACACAGAAGTACCTCTATATCCTTGGAATATACCAAATGGTCCTTGGGAGAGAATTCACCTCGACTTTGCGGGCCCATTCGACAACCGGTTCTGGCTAATAGGAATTGATGCATACTCGAAATGGGTCGAGATAGAAGTAATGGAACGTATTACAACTGTTGCGTTAACCAACAGATTGAGGACATGGTTTTCTAGGTATGGAGTTCCTAAGAAAATTGTCTCTGATAATGGCGCTGCATTTACGTCTCAGGAGTTCAAGACATTTTGTAAGAACAATAATATATGTCATGTCACATCAGCACCTTATCATCCAAAAACCAATGGTTTAGTAGAAAGAATTATTAGAACCTTTAAAAGTAGATATAATGCTTGCAAGCAAGAAGGTCTATGTTCAACTTTTGCACTATTACAAGTGTTATTTGCTTATAGAAACACTCCACAAAAAACCACCTTCGGTCATGTTCTATAGTAGGAGACTACCTACAGCTTTGGATAGATGGAGGTCTGACAGTAGAGAAAAAATTGAAAATCAAGTTTGGCGACAAAAGTACTACCATGATTTAAAATCAAAACAGAAAGAGTTTGCGTCCAAACAAGAAGTATGGGTTCAAAATGAAACAAAAAAGGTTGGAGACCAGGAAAAATACTGGAAAGAACAGGAGAGCTATCATACACAGTTTTAATTGGGGGAGAGGTAAAGAGGAAACATGCAGATCAAGAGAGCAAGAGAAGGTGCAACTGATCCACCGCAATGGAAATTACAGTTGGAACCTGATGAAGATGGTAACTCATCGTAAATTGGTTGGGGAAAAATGTAGGATTGTACAATCAGCTGATCTAGTTGATTTAAAGTAAATATAACCTAAAGCATGTTTAGTTGTTTACAGTTTGTGTTATGAAAATAAATAGTTACTTTCAATTACTTGTATTTCTTAAATATTGTTTAGGCCCTAGGGCCGAAAGTCAGCTGATCGTTTACTTGCTTGAAACAACGTCAGAACATCACATAATTATACGGCATTCAATAGGTTCTAAAGACAGGATAGTTGTGATCATATGATTTTCATAGCTGTGTTTTGTTTTTAAGTGAGTCAAATAATAATCAGTTTTTTTTTTAATTATTTATGGCATATTTCATTGTGTAGTGTGGTGAAAAATAGTGTTCGCACCTCGGCCGAAAGGGTTTTGCAGGCTCGAGATCGTGTTTCAAATTCGAGACGGAGTCGAGAATTTGAAACACGATCTCGAGCCTGCAAAACCTTATTTTCGGCCCTTGTTGCGAAATATACTATTTCTCCTAGACTGTGCCTTTACTGTACTGAAGTAACGCCCTTTCTTAAAATTCTGATACCTACTAGCAAATGTCAAAATATCTTTAACATTACACTTTAAACGTTTAATTACACATCAAAATGTTACCGAGTTGTGAGTGTGAAGGAAACATTAAATATCCACCATTTGTATTTTATTTTAGGGGCTTTTGCCCCTACAAGCCACTAGTAAAAAATAAACGTTGTAAAACGCAATCGCCGAAACTAAAGATCGAGGAACACGAATATTGCACGGCTCGACAGGCACAGGGCGGGCAGGTCAGCAGGAAACTAGAGCACGTCCGTCCGCATCGACGATCTGATAACGACTGATTCTACATCAAACGAGTCGATTCTACATCGCAGTCCCTCATCATTATTTGTGTTAACAGGCCATCCTCCGCCAGTGTGACCAAGTTTGATATATTCCGCAATTCGTTTTATGATTGCTTGGTTAAAACATTGAGACATGATTCTTATATCATCTTTATGGGTGATTTTAATGTGGATTTGGCTGAGGAGAGCTTTACTAAGAATAAGCTTACTAGTTTGTTGAGTTCTTTTGGTTTAAGGAATACTGTTCATTCTACTCCAGAGAATTTATGGGTTCTAAATCTCTCCTTGATCATGTGCATACTAAAGGGCATCTCAACATAAGTTGAGACCAAAGAACTATAGTAGTACCCCTAGTTCTACTAGGGGTACTACCATAGTTCCTCTAGTAGTAGAGACACCCCTGACCGGACCCCCCCCCCCCCTACCTGACCGGAGGGGTTGACCAGGACAACGGCCAGGTCGGCCCGGCGAGTAAATCCCATTGTCCCGGGCGGCGCGGCTATCGTCCTAGACAACGACTCGGTCAGGTAGCTTGCCTCAACTTATGTTGAGGCAGCCTATAATATAAACCCTCCCAATTTACGTACAGACGTTGTTAAAACTGCTATATTCGACCACCATGCTCAAATTACAGATATTTTGTTGGCCCTTGAAACTTCTTCTGACAAATTTATGTTCAAACGGAAATTCATTGCAATGCTCATGTATTTCGTCACTTAATTTCAAAAGAATCATGGTCTGAAATTCTCTTCAAAAACTATGGATGGTAAATTTAGTGTCTTTAGTTCAACGCTATCTTTTCTGTTGGATGTGTCTTTTCCTATAAAAAAAATCAAACTTAGAAATAGGGGACTGAACTTTAAATTAACCTGGATCACTGATCACAAGGCTCTTCAAATGCGAGGACGATCGATCGACTTATACACTACCTCTCACAATCTTTCTTCTGCAGATCCCTTGAGACAGATGTTTAAAGCTAAAAAGAGAATATAGGCAGCACATTCGCAAATTGAAATCTGATAACATGCTTGAGTTTATTGAGAGTTCAGATTCAAAGTCTAAGGCTATGTAGAGAGTCATTGATGAGGACATCAATAGGAAGTGTAAATACACCCGTTGCAGCAGACCTGCATACTAAGCGAATTTCAAGTGCAAAAGAACATAATTCAATCCAACATAGCGAAATTTTACATGTTTTTGTAATCTCTATAAGAATAACATGGGGAATGAGTATGCAGGTTTGCTGCATCAGGTATGTTAAAACTGGTTGGTTTTAATTCATTATTTAGTAGATCTTGACTAGAAGAAGCCATATACCAAGTTTTATCAAGAAATGTTAAAAAAATAAGGAAGATATAGAATTTTTTTTATTTCCCATAAGGATAACATGGGGAACGATCATGCAGGTTTGCTGCTTCAAAAATGTAAATTTCGGGGGTTTCAGACTAAAATACATTAGATCTCATCTAGATGAAGCCACAAACCAAGTTTTATTAAGATATGTTAAGAAATAAGCGAGATATAGAATTTTACTTATTCCCCATAAGGTTAACATAGGGACAACGTACTGTGTTTACCACTTTCAATATCTCGGTAACCAATGGAGATAGAGCAATGATTCAAGATACTAAATTGTTTGTTTTTTGAGCTGAATTCAATGGTGCTAACAAAAATTTGATTAATTTTATTTTCTATGTAAAAAACTCAAAAAAACCCATTTTTGGGGGGGTTTATTCCCATTTACCCCCCCCCCCTTCCGATGGTCCGATCGGGCTGGTTCACGAACTCGTCCAATTGATTACCACTTTATATATCTGTACCAAATTTCATTAAGATCGGACCATATTTACGGCCACTATCGTGCTTACAGACACACACACACACACACACACACACACACACACACACACACACACACACACATATATATATATATATATATATACATATGTATAGATAACAATTCGAACGAATGGTATTTTTTGCTTCTGGTGGCCCCAAAACGAAAAGTTATCATGGTCTCGGGCTTAAGTCTTACCATGAGACCTACGGTAATAGCTTCTTCCCTATAGGAAAAATTCGCTAAAACGAATCGTATTGCCGCATAGGTCCAATAAGTTATACAGATGGCAAATTGGTGGAAAAGCCATTTAATAAGGCGAATGTATTCAATAAGTTTTTTATTGGTATTGCGGAAAGAATGAATGTACAACCTGACCTGTCTTCGGCTCCTAATTTTATAAATGATAGTTCTTTTAAATCTCCTGACTCGTCTCTGTTTTTACAGCCACCGGATGCTAATGAGGTATTTGAAGTTGTTCAATCATTAAAAACCAGTAAGTCTATTGGTATTGATGGGATTTCTCTAAGTTATTGGAATATTGCATTGATATTATCACTACACCAGTCCATTTCATAAATTTCTCCTTTTATTCCGGTAAATTTCCACCTCTTCTCAAAATTGCCATTTTAAAACCGTTACATAAAAAATCTGACCCCCAAATATGTGATAATTATAGGCCTATATAATTACTTTCAACTTTCTCAAAACTTTCTGAAAAGATTGTTGCTAAACGGCTCCTTTGTTCTTTTTAGTATTAACAACAGTCTGTTCAGAAATCAGTTGGTTTCCAAAAGAAAAAACACTTTGGATGTCATGTTTTGTTTGGTTGATAAGGTTGTGGAAGTTCTGGATAGTAGACAGCGTGTTATGGGCCTCTTTGTTGACTTCAGTAAGGAGTTTAATTTAGTTGATCATTCAGTTCTTATTCATAGGCTTTTTGAATTGTGTGTGGGGGGACGTGAAAGTTAATGGTTTTCATCATTTCTCTCTGATCGCAAGCAAAAGGTTGAAATGACTCATGTGGATAAGTTAAACTGTGTTCGTAAGTTTTATTCTAACGAGATGACTGTCAAAATGGGTGTCCCACAAGGATCTGTCCTGGGTCCTATTTTGTTCTTGTCCTTTATAAATATTAGTCAGAATTCTAATAATAAGGCTGACCTCTGTCTGTTTGCTGACGACACGTCACTCCTCTTCCGAGCAAAAAGAAAGGCCGAGTTAGAAATAAGTAGTTTTGTTGATGCGAACTATCTTTTTCAGTGGTTCAGAGCGAATGGTCTTGTTGTAAACACTGATAAAACCCACCTTCTTAATTTTTCAATACAGACCATTAATTCTGATACAGCTCCGATTCTGGTAGAAGATAATGTTATACCGTGTATAGATTCTGTTAATTTTCTTGGGCTAAAACTTGATGCGAACCTGAAGTACTGTGATCATCTAAATAAGGTAATAGGAAAACTTAGTTCTTGTCTTTTTGCTCTTAGAAAGCTTGCACAGTACGGAAACTCTGATGCATTGATGGCTCTTTATTATGGCTGCTTTTATCCCCATATGATATATGCTCTGCCGATTTGGGGCTTTGAGAGTTCACGCACTATGTATATTTTGAGGCTTCAGAAAAAAGCTCTACACATTGTTTTAATCTTAGGCAGCGTGATTCATACATATTGAGTTTTCGTTAGAACAAGATTTTAACTTTCCCTTGCTTATATATCTTTCTGACATTGACATTAAAAAAAACATCCTTCTTTACTTCCTGCAAATGGCCAAAGCTATAGTTATTCACTTCAACCACGATTGAACATTCCCGCCCCTAAACACAACACTTCATTCTCCCAGCATAACATTTCTTATCATAGTGGAAGGAAAACTTCCACCATGATTTCTTTTATTTTTTTAGGCTATTTAACTCATTGCCTCAGGACCTTAACATGGAAATACCTTTATCAAACATTCCATAATCGTTTAAAAAAGCTGTTAATAGACAAGGCATACTACAGTATCAATGATTTCCTCGACAATAGATTAATTTAATTTTCTGATTTTTGTGCAGTTTTATTATTGTTTTATGTTAAGGATGTACAGTTTTAATTTTATAATATTATGTTTGTCATAAATGTTGACGATGTCCAAGCCAGCAATAGCCTATACTTGTTTTTACGGTAAATGATTCTTCCCTATATAAAAGCGACGTTTTTATGTTACTACACTGTATCACATGATATAACTCGTCATCTAGTGATCTTTAGTATAAACAACGACCTTTTACGTACTTTTCTCGCCAAATGCTGGGAGAAGTGATAATGTCATATACATTTTTTCAATTATCACACAAGGATATATCAAAATACTAGGTTTATTTTTGAAAGTAGAAATTTATTGATAGCAAAGTAATGCCGAGTGACAACCTTGAAAACTCGTATTAAAATCCCTTTATCAAATATAAAGCATTGTTTACCAAATAAGCATTGTTTTTTGTTCCGAAGCAACTAAAAACGTCCGTAGTCATAAAATATCCTTAACTTTACGTCCGGTCTTGCTATAACCATATATTTTGACCATTAGCAAGTTAGCTAGTTAAACTGAAGTTCCGACAATTTATCATACTTAATTATTACTGTTTTCTAACTTCGAAACGACAAGCAAAATGATCGAGTTTCTTAATATAAGTTATTATTCTGCGTACAGTATGCGTAAACCAATATGCGATATTGTGTCTCTAGTGTTGGTTGGTTTTTGCATTCTTGCGAACTGAGAGATTGATACTTTTACAAGTTTGTGAGAAATGTAAAAATATATCAAACAATTGATTTTTTGTGGACTCAATTTATTTATTAATATATTAATAGTCAAACATGGTTTTAGCGAATTTCCCCCTGTAGGGAAGTAGCTATTACCGTAAGCGGCATGGTGAGACTCAAGCCCGGGACCATGTTAATTTTTCGTTTTGAGGTCCCTAGAGTCCAAAAACAACGTTCGTTCATTTTGGTATATATTTAAAAATAAGTAGATATATTTTAGAGAGAGCTAGCACAAAAAAGTACGAGTTCAATAAATTAAAATAATTTAGTAATTTTAAACACTATTTATAAAAATGATTCTAACCATAAATAATTTTTGATAATTTTATGGAAATGTGATGAATATTTCTTCTATTATTTGATCATTTTAATGGTTTTATTAAAAATAAAAAGCAGTGGAAAAAACCACCATATTAAAGAATTTATTAACTTTTTGAATCAAATGATCAAAAGATGGAAAATATATGACAAAATAATATTTTAAAAAGATAGTTAATTTTTATCTGTTGATAATGTTATATATTTAAAAATTTAATTTTTAAACATATATATTCAAATCTGGCTAAAACTGTTTCTTTATCATCAAATATTTTTATTCCAGTAATAAATAAATTTAAATATTTTTTATTTCGTTCTTTAATTGATTTATCATCAATAACATTAGTAAATATCTTTGGCAAATGTATTTTTTAATCTTCTAATTCAAGTATAATTGAAAATCCATATTTATCTTTTGTTCTTTCAAATTTTATAAATTTATATTTTTTATTTAAATTTAAACTTTTAATTGATTTATATTCTTTATATTTCAATTCTCCAGTAATATTAATTTCCCCCATGATTTCAAATTATTAGAAAAAATTTGTTAAATAGAAAATTATAAATTATTTTTTAAAACTTATTTTCTATCTAAAATATTTTATCATATTTAGGTTTAATATACAAAATAATTAAAAAAAAACTCGTTGCAGCAGACCTGCATACTCAGCGAATTTCAAGTGCAAAACAACATATTTCAATCCAACATAGCGAGATTTGACATGTTTTAGTAAGCTCCATAAGAATAACGTGGAGAATGAGTATGCAGGTTTGCTGCTACAGGTATATTAAAACTGGGTGGTTTAAATTCATTATGTAGTAGATCTGAGCTAGAAGAAGCTATTTACCAAGTTTTATCAAGATATGTTCAGAAATAACCGAGATAAAGAATTTTACTTATTCCCATAAAGTTAACATTTGGACAACGTACTGTGTTTACCACTTTCAATATCTCGGTAACCAATGGACATAGAGCAGTGATTCAAAATAATAAATTTTTTTAGCTGAATCCAATGATGCCAACAAAAATTGGATTATTTTTATTTTTCTATGTAAAAAACTCAAGAAGCCTATTTCTTGGGGGTTTATCCCCCCCTAACCCCCCTTCCAATGGTCCGATCGGGCTGGTTTTCGAACTTGTCCGAATAATAACTACTTTACACGTCTGTGCCAAATTTCATTCCAATCGGATCGTTTTTGCGAGCGCTATCGTGCTTACAGACACATATATAGATATATATCTAGAAATTTTAACGAATAGTGTTTTTGACTTCTGGGGGCACCAAAACAAAAAGTTATAGTGGTCCCGGGCTTAGGTCTTACCATGAGCCATGAGACCTACGGTAATAGCTTCTTCCCTATAGGGGAGATTCGCTAAAATAATAACATATTAATTTTTTAATGAAATATTTGTTTTCATGGTAAATAGAAGAACAAATTCATTGTCATAAATGTAAAAAGAAAATTAAAAATACTAATCCAGACGTTGTTGTGATGAAAAATGGATTATTTAGGATTGCTAAAAAATGTTCAATTTTAAAACAAATAAAAGTAAAATAATTAAAAAAGAACCAATAATTAAACCAATAATTACGAAAGAATTAAATAAAAAAGAAAATATTATTGAAGCGAATGAAATTAATGCTCCAGTTAAACAAATCAAAAAAGAAAAATAATTACATCAGGAATTGATGGTTTATGGGCAGCAGATTTAATTATAAAGAGAAATTACGAAAAAGAAAGTGATGGTTATAAATATATTTTAAATGTAATTGATACTTTTTCAAAATATGTTTGGCCAAAACCATTAAAAAAAGATGGTAAAAATGTATCTCAAGCTTTTGAAGATATAATTAAAGATGCTATAAAAATTGGTCATAAAGCTCCAAATTTATTACATACAGATAAAGGTTTGGAATTTATAAATACAAATTTTGATAATGTGTTAAAGAAATATAAAATAAAATTATATCATACACAAAATGAAGAATATTGTATAGTTGAAAAATATAATAGAACTCAAAATAAAAAATGAAAGTTCAATTTTCAATAAATAAAACTTTTAGATGGATTGATATTCTTCCAAAAATAGTTAAAGAATATAATAATTCATATTTTTCTACAGTTGAGATGAGACCAATTGATGTTAATCAAGGAAATGAAAAAGATTTAATAGATACAGTTTTTAGACATAATCCACCAAAAATAATCACAAGATCACAATTTAAAATAAATGACAAAGTTAGAATAGTAAATAAAAATCAACATTTTCAAATAAATATAAAAATAATTGGTCAAGAGAAATATTTGTAATTTATAAAATAAATAATACAGTACCAGTTACATATAATATAAAATATTTAAATAATAAAGATATTATTTGTAGTTTTTATGATTATGAATTAAAGAAAACAAATTTATACAATTTTATTTGTAATAAATGGAAAAATAATTTATACGATGTAATCTATTAAACGATGTTAATAATTTTTAAAAAAATAAAAGATGTAAAATTGGATTATTTTACCATTGTAAGGATTGTCATAAAAAATATGAAAAAGAATTATATAATAATATTGAAGTAGAAGAAAAAACCGAAAAAGAATGTATAAACTGCAAAGAAATTAAAGATATATCTAATTTTCATAAATATAACTATAATAAAGATAGAAAGTTTTCAATTTGTAATCAATGTAATTTGTAATTTGAAAAATGTTTAGAATTACAGCAAATTGTTAATGTTGAAGAAGTATTAAGTCGACTAATTACCATCAAAAGCATTTAGAAACTGAAATTCATAATAACAATATTGAAAAAACTCGAATTAATTAATATTTTAAATATTTATGTTTTAATTAAATTTTTATAATAAATGAATTTTTTTAATTATAACGATTAGAATAACTTGAAGATGATATGTTTTTTAAACAAAACGGGCAAATTATAATTTTGATTTTCGACTCCATATATTCAAAAAATGTATAATAAAAATAGAAAAAGTCTACATATTTCAAATATTATTTGTTTCATTATTTTATAATTTTTGTTCTTTTCTTCTATTTACTATAAAAATTGATAATAAAAATAGAAAAATAGAAAAAATATAAAAGAGTCTAAAATTTATCTATATTTTAAATATTAGTTTTCTTAAAAATTAATTGATTTTTTTTTAAATAAACGGTGTCGAAAAACAACATTATTATTTGCCCGTTTTTGTAAAGAAATATATCATCTTCAAATTATTGTAAACAATATAATTCAATAAAACATTTTATTGATAATGAAAGATATGAAAGATATGGTGATTTTATATTTTGATTAGGATTTTTGCGGACATTTGCCATCACTGGTTAGTAAAAAACAAGTTTCACAAATACTGTTAAGATGCCCTAAAAAGTCTTTTAGTTCATCGTCTCCATGCGGAAATACCACGAAGGTGTCATCGACGTACCTCCACCAAATCTTCGGTTTGAGTTGAGCCAAAGACAAAGCCTTTTGCTCACACTCCTCCATAAAGATATTAGCAAAGATAGGCGACAATGGCGACCCCATGGCCATCCCCTCATCTTGACGGTATTAGAGGGGGACGGAACTAGAGGGTAAATTATACCGTCAAGATGAGGGGATGGCCATGGGGTCGCCATTGTCGCCTATCTTTGCTAATATCTTTATGGAGGAGTTTGAGCAAAAGGCTTTGTCTTTGGCTCAACTCAAACCGAAGATTTGGTGGAGGTACGTCGATGACACCTTCGTGGTATTTCCGCATGGAGACGATGAACTAAAAGACTTTTTAGGGCATCTTAACAGTATTTGTGAAACCTTCTTTTTTACTAACCAGTGATGGCAAATGTCCGCAAAAATCCTAATCAAAATATAAAGGAATGGGCTGAAAATAATAAAATTAATGATTACAAGAATAAAAATCTTGAACAATTGAAACAGATAAAGAAGTCATTTGATCCTTTGGATTACTCATGATTTATTAAAGAAAAATTAGATGAAATTGCAAATAAATTATCAGTTAAAACTATGAGAATTTAACTAGAGATGAACTTATAAAAAGATTAAATAAAATAAAAGAAAATCCTGACAATCTAAAATATAGATCATTAACATTTATTCGAGATTTAGCTCATAAAAATAATATTAAAATAGAAAATAAAACTAGAAAAGAACTTATTGAATTATTAAATGATCTTTTTATGAATAGTCCAATTCCAAAAGAAAATATCATAAATATTGAAGAAAAGTCATCATTATAAGGATATTTTCAAGAAAATATATTAAAAAATTCAAATGATGACTTAGATATATATGATTATTTAGAGTCACGAAGAGATGAAATAAAAAACTTAATTGAAAAACAGGAATTTGAAAATATTCAAGGTCAGTTATCATTAATTTGTGATTATGAAAGAAAATTGAGTAATGGTGAAGAACAGACATGTCCGATGTATTTTACCTTAAAAAGTTCAGATATTTTAAATGTAGATGAATTTATTGATGATCAATTCAAGAAATCAATTCATAAGGAAAATGTAAATCGACCAAAAAAGGATCTAGATGGTCATTAAAAAGATGTGTTGAATTAAATTTGAAAATAACTCAAAATAATCTATTAAATGCTGGTTAATATATTGAATTACCAAATGAAATTAATAATATAAAATGTTGTATAAACTTTAAAAATAAAGATGATTATTGTGTTATTTATGCTATTAGTTGTGCTATTGATAAACCAAAAAAATCCTCAAACAATTAGTTATTATGAAGAAAATGATGACATTCTTAATGGTTTTGACTATCCTATGAGTTTAAAAGATATAAAATTATTTGAAAAAAGATCATTTAATTTAAAATATAACTATCCATCAATGTCAATAAATGTACATAGATTTAATAAAAAGTTAGTTCCATTAACAATTTCTAAAAGTTATGATGCAAAGTTAAATATTAATCTATTATATTATAAAAATGGTGATAATTCACATTACATATTAATAACATTAGAAATGAAGTAAATTAGAAAATCACAATTATCAAAACATAATGGTAAAAGATTTATTCGTAGAAGATGTTTTAATGATTATTATAAAAATAGTGATTTAACTAATCATTTAGAAATTTGTAAATCATTAGAACCATGTAGACCAATAATGCCATTTACAGGTCAGAAAATTGAATTTATAAATTATTATAAGAAATTTGAACATCCATATGTGATTTATTTAGATTTTGAAAGTATTTTGAAAAAGATAGAAACATGTAAAAATAATCCAAATCAATCTTATACAAATAAAATACAGAAGCATATACCATATGGATTTACAATTTATTTAGTTTCTAGAGTAACTAATAAAATGCATAAACTGATAGAATGCTAAAAATGAAGAAGAATTAGAAAATGTTCCAAATAAATTATTTGAATATTTAGATATGATTTCAAAATATATTGCGAAGAAATATAATTCAAAAAGTAAAAAACTGATAGAACTAACTAAAGAAGAAAATATTTTTCAAAATTCAAATATTTGTCATATATGTGAAAAAGATAATTTTGACGAAGAAAATATTAAAGTTTGAGTTCATTAACATTTAACAGGAAAATTTAGAGGAACTACTCACCTAAATTGTAATTTAAATTTTAAATTTCCTCAAAATATTCCTGTATTTTGTCATAATAGTTCAAATTATGATACTCATTTATTTATAAAAGAATTAGGCCAACATCATTATGTCTATTTTCTGCCAAGCTAAAAAGTAATGCATTGAATTATACGTTGTTTAGGCAAATGGAAATTCCAACAACCTAAACCTGCATTAAAATATGCCACGATGAACTAGGTTCGAATTGAACTGAGGGAATTGTTGATTATCAAAGCAAGTTCTAGGTACATATCAGCGTAATTGTTACGTTTTATTTGGAGTGACAAAAGGCATTTTTAGGTGTTGAATATAAAACACAATAAGTATTAAATGCCTCATGTCAATCTACATTTTATTAAGCAATGACATCTACTATTTTTTATCATCAATGAAAATAATCAGGCCCTTTTGATTATTTTTATTATGTTTTAAAACTTTTCTAGAGCCCGTGTGTAATTAATATATATATATATATATATATATATATATATATATATATATATATTTTGCAAATATGGATTCATTCATTTAAATGTGTAAACCACATTGTTATATTTTACAAAATATCTTCATATCCTTGGATATCAAACTTATACATAGACTACATTATGTTACAAGGAAATCATGTAGGCTAATATTAAAAATTCAAAAAAATAGTCCTGATAATGTTTTTGCAAAACATTACCAGGACTAAATGTTTCTGTTAAAGGCAGAACCCTCAAAATGATAAATAAGACAACTAAACATAAGTAACTTAGTGTCGAAAATGTATTTACAAAACTATCTTAACTAAATTATTAAAGAATTACAGTATAGCTTAAATAGTTTCAGAATCTTTTACACTTGGATAAACTAGAATATTTTATGAGGAAAGGTCGAAGTGCCCCGCCCCAATAAAACTCCAAGATGGCCCGCAGAACTATGTCCTCGTCAAACTGGTCAAGATCAATGATCCACTTCTTGTGAAATTTTTTCTTTGAAGCGAGGAAAACTATATAAATTAGACTGGAATGATAAGAGTGCCATTATCATTTATTTCACCATCGATATCTTGAGTCTTCTTTCCTTCTCCCGTCACTCATCTTGTACAGTTCGGAGAGAAACACGGCAAGCCTCAGCAGTCACTTTTACATTTGGTGGAACACTCCCCACACTTTCTAAGTCAGCACATTTGTATCAGTGTGTTTAAAGTATTTGTAAACATTGAAAATCGTTCTTTATCTGACTTAAAATATTAAGTTTTCTTGTCGTCATTTTACATTATCTGGTTGGTAGTAAAAAATATATACAAAGTAAAAACAACGCTGTAGCATGTAACCATTTTAGCAAAAAAGGTCAAACACAACAATAGTTATTTGTGCACCTAGGGACTAAAGTGCAACGTTTTCTCCATGAGGGAAATTGATGTCACCCGATAGGGGTGCCGAGGCCGAAGCCGAGTGAAGCCGAGTAATTTTACCGAAGGAGAAAAATCACTTTAGTTCCTTGATGCACACAAAATGTTTCCTCCACTTACAATATTGACAATAACTGTGACAATATAACTTTTCCTTCATATGATCCTTTTCTCCTTTAAACTAGGTTAGATTTGAATCACATATAAATATATAACATAAGCTACTTAGGCAATTTAAACAACCATTTATTCACACTTTCACACTATTTTAACACTATTTTTTTTCTAAAGTCTATTAATGAAAAATACCTCCCAAAAGTTGTACGTACATTTTGGTACATGATGTAAGAACGGATCATGTTTTTAAAACGTTCGGCATATTCGTAATAACTAACTCTAACTCAGGTGTTTTTATATTCAGTGTTGCCAACTTAATTCATACAAAAAATTATTACCTGGCTATTGAATGCATATGGTTTAGTTTTCTTAAGTTGAAACACTGAAATTCTTGAATTAAATTTAGAGTAAGCAAATGAAAATCGACAGTGTTGCCACATTTTCTCACTGTCCATCGAAGTGTTGCCGGAAGTAGAGAGTCCCCCACTTTGGCCCCAACATGGGCTCTTATGGGGAATAGATTTAACATGGGCTCTTATGGGGAATAGATTTAACATGGGCTCTTATGGACAGTATATTTAACATTGAGTCTTATGGAGTAATAAATTACTTGAAATTGTAATAGTATTTTACTATTGTTAGGTATATAGTTTAATAAATGTGTTTTTATCTTGTAATCAATTGTAAATGTTGAGTTGTTGTGTCTCAAACGATCCTTTATTATAGTACAAAATACTGTCATAGCAATCTCAATTTACCTTGAACCTTTCTACCTTTAATCAAGTATCAGCATCTCATGTTTTATGTCAACAAAGCAGATGTTTTTAGATCCCAATGCTTTTTAAACGGTAGATATTTAACATTATTTCTTGTGTTCTGGTGAATGTCAAGCAATTTTATTATTTTTCCCACCATCATGGAATTGAAACCTTTAATTTGAGCCCTCTCCCATCTTTCTATGATTTGCCAGATGTCTGCAATTTGGATGCAAACAACCGCCTTATGAAGTTAAATATATGATTATTACTACTTGAGGTAAAATTTTCTTGGTTATTGTCTGCATCTTTTTTATATTAAATTATTTTTATAATTTTTTATAATAAAGTAGACTGATTATAATGAGTGATATATTTTTGTTATTGGACCCAACAAGTGCCAATGAGAAGAAGTAGGGTTACCGCCCCTTGAGAACCAAGATGGCGGCCGTCGCCCCCGTTTCCCACCAAAATGTCACCGGAAACAAGATGGCGGCCGTTTCCCGCCAAAATGTCACCGGAAACAAGATGGCGCTGCCGTTTCCCGCCAAAATGGTGGACATAACCTCACTTTTTTCCCGCCAAAACACATAACCTCACTTTTTTCCCGCTAAAATACATAACCTCACTTTCGGTTCCCGCTAAAATACATAACCTTACTTTTGTTTCCCGCCAAAATGGAAAAAAACCTATACCCATAGAGTATAACCTCCTCACAGTATATAGAGTGCTATAATATTATGTATGTTGGTATTGCGCGCCAAAATGGAAAAAAACCTATACCCATAGAGTATAACCTCCTCACAGTACATAGAGTGCTATAACATTATGTATGTTGGTCTTGCGCGCCAAAACGGAAAAAAGTGCGGGAGAAACGGAAAAAAGCCCGCCAAATATTGTTGCCAACTGTAGACAGTGAAAACATTCATATTTATATAAATGACACTATATGTTTTGTCATATTATTCCCTATAATAGTGTTACTATATAAAGTGTACATAGAGTATTAAAAGACATATGTGTACTATATGGTATGCTGGGTATGTCATATTTTTTTTTTTTTTTTTTTTTTTTTTGGTAGGAGGTGGAATGCGTTTACGCACACTGAGGGGCTCGTTGTCCCCTCAGTAGTGTCGGACTCCCACGAGCTCGATGTCCCGTGAACTACCGACTAAACCACCTCCCTCGGCACCGAGGACACTAGCCTGGAACTGTTTTACACATTACTTCGGGCTAGGCCTTTGGTATTTCGCCGCTAGGGCAACCTCCGTAGGGAAATGCTGAGGATTAAGGCCGATCGAGGTCGACCTTTTTCGCCCGAAGAATGGCCTGGACGTAGTGCTGGACACAGTTCCAGTTGCCCTCTCCCTGGAGCATAGCTCCGACGATGTTGTTTGGGCTGACGACCACGCCGATCTCAGATGAAAGCGAGGCTCGGCGGACGTGCCAACGGTCGCACTGAAAAAAGGTGTGCTCGGACGTGTCTGGGATGCCGGGGCAATACAGACAGTCCGGGCTGGCGACTTTGCCCATCCGGTGCAGATAGGCTCGGAAGTACCCGTGTCCAGAAAGAAACTGGGTCACGTAGTAATCGACCTCGCCGTGCTGCCGCTCCACCCATGGTCGGACGGATGGTATGAGCTGGAAGGTCCAACGTCCCCTCGGCTCGGCTTCCCAGTCGCGCTGCCAGGAGTCGAAGCTGCGATCGCGCTCTTCCCTGGCAGCTGTTTCCCGGCCCACTTCAGGCCTCCTCCGGTAAATCGCCTGCCTCTCCCTCGCGAGGAAGAGGACGGGGATGACTCCGGCGATCACCATCACAGCAGGCTCGGAGACTGTGCGGTAGGCCGAAGCGACCCGCAGAGCTCCTCGACGCTGGACTCGGGCAAGCCGGTCTCGGAAGACTCGCTTCTCGAGTGCGTGAGCCCATGCCTCCGCCCCGTACAGCAAGACTGACTGGACGGCAGTCATGAGCAGACGGCGCTTGCAGGAACGAGGACCGCCGACATTGGGCGTAAGCCTACCAAGGGCAGCGACACCCTTAGCGGCTTTGTCGGCGGCGCGCTGGATCTGCTCGCTGAAAGACAGTCTGCTGTCGACCATGACTCCCAGGTACTTTGCAGCAGGCTTAGTCTCGAGTGTGACGTCACCTATCTGCACCGGGAACACGGTGTTTATCCTCTTTTTGGTGAGGACGACGATCTCCGTCTTACTGGTAGCCAGGGACAAGCCGTGATCTCGCATCCACCCGTTGACCTTGGCCATTACTACGCTGAGCCTCAGTTTTGCCTGCTCGACGTTCCTCGCAGCGATCAAGGCAGCGACGTCGTCAGCATAGCCAACGAGGCGGGTCTCATCGGGCATGTCTAGCCTCAGCAAGCTATCGTAGGACACGTTCCAGAGATCTGGTCCGAGAATGGACCCCTGCGCAGCCCCGGAAGTGATGGGAATGCGCCGCTGACCTTCGGTCGTGTCGTACAACAGAACGCGGTCTGACAGATACGCTTCTATCATACGCAGGAGGTAGGAGGGAACTTGGAACGTATGCTCAAGCGCCCACAGCATATCGCTCCACCTGGCGGAGTTAAAAGCGTTCTTCACGTCGAGCGTGACAAGAAGGACCACGCGGCGCGACCAGTGGTTGTGGTCCTCCGCCCTCCGCACTGCCTCAACTACCTCCTGAATAGCGTCGATGGTAGAGCGACCGGATCTGAAGCCGTACTGCTGCGGGGACAAGTCCCCCGCAGAGACGATGGCCTCGGTCAGCCTGACGCGCAGGAGCTTCTCAAGCACTTTCCCGGCCGTATCGAGCATACACAGGGGTCGGAAAGAAGAAGGGGTCCCCGGTGTGCTCTTCGCCTTCGGGATAAGGACAAGGCGGGCAACCTTCCACGACGAAAAGAAAACGCCTTCCGCCAGACACGCGTTGAACATGTCGAGCAGAAGCCTTGGATTCACCTCCGCAGCGAGCTTGAGCACCTCCGCCGGAATGCCATCGGGACCGGGCGCTCTTCTGGGTCGTAGGGATCGGACGGCGGCGGTGAGTTCCTCTTCCCGGAAAGCTGGGAAGGCGCCTACCTCTCCGAATTCCCTGACTGGCCGAACTGGGTGGCTGGGAAACAGTGTGTCGACGACGGCGGCCATGGCTTGTGGTTCCATGACCGCAGGTGGTGAGCGAGCCCCTAGCTTCTGGGTTACAAGTTTGTAGCCCGTCCCCCAGGGGTCGTTGTCGATATCCTGACACAGCTGTTTCCAGCACCTGACTTTACTCCGGTTGATGGCACCGCGGAGCTCTCGGCGGGCCGCTCTGTGCTCAGCCGATCTGGCATTTGCATCAGGGCGGTTCCTGGCTCGCTGCGCAGCTCGTCGGAGACCAAGGCATCTCCTCCGGAGTTCCGCGATTTCAGGCGTCCACCAGTAAACCGGCTTCTTCCTGTGGCGGCGGGAAACTCCGGGCATCGACTGCTCACATGCGGTCGCGATGAGTCGCATCGTCGATGCTGCCAGATCTTCGGCACTTGTGAAATTCACAATGCTCTGGTCCTTAATTACTTCTTTAAAAGTGTCTTTGCTCAGACGACTGGTGTTCCAGCGTCGAGCCAGAGGAGCAGGTTCAGCGCGCAAGCGCGCGCCCTCGGGAAGGACCTTGAAAAGGATCGCCTGATGGTCGCTGGAGGAGTAGTCCTCGCTGACACGCCAGTCGGAGATCCGCTGGGCAATCCCTTCAGAGGCAAGAGATATGTCAGGGATCGTCTCTCTGCACCCCGGACGGCGAAAGGTGGAAATGCCGCCCGTGTTGAGGATACAGAGGCCCGACCTGGCAGCCGACTCGAGGACGTAACGTCCTCGAGTGTCGGTCCGCGGGGAACCCCATTCCACGGCTTTGGCGTTAAAATCGCCACCGACTATGACCCCGCCAGAGGTGTTCATGATCTTATCCTCGATGGAATCGACCATGTGGCGGTAGTCTGCGATCGGTTGGTTAGGCGTGAGGTAACAGGAGAAGACGGTGAAACCCCTGCTCCTCACCCAAACGAAGCCGTTGCCCGATCCGGAATCGAGAACAGGCACCTTCCCGAGGTCCAAGATCCAAATCGCCGCAGTGCCGGAGGGGTCCGAGAACCACTGCGCAGAGCGTCGGTTCTGGTACTGCTCACTGAGAAGCAGTAGGTCAGCACCCTGCTCCGTGGCGAATTGGAACAGCAAGTCATTTGCTGTCCTGCTCCTCTGCATATTAAGTTGCAGAACACTGATCATTTCTGTTGGTTCTGGCGAAGCTCCTGGATGGCCCGCCTGTACTGCCCGCAACGACCAGACCCAGCGGAATGCTTGACCTGGTCGCCCTTCAAGCCGGCTTCTGTACACAGGACACAGGACAACGCTGCGTTGCACGCGCTGGCCCTGTGGTCCTGGCCGCCGCACTTGAAGCAGAGCTTGCTTCTATCGGGTCCAGAGCAGCGATTAGCGACGTGACCGAACCCCAGACATTTAAAACATCTGGAGGCCACGAGCTTCTCGCGTACCCGACAGCTCACGTACCAGATCTTCAGGTGGCCCTTCTCCAGGAGCTTCGCAGCTGGAGAAGGTGGCTCCCAGCGTAAGGATCGCCACCTTCTGGCCTCGAGCATTCGCCTTCGAGACGAAAGTCTTCACCTCGACGTTTTCGCCGATAGCGGATTTGACAGCTGCAGTCACCTCCGCCTCGGTCGTCAGCTCGTCGAGGTCCCTCACCTCCAGCGTCGACTTGGGCTCGAGAACGCTGACAGTCGCGTTCGCCCCCAAGATGTTCTTCAGGTCTTCGCTGAAGGCGGACTTGCTTTCGGAGGCGTCCCCGAGTTCGACCAGAAGATCGCCGGCTCGGGTCTTCCTCATGGCCTTGATAACGGCGCCCTTCTCATCGGGCTTCGCTTTGCTGCGAATCTCGCCCAGCACGTCGGCGTAGGATTTCCCCTCCGACGGCTTGATGAGAAGGGCGTCTGGCCGCGTCCTACGTGACCTCTTCTTCGGCACCTTCTTGTTGTCCTGAGGGCCGGGCTGGCTTCCAGGCTGCTGGGGTGGGACTTTCTTCTTCTTCCCCTTCCTCTTAACGACGTCGGTCCATTTCTCGGGGTCCGATGTCTCCCCTGGACCGTCACCTCTGGGTTTCTTCTCAGCCTCCGGTTGGGCGGGGCTGGAAGCAGCCCGTTTCCCACCGGCCGGCTGAGCCTTAACGCGCAGTGATGGGGTCGTCTGCGTCGAAGCAGTCACCGACTCGCACGACTGCCAAGATTTCCTCAGCTGAAGGATGTGGTTAAGGCTAGTCTCCAACTGGACTATGCCTTCCTGCACATCCCTGCTGATGTTCTTCTGCCTGCCTGTCGCGGCCTTCATGACAGCGAGGGTGGCGAAGCACTTTTGAAGGTGCTCCTCCTCCTGCTGCCTGGCAAGTGCAATCACCGCCTGGAAGGGGGACGGGTCGGTGTGCATCGACTCAACGCCGCCGGAAGATGCTTGCTCGGTGAGCACCGGTGTTCTTGTCACCGAGGCAGTTGGTGTCGCTCGGCCTTGTGGCGACCTCGCGACACGAGGCTTCCGGCCAAAGGGGTCTTCTACCTCGACGTCCCCACTTTGAGAGGGTAGGCGAGGAAATTGATCCCTCTGGTTCGTTTTTGGGGTTAGGGTACCCCGGGAAGGTTCTTGCACCTTTTGAATAGTTTTTTCTTGTGAACCGCTCATAATGTCTGGATTAGCCCCCAAGACTGGGCGTTTGTTACCCCCCAAAACAGTGCCCCAATGTGAATGTCAAAACCGACCCGTCGCCAGAGCAACTATATCCGTGTTCGACCGCCTCCAAAACACCGGCGGTCCCAGACGAGCAGTGGCCTCGGCAGAGCCCCCCCGTGACCGCAGCAGGGCCCTATCCGGTCGCCAACCGGCACCACCACGGCCAAGGGGATTTTCGCCGGCTGATAGGGCAGCCAGGTCAGCTGGCTGGGCTGACCCGGGCCCCTGTACTATCCGGCAGCCTGGGAGGTGCAGAACCCAGTTTTTAAGCTGTACCCTCTGCTCGTTCTAGACCCCCAGCGCAGTGGAGGCTGAAGAACACAGAGTCACCCCGGCAAGTAGGACGGAATGATTTAGAAAAACAACCGGGCTATTGAAATGATTCGGAGAATGGAGTTGTGAAAAGGAGACGCGAAAAAGGACCAGTGCGCCCCCCTCCCCTTTTAGTCGGCTCTTACGACAAGCAGGGGATACTGTTGGACATTCTGTCCCGGCCCAACACGGGGGGGGTATGTCATATTAGTTCTTTGTAATGTTATAATATTATATGAAATTTTACTTAAAATTAAATAGCTCTGGAATGGGTTAGTTAATATAGCTAAAATTTGGTATTTAGGTACTTCTTAACCTCTTCCACTTTTTCCAAAACCTTATAACCCCCTCTTACCCCTTCCGCCCCCTCTTTTTGTTCTTTTTCTTCTCAAATTTGACAAAAAATATATAAAATCGTCGATATCTCGAAAACGGTTGGTCCTAGAGCAATTTTGGGCTCAAAAATCGACCCGTCGGGCATCCGACATCATGGGGCATATGACCATACCGAAAAAACTTAACTTTTGTAAAGTGGTTTGCATTTACCAAAAATGTAGGGGTAAATACCATGTAAAAATGTAAAGTTTAATAATTCAAAAACTGCTAGTCCGAATGCAATAAAATTTGGTATTTAGGTACTTCTTAACCTCTTCCGCCTTTTCCAAATCCTTATACCCCCTCTCACCCCACCCCACCCCCTCTTTTTCTTCTTTTTCTTCTTAAATTTGGCTAAAAATATATAAAATCGTCGATATCTCGAAAACGGTTGGTCCTAGAGCAATTTTGGGCTCAAAAATCGACCCTCCGGGCATCCGACATTATGGGGAATATAACCATACCAAAAAAACTTAACATTTGTAATGTGGTTTGCATCTACCAAAAATGAAGGGGCAATTATCATGTAAAAATTTAAAATTTCATAACTCAGGAACTACTTGACCGAATTTAATGAAACTTGGTATGTGGATACTTGTTAACCTCTTCCACCTTTTCCATAAACTTATACCCCCCTCTTACTCCACCCACCCCCTCTTTTTCTTCTTTTTCTTCTCAAATTTGACAAAAAATATATAAAATCGTCGATATCTCGAAAACGGTTGGTCCTAGAGTAATTTTGGGCTCAAAAATCGACCCTTCGGACATCCGACTTTATGAGGAATATGACCATACTAAGAGAACTTAACATTTGTAATGTGGTTTGCATTTACCAAAAATGAAGGGGTAATTATCATGTAAAAATCTAAAATTTAATAACTTAGGAACTACTTGACCGAATTTGATAAAACTTGGTATGTGGGCACTTGTTAACTTCTGCTACAATTTAAATCATACTTAAACCCTTTATTGTGGGTGAGTATCTAGATAATTGAAGGGGCTACATTAAAAAATGTAATATTTTAAGAAGTAGGTGGTGGATATTAATGTAACTTGATGTATAGGTACATGTCAACTTATGCTAAGGCTCAAACTGGGTGATGCAGGTTGCATCACAGAAATTGAAGGGGCAAAAAATAAAACACTATAGCTCAGAAACTAATTATTGAATTTTAATTAAAATTGGTATGTGGGTATATTTGAGTCTCTGCTACTTTAGTCTGTATTTTTTTATCATATATTGAGGTATTAAGTCATTAATTTAAATATTAATGGGAAAATTGACATTTATTATCCATAAAGGAAGCGGATATTTAATAATTAACTTTGCTCTTGTAGCTTTTAAATGGTTGTCCTTTTGATTTGTGTAGTCAGTTTACTAGCATTGACATGTGTAGTTGTTCTTTTGACTTAAGTAGTTAACTTATTAACATGTATAGTTGTTCTTTTGGATTGGGTAGTTAGCCTCCTTGTATTAACATGTACAGTTGTTCTTTTGACTTGTGTAGTCACCGATTTCTGTACGGTATGTACTACCTTATATATCTGCTACCATTAGCTCAGTTATTCATTCTGCTTTAGACTTTTGTTCAGTGTAGACATTCTTTGCTCTGCTCCTGATATTGAGATAACATACTAACTTTTGAGTTATTATATATAATTTGTAATCTGATTTTTATAATAATCTAAGGTTGGTGTATTTGCCTGATTTTATTAATAGCTGTATTTGTTTTTATTAACTTTAAATAATGCAGTCTGTTTCTAAGATGAGTTCTCCAACTAAGGAACCAATTGTTTTTATTGGCGAAGAACAAACTTATAATCGAAAATTTAGACTGTATGGTCTTAGTACTACTTTTAAGTTTACTAAGCCCCCTAAAGGTGTATCCGAGTTTGACTGGATCCGTAAAGGGCTTGATAAAATTGTTGAAAGGGAGAAAGCTAAAGCTTCTCCTACAGACTATCTTGGCTTTAAACTAATGTCTATCAATTTGAAAAGTAAGGAACCGGGGTATACTAACATGCGGCTAGCTTCTGAAGTAACTAGTAATGACATTTGGCAGATTTTTGGGGGAATACTTCAAAGTAACTCTGGAAACATTACTTCATCTGATACTTTTAGAGTAGATGTTTCAAGGGTAAATGTCCCTGTAGGAAAAGGTA
This sequence comes from Flexamia atlantica, assembly GCA_035578135.1. Classification (NCBI taxonomy): domain Eukaryota; kingdom Metazoa; phylum Arthropoda; class Insecta; order Hemiptera; family Cicadellidae; genus Flexamia; species Flexamia atlantica. The sequence goes on from JAQJVK010000001.1 coordinate 89,735,702, forward strand.
GAGTAAGGCCTGGTCTCTTTAATAGTTTTGAGGAGGAGTGTAAGGCAAGAAAGGGGATAGTTGTGATTAATAACAAAGATAACCTATGTCTTCCTAGAGCTATAGTTGTAGGCAAGGCTTATGCTAAAAATGATCCTCAATACAAGGCTATTCGTCAGGATAAAGGATTGAGGCAAACATTTAGAGCTAAAAAGCTTATGGCTAAGACTTGTGTAGAAATCCCTGAGGGAGGAGCTGGTATTCCTGAATTAGAAAAATTTCAGGCTCATCTGAAAAAGTACAGAATAACAGTATATAATTATGATAGTAAAGGTAGAGAAGTATATTTTGCTGGTGGAAATGATGATGCAAAATTTAAAATTAACCTTTTGTTTCATGATGGTCACTATAATGTAATCACTAATTTAACTGCTGCGTTTGTTTGCAAATATTTTTGTGAAGCCTGTCATTTTCCCTATGATCATAAGGGTGAGCATAGATGTACTAACTGTTGCTCTTCCTGTCATTCTATTTCCCCTCCTTGTAAGCTTGAACATGGAGGCGTAACATGCCGGTTTTGCAAGCGCTTTTTCAGAAATGAACGGTGTTTTATAGCTCACCAAGGGCAGATTTGCAAAACTATACAGCTTTGCCAACATTGTAAAAAGCTAGTTTTCCCGACTAAACGTAAAGATGTTCATGTTTGTGGAGAGGTTTATTGTAATCCATGTGGTGCTTTTAAAGACCCAAAGCATCAGTGCTATATACAAGTTGACCGGAGAAGTCCAAAGAACCGAGACTTTCTCTTTATTTTCTTTGATTTGGAAACAAGACAGGATGAAGTCTTGGCCTCAGACCCTAGTAAAAATGTTCACAAGGTTAACTTATGTGTGTCTCAACAGTACTGTTTTAAGTGTATCAATGGAGGAGAGTGTGAAACTTGCTCAGAGAGACAAAAAGTATTTGAAAAAGACCCTGTTAAGGAGTTTATGAACTATGTAATGACAGTGAGGAAACAGTTTAAACATGTTTGTGTAATCGCCCATAATGGACAGGGCTTTGACTTTCAGTTTATTTTAAAGTATATCATAGAAGAAACCAAGTTTACACCAAACATCACTCCCCGGGGAACAAAATTGATACTAATTGAAGTAGATAACGTAAGGTTTGTTGATTCATTGAGTTATTTTCCTATGTCTCTCTCTGCTCTCTCTAAAGCTTTTGATCTACCTCCTGAGAAAAAGAAGGGTTACTTTCCACATTTGTTTAACACCCTAGCAAATCAAAATTATGTTGGTCCTATGCCTGACAAACAGTACTACTGCCCTGAGACCATGTTTGAGAAAAATCATAATGACTTTGAGAAATGGTATGATGAAAGAGTAGCAGAAAATTATGTGTTTGATTTTAAAAAAGAAATCTTGGAGTATTGTATTTCTGATGTGGAAATCTTGGCTCAAGCCTGTATTAAATTTAGAGCTTTACTCCTTGAACAGTGTAATGTTGACCCATTCCTTGAATCAATTACGATAGCAAGTGCTTGTAACTTGGTTTTTCGCCGTAACTTTTTAAAACCTAATACAATTGGCTTGATCCCTAAAAATGGTTATAGACTAACTGACAATCAATCAGCATTGGCTTTACAATGGTTAACTTGGGAAGAGGAAAAGCGTGGGGTAAAAATTCAACATGCAGGCAGAGGGAGGGAAGTCAAAATTAAGGGGTTGAAAGTTGATGGGTTTGATGGGAAGAATATTTATAAATTTCATGGATGCTATTGGCATGGGTGTCCAAAATGTTATCCCTACAACAGAGAGGCTCCTTTGAAGGAGGATCCCTCTGATACTTTACATTTGCGTTATGAGAAAACCAAATCTAAAATTGAGAAGCTTGGGGAAGTTGTAGAGATGTGGGAGTGTGACTTTAACAATTTAAAGAAAGAACACAAACTAAATCATTTGGATAAACTTTCTATTCTAAACACTTTACCATTAAATGCTAGAGATGCATTCTTTGGGGGTAGGACAGACAATATAAAATCATATTACAAGTGTAAGGAGGGAGAGACAATTCAGTATGTAGATGTTTGCTCTTTGTACCCATATGTAAATAAATATTGTAAATATCCTGTAGGCCATCCAAAGATTTACATTGGAAATAAAGAATGCTTAGAAAGAGGTCTTGAAGTGGATGGTTTAATGAAATGTAAGATCTTACCTCCTTTCAATCTTTATCATCCTGTACTCCCTGCAAAGATGAATGATAAATTGATGTTTGTACTATGTAGGACTTGTGAGGAAACTTCAAATCAAGGAGATTGTGTTCATGAGTGTGAGGAGAGAGCTTCAGTGGGTACCTGGACTATGGATGAAATTAGAAAGGCAGTAGAAAAAGGCTATGTAATATTAGACATGTATGAACTGTGGGAGTACCAGATGGTGACTTTTGAGGAAGCAGGGTTGTTCACTGACTTTATAAATAAATTTCTAAAGTTAAAACAAGAGGCATCAGGGTTTCCAGAATGGTGTAAAACTGAAGAAGACAAAGACTTGTATGTTTCCAAGTTCTTAGAGCATGAAGGGATTCAATTGGAAAAGGACAAAATTATTAAGAATGGGGGTCTGAGATCACTTGCGAAGCTTATGCTAAATTCATTTTGGGGAAATTTTGGACAAAGAGAGAACATGGAAAAAACTTCACTTGTTAGAAACTCTAAAGATTTATTTGCATTGTTTACTCAGCTTGGAAGTGTAGTTAGATTTATTGAAGCTATTAATGAAGAAGTAGTATTAGTCAACTGGAAAAACTTAGATGAGGCTAGGGAGACATTGAAAACTGTTAATGTTGTAATTGCAGCCTACACTACAGCTCATGCCAGATTGAAATTATATGAATATTTAGAAGCTTTAGGATACCAGGTCTTATACTATGATACCGACAGTTGTATTTATTACTTCCGGGAAGGTATGTACAGAGTTCCTACAGGAGATTACCTTGGGGAAATGACAGATGAACTAGCAGAGTATGGCCCAGGTTCATATATAACTGAGTTTGTCTCTGGGGGACCTAAAACCTACGCCTACCTTGTCTGGTCAACTAACAAGCAAGCCCTTGTCTCAGTCTGTAAAATAAAGGGTTTAACATCGAATTTAAAAACCTCTAAATTACTAAACTTTAAGACATTGAAAGATATGGTTCTTAGCGAAGTTCCTCAAATTATAGAAATTCATGAGAGTAGAATCAGGAGAACTAAAGATAAAAATGTTGTAACTTCCAATGAAACAAAAATGTTTAAAATTACTGGTTCAAAAAGGAAATTAGTTGATGGATATGATACAGTGCCTTATGGATACAAAAAACAAAGAATATAGTAACATAAACCAGGCATGTACACCACCAAACATAGAGCTCATATACCTCTTAACACATGCTCCAAAATGTTAGTCTGCTTTTAGCTGTGGTACTAAGCGGATGTACTCGAGCTGCTCTGTTGCTATAATAATATACTTGTATTTGCCATGGCAGTCTTTTTGAAATTTTTGTCCAAGACAAAGCTAAAGGAAAACTCTAAATTTTGTTTGACCTGTACAGAATATAAGTTTCAGTTAACAGGTTCAATAGATGTTTTTGAATGGCCTTTGACATTTTCAGAGCAAATAGTATGTCATATAACACAGAATTTGACATCTAAAGCTTTTATACAAATAACAATCAACCATGGTGATACCTCAGCAAATATTCCATTTTTACAGCTAAACAAACTAACACCGGCAATTTTTGATTATCATTTTGAAAAAATATTTTCTCAAGTTAAGACACTATCAGATATTATAACTTTGGAAGTAACTGTTGTTACTGTTCCTAGCTGCTACCTTACACCTTAGATGAGTGCGGTAACCCTTAAATGTAATGTATAAACATCTTGTTCTCAATACTGAGGTCATTCTGTCTTGGACAGTGCTCCTGAGCAGATGTGTTGACAAGGTATTAACAGTTTAAGTGTCTCCTTAATTGTTTTATAATGTCTGCTAAATATTGTAATCTTAATGAACATTTAGTCTTGGTATTGTTTGATAGTGGAGGTAACCCTTGGTTTAAAGCTAAGGATATAGCTAAAGCCTTGGGGCATCTTGAGGTTATACGGGGGATTAAATCTTCTTTAAATGGTAACAGTATAAAGATTTTTAAAGATTTTCCAGAAACCCAAAAACAAGGACTCAAAAAACATGATGGTAGAACCTATTTTGTTGATGAATTTGGATTACTAACTTTGATTTTACGTTCTCCTAATCCTGAAGCAAGAGAGTTGGTAAAAAGACTGTTTCCAAAGAAGTTTTATCTTCCATTTATTGATATTAAAGATTCAAAGTTATCTTAAACAGATCTAATGTATCCCACTGTATGAGTGTGAGTGTGTATGTGAGAAGTTAGTAAGGCTTAGTCTTGAAAGCTTCTGTTCTGTGGACAGACACCCACATTTTGGCTGGGCTAACCCCTGGTAAGTCCATATGTGGATGGCGGGTTGGCTTAGTTGCCGTAGAAAATGATTTCCCGCGTCTGCCACAGACAAGGACTTGATGTCCGGTGTGTATGGAGGTCACTGGCGTGGTGTAAAAGCCCGTAAACCTTGAATGAAGGTCCCTGGCGCGGTGTAAAAACCCGTAAACCTGAATGGCGTGTGAATGTAGGGCAAAGTTAATAGTTTGGCTCAGAACTTGGCTGGGTCATTCAATTAATATGCCCGGTGGGATATTGTTAGATTTCAAAGATAATGAGTAGCTCTCTTTCTAAGCTTTATTGGGTTTGTAGAATGTAAAATCAATTGTTTGAGTCAAAAAATATATAAATCCTCTGTTTGTCTAAGTAAATGGAGAGGTTACAGGTCAAAATGAAAGGGAATTATCCCCAGTAAATGACCGAGTGCCTCATACATAATGAACAGACCAACAGAGGACCAAAAAAATCTATTAGTGTGAGCGATAGAGCTTATAATTCTATCCTCACCCCAGAGGTTAGGCCTACAGGGGATGCTCTGGGTTAACAAAAAGAATGCGCCGGGCACCGGGCATATTAATTGAATGACCCAGCCAAGTTCTGAGCCAAACTATTAACTTTGCCCTACATTCACACGCCATTCAGGTTTACGGGTTTTTAAACCGCGCCAGGGACCTTCATTCAAGGTTTACGGGCTTTTATACCACGCCAGTGACCTCCATACACACCGGACATCAAGTCCTTGTCTGTGGCAGACGCGGGAAATCATTTTCTACGGCAACTAAGCCAACCCGCCATCCACATATGGACTTACCAGGGGTTAGCCCAGCCAAAATGTGGGTGTCTGTCCACAGAACAGAAGCTTTCAAGACTAAGCCTTACTAACTTCTCACATACACACTCACACTCATACAGTGGGATACATTAGATCTGTTTAAGATAACTTTGAATCTTTAATATCAATAAATGGAAGATAAAACTTCTTTGGAAACAGTCTTTTTACCAACTCTCTTGCTTCAGGATTAGGAGAACGTAAAATCAAAGTTAGTAATCCAAATTCATCAACAAAATAGGTTCTACCATCATGTTTTTTGAGTCCTTGTTTTTGGGTTTCTGGAAAATCTTTAAAAATCTTTATACTGTTACCATTTAAAGAAGATTTAATCCCCCGTATAACCTCAAGATGCCCCAAGGCTTTAGCTATATCCTTAGCTTTAAACCAAGGGTTACCTCCACTATCAAACAATACCAAGACTAAATGTTCATTAAGATTACAATATTTAGCAGACATTATAAAACAATTAAGGAGACACTTAAACTGTTAATACCTTGTCAACACATCTGCTCAGGAGCACTGTCCAAGACAGAATGACCTCAGTATTGAGAACAAGATGTTTATACATTACATTTAAGGGTTACCGCACTCATCTAAGGTGTAAGGTAGCAGCTAGGAACAGTAACAACAGTTACTTCCAAAGTTATAATATCTGATAGTGTCTTAACTTGAGAAAATATTTTTTCAAAATGATAATCAAAAATTGCCGGTGTTAGTTTGTTTAGCTGTAAAAATGGAATATTTGCTGAGGTATCACCATGGTTGATTGTTATTTGTATAAAAGCTTTAGATGTCAAATTCTGTGTTATATGACATACTATTTGCTCTGAAAATGTCAAAGGCCATTCAAAAACATCTATTGAACCTGTTAACTGAAAATTATATTCTGTACAGGTCAAACAAAATTTAGAGTTTTCCTTTAGCTTTGTCTTGGACAAAAATTTCAAAAAGACTGCCATGGCAAATACAAGTATATTATTATAGCAACAGAGCAGCTCTAGTACATCCGCTTAGTACCACAGCTAAAAGCAGACTAACATTTTGGAGCATGTGTTAAGAGGTATATGAGCTCTATGTTTGGTGGTGTACATGCCTGGTTTATGTTACTATATTCTTTGTTTTTTGTATCCATAAGGCACTGTATCATATCCATCAACTAATTTCCTTTTTGAACCAGTAATTTTAAACATTTTTGTTTCATTGGAAGTTACAACATTTTTATCTTTAGTTCTCCTGATTCTACTCTCATGAATTTCTATAATTTGAGGAACTTCGCTAAGAACCATATCTTTCAATGTCTTAAAGTTTAGTAATTTAGAGGTTTTTAAATTCGATGTTAAACCCTTTATTTTACAGACTGAGACAAGGGCTTGCTTGTTAGTTGACCAGACAAGGTAGGCGTAGGTTTTAGGTCCCCCAGAGACAAACTCAGTTATATATGAACCTGGGCCATACTCTGCTAGTTCATCTGTCATTTCCCCAAGGTAATCTCCTGTAGGAACTCTGTACATACCTTCCCGGAAGTAATAAATACAACTGTCGGTATCATAGTATAAGACCTGGTCTCCTAAAGCTTCTAAATATTCATATAATTTCAATCTGGCATGAGCTGTAGTGTAGGCTGCAATTACAACATTAACAGTTTTCAATGTCTCCCTAGCCTCATCTAAGTTTTTCCAGTTGACTAATACTACTTCTTCATTAATAGCTTCAATAAATCTAACTACACTTCCAAGCTGAGTAAACAATGCAAATAAATCTTTAGAGTTTCTAACAAGTGAAGTTTTTTCCATGTTCTCTCTTTGTCCAAATTTTCCCCAGAATGAATTTAGCATAAGCTTCGCAAGTGATCTCAGACCCCTATTCTTAATAATTTTGTCCTTTCCCAATTGAATCCCTTCATGCTCTAAGAACTTGGAAACATACAAGTCTTTGTCTTCTTCAGTTTTACACCATTCTGGAAACCCTGATGCCTCTTGTTTTAACTTTGGAAATTTATTTATAAAGTCAGTGAACAACCCCTGCTTCCTCAAAAGTCATCATCTGGTACTCCCACAGTTCATACATGTCTAATATTACATAGCCTTTTTCTACTGCTTTTCTAATTTCATCCATAGTCCAGGTACCCACTAAAGCTCTCTCCTCACACTCATGAACACAATCTCCTTGATTTGAAGTTTCCTCACAAGTCCTACATAGTACAAACATCAATTTATCATTCATCTTTGCAGGGAGTACAGGATGATAAAGATTGAAAGGACGTAAGATCTTACATTTCATTAAACCATCCACTTCAAGACCTCTTTCTAAGCATTCTTTATTTCCAATGTAAATCTTTGGATGGCCTACAGGATATTTACAATATTTATTTACATATGGGTACAAAGAGCAAACATCTACATACTGAATTGTCTCTCCCTCCTTACACTTGTAATATGATTTTATATTGTCTGTCCTACCCCCAAAGAATGCATCTCTAGCATTTAATGGTAAAGTGTTTAGAATAGAAAGTTTATCCAAATGATTTAGTTTGTGTTCTTTCTTTAAATTGTTAAAGTCACACTCCCACATCTCTACAACTTCCCCAAGCTTCTCAATTTTAGATTTGGTTTTCTCATAACGCAAATGTAAAGTATCAGAGGGATCCTCCTTCAAAGGAGCCTCTCTGTTGTAGGGATAACATTTTGGACACCCATGCCAATAGCATCCATGAAATTCATAAATATTCTTCCCATCAAACCCATCAACTTTCAACCCCTTAATTTTGACTTCCCTCCCTCTGCCTGCATGTTGAATTTTTACCCCACGCTTTTCCTCTTCCCAAGTTAACCATTGTAAAGCCAATGCTGATTGATTGTCAGTTAGTCTATAACCATTTTTAGGGATCAAGCCAATTGTATTAGGTTTTAAAAAGTTACGGCGAAAAACCAAGTTACAAGCACTTGCTATCGTAATTGATTCAAGGAATGGGTCAACATTACACTGTTCAAGGAGTAAAGCTCTAAATTTAATACAGGCTTGAGCCAAGATTTCCACATCAGAAATACAATACTCCAAGATTTCTTTTTTAAAATCAAACACATAATTTTCTGCTACTCTTTCATCATACCATTTCTCAAAGTCATTATGATTTTTCTCAAACATGGTCTCAGGGCAGTAGTACTGTTTGTCAGGCATAGGACCAACATAATTTTGATTTGCTAGGGTGTTAAACAAATGTGGAAAGTAACCCTTCTTTTTCTCAGGAGGTAGATCAAAAGCTTTAGAGAGAGCAGAGAGAGACATAGGAAAATAACTCAATGAATCAACAAACCTTACGTTATCTACTTCAATTAGTATCAATTTTGTTCCCCGGGGAGTGATGTTTGGTGTAAACTTGGTTTCTTCTATGATATACTTTAAAATAAACTGAAAGTCAAAGCCCTGTCCATTATGGGCGATTACACAAACATGTTTAAACTGTTTCCTCACTGTCATTACATAGTTCATAAACTCCTTAACAGGGTCTTTTTCAAATACTTTTTGTCTCTCTGAGCAAGTTTCACACTCTCCTCCATTGATACACTTAAAACAGTACTGTTGAGACACACATAAGTTAACCTTGTGAACATTTTTACTAGGGTCTGAGGCCAAGACTTCATCCTGTCTTGTTTCCAAATCAAAGAAAATAAAGAGAAAGTCTCGGTTCTTTGGACTTCTCCGGTCAACTTGTATATAGCACTGATGCTTTGGGTCTTAAAAAGCACCACATGGATTACAATAAACCTCTCCACAAACATGAACATCTTTACGTTTAGTCGGGAAAACTAGCTTTTTACAATGTTGGCAAAGCTGTATAGTTTTGCAAATCTGCCCTTGGTGAGCTATAAAACACCGTTCATTTCTGAAAAAGCGCTTGCAAAACCGGCATGTTACGCCTCCATGTTCAAGCTTACAAGGAGGGGAAATAGAATGACAGGAAGAGCAACAGTTAGTACATCTATGCCCTTATGATCATAGGGAAAATGACAGGCTTCACAAAAATATTTGCAAACAAACGCAGCAGTTAAATTAGTGATTACATTATAGTGACCATCATGAAACAAAAGGTTAATTTTAAATTTTGCATCATCATTTCCACCAGCAAAATATACCTCTCTACCTTTACTATCATAATTATATACTGTTATTCTGTACTTTTTCAGATGAGCCTGAAATTTTTCTAATTCAGGAATACCAGCTCCTCCCTCAGGGATTTCTACACAAGTCTTAGCCATAAGCTTTTTAGCTCTAAATGTTTGCCTCAATCCTTTATCCTGACGAATAGCCTTGTATTGAGGATCATTTTTAGCATAAGCCTTGCCTACAACTATAGCTCTAGGAAGACATAGGTTATCTTTGTTATTAATCACAACTATCCCCTTTCTTGCCTTACACTCCTCCTCAAAACTATTAAAGAGACCAGGCCTTACTCTACCTTTTCCTACAGGGACATTTACCCTTGAAACATCTACTCTAAAAGTATCAGATGAAGTAATGTTTCCAGAGTTACTTTGAAGTATTCCCCCAAAAATCTGCCAAATGTCATTACTAGTTACTTCAGAAGCTAGCCGCATGTTAGTATACCCCGGTTCCTTACTTTTCAAATTGATAGACATTAGTTTAAAGCCAAGATAGTCTGTAGGAGAAGCTTTAGCTTTCTCCCTTTCAACAATTTTATCAAGCCCTTTACGGATCCAGTCAAACTCGGATACACCTTTAGGGGGCTTAGTAAACTTAAAAGTAGTACTAAGACCATACAGTCTAAATTTTCGATTATAAGTTTGTTCTTCGCCAATAAAAACAATTGGTTCCTTAGTTGGAGAACTCATCTTAGAAACAGACTGCATTATTTAAAGTTAATAAAAACAAATACAGCTATTAATAAAATCAGGCAAATACACCAACCTTAGATTATTATAAAAATCAGATTACAAATTATATATAATAACTCAAAAGTTAGTATGTTATCTCAATATCAGGAGCAGAGCAAAGAATGTCTACACTGAACAAAAGTCTAAAGCAGAATGAATAACTGAGCTAATGGTAGCAGATATATAAGGTAGTACATACCGTACAGAAATCGGTGACTACACAAGTCAAAAGAACAACTGTACATGTTAATACAAGGAGGCTAACTACCCAATCCAAAAGAACAACTATACATGTTAATAAGTTAACTACTTAAGTCAAAAGAACAACTACACATGTCAATGCTAGTAAACTGACTACACAAATCAAAAGGACAACCGTTTAAAAGCTACAAGAGCAAAGTTAATTATTAAATATCCGCTTCCTTCATGGATAATAAATGTCAATTTTCCCATTAATATTTAAATTAATGACTTAATACCTCAATATATGATAAAAAAATACAGACTAAAGTAGCAGAGACTCAAATATACCCACATACCAATTTTAATTAAAATTCAATAATTAGTTTCTGAGCTATAGTGTTTTATTTTTTGCCCCTTCAATTTCTGTGATGCAACCTGCATCACCCAGTTTGAGCCTTAGCATAAGTTGACATGTACCTATACATCAAGTTACATTAATATCCACCACCTACTTCTTAAAATATTACATTTTTTAATGTAGCCCCTTCAATTATCTAGATACTCACCCACAATAAAGGGTTTAAGTATGATTTAAATTGTAGCAGAAGTTAACAAGTGCCCACATACCAAGTTTTATCAAATTCGGTCAAGTAGTTCCTAAGTTATTAAATTTTAGATTTTTACATGATAATTACCCCTTCATTTTTGGTAAATGCAAACCACATTACAAATGTTAAGTTCTCTTAGTATGGTCATATTCCTCATAAAGTCGGATGTCCGAAGGGTCGATTTTTGAGCCCAAAATTACTCTAGGACCAACCGTTTTCGAGATATCGACGATTTTATATATTTTTTGTCAAATTTGAGAAGAAAAAGAAGAAAAAGAGGGGGTGGGTGGAGTAAGAGGGGGGTATAAGTTTATGGAAAAGGTGGAAGAGGTTAACAAGTATCCACATACCAAGTTTCATTAAATTCGGTCAAGTAGTTCCTGAGTTATGAAATTTTAAATTTTTACATGATAATTGCCCCTTCATTTTTGGTAGATGCAAACCACATTACAAATGTTAAGTTTTTTTGGTATGGTTATATTCCCCATAATGTCGGATGCCCGGAGGGTCGATTTTTGAGCCCAAAATTGCTCTAGGACCAACCGTTTTCGAGATATCGACGATTTTATATATTTTTAGCCAAATTTAAGAAGAAAAAGAAGAAAAAGAGGGGGTGGGGTGGGGTGAGAGGGGGTATAAGGTTTTGGAAAAGGCGGAAGAGGTTAAGAAGTACCTAAATACCAAATTTTATTGCATTCGGACTAGCAGTTTTTGAGTTATTAAACTTTACATTTTTACATAGTATTTACCCCTACATTTTTGGTAAATGCAAACCACTTTACAAAAGTTAAGTTTTTTCGGTATGGTCATATGCCCCATGATGTCGGATGCCCGACGGGTCGATTTTTGAGCCCAAAATTGCTCTAGGACCAACCGTTTTCGAGATATCGACGATTTTATATATTTTTTGTCAAATTTGAGAAGAAAAAGAACAAAAAGAGGGGGCGGAAGGGGTAAGAGGGGGTTATAAGGTTTTGGAAAAAGTGGAAGAGGTTAAGAAGTACCTAAATACCAAATTTTAGCTATATTAACTAACCCATTCCAGAGCTATTTAATTTTAAGTAAAATTTCATATAATATTATAACATTACAAAGAACTAATATGACATACCCAGCATACCATATAGTACACATATGTCTTTTAATACTCTATGTACACTTTATATAGTAACACTATTATAGGGAATAATATGACAAAACATATAGTGTCATTTATATAAATATGAATGTTTTCACTGTCTACAGTTGGCAACAATATTTGGCGGGCTTTTTTCCGTTTCTCCCGCACTTTTTTCCGTTTTGGCGCGCAAGACCAACATACATAATGTTATAGCACTCTATGTACTGTGAGGAGGTTATACTCTATGGGTATAGGTTTTTTTCCATTTTGGCGCGCAATACCAACATACATAATATTATAGCACTCTATATACTGTGAGGAGGTTATACTCTATGGGTATAGGTTTTTTTCCATTTTGGCGGGAAACAAAAGTAAGGTTATGTATTTTAGCGGGAACCGAAAGTGAGGTTATGTATTTTAGCGGGAAAAAAGTGAGGTTATGTGTTTTGGCGGGAAAAAAGTGAGGTTATGTCCACCATTTTGGCGGGAAACGGCAGCGCCATCTTGTTTCCGGTGACATTTTGGCGGGAAACGGCCGCCATCTTGTTTCCGGTGTCATTTTGGTGGGAAACGGGGGCGACGGCCGCCATCTTGGTTCTCAAGGGGCGGTAACCCTACTTCTTCTCATTGGCACTTGTTGGGTCCAATAACAAAAATATATCACTCATTATAATCAGTCTACTTTATTATAAAAAATTATAAAAATAATTTAATATAAAAAAGATGCAGACAATAACCAAGAAAATTTTACCTCAAGTAGTAATAATCATATATTTAACTTCATAAGGCGGTTGTTTGCATCCAAATTGCAGACATCTGGCAAATCATAGAAAGATGGGAGAGGGCTCAAATTAAAGGTTTCAATTCCATGATGGTGGGAAAAATAATAATATTGCTTGACATTCACCAGAACACAAGAAATAATGTTAAATATCTACCGTTTAAAAAGCATTGGGATCTAAAAACATCTGCTTTGTTGACATAAAACATGAGATGCTGATACTTGATTAAAGGTAGAAAGGTTCAAGGTAAATTGAGATTGCTATGACAGTATTTTGTACTATAATAAAGGATCGTTTGAGACACAACAACTCAACATTTACAATTGATTACAAGATAAAAACACATTTATTAAACTATATACCTAACAATAGTAAAATACTATTACAATTTCAAGTAATTTATTACTCCATAAGACTCAATGTTAAATATACTGTCCATAAGAGCCCATGTTAAATCTATTCCCCATAAGAGCCCATGTTAAAACTATTCCCCATAAGAGCCCATGTTGGGGCCAAAGTGGGGGACTCTCTACTGCCGGATTTCTCCCCATGTATTTGTTATGAGATTACTTTTAGTCCCATGGGAGAAAAAGAAGATTACTAAGGGCTAATTACTTTTAGTCCCGTGGAAGAAAAAGTAAGTAAGTAAATCCCATGGAGTATAAACTAGTACTTTAGTATTCAATTCCAGGGACTAAAAGACGACTTTAAATGGTAGGTGGAGGAAAAAACAATAATAATTGACAACGCTTTGATGTAAACTAAACAATGACATCCGATACCGAATTTGAATCAATCAGGTGATTAACTGTGAGAGGTGGCAGTGGAGGGGGAAATAAACAAAACCATTTATTTCCCCTTTTCCGACCACCTATTAATTTTGAGTGAACTCTAGTCGCCGTTACTTACTATGTCACACATAGCTATTAGTAGCCGATACTCTAGTCGCGGCGAGTAAAGTCGCCATTTGTAACAGGGCCTTAATTAAGGACGATGTATCATGATAATTTGACATTACTCCTTTATTTCATGGTCACAGTTATACATTTTACTATACAATGTTCTGTAAGGAATAAGAAATATGAGTTGAATTGTTAACTTAAAGAAAATACTGATTGTAATATTATTTCAAATACAATTATGTCAGTGCTCCAATGAATGAGCGGGACTGCACCATTGAATGAACGATCTTATGCCAGTGAATGGCCGGTCTCTTTTGGGCGAATAACTGTCAAACACGTGCAAATAACAGCTGAAAATAATTAATAAGAATAACAACAGCTGAGGGTATAGATCAGTTAGTGAATGACCGATCCTGTTCCAGAGAATGACCACAAAGGTTTCCCGGCCATTCATTGTTTTAGCCCTAGTTACGTTCCAATTTATGACCGCCCTCAACTAATTACAACAAGTATATAAATAAAAAAAATTAAATTGCGGATTAGTATGTTAACTATCATTTAATTGCAACACATGTTTAAAATATTCAACAAATACAGAATGAGTATAAATCTTGCTAAGCCTTGCAGGGATAGTCACTATGGAAAGGAAAAAAAATCGAACATAGATGAACACTCGACATCAAATAGGTTTAAAAAGTATTTTCGGCTCCACCAATTTAAATAAATGAAAGATAGGCCTAAATATTGATTAGTAACCCACGGCTGGTTTTGCGCTTATTTATAATCAGCTAACCTAAATGAAATTTCTCAATACAGGGCTATCTTTAGCAAAACGGTCATTCACTGCGGGGTGGTCATTCATTGGTGCACCCAGCCTATTCGGTGGGTTTCGTTTGTTTACGTGAGGGGCAAGCCTGTAGCTAGCGAAAGATAAGTAAATTTTCCCTTACTCTCATGCTTTATAGTTGGACTAAAGCTGCTATTTCGATTTTCATTTAATTCAATGAAAGCATTACCTAGCATTGTAAACAAAATCCAACAGCAGACTTCTACACAGTATTTACCACCGAGTCAATCTAGGAGAAGCCGCTACACAAAGAGCGGAATGCTGTCACGCCCCGACATCTTACTGTGACCAGAATATTTTAGAGTCTGCGCTTTTATGACAATCAGAGGTTTATTTGGCTCTAGCTAGCATATAGCATATAGAGGGCTTATATCGTTTCAAATTACATTTTACTCCATGTAGTTACTGCAGATTTTTAACAATTTGCAATGGGTATAATAGCACATGGTAGCACTCTTCAATAAATACGGTATACCGCCTAAACATCGATTATCAGGACACTTATCGCAACCTACCTGGCATACTTTGTACGGCATGCTCTTGCCTTAAATTTTATTTTTGCGGACATTTGCCATCACTGATTAGAGAAAAAAAGTTTCACGACGGTTCCGGATCTGGAATCTAATCCTGTCATCACGTGGAAAGGACTAAAAACATAATAGGACAGTAACACACAGCAGAAGGACTTGGAAAAAAGCGTAGCTAAAACAGTGTATTATAAAAACAGTAAATAATACCCCCGTTGCAGCAGACCTGCATACTCAGCGAATTTCAAATGCAAAACATCATGTTTCAATCCAACATAGCGATATTTGACATATTTTTGTAAGCTCCATAAGAATAACATGGGGAAGGAGTATGCAGGTTTGCAGCTACAGGTATACTTAAACTGGGTGGTATTAATTAAATATTTAGTATATCTGAACTAGAAGAAGCCATTTAGCAAGTTTTATCAAGATATGTTGAGAAATAAGCGAGGTATAGAATTTTATTTATTTCCCATAAGGTCAACATTGGGACAACGTATTGTGTTTACCATTTTCAATATCTCGGTAACCAATGGACATAGAGCAGTGATTCAAAATACTAAATTGTTTGTTTTTTCGATCTGAATTCAATGGTGCTAACAAAAATTGGATTATTTTTATTTTTCTATGTGAAAACCCCAAAAAGCCCATTTTTGGGGGGGTTTATGCCCCTTTACCCCCTCTTCCAATGGTTCGATCGGGCTGGTTTTCGAACTCATCCGAATAATTACTACTTTACACGCCTGTGCCAAATTTCATTCCGATCGGACCATTTTTGCGAGCGCTATCGTGCTTACAGACACTAAATGTTCATTAAAATGTTCAACTGTAGGAGGTGTTGATTCACTTAAATACTTAGGTGTAATTTTAGATAGTAAGCTTACAATGGTGAAACATATTAATAGCCTCAAACATAATTTATTAAATATACTACGATATTTTTACCATCTACGCCCTATGTGTAACGATGATTTGTTGAGAAATTTGTATTTATCTTTAGTGCATAGTCGACTGGATTATGGGATATCATCTTGGGGTGGAATTTACTTAACAAATTTAAAACCATTGATCACTCTTCAAAAACAGTTTATTAGAATAATAACAAAGAAAGCTCGTAATGAACCGTCCAGGCCATTGTTTACTTCCTTAAGAGTACTGCCTTTAAGATATATATTTGTATACAAGGTTTTAAAACTTTTTTATATTAGGAGTAGGGGGTGCCGTGATGAGAATTTTTACAAAACAAAATTGAGAACAATGGCTGATTTCAGTGTTCCAAGGCCTAAAAACACATTTTTCACAAAAACCTGTACTTTTCTTGCACCAAAAATGTTTAATAATCTTCCGGCTGATTTACAAAAAGAATATGTTTTTAATAAATTTGTTAAAAAGTTGAGAAACTGGTTATTTATGGTAGAAGATGTAGAGGAAACCTTTTTTAGTATCATGTGTTAATTGTTATTGGTGAGCAGATTTTTTCTTTCTCTTTTTTAATTTTAGTTATTATAATGTTATTTTTTTCTATTTTTGGGAACATTTTAAGTGCCTTTTATAAGTTTATATAATGTCCTATACATTGTGTAGACATTGAGGTATATGTTTAGTGTTTTTATACTTAGGATTAGAATATAGCTTAAGACTTATTTATTATATTAGGCTACAATGATTTTATGCATAAGATGAATGTTATTTGTATTTTAACAAGTTTTAAAATAAAATTTTGAGTTTGATTTTATAAAGATTAATAATGAATATAATATATGTCTTGTCACCGTGAAATAAAAAATTTAAATCTGTGGAAGTCTCCAATCAGGCATAGCCTTGGAGACTAAATTTATTTTCAGAATGAAAAAAATGGAACTTGTATAGACATTTCATGTATTTCAGGGTCAGTCTGGCTACGTTATTGCAATTTGTAAATTAAATGTATTTCTTGTTTTACATGGAATGAATGTACTGTACTTTACTATATTTGGGAAATAAAGAATTTATTATTATTATTATTATTATTATTATATATATATATATATATATATATATATATATATATATCTACAAATTTGAACGAGTGGTGTTTTTGGTATCTGGGGGCACCAAAATGAAAAGTTATGATGGTCCCGCACTTAAGTCTTACCATGAGACCTACGGTAATAGCTTCTTCCCTATAGGGGAAATTCGCTAAAACACTAAATGCTGAAAACAAAACAAAAAAGGCGGAAATCACAAATTCACCATTCAGAGCAGGGACGTTTCTACACCCAATCAGAGCAGAGTAAAGACTTAAAAAAGGATTGGGGAATCAAAAAGTGATTTCCTTTGTTTTGTTTTCTCTGGCAAATATGAAGGATGTTTAAATACGATTGTACAATTATTATTTGAGATGACTTCATAATAAAAATAAAACCGCCGCAGTTAGTGAAGGTCCTATAAAGGCTCAGGCGGGCGTCGTCGTTGGCTTACGGGAGACATTCCTATGTAAATAAGGCTTTGGGTGGGATTTATTTGCTGCTCGCTGCACATAAATGAACTATGCCTTTTGGTTTCCTTTTTTAATTATTGTCACTTTAAATATATTCCTTAAGCCTCAAGATAACTAGCTATAATAATTACAAAAGTTATAACTAAAACATTAGAAACATTTTAAGACTAGCTATTTTTAGGATCATTCACCAGAAACGCGTCCAGCGTGCGGAAACAAAATTTTTACACCTTACGGCAATAATATTTACGGAAGTAAATTAATTTAAAAACTATGATCACAGGTATCAAGGCTGATACAAATTATTTTCTATGTTAACTCCGCTGTTAAAAGTCGTTCAAAACAACATGTTGGCTCTTGGCCACAGACACCATTGTTGTTGAGCTGTTACTAGATTCTGCCTACTTTGCACACAACTGAACGAGTTTAATATAACTTATTTATACTGACTTATCTATGTTATTTATGTCAAATGATTGGCTATGTTTAATAGCAGTTCAAGCAATACATGCGTTCAAGTTTGCATTGAGAAATAAAATAATTCCAAGCATAAATAAACGGAATCAGGAAATTGACACATACATTCTCCCTTAAAGTAATTTAAAACCATAAAACTTATATAATTAAATAAAACAAATTAACAATTAATTATCTCACAAATACATACCTAATTTTATCAAAATCGGTTATTAATTAACGGAGATATCGGTTTTTAAATATTTTCCATAAGAATAACTTTGGACAAAGTACTGCGTTTACTGCCAAACCAAAATATCAATTATTTTCCCAACCAGTTGACGTAGACTAATAATTCAAAATACTAGATTATTAATTTTTTCATGACAAATTTAATGGTTGAAAATTTATTTTCTTAAGAAGTTGCAGATTTTGTGAAATTAGAAAAGTATGAATCTTTGAACAGTTAAACCCCCCTAACTTTTGAACCTGAATTTTTACAGACATGCGGGTGGTGTCACTTTTTGTCATCTGAAGCACTAAAAACCATAAAATTTTATCAAAATCATTAGAGTCGTTTTTGAGAAATTTGGATTTTTTGTTGTTTTTATGGGTTTTTATTAGGTAAATACCATTAAACCAAAAATAAAAAAAAATCCTGGAGAAAATATAGTTTTATACCTACATGCCAAATTTCATGAAAATCGGACCTCTGATGTCTTCTTTACCTTTGTTTACATTCAAACATCCACACACACGCGGACAGACAGACACCACTCTGAATCACTTTTTTGGATTCTGAGATCACTAAAACGAATATATCCACTAACAATTCAAATTCGAAAATTTTGACGAAAACAATACTTTCTCCATAATACTATGTGTAGGGAGAGAAAGTAAAAAGTTTAAAAAATTAAGTTGTGATAATTGTGTAGTATCACCAGGTCTTGAAATAACATATTTTTCCGGGATAATTGTTTGCAATCAAAACTAAAAATTTTAATAGGAATAAATTATAATTTTAATAGCATGTCTCTTATCAAGGGTGGAAAGTGGGTCATTGCATATTCGAGACCATATATTTGACGTGCGAGATTTATTGAGCACTTTATATAATGTAGTCGAGACTATGCAGGCCACTTTCACTCGTGCTCTGAACGATATTTTTCGCTTCATAGCTGATGGAAACCACAGCAAATATTTGTCCGACCCACTACCCTGCTCAGAAAAATGTGTCTTGTGAATGTGATATATACGTTGAAAATATCAGTGAAAATCCCAATGAAAAAAGTGGTAGTTTTAATTTAAGTAATCTTGCCTCTCCACCTAATTCCTCTTTAAACTCCCAAGGAGTTTCGGAGAGGACTGCAACTTAAATATATCTCCAAATTCCAATTGTAATAAAAGGAAAAGTACAAATACCCTTAGAATATTTCATCAGAACATAGAAAACTTAATGTCGCGTATTGAGCCACTGGAAATTATTATAGATGAAATCAAACCTCACATAATAGTAGTAACAGAGCACAATATAAAAAATATCGAAATAAATAGATTAAATCTGGCAAATTTTTCTATTATTCTTTTTACTGTAGGCAAACTTCTTCAAAAGGAGGGGTTGTAGTTTTTTTCAAACAGAGCTATTGGGTGGAGGAAGGTAGTCGAGATTAAGGTGGATGATTTGGGTGAGGATAAGAAATTTGAATTTTGTGCAGTAAAATTTGTATTAGAGAAACTAAGTTTTATTTTAAAACTTAATTGGTCGATATCTATCGCTGCCCTATAACAAATCTTTTTGATTTTATTGAACGACTAAATTAACTAATTTCAAAGTTATTGCTAAATTGTAAAAATGTCATAATAGCTGGGGATATAAACATTAATGTATCGAATAAGGGCCAAGATTGTAAAGAACTGTCAAGTATGTTAAAAACTCACGGCATGTCTTATTTAGTAAGCTTTCCAACAAGAGTAACAGATAAAAGTAACATATGTATAGACAATTTTTTAACCACAATACCAAAAGAAAAATTAAGAGTCGAAGGGGTAATCACACACCTTTCAGACCATGATGGCCAAATTTTAGATCTTTTAATTGACTCCCCTGCCTCTGAAAATACAACTAAAATTATGTTCAGTAGAAGTTTCTCAAAAGAAAATACAGACCATTTCCTCAATTTAATAAAAAACGAAAATTGGGAAGTTGTCTACTTTTCAAATGTTGAGGATAAATATGACTCTTTCCTAAATATATTCTTACATTACTTTAATCTAGCGTTTCCAAAAAAAAGAAATAGAAAAAGTGACAAGCTCAAATCTTGGATAGCTACTGATATGAAAAAAGAGAGATTAAATATTACTGATTTAGAAAAAAAGGTAGGAAAACGAAAGATACTTATTAAAAAGATACGAGCGACCGGGTCGCCTAATGTATGGGCCGCTTTAGGTCTCACCATGGGACTAAATCTAAGGCCTCATTACTTGGTCTTAGATATTAGTAGCCTAACTACAGTGTTCTATTAAATTCAAAAACATCACAAATAAGTAGGCCTACAACTATAAATTTGTATTCGATTAAATGGTTTATAAAATGTTCAAGAGAAATGTCGAAGGCCTAAAGACATTGTAATTCCTATAAAACTTAGTTGACCTAAAATAAATATCAGTACTGTATTAGTAAAAAGCAGACCTTGGTGACGCCATTTGTAACGACTTATGAAAAAAGTTAGCGGAGCTATGCGGATTCGAACCCAACTCGGCGAATTGGCAAGCAGACGCTCTGCCATTACTGCCACAGTGGCTTGCGCCAGTATGGTCAAAGTAAGCAAAATTAATTCATATGAGAAAAATTGAATACTTGTTGCGGAATAAATCTATATGTTACGATAATTTCCTTAACACGCACATGATTTGGAGCACGCGTCGAATTAAAACCGGTGAATTATTACTGAAAAAAGTATTACTGAAATCGGGGCTAACACGAGTTTTTAAAGGTAATCTGCTAGGCCTACCATATAATTGTCTTTGCTACATTTAGTTAGATCGACTGCTAAGTTTAAAATTACTTAAAATTAGTTCCTTATTACGCTAAAAATGGTATTTATTATGAATGTAAACCATTTAATCTAACCCGCTTTTACAATTAATTTGCCATTGTAGAAATCTCTTGGACCATTAATGGTTGCGATCAGCTGTTTCACATAATTCAGTAACTTCAAATGTAGTCCAACCAAATTTAACAATCAAAACTTGTTTTTATAATTCACTAACTATAAACTTGTTTGGTTAAAATAATATAAAACTGTATTATTATCCCTTTTAATTTAAAGTATTTGTACACGTTTGTGGGTACCGTTACTGGCCATAATAAACCAAATACTTCTTGAGTGTTCGCTCTTTTTTCTGTCGACGGACAAAATACCTCGATGCCGTTAAAATCAGTTGATTTAAGAACTGTTAAATAAAATTATCGCAAAGGTTTGGAAATTTCGATTTTTTTTAATTTAAAAAAGCAAGATAATGTAAAAGTAAATAAAACCTGCATATATAGATAAGTTTAACTTTTAATCGGTCCAGTGGAAGTCTCAGACGAACTGTCTGAAGAATTGAAAAAGTTAACTTTCTTCCCCATGTTAAATCTCCATAAGAAAAGTTTATTTTTCATTTTTGACCCATTAAACGTAATTTTTTTCGAAATAGGAATAAACCTGCTAATATAGGACCGAAACCCTTTGTTTTGGTACAACCCGCATATAAATCGGCCTAGTAGAAGTCTCAGACGAACTGCCCCAAGGTTTGAAAAAGAGGACTTTTCCCCCATGTTAAATTTGCAAAAGAAAAGTTAATTTTTCATTTTTGACCCATTTAAACCATGGGCCATGGTTTTAGACCATGATAACTTTTTGTTTTGAGGCCCCCAGAAGCAAAAAACACTATTCGTTAATTTTCATACATATATACTGTATATATATATATATATATATATCTATACATACATACATACACATATATATATATATATATATATATATATATATATATATATATGTATGTATGTATGTATGTATGTGTCTTTAAGCACGATAGGGGCCGTAAAAATGGCCCAATCTGAATTAAATTTGGCACAGCCATGTAAAGTAGTAATTATTCGGACGAGTTCGAAAACCAGCACGATCGGACTACTGGAAGGGGGGTAAAAAGGGGTAAACCCCCCAAAAATGGGTTTTTGTGTTTTTTACATAGAAAAATAAAAATAACCCAATTTTTGTTAGCACCATTGAATTCAGTTCAAAAAAACAAACAATTAAGTATTTTGAATCACTGCTCTATATGTCCATTGGTTACCGAGATATTGAAAGTGGTAAACACAGTACGTTGTCCCAATGTTATGGGGAATAAGTCAAATTCTATATCTCGCTTATTTCTCAACATATCTGGATAAAACTTGGTAAATGGCTTCTTCTAGTTCAGATCTACTAAATATTGAATTAAAACCACCCAGTTTTAATATACCCGTAGCAGCAAACCTGCATACTCAATCCCCATGTTATTCTTATGGAGCTTTCAAAAACATGCAAAAATCTCGCTATGTTGGATTGAAATATGTTGTTTTGCATTTGAAATTCCCTGAGTATGCAGGTATGCTGCAACGGGGGTATTTTGTATAGTTATTATCAGTAAAAGAGAAATTAATGTTTTTGTTCCTAACCTCAAAAACTAATTGTTGTGTTACGAAGTCAAGCAACGTCGAGCGGGGTCACTACTTGGATGGGTGACCGCTTGGGAACAGTTTATATAGCAGTCACAATTTAAATACGGTAAGTTAATTAGTTGTTTTTGGACACCCTGTATATTTTTGGTCGTAGATGAAGTAGTGTATGCAACGATTTTATTATGCCTTTAAGCCACTCGTGAGATATTTAGAACATCTCACTCGTGGCTTAATGACATTCATTATACAATCGTTGCATAAACTACTATTATGTGAGAGAACATTTTTCAAACACCTTATGTAATTATTGCAAAAAGTATATTAAATAATAACTGAAGTGCTTTAGATATAAGGGTCCAACAACAACAAATCATAGGAATCACATCGGTATCCACTCCAGCAATACGCTTTTTGTTATTCTTATAATTAGTCTAATATTTTTTGTAAATGTATTATTGTTATAGTATAAAAATATAAGCAAACATATAATCAATGATCCAAAATCAGTCAAAATCAAAACAGATAAAATAATCATATGAACAAATTAAATTCAAACATATGATTCATCTTAAAATTTAAAAACGCTTGTTTCAGCAAACTTGCATACTTAGTTAATTTCTAAAGGATTTATTTTTTACTAGATGACCCGACAGACGTTGTCCTGTCTTCATTATGAATAATTTGTTTTAGTTTGAATAAATATCAAAATAGTCACACCAACAACATAGCTTTTATTCTAAAGCTTTTTTAATATGCAACATTGTTAGTTTTGTTTTCTGGCGCAAAAATTATTTCTTCAGTGTTCCGACACGGGAACAGTCGACATACAATTGGCCATGTGAAAATCATGGATTTTCAAGGTTGTTTCCACAAACATTCAACGACTGTCCATTTCATTCGGACATTGCAAATGCAAGCTGCTGGAAATTGTTGCCGCTTAAAATCAAAGGGCGTATCGTTTTGAATTATTTGGATACGTCGAATAAAAACGTCTTCACCTTTGTAGTTTTTTTTGCGAAATCGTTGCCTCAATTATGTTGTTAATTAATTTTTTCACCGTCAGCTGAGTGCCATTTCAAAACCGTAGTGAGTTAGTGCTTCGCAACACAATAATTACTGAACCGACTTTTAGCTGAATGGATATTCTTCATTATATAAGCTGATATCACATAATCAATTTCATTCTGTTTTATCCTCTCAACCAACCAAATAAGAATGTGTGCGTGTTGCAACCCGCGTTTTTGCCATTCTACTGAATACATCCCACAATGCGTCTCACCGAACATGCAATGCTTAGCAATAAAATCCATGAGTAACTTCATTTTCTTTTAAAACCTCTTGTTGTGATATGGCGATCGATGGGAGATTGGCCAGGAAAGAATTCTTTTAGAATTTCTGACCAATTTGAATTGCACGTGAATGTAAATAAACAAATCTGGTGTACCATAATGACGTACATCCAACTTAGCATCATGAGCGCACTCATGCTCATGTCACGGACTTTCGAAGTATGTTGCTGGGAGAATAGTCACTCTGCCGTCTTTAAATGCATTTTAACCAGTACTGGTAGAATCCCCAAGATGTACGTATTCCACGGAACGGAGATTTGCCTGGTTCAACCTGATATGCCAATCATGTCAATTGTAGTTGGCCACTGGTGCAGCACATTACAGGGGCTTCATTTTTAAACCTATAATCATTGCAACTGTTGACACACAATGTACATTGAGCCAATTGAGCCAATAGCAACTATTGGCAATAAACTGTAATCGATCGTCGCGTTATAATTGAACGCAGCTCAATGGGGATTGAATGCAAGATCTCCTCGTTGATGGTTTAGACTAAATAAAGTACGTTCGTCTTGATTTCGAGACTCATTTTGCTTGTCATTTTGACTTGCCCGAAAGTGTCCTATACTCATAGCACTGCGTTCTCTACGGCCCAGGTTGTTGCGTCGAGGGTAACGTGGCATTTTCAAGAATCAGAATAATACTGAATCAATGTTATATTTGTAGCAGTTACTTGCTACTTATTAATTTATAATTTATTATTTTAAACCCCTTTTAAAACTTTAAATGGTCCAACAAAATAAAAGTCTGCTTCTTTGACAATTCATTTTATTTTCATGCACTTAAGAGAAACAAATTATTTTTTATCTAAGTTGGGGGATTACTGTACTTGTTAAATCCTTTAATTCTTTTATTTTATATTTTATCATCCAAGATCATGAGCCCTAAAAAAAGAAATAGAATTAATTAATATGCCTGAAGGGCAAACAAATGACCTAGAAAAACATAAATAAATGAGGCATTTATTGAAATAACATTCGCTAAATAAATTAATATTAAATTTGTAAAATTTTTAAAAAGGAAAACTTACCCAAATAAGGTTGGGGTTACTGACACTTAGAAACATTTCGAACAATTCACTACAGAGTTACAATGATGAAGAAGACCAGGACATGCAAAATTCACTATATATACTCAAGGAAACTTGTGTTCTGATTGGCTAAAATTAAAACCAATCAGCTTGCCTCACTTATTCTTACAATATTTGAAATTCTAGTGGAACCATCTAGAATAATATTACTAGTTTTAACATGCTAATTGAGGATATCCTGTAGATTATCAACTTTGTTTAAATTAATAATGTGTTTTACTTGAAATTTAATTTTTTATGTATATAAAAAAATTTAAAAAAATATTTTAACTCTACATATTAAACTTAAAATATAGTCATGATTGTGGTGAACTATGAACTCAAACACTTCTCAACCTCTCTGGTCAAATAAAAAACAGCAGTTTTTCACACACTCATATAAGGATTGCAATATTAATTTTTCTAAAACCAAACAAAACTATGAGGATTTATCTTCATTTCTGTACATCCTAAAAGCTTAGTTAGGAAAAAGGTAGATTCACGTGTCATGTAATCAGAATTCTTCAAATACAAAAATTAACTTTAGATTAGACTTTTTAGATTCACAAAATCCTTGAACTACAAAAATAAATAATCCAAGTGTAAATAAACAAACACATAGGGTGGGTGCACCAGTGAATGACCGGTTAAGGACGATGTCTCATGTTAATTTGACATTACTCCCTTATTTCATAGTCACAGTTATACATTTTACTATGGGAAGTTCATTTATTCTTTGAGGATTAAGCAATATTAGTTAAATACGTTACTTAATGAGAATACTTGTTGTAATATTAATTAAAAGGCAACTATATCAATGCTCCAATAAATGACCGGGACGGCACCAGTGAATGACCGATCTTGCACCAGTGAATGACCGGTCTGTTTTGGCTGAATAACTGTCAAAAAATTGAAAAATCAGCTGACAACAATGAATAAGAATAATTCAGCTGAGAATATAGATCATAGCTAGTAAATGACCGATCTCGTTCTAGTGAATGACCGCTAAGTATTTCCCCGGTCATTCACTGGTTTTTGCCCTAGTTATGTTCCAATTTATGACCGCCCTCAGTAATAATTAATTATAACATGCACAGCAATAATACTGATTTTAAATTGTAGGATAGTATGTATAATATTATTTAACTGCTAAGCATTTTTGAAATAATCATCAAATACATAATGAATGTAAATCCAGGTAAGCCTTGCAGGGATAGTCACTATAGCAGGAAACATCAAAATCGGAGACAGTGGGACACTCATTATTAAATATGTTTAAAAAGTATTTTCGACTCCAAAACTTTTAACCAATGAAAGTTTATTGTTGAATAATATTTCAAGGCTGGTTTTACGCTTACGTTTAATTAGCTAGCCCAAAGAATTTGCTTAATACCGGGATTTTTAAGCCTAACGGTTATTCACTGGGGGGTGGTCATTCACTGGTGCACCCACCCTATTTCAGATTCACATTTTTTTACATGTCAACATATGGTTATGATTTGAAATATTCTCAAGTTACTCCACCAGAATGCATACATGGACAAGTAACCTTATAGGTCTGTAGGACAGAGCCCTAATGTCGAATTAAAGATTTTATTTCACACATACCTTGTCCTAAAAAATACAAAGAAAAAAATATCCAGCTTGGTGCACAAATAAAAACGTTGTAGAGGTACAAAGAAATAGGATTGTTTTTATTTATTTAGGCAAGATTAACATTGGAACAACGTACTGAGTTAACCACTCATTGAATTGATTTTTATTTACATAGATATGTGGGCATATTCTACATAGGCTAGGGAAGTTGTTGTTTCGAGTATTTAATTTTGTTTAAATATTAATTTAAATAAAGTAAATTTTATCATTCAAGTTCTTATTTCTCAATAATTATTCATATTCTAAGATGCCACTTAATTTTTAGTAAATGTATACTTATTACAGTACATAAAAGTCAGCAAACATGTTATCAATCTACTCAGATCCAAGGAATAAAAACAAATCAATCATTTTTTTTCTTAATTCTTTATTACGGCCTAGAGTTTACCCAAGAAAGGCCCACAACAATTTACAATAATGATTACAATTAATTTTGTCACAATTTCACATTGATCAAATTGAAATGTTGTTATTAACTATAAAGTCAAAAATCAAGTCCAAAACTGTTTCATCCATTTCTTCCAATAATGTTAATACGTTCACTGGAAATTTCACTTTTAATTTTGTAAGCTTCTTGAATAAAGTATTTGTTGATTCTTCGTCATTCAGAGGGCATGCAAAAATTAAATGATCTAGACTGGCCGAATCGTTATTACAATCACACGTAGAATTTTGAAGCACATGAATTTTGGAAAGATGGAGGTTTGTATATGTATGGCCGATTCTAATTCTGCAAATTGAGGTTATAAATCTTCTATTTTTTGAGCAGGAACTAAACCATGGCGGGGTAGAAACATATTTTTTCAGTTGGTAAAGTCGATTTCCATTAAATTTTGAAGTTAAGTCCCAGATAATTTGCCAATTTTTGTAAGCTTTTGATGTAAACAGGTTTTTTATGTCGAAAAATGAAGGGATATATGACAGATTTTGGGCAGAAGCTATTTTCGCTGCTCTATCCACCACTTCGTTTCCATGTATCCCAATATGCGATGGGACCCATGCAAATGCAATTGAGAATCCTTTCAAAGACAAATCGTAATATTTTTTCCTAATTTGAAGAATAATAGGAGACGTTTTAAGACCAACATTATTGCTCATTAAAGACAATAATACACTCTTGGAATCCGAAAATATGACAAACAATTTCTTATTCAAGGTTTCAATGTAAAATAATGAATGAAGGATAGCATTGGCTTCGGCAGAAAAAATTGAGAAAATGTCATTAATCTTAAAAGATTGAATGAAGTTACGTTGATAGTGAAAAATTGCACTTGCAGTGAAAGAGGGTTCTTGTGATTTTGAAGCATCAGTGTAGATCATTTCGTGATCTGGCCACCTTGAAGTTATTAAATGATTAAATTCGTCATTTAAAGCCAAGCAATTATTAACGAAATTCTGTTTGCAGGAATCAAAGGAAACAAATTCTATCTTGTTCATAAAGTAGTTTAAGCTCATCTGAAAACAAGTTGGATGAAAGTAATTGTGATCGTTTGTATTGATAGCAAGGTCATTAAGCATATGTTGATAACTAACCAGAAGTAAAGGAGTTTTTTTGTTTTCCCAGTATGAAGATCGTTTGTAAATATAATCCAATTTCTGTAGATTTCTTTTTAGAGGATGGTACTTCTGGAGAAGTAAACATTTAGACAGGTATCTGTCACTCAACATTTGCCTTCTTATTTCCAGGGGTATAACTCGAGCTTCAACTTCCATCGCATTACATGGGGAAGATTTCATCAATCCCAGGCATGTCCTTAAGGCACTGTACTGTATCCTGTCTAGAGCCATCCTATTAATAGTGTTGGCATTACCAAAAATAAAGCAAGCATAATCCAGAACTGAACGTATTAGTGATTTATATAATGTTAGCAATAATAATGGGTCGGCTACCCATTGCATACTAGACACAGACCTCAGTATATTCATTCTCCTGAAACAGGATTGAGAAATTTGATTAATGTGTTGTTTCCAATTAAGTTTCCTATCAAAAGTAACCCCTAGGAATTTAATCTGCTCTTTACATGGGATTTCTTGATGGTTATATTCAATTCGAACATTTTGAGGGTTGTGTTTACGAGTGAAAACACAAACTGCTGATTTTGAAGAAGAAACCTCCAACCCGTTATTCAATCCCCAATCATACATATCACGAAGAGCATTGTTTAAAATAGTTTCACAATTTACAAGAGATTTGTTAGTTGTGTAAAGGACAATGTCATCAGCAAATTCAAGTATATTGACTTGATGGGAAAGTATCACATTAAGATTACCACAATAAAGCGAGTATAGTATTGGACTTAACACCGAGCCCTGTGGAATTCCTTTGCTGGTAATTCTGGATTCAGATAGTCCACACACTGATTTTAATCGCAGTGATCTGTTAGAAAAAAGTAGGGAAATTAAGTTCACAATTTTTGCGGGAATGTTTATGGAGGATAATCTTTTTGACAGCATATTAAGATTCACGTTATCATATGCACCATTGATATCCAAAAATGCAGCCACATTTAATAGGGCCAATAATCTATTTGATTCGGTAAATGCAATTTGGATTTCTGTTGATAAAATGGCCAGATTGTCTGCACAGCTTCTTCCAGAGCGAAATCCAAACTGGGTTCGAGAAAACAAGTGATTTCTTTCTGCCCACCATTGCAATCTATGTTTTAGTAATCTTTCGAACAATTTCCCTATGGACGATGACATTGCAATGGGACGATATCCTTCAGCTAGACGAGGATTTTTGTTTGGTTTGGGAATAGGAACGATTAAATATTCCTTCCAGGTGCTTGGAATCAGATTTGCGTTCCAAAGGCGGTTGAAAATGTTCAAAAGCAGTTGAACCGCTTTTTGGGATAAATTTTTCAAAAATGAGTTATGAATGTTGTCCAGGCCAGGACAAACATCCTTTAAATTGGAAAGAGCAAGGTTAATTTCATCCAGGCAAAAATCATTTAATAATTCCAAATCTTGAGTGGTAGCATGGTCTTCAAGAACAGGAATAGGCAATTCTGCGGATAGTGGTGAATATTTCACAAAAAACTCCTCAGAACATTCCGAAAAGTACTTTAAATTTCTTGACTTAGCATTATGTGTTATATACTTACTCTTGAGAGTTTTCACTACTTTCCACACCTCAGATATGTCTGTATTTCGGTTGATTTTGTTACAAAATTGAATCCAGTAATCCTTCTTACAGGATTTAATATATCGTTTCGTAATTGAAGCGACTCTCTTATAATTAAAATAGTTCTCTCGAGTCTGATGCTGCCTATATTTAATGAAAGCAGCTCTCCTCTCTGAAATATGTCTGGAACATTCAGTTGACCACCATGGACAGGGTACAAATTTGTTTCTTGATGGTTTAGACCTAGGAATTGATGCATTTGCCGAAGTAAATAAACAGTCACAAAAGTTATCGTATATTTTTAAAGGATCATCATCGAAATTGATAGTGTCAATCAAAGTGTCAACAGTAGCTGAATACAATTTCCAATCTGCCCTCTTGAAGCTCCAATAAGATTCATTGGATGGAGGAAGACTAGAAGAGTGTGGATCCGTGATGTTAGGCAGGCCTACGATGGAATTGTAACAGAAATTAATTAATATAGGAATATGTTGCGTGCCACTCCATCCATCTAAAATGTCCCAGTCACAAGATGCTGCCAATGACGAAGAAACAATAGATAAATCAATTGCGCTTTTTCGTAATGGGAATCCAGAATAATAAATATATGCGCCAGAGTTCAAAACTACTAAATTATTATCTTCAACAAATGTATGTAATTCGTTTCCCTTGAAATCATTGAAATCATTTCCCCAGGACATGTGATGGGCATTGAAATCCCCATAAACCATGAATGGCAAATTAAAGCTAGAAAATAATTGTGTCCACATTGTATTGTCAACCTTATGGGGTGGTGGAGCATAAACAGAAAATATGTTTACAGTTTTACTTTGTAGTTTCACCTGAATTCCAGTTACATTAATCTCATTGATCATGAAGTCATTTGATAAATCTATATTAAGTTCTGTGTATTCTATACTATTATGAACAAGGATCGCAGAACCCCCACCACCCCTAGCGATTCTGTCATCCCTTATAACTGAATAGTTATTAAAAGTAACATCATGAAATGGATTAAACCGTGTCTCTGAAAGAGCAGCAATGTTGATGCAATGCTCTTTTAATAGAAATTCAATTTCACCTTTATGGCAGAGTGCAGAATTACTATTCCACTGCAATATTTTCAGATTTGCGGTATTCATAGCTGCCAGATCAGAAATTAGTGTCATAAAAACAAAAATACAGATGAAATATGGAAATTTACAAAAAAATGATGTATTTTTTCTGGAATCCATAATTGATAAGGGAAATAAGAGTGAAAGTGTTAAAACGAGTCATCGGACGAGACATCAGGAGCTGGGATGCTTGTCAAAAATTGGTTTAAATCAATATTTAAAACAGGTTGAAGCTTAGATAGTAAGTGTTCAACGCTGATTTTACTATCTTTGTATAGAGAAAGAGAGTTTAATACAAGTGTTGATACATTATCAGACTGACTGGAGTCAGTAGGTTCATGTGCTCGTGAAGAAATTACAGGTTTACTAGGATTTCCTTGTTGTTGGAATTGACTGAAATACTTATTAGTATATTCAGGAGTGACAGGATTTGGGCGTTTAGTAAAACGATGCATTGTTACATTTTTATGAACTTCGTTATTTATGGGGGCGTTCTTACGTGCCAATCGAGGTTGAGGAGGAATAGGAATCGAGTGGCGAAGCTGGTTTGAAGATTTCTGAGACAATTCGGGAAACGATTTATCATTGTTAATATCCAACACCTTAGAAAAAGAGACTGGAAGTTTTGTCGATTTTGGAAAAAGAAAGAGTTTCGCTTCGGAGTAAGGAATGTTACGATAGGCCATTGTTTCTTTTATTTGTTTTTGTATGTCCCACTCAGGGCACGATTTGTCAATGGACGAGTGAGGACCCTTGCAAAATAGACATACAGGGGTTTGAGCTTGAGGACAATCCTTGTGGTTGTGGTAGGTCGGACATCCATTTGGACATCTTGCAGAACTTTTACAATTTCTGGAGGTGTGTCCATACCTGACGCATTTGAAACAAATAATAGGGTTCGAAACATAAGGCTCTACAGGGCATCTGGTGTAAAATAGATACACAAATTCTGGCAACTGTTTCCCTTTAAATTTCACAGTTACAAGGGACAACGGTTTTGATTTTTTCTGTCCGTCATCTTGAGTCACGATTTTCGACAAACGTTTCACAGAGGTAATAGTGATATTTTTTGAAGTCTGCAAATTTTCATATATGTCATTTTCTGAAAGGGAAGGATCGACGTTTCGAAGCAGGCCAATTCTTTCCAGTTGGAAAGATGGGACGTAAACACGGACATTGTTATCTCTAGAAAAGGAAGAATTTACAAACATGTTTGCTGATCCCGCTGATTCGAAAGAACAAACTACACGGTTTCTGTTAGAGCGTTTTACTTCTACAATTCCATTGACATTGCGGTCAAACAATTTCTTTCCTAGGACGGTCGGGTGCATTGATGTGACTTTAGACTCGGGCAAATTTTCAATATAGACCAAAAACGGAGCAGAGTCCGATTTTCCATAAAAATTCCCAGTTTCTGTCACAGGTAAATCAGAAGTAGTACTGTTGTCTATGTTCACATCGTTTACCTTTGCATAGTCATGTTCGGTAGGAAGAGGGGCAATTTGAGGAATACTTACAGTATCCAGGTCCATGCTACAAGAAACTAGGGTTGATGAGTTCGAAGTTAGGTCAGTAGCTTGTTGTGTCTGTTTCAAAGTTGCGTCTTTCCGAGGTTTTTTTGATACCAGATTCCATCCAGTGTCATCTCCGGGACTTGAACCATCCATTGTTAATTATGAGAAATTTAAGTAATCAAATAATAAACAAACTTTCTTAAAAAACAAACGAAAATAAATAAAAAAAACTAAATATAAAAGAAAAAATTCGTTTAAAACCTAATAAAAACTGTTAAAACGTTAGATTAATTAAATGGTAGAAAACCTAACCTCTGACTCCAAACAAGGAAAGTGTCAACGATCTCAAATCAATCATTACATGAACAAATTAAATTAAATCATATGGTTTGTATTATCTATATATATAATTCCGTAAGTCAAATTTTTGTAAAGAAATTGTGAGTGACTGGATGGCCGTAGAAGGATGGGAGGGGTCTTATTTTAAAGGTCTTGACGTGAATTTTGAGGGAAAACTATTCATTTTTCTTATTTTTTTACCATAAATTCGCAACAGAATAAAACTTTTCCCATTAAAACAACATGGGGTTTAATTTGTTTACATCTTTTGAAATTAAAACAGCTGTGCCACAGAGTTGTATCTATATTATTAATTCTGTAAGCGATTTTTTTCAATCAAAATTGTGAGAGTTTGACAGCTCGCAGGATGATGGGAGAGGGCTCAAATTAAAGGTCTTGGTCCCAGGGGGTCGGGAAAAATATCAGATTATGTCCAAATCTAACAGAAAATGAGAAATAACGAAAAATACCTTCCATTTAAAATGCATTGGGATTGAAAAACGTCTGCTTTGTTTACATTAAACATGTGGTGCTAATGCTTGATTCAAAGCCATATGGTAGATGTTGACATGTGAGATTTGTTTCAAAATGCAGCTAACTATGCACGTTCAATGTACTATAACAAAAATATTTTAAACTTAAGATTTTACAATTTTATATTAACTAAGGGTTTGAGTTTTTTCATAATTTAAAATTATAAAAAGTTAAGTACGTTTGTTTAGTTTATGTTATAACGATGCAGATTTAATACCAAGTGATTTATATAATATATAATTACGTAAGGAAAAGTTTTGCGCCGAAATTGTGGGCGTTTGGAAGGTCGCAGGATGATGGGAGGGGGCTGAAATTGAAGGTCTCCATCCCAGGGACTCGGGGAAAATACTGAAATTGCTTTAAGCTTGCCATAAAATGAGAAATAACGTAAAATAGCCGTCATTTAAAAACATTGGGATTTAAAAGGTCTGCTTTGTTTACTTGAAACCAAATGCTAGATATAATCATAATTTTGTGGACCTAAAAGCCTATTTTCTAAAAAGCTATTTTGTACTATAGTAAAGAAGGATTTTGCTTAGGGGCTATTAGCCCCTTCAAGCCTCTAGTCATATATTTAATTTCGTAAGGCGATTCTTTGCGTCAAAATTGTGGGCGTCTGTTAAGTCGTAGAAAGATGGGAGAGGACTCAAATTAAAAGTCTCTATTCCGTGATGGCGGGAAAAATAATGAAATGGCTTGAAATTCACCAGAAAACGAGAAATAACGTAAAATATCTGCCATTAAAATATTTGCATTGGGATCTAAAAACGTCAGCTTTGTTTACGTAAAACATGTGATGCTGATACTTGATTGAAAACCATGTGGTAGGCTCAGGGCCAATAAAATCTTTGGCCCTGGGTAGGCTAGATATCAATGTAAGGTGGATTCCGTTTGCTATGAAGGTATTTTGTACTATGGTAAATAAGGATTGTTTGAACTTTCCCTCATTCAAGCCACTCGTATTTTTTTTAAATCCCATTTTTGGGGAAT
The DNA here is from genome assembly GCA_035578135.1 of Flexamia atlantica. Classification (NCBI taxonomy): domain Eukaryota; kingdom Metazoa; phylum Arthropoda; class Insecta; order Hemiptera; family Cicadellidae; genus Flexamia; species Flexamia atlantica. The sequence goes on from JAQJVK010000001.1 coordinate 89,770,207, forward strand.
TCAATGAAAAATGTAGGTATTTATATTAGAATTTGGATAGTTCATGTCCCTTCAGGGGACAATGTACTGCATTTAGCAGATTCAATATCTCAGTAACCGACTGATGTAGAGTAATAATTAAAAATGCTATACTGTTTATTTTTTTAAGCTGAATTAAGTTATGACCATTAAATTTGCATAAAATTAATAGAAATATGTTAAATATTGATAATAAATTTTATTTAGTCAAAAAAAACCCCGTCTTAGAGTGTACCGATCTTGCTAGGTTTCGAACCCATTGGCGTTCGAACCCAGTCGTTAGTCATGAATATCGGTATAAATGTTTGTTCCAAATTTCATCAAGATCGGTCTTTTTTACGAGAGTTATCGTGCCTACGGACATATATATATATATATATATATATATATATATATATATACATATATACCAAAATGAACGAACGTTGTTTTTGTGCTCTAGGGACCTCAAAACGAAAAAATAACATGGTCCTGGGCTTAAGTCTCACCATGCCGCATAGGGGAAAATTTGTTAAAAATATATTTTGCCCTCATTCACTCACACATATCATAATACCATATTATGGTATTTGTCTGTATGGGACAACAACAAAATTAAATCTTGATAACATTTTAAAACTTCAAAAAAGGCCATAAGATCTATTTGCAATTTAAAACAAGATGAATCTGCCAAAGAATATTTTAAGTCTCTCAACATTTTAACAGTATATGGCCAATATATTTTTGACTGTATATTATATTTTAAAACCAATACAAAATTACAAATTGGAACTTCAATACATCAGTACGACCCAAGAAGAAAAATGGAAAAAAATCTGGACAAACATAGATTGAAATTCTACACAAAAAAACTACCTACATAGGCAACAAATTTTTTAAAGCACTGCCAGATGAACTAAGATTAGAAGGAAACTTAAATAAATTTAAATCTAAATTAAAATCTTTTATAGTAGATAAACATTTATATTCTTTTCAGGAGTTTTATAAATATTAGATGTAACAGGCATGGAGCACCATATTTAGCTTTAGGGTTAGTGGACCTCGGTCCTATGTATATATTAAACTGGAGTCTGACGTCATTTATTGTATTTTATGTACAAAGACAAATAAAGATTTTTGATTGATTGATTGATTGATTGATTGATTTGTTTTCATCGATGAAATCCAAAACCTTTAGATGCATTAGATACATTATTTGAAATGGCGACCTACCCAGTATATTTTGTATTGTATATTAGAAAATTTTGCCTAGTAAACATTGTTTTTGCGGAGTAAACAATATAATGATAAATCTTTTCAGGCGATAAATACATACGATACCGAAAACAGGTGACTTCCACCGATGATGGTGATGGCATAATAGTGTAGCGAAAAACATAGATCATAAGGAAAATACGAATTAATATACTTACTATAATAATCAACACGATATGTTATACCCTAATACTGAGTTACATCTATTCTTCAAAACTCAAAAATCAACTGTTAGTTGATGGGCGTAAAACATAGACGCCAATAATATGTAATTGGCAAACCCAATTACTAGATTGCTTGTTACTTGTTAGATTCAGTCAAGGGCTGTTTTTGCTGTCTCCTTCGTATCATTTATCAACCTCAAATCGTTTATCTCCACAATAACAACTGTGTTGATCAATATCTGTGAAATTGTTTATCGTGTTGCGCCTCAAACACATATCTTCACTCTTTAGGTTTGTTTTACGTATCTATCACTGTTTTGGACGTTGGTGTTTTAAATTTTGCCCTTTTTCAATAAAAATATTTATTGAAATTATTTAGTTCTTTCTAATTTATAGCTTTCCTCGGTTATAGAATATGCATGAAATTGAGTTAGAATAGTAAGCTAGAATAAGCTTAATAAATGCCATATTTTTTCTCTAATTTCATTCATTTCAATTAGTTTAGTGTTTTATGATATAATAATGTACAATAACGTATTGCAATCTCAAATTAAAAAACAATTAATGCAATACACAACGTTGTTTTGCTGTGTTATTTGCGGATTAAAAAGGTAAAGAATAAGAATTTAAAGTTAATTTAGAGTTAGAGGAAAAGCTTTATTCATATTTTGTATGCCCCCAAAACTGTTGTTAAGAATTAAAACCAGGTTAGATACCTTATCCGTACCTAACAGTTTCACTTTGTGTCCAATCATGACAACATGTTTCACAATAAAAATTGCATCTTCAGGTCTAGGTACTTGATGTCAAATCTTGTCATATATTAAAATTAAAATTCAAATACATATAAAATTGCACATATAATTTACACTTACTGACATTTAAAACAGAAAAATTACAATTAATTATTAGCCCTGTGCTGGCCAGCTATTACACTCCGACTGAGACATGAAAAGTTTATCCTATCCCCACCTGTGGACCTTGAACCCTTGTTATCTGGTGAGTGCCTTTGGTATTAATTTTCTATTTGGAGTCTAATAGCTGGCCAGCACAGTGCTAATAATTAATTGTAATTTTTGTGTTTTAAATGTCAGTAAGTGTAAATTATATGTGCAATTTTAATTATATGTGTATTTGAATTTTAATTTTAATATATGACAAGATTTGACATTAAGTACCTAGACCTGAAGATGCAATTTTTATTGAGAAACATGTTGTCATGATGGGAACGCGTCTAGGTGCCACCCCGACAAGTAGGGTTACCTCCCGTGAGCGGCGGGTGGGCTGAGCGGCGGGTGGGTTGAGCGGCGACTTTCAGGTAGACGAGGGTCAGAAGTGATTAGCCGGTTTACAACCCTTCCTTTGAGCGGCGGATTCTTTGGTCACCCTCATTCTCTACCTTCGCTTGCACACGTTACCACCGGCACTAATGTGTATTGGTGGTTTTGTTTCTTCCCATTTTCTGTACATCGCACCGTATTATGGATTCGGACTCTGTTTAGGTTCCGTAAAATAAAATGAAGAACTAAATAGATTTACTGAACTATTGAAATTATGTGTGTAACTGCAGTTATAAGAATAACACGATAGATCACCCATAATTTAGAATATTTAACTAGGTGTGTGCACGGTCAGCTGATGTGACGTAGTTGGGCACACGCAACTAGCGCTTACGACGACTACAGTGCAAACCAGTTAATACAACTCAATTGAAATACTTTGTGTACGGTTTTAGTTCTGCAGTCAAACCGCTAGGTCCACTAGTTTCTCGAGCCCAAATACGTCATACCAGGTGATCATGCACACACCTTTCTTTTTTCTTTACACCATTGTTTAACTATGTTATATTAAATTGCATTTCATCAGGTTTAAGATAGTACTAGTAAACCCGTTATCGAGCAATTGTCATGTGTGTTGACTGCTAGATAAAAACAATTATGGTACAGTATTCTAGGACCATTTTTTAAATGATATGGTTAAACTTAAAAGCCACTTTCGGTAATACTGAGATTATTTACCAAAGTTCTTTATAAAAAATATTTCTTGTGAATCTCTCAGGAGATTATTTAATTTAGGTTAAATTGTAGATAGTTCAAGTTTATATGGAACATCCTTACTAAAACCACAGAAAATCACCTAGTAAAAAACAAATATATTACTTTAATAGTACAGATTTTTAACATAATCATAACTAACACATCACAGCTGAATAAAATTCAAATAGTTTTATGAACACCTCACAATTTGTGACATTTGAACAATAATATGAACAATAATATACAATAATTGTCAACGATAGCTACAACTCACCAAAGTATGCAACTGTGAGCTCATTCCAGTACGCGATGTAATCATGCTGTGTGGCAAGTCACACTCCCTCTTATTTCAATTTTTACAGTTGAAAGATTTTTCTTGATTTAAATTTGTTTTATGATAACATTAGTATAATGTTCGTTATGTTATAGCCATTGTATTACTAGAAGAAGGGTGCAACGTTGATACAGCGCAGTTGCAATGACGTAATTTCCCGGAGGTCAATCAGAACGCAGGCGCGTCGATCGTACGAGCCTAGTACTTCGTATTCTTCAAATGCGTTTCTTGTAGACAAACTGATTTCACTGCAGTTGTTGTGGCATTTTCTGTTGAAAAAAGGTATCCCATTTTTGAACTAGTAACTTAAAGATATCTAACAAATATTTGTAAGAAATTTGAAAACATCCAGTAAAAGTCTTACTTAACGAACATACTTAAACTTACTGCCGGACAACGAATTTTATTTGTATCTGTTAATACATTACGCTCGTTAAATAGTTCGCGCATCAATTACGCCTACGTAAGACATTTATTAATACAACTATCTTAAACCTGATAAAATACAATTTATTATATAACATAGTTAAACAATTTAAGTTGAGGGCGATCTATCGCGTTATTCTTGTAACCGCAGTTATATGAATAATGACAATATTTCAGTAATCCTATTTAGTTCTTCGTCTTATTTCACGCGGCCTAAGCAGATTTTCAGTAAATAACTCTCTTGAAATCAGAGGAAGCTAATAAATACCCCCGTCGCAGCAAACCTGCGTACTCAGCGAATTTCTAAAGAATTAATTTTTATATGGGAGCTTATTTAATTTATGTACAGGAAAATGTTTCAAACATTTTATGTAATTAATGCAAAAAGTAGGCCTATATTACACATCAATCCAAGAGCTTTAGATATAAGGGAAATGATCATGGGAATCACATCGGTATCCATTCCAACAATACTCTTTTTGTTATTCTGATAATTATTAGTCTTATTTTTTTAAGTGTATTCTTGTTATAGTATAAAATGTAAGCAAACATACAATCAATGATTTAAAATCAGTCAAAATAAAAACAAATAAAATAGTCAAATGAAAAAAATTAAATCCAAACATATGATTTATCTCAAAATTTAAATACACTTGTTAGCAAACTTGCATACTCAGTTAATTTCTAAAGGAGTTATTTAAACTAGTGGATCCGAGCGCACGGAATCGTGCGCTACTCTAGCAGAGCGATAATTCAAATGGCGACAAATTTAAAACACAATCATGCTTACACGATCCGTCTTGAGGGTTATGTTTACACAAATTAAAAAATAACAGCAATTAAATTATCCAGCTGATCAAAATGTAAACAATTATGTTCTTCATAAGGATAACATGGGAACTTTAAAAGCCAATGGGGCAGAAGCTTTGGGTGCTCTTTCCAATGAGCCGTCAATGATCAAAATCGGTTAAGAAATGACGGAGGAGTTCATAAGACGAATTTCGTGTTGGCGTATTAATTATATAGATTTGGGTTTTTCATACCAGAATTTGGACAGTTTATGTCCCTTCAGGGAAAAACAAAAGACAATGTACTGCATTTTGCAGATCCAATATCTCAGTAACCGATTGATGTAGAGCAATAATTCAAAATGCTATATTGTTTAATTTTTTAAGCTGAATTAAATTCTGACCATTAAATTTACATAAAATTAATAAAAATATGTTAATTTTTGATAATAAATTTTATTTAGTCAAAAAATCTGCCTTAGAGTGTACCGATCTTGCTGGTTTTCGAACTTAAAGTCATGAATATCGCTATAAATGTTTGTTCCAAATTTCATCAAGATCGGACTTTTTTTACGAGAGTTATCGTGCCTACGGACACACACACACATATATATATATATATATATATATATATACATATATATGAAAATGAACGAACGGTATTTTTGGGCTCTAGGGACCTCAAAACGAAAAAATAACATGGTCCTGGGCTTAAGTCTCACCATGCCGCTTACGGTAATAGCTACTTCTCTATAGGGGGAAATTCGCTAAAAAGGATGGAATAATACTTTGTGTTGAGGGTTCGTCACGTGTCAGAGTCCGAATTCATAATACGGCGCGATGTTTAGAAAATGGGAAGAAACAAAACCACCGATACACATTAGTGCCAGTAGTAACGTGTGCAAGCGAAAGTTAAGAAAGAGGGTGACAAAAGAATCCGCCGCTCAAGGGAAGGGTTGAAAACCGGCTAATCACTTCTGACCCTCGTTTACCTGAGAGTCGCCGCTCAACCCACCCGCCGCTCAGCCCACCCGCCGCTCACGGGAAGTCACCGACAAGTAGTCACCCCGTCAGATCGCCACCATTTTAAACCGGTTTTGAGGTGGCGGGTTGACGTGTGCGTCCACGTCAGATCGACACCGTTTGAGAGGTGGTGTAGACAGGGTGGTTACTTGACGCGGTCGTGAAAGGTGACGATCTGTCGTGTGCGGTGGCGTTCAATCGCCACCTTGGAATAAAGAGGGTGACCAAATCATAATATTTATACAATAATATTATTCTATTTTGCGTTGTAATTCACATTGTTTCTTCTTCGAAAGAATAGAATTTTGGACAAACAATGAAATATGTATATTACAAAAATGTAAAATGATAAAATTTACATTTCAGGATCGTAATTAGAGTAAACTAGAGATAGCTTGCTGGTCAAAATTCAACAAGAAAATATGTGGGCTCTGTTAGAACATGTGACTGCTCCTGTTTACATTTTTTGTTATTCTGCAACCATCACGGCAACACATTTAGTCCATGTTAATTTTTTTATAATTTCAAATTAATTTTTCGAAAATTCTCTAAAATTATAGCAAATTAGGCCTATGGATTGTGGAAATTTACAGGAAAGAACTTTTTCACGGTGTGCTTGTGTTTTTCCCACGTTGCATACAGGCTGAGAAAATGGGATCACACAAATCAAGCATGCCTAGTAATTATTTAGTTTCGATCAAATAATTTTTCAGTTGAAATGTACTGATTATTATCAGATTTCCTTTATGTAAGAAATAAATAATGTCAATCTCATGATTTTACAACTGCCCTCATTGGCGTTATAATTCATTCATTCATTTCATCGGTGACATTATCTATATTAATACGCAAGCGGTTTTCTTTTCACAGTCCAACCCCAGTAACGCTGAACGGATTTTGCGCCAACGACTACCCGTCACCTCGGGCTAGAAAGGTGGCGATCAGACGTGTACGCCAACGTCAACCCGCCACCTCTTCGGATTAGAAAGGTGGCGATCTGACGGGGTGACACCTTGACGGCATTGGTGTATTTTCATGTGGTGATGATCTGACGCTATGGCTAGGTGGCCACTAGACGGGGTGGCACCTAGACGTCTACCCGTCATGATTGGACACAAAGTGAAACTGTTAGACGAAAAGCTTTAATTTAAATCCTTACTTTAACGTAATTTTTCCTTATGAATCCCCAACCACTGAGATTAGATGACAACATTTATACAGCTTAAAAAACAATAAATTGAATTTATTCGTCAGTTATCAATAAAGCAAATAGGCTTTCAAAGGTTATTCTCTTAGCTTTACAAAGGGAAAAAATACTGTCATGGAGTTATATAAATTTGAAACTGTTAAAAAAAAGGGAGCATGGGGATTGAGAATTGGTTTATACCTGAGTTTGGTTATAAAAAACACGGCGCCTTATCACAAATTAACCCACATTTATTAAAAAAATACAACTTCCATTTTAACTACGGTTTATATTTTGATAACATTGTACTCGAGTATATATTGTCATTCGTGCACCACTGATTTCTCCTGTGCACATAGCAAAGCGTTTGACTTAACAACTACTACGTTAATGCTTCATTTATATTCCCTTTCATCCTGGTGCCAAATCTGAGGGAAGCACAGCTGGTTGCAATAGTTGTAAAAGAAGTATTCTTCTTCAATATATATATATATATATATATATATATATACAATTTATATACATATAAACATATTTACATATATACGTACATACCGGGTGTCCCTTAACAGGCCCCCCTTTAAATGTTTCCTATTTTTTAAATATGAACTTAACACCACCCCCAAACATTGTTGGGTATTAAATACTCAATTTCGGCCGCCATCTTGGATCCGCCATATAGGATCCAAAATAGTTTCAGATTTCAAAATTATATTGTGACTCATCATTTCAAATTTGATTTTTTCACTGATTACTATGCAGCAAACAGTTTTTTTATATCTAGATTGGTTCTCAAGAAACGAGTACTTGTAATTAATTTATTTTCATCCAATTTTAACATTATAAATTGATAAAATACGTTCATAACCACAAAACAATGCTACATAATGACGATTAACCACCACCAGTCATTTTCGAGTTATTTCCACTTTATTTTCACCAATGTGAATTTTTCGGCTGCCATCTTGGTTCAGCCATTTTTAAACGAGTTAAGTTAATTCGGAGATGGTATTGTAACCCATAAATTATGACGACATTTTTACGCTAAATTCAATGTCGTAATCCGTTTTCAATTATGGTATTTAATTTTCAAGATATTGCCGTTTTCTAATAAAAACTACATAAAATACAAAATTTTCAAAAACTAAGAATACATACAGGGTATTAATAATTGAATGATGAAGTTTTAACTTTAAATAGAAAGAGAACCGTACGAGGTACATTCAAAATGTTTATTTCATTAGAATCCTCATCATAAAACTGTTGTATAGTGATACATTTAGTAACCAGGTACATCTCCATTAACACTTTCCTTGGCAAAGAAAAATGGTCCAACTACTGGTTTTTAGTCAGCTCAAACCAGACGTTTACTTTTGGCGTTTCTCGAATTTTTTCGGCGATATTATGAGGGCGTTGAGAACCCAAAATTTGAACGTTGAGTCTGTTAGCACAACCAGTAACATGAAAGTCGCTTCTTATGAAAACATGACGTCTTTTGAAATTTATTCGTTTTCTTCAATATGATTTAAGATGTATACTCTTCAAGTTTGTACTATTTGGTTTGATTCCATGCAACAGTCTAATAATCAATATAGCGGATCCAAGATGGCAGCTGAAAACTCTTATCCATTTTAAATTAAATATTTACCATCAAACAACTATTGGCGGTGTCCTCAAATAAATCTTTTGGAAAATATTCGTATGGATGTCATAAATACAATTTTGTTCAATAACTGTTTCTGTATTTTCGGCCCTGTGAACTTTGACCATCGGTATTCAAAATGTTCCATGGGTGACACTCTGGAACCCCTCATAATCTTGTTCAATTTATCAAATAGTACGAGAATCGATCATAGAGTGTGAGTTCGACCTTAATTCGAGGTCATATCGTTGGGCGACCGGACTAAAAGAACAAAAAAGATAAGAATAGATTATTAAATAATTTACTAATAACTTGCGAACGCAGGCAGAGATTTATAAAAACGGATTACAACGTTGAGTTTGTAGAAAAAACAGTTCGAAATGATGTGTCACAACCCTATATTTACATTTAAAAAAAACTTATATCCAATATGGCGACCGATGTGATATTTAATCAACATTAAGTGTTTCCCATCTCCCAACTTTTTATTAGTTTAAACTGCCGAATTTTCATCAAATGTAGTGAGGAAAAGGTAAAAAATACTAAGCCTACAACATTAATAAGCCATTTTGTCCGCCATCTTGGATTTCTGGTCCCCGCACCAAATTTGAAGGTGGCAAACTCACTTTTTCCATTCAATAGGTCATAAGGAACAAAAAATCATGGTTGCCACCTGTCGCAAAAGATAGCCTACATAATCACGAAGAAGACATCTTATGCCCTGCTTTTTTACCCTACTTTTAGAAATTCTTTTACATTGCAATTTCGTACTGTTTATATTTATTTGATGCATTCTACCTTACATTTTCTCGAAAGAAATTTAATAGAGTAAAATAAAATGAAAATATAAGTGTTTACGGCAACTGTTAGCCGGAAAACGCTTGGGCAATTGAAAAGTAATATAGGCCTAAATTCAAAAAAGCGAATTATTTCCCAACAAGACCGACATGCGGTGAATGTATTATAAAAACTTCTCTTAGATAGTTATTCATATGCCTTGAGATTAGTTTCGTATATTCTAGACCCTTTATTTCCAGAGTGGAGGCGTAGGTTTCGATGTTAGCAAAATAATTCATAAAACACGAAAATTACATCGTCAATTTTTAGGGACTTGTTTTACATTAAAATTACACACTGTTTTCACTGATTGGCTGTATTCCACCTGAAATTTTCATATAGGAAATTTAATTGGGTTTAAAATAAAATGAAAATCACGATCCTACGTTCGTTTTAAGCTTCACAATGATTGATCAATAAAAAGCTTACATAAATTCAAAATGGCGGTCATGCAGTGATGCAACTTTTGAAAACGAGATTTTAATCGTTAGATATATCCTAAGTGGTAATTTTCACCGGTTCTTGTGATGTTAAATCCTCAGTTTGGGCGATATAGTCATGAGTTTTATAAATTTAGTGGTAAAAAACAGATAATTGGCGGCCATTTTGAAAACGACATCCTGGAAAAACGTGGGGGTACGAGATGTCCACCCAAGTTTTTTAACCTTCCCATGTAATAAACTAACAGGTCCAGCAATAAAATTTTGTATACGCAAGTTTGCACACAGAAGTGCTGTCAGCTGCAGGACTATATAGGGAAATTTGCCAATAGTATTTGTTTTTCAATGTTATTAGTTTCTTGTTTGAGTGACTAATACTGTTAGGGAGAAACAGGTTTTGGTATGCAGAAGAAGTCAAACTTGGTTTAATGTTCAACTTGTTTAATAACCACCAAGCTGTCTTTAGAAGCCTTATGAATATTTAATTCTTGAATTATTCAAACCACCATCAGTTATTATTCACCAGTTTTGATTTATTTTTGATTAATATAGTTGTTAGAACCCTTTATGATAGAGCCAGGGAAAATTTAAAGCTCTTCTAACATCATAAGCAGGGGCGAACCCAGGATTTAATTTCGGGGGGGGGGATATCCCATTAGAGGGGGGAGGGGGTATTTATTAGGTACTCACAAAAACCTGTACTAATGTGACGGTAGACAAATAAGGTCGTCACGGTAGGCGAGTATCGCGTCACAATAGACGAATATGGACGTCGCGGTGGACAAATATATTGTCGTCGCGGTAGACAAATATCGTTGTCACTGTAAGCGAATATAGTCGTCGCAGAATATAGTCGTTGCGGTAGACGCAACGGTAGACTAGTATTGCGTCGATTCTAAATGTTTGTTTGGTTTTGGAATATTATTAATTATTTTCCAGGCAGATTTTGAAAAATTCTGACAATGTTTTAGAGTGCGATCAACATTATAAGCTTTCGCTGCTCTGATTACTTTTCTGTAAATTCTTTTGTAGTTTCTATAAAAAACTTTGAAATTTTGATTTTGAGTTTGAATGTAAATTGAGTGAAAGAATTTGAGTTTTTCTCGAGATATTCGAATACCACTTGTAATCCAGGAATTCGTTTGTATGGATGGCTTGATTTTAGATTTTTTGAAAGGACAACAACTGTTTAAAATTAGCTGTTAAACTTAAACAGCTCTCAAAACCCTGGAACATGTTATTTAAATGAGAAAATTTGTTGGGAAATACCCATGATTCAATTTTCAAGGCATCGTTCAATACTGCAATGTTTCTAGGTTGAACAACCCTATTAAATTTGAAAGAGGGAGCTATATTTTCCGGCAAGTGACCAGGGACAACTACCTCCTGTGCAAAGTGATCAGAAACGGCTGAATTTATCACTGAGACTTTGGAATTTGGAATGTTTGTTACTACATTGTCGATGGCCGTTCTCGACGTCGCTGTTACTCTCGTTGGCGTGTTCACGGACCAAATTAAATTGAATGTGTCCAGGACATCCCGTAACCGCTGGGTTTTGTGGTTGGTGTGGTCTAGAACATCAATATTAAAATCCCCCATTACAATGAATTTCCTTTTGCTTCCATATAAAAACTTAAAAAGATGTTCTAGTTTTTCGAAAAAAATATCAATGCACCCACTAGGGGATCTATACAGACCAATAATATTTACTTTCCCGTATGATCCCAAATTTATCTTGATTCCACTAGCTTCAAAATCAAGGTCTGTACATGTTTCGATTTTGAATGTTTCAAATTGCATCGTTTGTTTTACAAAAATTGCCACACCACCACTCTTAAACGAAATTCTGTGAAAATATGATGCCAATTTGTAGTTTTCAATTTTGAAAAGATTGATATTTTTCTCATGGAAGCTATGCTCTGATACAATGAAAACGTCAGGCATTAGTTCCTCGCACATTAATAAAAGTTCGTCAATTTTGTTTGCTGCAAATTGAGAGTTAATGTGAACAGTTTTGAAGTTTTGAGAACAATTTTGAATTTTGGCTTTTGCTTTCCCGGACTGAGATGAGTGATTTTGGGCCGACGATTTTGAATTAGGCAATGATGTTTTTATCCTAATGGTATCACAAGAGATGTTACAAGGGAGTTTTTTTGGGAACTACTAGGCGTCAAAGTCTCTCTGGCTTCAAGGGAGGTCAACAGCGGCATGGTTGCAGGAGAAGTAGTAGCCTTGATGTCTGAGGATCGCGGCAAGCTCCTCACCGCAGCGGCATAGGTCTCGTGGTCGTTCGATGTTGGAGGCTGGGTAGCAGAGTCCGGACTTGATTTGTTGGTGTCAGTCTTTGCATGGGTCGTAAGATTAGGCTTTGTGCACAAAGTCGGATTTTCTGCCTTCAATAAACATTCTAACACAAGTCTTGCCAGAAGCCGTTTTCCTCTCATTGTAAGATGGAGGCCGTGTTTTGTAAAAAACTTCCGGCATATTCGATTAAAATCTAGTACGTATGCAGACTGATACCTCATACAAAGTTCCTCAATATATGCGTTAAGTAATACTATTCGCTCATTTACAACTGGTCTGCAGGCAAATCGTGCCGATAAGGCAGTGTGGAAACTACAACCTTAGATTTGCAAGAGCGGGTTGTAATGTACTCCTCAAGATCTTTGTAAATGGCAGAATCATCACCATCGGCAACATCGTTGGTTCCCGCTATCAAAACCGAACAGCTTCCCTGAGGAGGAGGAGCATTGGCCACGACGGTTTGGAGTTTTGCACTAGGCTTGCAAAAGCCATTGATTGTTGTCTTGCAGTGAACTAGATCTTGCACCAAGCCCGCCAGATGTCGCCCATGGCTATCACTTTCAATTTGGACAGACAACGATTTTAGTTTCTTGGGATTTTCATTTTTTATTTGTGACTGACTGGGTGGATATGACTTTTGTTCATTGTGTTTAGTTTTGTTGATCTTTTTCTTCTTTTTTTCTTTCTTGTTGATTACTTTATCTTGGAGCTTGGAAGGAGGTAGATTCACAGTAGGTTTAGTTGTACCAGCAAGAACATCAAATCTGTTGGTTAACTCTGGTGGGACGTTATTTTTCCCCCTGACCACTACCCAATCCTCTTCAATCGCTTGTTTATTTTTGTTTTTTCCCCTACAAACTGCAGCCTCCTCCTTTAAAACACGAACTTCTGCCTCGAGGACCTCTATGGTGGTACGCAAGTTACTAATGATAGTCCGTTGTTCAGCACATTGTGGATCATCGCAGGCTATAGGTATATCGCACTGCACACTGCAGTCCATCGTGGGAGGGGTCGTCGCAGGCTTCTTCAGTGAAGATTTGGGAACGAATACCTGGTCGGTATATTCCAATAGCCTCAAATCCGACTCGATAGAATGGTCCAGAACAATTCAATTGACCTTGAAGTTTTGACCTTGAAGTTTTGACCTTGAAGTTAGGCCTTGAAGTTTGACCTTGAAGTTTTGACCTTGAATGGTAGGCAAAGATCGTCGATGCGCTAGACGAGTATCATCGCCGCGGAAGATAAAATATTGTCGTCGTGGTAAACAAGGTAGGAGTATGTGGTAGACGAATATGGACGTCGCGGTAGACAAATATCGTCGTCGCGGTAGACGAATATCATTGTCGCAGTAGACAAATATCGTTGTTAAATCGCAGTTGCCAAAATCGCTGTCGCGTCGCGGTAGACGAAAATCGTCTGCGCGTCGCGGTAGGCAAAAATCGTCTTCATGTCACGGTAGACGAAAATCGTCATCGCGTCGCGATAGACGAAAATCGTCTTCGCGTCGCGGTAGACTAAAATCGTCTTGGCGTTGCGGTAGTCAAAAATCGTCTTCGCGTCGCGGTAGACGAAAATCGTCTTCTCGTCGCGGTGGGGGGAAATCGTCTTCGCATCGCGGTAGACAAAAATCATAGTCGCGTCGCGGTACCCGAAAATGGTTGTCTTGTCGTCCAAAATGTCTATTCTCCAAAACTTCGGGGGGATATATCCCCTTTATCCCCCCCTGGGTTCACCCCTGATCATAAGTTATTTTCAAAATAAGTTAAAAGATTAATTTACTTCACAAAACTTGACTTGAAAACTTGGGGCATTACAACAGGAAACGCTGGACCATTCATATAAATTTATGCAGCAGTTTGGGTAAGTTAAACAAGTTAAAATAGTCGTCTACCTGAGAAATACATCGACATAGAACTAATATATATAGAATGCTTATGAGATAGGAAAAAGTGAAGCTTTATTGGAGGATTGTCACCGACTTTCAAACACAAACGTCAAAGACATAAAAACATGAACATGATTCTAACTTCGTTTGTCTTTGTTTTTGAATCATCAAAATGTTATATAATAAAAACAAAAATGAGTTTTCCTACCACTGCATGGAAATAATCACATTGCCTCACCTGTCAACTGTACGCAAAACTGTTCATTTCCGCTTTAGTTTCATTCTCGCTCGCTAAATCAGATTACTTATTAAGTTAAGGTGGCACACAAGAGAGATAACTACGACGTCAAACGCCAAAAAACAGTTTCTATTGGTCAGAATTCCCAAGTCACTCACCGTATTCTAAATTCTAGTTGCCTTGCTCTAAATCAGCTGATTTCACTGTCGGCGTTTCTACACACTAACTTCCGGTTTGTTCCAATAGAATAAGCAAACATAACCTCAATGAACCTTTGTGTACAGGTCAGTTAATAAATTAAACTGTTTAAATAATGGTGGCAGGAAAAATATTGTATTACGAACACAAATAGTCGTTGACGCTCTCGAAATGTCATCTACAATTCTCGAGCGGCGATGAAGTACTTTGCGCTCTTAATACACAAATAGCTATTTCAGTGGTATTACTATTGTTTTATAATTCAACTATATACTTACCTTATATCGTAGACCACATCGATAAGTAATATTTCAACTAGAAATAGTGAAAAACGTAACTAATTTATAAATAACCCATACGCCATAAATATTTCAGTACTGGATCGTCGCACGCTGCTTTTAGAATAAGTTACTATAATATTTTAAGTCATTTCAGACGCAATTCTTTATATGCAACATTGTTTCACGCATTTCTAAACCCGTAACATAATTCATAAACATTAAGGTGCCGTATCTAGTCTAAATTATAGCTATGGTATAATAATATTTTGATAATATGTAGATATTTTGCTCTTAGTTTTAAAATTTTTGTGAACGTCATAAGCAAACATTATAAATAAGATCAACATTAAATTATAAGACCAAATCACACAAACTCTAACTTACTTACTTCTGTAATAGTAAAACAGTCACGTTGATCTACGTTATGGAAACTCATTCTGCAACCAACAATACAATAAGCTCGATCACATATCCAAATGATCTATTTATTGTTGACATAATCCACGTTTAAACCAATGAGGTTATACACCCTAACTGGAGGTATCGTTCAATAGTACTTCTGCGGCCCTCTAATTTTGTTAGCTTAGCAATATAAGTGGAATTAATTTAGTACTTTACATTTTATTAACAAAAATCAAACGACTCAGTAATGGGAATTAAACCATTTAATTGATCGAATAAAAAAACTTATTTTTTTTTAATTTTTATTCAAAGATTCAACGATATGACATTAGTTTTGTCATTCTCCTACTTCAATTTAATAAAATACGCAAAAAAGTATTAAGATTATAAATTTGTATACATTTCTTTCATATTTTAAAATCTTATTCGAATCTTTTGTCATCATCAAAAGATTTGTTTCTTTTAAATTACTGTTCAAAGAACGCTAAGCCATTCCTAAATTACTACATTACTCCTCTTCACATTTCCTATCTTTTCATCAACCACTTTATATCAACAAATGAATTGTAGCAATAACTCTTGTATAGCAAGCAGACTCTAACCACCTTTTTTTGAATAATTTAAAGGTCGATGGCGTGTTTTGAAAATCGCGGGCATTTAGAGAGTTATTCGGTTTTTAGTGAGTTTTCCGGTTTACTATTTTTTTAAAATACAAGATACAAGATCTTTATTTTCAGAAAAGATACAAATTGTTACATTAAGCAAAACCGTATCCTCTGATTCGTCAAACTTAACATCTACACAAGTATCACCCACAAATTGACAATCAATTGACACATTCATATAGTCACTGAAAATTGCAAACAGTTAACAGCAATTATTCCACTGAGCATTGCCTATCTGCCAAAATTCATCCATTGTATACAATGGCAGGTCCAAATACCCCCGTTGCAGCAGACCTGCATACTCAGCGAATTTCAAGTGCAAAACAAGATATTTCAATCCAACATAGCGAGATTTGACATGTTTTTGTAAGCTCCATAAGAATAACATGGGGAATGAGTATGCAGGTTTGCTGCTACAGGTATGTTTAAACTGGTTGGTTTCAATTCAATATTTAGTATATCTGAACTAGAAGAAGCCATTTACCAAGTTTTATCAAGATATGTTGAGAAATAAGCGAAGTATAGAATTTTACTTATTTCCCATAAGGTTAACATTGAGACAACGTACTGTATAGTAATAATAGTACAGTAATATTAATTTGCTTTGACAAGATTTTGTGTTTACCACTTTCAATATCTCGGTAACCAATGGACATAGAGCAGTAATTCAAAATACTAAATTGTTTGTTTTTTTTGAGCTGAATTCAATGGTGCCAACAAAAATTTGATAAATTTTATTTTTCTATGTGAAAAACTCAAAAAACCCATTTTTGGGGGGGTTTATCCCCCTTTACACCCCCTTCCGGTGGTCCGATTGGGCTGGTTCACGAACTCGTCCGAGTGATTACCACTTTACATGTCTGTACCAAATTTCATTAAGATCGGACCATATTTACGGCCGCTATCGTGTTAACAGACATATATATAGATATATATATATAAATTCGAACGAATGGTGTTTTTTGCTTCTGGGGACCCCAAAATGAAAAGTTAACATGGTCTCGGACTTCGGTCTAACCATGAGTACTACCGTAATAGCTTATTCCTTTAAGGGAATTCGCTAAAAAACTTTTTTTATTTGCATTTGAATTTTTAATAGGAAATTCTTTGAGATTTGTGGGTAGCTTAATCCAGAGTTTCCGGCCAAAAGTTAAATTTGCCAGTGCCTGTCGCCTTATATATTATGTTTTTTAATGTGAATATTGTTTCTACCCCTTGTTTCATAAGGATAAAGGTCATGATTGGATTCGAAAGAATTATTTAATTTAATATGAATTAATACTTTATAAATAATAGCGCACGGAACAGTTAGAATTTCTAAATTTTTAAATGCGTCCTTACATAAGTCTCTAATATCCAATCCCGCTATACACCTAACCGCTTTCTTTTGGATTAAAAGAAGTTTTTTAATATTAAATCTCAATCCCATATGTTAAATTTGCATAAAAAAAGGAATAGTACAATGTTTTCAAAGTGTCTATTGAACGTGATGATTTTAGTTTTCTCAAAATAAAAACAGATCTGGCTAATTTTTGACAAAGGTAATCAATATGGTCATCATTAGTCCCAAGAATTTTGTCTGAGAAACGGTGCTGATTATTTGGTCATCATCGACTGATAATTGAAATTGGAAATCCTATTTCTTGTGTGAACTGAAGTTTAAAAGAGCTGATTTACCTGCACTTACACTCAGAAAAATTTCGTTAAAGTATTGAATTATACAATTTGTTGATGTATTTGTTAATATTTCTAAATTTTGCAAACTTTTATTCGAAAAAACCAAAGATGTGTCATCAGCATATGTAATAATTTTACCTGGTCCAGTGGTTCCTACATCATTTACATAGATTAAAAATAAAAGTGGACCAAGGATTGAACCTTGTGGAACACCCCATTTGATTTTGGAGTTGCTGGAAAAAAATTCTTCGCCATCAAATTTTATTGAAAAAAATTGTGTCCTTTGGAGCATGTACGATTTTAGTAAATTAAGTGCCGTTCCTCTAATTCCATAACTTTCAAGTTTTTCAATTAAAATTTTCAAATTTACGCAATCAAAAGCTTTTTGCAGATCAAGAAATACCCCTACTTTATAAAAATTGTTTTCTAAACCTTCCACAATACTCAACAAAAATTCTGACAATGCAGGAATTGTGGATTTTCCTTCCCGAAATCCATGTTGATTTTTTTAACAAAATGTTTTTCTGTTCAAAAAATGTTAGAATTCGATTGTAAATAATCTTTTCAAATATTTTAGAAAAAACCGGTAAAAGAGCCACGGGGCGGTAATTTTCAAGTAATTGGCTGGATCCTTTTTTCTTGTAGATAGGTATTATTTTTGCAATTTTCAAGTGATCCGGGAAGATACCAGATTCTAACATAGAAGTAGCAACAAAAGGCCCAACAATAACATGAATAACTGACTTGATCGTTTTTGTATTTATGCCATCCCATCCAGTTGATGAACTATTTTTTAAATCCTTAACAATACTAATTATTTCTGCCTCACTGGCTGGTTCTAAGTATAAACATTCTGTGGTTCTAAAATCTCTAAATTTATAATTTAAACTAGTATATATACCCGCGGCTTCGCTCGCTGAGAGGATAAAAAAAATTAATGTTTGGTTCATTTGTACGTCATTTGTAATGCGCAACTTTTACAAATTTCAAAATAGACTGACGATTTCAATAATTGTATCTGAACTATACATTTTTAAGCGCTTGATTACAAACTTAAGGTTGCATCTCTATCACAGATGGACATGAGAAGATGGTACATTTTCTTGATGAATTTTCCTTTTTCGCTCAAATGTTATGAATTGGCTACCATGTGCTAACATAATCTAATTTTTCAGTTTAGCCTTAAGAATACTGACATGTCCTATGTAATTTAACATATTAAATTGTGTTTCATATAGTTTGAATAAAAAAGTATCAACTTCAGGGGTTTAAACTCAGAACTTTCATTGCACCGCCCTTTGCCCTAAAACCTGTCAGAAAATTTGGCATAGAAGAATAAGAGGCATGTGATGTATAACTGATGTAAATACCACAAATTTAAAGGCCGCAAATTTAAATACTGCAATAGGAGAACTCTATAGACCTAACATCAGAATTTAGTATGTTTATTAGTATACCAAAAACTGTTAGAAAGTGTATAAAACTAATGTGAAGGCCGAAAATGACAACACCTATTTCTCCAATTTTTTCAATCATATTGGAGATTGGATTTCGGTTGTAGCAGCTTGAGGCGAAAAAGTTCGGTACAAATAGTATATTTGATTGAACACAGCCTAAATCGTTCTCAGCCAACACGTAAACCCTCCTAAAATTTAGTTAAGAAAAACCTGGATTCTATAAAAAATAACGTAATGATATGTCCATGCAGTCTCAATACTTTAGTTTGATTACTTCGGGTGATCTGTAAAAAGCGAGTAGCGTAGGTATGTGGTATCTGAAAAATATTTAATATAAGATAAGCGTTCTGTACAATTTATTGTTTTAGGAAATGGAATTCCTATTTTTTATTTTAGCCTTTCAAGAGGTAGCATTTTAAAATCATTCATTAGTTTGCATCTAGAGCCTATAAAGAATATTTGAGCCAAGATTCACGACCCAAAGCTCTACATTGTTTTAGAAAATAAGCTTTGAAAACTAAAAATGGCCACCATTTTGAATTTTATAATATACCCTATTTTAGTCTTTTGAGATAAAATATCTTTAAATCCTTTCTTAGTACGCATCTAGAGCCTTTATAAGAATGTTTGTGCCAAGTTTCATAGCCCAGAGCCTTGTAGTTTTTGAGAAACTGTGATCAGTGACAGTCAACCGTTTTTGGCTTTTATATATGTAGATGGTTATGATTACTTGCAAGTAATTGAGGTATTGTAGTATAAAAAAAATTATTAAATTCCTCTGAAACTAGTCTAGGATCTTGTACAACAATGTTATTTAGATTTAGATTAATATTAGGACTAGTTTTACAATTTTTTCCGAGATCTGGATTAATCTTTGGTAATGTTATCTGAATTCTTAATTTTGTCTTCAAAGTACTCCTTTTTTGCATTAACTAGTAGATTGTTGTAAACAACTCTATGTTGGTTATACACTGTTTTCAACTGGTGATTTTGAGAATTAGTAGCCATAGACTCCAGAAAAATCAACTTATTTTTTGCGTTAACCACCTTTTTATTTTTCCAAGGAACATTTTTCTTTTTTTTTACCAATTTTAGCTTTTTTTCTAACAACAGGGCAGCTAAGTTTGTAATAATAATGAAAAGTATTTAAAAGTCATTGAATTTTTTATTAGTGCCAGTTGTGTTTACTAAACTATTCCAAGATTCATGTTTTAAATAATAGGTTAATATACGTATATTTTCTGGATGGGTGCTTCGAGATTTAATATACTTTAAATTTTCTTTTGCTACTTTTCTTGGTTTAATGTCTATTGCAACAGCATATTGATCTGATATACCAGCCCTAATTACAGAAGAGGTTTGATCTTTAAAGAAAAGCTTATCATTTACTAAAATGTTATCAAGGCAAGTACTAGGTGGCAGTTACTCTGGTAGGTTCATCTATTATACAGTAGAGTCCCACAAACCCGGACTAATGTGGATCGAACGGAGTCCGGGTTTGTGAAAATTCTGAGTCATCGGGAAATGAGTAAAAATAAGAAAAATAAGAATAGTTTCTGTTATTTCTATAAGAAATCATTTATTTATTGCGTAGTAAGAAATACAAAAACTTCATTATTAGTTACAAAAAAACTTAAAGAAAAACCAAAACTGTTTTATATGTGTCACACCGTGCTCTGGCCTTGAATCTCAGTGCACTTTATTGCTCTGGCAGGCTTTCCGAGCTATCCAGAATTCCAGGTTATCGAAGTCCGGGTTTGCGAGACTCTACTGTATATCTTAAGCCAAATTCATTTAAAAATGTAACTAACTTACTTTTGTTACTGCTAGACTTAAGAGTGTCAATATTGAAATCCCCAATAAGCATAAAAATGTTACAAAATTCATCTTGCATGGAATACATTAAAATGAAGCCCTATCTATAAATCTATCAACGTTTGACCCTGAAGGCCTATACACCCCTACTATTGTATAAATATCTCTGTCAAATTTTATTTTTATTCCAGCAATTTCAAAATATCCTGCTCACAAAAATCTGACAGATTTAAAATTTCAAATGGACACGATTTTCTTGCAAATATTGCTGTACCACCCCCTCTTTCACTAGATCTAGAAAAAGCACTAGCAAGCACATAATATATAAGCCGGATGAAAATGTAACTAGGTCCAAGACGTTTGATTGAAGCCAATATTCTGTAACAATTACTAGGTCCGGGCTTGAATCATCTATAAAAATTTCCATTTGGTTTAGTTTTGAAAATAGACCTCGGGTATTCCGGTGAATTATTTTTAAAGAGGTTTTTTTCATTACTTTTATGTTGTGTTAAATTACTATTTATAAAAAAACATTTTCGGTTTGTTTGTCTTGCCTAACAGTTACAGATCCAGACCGACCCACATGAGCCCACTTATATTCAATGGCATTATTGACACTTTCACTCATATCTTTTCCCTTGACCATCTCAGAGAATGAGAGGGCGCCAGGAACGATATGTATGGGAGGACTCGGATCACTAGCACTTGAACTCTTGACATCTGCACTCGGAAGCTGCTCACTCACTACATTAGACACAGAAGGATGGTCACTGTCGTGATGAGGCAGCTCCGCAGTGTCGCTGTCATGATGAGGTGGCTCCGCAGTGACGCTGTCATGATGAGGTGGCTCCGCAGTGACGCTGTCGTGATGAGGTGGCTCCGCAGTGACGCTGTCATGATGGGGTGGCTCTGCAGTGTCGCTGTCATGATGAGGTGGCTCTGATGTGTTGCTGTCATGATGAGGCTGCTCTGCTGTGTCGTTGACAAGGTTGGGGTGTGTGTCGCTGACAAGGCTGTCATTAGTACAGATAGGGCAGCTCATAGTTGCCTCCGCAGGAATTGACTTAGGGGTCACTGGATATTTTACTCCAAGAATCTCTTGCAGTCGCTCCAATATGTTATATCTATGAGATTTGTTCCCTTTACTTGGATTACTTTTGCCATCGAGTACAGCTACGACAACCGATGCTCCAGTGTCTCTTTGAAACTTCAGTAGGTTGTCCATAAAAAGGTCTGGTGACACCTTATCCCTGATACAGCCCATCGGGGAGCAAATTAGTTGTTTCAGATTACTTTTTTTTAAATCTTCAGTTAGTCTTTTGAAAGATTCTTCATAATCACGTTTGCTACCAATAACGTTTTCAGGTTTGGGTTTGCCAAAATATTTCTTAAAAACTACAGCTACTCCTTCAGACATGTTTTTTGTATCCTAAATATCGCGAGAGATACAATGTGAGAATGCCGTAAGTGGTTGTTTGTTAAACTTTGTTATCATTTCTGACATGTTGGCCTTATAATTATATGAATATTTGAGGATCCAAAACTGGGTTTCCACATATGGTCCACATCAGGAATAGGTGAGTGAGAGAGAGGTGCTTTGTTATGTCCTTGCTCTGCTCTGGTAACAGGCAAAAGCCATCTTGAAATACTTCTAGCAACTATTTGTTTTCCATCTTGGTTCAAATGAAGTCCATCCTTTTTGTAGTGAAAATTATGGTTTAGAAAGTGACTAAACATTAGATATTTCATGTTTACTTCTGCGGAGAGAGCTAAGAGCATGGTATTAAAATTTTCAATTTCAAAAATTGTTGTCCGTTGTATGGCTGCTGGTAAATGTAAGGTACCTCTGTCAGGATAATTTCAGCTTTACAGGTATTAATGAGCGATTTTATTTTGGAAATCACCTTTAGAGAATGTGACATTTCAGTTACATTTGTCCTGCTAATAAGAACAACTCGATCAGTATCTTTGAAGTGATAAAACAGTAAAACACATTGTAATTGACCTGAGGATAGGTTTTAATAATCTCTTAATTCAAGTAAGACTAGTCAATATAAAATTAAACATGTAAATAGTAAACAAAAACAACTGACAGGTGACAGACAAATTATCAAATACAAATGATTATAAAACATATGTTAAAATGTTAAAATATCATATCATTCTATTTTCCTTAGGAAGCAGGAGACGCCGTTTGTAACGCCAAAAGGAATTCTGCAAAATTGATAAAGGCGTCCACAGGCTTCAAAAGCAGTATACATTCGTTCTCCCTTCTCAATGGGTATCTGGTGATAGGCACTCTTGAGATCAATAGTGCTAAACACGCTGAATTTTGAAACTTTGTTAACAACATCCTCAACCCTAGGAAGAGGGTAAGCGTCAAGTTGAGTGAATCTGTTAATTGTTTGCGAATAATCAATGCACATTCGTTTCTTCTTTGTTTCACCTTTAACCACCAAAACTTGTGCTCTCCAAGGTGAAATGCTGGGCTCGATGATGCCTTCTTCCAATAAACGTTGGGTTTCCTCTTTTATAAACATCGAGTCTTCTTCTGAATAACGTCGTGATTTGACAGCAATAGGTCTGCAGTCGAGAGTGAGATTTGAAAACAACCTAACTGGTGTGACCTTAGCAGCTGAGAGCCCGCAAACTTTCAGTGGAGGTTTCTTCCCACCAAATGAGACTTCAACACTCGAGTGTCCCCTGAAAATGTCATGCCCTAAGACGACATCGGCACATAAACCATCTAGTAAAAGAAGCTTAGTTTTATGGTATAAATGGCCCTGAACTGTCAAGTCAATTAGACAATAGCCCGCTGTAACTGGCTGATAAGAGGTAGATGCCATAGCAACGCTAACAGTTGCTGGGAAAATGGTTATTCCCCTCTGCTCTACTAGAGATTTACTAATAAACGTTTCCGAACTACCAGTGTCGACTATAGCATCAGTTTTAATTCCGTTAATTTCGACTGTAATTGTTGATTTTGATAGAGATTTGGGTGCAGCAGCACAAGTGGCAAGATTTTTACTTGTAGATTGTTTAGTGTTTTGTTTTATAAAAGGTGACGATTTAGTTCCAGACCTAAAAACGTTCTTGAAATGTCCTTTCTTTCCACAAGTGTGTCAAGTATAATTTGCAGCAGGACAGTCACTCCGACTATGCTTCTTACTGGAACCACAGAAATAACACTTCCAAGAAGTGGCCGATAAGAGAATTGTCTCTCCATTTGAGGAATGATTACTTTCAACTGATTTCTGATCAGTAGAAACAGAATGTTGCATGGCATTTAATAGAGATTGTTGCTGAACATAAGATTCTGATTGGTACTGAGCTAGTTCCAAAACTCGAGCTTTCTCAAAAGCCTCATTCAGACTTAGCGTTTTATCTTCTAAAAGTCTTTGCCGGATAGTTGGCGAAATCAAACCTCGGATAAATGCGTCACGAATGTAGTCATTTTTGTTTTGTTCAGCTGTGACATGCGAAAAATTACAAGGTTTACTTAAATCTTTTAAAGCTTGCAAAAACTGATCTACTGATTCCCCTGACTTCTGATAACGCGAGGCTAGAAGATGTCTAGAATAAATTTCATTCTTTGGACGGACATAGAGTTCTTTTAAAATAGCAATAGCTTCATCAAATGTTGTAGATCCAGAGATATATTTATAGACAGACGGACTGATATGGTTGACAAGTAAACGCAACTTTACCTTCTCATTTGTAGCATGGGAGTCACATTCCTCTAAAAAGTTGGTAAATGTTTGGAACCAATGCAGCCATTGGTCTTCTGCATTGTAATTTTCTGGTTCTACATCAAATCTGTCTGGTTTGAGATGTTTGTCCATGACCTTTTAATAGAGATTATTAAATTGAAGTGATAAAACAGTAAAACACATTGTAATTGACCTAAGGATAGGTTTTAATAATCTCTTAATTCAAGTAAGAGTAGTCAATATAAAATTAAACATGTAAATAGTAAACAAAAACAACTGACAGGTGACAGACAAATTATCAAATGCAAATTATTATAAAACATATGTTAAAATATCATATCAATCTTTAAAGTAACTTTTCTTTTTTTCCAGCTGTTCCACTACATATAACATTGATGCCCCTGGATAACATGTTGATGTAACTTCATCCTGGCTCATGACGGGGGATAATATGTCTCCTAAGTCTCTTGCATGACTGTCCCCTGTTGCTTAGTTTTAAAACTAACATTTTCACATTTCAAAACATTTTCTTGCTGGTCAACCTTAATTGAGCTTGAATTCCCTACTACAGTTTCAGGTTTTTTTTATTAGTTAACTGGTGCATACCTATTGCTTCAGTAACTACAAATTTATTTTTTCTTTTTGACTTTGTTTTATTCGAGCAAACTTTAGGTTTTTTTGTAGGTGTCTCAATCTTCAGAGTGATTTCATGTAGATTATCTGGTCCATCCAATGTCTCTTTTCCAAGTAGGCTAAAACTGTTTTTGGTGTCAATCATATTGATTGATAGCCTTATTTCATTTGTTTTCTTTCTCGCCCCCTTTTGACCACGTCCAACATGGCAATATGGCCATGTTATTTTATTTATTTATTATTTGACCACGTCAAATAATGGCAACATGGCTTCCAATATGACAGCGCCCACGAAAGCTTCACTTTTTTACGAGATGAGCAGTCTATATTTTAAAGGCCATTGGAGAAATCAAGAACAATTTTTTAACGGATACAACCATAACCATCTCTAGTACAAGGCCGCGGTGCTAGTAAATGGCAACATCACGCCTAAGGGTTCAGCTAATTTGGTTATCCATACTATTTTATGGCACTATTTTTGTTTACTTGAAACCAGCTGGCTTTGTAAGGGAAAGTCAATGGTTTTACTATGCAAAAAGCCCTTGAGAAGCGACGTTGCCAGGTCGAAGGCCGCGGCCTTATTACTAGAGATGGCTATGATACAACTCAATTTGTGGTGCAAAATTAGAATTTACAATTATTCTTATTCATTGTTGTCAGCTGATTTTTCAATTTTTTGACAGTTATTCAGCCAAAAGAGACTGGTCATTCACCAATGCAGTCCCGGTCATTTGTGGAGCATTGTCATAGATACCTTTTAACTAATATTACAATCAGTGTTCTCATTAAGTAACGTATTGCTCGATCATTAAAAATAATTCAACTTTCTACAATAAAATGAATATCTATGACTTTGAAATAAGGGAGTGCTGTCAAATTAACATGAGACATCGTCCTTAACCGGTCATTCATTGGTGCACTCACCCTATGTAATTTGAAATAAACTATTTTTCAACCTAAGTTAGAAATAAGGCATGTGTGAAGTTAGGCTAAAGGTATTTTATGTAGTCATAGAATATAAAACATGGGATTTGGGTTAGGCCTATTGTTTCAAGTAAACAAGAAGCAAGATACTGTTATGATTCCAGGAGTTAGAGAACTAAGCGAACACCCAAGACGTATCTGCACTACACACAACTTGACAACTTGGGGCATTACAACAGGAAACTCTGGACCATTCATATAAATTTATGCAGTAGTTTGGGTAAGTTAAACAAGTTAATATAGTCGTCTACCTGAGAATCCAAGATCAATTTTTTAAAGGATACAACTTAATTTGTGGTGCAAAATTAGAATTTACAATAATACATTCTCTACTTAGGTTTGATTAAGGTTTGTGACATCATTATAATGACTATTATAAAAAATTGTAACAAAAAATAAAATAAAAATCTAAAGAAATACAACTATTTTTTAAGGACAAGTATAATGCCATTAAAAAAATAAGTTAAAAAAAGTTATTAGGTAATTAAAAAGTAAAGTTAAAAATTTTGATTAATTAGATTATGCTAAATGTTGTATTTGTTGAACCTGTCTAATAGAACCCCCACTATCTAAACATTCTTCGAATTTTGTGTAGTTCTGAAATTTTATTATTGCTAATGAACCCAAATTAACGTAATTAAAATAGCGTTATGAATCTACATAAAATCTACGTAGTATTAGAAGAGCAACGGCTTCACATAAAAAAATAACATTGTTTACAAGGCTAAGTGAGAATTTATTGTTGATGTGCTGCAGCCAAGATCTAAGAGGCAGTTAGAACCGACCAGAACGTAGAAGTACAATAAACTGGACTGTTAGCTGCCCACCCCACTGCCAGATGCCACCACTGATGGCTATTTACTGGAGGTAATAAATCCTCTGATAATCTCTTCTGGTTCAAACAAATTCTACTACAGGATAAAAAATCATCCAAGTAATGAAGTAAGGCTCTTGCTGGAAATCATGACAGCCTTTAATCTAATTTGCAAACTTGGTAAGATGGTTCTTTATATGCAGGGGCGATATATCGATATCGGGATATATCCCCCCAAAATTTTTGGGGATTTTGGGAAATTTTTGGGAAGATTTATATCTTGTTCAATGATGAAGTGGTGGTACCGTATCACTGAACATGCCGTAAAACAGAGAACACTATACACATTAATTACTCACTAAACTTTTATATGGGTTTTAAATAGTTAAATTCCATTATTTTAAAGATAATTGATTCGGGAATTATATATTGGATTAGGGCATTTTTACCTATTGTGGTTATCAAGTAATTGGCGGGAGTAGCCCTATAAGAAACTCCTGATGACAACTGTGGCCATTAAATGGTCCGCGACATTGCCGTCATCGCCATCGTTGTCAGATGTGGCAAAAGACTCATCATAGGCTATAACGTGAAATATACAGGCCGCGAATATACAGTTGTAACACTAAAGGACAGATGAAAAAGTAATTAAAGAATGACATGTTCTATTTTTTTCTATTGAATTTCAAAGTAAAAACTATCTCTAATTCTCATTTATTATACAAGCCTCGGACCTCCCGGACCTGAAGTATCAGGATCCTAGATTATCCAAAAGAGGTTGATGAATAGAATTATAAAATTCAGGTTAGTTTAGTGATACCACCACATTCATTATGAACGAGAATTAATCTTCCCAAAAATTTCGGGGGGGGGGATATATCCCGATATCCCCCCCTGGGTATGCCCCTGATGCAATGAACAAGCAATGAGTTCGTCCACTGAAATTAATTTGGAAGTGGAGAGAAGTAGTTTTGTTAACTGAAATTGCCATGTTTATGAATGTAACAACGGTACATGATTTATTCTCCAATGAAAGTAAATCACAATCCATCGTAATAGTTTAATTCGTGCGTAATACGGCCCGGTTTCGAATGCCGATTCGTCACTAGCAATAGCGTTTGCCATTTTGAGGTTAGCAGATGCAACAAGTGAAATTGTAACCGGGTATCATTCAAAAGTCATTCTTTTTCCATTTTTCATATAGGCTAACTCAGCCTAAACAAAAAGATACAGCCTGAGATAGGGGGGGTCTGGGATAGGAGATAGGGCCTGGTGTGGCCTGTTTGAGTCGTTGTTCAAACTCAGTTCCGTTTGCATTCTGATGATAAACACTAACACTAAACAATTTTTAAAAACTTGAATTTTAACTAAAGGAAAACTAATTTTGAATTAAATAAGATATACTTTCCTGAGGTTTTGCTGTTACGTAATGTTGCGTCTAACCCTCTCCCGTAACGGTTCATAACGCTGCTGAAAACCCTCCCTTCCCCCCTTGGGCCGTTATGTAATTTATGGATGGCCCATCTTTACAATACTCACAAAAATTTTATATTAAAATAACCCTCTGTTATTACCAGAGAGGTATATTTTTGTTAACTAGATATATAAGCAAGATGGCCCCATGGAATGCAGCACTGCCTAAACCAACAAGAAGAAAATAATCTCCTGATCAAGGCCAGACTTATCTGCTAGTTAACTAAATCATATTAATAAGCCTACTCTAAAAAAACAATGTGATCTTGAAGCTTCTAGGCCGGCAGCAAATAAACCATATATATGACTAGTCGACTAATGGCAGCTTGTGCATCCGCGGCAATATCGCGGACACCATTAATGGCCACTGCTGTTATCAGGAGTTTTTGTTTGCCTGATGTTCTTATATAGGCTTACTCCCGCTAACAACAACTCACAATAACCGCAATAGGTAAAAATACCTTAATCCAAAATATAATCCCCGAATCATCTTTAAAATAGTAGAATTTAACTATTTGAAAACAATATAGCGAGTAATTTATGTTAGTGTTCTCTGTTTTACAGCAAGTTTAGTGATACCACCATATTCATTATGAACAAGAATTAATCTTCCCAAAAATTTCCCAAAATCCCCAAAAGTCTCGGGAGGGGGGGATATATCCCGATATCCCCGCCCCTGGGTACGCCCCTGCAAATAACCACAGTAATTTAATGTATGTTCATGGTGTTATAACATTACTATCTGATCATGATGGCCAATGTTTAGAGATAAGTTCACCTGATAGTAATTTTATAAAGGATAGTTTTATTATTCATGAAAAACGAAGCTTTAGTCAGGAAAATATAGAGCTTTTTCAAAGGTTACTTATTAGGGAAACGTGGTTAGATGTTTTCCTAGCTGCGTCTGTGGAAAAGTAAAATGTTTTTATTGAGACTTTTATGTATATTTTTAACATAGCCTTCCCTAAAAAAGTTATAAAAAAAAAGTGTCTGGAAAAAACTGGATTACAACTCAATTGAAAAAGCAAAGGGTGAGATAGTTTCGCTTGCAAAACAAATTAGAAAAAAAGGTAGGTAGCTTTGAGAAAATGAATGTATTAAAGGATAAAGTTTCTGCTTACAAAAAAATTTAAATATTTCAAAAAAGGCTTTTTTGACAGTAAAACTTAATAACCCCGTTGCAGCAGACCTGCATACTCAGCGAATTTCAAATGCAAAACAACATATTTAAATTCAACATAGGGAGATTCAACATGTTTTTGTAAGCTTCATAAGAATAATATGGGAAATGAGTATGCTGCTACGGGTATATTAAAATTAGGTGGTTTTAATTCAATATATAGTTGATCTGAACTAGAAGAAGCCATTTACCAAGTTGTATCAATATACTGTATGTTGAGCAATAAGCGAGATATAGAATTTTCTTTATTTCCCATAAGGTTAACATTGGGACAACGTACTGTGTTTACCACTTTCAATATCTCGGAAACCAATGGACATAGAGCAGTGATTCACAGTACTAAATTGTTTGTTTTTTTGAGCTGAATTCAATAATGCTAGCAAAAATTGGTTAATTTTTAATTTTCTATGTAAAAAACTCAAAAAACCCATTTTTGAGGGGGTTTACCCCCCTTTACCCCCCCTTCCGGTGGTCCGATCGGGCTGGTTCACGAGCTCATCCGAGTGATTATCACTTTACATGACTGTACCAAATTTCATTCAGATTGGGCCATATTTACGGCCGCTATCGTGTTAACATACATATATATATATATCTATGTATAGATATATATAAAAATTCGAACGAATAGTGTTTTTTGCTTCTGGGGGCCCCAAAATGAAAAGTTAACATGGTCTCGGGCTTAGGTCTTACCATGAGACCTACGGTAATAGCTTATTCCTTTAAGAAAATTCGCTAAAACTCAAAGAATGTCCAGAAAACTGTTTGGAATATAATAAATTCAGAGGTTGGCGAACATAAAGGTAAAAAAGCTCATAACTTTAAATTAAATGAGGGAGGCAAGGTTTATACTGATCCAAAAGATGTACGGTAGCAAATATATTTAATAATTATTTTGTTAATTTAGTAAACAGTAAGTTTACTAAATCTCCTAGTGTAGCATTAGAAACAAAAATTGCAGTTGATGAAATCATTTTGTCAGGTCAAGAACGGTTGGATTTAGAACCAACATTTAGATTACGAAATGTTAGTAAGGAAGATGTAGTAGAAATTATTGGCTTTCTTAAAAATGAGCACTCGAGTGGGTATGATGATATTCCGAGTATTTTATTAAAATCTGTGAAATATGAAATTAGCCCAGTACTTTGCCACTTAATAAATTCTTCTTTTGAATCCGGAATATTTCCTGATAAATTGAAAATAGCCAAAATTATTCCTATACATAAAAAGGATGATGAAAAAGCGCCTTCAAATTACCGTCCTGTTTCACTGTTATCAGCTATCTCCAAAATTTATGAAAAGGCAGTTCATAATCAATTGATGATGTATTTGAAACAAAATAATTTAATAGATGATTATCAGCATGGTTTCTGTGATGGAAAATCAGTTACATCGGCCACTGTCGCTTTCATAGTCTGTCATTGACTCTGTGGATGCTGGAAACCCTTGTATTGGTGTTTTTATGGACCTTTCCAAGGCTTTCGACAGCGTTAACCATTCAAAATTACTTAAAAAAACTAAATTTGCTTGGGGTGAAAAAATCCTCCTTGAAATGGTTTGGATCTTACCTGGATAGTAAGAGTCAGTTTGTGCAAATAATTACACCACCGGTAGGGATAGAGTATTGGCTCAGAACTCAGAATTAAGACTAATAAAAGCTGGAGTTCCTCAAGGATGAATTTTAAGCCCTTTACTGTTTGCTATTTGAATAACATTTCTCAAAGTTTAGTCTACTCCCCACAAAGTAGTATTTGCCTATATGCAGATGATGCTACCATAAAAATTTCTGCTAAATCAATTGAAGAAATTGAGATTTTGTCTTTCATTGAAAAAGAAAATGTTGCACAATTTTTAGATGACCACAACCTCAGTTTAAATACAGGAAAAACTAATTACATTTCATTTAAAACAGCTCAATCACGAGTTGCCACTGAACTGGTGTTTTCATAAATTCAAAGTCAGTAGAATTAACTGACATGACAAAATTTTTAGGGCTTTGGTTAGATAATCATTTGAGTTGGGATGAGCATGTAAAAAAGATCCAATCAAAAATCAATTCTGGTTTGTATGCTTTGAGGAAGATGTCTGGTTTGTGTTCTGAACCTATTCTAATAATGATTTATCATTCTTATATTCACTCTCATATTTCTTTTGGAATTAGCCTTTATGGTTCAACCAAAAAATAAAATTTAGTGCAAATTTTAAAACTTCAGAAGAAGGCAATCAGACTAATTAAGAATCTTTGGTGCA
This sequence comes from Flexamia atlantica, assembly GCA_035578135.1. NCBI lineage: Eukaryota > Metazoa > Arthropoda > Insecta > Hemiptera > Cicadellidae > Flexamia > Flexamia atlantica. Next base: position 89,802,321 of record JAQJVK010000001.1, read on the forward strand.
ATGAGTCTGAGAGAAATTATTTCAAATCTTTAAATATTTTAACAGTTTTTGTACAGCATATATTTGATGTTATCATGATTTATAAAGATAACAATTTTTGCAATAATTCTAAATTTGACCATGAACCTCATTCATACAACTCGCGCAATAAAGCTGATATCATATCCACAGGCTTGAATTTTTTACAAAAAAACCATCTTATATGGGTTCCAAATTTTTTCGAGCATTGCCACAAAATATAAAAAATATAGAGCCATTATCAAAATTTAGGAAAAATTAAAAAAGTACCTAATTTTTTTACTTTTTTTTACTTTTTGAAAGCTCTTTAAAATGAGGGGTCACTCAAAAGGGGTTTGCATTTGAAAATTTTGAGTTGCCCCCAAAATCCCCCATTTTTGGGGGACACTAAATTTTTACTAACGTCAAAAAATAATTTGGGTTGAGTTAGTATCATTCCCCAAAGGTTAATTGTTTGTCTCAACAAACAAAAAAATTAAAGAGAGGGGAAGGACTTTTTTTACACACTGTATATACCAGGTGTCTCACCTAAAGTGAACCAATAGCTAACTTTTTTACTATAAATCTGACAAAGTACTTCTTATGGGGACTTCCCCTTATTTTTAAAGCTGCTTTTTGGAGTCACTTCGAAATTTAAAAATACAGTAGAGTCCCACAAACCTGGACTAATGTGGACCAAACGGTGTCCGGGTTTGTGAAAATTCCGAGTTATCGGGAAATGAGTAAAAATAAGAATAGTTTCTGTTATTTCTATAAGAAATCATTTATTTATTGCATAGTAAAAAATATAAAAACTATATTAGTTATAAAAAAACTTAAAGAAAAACTAAAACTGTTTTAAATGTGTCACACCGTGCTCTGGCCTTGAATCTCGATGCACTTTATTGCTCTGGTAAGCTTTCCGAGTTATCCAGAATTCCGGGTTATCGAAGTCCGGGTTTGTGGGACTCTACTGTATGGCCACCATTTTCCAATATGGCGGACAACCTTTAATTTCTTTTGGAACACCCTGTATTTTTATGGCGTTTTTTAACTCTACGATTAATTTTAGGAACTTTTTATTTCTTCTTATTTTTTCGTAAACTCAGTGGTTCAGGAGATAAGAGCAGTTAAAGTTTGTTTTTTGCCCATTTAACTATGCCATCTTATGTATACCTTATGGAGTAAAATCATATCCAAAATAACAAATTTCCACGAGCGAATCAAGACTATCAATTATTTTGTGATTAAATCTCAACTAAACTCACATTTTTAGGCATTTTTACTCTTTGGCATCTTTTATTTCAACCCAACCGTTTTCGATATACAGACTACCAACAATATCCCAATGCATTTTAAAGGGGGAAAAATCAAACTTTAACTGCTCATACCTCGTTAACCATCAGGTTTAAGAAAAATATGGAAAGAATAAAAAGTTCCTAAAATTAAGCGTAGAATTCAAAAATGTTATAAAATATAGGGTGTTCCATAATGAAAATCAAAGTTGTCTGCCATATTGGAAAATGGCGGCCATATTTTTAAATTTCGAAGTGACTCCTAAAAGCAACATTAAAAATAAAGGGAAGTCCTCCGTAAGAAGTTCTTTGTCAGATATATAATAAAAAAAGTTAGCTATTGGTTCACTTTAGGTGAGACACCCGGTATATACAGGGTGTCCCGAAATTATGGTAAAATATTTTAGTATATGATAGTACAGGTAAAAATAAGAAAAAAAGGTCATATAAACATAGGTCCAAAAGTGCTTAGTTTTCCGTCTGTGTGTCTGTTTGTGATTTTTACATATTTAATCATATCTCACGAACCTCTTAACGTATAAACTTCAAACTTGGTACATGGATGACCACTATTAAGACCTATTTTTGTAAGAAGTATCAAATTTCTACTTTGTACCATTTCGAAATGGCGACTGTTTTTCGTTTTCAAAGCTAAATATCTTAAAAACCGTAAATTTTAGAAAAATTATACAAGAGACAAAAAAGTTGTGAAATTTAATCCAATTAACGCTGATAAGATAAGATTATGATGATCTGACTACTAATAACGGAGAAATTTTAATTTTTTCAAATAAAAACATGGAAATTTCTGTCAGTTTGTTCTAAAGGACCATGTTTTTATTCAGAAAAGTTAAAATTTCTCCGTTATTAGTAGTCCGGACATCATAATCTTAATATCAGCGTTAATTGGATTAAATTTCACAACTTTTTAGTCTCTTGTATAATTTTTCTAAAATTTACGGTTTTTAAGATATTTAGCTTTGAAAACAAAAAACAGTCGCCATTTTGAAATGGTACAAAGTAGAAATTTGATACTTCTTACAAAAATAGGTCTTAATAGTGGTCATCCATGTACCAAGTTTGAAGTTTATACGTTAAGAGGTTCGTGAGATATGATTAAATATGTAAAAATCACAAACAGACACACAGACGGAAAACTAAGCACTTTTGGACCTATGTTTATATGAACTTTTTTTCTTATTTTTACCTGTACTATCTATCATATACTAAAATATTTTACCATAATTTCGGGACACCCTGTATATGAAAATGAACGAATGGTGTTTTTGGGGTCTAGGGACCTCAAAATGTAAAGTTACGGTGGTTCCGCGCTTAAGTGTCACCATGCCGCCTACGGTATTAGCAGGGGTGCCTACAGGGGGGGATTATGACGCCAATGGCGTCATAGAATTTTTTGGGGGGGATTTTTTTTGTTTACTGTACAGGTAAAACGTACTACTGTACAACTAATTTTACCAATAAATTGTCAAAAATAAATTAATTGCTATACTATTTAAATTTGTATATAAATTAAAATTTTTAATTTCTATGAGCGAAATAGGGATATACAACATGGATATGCCCGCACGGCACAACTGTCAAGTGTATACCGTCAGCGTTCCTGTACACTTGTTTCTTCCATGGCGGCCGCGGCTCGCAAGCAGCCTGGCTCACTGGCTCAGTCTACGACACTCTCTTCAACCGGACACAAATAAATTAATTCTTTCAACCTGTCCTGTTTCCTATCGGTAAATTACTCAAACTACTTCTAGGGGCGAAATGAAAATTTGCTTTGGTATACTTCAAAAAGTAAATTAATAATCCCCCCCCAATATAGCTTTGACGCTTTAAAACTTATTATTAAGAGGGAGGGTGCATTGAAATGATTACAGTAATTACTTTTTACCGGGGAAATGTAAAACTGGCAACACAACAAAATCTTCATTCAGTAATCTAATAGCAAAATGAATCCCCCCCAATACAGCATTGACGTTTTAAGGATTATTTTTAGGGGGGAAGGTTGCGTTGAATTGGACAGTTACTTCTTAGTGGGGACATTTAAAACTGGTAACACTACAAAGTCTTCAATCGGTCACCTAATAGCAACATTAATGATTCCCCCCAATATGTCATTTGTCGTTATAAAGATTATTTTTGGGGGATAGGTATGTTTAAATGAACAGGTCCTTTTTAGGAAGGAAATGAAAATGAGAAAATGGTAATACAACTAAAACTTCAATCAGTCAACTAATAGCAAAACTAATTATCCCCCCTTTCCACATAGCCTTGACGTTTCATATGTTACTTCTAGAGAGAACCATCACATTTTAGGGGGGAAAAGTAAAAATGGTGATAAGGCAAAATTTTAATCGGTCATCCATTAGCAAAATTAATTATTCCCCCCCAATATAACGTTGACGTTTTAAAGATTATTTGTAGGAGCGAAGGGGGCGTTAAAATTTTTTTAAATATTTAGGAGCAGGGGATTGTAAAAATTGTAAAACTTTAATTTAAAAATTCAGTAATAACAGCCTCATGACAAAATTACATATTTTAGCCAAAAAAGGATGAAATAATAATATTAACTATTGTTGTCATAGTTGTCATTTAACTCCTCTTGATTAGTTTTAAGCTTAAACACACATTTATAAGAAACGTAACTCAAGAAAAGCAAGTCAAATGGAGAACACGTTTATTAATTAATTCTTTCACAAATATATTTATATACCCCGTGAGTTTAGTAACGAACTTTGAGGTTAATGACGATGATGCAATTTTTTGCCATGGTAACAAAGAAACGTCAATAGGTAACCAAAATCATTTGGTTGCCTCTCTTCCTTGGTTAAATATAGTATATTTCGCAACAAGGGCTGAAAATGAGGTTTTACAGGCTCGAGCTCGTGTTTCAAATTCGAGACGATGTCGAGAATTTGAAACGATCGAGAGCAGCAAAACCCTTTCGGCCGATCGAGGTGCGAACGCTATTTTTCACCACCTACCCAATATAATATACCCTAAATAAAAAAAAAAAAACGAATTATTATTTGACTCACTTGAAAACAAAACTTGAAGGTTATGAATGACGATACAACTTCTTTATTATGATTCAAAAATCACAGTTATGAAAATCATATGATCGCAACTATCCTGTCTTTGGAACCTATTGAATGCCGTATAATTATGTGATGTTCTGACGTTGTTTCAAGCAAATAGACGATCAGCTGACTTTCGGCCCTAGGGCCCCAAACGTTTTCGGTCCTGTGGCGGCAAACAGTGTGTTTCGGTCCGCGTTTGACGTTTGTGAAACAGGTGATTTCGTCGTAGTGTGGTGATAAAGGCTTTGTCTTCTTCCCCCAGACGATGTTCTGGAAATAACTGACGACTAATAAAATCTAAGTTTAATAACAATAATAATTTTTAGGTAATTAATATAATTAACTTTTAGTCGGAAAAATGTTTATAATTTGAAAGTGATGTAACTTAAATTAACCCAGATTATTTTTAATATCCTGTCCTTAAATAGGATTTTCATAAATATATGTTGTGCGGAGGGGGGGATATTTTATAGATTCTGGAAATATTTGGGGGGGGATTGCCGTCATAGCTCTTGGGGGGGGATCGGCACCCCTGGGTATTAGCTACTTCCCTATAGGGGGAAATTCGCTAAAATAAATAAATATAATATGCATTTTTTTACGTTTATAGAAACACAATAGTTTTTAAGCTTCTGATTTTTGTTTGGTTTCCAAAAAGCCAAAAGTAAAATACTAGAGTGGTTATTGCATGTTGACAATATTCTGTCATGTATACAGTAATCAGTAAACATTGTATTGTATTTTAATAAACTTTGGGCTTTGGAGTTCTTGTTTTAGGAAATGACTCTATGATTCATAATTTTTCAAGCACTTTTAAACTACAGTAAAAATTAAAAATAAATTTAGTAAAGCTAAGCTGGATTTGCCGTTTATTTGCGATCGGAAAATACGCGAGATCGTTTTCCACGGCCGATCGCGAGTTTTGCGAAGCTACACCCACTGTTTATTTGCGATCGCTAAAACGATCCCGTCCCGAAAAATTTCCTGAAATAAATAAAATCCCGCCCGAAAATCGGGAATTTAATTTTCTCAAAAATTTCCCAAAATTTCGGGACCCGACCATCCCTACCCGAAATAATCTAACAAGAATCTTGAAACTCTACATGGGAATTTAATTCCGTTATTGTTATAAAGGTTACCCTAGAATCAGTGTTTTCAGAATAACAAATGTTAGAAGGGTTTGATTGCTGGCCGAGGGCGAGATTTAGGCAAAGTTAAAAAATTACTATTTCTACCAAACTACGAGGCTATTTCTATGTGCTAAACTGCTAAACAAGTAATCCAATATTTAATGTGATTAAAACATTTTGGGAAATTAAGCTTCATTTTTGGCCAAAACCTTGTAATTAAATATTGTTTTACAGTTTTTGGTCTATTTTATAAAGATGCTGGATTTAGGTGTTAATGATAGGTATAGAGTCCGTCCGCTCCTTGAAAAGTTTTTTCTCATTTACATATTTTTAAAAATTTTTTTTATATTTTTTACAGTATTTGAGCGAGAATGTGTTGTGATGAATGTTGGTGGTTCAAACCCCTGAAGTGGTAATGCAATTTTCTATTCGAACTAATAGAAACACAATTTTATAAGTTGCTGGATGAACTAGGGCATTTTTTATATTTCGACTAACTGCTAGATTAGAATGTGTTAGCACAGGTAGCCACTTCATACTATTTGAAGAAAAAATATAAATCAATCAAGGAAACATTTCATTTTCTGATTTCAGTCTGGGGTGGAATCACTATCTGCAACCTTAGGGGTTTTAAATGCTAAAAAACTATTTGTAAAAAGTGCAATTTCAAATAACGTATAACTATAATAAACATTGTCTGTTGTCCTTTCAATGGGTGAAGTCTCGGGTATCTGCTGGTTCCTACATATTTTTTCATCCGTGATGGAATGCCAATCTTAGGTTGTTGATAACGAGCCCGGGAAAGCTGACATCTGGTCTCTTTAATTGTACAGGGGGTTTTTGAACCGAGTACAGTAGGCCAGGCACTTGTGTGGGAATGCTGACTGGGAAGGTGGAGTGTCCTGTAATCCAGCTACTTGGAGGTCACAAATTGTGGATAGAATGAAGGCTTGTGGACGTGGTTTTCCTTAGTAGGGATAAACGTCCGCACTATTAAGTGCTACGTTCATAGGACTGTCCTCATAATTAGACCAGTTCGTAAATTGTAAACCAAAATTGTGATTCGGATCTCATGTTTAAATATAGGTCCCTTAGTTGTGATTAGCTGTTGGGCTATTAAATAACAGTTCTGTCTAAGGAACATGCTTGTAATAGACCGGGAGCTGGGAGGTCAACAATTAAGTCATAAGATGCACATGTAAAAGCTATACCGTTTTGAAGAGGCATCCTGGAGGGGGTCAAAAATGGTTTTTGAGCCCTCAATCTGGGGGCTTTCTTTAAGGTGGACAAACTTGAAAATAACCCACAAAAATTGGTTTTTTGAAATTTTTATGGAGAACAATTTGAATGATCAAATTATAGTTCACACCATTGAATTCAGCTTAAAAAACAATTTGGTATGTTGAATCATTGCTCTATGTTAATTGGTCACCAAGATACTGAGGGTGATGAAGTCAAAACGTCGTCCAATGTTAACCTTGTGGGAAATAAATAACATCGTATAACTCGCTTATGTCTCAACATATGTTAATGAAACATGATATGAGGCTTAATTTAGTTAAGAACTATTGTATATTAGCCTGATATCCCCCATTTTTGCATTTCCGTGGCAGTAAACTTGCACACATTTTCCCCATGTTTTCTTATGGGGAGAAAATAAAAGTCTATATCATCCTTATTTTTTAACATATAATGATAAAACTTGGCATAATGCTTCTTCTAGTCAAGGTTTATTGGATATTGACTTAAAACCACCAAATTTGTACATACCTGTTGCAACAACCCTGCAAACTTCATTCCCATGTTATTCTTATGGAGAATACAAAAAAGTCACATTCAAGTTTGTCCACCTTGGAGGAAGCCTTGGAAAAGCCGATTGAGGGCTCACAAACCCATTTTTGAAACACCCCAGGATGCTCCTTCAAAATGGCACAGCTTTTACATGTGCACCTTATGACGTAATTTTTTACCTCCCAGCTCCCGGCCTATAAACCTTGTAACGGAAATAATCTATCCTTATTATACCAAGGTTATACTGCAATTATTGTCATGTGCGAAACATTGGGTAGTTCCGAGTTATTCCATAAGATGGTAATTATTATAGCTTTTGCTTGTAACTGGATTACACAGGGTAATTAAGAGAAAGAATAATATTTTAATAATTTATTATATCAACAAATATGCAACTCATCATCAGAGGGTACAGTGAAGAGTTCACATTATTTCACTTTAATTTAATAATAATAATTGTAATGGATAATAATATGAAAAGAAGGAAAAGGGCGATGGCACTCAAGTCGTAGATATTTACAGTTGATAATGTTATATATTTATAAATATAATCCATTAAAATTGTTTGACTGTACTTAATATGAAAACTACAACACGTTTTGGAATAATACACGAAGTTTATTTATACAAAATTATAAATAAATATGTGACTTTAATGTTAGAAGGCGAGAGTGGAACAGGAAACTGGAGAGCATCTCCAGATAATATACAGAGGAGGCGCTAGTGTCTCGTATTATACAATCCAAGCTGTAGCGAGTAGAATATGGCTCCCAATATATCACTGGTAGTCACCGAACTACCACACACACTTGTGATCCAATGAAAAACAAAGCTGATAAATGCTACACAAGACCAGAAACTATGCCAGAACAGTCTTAGGACGGAAAATAATGCAGAAGTAAATCCATCAGAAATCCATTTATATCCAAAATTTATAATTCAGGAGCTTATAATTTGCTCAAAGCAGTGGAAAGTGAGTTTTAAAATCAACAAAGTTTGATTAAAACACCAATAAAGAAGATCTAAAAAGATATTAGTAGTTTCCTCTTTACCAAGTAATACTTTTTGAAAATAATTTTCACATATTTATGAATAAGTTGTTAAAAATTATAAGACTATAAAAATAATGATAATTATTCCTACAGTAGAACGAAGTAACGATCAGTTTCAACAAACAAGTGCCTGGGCACAAGATATATTTATATATAATATACACATAGTGGAGCATTGCTAGCTATGGGTAATTTACACTTAATCTTTAGCTATTCCGTATTTACATAGGATTACCTTTTTTGCTTTTTGTTTTAAACCAATATGTTACAGTACCACAATGATATTGAATTGTGAAGCTGTTCAATGTGGAGACAATCGCTAAAGTGATATGTTGAAGAATTATTGTAATGGAAAGATCGTCAAGAAATTTTAAAAAGTTAAGAGTAGTACGTAAAAAAAATACTTTAAATATTTCCTCTATAATATAATTAGCTCCAGAATTACATATTGGGTAAAAATCCATACAACCTAAGTTTTTGTAGAGCTTATTTTAAAATGAGCTGTAGGAGAAATTTGATGAGATTAACGTTTTCCCAACACTTTTAAGTTTTTTGAAATAACAGCAAAGTCAATTTGTCTCCCAAAAACTAAATCAGTATATTTAAGAAAAAATCCACATTACACAGCTTCAGCATAAATAATATAGATTTTCTAGTAATATTGTTATGTATTAATTACATAACCAAGCGTCATTATAATTATGATTCTTCAATGTCTGTTTAGTGGTAAAATCGTATATTATCAATATCTTTATATAATAATAAGATAGTTATAACAAGATTAAGAAAGATGTGAGATATCAGCTAGAGAAAGGGTGTTTAAGCGACGTCCATTGTAACAGGGATGAAATCACAATTGCAAGTCAATATTTACAGTCCAAAGCTTAACGACATTCTTCACATACTGCGCTGATTACGTTGATCGATAAAAAACCTATCTTATCGATAAAAAAGTATTAACTAAGGTAGTTGACTGCAAACGCTATTATTGTAATAAATTAGAGAAGTGCATGGAAGCGACAACAATACGTACAACATCGAGATGATCGTGTAAACTTTCGGGAAAAAATTCAGCTCCTCACAATGACATCAAAATCCAAAAGAATTGAAAGAAGAGACAAAATATGGGATGCTCAAGGGGATAATTTGGTATGCTCGTAAAACTTGTTGGAGCTTGTAGAACAAAAGGAGGCTCAAATTAAGTTTTATATCGTAAAAAATAACCATATGATTAAATGAGATGGAAGCAGAGGGAGAAAGAGAAGGAAGAGAAATGGAGGGAGGGGGGAGGAGTGTGTGTGTGTGTGTGTGTGTGTGTGTGAAAGAGAGAGAGAGAGAGAGAGAGAGAGAGAGAGAGAGAGAGAGAGAGAGAGAGAGAGAGAGAGAGATTAGAGGGGCTGTAGAATACCACTGCACTCTCAGTATTCTACAACAATAATAGTTAAGTAACTTGACCCATATTAACTCTAAAGTGTAGTAAAAATATAACACAAACTTGAAAAAAAAAATTAATAACAAACAGACCTTCTCTTCAACATACTATTGTTAAAATCTTTACATTAAGTGACTCAATATCGTGTGTAATGCCACCAATCATATGGCAACCCTTCGATGGAAATGAACCGATTTTACTACACGACTACATATAAACAACTTGTTATTTACAAAAATGTAAAATAAGTAACAAAACGTGAAGGACAAAACGTGGGAATAATCACATTTATAATTTAATAACAAATAATAACACACATTATACAATAGTATATACACAACTAAACTCTTTATATACAAGCTGAGTTTGTCCCTTGACTTATGTATTTGATTTTTAAAACGTTGCATCGAAGGAAAACTAAATTTAGCATTGAAGCCATTACAAAAATGTTTGTAAAGTAATACATTAAATAATAAATATTAATATATAAAATTTATACTGGTTTTCAAAATATGAAAGACAGTTTTAACTCAACAGTTATAATCATGCAGGAGAGTACACTGACAACTTTTTAAAGATATGTTTAACTATAAAACAATATACATAAAATAAAACCAATATGAAAAAAGTTCTGATTCTTTGCTTTTTTAAAAATATTAAGATTGCACACTAAGAAATTAAAAATTTAAGTGTATATTATTTAAATAAATATAAATAACTTATCCTACATAAAATATTAGAAACTTAACAATAAACAGATCAAATAATTAAATCAGCATTAAATTTAAAGCGGCATCTTACATGCAAATTTCATGTTAAACAAAGCTTTTTTACAACACTCAGTAAATATATTATCACCCATTTTATGGTTATGATAAAACTTCACTCTCTTAACTATGAATAAATCGAATAATTTAGAGCCAAATATTTCTCCAACATAAAAACAATTTAAACATTCAAACAAAACAATCAGTAGAAAAATAAAGGATTTTCCGCAGGCAAACATACAGTAAAACTAATTTTTTTATATTTGAAAGTAAGCATTTGTCGAGTCACAAATCTTGAACTTTCCATAGCCTTAGAGCAATTAACACCCTCTTTAAATAATCAAATTAAAGTATCCGTCAAGTGAACTCATAACAGAATAGTGATCTCTCTCTCTAAAGTCAGATACCCAGGTTTGGAAGGGGCAGTCTTTGACGTGTGCTGACTAAAATTTTACAGGTGTAAGAAAAAAATGTTGCTTAAACAGTATGTACAGAATGATTCATTTAAAATTTAATTGACTAAAAGTTATGTTCTAACACTGAGAAATCGAAATGTGCACAACAATGACCGACAACAAGCACAGACTCCCCTGACTCTCTCGACAGCTTACTCAGGTTGCCACCACGATCATTCCAAAACCGACTCGTTCGACAAACTGTTATGGTTCCTATATTTGTGACTTTGGAAGTAACAATCTTTAATTGAAGCAAGAGTGACTAAGTGATTGAACTAATCTCAAGAAATCAGCTACACCCTTTAAAAAAATCACAGCTACGATCATAAATTAATAATGTGTCTTGAAGTGCACTATAATTTAATATAAATTGAGCAATTATAAATTAACCTTAAGATTAGGGTGAAATTTCAATTTGAGAAATACTAAAACGTTTATTTAGAGACTTTGGATCATCTAATATATTTAAAAAATCGCTAGTAATAATAAATTAATATCTGGTGGAAAAATCTGACTAGATTATTATCACACATTGTGGGTGTCTAGTTTGGCACTGGGGGTGACAACGGTCGAGCAAGGAGTCGAGAGAGTGGTGACCAGGCCAGCTGATCACGTGCCACTAGACAGCCCGCTGTCCACGGCCTCGGCCTCGCTCCACGACTAAAATAATCTGACAGCAGGTGGGTCGGGCGTAGATGGCTCATGTTTGTAAAAAATGGGATACAACGGAAACAACTTAATCTTCTTCCCGCCTCGGCAAAAGAGAGTTCTTGAATAGTTTATCTGGAAAACAGGTTTGCAGGTTTTAAAGTTGTCAAATTGAAATTCAGTTCACAATTCGTTATCACTAAGTCTGTTAAAGAGGTGGTATTTATTAAAAATAATTTTGAATATGAATACATAAGGGGCTTATAAAAATTGTTAGTATGATGTTCAATTTAACATTAATTTGAGTTGCTTAACCGACTGACTGATCTAATCTGAGATTAATGTTAACAAAATAAGAAATATTAATAGACAATAAAAACCAAATTTAATACTGTAATGTTATTCTGAGAGTAACAAATTACCCGACATAAAAAAGACCCAATGGAGGCCAGTGTGGAAAAGAGAATCTCCTCTATGGTTCGGACACATTGGAATCCCTTGTAATCTGTACCTCAGTTGGTATGAATATCCATCATATTTTGGAAAGGTTAACTAACAGGTAGGTTTTTTAAATAAAACTATATCTTTTACAAATATACAATTATTGCTTCTTATTATTGATTCTTGCTTCAAGATAAGAGCCATGTACCTTGTTGTTAAGAGGCCCTCTTCACGAATCATACATACATCATTAATCTCAGTTATATGTAATGCTCTACTGACACCAATCCAATCCATACGATTCCAACCACGGCCAAAGTATAAATTCAATATGATTTGATAATTCTTATTCGCAATACAACTATGTAACTAATACTTTTAATACTAAACGTTAATAGAAAAAAGTTTTTAAAAACTTACTCATGTAGAGTGAGTTCATGAGTGTGCGTTGTTAGACTGGGCGGGGCTCGGCGGGGCGGGCTGGGTAGGGGAGGGAGCAGAGGGCGGGGGCTTCTCTTCGGATGCAGGGGTGGGCGGAGCATCCTTACGTGGGGGCATCCGTTCATTGATAGCATCCAGTCCCTTAGCCTCTGCGAACGACGTTATCTTGTGGTTCGGAGAGAACCCTTGCAGCGCTAAGGAACCATCACAGAAGGAAATTAAATTAAGTTTGATATTAGATTCCAGCCACGGAGATGATTAACCGGTTACTTGTGAGGTAGTGAAGGTGTTACAAATAGGAGACACTTTTGTGGTTTTCTTATATTCTTGGAACCAATTTGAAACACCCCAGGTGAGTTTTAGAAAAAATGCTATCCTATAACACACTGCAACTGGTTAACCCGTGAGGACAGACTTACCTGTCTAAAAGACCGGGTTAAATTTTTTTCGATAAAAATTATATTTTTTGGGTCTTGGCAGGGCTGGCCGACACTATACCTCTTGTACGTCTTTCCAGGAACATCATGACTCACTTCCTGTCATTCTCTAACCCTTACAGGCAGTTCAATGAAAGTTTCTTTAGAGGTCTGGTGTTTTCGATCGTGGGTCACGTAAGGCTTCATTTAACATATAAATATTTTGTGTGCACATGTTTCTTAGATAAAATATTCAAAACACTAATGTACAATACTTTTGTGGAGTTTTTGTCAGTATAAACACATCCTTGTACAACATATCGACGTTTTTAACATAATAACAATAATTTTTGAAGTACCAAATGCAATTCAAAATATTTTTTTTATATTATATAAATATTTTGTATGCACATATATCCTATATAAAGTAGTCAAAAAACTAATGTAAAAGACTTTAGTGGAGTTTTTGTACAAATAAACTCATTATTTTTCAATATACTAAGATTTAAATAAAACCTGGTCCAAAAGACTGTGAGTCAGTTATCACGTTTTCAAATCGAAGTCAGTTCTGCCGGGTTAACCATTGTAATCATTTTGAGGCAAATTTTACAGGCTTTATTTTGTATGTGTGGGCATTTCATACCTCCCACCGAAGTTTCTCAAATTTGAACAATAATCCAATAGAAGTGCCCTGTTTTCACCTATTGCTATTAGAGCTCGTCTCATAATCATGAGAACTTTGGTATATTGATTCCTAGGTAACTTAAAAAAAGTGAGCAAAGTTTTTAAACTTTCAGATTATTTTTGGTTGAACCTTGTTTTTAAACCTATATAGCCTGAAATTCCCCATTTCCACATTTCTTTATGAGCAAACCCATAGCAAATGTTGGTCTGCTAAAACGAGCACTGCCTTGTAAAGTTTTAAGTACGTTAGTACGTATAAGGTTTGTCTTCGGTGATATACTTTGGGTGAAAAAGGAAAAAAACTTCAGGAAAAATGTTGCATTAGTATTCAACACCTATAAATGTTCTTGAAAATTATTTCAAGTGGAAGGTTTGGACCCAATATTTGTTAGAAATGTTGTGATGAACCCTAGTTCTTCACAAAGTGAGGATATTTCTTCACGAAGTGAGGATGGTCTTTCTAATCATGTTTTTAAACAGGTTGTGGATGCCATAATACTACCGTTAACCAGTCTTATTAAAACAGTGATAACTATTGGAGTTTTTCCTGACTCTCTCTATCTCTAGTACAGTAAGGTCCCTTCTATTTTCAAAAAAGGACAAAAAGAATTGCCAGAAAATTATCTATACATAACAATTATACCTCTACAATCATCATTCTACGTCAATGGCAGTAGAAAGCATTGTAAATTAAATTTTAAATGGATTAAAAAATAAGCTTGTCATCAGGGTGGCCACTCCAAACAAATTTTTCCATTCCCGGTTTTTTCCCGGTTTTCACGGGCATTTTCGGCCTTATTCCCGGTGGCAGGGGCAAACCCATGGGGGGATAAAGGGGATATATCCCCCCGAAATTTTGGAGAATAGAAATTTTGAACGAAAAGACAACCATTTTCGGCTATCACGACGCGACTACGATTTTTATCTACCGCGACGCGAAGACGCTTTTTGTATACCGTAACGCGACGACGATTTTCGTTTCCCGCGATGCGAAGAATTTCGTTTACCGCGGCGCGAAGACGATTTTTGTCTACCGCGACTCGAAGACGAATTTCGTCTACTGCGACGTGACAACGATGTATGTGTCTACCGCGACGCGATACTCGGCGACCGTGGCGTTTACCACAACGACGATATTCGTCTACCGCGACGACTAGATTCGCTTACCGTGACAACGATTTTGTCTACCGCGACGACGATATTCGTCTACCACGACGACCTTATTTGTCTATCATCACATTAGTACAGGTGTTTGTGAGTACCTAAATCCCCCCTTCCCCCTTCTTACAGGATATCTCCCCCCCCCCCCGAAATTGAATCCTGGGTTCGCCCCTGCCCGGTGGCATTAACTCCATAATAGTCGTCCCAATTAATTGGTGACAACAGAGTAAACAATGTCTTACAGTTATTCTATATTATTATTAAAATCCATCAACCATGTGGAAAAAACAGAATAGCCTGTTAATTAATAGAGTTTAAAAAGGTTTAAACGCAAGAGGCAATATGAGTTTCCACCGGCCGCTTGTACAATCAGGGTGTTAACGAAATCAGGCTATAATTCCCGTACGTTACACGCCGAAATCACATACTTTACGCTGGGTAATAGATAATGCTTGAGTATACACGAAATAAACCACATTTTCGTAATTTACATTTTTTAATTTCAGTGACTCACTGAGGAGTCACGGTTAACCCAATCACGGAACCAATAAGGCTATAGCAACAACAACGGCCGGCAATATTTTAAAGCAGGCGGTATTCAACAATTCAACTAGAAATAGGACTAAATCAAAATGAGTCAGAACACGCAAATACAAGGAAAAAAACGTGCAACAGACGGCAAATCAGCATTGATCCTCTACTCACGCGGCAGCAGACTGTTCGCCGTGGAACGGTTAAAAAATACTTGAAAACAAATAGTCCTCAAAAGTTTTTGTCAAAACCAACTTTTCATTGTAAAATGTAATCCAAATGCATTTTGTAACGTACCGTACATTGTATGACACCAAACGGATAATTATTAAATTACTTCCTTATCGTATTCGATACTTAAAGGTAGTAGAACTATGAACCATATAAATTAGATAAGTGGAGGAAGACGCAACAACATGGATATCGTTAGAAAACTTGACAAGTAAGGGTACGCACGCGCCGACTATCGGCCTGTCTTGCTTCACATTGCTGTCCGCCCGAATTCACGTTTCACAACGCAGCGGCAGTGGCAGTCGCTAATTGGCCCGACGCAATGACAACACTTGGTTACCATGACAACCTGCTATGCGCACTATATTATGCGCCATCCGTGTGGTGGGGGTGGGGGAGGGAGAAAGGAAGGAAGAAAGGATGAAAGGAAGTAAGACAAAAAACTTCGGTAACCAGAAAGACGACAAAACAAAATTGATATTAGATGTTGACTCTCGCACCCGATTTGGTACTGATTTCCCAATTCTAACCAAAGTTGAACTAAACAGCATTTCAAGTTGATATTGAAAAGATAAAACCCAATTTGTGACAATGAATAACTTCTGAACATAAAATTTGCTGGTCTATCAATTATTTAATTTTGATACACTAAATGTATTCATTTTTGCGAATCGTCATGCCGTACACACGGCAGGTGACAAGGTCACGTACAGATAAAAATCAAAAGGCAAGCCAATTTTTTGTTTGAAATTCATTGTTGGTGACTGTGAGTTTGTTTTGATTTTGATTTTTGCGAACATTTATTTGCCATTACTGTTTTTACCAATAATAAGTGATGGCAAATTACGGCAAAAATCACAATCAAAGCCTAACCAATGCTATGCCGGTTCAAAAATTATTTTACAAATCGGAAGCCTTTAAATTATACGTTTAACAAATCTTTTAGGGGCGGGCGAATACTGTAGTGGGTTTTCATTTCGAGTCGAGTATTAACCAACTTCCCGAGAATAAGTTTTATTAACTAATCATGCAGAAAAACAAACAGTAAAGAAAACGTAAGGGGAGGTACTACTACTACAAAATAATTTCAAACACAATTTAAAATCTTCGGTACAAAGATAATGATTCAGCGTTATCAATAAATCACTTCAAAATTACGTTCTTCAGTTTAGTATAACCCTTGCTTTTATCGACATTCGTCGAGCCGCTAGTCAATACGCATGAACACCTGACCACTTTTTGTCGCTTTCTTATCTTCGATTTTCCCTAAGCCGAATCTGGCCGACACAAAAAAACCAATTTCCTGAAACAGGCTGTAGTTATAATAATTACAAACTGAAAAATACAATACTTGTGTATTTCGTACGTCAATGATCTCGCGGTTATTCCTTTCAGAAAGACGGAAATCTTTGCCGGTAAAATTGATCTGCATCAGTTTACAGAATCGAACTACTGGACCACACCAAACTCAAGTTCATTTGTATGTTTTGACTAGAAAATCGCCACAACTAAATAGAGGCATATTATAGGCCTACTTCTCGTTGAAATAGTGGCTGTTTTTCTTGCTTGCAAAACAGAATGATAAATTATAAGCTTATTTTTATCTTCGTCAGTTTTGGAACCGAGTTTGCGGTTATTCAAAGCACAACTAACCAAGAATCGATACCTAATAAAAACAAATGAAATCGTCTTTTTATGGAGAAGTACGTTATACGAATAAAAATTAACCCTTGGTGGTATAAGAGCGACTTTTTTTAAGAGTAGGTACTCATCACTAATAATCCTTGAGTACGTTGACTGTACGTAATAAAGTTTCGAAGAAAACGTTTTATTTTAACCCCAATTCTTCTACGTAGAAATTTGTTGTTCCATTATCTGCCTACCCCTCCCTCCCCTCGACTGCACTATTGCACCATCACTGTTGTCTGTCTGCTCCCCTGTAGGTGGACTGGGCAGAGACAACGTAATTCACTATCCTGTCGACCAACAATCTTCACCACAGATAGGCTTTTACGCTGAGGGTGGTGCTAGACACGCTTTGCCGTCTTTCACTTTTTACTGACGCGTATGTGATTCTGCTTCAAGCAGTTGCGCATTAGTAGTTGTATTTGGAAGTTGCTTAGCATAAAGATGACGAAATAATCTTGCATTTTCCGTCAACTATTTTAATATTGATTTGTTTACGATGTTTATTATTGTTCTTTAAAAAATGTCGTTTTCCCGGATTTCGCTCGAGATTCACGGTTATTTCCCGGTTTTTTCACGGTTTGAAAAATTCCCGGCTAATTCCCGGTTTTCCCGAATTCCCGATGCAGTGGCCACCCTGGTCATAGGTACTACCCTAATTGATCTTACCCAAGGCTTCTGATGTAGTAAACCACTCAATTCTTAAAAAAACTTGATTATTACAGCGTAAGAAAAAAATAATTATATTTGATTAAAAGTTACCTCTCATATAGAATGCAAATAGTCAGTATTAATAATGAGTCATCTAGTTTTAAGAATATTGTAGCAGGCGTCCCTCAAGGCTCAGTGTTTGGCCTGTTTCTGATTTTGGTTTTTGTAAATTATTTTAGTAATAATATAGCTTCTTTGTCTTTTCTTTATGCAGATGATACAACCCTTCTCTGTTCTGATTCTGATTACTCAATTTAAAATTAATCACTTCTCTGCAACAAGCTAAAGAGTGATATTTTGCCAACAAACTCATTATCAACATTGTTGTGTTCTGGTTTTACAAACAGAACAAATTTTGAAATAAACAATGTTTTTTAAGCCTGTTAAGTTAAAGGTTATTTTTTATTCTTTACAATAAGCTTTCTTGGGAAGCTCATGTTGATAGTGTTAGTAAAAAACTTTCATGATTTTTTTGTTACGAAAACTGAAATAATGTGTAAAGGGCGTATGCCACTATTGCAACTTTTTTCGCGAAACATTTCACACGAAACACAAAATCGTCTGAAACATTTCGAGTGAATCAATGTATTTCAATGGAGCTAAAATTTCGCCTTACTTGCCGAAACATTTCGCGACATTTTTTATATAGATATACTTAACATGGTTTCGTGAATGTTTCGCGAAACTAAGTTGCACCTGGTTGCACTAATGGCATACGGCCTTAAATTTTGAAGTTTTGCTAATAACATATTTTGGTCTGTTTCATTTACATTTTAATTATGATGCCCGCTTATGGGGGAATTTTTGAGCAGCAAATAAAGCCTTTCTTTGGCAGTAAAAAGCAATTAGAGTAATGGCCAATCTTTCACCTCAGGAATCTTGCAGACAGTCAGTAACTTAAAGATTATGCCTCTAGCTTGTATTTGTATTTTGCAAATTATAGGCCTATCAATGCTTATGTATCTCACAATACACCATGACCATAACACCAGGTTCAAGCATAATCTAGTACTGCCCAATGTTACGTTAACCAAGACATACAATAGTTTTATTTTTCAGAAGATCAGACTATTTAATAAGTTACCATCAGATAAGAGAATTACCACTTTGTAGGTTTGAACCGGAAATTTCGTCATGGTTAAAACTCAAAGCTGTTTACTCGGTTGAAGAGTTCATGAGCTGTGATATGTCCAATTTGTTTTTAAAAATTTGCTAGGTCAATACTGTGTTAAATTATTTATGTGGTTTGTTTTACTGTTATATTTGTATATTTAGTTTGGTTGACAACGCATAATGTAATAATTTTGTTATCTGATGGCCAATAAAGATCTTGATTCTTAAAGCAATATTTTTCCTAAATTTAAATCTTAAAAAATGAGAGGAAATGTTGCAACGGTTCCGCACCATTTTTCAGGGAGGTCTTGCCACCGGAGAGGGCGCCGAGGGGCAATGAGCCGGTCGGGGTCAGACCCTTCAACTGCAGCACACTCTCACTCTCCTCTCTGAAACACAACGCAATGAGAGTCACTGGTATAGGAAAATATCAAATATTCAAAAGCAAAGATTGCAATCATTGACTATGGTTGGTAAAGAGCAGTGTTAATAGGACCTAAAACAAGCCATTAACATAATCCTGTTAACAGCTGGAAGATGGGAAGAGAAGAAATACAAACCTAAAGATTTATTTATTAACCTACTAATTTAGATAATTCAAAAAACTATTCTTACCTTCCATAATTAGCTAAAAAATCTTCTTGAGATAAGAAGAACCTTAAAAGTAGAGGTGTGCGGATATCCGAAAATTCGGATCGGATCAGATCGGATATCCGAATCCGATCCGAGGGTTTTATAACTATCTGGTAAGACTGACTAGATATCCAACACTTTTAGATTGACTGCATATTTTGGGGTAAATTTTAAAGAACGATAGAATTTTTACGTTTGGAAAGTGATTCAAAGAAAAAAGTAACTGCCGACAAAAGTACAATAGTGACAGAAGACATCGCAGAGAAAAAACAACATTGTGAAATGGGACGGTTGCAATTATTGCGGTTAGAACAGTGCTTCAATACGATGCGATTATAGTGGTATGCTTCAAGAGATGTATTCGGTTGCTGATATTGCCTCTCAATTAGATCGAGATCACTGTGTACGATCAGGGTAATATGCAATACCCATCACGATAACAAACCTTTTCTTAAGATAAAATCTTGTATGGTAGGCCTAGCATTAAATAATTTAACGAATAATACACAGTACAAATAGTACATCCATTATTACCATAATCTCGATCATGTCGTTACCGATGAAACATCGATTGGTAGAAGAGAGAATTAATTGCAATCGCAAGACCAATCAGAATTCGCCAATGAAAGGCAGTGTCCAGTCCAGAGTCGTCTTCAATTTCCAAAACGAACTATCGCCCTAAATACCCCATAAATAAAAAGTCGTGTTCTTGTTTCGTACGACTATTTCAGGCTGTAATATCTTAAGCGGACCTGGGATCACTATCACTTTCGTTGTAGATACAATGAAATAGAAAGCCTACAATAATTTTGGGCTGGCAAAGAGTTGGCAAACCTGTTAATTGTTTGCCTTTTAATCTCACTCCGTTTTCGAAAATTGTTGTCGTCGTCATCTGCTTGAAAACTTATTGATCTCTCGAGAACATCTTCCTTTTGATCGCCAGATTTCTTTATTAGTTAATTAAGCAATTAACTAGAAATAGAAATGCTGAACGATCAAAAATAGGTTTTTATTCTGTTGAAATATTAATCTTTGACAAATTAAGCTGAGTGTTTATTTTCAGTACCGGTATGTGATTAAAATGGATGTTCTTAGATAACAGTTCAGAGCTGAATTGACAACTCACGCATATGATAATAATTAGTGAGTTTGCTTGCTGTTTATTATGTAAAACAAATAGACCTATGTAGTAATTAAATGACCAAGCTTTAATTTTGAACTCTACAACATTTTAAGCTTGTCTTGAAATGTAGGTTAAGTTTACTGCTCTTGAATTATTATTTTAGGTGAATAAAAATTTTGGTTTTTCAGGCTTAGTATAAATAAAAATGTAAGGCTTTCTTCAAATATGAAGTAATTGGTGAATCAAGTTTTATATTTAATTCTTTTGTCTAGTCACTTAAGCCTAGTCATCACTGATCAAATAATTTGTTGATTTATGAAAAGTAAAAGAAAATACCTCCGTTGCAGCAATCTGCATACTCAGCGAATTTCAAATGTAAAAAAATATTTTCATCCAACATAGCGAGATATGACATGTTTTTGTAATCTCTATAAGAATAACATGGGGAATGAGTATGCAGGTGTGCTGCTACAGTCATGTTAAAACTGGGTGGTTTTATTTTAATATTTAGTAGATCTTATGTAGAAGAAGCCATATACCAAGTTTTATTAAGATATGATCAGAAATAACGAAGATATGGAATTTTTTTTATTGGCCATAAGGATAACTTGGGGAATGAGTATGCAGGTTTGCTGCCACAAAAATGGAAATTTCGGTGATTTTAGACTAAAAATACATTAAATCTCATCTAGATGAAGCCGCAAACCAAGTTTTATTAAGATATGTTGAGAAATAAGCGAGATATAGAATTTTACTTATTTTTCCCCTAAGGTTAACATTGAGACAACGTACTGTGTTTACCATTTTCAATATCTTTGTAACGAATGGAGATAGAGTAATGATTTAAATTACTAAATTGTTTGTTTTTTCGAGTTAAACTCAATGGTGCTAACAACCAAAATTGGATTATTTTTATTCTTTAATGTGAAAAACCGAAAAAACCCATTTTTGGGGGGGTTTATCCCCCTTTACCCCCCTTCCAGTAGTCCGATCAGGCTGGTTTTCGAACTCATCCAAATAATTACTACTTTACACCCCTGTGCCAAATTTCATTCCAATCTGACCATTCTTGCGAGCGCTATCGTGCTTACAGACACATAAATAAATAAATGAATAAATAAATAAATAAATAAATATATATATATATATATATATACACAAATTTGAACGAATGGTGTTTTGCTTCTAGGGGACCCAAAACGAAAAGTTATCATGGTCTTGGGCTTAGGTCTTACCATGAGACCTACGGTAATAGCTTCTTCCCTTTAGGGGAAACTCGCTAAAAGGGATACAGAGGCCTAAAAGTGAACAAATTTCTGTTGCTGTGAAAAAGGAATTTTTAAGTAGCCTAATCCTGAAATTGCTTTAGGCCCTATAAGCTTATTCAGTTAGTTATTGCCTATGCTTAAGGGGAATCAATAAATTTCTTAATTCCTAACAGTTAATTAGTCGTACCTTTGCATACTTTAATGATTGACATTTGACCTATATTGGAAACATTATATCACAATAATCAACAATTCAGGCCTTTTAAGGCAAACCTTACCTTACACATTAGGATTAATATTGTAGTTCCTTGCAATTACCTTAGGTTTATGAGAAAACTTTACAACTCAGCCTTTTTGGTTTGTAAATATAAATAAATAAATAAATATCTTTAATTATAAGTACAGGTAGGTGACTCTTATATTTTCTTCTTAATTCTAATTAATTATTATTGTTCAAGATGGCGTCATTATAATTAGTGTGATACTAGCCTATTTAATATTTAAATTTGAAATAAAAGAATGGTAATCTGTTACAAAACTATTATTTATTCAACAATAACAATAAATATGAATATCAAAATTGAACTCTAGGGGGACGTACAAGGATTATTACAGTGGATGGGGTTAGATAAAATTATTTATGCTAATTGGATTAATATGGTACAATTTAAGGGCATTAGCTCAGTTCTTGAGAAGCATGATCTCTTCACATAGGGTTCTGGGAATCGTGCGGGCATGACATTGAAAAATTAATTTGTTTGAATATCACAATCATAAATACTTTTAAATAGAATAAATAATTTTGATAATAATATAAATTGCCAATTCTGATCTCTTTTTATATTTAATTAAATCAAGTCTTTGTTTGAAAGTCTGTTCCTCTTCAACAATGGTTGGTGAAGTAAATTTTGGATTGGTCTTACCAAGAGTTTATCTCTTCACCCTGATCTTTTCTTCAGATAGATAAATTTGGCCACTTAAAGGGGAATCAACTAAGATCAGGTTTACCGCTGGCTAACCAAAAAAAAAAAATCTACTAATTAAGGGGGATGAAATTTAAAATTGGAACGAGGTCCAGGTACAATGAAGTTAACACTTGGCCATCTCTCTCTGGAAAAGAAGCTGGAGTCCTTTACAATGGTTCCACTTTTCACTTTAACAATGTAACACATGGTTCACTAACTTGGTCTTTGGTAAACACTTCACTGAATTATTAGAGATCAAATTTTGAAAAACATGCTATATAAAATAGATAATTTGAGATAGCGTTCCCTGACCCATAAATATAAATTATATTAAATTATGAATACAGCTGATCTAACTTAACTTATCTAAAATTTTTATGGTAGATGGTAATAAATTAATGAATGATTTTAGGAAAATAACATTATCAAATAATTTATATTAACTGAGTGATATATTAGGTTGACATATTATATACAAATAATTATTAAGCTGTGTGTTTGTTTATTTATATGGGTGTTCATTTATGAAATTTAAATGTAAATGTTTGTGAACTATTACAATATCCCCTCAGAGTTGAATTAATTTAAAGAATTGAAATTAATGAAAACTCGATAATAATAGGAACAAATATTTACAAAACTATACTAAATGATAAAATATTTATTTATAATTTAAAATGATGATTTCTTAAAACTAAATGGATTATATGACCTAATATTTACAATCATAACTTCAGGTCCTAATACTGTCCACGCGCACTTCACTTATTTCAAATTTTGTTTCACTGTTCAACATTTATTACACTATTGTTTATATTTACTGGAGTCTTTTATCCCCTCAATCCATAAATAAACAAATTAATCTACAACTTTTAATTAGTTGTCCGTGTATTGTCCAAATGTTTATATAACTGTTAATAACACTATTTACACTGTATTTATTGTTGATCTCGGTTTGGCGTTATATATTTTCTAAGAGCAGTTACATGGTAGGGTCCAAACTCTTGTTCTTCATTTAACTTTTGTACAAAATAAGTCGAATGTCCCAGGATACTTGAGATGCGGTACGGTCCTTCGTATATGGCGAATAGTTTGGCTGTTTCTCCAAATGCTTCTCGATTCTTCAGATAGTGGAACTTGCCAATATGATGAAGTTAGATCGATACTACTGATAAATTTTGCACCTTGACATTTTGCTAATAATTCATTGACACTTCTATTACATTCGTAATCTGGAATAATAATTTCGTTCGCTTTTCTAGCATCCAAACAAAGTCTTATTTCACCAGTTTTCTTGACGACCGGGATAATTGGGTTTATAAAAGTGCTGTTGCTTCGCTCTATGATCCCTAGGCGTTCCATTTCCCTTATTTCTCGCATGACTGCGTCTTGGTGTGCTAATGGTACTGGGTAAGTATGACATTTAAAATTTTGAGGATTTTCGACTCTTAATACATGCTGGTATTTGTTACATAACCCAGGTTGGTCGGAGAATACATCTTGAAAGTCCAATAACAAATCAGTTAATTGTTGTTTTTGAATACTATTTAGATTTAAATTATTTTTGAGGGATTCTGTAATTATTTCAGGGGATAATTCACATGATGTTCTGGGGTTTGTTTCTTCAATATAATAACACTCTTCGTATGGATCTTCATTGCAGCAGTAATCTTCTAAATTATCCACATTTTTATCATTAGTGATTATATGGCATAAAATTCCAGCTCGATTTGTGTTATTGAATTGAATTACTAAATCTGTATCATTAATATTCATATGCATTTCACCCTTTTCAAAATTTATCTTCATCTTCCAGGCACTAAGTGTATCTATCCCGATAATTACTGATTGTATTAGTTTTGGTACTACGAGCATTTGTGTTAATATAGTTTGTTGACCAATGGTAATAGGAATCATTACGATTTTTGAAATTTTCCGGGATTTTTCATTGGTTGCTGTTCTAATGTGCATATTATTTACTGGTAATTCTTCTATTTTTCCTAATTCACTCCGATTTGATATGTACCAATCTTCTGCTAGACATGTAATGTTAGAACCTGTATCAATGAGAGCTGTAACTTCTTTGCTTTTGATCTTTATTCTTATTTCGGGGCATTTTTGCGATATAGTCGTATGAGTATTTTGTTCTGTTTCTTCTTCAAATAAAAACTCCCGATCACAATAAATATTGCTCAAAGTTAAACTATTGGTATCTGATTCATTATGCATGTTATTTACATTATTTACAATTTCAATTGACCTCTTATGTCCGACTTCTTTCTTATTTTGCACTGAAGATGTGTTCTTCTGATTTGAGCTATTTACATGGAGAATGAGGTCACCACCATCATCAGTGCCTCTCAGTTTAAATCCTGATTATTTTCCTCTGGCACTAGGTTTGCGTTCTCCTCAATAATGGCAGCGCACACCTGGTTTTGTTCTTGTGTCGGGTGGTATCTAGGCAGTGGTCTTCTCTCTTCAGACGGCGGTTGGTTTGATGGTAGATTGGGAAACTGTCTTAGGTCACGGTAATCGTTTCCAAATCGATGGCGTCGGTCGTCTCTTTGGTACCGATTATCGTGGTGGAGGTGATTCTCATGTCTCCGATTGTACGGGTGGTACTTAGGTGTGTACGCTCGATTGTCCGTGTTTCTTTCATTGTAGTGTTGGTTATGACCTTTTCTACCGTGTTGGTGGTGGTTTCTATTTACATGATTTTCCTCAGGTGTATTTTCCTTTTTATGTTTATGGTTTTCGTTCCTTTGATGGTTAGGTGACCTTGCTTGTTCTCGCAGATCTTCTCTCTGGAGTAGAGCTTCAAAATCGCAGACCGTCTGAATATTTTGAACTCTATAGGCATCTTGGATTATGTCTCCAAAGTGGTTTGATAGGCAATCGAGGATTTCTTTTTCGTCCAGGGGAGGGTTTAGCGATTTAAGGGTCAACACCCGCTCTATAAAATACTCTGATCGGTTCAGATAACCATTTGGCCGATATCGTTCATTTTCGATCCGTTGTTTGACGCCTCTTTGGATATCTCGGTTCCAATATTTCGATTCAAACATATGTTGAAAATCATCCCATGTGTGAATATCAGTTTTGATTAAATTGAACCACTTTGAGGCATGTCCTTCTAGGCACATTTCAATGAGATCAACTAGGCTTTCCGCACTATTATTTTCTGGATTTAACTGTAGGTTTTTCTCATAATATTTCTTAAGTTTGTTTAGAAATTCCTGGGAATTATGTGTCTTTCCATTAAATTTTGGGTGGGTCATTTCCGGTGTTAATGTCGATCTGCCGTTACACACAATATTAATAGGGACGGGCGCTTGTGTTGTTTGAATGTTGGGTGTAGTAGGTATTTCTAATATTTTCTTATGACACGCCTCCACGGACTCAGCCAATTTCGCAATTTGGTATTCATTGGATTTAATGTTTGGGTTCAGTTCTAATTTGACTTGGTTGATTTCAGCTGTTACTTGTTCTTTGATTTGTGTATAATTTTCCTTACAAATGTTTTCTACCTCCCTGTGTGTCTCTAATTGAATCTGTTTAATTTGTTCAGTGATTTTTAATTGGGTTTTACAATTTTCTGATACGATGATTTGACTAACCTCCTGTTTATGTTGAATGAGGTCTTGTATTAAATTTTCTCTGATTTTGTATTCCCCTTGTTCTAATTTAGTATCAATTTGATCGACTTCCTTAGCCAAATTTTCCTGAAGAATTTTAAGTTGATTTATGTCAGTTTTAAGATTTGACTGTTCATTGTGAATTTGCTGAATTTGATTTTCGACCCGGGCAGAGTGATTTTGAAATTCAGATCTTAAGTTTGCATGTTGTATTTTAATATCAGATTTGATTGCGTTCATATCGGCTTTAATTTCATTTCTTAACTCGGTTTTAAGCGCATTCATGTCAGTTTTAATCGCAGCATTGCTCGATTTAATTTCATTCATGTCGGTTCTAAGTGCATT
The DNA here is from genome assembly GCA_035578135.1 of Flexamia atlantica. Lineage (NCBI taxonomy): Eukaryota > Metazoa > Arthropoda > Insecta > Hemiptera > Cicadellidae > Flexamia > Flexamia atlantica. The sequence continues at coordinate 89,829,367 of JAQJVK010000001.1, forward strand.
GATCGCCGCTGCTATTTGTACGAGTGGGTCGACGCTGTCGACAGCTGATTCAGTACGAGTATGGTCTGGAATCAGCACAGGAGGGACGGTACTTGTGTCGCTCGTCAAAGAAACTAGCGTTCTGATTGGTTGTTCCGTTCGGTATATTTCGCTCAATGACGATGTAGCGGGGGAAATCGCCGCGGAAGTAGTGGTAGCACTGATTGAGGTTGGCGTTGGTGTTGAAGTGGGAGACGCCGGCTGGGACAAAATGGCGGAACGTTCTGACATTTCACTCACGGCCGAAATTGTTGTCTCATTATTAGAATCACTCGCGTTGTCGGAATTATTTGAGTCGCCTACCGAAACAATGTTTTCTTTGTTCACTGACGGGTCACTGTCCGATTCGCGGTGTACATTTATTGGTTCCGTGTTATTGCCGAATAAAACAAAACTTGTCTGCTCGGACTGCGTCGTTGAAACTTTAGGTTTGTCGGTTGATCTTAAATGGTATTTATGTTCGTCGCCCATATTGAGGTAGTAAGCACGCAATTAGGATTATTATACAATAAATTGGATATTATACTTATATCTAAATGAGGTGAGATGAGTCTTAATCTAGGCTATCTCCTACAAAATTATCTTCTTGCTATCTCAAATAATGTCTGCGATCATTAACTTTTCATTGTCAATGCCCTTACGTTGCGGCGCCAATTACAACTCAGCCTTTTTGGTTTGTAAATATAAATAAATAAATAAATATCTTTAATTATAAGTACAGGTAGGTGACTCTTATATTTTCTTCTTAATTCTAATTAATTATTATTGTTCAAGATGGCGTCATTATAATTAGTGTGATACTAGCCTATTTAATATTTAAATTTGAAATAAAAGAATGGTAATCTGTTACAAAACTATTATTTATTCAACAATAACAATAAATATGAATATCAAAATTGAACTCTAGGGGGACGTACAAGGATTATTACAGTGGATGGGGTTAGATAAAATTATTTATGCTAATTGGATTAATATGGTACAATTTAAGGGCATTAGCTCAGTTCTTGAGAAGCATGATCTCTTCACATAGGGTTCTGGGAATCGTGCGGGCATGACATTGAAAAATTAATTTGTTTGAATATCACAATCATAAATACTTTTAAATAGAATAAATAATTTTGATAATAATATAAATTGCCAATTCTGATCTCTTTTTATATTTAATTAAATCAAGTCTTTGTTTGAAAGTCTGTTCCTCTTCAACAATGGTTGGTGAAGTAAATTTTGGATTGGTCTTACCAAGAGTTTATCTCTTCACCCTGATCTTTTCTTCAGATAGATAAATTTGGCCACTTAAAGGGGAATCAACTAAGATCAGGTTTACCGCTGGCTAACCAAAAAAAAAAATCTACTAATTAAGGGGGATGAAATTTAAAATTGGAACGAGGTCCAGGTACAATGAAGTTAACACTTGGCCATCTCTCTCTGGAAAAGAAGCTGGAGTCCTTTACAATGGTTCCACTTTTCACTTTAACAATGTAACACATGGTTCACTAACTTGGTCTTTGGTAAACACTTCACTGAATTATTAGAGATCAAATTTTGAAAAACATGCTATATAAAATAGATAATTTGAGATAGCGTTCCCTGACCCATAAATATAAATTATATTAAATTATGAATACAGCTGATCTAACTTAACTTATCTAAAATTTTTATGGTAGATGGTAATAAATTAATGAATGATTTTAGGAAAATAACATTATCAAATAATTTATATTAACTGAGTGATATATTAGGTTGACATATTATATACAAATAATTATTAAGCTGTGTGTTTGTTTATTTATATGGGTGTTCATTTATGAAATTTAAATGTAAATGTTTGTGAACTATTACAACTTAAATCCGCTAACTACGCCGTAAATATCCGAATCCGGTATTATCCAATCCGAACCTGTTGTTATTCGATCCAAAACTGATCCGAACATAAGCTATTGGATCCGAATCCGATCCAATCCAAAAATTAACTATCCGCACACCTCTACTTAAAAGATAATAAATATATCAAATTGTAACTATTAGTTTAGGTTTAGTTATTATTATCAGGAGCGTTAAATTGGGTGGTTGACAAAAAATTAAAACTCAGCAATTCGTCTGCTAAAATCAGATAAAAAGAGTAGATAACTTTTTTTGCTGGAGTGTCAAAACTTTGTGTTTTTCAAGGTCTTTGTTGTGCAAACACGACTTAACTTAAAGATATGATCATATGGTTGATTACCTACCCAAACAAATGTTAAATGCAAATTTCACAAGCAGCATATAATAATTTAGTTATAGCTTAAGTGCAGTTACATTAACACTTACTTTAAAAAGTGTTCGTTATTTATTTTTGTTTTTTTATACCTGAGAACAGAGAACACACGTGCCATCTTGCCGATTGCGCGGATCTTGTTACGAATAACCTCCTTCCTCAAGTTAGCTGCTGCACCTGTGAACAAAATTGTACCATCGGTTGATTTAAATACTGAACATGAAATAGGCTTACACAATGCTAATAACAACCATACCATCCACTATGTAACATCGCGACAATAGGATATTTACAGTTGATACTAGTGTTCGGCAAACATTCATATACTTAAAAAAATAAAAGCAAACCAAAACTACGAAAATAATCTAAAGAAACAAGCATGACGGAAAAAACACAAGTTTGCAAAATCAGGTACGAAACAGCAGCAACAACATCAAAGGAAAGAACTTCATTTCTGTAAGCAATGATATTCCTGACAGAAATAGTTAACAACTTGCTGATTACCCAAATCCGTTTTTGAAGTAAAATCTAATATTCTATCAAGATCATGTAAAGTCACGATGATTTTGAGGCAATCGTGGTGGACTACTGTTCTAAACACACAGTGCAGCTATGTACAAAGCCGTTTCTATCGGAAAATAAACGGTATTAGGAAACTCACACATACTTTCTCCTGTAAAATCACTTAAAACAAAAAAAGTACATTATGAAATAAAACAAATTAACAATTAACTACCTCACAAATACATACCAACTTTTATCAAAACTAATTAGTATTTAACAGAGATATCGGTTTTTTAATTTTGCCATTAGAATAACATTGGACAACACCATACTGCATTCACCACAAAACTAAAATATCAATTGTCTATGCAACCAGTTGTCATAGAGTAATAATTCAAATACTGCATTACATAATTTTTCAAGCCAAATTCACTGGTTGCAAATATATTTTCTTTAGAAGTTACAGATTTTGTGGAATTAGAAAAATATTAATTTTTTAGCACAAAACCCCCTAAACTTCTTCTGATCCTGAATTTTTACAGACTTGTGAGTGGTGTTATTTTGTGTGTCATCTTAAGCACTAAAAACCATGACATTTTTATCAAAACTGTTAGATCCATTTTTGTGTAATTTGGATTTTTGTTGTTTTTTATGGGTTAAAAAATTAAAAAAATAAATAAAAAGCCTGTAGATATTATGGTTTTATACCTACACACCAAATTTCATGAAAATCGGACTGCTGGTGGCGTCTCTAGCTTTGTTTACACACTCACTCACACACACATACACAGACACTACTTCCGAAAAACACTTTTTTTGGATTCAGGGAGCACTAAAATGAATATATCCACTAACAAAAATTTTTATGAAAACAATACTTTCTCATAACCACAAAAAAGTGATTTTCGGAGTGGTGTCTGTCTGTCCGTGTAAATGTGTGTGTGTGGCTGTGTGGATGTAAACAAAGCTAGAGACGACACCAGTAGTCCGATTTTCATGAAATTTGGCAGTAGGTATAAAACCATAATAACTCCATGAGTTTTTTTAATTTTTATTTTTAAGGGTATTTACCCCTTTAAAACCTATAAAAAACGACAAAATACTAATTTCTCAAAAACGGCTCAAACGATTTCGATAAAAATGTCATGGATTTTGGTGCTTAACACATTTGACGCTAGGCGCGGGAAATCCCGCGCGCCGAACCTGTGCCGCAGGATATCCCGCGCTGCGTATATGGATTCTCTATCGATTCAGTGACCGGCTAGCAGTGCTCCGGGAACCTTCTCTCATGTGTAGCACTGTGTTATAGGCCTAACCTCATATCGTGACGGCGTCAGTTTTCGGTTCGCGCCTTCGTATTTTTTTCGTTAGTGTGCAGTTTTTTGTATTGATTTTTCAATTCATATTACATATTATGTATAAATAGTTTTTTTATTTCACGTCGTAATTCAGTAAAAAATGGCTGCCCCTACATCTAGGCAAAGCATAGTCCCTCCTAGTGAGTGATCCGGGCCGGGAATTTTCGTTATCCCTTACCCGCGTGCTGAGCGCGAGATTTCCCGCGAAGTATTATGACGTCATAAAAAACACGTGTTTGCAATGGGAACCAATTTTGATATTCATTTTTATCATGCTGGGACACCGTTTTTCAACATTCTATGACAAAAAATAAGTGTTTACTGAAGTTATAGTGCAATTATTTTCGGATCCCTTGCCCGAGTGCTGAGCGCAGGATTTTCCGCGAAGTATTATGACGTCATAAAAACACACATGTTTGTTATGGAAACCAATTTTGATGTTCACTTTGAAAATTCCTAAAATATAATCATTAGAAAATATCCATAAAAAATTTCAGCACTCGGTTAAGTTGTTCAATATTTTTATAGCAGTCAATGTGTTAAGATGACAAACAAAATGACATCACTCGCATGTCTGTGAAATTCAGATTCAAAAGTATGGGGGTTTATGTGTTCAAAAATTCATACTTTTCAAATTTCACAAACTCTGTAACTTTTAAAAAAACACTTGCATCCATTAAATTTGGCTTGAAAAAATAAATAATTTAGTATTTTGAATTATTAGTCTATGTCAACTGGTTGCGAATATAATTGATATTTTTGTTTGGCGGTGAATGCAGCGCACTATCCAATGTTATTCTTATGGCAAATATTAAGAAACCAAATCGATAAAATCTGGCTGGTATTTGTGAGATAATTAATTGTTAATTTGTTATATTTCATTACATAAGATTTAAATTACTTTAAGGGTTTAAATGACTTTAAGGGAGAAATTATATCAGCTTCCTGATACCATTTATTTATTATTAATTTGGCAGAGCACAAATCTTTAGCAAAAAGAGAGTCCTTTTGAATAAAAAGGATGGTACTGGTGGTAAATACTGTTGTGACTTCAAAACACAACATATTAGTTTGATAATAAAATTTTAACTTCTCAACTTAAATGGTTTTATAAAAAAAAAACTTATTTCATATGAGTCAATAGTTTTGGAAAACCTATACTATTGCTAATCCACAGGAAATTTGTGATTGCGTTTTGGTGTGAAAGGGCTTTAGATGCTGCAATGCAAACTTAACACTGATAAAAAAAAGTCACTATGTTTTGGATTCAATCCTACCACAGGCTTGCTGCCAAAGTTCAGAGGTACTAACAATTTCTTCTTTAAAAATATTGTTTGAAAAACTTTGCTGGTCACTTAAGGATACACACTGTATTATCACATTCATAATACAAATATTTTTTCAGGACAAAGCACAAATTAATGGTCTTGCAAAATTCACTCAAGGAACAGATTTACAAGGACGGACAAGCTACACCAAAAATGCAAACAACTTTTTGAATTACAACAATATTTTATGGGTTACTTCAACATTATTATTGCACTCATATTTCTTTAAAAAATGATAACATAAGATTTTATATAATTTGAAATAACATTCAAAACAACTTTTTTACTGACAAAAAGGTCCAACTAAAAGGTTCAGCTAACCTCATATTGATTCAAAGTTAAAATCACATGTTTTACAATAACTTTTTCAGAATAATGTATTATAAATAACAGATCACAATGATGGATTTACATTAAAATCATGGGGCAATATTTTATGTTAAGGAAAGAATCTATGACAGGAAAAACTCAAGAGATAAGTTGAATTGTTTCAATTACTTTAGTCATGTGTTTAATGTAGGTGCATTGTACCTTGGGGTGGGAACCATAATAGGACATGACAGCTGATGTGGGGTCTTATTAGCCTGATATATGGGGTCTTATTGGCCTGATATGTTAACATTTTATAACAGTGATCATTTTAAATTTGTTCACAGGCTACACTGTTTATTGTTCTAGATTCTAGATCACTGTTTGTTTTGACTCCAGCAGTGGAGTAAGCCATATATCAAGATATAAAAACGAGCTGGTAAATTAATAGATTGTTTTTAATATTTTTTAAAACTGGAAATCGCTAGTATTTTCCGTAGCATTACTTTAGTCTGTGTCATTGACTTGTTTTTAGTAGTTCTTGGTACTTGTAAGAGCCGTTTTGAAATAGCCCGCAGGATGCAAAATATCTGACACTAAACCAAGTTTCTTCCTTATGTTTTTATATGTAATTGTATGATTGGTAAGCTACATTTATTTGATTTCTGCATTTTTGGGTTAAGAGTTTTAAAATGCTAATTCTTACTTCTCCCGCAAGGCTGTCAACAGACACTACCGGATAGCAAACGTTTGATGAAATCCATCAATTCTATAAAAGAGAAAGGGTTTTCTAACAGTCACCAAATTTCCAAAACTGTAAGACCTACAGAGCTGAAATTTGGCATATGCACTTTCCTTGGGTTATAGATACATACTAAGAAACAGTTTTACAAAATTCCCAATTGGAATTTTACAACAAACAGCCTTACACTACTTAAAAATTTCAAAGTTTAACTATAGGGAAACTTGTGAGGTTCTCAAGGCGACCTTAAGAAGTACGACAAACTAAATCCTAAATCCAAGGATTATTTTCTCTATTTCTAAGGGTGAAACCGGTTTGATCAGCCAGTGTTTCATGAAAGATTTAGTACAAACAGATTTTTAGACTGAATTTTAAGTTCTTGATTTATATAACTTTTTTATTGGTCAAATAAAGCATTTTGTTTAGTTTTATTTAGAATAACGCTGGCCCAATTTACTAGTGATTTGAATTTTAGAATTAATACCAAATTAAGAGGGGACAAAAAATCTAGGTTTTTTCAAGTTTGGATTTCTATGTTTAGAATTATGTAAAAGTTTAATTAGGCCAAGATAACATTAATTTGCTGGCTTAAATTACAATTAACGAACAACTAATTTATTGTGAACAACATAAGATTAGAGAGATATATATAATATTTTATACCAAGACTTATTTATAAAACTTTTGCCAAAAACACAATATGAAAAAATTCTGCAAAGAGTGTTAATTATCGTAGAGTACAGGTTATTTTAAACTTTATTAATCAAAAATTTCTTTAATTAATTAGGTATTTTTTGTAATGTGGCATTTTAAATGGAAAATCTAATACCCCCGTCGCAGCAGACCTGCATGCTCAGCGAATTTCCATAGGATTTATTTTGTATATGTGAGCATTCAACTTGTTTGAAGGAAGTATCATTTGAATACGTTAAGTAAATAATATACTAAAAATGCATATTTAATCGTTCATGAGCATTAAACATGAGGAAAATTAACAAAGAGACCATATTGGTTTTCATTAGTAATACATAGACTTTTGTATTTGTTGTATATAAATGTCAACAAACATATAACCAATGAACTCAAAACACTAAAAACAAACAAATAATTTAATCTCATGAAAAAATTAAATTCAATCATATGGTCAGTTTTATAGTAATTAAAACATCCCTTTTCCAACAGACCTACATCAGCAGCCAATTTCAATAAAACATTTATCAATCCTCATAATTGTAAACATACCATATACTATGCTACATTTTCAGGCAGTTTAGACCAAGACATCCCCCCCTCCAAATGATCTTACTTTCTTTATTAAATTTAAAAATAATTTCTATTTTTTGATATAGTATATATTTTCTGCAAAATCTTGATCAATGGACTCTAACTATTCAAAATAAACACAAATAAAATATTCAACACCTGCAATTTTAATCATTTGTTCAGAATTGTATTTTTTTGAAATCTCAAATCAGGGTGACTATACTTTTTGGAGGGAAAAATTAAAAACAATATTAGACAACGTACTGTGTTAAGCACATCCAATATTATCCAAAATCTAAGCAACGGATTGACAAAGAATAATAATTCAAAATGCTAAATTGTTTGTTCTTTTAAGCTGAATTCAATTTTGACAATTAAGTTTAAAAATAATTAGTAAAAAGGTGTTAAATCTTGAAAATAAATTTTATTTTCTGTAAAAAACTTTCTTAGAGTATATCAATCTTGCTGGTTTTTGAACTCGAAGTCATGAATGACGCTTTATACATTTGTTCCAAATTTCATCAAGATCGGACCTTTTTTACAAAAGTTATCGCGCCTACGGACAGGTATATATACATATACATATATATGAAAATGAACGAATGGTGTTTTTGGGGTCTGGGGACCTCAAAATGAAAAAATAACATGGTCCCGGGCTTAAGTCTCAACTGCCGCCTACGGTAAGAGCTACTTCCCTGTAGGGGAAATTCACTAATAAAATGAATATTTGATATTTTAACTATTTAAAATTTAACTAGAGGCTTCAAGGGGCTAATAGCCCCTAAGCATAATCCTTCTTTACTATAGTACAAAATACCTTCTTAGAAAATAGGCTTTTGAACCCACAAAATTATGATTATTTCTAGCATTTGGTTTTAATTAAACAAAGCAGACCTTTTTATATCCTAATGGTTTTTAAATGACAGTTATTTTAAGTTATTTCTAATTTTATAGTAAGCTTAAAGCAATTTCAGTATTTTCCCCGAGTCCCTGAGATGGAAACCTTCACTTTCAGCCCCCCCCCCCCCCCCCCCCATCATTCTACGACCTTCCAAACGCCCACAATTTCTTCTCAAAAATTTTGCATACGTAATTATATATATATGTATAGATCATTTGGTATTAAATCTGCATCGTTATAACATAAACTAAACAAACATACTTAACTTTTTATAATTTTAAATTATGAAAAACTCAAACCCTTAATTATTATAAAATCAGAACATCTTAAATTTAAAATATTTTTTGTTATAGTACATTGAACGCGCATAGTTAGCTGCATTTTGAAACAAATCCCACATGTCAACATCTACCATGTGGCCTTGAATCAAGCATTAGCACCACATGTTTCATGTAAACAAATCAGACGTTTTTCAATCTTTTCAATCCCAATGCATTTTAAATGGAAGATATTTTTCGTTATTTCTAATTTTCTCGTATATTTGGACATAATCTGCTATTTTTCCCGACCCCCTGGGGCCGAGACTTTTCATTTGAGCCATCTCCTGTCATCCTGCGAGCTGGCAAACTCTCACAATTTTGATTAAAAAAATTCGCTTACAGAATTAATAATATAGATATTAAAGTACAGACCATATGTGGTCATCCAATAAGCACTTCTTGAAAAAGAAAGAAACATTCTGAATAATACAATTTGTATAAGATTTACATGCTGATAAATCTCTCTACTGCCTTATTGCATTTAGGGTATGTACAGACTGTCGCCTACACCCATAATCCACCAATATTTTTTTATAAAATTGTTCACTGCTGACCTCATTTTGCCTGCATGCTACATCCTCTACAGTTTTTGTTTACACACTTTCCGTCTTCGAATGCAATTTAAACTGACTTCCACATTCACGCCTTATTAAGCCTCTAACTACATAAGTTTGTGTATGTATTAAACACTTTTCAATATATAATATAAAGAAACAAGAATTTTACTATATATTCACCGTTACAATTCTTGAATGTAATAAATTTGATCACAGAATTATCTGAGCGCGTTCTCAGGTTGTGGGGTTCCTCAAGCAAATCACATCAAAAAGGACTGGAAAGGTGAAAAAAGGCCTTGAGTACACTCATGTACCAGCTTCAGACAGCTCAACTCCTTTTTTATGTTTCCTAGAAAACAGCTAAAGATTGAAACAGGTGAATAAATATTCAAAAATAACTTGCTTAAACCGATATGACCATATATGCCCATACCGCGAAGCGGTCAAGCTGCTGCCTGTGGAAGCTGTATGCAACATGATGACATGTTGCATGACACACAGGGTTTTGATGACAAGTGAGCCCGACTACCTTTGCGAGAGGCTCTCCTTCCGCGATGAGGTCTCTCAACGCAGAACTCGCCATTGTGGAAGACTCCACTTTCCCAAAGTAAATCTTGAATTTGGGCAGAAAAGTTTTTCTTACTTTGGCCCCCGGTGTACAATGGGCTACACGATGGCTTAAAAAAATTAAGCTCCGCTTCTTTTAAAAGAAAAATAAAAAAAATTTAATGGAGCATAGCTAGGTTTAACCTATTTTTTAAATGTGTTTGAAAATATTTTTTGTATTAAGTTGTTCTGAAAAGCTGGTGTACCAGAGAAACGCTTGTATTAATAAAGGCATTGTTATTATTATTATTATTATTCCCGTGTTGGGCCGGGACAGAATGTCCAACAGTATCCCCTGCTTGTCGTAAGAGCCGACTAAAAGGGGAGGGGGCGCACTAGTCCTTTTTCGCGTCTCCTTTTCACAATTCCATTCTCCGGTTCATTTCAATAGCCCGGTTGTTTTTTCTAAATCATTCCGGCCTATTTTCCGGGGTGACTCTGTGTTCTTCAGCCTCCATTGCGCTGGAGGTCTAGGACGAGCAGAGGGTACAGCTTAAAAACTGGGTTCTGCACCTCCCAGGCTGCCGGATAGTACAGGGGCCCGGGTCAGCCCAGCCAGCTGACCTGGCTGCCCTATCAGCCGGCGAAAATCCCTTTGGCCGTGGCGGTGCCGGTTGGCGACCGGATAGGGCCCTGCTGCGGTCACGGGGGGGCTCTGCCGAGGCCACTGCTCGTCTGGGACCGCCGGTGTTTTGGAGGCGGTCGAACATGGATATAGTTTCTCTGGTGATGGGTCGGTCTGACTTTCTCATCGGGGTACGTTTGGGGGGTCAACGCCCAGTCTTGGGGGCCAATCCAGACAACATGGCAAGTGCAGACAAAAAAACGATTCAAAAGGTGCACGAATCAAAACGGGGTACCCTAACCCCAAAAAACACCCAGCAGGATTCTCCTCTGAGTGGGCTTGACGACGGGGTGGCAAGCCCCTTCGAAAGAAGGTCTCGACTCACGAGATCGCCACCAGTCCGGGTCGCGACACCTGCCTCATCGGTGGCAAGAACATCCGCGGCCATTGAGAGGGCACCCACTGAGGACAACGAGCCGATGAATGCCGACTCGTCTCCCTTTGACGCGGTCATCGCGCTCGCCAGGCAGCAGGAGGAGGAGCACCTTAAAAAGTGCTTCGACACCCTGGCTGTAATGAAGGCTGCGACCGCCCGGCAGAAGAACATTAGCAAGGACGTGCAGGATGGCATTGTCCAATTGGAGGCCAGTCTGCAGCACATTGTCCAGCTGAAGAGGTCGTGGCAATCTTGTGAGACGGTGGCCACGTCGACCCAGACGACTCCATCGCTGCGGGTCAAGGCTCAGCCGGCCAGTGGAAAGCGAGCCGCTTCTAGCCCCGCCCAACCGGAGGCAGAGAAAAAGCCGAAGGGAGACGGTCCAGCGGAGAAGTCGGACTCCGAAGCATGGACCGAGGTCGTTAAGAGGAAGGGTAAGAAGAAAGACCCTCTTCCAAATCCTAGAAGCCAGCCTGGCACCCAGGACAAGAAGAAGGCGCCGAGGAAGAAGTCCCGCAAGCAGCGGCCGGACGCTCTTCTCATCAAGCCGTCGGAGGGGAAATCCTACGCCGACGTGCTGGGCGAAATTCGCAGTAAAGCGAAGCCCGATGAGAAGGGCGCCGTCATCAAGGGCATGAGGAAGACCCGAGCCGGCGATCTTTTGGTCGAGCTCGGTGACGCCTCCAAAAGTAAAGCTGCCTTCAGCGAGGACTTGCAGACCATCTTAGGGGCGAACGCGACCGTCCGCGTTCTCGAACCCAAGTCGACGCTGGAGGTGAGGGACCTTGACGAGCTGACGACCGAGGCGGAGGTGACTGCTGCTGTCAAAGCCGCCATCGGCGACAACGTCGAGGTGAAAACCTTCCTCTCAAAGGCGAACGCTCGGGGTCAGAAGGTGGCGATCCTCACGCTGGGAGCCAGGGCAGCTGCGAAGCTCCTGGAGAAGGACCACCTGAAAGTCTGGTACGTGAGCTGTCGGGTGCGCGAGAAGCTCGTGGCCTCCAGATGTTTTAAATGTCTGGGGTTCGGTCACGTAGCTAATCGCTGCCCTGGACCCGATAGAAGCAAGCTCTGCTTCAAGTGCGGCGGCCAGGATCACAGGGCCAGCGCATGCAATGCAGCGTTGTCATGTGTCCTGTGTACAGAAGCCGGCTTGAAGGGCGACCAGGTCAAGCATTCCGCTGGGTCTGGTCGTTGCGGGCAGTACAGGCGGGCCATCGCCAACACACAAAAGAAATGATCAGTGTTCTGCAACTTAACATGCAGAGGAGCAGGACAGCAAACGACTTGCTGTTCCAATTCGCCACGGAGCAGGGTGCTGAGCTACTGCTTCTCAGTGAGCAGTACCAGAACCGACGCTCCGCGCAGTGGTTCTCGGATCCCTCCGGCACTGCGGCGATATGGATCTTGGACCTCGGGAAGGTGCCTGTTCTCGATTCCGGATCGGGCAACGGCTTCGTTTGGGCGAGGAGCAGGGATTTCACCGTCTTCTCCTGTTACCTCAAGCCTAACCAACCGATCGCAGACTACCGCCACATGGTCGATTCCATCGAGGATAAGATCATGAACACCTTTGGCGGGGTCATAGTCGGTGGCGATTTTAACGCCAAAGCCGTGGAATGGGGTTCCCCGCAGACCGACACTCGAGGTCGTTACGTCCTCGAGTCGGCTGCCAGGTCGGGCCTCTGTATCCTTAACACGGGCGGCATTTCCACCTTTCGCCGTCCGGGGTGCAGAGAGACGATCCCTGACATATCCCTTGCCTCTGAAGGGATTGTCCAGTGGATCTCCAACTGGCGTGTCTGCGAGGAGTATTCCTCTAGCGACCATCAGGGGATCCTCTTCAAGGTCCTTCCCGAGGGTGCGCGCTTGCGCGCTGAATCTGCTCCTTTGGCTCGACGCTGGAACACCAGTCGTCTGAGCAAAGACACTTTTAAAGAAGTAATCAAAGACCAGAGCATTGTGAATTTCACAGGTGCCGAAGATCTGGCAGCATCGACGATGCGTCTCATCGCGACCGCGTGTGAGCAGTCGATGCCCGGAGTTTCCCGCCGCCACAGGAAGAAGCCGGTTTACTGGTGGACGCCTGAAATCGCGGAACTCCGGAGGAGATGCCTTGGTCTCCGACGAGTTGCGCAGCGAGCCAGGAACCACCCTGATGCAAATGCCAGATCGGCTGAGCACAGAGCGGCCCGCCGAGAGCTCCGCGGTGCCATCAACCGGAGTAAAGTCAGGTGCTGGAAACAGCTGTGTCAGGATATCGACAACGACCCCTGGGGGATGGGCTACAAACTTGTAACCCAGAAGCTAGGGGCTCGCTCACCACCTGCGGTCATGGAACCACAAGCCATGGCCGCCGTCGTCGACACACTGTTTCCCAGCCACCCAGTTCGGCCAGTCAGGGAATTCGGAGAGGTAGGCGCCTTCCCAGTCTTCCGGGAAGAGGAACTCACCGCCGCCGTCCGATCCCTACGACCCAGAAGAGCGCCCGGTCCCGATGGCATTCCGGCGGAGGTGCTCAAGCTCGCTGCGGAGGTGAATCCAAGGCTTCTGCTCGATATGTTCAACGCGTGTCTGGCGGAAGGCGTTTTCTTTTCTTCGTGGAAGGTTGCCCGCCTTGTTCTTATCCCGAAGGCGAAGAGCACCCCGGGAACCCCTTCTTCTTTCCGACCCCTGTGTATGCTCGACACGGCCGGGAAAGTGCTTGAGAAGCTCCTGCGCGTCAGGCTGACCGAGGCCATCGTCTCTGCGGGGGACTTGTCCCCGCAGCAGTACGGCTTCAGATCCGGCCGCTCTACCATCGACGCTATCCAGGAGGTAGTTGAGGCAGTGCGGAGGGCGGAGGATCACAACCATTGGTCGCGCCGCGTGGTCCTTCTCGTCACGCTCGACGTGAAGAACGCTTTTAACTCCGCCAGGTGGAGCGATATGCTGTGGGCGCTTGAGCATACGTTCCAAGTTCCCTCCTACCTCCTGCGTATGATAGAAGCGTATTTGTCAGACCGCGTTCTGTTGTACGACACGACCGAAGGTCAGCGGCGCATTCCCATCACTTCCGGGGCTGCGCAGGGGTCCATTCTCGGACCAGATCTCTGGAACGTGTCCTACGACAGCTTGCTGAGGCTAGACATGCCCGATGAGACCCGCCTCGTTGGCTATGCTGACGACGTCGCTACCTTGATCGCTGCGAAGAACGTCGAGCAGGCAAAACTGAGGCTCAGCGTTGTAATGGCCAAGGTCAACGGGTGGATGCGAGATCACGGCTTGTCCCTGGCTATCAGTAAGACGGAGATCGTCGTTCTCACCAAAAAGAGGATAAACACCGTGTTCCCGGTGCAGATAGGTGACGTCACATTCGAGACTAAGCCTGCTGCAAAGTACCTGGGAGTCATGGTCGACAGCAGACTGTCTTTCGGCGAGCAGATCCAGCGCGCTGCCGACAAAGCCGCTAAGGGTGTCGCTGCCCTTGGTAGGCTTATGCCCAATGTCGGCGGTCCTCGTTCCTGCAAGCGCCGTCTGCTCATGACTGCCGTCCAGTCAGTCTTGCTGTACGGGGCGGAGGTATGGGCTCACGCACTCGAGAAGCGAGTCTTCCGAGACCGGCTTGCCCGAGTCCAGCGTCGAGGAGCTCTGCGGGTCGCTTCGGCCTACCGCACAGTCATGAGCCTGCTGTGATGGTGATCGCCGGAGTCATCCCCGTCCTCTTCCTCGCGAGGGAGAGGCAGGCGATTTACCAGAGGAGGCCTGAAGTGGGTTGGGAAACAGCTGCCAGGGAAGAGCGCGATCGCAGCTTCGACTCCTGGCAGCGCGACTGGGAAGCCGAGCCGAGGGGACGTTGGACCTTCCAGCTCATACCTTCCGTCCGACCATGGCTGGAGCGGCAGCACGGCGAGGTTGATTACTACGTGACCCAGTTTCTTTCTGGGCACGGGTACTTCCGAGCCTATCTGCACCGGATGGGCAAAGTCGCCAGCCCGGACTGTCTGTATTGCCCCGGCATCCCAGATACGTCCGAGCACACCTTCTTTCAGTGCGACCGTTGGCACGTCCGCCGAGCCTCACTTTCATCTGAGATCGGCGTGATCGTCAGCCCAAACAACATCGTCGGAGCTATGCTCCAGGGAGAGGGCAACTGGAACTGTGTCCAGCACTACGTCCAGGCCATTCTTCGGGCGAAAAAGGTCGACCTCGATCGGCCTTAATCCTCAGCATTTCCCCACGGAGGTTGCCCTAGCGGCGTAATATCAAAGGCCTAGCCCGAAGTAATGTGTGAAACAGTTCCAGGCTAGTGTCCTCGGTGCCGAGGGAGGTGGTTTAGTCGGTAGTTCACGGGACATCGAGCTCGTGGGAGTCCGACACTACTGAGGGGACAACAAGCCCCTCAGTGTGCGTAAACGCATTCCACCTCCTACCCCCAAAAAAAAAAAAAAAAATTATTATTATTATTATTATTATTATTATTATTATTATTATTATTATTATTATTATTATTATTATTCATAATGCTCTGGTCTTTGATTACTTCTTTAAAAGTGTCTTTGCTCAGACGACTGGTGTTCCAGCGTCGAGCCAGAGGAGCAGGTTCAGCGCGCAAGCGCGCACCCTCGGGAAGGACCTTGAAGAGGATCCCCTGGTGGTCGCTAGAGGAATACTCCTCGCAGACACGCCAGTCGGAGATACGCTGGACAATCCCTTCAGAGGCAAGGGATATGTCAGGGATCGTCTCTCTGCACCCCGGACGGCGAAAGGTGGAAATGCCGCCTGTATTAAGGATCACAGGTGCCGAAGATCTAGCAGCATCGACGATGCGTCTCATCGCGACCGCGTGTGAGCAGTCGATGCCCGGAGTTTCCCGCCGCCACAGGAAGAAGCCGGTTTACTGGTGGACGCCTGAAATCGCGCAACTCCGGAGGAGATGCCTTGGTCTCCGACGAGTTGCGCAGCGAGCCAGGAACCGCCCTGATGCAAATGCCAGATCGGCTGAGCACAGAGCGGCCAGCCGAGAGCTCCGCGGTGCCATCAACCGGAGTAAAGTCAGGTGCTGGAAGCAGCTGTGACAGGATATCGACAACGACCCCTGGGGGATGGGCTACAAACTTGTAACCCAGAAGCTAGGGGCTCGCTCACCACCTGCGGTCATGGAACCACAAGCCATGGCCGTCGTCGTCGATACACTGTTTCCCAGCCACCCAGTTCGGCCAGTCAGGGAATTCGGAGAGGTAGGCGCCTTCCCAGTTTTCCGGGAAGAGGAACTCACCGCCGCCGTCCGATCCCTACGACCCAGAAGAGCGCCCGGTCCCGATGGCATTCCGGCGGAGGTGCTCAAGCTCGCTGCGGAGGTGAATCCAAGGCTTCTGCTCAATATGTTCAACGCGTGTCTGGCGGAAGGCGTTTTCTTTTCTTCGTGGAAGGTTGCCCGCCTTGTTCTTATCCCGAAGGCAAAGAGCACACCGGGGACCCCTTCTTCTTTCCGACCCCTGTGTATGCTCGACACGGCCGGAAAAGTGCTTGAAAAGCTCTTGCGCGTCAGGCTGACCGAGGCCATCGTCTCTGCGGGGGACTTGTCCCCGCAGCAGTACGGCTTCAGATCCGGTCGCTCTACCATCGACGCTATCCAGGAGGTAGTTGAGGCAGTGCGGAGGGCGGAGGACCACAACCACTGGTCGCGCCGCGTGGTCCTTCTCGTCACGCTCGACGTGAAGAACGCCTTCAACTCCGCCAGGTGGAGCGATATGCTGTGGGCGCTTGAGCATACGTTCCAAGTTCCCTCTTACCTCCTGCGTATGATCGAGGCGTATTTGTCAGACCGTGTTCTTTTGTACGACACGACCCAAGGCCAGCGGCGCATTCCCATCACTTCCGGGGCTGCGCAGG
Source organism: Flexamia atlantica (assembly GCA_035578135.1). Lineage (NCBI taxonomy): Eukaryota > Metazoa > Arthropoda > Insecta > Hemiptera > Cicadellidae > Flexamia > Flexamia atlantica. The sequence continues at coordinate 89,846,423 of JAQJVK010000001.1, forward strand.
GGTCCATTCTCGGACCAGATCTCTGGAACGTGTCTTACGACAGTTTGCTGAGGCTAGACATGCCCGATGAGACCCGCCTCGTTGGCTATGCTGACGACGTCGCTGCCTTGATCGCTGCGAGGAACGTCGAGCAGGCAAAACTGAGGCTCAGCGTGGAAATGGCCAAGGTCAACGGGTGGATGCGAGATCACGGCTTGTCCCTGGCTATCAGTAAGACGGAGATCGTCGTCCTCACCAAAAAGAGGATTAACACCGTGTTCCCGGTGCAGATAGGTGACGTCACACTCGAGACTAAGCCTGCTGCAAAGTACCTGGGAGTCATGGTTGACAGCAGACTGTCTTTCGGCGAGCAGATCCGGCGCGCCGCCGACAAAGCCGCTAAGGGTGTCGCTGCCCTTGGTAGGCTTATGCCCAATGTCGGCGGTCCTCGCTCCTGCAAGCGCCGAGCCGTCCAGTCAGTCTTGCTGTACGGGGCGGAGGTATGGGCTCACGCACTCGAGAAGCGAGTCTTTCGAGATCGGCTTGCCCGAGTCCAGCGCCGAGGAGCTCTGCGGGTCGCTTCAGCCTACCGCACAGTCTCCGAGCCTGCTGTGATGGTGATCGCCGGAGTCATTCCCGTCCTCTTCCTCGCGAGGGAGAGGCAGGCGATTTACCGGAGGAGGCCTGAAGTGGGCCGGGAAACAGCTGCCAGGGAAGAGCGCGATCGCAGCTTCGACTCCTGGCAGCGCGACTGGGAAGCCGAGCCGAGGGGACGTTGGACCTTCAAGCTCGTACCTTCCTTCCGACCATGGGTGGAAGGGCAGCACGGCGAGGTCGATTACTACGTGACCCAGTTTCTTTCTGGGCACGGGTACTTCCGAGCCTATCTGCACCGGATGGGCAAAGTCGCCAGCCCGGACTGTCTGTATTGCCCCGGCATCCCAGACACGTCCGAGCACACCTTCTTTCAGTGCGACCGTTGGCACGTCCGCCGAGCCTCGCTTTCATCTGAGATCGGCGTGATCGTCAGCCCAAACAACATCGTCGGAGCTATGCTCCAGGGAGAGGGCAACTGGAACTGTGTCAAGCACTACGTCCAGGCCATTCTTCGGGCGAAAAAGGTCGACCTCGATCGGCCTTAATCCTCAGCTTTTCCCCACGGAGCATCCCTAGCGGCGTAATATAAAAGGCCTAGCCCGAAGTAATGTGTGAAACAGTTCCAGGCTAGTGTCCTCGGTGCCGAGGGAGGTGGTTTAGTCGGTAGTTCACGGGACATCGAGCTCGTGGGAGTCCGACACTACTGAGGGGACAACGAGCCCCTCAGTGTGCGTAAACGCATTCCACCTCCTACCCCAAAAAAACAAAAAAAAAAAAAAAAATTATTATTATTATTATAAAAAGAACTACATCAACAAAATTGAATACCTTATTGTAAATGATTATCTATATATATATATAAAAGCCAAAACCCATTGACTGACTGATCACAGTTTCTCAAAAACTACAAGGGTTAGAGCCATGAAACTTGGCACAAATATTCTTTACTCACTAGAAAGGAGATGGATAGAAATGATACACACTAGATGCACACTGTGAAAGGATTTTGCAATATTTTGTCTCTAAGGGCCTAAATAAGGTATATTATAAAATACAATATGGCGGCCATTTTTAGTTTTTAAAGCTTACTTTCTCAAAAACTGAAAAGACTTTATTTGGGCCATGGAACTTGGCACAATTATTCTTTATAGGCTTTAGATCCCAAAAAAGAAAGGTTTTTAAAATATTCTTTCTCAGATGGCTAAAATAGAGTATTTAAAAAATCTAAATGGCGGCCATTTTAATTTTCCCTAACTATGGATGGGAATCCTGTAGAATATTTTCAGGGAACAGAAAAGGTACGAGAACCAATCTACTGAAAGAATAAAATTTAAAAATTTAATGAGAAACTTTTTGGGGAAATAGGTTTTTTGCCAAGACATTTACCTTATACTTGTTCTTAAAGTTTTCGGTTTATTTTCAAAAACATGCAAAATTCAGATTGATTTTAAGTCGAAAATCCATTATTAGTGTCTTATATTCTGGGTTATCCTCATTCTTTCTGGAAATGGGAGGAAGCTAATTCATACCATTTGCTAATCATGGGGGGAACATTTTTAGAGGAAGCGTTACACTTCCTCATTTTTTTCTAGAGTGGAATTATCAGCTGCCGCATCTCAAGGGTGTAATTGCACGCCCGTGTCGCAAATAAATCGGTCCATTAATTATTCCTAAAATTTGCACAAGGCATAATATAATTGAATAAAAATTAGCTATCCTTTCAGCGGGCGAAGCTGCGGGTATATCTGCTAGTATAAATAATATAACAGATTTCATAACTTGGCGGAGTTAGATATGTTTGTATAAATTACAATAGTTTTCAATCATAAATCCATAAAATATTATCATTTGAACTTGACTTAATTCAAACAAAGTGAATGTACAATCTGTTGGAAATATGCTCTACCAACTCTGTGTAATATGTAGAGGAGCAGAGCTGTCTCAAACATCAAGTTCACAGGGCTCTGGAATTTTAGTTATCTGCGTTACAGTTTAAATTATGAAGAGTAACTTTTTGTTTGAACTCAGATAAGTTTAGATCTGCTTCCTTAATGTATCAAAACTAATCAAGGATACAAATCCTATAATAAAACAGCAAATTAAAAATCAATATACACAGTATACCCAAATCAGTTGGACCCACAGAAGTCCAAGCATAGGGTTTTTTCATGTTGGCACATTTATTCTCAATACAATTACAAATATTATGAGGTGATAAGCTAGATAACTTTATAACATGATTACAGATCTCCTTCTTTGATTAAGATTATTCAAAAACAATATGAATCGCTAGTCCTTGTACGAGAGGGGTTAGGGGTTAGTGATATCTGAAACTAAGTTATGGTTTGTTATTTTTTTAGTTGGTGACAGCGTACAACACTCATGCTCGGTTAGTTCCAATACCACCCAATGAAACTCAACATTGCTACAAAAAAGAACGTGTTGAGTTGCGTAAATCTTGACACTGCAACTCTTTTGACAGAATGAATTAAAGGACATATTTAGAAATTTCTCTTGAGAGTTTAAAGCACATCTTAGTTTCAAGATCAATAGGGGTTATAATTTTTGAAATCAGTAACAAGGCATAAAAATATGCTTGATTCACAAGCCGGTGTTGAAAAACTGGTTATGAACTTCACTTTGATCTCAAAATGTAAAATTGTCTATGACATTTCTCACTAACGTTACAACTGTAATAAAAGTAAAGGGTAAAAATAATTTTCTCAATAATTTTTATAACTTGTTCATGGCAACAGATTTAATGCTGTAAATAACTGCAACTACAACTGATCTTTAATGTATCGGATTAGATGTCGTTAAAAAGCGAATGACAGGCTACTTGCGCTAACTAACAGCAAACATGGGTACCAATACGAATGAACCAACGGACCAACGCACACAACTACAGCGCTAACACCAACCAACGAGACTCACCAATCGTGGAACGGGAGGACAGAGCACCGAGGTCCACGGAAATAAAATGAAAAACAAAACAATAGAAAACATAAGAAAACAGTGCAATAATATTAAAATACACAAATAGTGTAACAATTTGCCGAGAGTGTAAACACAACCTAAAAACAACAAAACAGTCCCAGGCAGCATAGATGAATACTTAAGTGCTTAACTTAAAGATAGAAATACATTAACGGAAAATAATATCACAGTGTAAAGTGTAGTATAGCAATAGTAAGTATAAGAAATAGAGACATTGCTTGCTCAATATTGAAAATTTAAATTACCCAATACTACTGGTCAACTTAAATATGGAAGGTGAATACCAAAACTAAAACTGATAAGAAAGAATTAAGAAATATATAAGTGAAGTATTAAAACAATACGGTATGCAAAGAGAAACGATTACTTATTAAAATCTACAATTGCTACTCAAGTCTCTAGAAGAGGAATGATAAGGACATCAGAAGTAATTTTTCTATGAACTTACTTTCTCTCATAAACAATAGTACACTTTTTTTATTATAAAAAAATCAACAACAAAATTGAAGACTAAGAATTGTTTTGTGTGACAACTTTCCTGTACATACAGTAAGTTTGAGGCGACACTGATCTGCGTCTTATTTAAAAATTAAAATAAAGCTCACACACAATTAAAAAAAAATAACAAACCCTTAAGTAGTGTTAACTTACTTGAATCCAAAGGAGCTGAAATTTTAGAGCAAAAGACTTCTAATAATCTGGCTTCATTACATTGTTAGTATTTGTAAAACATTAAATTCAAATGTTTAACGTTTGAATATTGCTATTAAAGATAAATTACAACAAAAGCCAGACTATTTAGAAATCTGATGCAATTTAATACGTCAAGTATTCCAAAATTTACAAATATTTGTAATAATTCAAATTGCAATGAAAATGAATACATCATAAAATAGGCCTAATAAAAATGTACTAAATAAAAGTGAAAAAACTTTCAAAATCACAAGTAAAGTATAGGATTTTTTATTTATATATAGGAGTGTGCGAGTATTCAATCCATTGAGCTTTTTTAATATTCGGCTCAGCTTAAGACATTTTGAAAAAGCTAAGTTCGAGCCAAGCTTTTAGACATGCGACTATTTGAATACTGAAAATTTTAGGGATATATTTCAAAGAAATAACGAATTTCAATGTTTGAATCAGTTATAAAAAGAATTACCCTTTCAAATGTGATTGAAACAAAAAACCTCAACTTGATGTAGTATGGCTTTGACCGTATGAATAAGAATACTTTATTGTCGATCAACACAAAATCGGTTGTTATAGACATTGCCAACATCCACTTATCACACTAGAACATAAGCAATACAGGTACAACAATGTAAATAATCTAAGAGCTAAGCACAAATAAATCATACAAATTCAAATATCAGTCATTGAAAATTGAGAAAAAAATTCTTGAACTGAGTGGAATGGATGTGGTTAATTAACCATTTATAAAGTTGTCTTCTCATTACATTAGAAGAAAGGGAAAAAATTGATTTGGGAAGGTTGTTGCAAAGTTTGTAAAAGTTGCAAAGTTACAACTGTACAAAGTGATTAGATCGAGTTTTCTTTAGTTTACAATGGGGTATTTCAAAATTCTCATCGAGTAGGAGTGAATATTCACTTCTAAAACAGTAATTGCTTTGGTTAATGATAGTCTGCAAAAGATTAAACATTTGCTTTGGTTATTGATAGTCTGCAAAAGATTATACATAAATAAACTTTTAACTGTTAAAATCTATAAACTGTTAAATAGGGGTCTGCAGTGAGCATCCCATGAGGATTTTGTAAGATGTCTTAACAACTTTCTTTTGAATCAAGGAAATATTTTTTATTTTCATTGAATTACCATAAAAACGTAATCCATTCTTAAAATTGATTGGAAGAAAGCAAAACATTAAATGATTCAATATTGAAAAAAACAAAATTTTAAATTAGGCTAGTTTAAACAAAAAGACTACACGGAAAATTCTTTTGCAAACAAGAAGAGCTTCCGGAGCCCAGTTCAGTTGTGTCTAGTATCATTTCAAAATACTTTACAACTGATGCCTGGGCCAGGGGTGCAGATTCAAAACCTTTCATACGTTTCAGTGAAAAAATTACAGATTAGGTTTTGTTGATCTTTGGGAAAAGGCATTGTAATAAAATACCCCCGTTGCAGGAGACCTGCATACTCAGCGAATTTCAAATGCAAAACAACATATTTCAATCCAACAAAGCGATATTTTACATGTTTTGGTACGCTCCATAAGAATAACATGGGGAATGAGTATGCAGGTTTGCTGCTAATATAATATAATCTGCAGGTTTTTTTTAATATACAGGTATATTAAAACTGGGTGGTTTTAATTCAATATTCAATAGATCTGAACTAGAAGAAGCTATTTACCAAGTTTTAGCGAATTTCCCCTATAGGGAAGAAGCTATTACCATAGGTCTCATGGTAAGACCTAAGCCTGAGACCATGATAACTTTTCGTTTTGGGGCCCCCAGAAGCAAAAAACACCATTCGTTCAAATTTCTAGATATATATATATATATATCTATGTGTCTGTAAGCACGATAGTGCTCGCAAAAATGGTCCGATCGGAATGAAATTTGGCATAGGCGTGTAAAGTAGTAATTATTCGGATGAGTTCGTGAACCAGCCTGATCGGACCAAGGTAAGGGGGGGTTAAGGGGGTTAAACCCCCCCAATGGGTTTTTTGAGTTTTTTACATAGAAAGATAAAATTTATCGAATTTTTGTTGGCACCATTGAATTCAGCTCAAAATAACAAACAATTTGGTATCTTGAATCACTGCTCCATGTCCATTGGTTACCGAGATATATAAAGTGGTAAACACAGTACGTTGTCCCAATGTTAACCTTATGGGAAATAAGTAGAATTCTATATCTCGGTTATTTCTCAACATATCTTAATAAAACTTGGTAAATAGCTTATTTTAGTTCAGATCTACTAAATATTGAATTAAAACCATCCAGATTTAATATACCTGTAGCAGCAGACCTGCATACTCATTCCCCATGTTATTCTTATGGAACTTACCAAAACATTTCAAATCTCGCTATGTTGGATTGAAATACTTTGTTTTACATTTGAAATTCGCAGAGTATGCAGGTCTGCTGCACCGGGGGTATTATCAAGATATGTTGAGAAATAACCTAGATATAGAATTTTACTTATTTCCCATAAGGTTAACATTGGGACAACGTACTGTGTTTACCACTTTCAATATCTCGGTAACCAATGGACATAGAGCAGTGATTCAAACTACTAAATTGTTTGTTTTTTTTAGCTGAATTTAATGGTGCCCACAAAAATTTGATAAATTTTATTTTCCTGTGTAAAAAACTCAAAAAACCCATTTTTTGGGGGGTTTATCACCCTTTAACATTTCAAAGGTTTTTCTTCCGGTGGTCCGATCAGGCTGGTTCACGAACTCATCCGAGGGATTAACACCTTACATGTCTGTACCAAATTTCATTAAGATCGGACCATTTTTACGGCCGCTGTTGTGCTGACAGACACATATATATACAGACATATAGATATATTATAAAAATTCGAACGAATGGTGTTTTCTGCTTCTGGTGGCCCCAAAACGAAAAGTTATCATGGTCTCGGGCTTAGGTCTTACCATGAGACCTACGGTAATAGCTTCTGCCCTATAGGGGAAATTCGCTAAAACCAATGAGATGCAAGATTAAGTGTTGATACTGGCTAAAATTTAGAAGTTCCTTGAAATCTGAATTAAAAGGCAACAAGTTATTTCGCCTGCCAGATAGTGACTTGTGGTCAAATCAACAATAAGATTTATTAGTTTATGAGATTATAACAACTGAGCAACAATACGTGATAGCCAACCTTTTTAGAGATACATTCATTTCTTGTGCAAATTTAATCATTAACGTTATTACTTTATGCGTCACTCTCCAGTTTTTTTGTGGATTGATGTTTGTTATTAATGGAACAAATCGAATAATAAAAGAGAGAATCGTCTTCAAGGACTTGGACCAAACAGAGATCGCCAACCATCTTTCACTGATAATGAATGCCACATGAGGTGAATATAAAAGACAAAATTTGCAAAATTGAAATATTCCTCCATGTTTTTATACTTTCTTATGACCACTTCCTAAAAATAACAAAGGCCAGCTCTTAAACCTCTTACAATATGTGAACGAGGCCAAAAACTACAATAATTTGGAACTGACAACGAAATGGCGAACATGCTTATTGACTTGATCACTGGTTATTCTCTAAATGAAGGGCGTTTACTTAAAATACGCCTGGATGGCAGGATTAAATACTTGTTAACTTGAGGTCTCATCTAAAGAATATATGAAATACAAAACGCTTTTATTGAAACTTTGCTATTGAAACCTTGAAATCAATGTTGGAAGAGATGTAAATGGTCTATCTATATAATTTTAATCTCTTAAATAATTAGAACACGGCAGTAATGTGGACTTGATCAATCAAATGTCAAATTGATTATTTTCTTCATAAAAATGTTGCTTTGATCTATTGAGGTTTTAACTTGACTGGAAATAAATTTATTCTGAACTGGAGATAAATTTTAACAAGCTTTCATTTAAGCAAACTTTAAGCAAGCTTTCAGTTTAGATTGAAACAAATTAGTTTACGGTATTGTACATTTTGAAATTTAATTAAGGCTTAATAATTCAGATGAGGTGTCATATAAAAACCTTGACTTGAAGAACCTCAAGTTCAAAAACTTAAAACTCAGCTCAAGTGTGAAATCACTTTTCGCACACTCCTATTTATACCTAATTAATTGCTCTTTTTATTGATTTTGTAAATAATCAAAAAGATAGTATAGTAAAATAATATAGTTTTGCATATTAGAAGTCTTTTAATTTGCTCAGCTAAAATAAAACAACTTTTAATGAAGGGACAAGAAGTTCAATTGAGAATATGCGTTGTGGTTTACAGTAAACCCTGGTTTATTCAGACTCTACATCAATACTGGCCTACCAAGATTTATAAATGGATACATAATAAAAATGTTCAAGAATTTTTAAATGTCTGAATATATATTTAACAAAGTTCAGATTTTGACTAAAATTATTTCTCAGAATTGTTGACTAATTATTAGAGGTGTCTGACGAGGATTAGGTCAAAAGATAAAAGGCAAAAGAGATTAATTCCATGTAATGTTTAATTGATTATCTGTTTAGGAGTATATTGCAACAACTATCACCAGACTGGAACAGTTACTTCAAAGTGCAATTGAATAGATCCCTCCACAACAAATGGGACATTGTAAATTACAACTTTTGCAAAACTGAGTCATTGGCAATACCTCGTTTAGTGTGTAACCGAGGTAGTTTTGTTTTAAATAAATGTGGTGTTGATAGCTCTTGAGTGCCTGTGAAATACATGGGAAACTGGCCTCTAAGCACAGTACAATGTTGTAATTAACAAAATTGTAGCTGCCGGTGGTGTAGTTTTATCTGTCGGCGAATATAAACAACCAAATAATAGGAGCAATATAAAAATAACCTTACAGAGTATATAGGCAAGTAAAGAACTGTTCAGGGATTCTGAACCTACCCCGCCCCCCAACACGAAAAACTCAAAGCAAAAGAATCTAGCACCAGCAGGCAGTCACATGTAGTGAGGAAAACAAGGTAACTTTATGATTTTATGTATAATATTTGTTTTGTTGTTTATTTTAGTTTTGAAATAAAATTATGAGTTTGATGTTATAAAGATTATTGTTTGAGATAATTTGTCATGCTAATGTTTAAAAAATATGTATAATCATTTCATGTAATTCAGGGTCAGCCTAGCTATAAGGGTTGCAAAATAACTTGGCGGATGAGATTTCACGATTAGTCAGCTTAAATAATCATCTGATTTAGAAAACTTATGTAACTCATAAACAGAGGATGAACAACGGTTTTAGAAAAAATAACCAGGCTCCCATTCGATACACCTAAATAACCTATTCAGCTGTTTTTCGGCTATCTGCTACGTTGTTTTGCACGGCTTGTAAAGTATTTTAATTTGTGAATATGGTTTTTAACTTGTTTTATATGGAATGCATATACATTAGGTTCCCTCTTATCCGGACACCTCGGGACTGAGACCTGTCCAAATTACGGGTTTTCCGCACAAACCAAAATTCTATAAAACACATTTAGTCGTAACTATAATGCATAACGTAATATACAATTCTCTGATTTTGACTTGTGATTACTAGTCTATAATCTTTCCCACGAGAATAGTCGTTACAGTACTACCCATTTCCTGCTTATTACATCCAGTTAAACCAAAGAGTTGATAAAAATCACCAGTTTAACAAAGTCACTTCCATGGAGCGTAGTCCGGTTAAACTGATATCTGGTTATAAGGTATCCAAATAAGATGGAGACTACTGTACTGCATTGTGTTATATTTGGAAAACAAAGAATTTATTGTTTTTAAAAAAATATTATAAGGCATTGAAAGTGACCCAATACTTGAACAACTAAGAGCACAACTATGATGTATTTAGTATGAATAACAAAATACGATTCTTGGTTGAATCTGTCTATTTTTTTAGCATTAAAGATAACTAGTTTTTTTAAACCTATTTTGAAGAAAGTGCAATTTTTTTGCAAAACAGAGAAACTGATATTTATATTTATAATTTTATATGATGAAATAAACCTTTATCCCACATTTCATGTATGATCTTTCTTCATAACCATGAAATTGTTGTTTTTCAGAGGCTGCCTTTAAAAAGAGAGACAAGTGTGGTGTACAAAATTGTAACATGAGGCAACTGCAATGCTGTTCACTCAAATTACCATTTGAAATAGTTTATAAGTCATTTCTCAAAAATATTTAAAAGGTAATATATAAAAAATCATTTTGAAGTCTTAAAGGGGTGGTTTTATACAAGAAAAAATTCCTATTATTTCCCAGGACAGTTTATTGAGTGCAAGGGATCCATTCAATTGTTATTGGCACACTCAAAGTGCCAAAACCGTTGAACCAACTTAAAACTCATAGAAACAACAGCTATGAAAAATACTAAGTTTTCACTAGTACTTTATATGGGTTGATAATAATTAGAAATAGTCTCTACTCTTTTGCATTGTTAAATATAGGAATACAGGGACTAATATATATATATAGTTAAACATTTATTAAAATATTTTGCTCATTAAACAGGTTCCTTTATTTTTAAATCAATATCAACTCATGTGTCCAAATAAACAAAGTTTTACTGTATTAACTATTTTTCCTTATTTAATTATATGAAACCAACAGTTCATTCTTGATAAGTTTTTTTAATTGTTGTTTTTGAAAATATAAATTAAATTTGTATTACGGTTAAATAAAAATGTTAATTTTAATTTATCCTTGAAGCAATTACAGGATCAACTATAGGAAAGATCTCTCACTCTCATGTACGGAAATTTTTTATGAACTAAAAGAAAACCTTAAAATTCTTTTCAATAAATGTTTATGAATAATTCACTTACATTGTAAGAGGTATTTCATTATTTTTTCTAAAAAATTACTATACTTTTATTAAAAATTCCTTGCTTGAGAAAATTTATAGAACATTGAATATATAAGAAAATAACAATAAAACAATTGTATATATTATTTAAATACTAATGCTATTGTTTTGCTCAGGAACCCCTCGCAAAAATATCAGTATTTGTTTATGAAACATGCAAGTCATATATTAAACATTAATCAAGTAGGAATCATGTTAAGAGACTGACCTCTAATTTTAAACCAGCAATTAAAAAAAACCATAATGATTGATGAACAAAAAGTTTTAACCTTTTAGATATAAATAAAAACTAATCGAAACTATAACTATATTTACTTCACAAGTAACTTTTTACAAATAACAGTCGAGAGGTCTTATATTTTATAGATTTTTTTTATATAGTAAAACGATATCTAGTTCTATATACAGTTAAAAATATACTTATTAATAAAAGACTTGCTGTTTGGAATCACATAGATTTAATTTGTGCTTTTTTGTTTATGTTACAGATTCTTTTTATGTTTCAGAAATGTTTTTGCTGGATACGAATGAAAAGACGTCTTTTATGTGATTACCTTATAAGTGATGCTAGACGTCTTTTTATTTACATCCAACAAAGACAATTCTGAAACATTAAAATGCTCTGCATGAACAGTTGGGTAAATGGCAAAAAAGACTGTGTGTGGAGTGTAATAATTATAATTTTACAGCACAATCAACTTTTGATTCCACTTTCTAAAATCAGTAGGGTTTGCATTAAATACCAACTGAAAATGCAATTACTTTCCCAATGCAATTTTGAGAATATTGTAATATATTTTTAAGTTTTAATAAAATAATCCCAATGTTGTTTGTTTTTTTACCACTAACAGCATTACCAAAAAATATTATTTAAAAAAGTAATTCCTCTTTGTTGGATTTATTTCTGTGTTATGAACTGCAAATCCATAAATTTTATAAAAAATAGATGGATTGTTATATTAAGGCAGATTTCGTACATTTTTGGAAAAGATCTTTGAAAAATTGTAGTATTAATCATTTTGTGCTCCCCTAAAAGAAAATTTATTTTCTTTTGCTTTGGGATGTGAACAATTATCATGTTTAGGAGGACTTCTGCCGTTGATTGAAGATGAAAGCATTTGCAAGTGATTGAACGTACAGTCCCTCCGTTTTGTCTTGAGCTGTGGGAAACCTTTTGACCTGAAGCAGCTGAAATGGAGTGAAAGTGAACAGAACATCACAGATGATCTCTGAAGTCGTACTAGCCTGACATGTTAATATGTTCTAACAGCTGTCCATTTATATATTTATTGCAGTTGGTAACAAACACAGTTGATATTTGTTGAAATTGGTTTTTACATTGTTTATTATTGTCCAAGGATCATTGGGAATAAACAATATTTGACAGCTCCAGCAATGGAGTAGGCCATAGCTCAAGATAAAAAGGAAGAACTGTACTGTAAATGAACAATACAGGGCCTGATTTTAAGAAAACTGATAAACCATCAATAAACTATTTCTACCAATAAATGTTGAAAAAAACATTCAAAATAATCAATTGTTAAATTGAAAAACTTCAGAAATTGGAATACTTGAATTGTCTAGGTTTAAATATTCAACTTCATTAGTTTTCTTTTTTTTAATGGCTGGTTTAAAATTGGAGCATTTAATAATTGAATGCACACAAATGCCATGAAAGAACGCAAATCACAGCCACTCACAAACACAAACTACTTGTTATAATAAACTCAATATAAATTAACACAACAAATTCAAACGAACTTGAACCCAACAAAATGCATGCAATAAATACATGCAAACAAAATAAGTTAATAAAACAAGACTCAAAATCAATTACTTATCCATTTCGCCAGACTCAAATATGTTACAAATTTTATCTACAGCTTTAGTGCCTAAACAAAGGAGCTCTAGCCTTATATAGTTAAAACTGAGGACCTTTTGGGCTAAGATCAAGATTTAAAATTACAATTTATAAAACTAAGAAACAAATTACAAAACAATCTTCTAACAAAGACAAAACATAAATCTGAAACTAAAATAAATTAAAAAGGATTCTTAATAAGTTTTATCTTTCCAGAACCTCTTTTGTATCCATTTTAGGTAACTCCAGTATAGTCTATCTTTAACCCCTACTCAAAAAGTTTACTACAATCAAGAAAAAAATACTATTTACTAGTGTTCCGTGATTGATTTTGTTTTTTAAACACACAAGAAAAATCAACAAATTAAATAAATTAAAATCATATGATGTATAGCCCCTGTGGGCTCTAAGCTAACTAAAACAAATAAAAACAAATACTCAGTCTGACTTACTACCTTCTATTGATCCCGTGATACATGAAAAAATACATCATTACAGTTTGATTTTGATGAACCTTTGAAAAAATAATCTTACAAGCTTAAGCTTAAAGGTTTGAATAAAATAAATATTGTATTTCAATTTTTAGTTAACTAATATTTCATCAGCTGACCATTAAAAAAAGAAATTCAATATAATACAAAAAGGTCAAAATGATACTTATTTGTTAATGTTGAAAGAAAAAGCCAACGCAAAGAAAATTCAATCCACATAAAACGTTCTAAATGAATTGTAGGTGATAGCAAATTTTTCTGTTCAGACAAAGATTTATTTCCACTTCTTTAGTTTGTTTAAAGTTAACTTTTTCCTATTAACTGTCTTTGCACAAGGCACTGTTTACCAACTTTCTTTTCTTCCTCAATTTGTAATAATCAGAATAGCTTTAATTAATAGTCTGAAAAGAAAGAACACTAAATAAATTTAGTACAAATTTTAAAATGATTAATTATTGTTTTTGGACCTTATAATCCAACCATTGATATCATCTAGATTAGCAACATTTTTGATAAAACAGCTATTAATACAGCTATTAAAAACAGTTATTAAGTTTGAGAACATCAACTTGGATCACATTGTCTTGGATTGTTGAAAATAAATTTGCAGTTAGTTTATACTTAAGTGATAAGTTCACTTGAAAAAAACCCAACTCATACAATAAAAAAATCAGACTGAAGATTCTGTAAAAACTTTTGACAAAATTCAAGAAAAATAAAATATATGCATCAATAAAAAAATCAAAATACTGTATTAACATTAAAACCTTATCAAATTGCAAATATCATCTAATATGTGCTATCTTCCTTTTTTCAAAACATAAAGGAGCATTACATATAATAAATACAGCCTAAATTTTATTGTGGAGCATAATTCATAAAAACAAATGAGAAACGCTGGTAAAAATCAGTTCTAGTAGATTTTGTAATAAAATAAAAAAGAATAAGAGCTAGATTATAAAGGCTTAAAAAGAGTACAAAAATGTAGCTAAATAACCCGTTCCAAAGGTATATTATAAGCTAATAGGAGAACAAACTACACAAATGCAATAGAAAAAGACTCAAGTTAGCAAACTACAGCTTTTATTATGTTAAAAAACGCAGCCTCTAGAATTTACTCTATATGGGAAGTCCAAACGGGCAGATATTTGTTAGTTAAACAAAAATTAGGAAAAAAATAAAATTTTAATTTAAAATAGAATGAAGAATACAAAAATCAAAACAAATTGAAAAAAATCAAATGAAAACCAATAAAACCAAACTTAGTAAGAGGAGGAAAATGAACTTACCATTCTTTTGTTTAATTATTACTTTGGCTGAAGTCGCACGGATAGGCCAAGGCATGGCAATAGAGAGAGAGAAAGAAAGGGAATAAAAGTGCATGTCAGAATGTGCAATTCAAGAAGATTAATTATTTATTGGCTATTTGAAACCTCCAGTTAAAAATAAAATTGAAGTAACCCTTGGATCAGTTTGGTTCTGATTGAACATTCAAAAATAACTTGTTTAGTTAGAAATTATAAATAAATATGCAAATACAAAAATAATTTGGGTATGGACAAGGAAGATAGTATCAAATTGAAAATTGAGGTTTCAAAAATGGTGCATGATGGAAGATACTAAATCTGGCATTCTTTGTTATCACTATATCTTATAAATATTCTATTTGACTGGCTAAACTGGGGTGTTTTTAAGTCAGAATAAAACTAAGTGTTTATTTTATAAGCTGTTTTTATCCTAAACTTAACATTGAGTCAACACTTTTGCATCTAATTTTCAAGCAAGCAAAATAATCAAACAAACTTAGGCGGAATAATGAAAATAAAACTGATGAAATTAAATGGGTAATAAATCAACAGACATAACTCCAACTAACAACATGAATCCTGTATCGGACTAAAGAAAAACACTACATTATGCTTTACAGATACTTAACTAATGTTGTCTAAGAAATTAAATAAACACACTGATGATGAAAAAATAATATTGATGAATCACAGTAATTGTAAAGACGCAAACTATCTAACTGAAACAAGCAAAGGACAACACAGGACTAGAATAGCTTTCTGGGGGTAGTATTGGGGAAACTGGTGCCCTCGGAACTGAACAATTATAAAAAGTTTTAAACTATGAAAATTTAGTTTAGAACCATAAAAAAATACCTATACTGTATCATTATTGATAAAAAATTTGAGGTGTTTACAAAAATTTTATATGAATTAAAGATATAAGTATTAATTAATAAAAGAAGTTCAATACCCACGAAAGGTGTCTGGGGTAGTTTGTGCTTCAACAAAACAAGTGCATTTGCCAATAGTTTCTATCTAAAAATGATTTTTTATTTTAACTATCAGTTCAGGGCTTTCTAAAAATAAAACTTCAAATTACAGAACTTAAAAATGATATTCTGTCCAACAGATCAGATCATAATTTTGTTAGAACAGCAACTCTGAAAACTCACTTTCTGCTCCCTCTTTTCAAACAAAATATTAAAAAATGATGCAAGGTAATTTTAGTATCAAAGGACTGACATTATGTTAGAAAATATATTCTATTAAAAAATAAAGTCTCGTCTTTGGCTTTATATGAAATACATTAATTAGACTGTAAAATTATTGCAGTAAACACTCTCCTTAAGTCTAAAACAATTTAGGAATTTTAAAATTTTATTATATTCAGGAAAAATTTTGTAAAAGGTTTTAGGTACCGGTACAGTAATTATTATAATATTAATTCTTTAATGGATGGGATGGGTGTTGGCCTCAGACACCAGTTGAGAGATGTATTTACAGACATAGGACAGGGACACTGTACAACTACCAGGAGACAAATGTAACATTATCTAAGCAGGTCTTACCATCTGTGTCACCGACGGCACGCCAGGGAAAGAGAGTGAGAAAGAGAAGAGAAAGAAACCAAGATAGAGAAATCCCAAATAGTCAATTTCAATAAGCCAAAATATTATGTGTATATAAATAGTAATGAACATGAATTTCAGATTAAATTTAATACTAGGCAAATTTAAAAAATCCAGATTATTTCATTTTTCAGAAAAGGGAAAGTCATCAGAAAGAAGTATGTTACTTTGAACATATGTAAATTACTGCGATAGTAGGTAAACAGCATTTTTATGAAAACACAAGGAAATATTGCTTACATTATCATTTGTGACATAAATAGTAAAGTTTAATTTAACTCTGAAGGATAGAAATTCTTATAAGAATACATTTTTAAAGTAAATATACCTTTAAATGTAAGTAAAAAAGGCTTTTACACTTTGCTTCCGATAGTTCAACATGATGAAATTTGTAAAGGTGTTATATAACTTGTGAACCCACTTTATTCTATTTATGTATTGAAACAAGAAAATTTCTACTCGACAAAAATTTAGCCTAGGGTGGTCCAAATTTAAAAATCCTGCATTAATATGGAGGGAAACAGTCTTTTTACTTTAATTTGGTTAAGTTTGGAACAATGTCAGCCTTGATGAGAATAATTGCTTCTATTTTTTTACCATGATTTGATCACAAGATGATTCACATAAGACCTTTGGAATAAATTCTTTTGTTGCAGTGCTGTTTTAATAGGCAACTTTTTAAATAAAAAGATATAACGAATCAAAATGAAACGCTACCTTAGACAACTTAGAATTTTTTATTACATGGCAATCTTTTGTAAAATGTTATTTATTGTGGTTCATTATTACATGTTATTTGGATCTACAATTATCTTTGTAAACCAAACTTCACGTCACCTAGCTTTATATCAGCCCCAGAAGCTTAAAAATAATTTAAAACAATAAAGATACAATATGGTGGTAGTGCAAAGCAGCCACTCATTACCTGGAAACGAGCAACATTAATGAGCTCATTACATTATCTAGGATGGGCAACTGGGGCATTATCATAGATTTTAACATTTATTGTAAAAACAAGATAAGTGAAAACAAAACTTTCAAGTTTTATATTTTGACTATATTTCAAACATGCTTATAACCGGTATAAATCATAATTTGCCATATATATTTTTTTCTTTATGAAACAAGCATAACTTTACAACTAAAATTATAATTAATTAGTTATGACTGTTGGTGTTTTTTGGTAGACCATTAAAATTGTATCACCCTTGAATTTGCGCATGCAAAAAATGTGATTTATTATTAAAAAGCATTATAAAGTGAGTTTAGAGGGATTGAGATGTTTAAAAATACAAAACCAGCAGCGGCATAAACTGGCAAAGCAAATAGGCCTATTAATACAAAAACTTTAATGTGCAATAATCAGGATAAACCAAGCAATATGCTTTCAAAAACTTAGTTTAGATAAAGGACATGGTTTAAAAGTACTACAATTAATGGGCATAACAAATTCTAAAGATAAATATGTGACCAAAAAAACCTAAAAATACAAGCTTGGTATACTTTACCTCATCATAATGTTGTTCTTTTATGGTACCATAGTTACAAATAATTCATAAGGAAATTATAAGGACATACTTTTACTTACCACAGATAAATATTGAAATAATGAATGAAAATAAATAACATACTTTTTAATTAAGGTCATATGCCTCTCCTTGCTATTTTATATAATTCAATACAATTATTCCTTTTAAATACGTGATATTTAATACCCTTTAATTTGTGAAAAATTCTTTATCTTGTTTCAATACACAATGCTGAACAAAGTAATGACAAAATATGTAATGTGATGAATATTAAATAAGTAATGTAAACATAACCACAGATGAAGAACCATACAGATTGGCAACCTAATGCATTTTTTCGTGCCTGTTTTTTCTAGCAGTGTCAAGTTTGTTGGGCCGTTATAACGGGCCAAATTGCACCGGGTATCAAAGTATTATTAGCCATATCTGTTCTTCGGGACCTTAAGATTTGATATTGACAAAATGATCCTCGTCATCAATGCAATATAGGGGTCTGCGAGTCCCCGAATTTTTCGAGTCGGGTCGGGTCAAGAGCTGGTTCGAGACATCAGGTCGGGGCAAACAATATTTCGGGCCAAGATCGGGTCGGGTCGGGCCGCGCCTGACAACGAATAACAACAAATAAAGCACTCTCATGTTATATATGAGAGCAAATTAAGTAAAAAAGTTTACTTCAACATTAATAACAACAAGTTAAAGTTTATTTCAATGAAAAACATTAAGACACAAAGAGTTAACAGTACAGCAGACAGCAACGCTGCCGCTGTTTCACTAGCAAATAGGGATGTGTCGAATCCAAATCTTGATTCTCGAATCCACCGAATCCTGAGAAAAGAATCGGATTCGAGATGCGATCGGCGAGGTTCGAGAATCGAATCCTTCGAAACCGCCGAAATTGTTCATGCTCGTGTGTTGATCAATAATGTGAATGTCACAAGCCTACCACTTCACGAGTGATAAAAATAAATTTCGGTCGCCGGATAACGACAATATTTCAACTGATAAGGAAAGATAAGGAAATAAGGAAAAATGTTAACAGGTTTCAATAAAAAACTATTTCTCAGGATTGGGAAAAACAGGAAACAGGACTATACTTAGCTCTGACTCAACTCGCACTCATGCAACTTATCTTATTTTTAATCATTAATCATAGTTTATATCTGAAATGGAGTATCACACAGCTTTCATGTTTGTCTTATTTGATTTGTAAAAATTAGAAGAAAAATATGAGACGTCATTGGTTTTTATTTGACCGGTAGTTTAGATCATATTTTGGTATTGGGGGGGGTTATTATCTCTTGATATCTCTTATCAGTCACTTGGCATCGAATGATGGGGCGGGCAGGGGGTGGGGTGGCCTTGAAAAGTAAACAAACACTGCTCTCTCACTTCTTGTCTTTATTTCTTTTGTCAACATTTCCTTGGCTAAGGTTTTAATAACTATTATTTTAGGGAAAAAAAATAAAACGTAATACAATCTTACAGTTATTTAAATTTTGCAAATGAGTATAATTATACAAATTTACTTTTTTTACATTAAAATACATACAAATAATCTTAATTTGACTAAGTGAAAATGAAAAAAAGTGTTAATGCTAATAACTGAGAATTGAAACAAAATAAATTTTAAAGATATTAAATGTCTTTATTAAAACATTGCCATTCAGATATGGCAAGTTTTTTAATAAATCTAATAAGAAAAATAAACAAACCCTTTGTTTGCCAATAATAATCTTGGGCTATGGGTTAAGTTTAATAAATAACTTAATGTAAATGAAGTTTCTGGTTTATTAGATTATTAATTAGTTATTTCTGAAACAAATCTAACAAAAATATATGATTGGGTTACAAATAAATGATTCACTGATGTTCTGAAACTATTCCTAGGGGCCATTCATCGCAGGTGCCGTAACGCTGGCACTAACCCCCCTCAAAAATTTCGTAACTCTGTGCTATCACCCCCCCCCCCCCCCCACTAAAAAAGTAAAAATTTGTATTTTGAAGATAATTTAACATATTTAAAAAAATTATGGAATGAATCATCATCACATAATGTTGTATTGAACCCCCTCCCTCCCTTGTAACGATGCATAACGCAGCCGAACACCCCCCCTCCCCCCTAGGGGCATTACGTAATTTATGGACGACCCATTATACTTCTTTGAAAATAACTACTCATATTACTGGTTTGTTTGAAGTGGCGGAGTTATATCTGAATAATTGTAATCAGTACCCTGTTACAATTATTCAACCTTGTTAATAGTTACAATTTTAATCTATATATTTTTTATTTTTATTTTTTTTATTTAGCTATGGTTGTAGTTAATTCATGCAAAAGTAATTATTTAAATAATTTTCGCCCGAGACTCGAAGGCCAAAATTAAAAGCCCGACCCGACCTGACCCGAACTTAAAAGTCTGGCCTGCAGACCCCTAATTGCAATATGTGCGAATAAACAAACTAACAAACTTTGACGCCGCCCGAAAAAAAAACAGCACAAAAAAGTGCATTGGGTTGCCAATCTGTTTAATTCTTCAACTGTGACATTACATTTTATGCTCATGATAGTTAACTTGTAGTGCCTGTTTGTTAGTAAAAATCTACAATAAGTGACACAAAGATCTCCATAGTACACGTTAGTAGGCTTTGACAGTTAGTTTGCTTCTAATTAGCTATATTGTACGAAATAAAATAAAAATATTATACAATAAAAACACAACGAGAACATTAACTGACAACACCTATCAATAATTAGTCTCACAAACTTGCTTCCTATTAAGTGAAAGGCTGAAGCACTTAAAGCTAAAAATTCAAACCAGATTAAAGGAAATACCATTTACCATGTTCATTAATTTATATTTTTGTAGCTTCATAAAAATAATCTCTTTATTTAAGAACTCTTATATTTTACAGAATAAATTTAAATTTAAAACTTATTTCAGTTATTTTGTTCAGCAACAGTAGGCAGAAAACAAACATTACCTATCTCTAGGTCAAACTAAAACGGTAAATTTATAGTAGCAATTGGTCAAAACCGAAACTCGAATCTTGAAACCGAATCCTCGGAAATGGTTCAGTTTCCGAATTCAATAAATGATTTTTGACATTCAATGCCGCAAGATCGATTTGTCAGCTGCCAAACAATGGCAAGATTTGTTGACGCAGAAAGAAGACAATATGAAGACGATATTTATTTGATGGCCGTATAACGAAGACAATATTCGTTTACTGCAAGGCAATGATGAGGTCCTACTTCGTCGGTAGTAATGAATATGAAATTGTACCCTTGCAAAATTAGATTTTATCACTTGAAGAGTAGCATAAACTGACTTTTTTTAACTTATCACATAAGTTAATCTCATTGAGTTAGTAAGGATACAATATTCGAAAATCGAGATTCAGTTTTTTAAAGTTTCGGTTTCTGTTTTGGGATTCAAATCTTTTGGTTTTGACTATTACTAATTGGTAGTAGAATTAATGAAACTATGAAGCAGGATAGAGAGGGAAATTATTTACCATTCGTTCACCAGCTACAGGCCTCCCCATGAACGCAATCAAGAACACACAAGTGATTCTAAATTCTTAAGAGTCGTTTTCATGAAGACAATTAGAACTTTCAGATCAAGAATAAAACAACAAACCAAGTGATAACATCAAGCAGGAATTAGGACAAAAAAATAAAAGTGCCACTGCAGTCAATGACACATTTTTAGTGAATAATCTCTCTGTAAATATTAATTTTTCATCTCTATTGCAGTGTTTCCCAACCTTTTGATGCTTGTGTACCACCTACCACATTTTTAATATTTGGACGTACCATCGCAAGGAACCCCAACCACTAGCGTACCTCTGCCCACCACTGAAGGATACCCTCCAACATTGCTCAGAGTTACCCTTTGGTGGTTTTGTTTTTGTCAGCTAAATTTATTTTATTTTACATGTCAATGTAAATTTTTAGATCGTATTTTGATTATAGAAACATTTTAACAAATTATATGTTCATCTTACCTCTGCTCAATAATTTTATAGTCAATTTGGCGAAAAACCTGTATGAATATGAATATGAATTTTGTAATGTGAACAAATGTCTAGATACAAGGTGAAAAAATAATCTCTGACAATTTTTCGGAACTTTACATATTTCTCATATTTTATATTGAAAAATTAACACAGATAAACAATTGAAAGTCATTCAAGTATACTGTATTTTCCGCCAATAATCTTATATTAGAGCATATTACAAAAATGTATACAACAGATCGACGTAACAAGACTGCACATGACATATTATGACCAACACAGATACTGAAAAAATTAAGACATTAAGTACGACTTACTGTTCGACGGGACAGCGTTTGTCCGTAAACCTAGTATTTTATTTTGTACTACTTCTTCAATCTCTTGCGTACCACCTGAAAGTCCTTCGCGTACCACCAGTGGTACACATACCACTGGTTCAGAAACACTGCTCTATTGCATACATTCCTTTGGTGGGACCTCCCCAACTATACTTATGGGTTTTCATTTATCATCATAAGGGTATATGCATGTCGCTGGAAAACAAAAAGTGTAATCTCTCTTCCTCTCCCGCATCATAATTCCATTAATTATAGCATAAGGGCTGTAACTGGTCCTCATTTCATTACTTTAAATCAATGATATAGAAAGCCCAGGTGTATAATTCTTCCTCGTCCTCATCCGATGAGACAAACTGGACAAAACTATACAAACTGAAAAATTTTCAGCTATGAGAGTTTTGATATCTAGGGTAATTAATTAAGTATGCCATGTATCAAATGTAAATAGGTAATAAAATGTGTAATCTATATAGGTAAATGAATTGATCGCCATAAGTAATATTATAAGTGTAGATTAGGTGATGATCAAATTTTTCTAAAAGTGGAATCGGACACATACCTTCTTCTAAAGCATCATCTCCATCCGACATCAGTTCATCATCGGAACAGATGTTCAGGACATTCACTAGCATCTCTGTCACTGCAACAATCAACAAGGAGTCAGTGTCCAAGTAAACGCACAAGAAAAGCTTGTTTACCCACTTATGGTCGCAGTGATACCAACCTTTTCCACTCGCAATAACTGCACTGTGAATGAGCGAATGATTGAATAGATAAAAGCATTTATTTCAAAAATAAAGAGAAAACATGTTTAGATATTATCTATTTCACAATTGATTTTTTTGGAAATGATAAGTTAATAGATAAAAAGGAAAAAGTAATGTAAAAAAATTATATTGCCTTTAAAAAAATCTTGTTTTTGGTGGGAGAACTATTACTTGAAAATGTTCTCATTGTTACTTAAGTGTAGAATGGATTGAATTCATACTTGAGTTAAGGAGTGGTCCTTTTGAGACTTGCTACTTTAAGGACTGACTACTTTAAAAAACCGTTGGTCAGAGTTGTAATTTTTACATCCTGTTATTCTGATTTTAAAGATAAGACTCTTAAAGAAAAGGCTGCCAAATCCAATTAAGGGAGACAGTTTGCAACACACCAAGTAATGTATACTTACTAGGAACTTCACCGACCCACAATGGCTTGACAATGTTAAATAATTAGCTATTTAACCCTCGAGCGGGCGCTTGCGGAGTTTTTCTCCGCACGTGTAGTTTTTGTTAAAAAAAACCGTCTTAATGGGTGTCGGCAGTCGTGTACGGCTCCGTACTTCACGCGCAACATTCCAGGAATCGTCTGAAGCTATTTATACCCCCACCCCCCCCTTGGTTCCTCGTAATTCGCAATTCTCTGATGCGGTGTCAGTTTGCAGCGGTTTTCCCTGCGTGCGCCAGATCTCGCGAGTGCTCAGTTCAGAGTTTCTTGTTCCCGTGGGCTTTTCTGTTTTATAGGTTATAGTTGACTCTTTTATTAGTGACTGTTAGTGAAGTATATGATTATTTGGTGTTTCCGTTTTATATTTCACTGACGTTATTATGGATAAATTAGAAGAGGAGAGATTACGTCGATTGCTTGATAGTGTCGAAAAAGAAGAAATAAGAGAAGAAATACGACCAAGAGGTGATTTTGTGAGACAGCTTTTCCCTTAGTCTGACGATGAATTACCCGACGACGAACCGGACGAAGATGTGGGTGAAGTGGAATTACCAGAAGAAGTAGAACTCCTCGAAAATATCAGTGACCAGGACGACTTTGTTGAAATTGCATCTGATTTTGATATTATAGAGGAAATACCGCTGAAAATCCGACAGGAAGCAGAGATAGTAGAATTGGACAATGGAAGTAAAGCATATTTCAGTAAAAATAGGAAAATGTTGTGGTACACAGAGCCATTGAGACGAGGAAGAATGGCAAGAAGAAATATAATTCTAATGCGAGTCGGTCATGTACAAGTGACAGCTAGAGATGCTAAAACGCCAATTGATGTATGGGGATTGTTTTTTGATGAGGAACTTCTGAGTGAAATCGTTCAGTGCACAAACATTTGGATCCAGAAAAATAAACAAAATTACAGTAGAGAAAGAGATTGTCTGGAAACAAATCTGGCAGAAATAAAAGCTGTGTTTGGTATCCTGTACATGGCAGGAGTGCTGAGGTCTTCACATTTGAATCTGGAAGATCTTTGGTCTACAGTTGGATTAGGAGTGGAGTTTTTCAGATCTTGTATGTCTATCAAGAGATTCAAGTTTTTGCTACGAGCACTGAGGTTTGATGACCTAAATACCAGAAATAACAGGAAATCACTCGACAAGCTTGCACCAATTAGAAATGTGTTTGAAAACTTGGTTGAAAAGTGCAAGAAATATTATGTACCTAGTGAATTTGTTACTATTGATGAGATGCTAGAGTCTTTTAGAGGCCGCTGCAGTTTCAGGCAATATATAAAGAACAAGCCTGCAAAATATGGAATAAAAATATTTTCAATGGTATGTGCAAAGTCCTTCTACACGTGTAGTATGGAGATATATGCAGGGAAACAACCTGAGGGACCGTATAAGGTTGAAAATTCAGGCAAATGTGTCGTCGAAAGACTTGTCCAACCAATTGCTGGTACTGGTCGCAATGTAACTGTCGATAACTGGTTTTGTTCAGTCCCACTGTGTATTGATCTGCAAAACAATTTTTGGCTAACACTTGTTGGAACGCTCAGGCAAGATAAGAGGGAAATACCACCACCCTTTCGACATTCAAAGCAAAGAGAAGTTGGTTCAAGTATTTTTGGGTTCAAACCAGAATGCACCATGGTGTCGTATAAAGCCAAGTCCAATAAAACTGTTGTGCTTTTATCGTCAATGCATGACGATAATATGGTCGATAATGACGAAGAGTCACGTACTTTTGGGAAACCGGACATCATTTTGTTTTACAACAACACAAAAGATGGAGTTGACACCGTCGATCAATTGAAAGAAACCTACTCTGTATCTAGAATAACAAACCGCTGGTCCCTGACCATTTTTTATTCATTACTGAACGTCATGGCATTGAATGGTTTTATAATTTTGAGAGAAAACCTCGACAAACCTGAAATGAAGAGAAGGAGATTTCTACAGGAGCTTGCAAAAGACTTATGCAGAGATTTCATGACATCTCGTCTAACAACCAGGAGTTTGCCTCAACAAACAAAAAGGAGAATCCGCCAGATCATGGGTATCGAAGAACCACAACGAGAACCGCCTGCAGAGGAAGTCATCAAAGGAAGATGCTACATATGTGACAGAAAAAAGAACCGTTCATCTCAAACACGATGTGGGAAATGTAGGTTTTTTATTTGCAAAGAACATTCAGCAGCAGTTCAATGTGCAAACTGTGTCCAAAGTGATGAAGACATGGAAATCAGTGATAACGAGTGACTGAATGAACACGTTAGAAATCTCAAAAAAATGGATGTAAGTTTTTGAAATTTATTTTTTCTTGTAATTTTTGTCTAGCCATGAAATTTATTATTCATGTTGATATTCAGTTTTCAATTCTCATTTCATGTACATCCGTTTATAGTATGAAGCATTTTCATAAATGCAAAAATTGTTTGCATTTCACCTAACTTCACGAGTGTAATTTTATTTTTCATTCAGACCTTTTTTACTTATTACATAAACAATGTTCAAACCGTATGTATTATTTATACAAAAAATAAGTAGGTTTTCATATAGGCTATTATTTAATTTATAAAGAACATTTGGGAAATCACAAAATAAAAACATGTAAGTTTCCTTTTTTCTAATCATTCCTAACTATGAGATTTAGGTATAATTTTACTACTAATTTTATTATTTTTTTATTTATATAATTTTTTATTGTGTGGCACTGATACTAAAATTTAGTTTTCAATTTTCATATTTGTACGAACTTTTACAGTATTCTTTGTTCTTTACAGTATGTCTTTTATGACACGTAATATTTCATAGACTCTTTGTACGGATGTATAAGTATGTTTTTATGTATAGTTTCATTTATAATTATCATCAAATATATTTTGTTTTCATTGATGAACAATTGTATTATTGCGGACCAAAACTCTGCATGCACCCTCTCCCGCAGCTCAGACAGTGATACCTATTTTGTAACAGAAAAGTACCTTTTATGTTTAATTGAAATATAACACCTATTAAGTTTAAATCTTAATGGTATCAACGATGAAATATGATTCTTAATGAAGTTCGCCAACATTTAAATACAATATTTTGTTACAAAAACACGTAATATGGTTTAATTTGTGCAAGTTACTGTTGCGGAAAAAAACTCCGCGTGCGCCCGCTGACGTTTTACCGGTGAAGCGCCCGCTCGAGGGTTAACAAGATCCATTCTTAGCAAGAAGGTACATGATACCTACTGCACCTTCAACCAACAGGTTGATGCAGCCTAGACTACGTGAAGCGTAGAATTTATTTAATGCTTTTCTTATGGGAGGAGTTTTTATGCTTCGCTTCTGGCAAAGAGGAAGAAGTGCTGCTCTGAGAAATCCCACATTGGGCTGTGCATATTACCACAGACTGGGACTGTGGTATGTCCTGTAATCCATATACTTGGAGGTCACGAATTGAGGATAGTTATGAGCGATAGCTTGTGGACGTGGTTTTCCTTAGTGGGGATTAACGTCTGCACTATTGAATCTACGTTCATAGGACCGTCCTCTTAATTAGACCAGTTTGTAAAACTGTTAACCGAGGAAATTGTGGTTCGGATTCCACGTTTAAATGTAGGTCCCTTAGTTGCCCTTGGCTGTTGGGCTATTGATTAACAGGCCTGTCTCAGGAACATGTCAGCCTTAGTCAGTAACAAGACTACAAGATCGTGCCACAATCATCCTTCACTCATCTGTCATCATACTTGGCTTAAAATACCTACCTGGGTAGGATGCCATTTCAAGTAATGTATCTAATGTATCTAATGTACCTACAGTCCTTGAGCCATAAATGATGGGTTTTATGGACATTTTAATATTCATAGAGAACTAGATTTTAAGAAAAAATAAAATGTGGAAGGCATTAAAACAAAAAAACATACCTTTCTCTCCAACGAAGGGCAGAGACCAAGTGAACACATCCATGAAATTGGGCAGCCAGTACGGGTGAGGCGAGCAGTTGAACTGTCGGATGTTCATCACGTTGTTTTCATACTTGAGTACAGCCGCCTGAAAGCATGTTACAAATATCTCATATCTTCTACCTATCCCAGAAATTTTTTCCATGGATCGAGCAATTCCTATAACATGGTGAAGCCAAAGAAATCTACTGATTAGTGTTTCCTGCTGGAATGAAAAAAAATCAACTTCAAAAATAATCTTACTTAACTATAGGAGTGGGCGAGTAGTGGATTTTGAAATCGAGTCGAGTATTAAGCCAAATACTCGAGTATCGAGTCGAGTAGTTGTTTGTGAAAAATTACAATTATTTAAAATCTTTCATTAATTTTACTTATCAAATTGGTCTACTTGATTCAAGCTAATCTTTTTTTATTTTTCTTTGAAAAATAAAACTCTGATATTCTAATATTCCTACATTGCATAAACCCAACTTTTAAATGGAAAACTATACTAAATCACTTAAAATAACAAATCACTTAATGTAACAAGTTCACAAAATAAATTTATGCAGAATATGCATTGTTGTAAAATTTAAACAGTCATAAGATTTAATAACCAGCCTATTGTTTTAACTATCAACAACAGGTTCAAATTTTCCTAAAAATAATTGTAATTAAAACCTCAGCCAAGAAATTGTGGAAGAAAGAATTAAAAACAAGATCAGGGAGGAGAGATGTGCCCAGTTATTTGTTTACTTCTAAACCCAACCCAACCCCCTTGCCTGACTGGTGATCTATTGTTTTTTGACATCTAGTCTCGAGTGACAGCTGCGACCAGATTAAAATAAGATATTCCCCAATACAATAAACGGTATCAGGACACTGACACATACTTTCTCCCTTCAAGTCATTTAAAACCAGAAAACATATATAGTGAAATAAAACAAATTAACAATTAATTATCAAACAATTATATACCAAATTTTATCAAAATCGATTAGTAAATAACGGAGATATCGGTTTTTGAATATTTGCCATAAGAATAACATTGGACAACGTACTGCATTTACCGCCAAACTAAAATATCAATTATCTCCGCAACCAGTTGACGTAGACTAATGATTCAAAATACTAGATTATTTAGTTTTTCAAGCAAAGTTTAATGGTTGCAAGTATATTTTCTTTAAAAGCTAGAGTTTTTGTGAAATTTGAAAAATATGAATTTTTTAACACTTAAACCCCCATAACTTCTGAACCTGAATTTTTACAGACATGCGGGTAGTGTCATTTTGTTTGTCATCCTAAGCACTAAAAACCATGAAATTTTTATCAAAATCGTTAGAGCCATTTTTGAGAAATTTGGATTTTGTCATTTTTTTATGGGTTTTTATGGGGTAAATACCCTTAAAAATCAAAAATTCAAAAAAATGAAAAATACGCCTGGAGATACCATGGCTTTATACCTACATGCCAAATTTCATGAAAATCGGACCACTGGTGTCGTCTCTAGCTTTGTTTACATCCACACACACACACACACACACACACACACACACACACACACACACACACACACACACACACACACACACACACACACACACACACACACACACACACACGCACACGCAAGCCCGCCCGCCCGCATACACGCACGCACGCACGCAGACACACACAGACAGACAGACAGACAGACAGACACCACGCCAAAAACCACTTTTTTGGATTCAGGGAGCACTAAAACGAATATATCCACTAACAACTCAAATTCGAACATTTTGACGAAAACAATACTTTCTCCATATACTATGTATAAGGGGAAGAAAGTAAAAATTACAAAACCTATAAACTAATTGTTTTATGTAAACCAATGAAGTCCACAATTTTCTTCTCATTTTTACAAATCAAAGGAGACAGAAATTATGGCTGTGTATCAGTCAAAAGATAAACTATGAATACAAATTTGAAGTTTTTAAGTGCAAGGCCAGAGCTAAATATAGCTGTAAGTTTTCAATTTCGGATCTCTGTGATAAGGTATTTCTTGATTACTGACAAAATCAATTCTTCTATGAGTTAATAATAAAATATTGTCGAGGTTATTGTTATGAAACTCGTGGATGGCTGCGAAAAACGATAGCGCGTATCTGTCGGTCACGGATAAATGGCAGATGTAGCTTTTTGAAACTCGCCATCTGCCGCGAAATACAATCGTGCGTATTTGCCGTTCGCCGATAATCGGCAAATGTAGCCTTGAAAAAATCGCGGACGGCCGCGAAAAACGATCGCGTGTATTTGCTGATTGTAAATAAATGAAATGCAACTTTGCGAAAAAAGCGATCAGCCGTAAAAATGGTCGTGCGTATTTGCCGGCCACAAATGAACAGAAAATGCTGCTTTTTGTGAAACTAGCTTGCGGCCACAATAAATGATAAATGATAAATAATAAATGATTTATTTTCCTCAAATACAAATACCAGTAACATTTTCAAAATAATACTGTAAGCAATACATGTGATAACAATTTGTTACAGAAAAAATAAAAACAATAAACAATCTGTCGTTTGCGGATGAACAGCAAATGTAGCTTTGCGTAACTCGCGATCGGCTGTAATATTCTATCGCACATACGTAAATCGCAGGTAAAATCGATCGCTAGTAAATAGCGGGAGTAACTAACTACTCGACTCGACCTCGAGTAGCAGCAACTACTCGAGTAATTACTCGACTGTCGAATACTTACCCACCCCTACTTAACTAATAGCTTTGACTCCCTTCTTGAATAATTAATAATTAATAATTAATTAATAGACCTCCCTTTCTTGAACCATTCTAGGAACTTCAAGGACCCACAATGGCTTGGCAAAGTTAAATAAGTAGAAAGAGACCAAATCCAATTAAGGGAGACAGTTTTCAACATATCAAGTAATGTATACTTGTTTGTTAATTATTTGTTGTTTTATAAGTAATAGAACAAATAATGATCAAATGCCTTTTTATGAACTACAGAACACTCCCAATAATCCAAGGTTGGCAGGACAGAGGCTACCTCGGATACTGAGAATCTCAGATAATACGGAGGTTGATTATATTTTGTGTTTAGATTGTTACAAGACCAGAATAGTAAGTTAAGTTGGATGCTGGTAAAATATTAGTTTATAAATATATACAGTATGTAGGCCAGTAAAATAGGAATTTCTAGTCAACAAATTATTTGAATTCAGTGCCTTTAATTAAAAATAACAATAAGTTCTAACACACTCTTCATCAAGGAGAATCCCCATTCGTCATGTGTTACCTTACTTAATTAAAAATTGAGAATGCACTTAAAGAACATTGTATATCCTTTATTTACATTATTGATTGATAAATGAACAAGTTTACAAGGCATATGTTGTAAGTACATATTAAATCATATGTAAATATTATATACATTATAGTATATCATGTAATGCCTGTTTACATTTTTACAAATGTTAGTAAATGGTGGGAGTTAACCACTAACAAAAAGCAAAGGTGAATGTAGACCAATACGAACTTGGTGGTCTCTGTTGCAAGTGGCATGACTCGTTTCTACATCACCCTCATAAGGCCTCATACAGCAAAAAGTTAGTCAAGTATTTGGGTTAGTCAAAATTGTCATTGTTCGACAATAGTGAACTCCCGCCTTACATCCAACAGACGACTTGTTCAGTTAGTCTTCTTGTGATTTTGATTCGAAACACAAATCTAGGTCATTGAAGAGAATTCGTACCATAAAAACATTCTTTGAATAATTATTAAAATTTTTAACTTGAATAAATGATTCAACTAACAAATTACCTGTGGGGCAGCTCACCCTGAAAGTCTTCACGGACTTTTATTGTTTACAGCTGAAGTAAATATTTTTAATTTTAGACTGTTTATGTTAACAAGAATAATTCTCTCTCGATGTACAAATAAAAAGTTAATTAGATTTCGGTCTAGTTATTATTCTCATAGTAGTACTCTCACTTACATTTGGTGACCCCATTTTAAAAGAATATTTAGTTTTCTGATCATTTTCATTTTGTTACTCATTAAATACTTAAAAGTAACTTTGATTACCAAAACTGTTTTCTGCTATGGATGAAATTGAAAGACAACTTCAAGATCTTCTGGCAGCAAATGAAGAGCTTGCCAGAAGTCTCAAGAGAGAACAGACTGTAACGTCTCAAAATGAAACTCCTTCTGTACATTGAGTTGCTCTGAAGTTGCCATGTTTTTGGGCAGATAGGCCAAGCCTCTGGTTTTCCCAAGCCAACTCCCAATATGCTATTTCTGGAATAACCTCAGAAGAAACTAAATATCACTACATTGTGGCACAACTGAATACCCGATATGCTGCCGAGGTGGAGGATATCATTACATATCCACCCGTAACGAACAAATATCAAGTGTTGAGGACACAGCTCATCCAACATCTGTAAGCCTCAGAAGAGCAGCAAGTACGACAGCTCGTCAGCGACGAAGAACTTGGCGACAGAAAACCGTCCCAATTTCTGCGGCATCTACGTTCTCTGGCTAATTCTTCGACTCTTCAGGACAACCTCCTTCGCCAGTTGTGGTTGCGTCATCTTCCTCCACAAACCCAGGTCATCTTGATGACACAGCTCGACCTTCCGCTGGTTAAGTTGGCTGATAAGATCATTGAGGTAGCTCAACAACCCATCCCTCTGACAGCTGCCGTTTCCACCACCGCCACCTCGACTGGGGTAACCCCTTATCAAATGTTATACAGTCTCTCTCTAAGCAATTTGCGGAGCTCTCCACCAAATACAGACACGAAAAGTGCTCCAGCAGTCATCCTCGGAGTCGATCGACATCAAGGGCTAGATCCACAGATATGTCACCCGTTTGTTGGTATCACCGTAAATTTGGTAATTAGGCAACGAAATGTACCCATCCCTGCAATTTTCAGGTAAACTCCAGAAGCAGTCAGTGATAGCGGAAACGGACTGCTTGACCTCTGGAGGCCGCCTTTATGTTTCAGATCGCACTACCTGATCTCGATTCCTGATAGACACCGGATCTGACATCTGCTGTTTTCCTTAAAGACAGCTACCCAATCGACGGTATCCAACTGATTATAAACTAAGTGCTAACACTAGAATATCAAGAAAAATGGTAATAGGCAGGGCAAAAATAAAAAAATAAAATGGTATGTTGTAAATTTAAAGAAAATCAGAGATTCTATGTTGGCATACCATACTTTGTACAAATGTCTTTTTAAGCTCTAATGATGTATGGGCTCAGGCAGCTTACAGGATTTATCTTTAAATCAAGAAAAATTACAGGAAGGAACTTTTAAAATCAAAGAAAAACGCTTGTGAGAATTACATTCAATCTTCTAATAATAAGTGCAAAGCTGCCTGGGATATTATGACACAAGAAAACACCACAACACGTTCATCTGACATTGAATTGGACCCAAATTTACTGAACAGGTATTTTACAGAGTCGGTGGAGGAGCTTTCTAAACATTTATCACATTTATCTACACCGGCTGAGAACTTTCTTGGCCCTAAAAGGGATCACACATAGTTCAGATGGCTTTACGTCACACCAGATGAGGTAACAAACACTGGTTTAAAGTTGTCAAATTCAAAATCTATGGACACTTACTGGCTATTGAATTCCATTATTAAAAAAACAATTCACTTAATAAAGACACCCCTTCCTTACATCATCAATGAGTGCATCAACGAGGTGGCTACTTTCCTGACCAATCAAAGATTGCAAAGATAATACCAATTTTTAAAAAAAGGTGACAAATCCCTGTGTCAAAATTACCGCCCCATCTCAATTGTCCCAATATTTTCTAAGGGTTTTGAATCGATTATTTTTCATCAGCTCAATAGTCATTTTGAAAATAATAATGTATAACTAATTCACAATTTGGCTTTAGATCTGGAAGATTGGCAACTTTAGCTGTTTCAGAAATCACTCAATCAATTATAAGAGCTTTTAAAGGTAGAGAATCAGTTTTGATGCTTCTTTTTGACCTTACTAAGGCATTTGATTGTATACCGGTTGACATTTTGCTAAAGAAACTAAAATTTTATGGAATACAGGGTAAGTGTTTGGACATGTTGAGCTCATATTTATCCAATAGGTTACAGTTTGTTTATGTTAAAGGTAAAAACTCCACGGTAGCAAAAATCAAGGCAGGTGTTCCCCAGGGCTCAGTCCTTGGCCCTTTTCTATTCATTGTTGCAATTAACGATCTGCCACAAAATCTTCCTGTAGATTGTACAATTTATGCTGATGACACAACTATCTTTACAGCTAATGAAGACATGAATATCCTTGCACAAAACATCCAGCATGCCAATGATCTTGCCTTGAACTGGTTTTCAACCAACAAACTTATTTGTAATGAATCAAAGACCCAAAGCATATTTTTTTCTCTTTTGCAAGATCAACCTGAAAATACTGTTAAATTATTGGGATTTCATCTTGACAGTAAACGTAATTGGAAAGTACACATCAATAACCTTAACAAAAGGCTTTAGAGAGTAATTTATCTTTTTTGGAAATTGAAACCTCTAGTCAGCACAGATTTCTTAAGATTAGCAATTTTGGCTTGTTTCAATCTAACATTCAATATGGGATTATCACATGGGGTCACTCATCTCAAACTCACAGTATTTTACTACTTCAAAAGAAAATAGTTCGTACACTGTCAGGAGCTGGCCCTGTGGAGCACTGCAAACCTCTTTTTGTTCATTTCCGCATTTTTACAGAAATCAATCTCTGCATTTACAATGTTTTAATGAACACAAAAACTAATATACATGAATTACACACTCGACAGGATATAAACAACCATAACACAATAGGAAAAAGGACACTAGACATCCCTCAATACAGGCTTGCTTTGACAGGTAACTCATTTAGAATTAACTGCATTGAATTTTATAATAAGCTGCCCAAACCCCTTTTAGAGGCCACTTTTTCTAGTTTCAAGTCCAAAATCTACTCATGGCTTTTACAACATCCTTTTTATTCCCTTAAAGAATTCATAGACACAACTATTGAAATTTTTTGAAATTACTTATTTTTTACATGTAATGTATTGTATTTTTCATTTTATGTTGTATCTTAAAAACTTGACAATGCCTTCTTCAATGTTTGTATTGGTCAATGGCAATAAAGATACTGATTTTTGATTTTTTACTGATTTTGACAACTGTCAACATCACTGGGACATATTTCCATCTTTACTGTGACTCATCGACGTCCATTCAACGTCCCTTTGTCCCTCGATCTCTCCGACAATCTATTTTCAGTTCTCTCCACAATCTAAGCCATCCAGGCATCAAAGCTTCTGCGAAACTTGTGGCAGAACGATTTATTTGGCCCCGCATGCAGCAGGATTGTCGCAACTGGGCCCGTGCCTGTGAACATTGCTAACGTTCAAAAGTGACTCGTCATATACAAGCACCTCCTAGAAAATTTGTCAGTCCATCATCGCCTTTCCAGCACATATGTATCGACCTCATTGGACCTCTCCCTTCAGCAAGATCTTACCGCTATTGGAGACCGGCAAGATTTTCGGACTTGTTGCGATCGGAAATCTTTCACTTGTTTTGCGGCCGGCAAATCTCTTGGTCGCATCTCGGCCGATGATCTCATTCCTCTTTTCGCGAGCGTTAGACCTCTCGGTCGTGTTGCGGCCAGAAAATCGCTCACTCTTTTTGGGATCAAAACATTTTTCGGTCGTCTCATGGTACACAAATTGTTTGCTCTTTTCGCGGCCGTCACTTCTCTCGGTCTAGTTCTTTCCAGAAACAGTTATTATAATGTCCTGACCGAAAATAAAAAATATATATTTTAGCTTAGAGCGACCTCGGATAAGCCCGAGTCTCTGATGACCAGGGCTCGGAGAATTGGGGGTGTACTGTACATCATAAAATCCAGCTATGCTGAAAACATTATAAATGAACATCTGTTTGGGTAAAGCACTTGCACTAAAGAGAAAGTTCTGTTGCAATATTGTAACCAGAAGTTCTCTTACACAACTTAAAATATAACTCGTGGGCTTTTTCAAATTCTGTATATATTAACACGTTAACTGCCATGTCAGCCTGATTGGCCCGGCACACTGGCGGAAGACATTCTAAACTGTCGGGCCGATCGGGCTGACACTGGGTCGCCAGCAGTGTTTTACGTTTTTGACGCTAGAGCGCAGCATACGCAACCTAGCAGCAATTAGAAGAACTGCATTGGCTTGTCGATAACCAGGCTATACAGAGAAGGTGCCTTTTGATTGTTCATCCCTCCAAACAATGTTGCATACCAAGCCAAATCAGCAGGTATATTGCTAGGCCGATTGGCCCAACATGTGTTTTTTCGGTTTTATCAAAACGTTTTAGCACAGAATTATGTTTTATAGCATTCTTTTTACATCTTGAAAATAAAATTTCAAACTTTTAAGGGTCAAGTAGGTTGTTTTAGTCATATTATACAATGATAAATAGCTATTGGCTAACAAACAAGCTTTGATTTTTTAACACGTTCGCTGCGTGCCACCCAATGGCGGGGGTTTGCTAAGTGCGGGCATCGAGGGGGCAGCGGATTAGCGAACCCGATTTATTTCCATCCAACTAAACGTAAAACAATGTACGGCAATGGTACTGCGTAACCACGACAGTCGACGTAGTTCTTGGAACACCCACAGATAGCAGCACTGCCTGGATTGCACAAGTCCGCTTGTATTGCCAAAGTGAGGGGGAAAATCCCAGAAAACCTGACAAAAAGGTGGATTTTACAACATTGCTAGAGGGAAAATTTTCAGGGAAATTTAGTACCAACCTACACCAAAATAAAGCCCACATTCGTAGCTACAAGCTGGCAACAAATAATTGTTCCCGGGCGCCACGCTGGTGCACATTTAACCCTTTTAGTGCCGGAACAAAAAGTAAAAATTGTTGCATAAAGTGCCGCGCCATTTTTCACTGTTACCTGCATAAAGTGCCGTGGCTTTTTTGGCAAATTTGTAAGCGTTCAGAAAAAAATTCACCAAAAATGTATTTATTAATATATTTTAATGATTTTTTTTTACTTTTCAGCTGAATATCTGTGCTTTTTGAAAGTGACAACATAAAGAGAAAATAAAAATTTTTTGGTAGACGTATATAAAAATAAATATAAAAAAAATTTTACCCAAAATTTTTTTTCCTGTTTAACCTACAAAATCTAGGTTATATTTTATAGTTGGGTAATTTCCAATTTTTTTATGTAAAAGTACATTTAAAAACAAATAAAAACCATACATAAAACATCAATTTACTCCCATGGGTTATGAATAAAAAAAACAAAAACCAAAACCTTACATTTCGGCCTTACTAACCTAACCTAACCTGACCTTCGGATTGCAAAAGTTGGTGGTAGAGTATCGGCACTTGTACCGTAGCCTAAATGGCCGAAACTAGTCTCCACTTCATTACTGCCTATTCCTTGATAGGCAATTCCTTCATTTATTGCTACATTACCAAGATTAATTTGGGATCCATCGACCGATGCACTGAGGAATGAGTTGTCGATGGACGAACAACTAGCATCCAACAATTTTCGTATTCCAGATTCATTCATATTACTGTCACAAAACGCACAAAACACATCTTTAAAGTAGCTATAACAATTAAGTTTTAATAAAATTTTAATAACTGTAACCACAACAACGCGAATACAATTACAACACCGGCACAATAATTGCGAGGTTATATGAAACTGACGACAGCTGACTGCAATTTCAGAATGATGTTTTAGCTGGTGCTAAAGACAGGACAGGAGAAAAGTCATATGAAACGAAAGACTGGTTAGTA
The DNA here is from genome assembly GCA_035578135.1 of Flexamia atlantica. NCBI lineage: Eukaryota > Metazoa > Arthropoda > Insecta > Hemiptera > Cicadellidae > Flexamia > Flexamia atlantica. The sequence continues at coordinate 89,883,668 of JAQJVK010000001.1, forward strand.
GAGAGGCGTTCGGCACGATTTGCAGCCATTAAAGTAAGAAATAAATATTATATGTATAAAAATGTAGAGTGGTCCGCTACAGTCCCACGGTAAATTAGTGACCGAAATATGGTGGCCCGCTCCGGTCCCACCGGCGGGCCACCCGCCGGTGGGACCGGCGGGTGGCCGGTCGTTTTATGTTATTTATTAATAACATAAAACGAATGGCCCACTCCGGGCCCTACGGCACTAAAAGGGTTAAGCGGTAAAGTTTGTGTGTTGTGTCTACGGGTAGACCCGTAGTACGCGTCGGGAGAACAACCGCAACCACGGGTATGCCCGTGCCACACCAAGTGATATACACGTTGCGTTAAGAAAAATTTTCTTGGATTCATGATTTAATGTTTAGGTTGCCATGACAACTTCATAAGCTTCCCTATAGGGTCAAAATCAAATAAAATTTGCTTTTTAGAAGCTTGCTGTTTAATTTAAAAAAGACCTACGCTAGTTTTAATTCGTCTTAAACCTTCTCAAACACAATACAGAAAATAAGTTTCAGCCATACCAGTACTCTAATTTTTTTGGTGAAAAGTGGTATAATGTGTGATGTTAAGCGTTACCAACAGAGTGACAGAAATTGAGATAAGGCTTGATTCGGATTCTCTGACTTTCAAAACGCAAAAATAACCAACAATTTCATATTTCTAAGCAATGTACAGACAAAACTCGAATTTTATTTATGATGTGCAAATATCTAATGTTCATTAAAAAAAATTGTTTCCTTGGTTTTCAAAACAATACTTGTAGGAAGACATCTTTTGATTAGTGTTCATTTAATTAATTGATGTACAATTTCCCCTCTTACCTGTTTAGAAAGTCAAGTGGTTTTCGGGTAAATACCCAGTTTTTGGTACTTGCAGGTATTTCGTGAGGGTTAGTGTCGAAAAACCAGGAAAAAGCAGAGAATTTCATGGAGTTGGCGGGTAAAATTCCAAATCTTGTCTGGCAACACTGGTTTCTACGCAGATGCGGCAAGTGGTTTTATGAATGCGAGGTGGGGCGAGGCATGACGAACGCAACATGTATACTCTCACACTCGCCTGATCTCGCCCTGACCCGGCGCGAGTGCATTTGCATTATTATGACATATCACTGGACGGGGTGGTTTTATTATGACATGCATAGTAACCGGTGTGCATCAAGAATCAAGAACTTTATTGTCGTTGACCTTTTTACAAGGAATAGACATAGTCAAAATAAATTAAAACTAAAATACAATACAATGTGTTCTAAACTTAAAAATCAATATTAATATTAGACATTAAAAACTCTGATATACAGTAATATGGGTTGTTGATGAGCCACTCAAATGTTTTTGCTTTAAATCTATTGAATGAAACCAATTTTGCTGCTGTACCCAATTTATTAAAAAATGTTATGCTATTTATTTTATGGCAATTATATGTCTTGGTTAATCTATGGGTAGGGATATTTAAACTTGACTTGCCTCTTGTATTATAGGAATGAATACTCTCTCTGCGAGTGAAGTTATGGAGATTAGCTTTAGTATCTAGGAGTACATGGAAAATATATAGATTTATTACAGTCAAAATTCTCAGGTTGACAAAGAGAGGTCGACAGCTATCCACAGGCCCAGCCCCACAAATTGTTCTAATCACTTTTTTTTGCAATAAGAGAATTTTATGAGCATGTGAGGAGTGACCCAATAGTATTATACCATAAGAAATATGAGATTGGAAGAAAGCAAAATAAGTAATCCGTAGGTATTCATTGCTAACAAATTCTTTTAGTTTCCAGATACTCTGGAAATTTTTTTACACGTGATTTCTATATGATCTTGCCAATTTAATTTTGAATCAATTAGGAAACCTAATAATTTAACAGATTTAAATTCATTGACAACTGGGGATAGACTTAAAAGAATTTTTTGTGTTTTATCTTGATTACACATCAATTTATTTGCAGAGAACCAATTAAGTGCTAAATTTATTGATTCATCAGTAATTACATTAAGTTCATGGATATCCTTATGTGTCGCAATCAAGGTTGTATCGTCAGCATAAATGACAGAATTTACAAAAATATTCTCTGGCAGGTCATTTATCGAAATTAGAAACAAGAAAGGACCCAAAACTGAGCCCTGTGGAACACCTGTTTCAACCAACCTTAAATCAGACTGATTGCCTCCAAAAGATACATACTGTTTTCTATTGGTTAAATATGATTTAATAAGATTAAGTGACTCCCCTTTAATTCCATATAATTCAATTTTATTGAGTAAGATATCAAAAGGTATAGAATTGAAAGCCTTTGTAAGATCAAACAAAGTTAATGAAACAGTCTCTTTGTTTTCAAATGCATTCAAGGACGTATTAATTACTTCCAAAACTGCCGATGTAGTTGATCTCCCCTCCCGAAACCCAAATTGAGAATCTGTCAATAAGTTATTGTTCTCAAAATATTCCCTAATCTGATTATACATGAGACATTCAATAATTTTAGAAAAAATTGGCACTATTGAAATGGGTCGATAGTTACTAGGAAGGGTTTTATCGCCTTTTTTATATATTGGAATAATTTTAGAAATTTTGAGAAAATCTGAAAAATAACCAATTTTTAAACATCTACTTATAAAAAAGCCAGCGGCCTACTTATCAAATGATTTATTTGTTTGATGATATAATTGGAAAGCCAATAATAGTCCATGGATTTTGAATTTGAAAGGTTAGCCACAACAGCTTCAACCTCCTGCCATGTTACCTCCCTCCATTGGAAGTTCAGGTGTCCTACAGAGGGAGTCCCCAGCAATTCAAGCGCAGTTGTGTTGGTGTGAGGAATATTATCTCCCAACTCATGAATACATTCAACAAAATAATTATTTAGATTGTTGGCATCCAAAATCTCAGATTTAGTTGATGTAGGAGAATGTTCATGGGAGATCACTTCCCACGCAGCCTTGCATTTGTTGGGGGCCTTTTCTATATAATTTTCAAAAGCTTGTTTTTTAGCTAATTTGATTTCATGATTGTAAACCCTTTTACTGTTAATGTATGTTCTATATGCATTTTCTAAATTACTTGAATTACAGTTGAGTAGGCTCTTATAAACAGTGTAATGAGCAATCATTTTTTCCCTCAGTTTCCTTAAGTTTTCATTATACCAATTAAGTTTACCTTTCTTTTGTTTGTTGTTTGCTTTACACTTAACTAGTGGGGAACTAAAATGCCATAAAAATATAAATCTTCTAAAAAATTTATCAAATAGTAATTGTTCATTGATTTTTCCCATTTCATAGTCAGTTATCATATCCCATTTCTCTTGTATTAAATTATCTATGAACACATTGATATTGTTTTCATTTTGCCTTCGTATCATTTGTTTTGTTACTTCATTTGATTTTTTAGTTGAATGTTTTGTAGTTTTCTGAGAAAGATTTAAAATTAAAGGACTATGGTCTGCAAAACATCCTTCTGCTGTTTTTATTTTATAAATATCTGTTGAAAAATTTACAATAATATTATCTAAACAAGATATTCCCCTTGTAGGTTTTTTATTAGCACACATTAAATTTAGACCTCTTAACAAATTTGCAAAATCAATTGATGATTGTTTTTCCATTAATATCATTTCAATATTAAAATCACCTGCTATAACTATGAATTTACATGACTTAAAAAGTTTTTTTACAACAAGTTCAAAATTTTCCATAAACAAACCAACATCACCACTAGGAGATCTATATACACTTAAAATTAAAAGATCACAATCCACTATTTTAATGCAGCTAAATTCACAATGAAGTTCAATGCAAAATGACGTAACATCTATTCTAGTAAATTTAAGCCCCTTTCTTGATAATATTCCAGCCCCACCATTTTTTATATCTTTCCTACACATAACATCTGCAGCAATAAAATCTTCAGGAACAAAAAATTCAACTTCATGCTCTCTTAACCAATGCTCAGAGATACAAATTATATGCACTTGTTCAATGGCACAAAAGTGTTCTAATTCTAAAATTTTGTTCCTAATACTTTGGATATTAACCTGTAAAATATTTAAGTATTCTTGAATTCCCTTATTTCGTTTAGTTTCAGTGTCATTTATTACAGTGCAATACCTATCGTTCCTACTTTTTGAAGCATCTATTTTATGTTTAACTATATTATTTCTAAAAAAACTTCATCCATCTGTTTGCCTAACACATTACTATTTACAATGGTTTTATTTTTAACATTACATTTTACAATGGCATTTGTTTTACAAACTTCTTTATTTCCACTTGTTGAACTAATCACACCACTGCCCACACCACCACCATTACTCTGCTTTAAAGTCTCACTGTATGTGAGAACTCCCGGAGACACTGTAACCCCTTCACAAAGCGTTGACTTCGTCAGTAAAGATTTGGAGTTGTCAGCAGGCAGCATTGGCAGCAACTCGGTAGTCGGAGAAGTGGAGTTTGCAGTGTCATTGAAGACAGGATCAGCAGATTTATTTAAGCAGGTGTCTTGCATCATAAAACAATGAGATTGAGATTGCCCTGGGACATGCAGAGATTGGCAAAGTATGTTTACAAATTCATCGTAAGGAAGACCATTTCTTAGGGTTCTTGAGGACCTTTCTTCGAACACTATTACATTTACAACAGCACCTGTGAGCCTTTGAAATTTTTTTATATTTTCAATAAAAATGCAAGGGGGAATCAGGTCCCTGACACACCCCATTGGTGAACAATATAATGTTTTTAACCTTTTTTTCTTGAAATCTTGTGTTAGCTGTTCAAAAGCAAGCTGGTAGTCAAATATTGTCGGCTTCTCATAAAACTTATTTTTAGTAGCCAGTCCATAAACAAAAGCACCTTTATTTGATCTTTGACATGTTAGATGTGATTTTATGCAGTCAGAAAGCAACGGTTTCCCAAAGTTTTGTTTGAAGCTTTTTGCAACACCGGCGGTCATACATCTCTCACTCCCATGTGTTTGTATTACTGCCATGTAGTTCCTAACCTCAAAATAGTTACAAATAGAACAGGTAGCCGATCGGCCCAACAGATCATTTTACCATCGAGAAAAAAACTATATATATAGCTATCAAGCCGATCGGTTTGACGCTTCCCCCTCCACTTTTGGGGCACTATTCTCATTGGAAATGTTTACTATCGCAAAAACCAATTTTTACAATCAATATTTCACAGCAATTAAAAAAAACAAATTTTTCAAAATTTGGTACCATCTAGGTATATTGCTGTGGCAGTTAATGTGTTAACATAGAAAGTGTGTGTCATGGATGTGGCATGATTTTCCTAAGAATTTCTTAATAATATGTATAAAAGAAACTAGGACAGTTTTATGCATGATCACTTTATGCAGTTTTATTGCATGCAGTGATAATTCACTTGCTGCAAGTTTACATCTGACAAGAGAGACTGTTTCAAATTTTGTTCAAACCTTATCAAAATTGGCCCAGGTAAGTAAAAATAAAGCAGCTAATTCACCTACTTGTTTCAAACAAGGATGTTATGTGGTGTGTTATGTGGATATTGAGGCTGCTAAGCTGCCTCAATTTAATAGTTCCCACTTCACTAGATGCCCAAAACAAGTCTAGATGATTCAGCTGCGCTGCTCAGCCGCCTAGTGTAGTGAGGGGCTTAGGTCGGAAATTTTGAGGCCACAGTCAAACGTTCAAGGGAAGAAAATTAAAGGGTCCAAACAATTTCTGCGCCCCTCGAGAATGAAACAGATTTTATTAATACAATATTGGGACGAACTGGTAAAAACAAAATATTACTAAACAAGGTTCAGTCTTCCTCCAGTGGGATCCTAACTGGCTTTTGCTAGTTTAGGTACCAGTACTGGGTACAGTAACGTAAGTTGTCACAATTGGAGGCAGTGTTGTAGCTGTCTTTCAGAGAATAACTTCAGTTCCCCACCAGGGAGGCTGAGCACAATGGCAGGGTGGGCGGGGGTGTACTGGTGACCCAGATGAGGGCTACCTGATCCCTTGAGACCCTGTTCCAGCATCCATTGGACAAAAGGTAAACCTTCACCCACCCAGTCTAAACTTGGCCGAACCTATTCCATCTACCTATTCCTCTTTCCTTTTGCTTCGCTTGTATTAACCTACTTAAGGCTTTGAGCCTAAGGGATAATAGAAGGGAAGTCTCCTTTCCAGTAACTGTACAAAAAGCCAAAATAATGGCTGAACTACCCTCTCAGGATTTTCCTGTGGGGTGGGGAAACCCGACTAACAAATCCCCCCTACAAAAAGTTCAGTCTTGAAGGTGCTATGTCCAACCATGAATTCAACTGTCTAGTATTCAAACAGAAGTGAACAGAAGTGGTAATTTAAGTGTTTGAAACCAGTCAAACTTACCTTGTTATTGTAAACATCCAGATAATTTGGTGCCGAAAAAATTGTGATAAGTGAAGGAAAGCCTGTTGTCTGACTTTTCCTATACATTCGATACCTGAAACAATAAATTTATTTTTGAGAAATTATATTTGAGAAACACTATTCTAATGATAAATAGCATTAAAAGAAATTTATCTTTGGAATTTAACTTGATTTGTATATAAGGTTTCAATAATTTGTTTTGTCACCTCACATAATTAATAATAGTATAAATTTTGTTAATTATTTTATATTTAATTTTGTTGTATAGAGAAAATAATGAGTATAAATTTTGTTAACTAGTTTAGAAGTAATTTTGTTATCTAGAGAAAATAATGAGAAGAACGGTTGATCAAGATATTTTACTTGCTCAATCACAAATATGTAAAGGTTTTCATAAAAACTAGAAAGATTTTAGCCTTTCATAAAAATTTGTGTAGATTGATTGATTGTCATGATAACTCACAAACTACTTTAAAGCAATGACACCTTCTTGAGTTTCTTGTTTCTATAGTTAATTACAATTCATGAAATGATGGTTTAAATTGCATTATTGATATGAAAATCAGTTACGTTTGAAGACTGTATAAAAGCTTGAATTTACCATAAAATTCACACCTAAAAACTGGTTCTAAACAAAATTGAAACTGAAAATAAAAACCAATCATATTTTATTAAAATATAATTCATTTACAATCCATACCTAAATAAAATTGATTATTCATGAATAATGATTACCCTGCATCCTGTGCTTCATGGGCCCTGATTATAGACAGCAAGTTGTTATTTTGGAGGAAATCACAGCAAGCAGCATAACTGCAAAATAAAACATCCATTAATGAATCCTGATGAACAAAATATTAATCCAAAGGCTTCATGTACAGTTTTGATAAGAACATCATTAGAAAGAAACTGCCAGGGAATGAAAAAATATGCAAAATTTAAAAGGGCTGTCAAATACATGAAAACATATTTCCATCCAACATAGCGAGAAAAGATGACATGTTTTTGTTTGCTCCATAAGAATAACAGGGGAGAGAGAATACAGGTTTGCTGCAACGGGTATATGAAAACTGGGTGATTTTAATTCAATATTTGGTAGATCTGAACTAGAAGAAGCTATCTATACCAATTTTTATCAAGATATGTTGAGAAATAAGGAAGATATAGATTTTTTATTTTTCATGAGGAGGAAAACAGGTAATGAGTATGCAGGTTTGCTACTACAAAAATAGAAATATCGGGGGTTTTAGACTAATATGCATAAGGTTCATGTATTTTTGAAACGGTTGAGAGTTGAGTAGTGAGTCACTCGTCAAGTCACCTGTCAGATGATGGTAGCATTGTTTAAACCACCACATGGAATGTCAACATTTCAGACGATACAACTGTCAAACTAGAAAGCCAAATGTAAACATTGACCAATTTAAGGAATTACCTAATTTTTCGTGGCTTTAACTAAACTATCTTGGTATATTTATAGGTCAATTTAGTTTTTAGTCATTTTATAAACAGTTTAAAGGCTATCCAAACACATTTAAATATTTAGTATTAAAAAGTAAACATAACCTAATTGGAAAGGCTTTCCATGATTACTATTATTACTTCCTCCAAAAGAGAAGAAGAAGAAGCTTGTTTCCTGTCAACTCACACGTTTTTACTCAACAGCCTATTCCTTGGTAAGTAAAAATGGTTGGATTGGTGAGATACTCAATGTATATAATATCTATATTAAAATTAAGATTTTTAAAGAATAAATGTCCATTCAAATGATATGCAAAGATATTGTGGGGCTGAATTCATTAAGTGCGTTAGGAATATTTTTATTTTTATCTGTGAATTCATTTTATAATTGGAAACAAATAATTTGAGGGATGATTGACTTACTCAATCGCCAACTCACCGATTTCAAAAATAGGGCCCTAGATCTCACCTATATGAACACAAACCAAGTTTTATCAAGATATGTTGAGAAATAACCAAGGTATAGAATTTGACTGATTTTTTCCCATAAGGTTAACATTGGGACAACGTACTGTGTTTACCACTTTCAATATCTTGGCAAACAATGGGCATAGAGCAATGATTAAAAATACTAAAGTGTTTGTTTTTTCTAGGTGAATTCAATGGTGTAAACCAAAATGAGATAACTTTAATTTTTCTATGTAAAAACTTTAGAAGCCAATTTTTGGGGGGTTTATCCCCCTTTACCCCCCTTATGGTGGGCCAATCGGGCTGGTTTACGAACTTGTCCGAGTGATTACCACTTTACATGTCTGTACCAAATTTCATTAAGATTACACCATTTTTACGGCTGCTATCATGCTAACAGACAAATACTGGATGTCCCCCCCAACTTTTTCCTGTGGGTTGTTCATTATTCATTTTGAGTTGGTACCCAATTTTGGCCGCCATCTTGGATCCTCCATATTGGATCCAAAATAATTTTTTCAAATGTTAAAGTGGTGTTGTGACCCATCATTTCAAACTAGTTTTTCACTGATTACAATGCCGAAATCCGTTTTTTAATATCTAGATTGGTTCTCAAGATATGAGTACTTTTAATTAAGTTATTTTCAACCAATTTAACCCTAGAACGACCAAACGACTTTTTTAGTCCATAGGTTACGGTAAGATGGTGGCCAAACAACTTTTACAATCGTTTGCTACAGACAGGGCCGGATTTAGGCCAAAGTTTTACAAAAATGTACCAAAAGTTTTACAGCTGAGAGTTTAATGCGGTTGCGATATAGTACCACCAAGAGATTTAATTATTACGTCCACTATGATACAACCGAGATTACCGGCTGCGATACAACCGTCAGATTTTATTGCCGTAAAATGACCGTAGAAATTTCGCCGATCTCTAAAAATTCTAAAGATTTGTTTTGTAACACTACCAAAGATTCGTTGGCTGCAAATATTCGAGGTACTTGTCTCAAAAGACGATCGAGATTTTTTGCATGCAATACAACTGACTGGTTTGACGACCGCTTTACGGCCACTATAAGACTAAGAGTTTTTATTTTAATACCCCATGTTCGCAGGCCATGATACAGCCTAAACATAAGCTGTTATTGCCGTAATATAACCGGTAAATTTGCTAGTTGCCGCAAAACCAAAGCAAAGCAAAACGAGCAAAACCAGAGGTTGTTTACCAGATTTCACATATATTTTTTCCGACTTTTAAAATAATTTAAATCCGACTTTTAATCCGACTATTAAAAAAAAAAATCACGATCAGTGAAATCAGTCATGATGCCTCCTTGAAAAGAGCGACAGATTGTCTGCCACAAAATGTCCGAGATACATGCGTGCTAACCGCTGTAAAACGACCGATTTTTCGGCCACAACATGACTAATATATGCAACGGTCGCGAAAAAAGCGAGCGACTTGTCGACTGCAATGCGACCATGAGATCTGTCGGCGGCGATACAAGCAGGCAATTTTCCGGCCGCAAAACTACCGAAAGATTTTCCAGCCGCGATGTAAACGACTGATTTCCGGCCATAATATTACCGAAATATTTGTTTGTTGTGATTAGATCGAGAGCTTTGCCAGCCGCAATGATGATACCAACGATGAAAACGGCTATATTTTGTTTCGTTCTAACTCAAATATCGAAATTCCCGACCAAATGTTTAAATTCATTACTTTGTCCCGACTTTTAACGAAGTTTTCCGAAAGGAAGAAGCTAACCGAGAGACTATGAAATGGCCGAAATAAAAAGAAGGCGATAAAGAAGCTTTAGTAGCCCTGAATTGGCCGAGAGATGATCGCAACGAAACAATCGAGAGAATTTTAGACTGCGGCAATGCGACCATGAGATTTTTTTTGGCCACAAATTAAATATATTTTTTAGTCTTGTTAACGAATTTAAACATTGGAAAACACCACAATATTAATTTTATTCTGTGAGGCCTTTCGCCAGCTGGCATCAGCAGACATATACACAATCACAAATATTATTGTGTTTTAATGTCATTCCTAATTGAGGCTGCTTTTTATAATTTTAATGAATTTTAGTAAAATAAATTTACACATCAGAAATAATTACACAAGTTATGAATATTTATTAATCAGTTTTAGATAATTATTTGACGCCATTTATGTATACATTGTATATGAATAAATATACAAATAAATATAAATTTTGAATTGAATTGTATTGAATGTAAAAAATTCACGTTTAGCTAATAAATTGTAATCCCAAATTATTGGGCGGAGCCAGTGCCCCCCCTCCCCCCCCCCTCCGGATTGCGCATGATGAGTTCTTGCAAATCGTCACGTTTGGGAGGAGGGGCAACGAAATGCTTTGGGCCCATGGGCGGCAAAATCGTAAATCCGGCCCTGGCTACAGACTTTAGTTTAACCCTTAATCGGGCGCATAGCGGAGGTTACCTCCACACTTGCAGATATTTTGCTTTAAAAAGTGGAAAACGTGCGTTCTGCGGTCTGCGCTGAACCGTACCTCACGCGCTTCTTTCCAGGAACCGAGCCATGTCCGGTTTTATCCGCTTTTCCTACTTACATCAGTGTGGGGTCGTGTTTCGTCAGTGCTTGGAGGTAGCCTCCGCGTGTGCCCGATAACGTGGCTGTCAGTTCGGAGCCAACTTCCGCGTGCGCCCGATCGAGTTTTATAATAAGTGCTTTAGTAAAATATTTTAACTAGACGATTCGTTTTTATTTACAAGAATAGTGGAGTGTATATAAGGTATTATTAGCTTTTTAGTTTGTAACTCTTATTATATTACCATTTCGTGCCCTAGAAACATTATATATTTTCCTCAACCTACTGCTATGAATTGTGAACTTTAAAACGAATTCAGCCGAACGTAATCGAATTGAAAGACTTTTACAAAGTGTCGAAAGGGAAGAAGAGGTTATAGAAACGCCAAGACCTACTGGTAGTTTTGTTCGTCAACTTTTTACGGATAGTGATGAAGACGGCAAAAATGTGGCTGGATCTGTGGATGACGAAGGTGGAAAATCAATGGATATTGATGTTGATGATGGACAAAATGCTTTTCAACACGAGGAGGAGACTGATGAACAAACGGGTGACAATGGTGAGTTTGATATTCTGGTTTTTGATGATTTTGATGACTTGGAGAATCTTCCAATAAATAGCTGTCTAAATGATGATATTGTAAAAAAAAATTGATGGCTCAATAGCTTACATTAGCCGAAACAGAAAAATGTTGTGGGATATTCAATCTAAACACGAACATAGAACTCCTAGGCGTAATATTATTAGAATGAGAGTAGGGTGTGTTCAAGGTGGTGCAAAGGATGCGAAAGAACCAATTGAAGTTTGGAAGCTTTACTTCACTGATGACATGATTTCTGAAATCACACAAAATACTAATATTTGGATAGCTCAAAACAGATGTAAATATAGCCGTGAGGGAGATGCCAAAGAAACAACACCTGATGAAATAAAGTGTGTTATTGGAATTTTGTACATGGCCGGTGTCATGAAATCGTCCCCCCAACTTCTTGAAGACCTTTGGAGTATTGATGGATTTGGAATTGACTTTTTTAGGTGTGTAATGTCAATCAAAAGGTTTAAGTTTCTTCTAATAGCCATGCGCTTTGATGACATACGTTCAAGGGAGGATAGATGGCTTGTGGACAAGTTAGCTCCGATATGGGATTTGTTTGAAGAGTTTGTTGCAAACTGTATGAAGCACTACAGTCTGAGTGAGTTTACTACCATTGATGAAGTGTTAGACGCTTTTCGTGGAAGATGTAGCTTTAGGCAATACATGAAGAGTAAACTGGCAAAATACGGTATCAAGATTTTTGCCTTAGTTTGTGCAAAAACGTTTTACATGTCGAATCTTGAGGTGTACACTGGAAGACAGCCCCCAGGACCATTCCAAGTTGACACCTCGGCTAAATGTGTAGTCGAACAGTTGGTTGAGCCCATTTCAGGTTCAAACAGAAATGTCACTGTTGACAATTGGTTTTCTTCCGTACCACTGTGCCTTAGCCTCTTGAACGACCATCGTCTTACTCTAGTTGGGACAATGAGGAAGGATAAAAGGGAGATCCCAAACATATTTTTGGATACAAAACCTAGGAAAGCAAATAGTTCTATGTTTGCATTCAAAGAGAAAATCACAATGGTGTCATATGTTTCACACAAAAAGAAACATGTCATTCTAGTGTCTACTATGCATGATGATGGTGCTGTAGACAATGATCCGGACTCTCCTACTTTTGGAAAACCAGAAAAAGTATTGTTTTACAACTGTAGCAAGGGAGGTGTAGACACAGGTGATAAGTATAAAGAAACATACTTAACTGCAAGGATCTGCAATCGTTGGTCAATGAGAATCTTTTATTCTCTGTTGGATATCGGAGCTTTGAATAGCTTTATAGTGCTCAAAGCCAATTTGGGGGTCCCACAAATGAAGAGACGTAAATTTCTCCGTGAACTTGCAACGAAGCTATGCCAACCGTATATGCAATCACGTCTAACAATCAAGAGCACTCCTGTTTATGCAAAACAAAGGATCTGGAAGATTTTAGGAATTGAAGACCCTCGCTCCCAGAGAGAAGTCCCAGAAGATGACGTACTGTCGGGCCGATGCTACAGCTGCGATCGCAAGAAGAATCGTTTGTCAAAAACCCGATGTTCTAAATGCAAGAACTTCATATGTAGAGAACTGCATAGAGACTGCTCCTGCAGTCTGCTCAACCTGCATTGAAGAAAACTCGGAAGAAAGTGACAGTGAGTAGTGGACATGACGGTCTACCAGAACAAAGAATTGGACGTACTGTACTAGAACTGTTGTAAGAACATTATTGCGATACAGTAAAAATATTGTTTTTTTTTTTTTTACTAATGTTAAATTCACATTTTTTATTTTCTTTATATATTATTTATAGGACCAATTTAAGATTCTTTTAATAATTTCAACCTTATATTTTAATTTTTAGTTTTTTTTTATTGATTGTATAAAATTCAGGGTCAAAATATTTTTATTTCAGTATAAATAGATGTCATTTATCTCTTTACTGTTTATAAAAATAAAGAATATTTTAAGCAAAATTTACTTTTATTTTTCCTAATGCGGAGGTAACCTCCATATGTGCCTGACGGCGTTTCAAAATCAGTGCGCCTGATGAAGGATTAAACCAATATTTCGTACTGTTAAATTGCAGTAATCACAAAGATAATTAAACCATTGAAAATATAATGTTATTAGCTACAGTTTTCATATATAATATACTCATTTAAGTTTACAATATCGACAGGATAGTTAGATAAATATAACACAATTTTGAACTTCTCGCTCCGTGGCACTGCCGAGCGAGCAGTGGAGGCAAAATGGGCCATTTAGTAAAATTTGTGGAAGCTTTATTTTTTGTCGTGGAAGCTAGAGGGTGGTATCACTGAATTCATTCTTTCTTTCTCTACACTTCGCCTGTTGAAACATTTGGTCTAGCGTCATTAGTTTACCAGCTGTGATTTTTTTTTACAAAGACACGGTAAACCGACTTGGTAAGAGTTTTCTGCCGGGCCAAACAACTTTTTTAGTCGTTTAGATAATTATTTATTACTAGCTGACCCGACAGGCGTTGTCTTCTCTTCTTTATGAATAATCTGTTTTAGTTTGAATACATATCAAAATAGTCACATCAACAACATAGCTTTTATTCTAAAGCTTTTTTAGTATACAACATTGTTACTTTTGTTTTCTGGCGCAAAAATTATTTTTTCAGTGTTCCGACATAGGAACAGGCTACATACAATTGGCCATGTAAAAATAATGGATTTTAAGGTTGTTTCCACAAACATTTAACGACTGTCCATTTAATTCGGACATTGCAAATGCAAGCTGCTGGAAATTGTTTCCGCTTTAAGTCAAAGGGCGTATCGTTTGGAATCATTTGGATACGTGGAATAAAACCGTCTTCACCTTCGTAGTTTTTTTTTTTGCGAAATCGTTGCCTCAATTATGTTATTAATTAATTTTTTCACCGTTGGTTCTATATATATATATATATATATATATATATATATATCGACCTTCTGCTCAATGAAGACAAAACAAATATAATTCATTTCTTTGTGAATAACACCGCTGACATAAACATAAAGAACATAAGCTCAACCAAATCAGGAAAAGTGCTAGGAATTCACATAGATTATAATCTTAAATGGAATCAACACACCACTCTTTTAAGTAAATACTAAGCTCCTTTAGGTATGCATTAAGTGTTCTGGTTAATAACGTCTCCCTGGAAGTTTGCTTAGTTGCTTATTATGCTTATGTAGAATCTTTATTAAAATATGGTATTATAATCTGGGGTATGTCATCAGGAACCAAAAATGTTTTCAAAACTCAGAAAGCGATTATTAGAACACTTTGCCGCATTAGTAAAACAACTGGATGTAAACCTTTTTTTAAAAATTTAAATATTCTCCCACTGCCATGTTTATACATTTTAGAAGTAGCAAATTTTGTCCATCAGAACTTTGACATATTTAATAATTACTTATTTAAACATAATTACAATACAAGAAATAACCATCTGTTTCAATACCCTGCACACCGGTTGTCAAAATTTGAAGATAGTCCATCATATATGGGTCTTAAAATTTATAACAAAATCCCAAAAACTTTTAAAGTACTATCTCATACAAAATTCACTAAAGATGTTGAGTCCTTTTTGCTCAACAAGCTGTACTACAGCACTGATGAATTTTTTAATGACAGTAATCTTTAGTAGTGGCTTTGTATTTGTATTTTAACCTTAATTTGCTGCTACTTTGTATTTTTTTGAAAATGTACATTTACCTTCGATTAGTATTATTACTAATTTTACTTGACAATGCACCTGTTTGTTTACAATTATTGTAATGTTGAACGTTATGTGCAATAAAGGATATGACTATGACTATGACTATATATATGTAAAAATCGGGTCCTAAGCGGCGGCCATACATGGACAGATTAGCATTTGATTTGGCGGTCGGTCCTAAGTGGCGGCCGTATATGGCCGCCAAATCGCCAAACCCTTGTTTCTTGATCATTTATGACGAAAACTAAAAGAAAAAAAAATTTTATGTGGCGGCCAAATGACGGCGTATATTATGATTTTCGTATATAGTTAGTTTACCATTTTTCCGCTTGGAGCGCCGCAGTCGCATTCGTATATTTCGCGCCCGTATATGGTCTACAGAAAATTGATTTAAACTAGCGGCCACCTGTATATATCCTATAGATGTTACCCCAAAACGGCGGCCACGATCTGGCAACGCTGCGGAAACCCCCTCCTCGTTCCCGCAGACCCTCCGCCGCGTATTTGCTGGAATTTAAACAGATTCCTTGATTCCTTCCGAATCTCCCGGCAGTGTTGTTTTTATTGTGGGGAGCGGGGTGGACACAGAGGGAGAGGGCCTCGCGTCTAGGAAGGCCTACTTAAAAAATTTTGTATACTCTAAAAAAATTTAAAATACTCTACTTCATTTTTATTGCCCAATTGAAGCTGTTTCACTATTTGTTTAATATATCAATGTACAGAATATCATCTAATATTAATAACATTCGTGTCCACGCACTGATAAATGCAGTAATATTCCTACGTGGGGTCAGAGTTTTAGTGTTTGTATAGAGGTAAAGGAAAACATATCACAGATATGTATCTGTTCTTGAAAAGAAATCATTTTATTGCTTGTGGAAGACATGAAAATTAAACACAAGACTATTAATCAGATATATTTTATTTGATTCTTTTTATTTCGAGATATCTCAATTCAAGATATAAGTTAGGTAAAGACCTTTAGGTAAACGTGGGGGCTGATAACTCTTTTATTTTATTTCTCGTCGTACTCACACTCGCACGAATGAAACTAAATTAATAAAATGAACATCGCTTCATTTTCTTAAAAAAAATTAACACAACAAAGATTTCACGCAGGAAACCTGAACCTAAGCGTGCACAACAATGGCACTTGGCCGTCTAACAAGTTGGCTGAAAAATAATTGAAATTATTTTTATCCGGTCAATTTCTCCTGATGGTTTCCAAAACAGGACACTCCGAAATCAAATGACGGTTTCATTTTTTTGAAGTTTGCATCGGGAGCATAAGTAGTTTCTCTCCAACCAGGACTTGTAATTTAAATCCAATAACTGTGCACAAGCTTATCACCCATGAAACCAGTCTAAAGCAAGTTACACACAGGTGCTGTACGACGTCTTCGTTTAGATGTTTTCGGTACTTTGTTTTAAGAGAATGGTAATTTTTGGCCGGTGAAATCAAGTTACGAAAATGCATCATATCTTGAGGAGGAAATTATTATTTTTCAAACGGATTTTGGAAAACTGATTATTTTTCCAGACTGGGCCAGGGCTGACCGGGCGACTCGCGACGAGACACAAGATTCGGGCCACTGCAGTGTGAACCAGTAGAGGGCGATCCCGCGCGATTTTGACTTCCTGCCCTCCTCATTCCTAGAGCTGTGGCCACCACGGGATTCTGAAAGTGTCCAGAGTGAATAGCTCGCGGGACACTCTCATTTGATTCAATGCTACGATCAGCTCCGATAAGCGCCCAATTTGTGTCCCGCGAATGTCCCGGCTGTGTCCGAGGGGAAGACACTGTACACTCTCCACTCTCCAGACACTTTTTTATGTCTCAGACACCAGTGTCCCAGTATAATGCAAGCGGGACACTCTCATATGATCAATGCTAAGTGAGTGTCCCTGGTCACCATTGTCTCAGGTTTGTGGGATGCCGCGCCGGTGTTTTAGTATAAACGGGCCTAAGTTTGCCCGGGTTGTCAATCTATTCATTGGATAACTGGGGGTTTTAGTTTACAAATATTTATTATTACAGCTTATTTTAATATGTAAAATTATTTAAAATTACTAGGTTTATAATATTACGAGTTGAGTTATAATTTATTTATTGAGTTATACGTTATCTCTGAGTTTCAAAAAGTAAATTGATTTTTTAAGTTTAAAGCTTGACGCCCACCTATGCAACTCAGCAGGAGGCGCGGCGCGGCGTGACGAAGCGCGGCGCCATGGAAGAATTTTGAAAATTATCCATTCTATATTATCTTATGGGCTGACGCCAACTCTGAGGAGGCGCAGCGCGGCGCGGCGCCAAAAAAACTTCTCTTCGAATCCGGCACTGAGAATTCGGAGCGGAAATTTTCCTCTCGTGTTGCCGTGGTGCGCTTCCGAAGCCCAACTTTATCCCATCTGCAAGTGTGTTTTTGTTTACTTTTAAGCAACCAATCAACTGTCATTAATTTTTGACCCAAATTGGTTTAAATATGCCTACTAAATATTAACAAAATTAGCAAAACACTCTTTTTTCGGGAACTGAGCTAATCACCAATCATTTGAGTATTAAAATGAAAAGTATAACTATGTAGGGCCTATGAAGGTACTGTTAATTTTAACAAACTACATTGTAGGCCCAGATAATGTTTATTTTAATCAAAAATCAATAAATAATATTACAAAAGTATATGCATATACTCAGTTCCATATTCACTTTCAGTATGGATTGCCCTAAGCAGTGTATAGAATTTAAAATGAAAATTTAAGTTGTACTAGCAATTAATAACTAGTTGGTCCCAAATTATATTACAAACAGCTGATGGTTTTATCACAACATGCTACAGATATAATAAAATATAGTAAACTAATAAATTAGCAAAGGTAATAGAGTAACAGTATCTCTTAAGGCCTATACGGCCACGGCACGGCGCTATTCGTCTAGCACTAGAGCAGGTCGTGTGGTCCACGGCTTCGGAAGCGCACCACGGCAACACGAGAGGAAAATTTCCGTTCCGAATTCTCAGTGCCGGATTCGAAGAGAAGTTTTTTTTGGCGCCGCGCCGCGCTGCGCCTCCTCAGAGTTGGCGTCAGCCCATAAGATAATATAGAATGGATAATTTTCAAAATTCTTCCATGGCGCCGCGCTTCGTCACGCCGCACCGCGCCTCCTGCTGAGTTGCATAGGTGGGCGTCAAGCTTTAAACTTAAAAAAATCAATTTACTTTTTGAAACTCAGAGATAACTTATAACTCAATAAATAAATTATAACTCAACTCGTAATATTATAAACCTAGTAATTTTAAATAATTTTACATATTAAAATAAGCTGTAATAATAAATATTTGTAAACTAAAACCCCCAGTTATCCAATGAATAGATTGACAACCCGGGCAAACTTAGGCCCGTTTATACTAAAACACCGGCGCGGCGTCCCACAAACCTGAGACAATGGTGACCAGGGACACTCACTTAGCATTGATCATATGAGAGTGTCCCGCTTGCATTATACTGGGACACTGGTGTCTGAGACATAAAAAAGTGTCTGGAGAGTGGAGAGTGTACAGTGTCTTCCCCTCGGACACAGCCGGGACATTCGCGGGACACAAATTGGGCGCTTATCGGAGCTGTATCACAGGGCCGGCCCTAGCCGTTGCGGGGCCCTGGGCCGATCTGAGTTGCGGAGCCTTTAAGAGGCGGCGAGTGCGCAAGTTGTAGTCCTACAGCGCTTACCACTTCAGTCAACATTCTATTGGATTGTTTCATTACGTTAGTGCTAATCTTTATTTTTTAATAATTAATCATATAACTAGATAATAATAAAAACTTGAAAGTATATAGGAAGAAATATCGGCACTCATTGTTATCGGGCACTATGAGCTGCTTCGGCTGCCTTGTTTAATTGTGACGAAAAACAACAAACACAAGTCTTATAGGGACCTCATTTTCGGCCCATGTTGCGAAATCTGATATTTTGTAATATTGTACAAAAAAATTATTGATTACAAAATCAGACCTCTTGTCATATTTCATGGGAATCAAAGAAGAGTGCATGTTTTGATGAAAATTTGTTTATTTTAATCCAATTAATAAAAGTAAACTTTTCTTGTCTTTCTTCCAGTAAACTCGTATACGTACGAGGTCATAAAGGATCATTCCAACAACCATGGCACGTTCAATTAACAGAATCGCTAATAATAAGTCTATCTATAGACATAGTCATTCTCAATTATGTTTTAATAGTTTTAAACGCGAAAAACGACGTTCTGGCCTTTCTACAGTTAGGCCATAGAACGCATTCTACGAAAATGCTTATTTCCCGTTAATATCGATCGAATCTTGACATTTTTGCATTTTAATTTTTAAGCTCGTTCTGACTGACAATTTGAGACCCATCGTGACTTATTTCCTTAAAAAATATATATATTTTTTGCAACTTTTTATTGCTTTCCACCGTTTTTCGACAATAAAACTATCATTTCCGAAAATAGAGCATTATTTCCAACATATTTACACAATTTACTTGGTGTCAATAAATTGTTTCATCTAAATCATTTAGCATAATCGCGTATTGTACCTGGATTTGATTACATTTACTTTGAACGAGCATTATTAAATTTTAAGCTCTTTAAAATATGATAAAAACTAATTCTGATCCCTTTCAGCTCCTCTAAGCCTAATCCCCGTTATAACACGACCACGGCCTTGAAAATCCGGCAAGATTGGTAAAGTTTCAGGCCCCGACCTCGACTCAACCCACCTGATCCAATAAAGCATACGTAACAGAATTTTAATAGGAGAAAATGACTAACTCTTAAGGAACATGTCGGCCTTAGTCAATAACAAGACTACAAGATCGTGCCACAATCATCCTTCACTCATCTGTCATTCATACTTGGCTTAAAATACCTACATGGGTAGGTCACCAACTCACCAATTCAAAGTAATGTATCTAATGTATCAAATGTTATAAGAAATAGGTAAATGAAACCTAGTTTATATTCTATTATTTACATGCAATGTAGGCAAATGAACTTAAGAACAGTAACGGTAAAGTTGGTAATCAAATAAATTTAACAATCTTTTGACAATTCATACCGTAAAAACAAAAAGAAAAACGCACTGACGCTTCAGGCTACAGACTCAAACTCTACCTATAGTGCTTTTTGCAGATTTGTAGACCTCACTCTGGGTTCAGTGCCCCATAAATCTGGCAACATCGCTGGCGGCGGAATAGGACCTATATACACGACGCACCAAATAGCACGATTTTTGAATGCTGCTAAATAGCACCGATTTTGCAGTGATTGGATAGAGTGAAAAAATTAAGAAAAAAATAGCATACATATTTCTTAGTAGTCGTATTAACATATTTAGAGAAAAAAATTTGTATATACTCAAATATTTTAGATAGCCGCCGAATAGCGCGTTTATAGACGGCGTCGAAATAGATACAAAGATATATATATATATATATATCTAGAAATTTGAACAAATGGTGTTTTTTGCTTCTGGGGGCCCCAAAACGAAAAGTTATCATGGTCATGGTCTCATGGGCTTAGGTCTTACCATGAGACCTATGGTAATAGCTTCTTCCCTATAGGGGAAATTCGCTAAAAACAGATTGCGGCATTGTAATCAGTGAAAAAATCTAGTTTGAAAATCTAGTTTGAGTCACAACACCACTTTTGCATTTGAAAAAAAATATTTTGGATCCAATATGGTGGATCCACGTTGGCGGCCAAGATTGGGTACCCACTCTAAATGAAGTATTAACTACCCAACAATGTTTGGGGGTGGTGTGGGATTGATATTTGAAAAAATATTATGGGAAACCCGGTATAATATATTATAAGTATATAAAATTTTGAATGAATTATCCCACAACCAAAAGTTATCATGGTCTCGGGCTTAGGTCTTACCATGAGACCTATTAATAGCTTCTTCCCTGTTGAGAAATTCGCCAAAATCATCAAAATTTGAAATGCGCTATGCTATTTCATCGTATTTCCAAAATTTAAGAATTTGTACAAAAGATTAAGGAAAATTACATGAGCTTTAACAGCCCTTTGGAGGTTAGGCCAAGCGCCAATCTTGATTAAGGTGACAATTTGAAGGATTATCAATCTTTAAGTCTTTAAGACCCCTACTATTTGCTTGGACAGGTGAATTTGTCAGTCATAATGCACAAGGGGTACATACCTGTAGAAGTAGGAGCAGCCACGGACGCTGTTGTGACTGAAGTGTTCCGCATTCTTCTCATTGCCAAAGTCTTCCAGAGGGTCAGACCACAGGAGATCACACATCGGTCCGAATGCAGGAGGCTCCTTGAACCGGTCCAACTGCAACACATCACCAACGTTACTGGAGTGCTCCGTAACTTAAGGCACACTAAAGTACAACATATTCCCCCAGATAATCACTGCATTCAATGCATTCGGCTTAGGCCATAAGCCTTAAGCAGATATTCCTTAAGCAGGCTAGGGCAGTGGCGGCTCGTGTGTAGGTTCAATGGTTCAGTGAACCCCCTAAAATAATCAAAAACAATAACTTTTTTAAGTAAATAACTGAAAAACCCATTGTTAAACATACTTTTATGAACAACATGGCAAAAAAACTATTGTTGCATCCGGGCGAAGCTCTCACGCAACGCCGGCAGAGCGAGGTTCAGTTCGCCGAGTGAACCCAGCTGGCTGGCGAGGGGTGTGAGGGGAGCGGAGGGGGGCTTGCTTGAAAGCAATGGACTTACCGCAAATGCTCTCGGCTAGCGGCGAGCCGAGCGCTGACGACATTGGCCGACCTCTTCCGAAAGAGTAATTTCTTTCCTAACCACTTCTGTTTCAGCAGCACCCTACGGAACGCGAGCTATAAACCTTGATAATGTTGTTTTAATGGTTCGGGCGATGATTTATTTAAATATTGTGTGATTTCTATGTTGTTTTTAGTTATAAATACGTTTATTTCAGTTATGTGATTATGCGTTTTATCTTTAGCTCTGATTATTGAAAGAAAACAATCGGCGTAGCGGCCGCACCATAGCTTTCTGTAAGAACAGTAATTAAGCTATCGAGCAACGGTAATAACGCTATTGATTTAAATAATTTTGGATTTAACATTTTAATGTACATAGTAGCATAATACAATTTATCATCAATGGTATAGTGCCTTCATCCTATAGACTATAAGCATTACACTCGTGTATAAAAGCAGGTATGTCAAGAAATGCAGGCACTATAATCTTGTAAGCATTTAACGTTTTTAAATACTGATTGGTTTAAGACAATAACTCCAATATAATACATTAGTATCATGTATATGTTATTAGCTCTGAACCCCCAGTACATAAACTCACGAGCCGCCACTGGGCTAGGGAAACAAAAGGAATAGGTAGATGAAGTGGGTTTGGCCAAGCTTAGTCTGGGTGGGCAATCCAATGGATTAAAAGGATGGGACCTCAAGGGAAAGGCGGCCCTCACCTTGGTCGCCAGTACATTTCCGCTCACACAAATTATATTATTGATGATTTTCAGCATCGGTTTAGGGGAGGCTGGGGTACGGTCATGGCGGCATTTTACCGTACAGGACAGGTTAGGTGATGGTTGAGGAGTTTCTGGGCTGTATTTCGACCCTCCAAGGCCTTTGATTGGGTCCAACATATAATCCTTTTTGTCTAAAATGTGTGATTATGGTGTAGAAGGTAAACTTTTTCTATGACTTATTGGCTTCCTATCTGGCAGAAAGAGAGCAATGCACTGAGATTGCTTATGACAAGGGTGGATTAGTGAGTAAGTCTAAGTCTTGTCCTAGGGTTGTGCAGTTTGGTGTACCCCAGAGGTCAATCCTGGGGGGCTGCTTTTTTCGTTTGCTATTTAAATGACTTTCTATGTGCTGACAAATATCTTAAAATGATTTATGCAGATGATATGTCTGGTCTCATGTGGTCTTCGGACTTTAGAACTTACGAGTGTAACGTTAAGGAGTTTTTAAATAGCTGCATGGATTACTTTACAAGTATTAATTTGAGATTAAGTGTTTTTAAGACTGAGCTAGTTGTATACTAATTTTGATCTTGCCATCGTAAGTGGAAGTAGCTCAATTGAATGTTCTAACTTATGTAAATTTCTAAGCCTCTTTATTGATAAAGACTTGAATTATAAATGTCATATCGATCATGTTTGTAACAAATTTATTTCAAGCCTTTTCTTTCTAAGAAGAATCGCTAGGTATTTGCCAACTAATCTATTGTGATCAATTTACTTTGGGGTTTTTTACCTTTTCTTTCCTAGGGTCTATTTTTATGAGGTAGTACTTTCAAATGCCAGTTAAAAACGTGTCTTTATATTGCAAAAAAGGCCCTTCGTATCTTAGTTAAATGTGAAAATCAGCGACAGTCCTGTGAGGAATTTTTCTTATCTTTGAATACTATGATTATCTATGCAATGTATATATATATATATATATATATATATATATATATATATATAAACAATTGTCCTTGTTGTTAATGATCAATTTAATACTGTTAAGAATGAGGCTAAATATGAACATTTTTAAGGTCTATGCTAAACTTTCATAGGGTTCAAAGAAGATCCAACATAACCTCAAATAGTCCCTATATAAATGGTGCTAAGTTCTACAACAAGTTGCATAATAACCTCAAAGGACTTAGTGTATGCAAATTTGAAAAAAGAAGTGAGACAATGGCTAATTTTAATTTAATTTGATCTGATTTGACCCTTCAGTCAAGTCCAGCCTCCCCTGGTTGGCAACCAACTTTTTGAAGTTGTTCATTGAAAGGCAGCTGCAATACTGCCTCCAATTGTGACAACTTCCATGTATGCTGTGTTTAGGCCCAAGGGTGCCGATCCCCCCAAGAGCTATGACGCCAATCCCCCCCAAAATTTATCAAAAATCCCCCTCCGCACGACATACATGTGCCTATTTTAGAAAGTAGCCTTTTACCTTTCTCTAACCATGGCAATTTAAAGAGCTATGTACGATACTAAGAAAATACTAGTGGCTTGAAGGGACTAAATGCTCCTAATGACGGAAAATTCAAACAATCCTCATTTATTATAGTACAAAATACCCTCATAGCAAACTGGATCTACCTCATAACAAAATCTAGCCTACCACATGGTTTTCAATATAGTATCAGCATCACATGTTTTATGTAAACAAAGCAGGCATTTTTAGATCCCAATGCTTTTTAAATGATAGATATTTTATGTTATTTCTCCTTTTCTAGTGCATTTCTAGCAATTTCAATATTTTTTCCGCCATCACGGAATAGAGACCTTTAATTTGAGCCCTCTCCCATCTTTCTTCGGCTTGCCGAACGCCCACAATTTTTACGCAAAGAATCGCCTTACGAAATTAAATATATGATTTATTCAAGCATTAAAAGCGACCATATGATTTAGTTCTTGTTGATTATCATTTACATTAGGCTATAAAAAAATTCTTATCATCGTTAATAACCTCAAAGTTAACTACGATGGGTGCCTATACATTAAAACGCAAGGGGTTTTTTTCAGGCCCTTACTCGAGAATGGCTCGATGGATTAATGTTTTAAAGAATTAGATAACCAAGTATTCTTGATTTCAAATCAAATCAAATCAAAAATATCTTTATTCATGAAGTACAGTCAAGTGTATAGAATGGTGTCAAATTAAATACAATTTTTGTTTATAATTATGTACAAGAAAGTTAGTCATCTTATTATATTCCAGTCTTGTGATGTATTCCTACAAGTTCCTACAAGTACATACATTTATAAAGGTTTAAATAAAAATGTTAAAGTAGGATAATTACTTTACAAATTCCTCTGTATTATATAAAGGCTTATCAGTCATATAAGTTTTCAATTTGGCTCTAAATAAATTGTAATTTTCGATGTTTTTTATTTCTATTGGCAAAACATAATACTGAATGCCTGCATAGCTTGGTTTTTTTGTAAAGAAATGTAAATTATGTTGAGGGAAAGACAATTGATTTCTGTTCCTAGTAGAGTATGAGTGGTTTGTGCCTAATGTTTCAAATTTATCTAAGTTATTTTTAACTAAGAGAATGAGGTCAAAAATTAATTGACTATAAACTGTCATAATGCGTAATTGGGGGAAATAGTTTTTCACAGAATCTAACGGTTGCAAGTTCAAAATAATTCTAATAGCCCTCTTTTGAAGAATTAGGATCCTATTTAAGTTATCAATTGAGCTATTTCCGTACAAAACAAGGCCATATGAGATATGTGAGTGGACCAGAGCAAAATAGACGGATTTTAGGGTATCGACATTGCAAATTTTAGATAGTTTTCTCAAAGCAAAAAGTCCTTTAGCAATTTTATTACAGAGGCTATCCGTGTGTGAAGCCCAATTCATGTGTTTGTCCAAATATAAACCTAAAAATTTTGTTTCCTCAACTTCAGTCAAATGATCAGAATTTAAAATAATATTTGTAGGATGTGAATTATTTTTAGTGCATCTGGTAGAAAATGTTATATAATTTGTTTTTGTTTGATTCAGGAGAAGATTTCTTTCTGCCAAGTCTTGTTGGATCATACCAAGTTGATTAAAAGCTAGTAGCTCGATATCGTCAAAAGTATTTCCAGATATTTTTAGACTAATATCATCTGCATAAAGGGCTATTTTATTGAAATTAGCTATATTGGGCAAGCCATTTAAGTAACACAAGAACAATATTGGACCCAATATGGTGCCCTGTGGGACTCCGTATTTAATAGATGTTAGAGGAGAGTTGAATTTTATTAATTGGTTATGATTATTGAGGTGGAGAATTTCAACAAACTGCCTTCTATCTGTTAAATATGATTTAAACCAATTCAAACTGCGGTTTTTGATTCCTAGATTTTCAATAATTTTTAAAAGAGTATTATGTTGTACACTGTCGAAAGCCTTACTTAAATCCATGAAAACACCGATTACATTTTCTTTTTTATCTATTGAGTCTATTATTGATTCAATGAACTCGATACAGGCACTAATGGTTGATTTGCCACTTCTGAAACCATGTTGTTCTAAATCAAGCAGATTGTTAGTTTCCAGGAATTCAATTAGCTGGTTGGCCATAACACGCTCGAACAATTTGGCAAAAGATGAAATAAGAGCTAAGGGCCTGTAGTTGGACACTTCCCCATCGTTCCCACCCTTGAATAAAGGTTTAACTTTAGAAATTTTAAGTTGTTTAGGAAAAATACCAGATATTAGAGATGAATTTATGAGATGAGTTAAAGGTTTAATCAATATATGTTTTGCAAACTTAATGATTGTCATGGGTACATTATCATATCCAGTTGAGTATTTATTAGGGAATGAATCTATAATTTTTTCTACATATTCTTCTGACACCCATTTGGGAACAAAGGTCTGATCCTCAGATGGTGGAGTGTGATGCGGATAGCTTCCAACAGGACCCAAAGAGGAAGCTAATTTTGGAATTACTTGTACATCAACCATATTATGATAATAGTTGTTGAACAATTTACAAACAATTTGGGGATTATCAATACATTGTCCACAATTTTTTAATTTGATATTATGATGATAAGCCTTTTCTTTACCTATGTTTACTTCCTTTCTGACTACATTCCATACAGTCTTACAGACATTACCAGAGTTTTCAATTAAATTACTATAATAATTGTGTTTTGCTTTTGTTACTTCCTTCTTATAATTACTCTTCATATCTTTTATACAGTCTTTTAAATTATTAGACTTATTAGACCTATAATTTTTTGTGGCATTAGTAATTTCGTTTTTATAGTCAATTAAATGTGTTGTTACCCATTGATTTTTATTTTCTTGTTTTCTGCATTTAGTTTCTAGAAAGCTCATATTAAAATAATATAAGAAAATATCTAAAAAAATCTTGAATTTATCCTCTATAGCAACATTGTAAATCTCTGACCAATTTTCTTTACTTAACAGATCTAAAAAGAGTTTTTTCCCTGCTTCATTAAAATTTCTTTTGTGAAATGTAATATTTGAATTCTTCCCAGAATTTATGGGTAAATTAAATTCATATAGCTGTGCATCATGGTCTGAAACACTGGTAATCAGACCACTTGTTTTAAATAAATGTTTTGGAATATTGGTTAATAAATTGTCTATATGTCTCGGTAGACTCACAGTATCTTGTTGGAAAATCAACTAAAAAGGTCATACCTTGAGCTTGAAGTAAATTAATAAGATCTACAGATTCTCTAGATTTTTCTAGTAAATTTATATTAATGTCTCCTATTATCATGATATTGCTACATTGTTTATAGATTGCAGTTATTAATATATTCAACCTTTTTAAAAATTCATCTATATTACCCTTAATTGGGGAACGATAGATGCCTACTATTAGAAAGCAATAATCTTTAAATTTAAATTTACAAGCACAGAATTCAAAGATTTCCCCAAAGCACCCGGAAGTCAGCCGTTTATACTCCAGATCTCTTGATAAGATGAGAACTCCTCCTTTATTACATGACTTTCTACAGTAATAGTTAATTACGTCGTAGCCATTAAATTTTAGATAGTTAATTTCACTATCTTTGATATCATGTTCTGTAATGACAGCTATGTTTGGGTTTAGCTCGTTTAGGGTGATCTGTAAAGGTTCAAAGTGAGGTAATAGTCTATCAATGTTTTGATGAAGTATAATTAAGGGTTTTTTAGAAGAATTATTAATTATGGTTGGGTCTGTTTGTTTAGAAAATGAAGAGGAATTGTTATTAGCGTTATTATCGTTGTTAGCATTATTGTTCTTTATAATACTAAAAAATCCGTACTGGGGTCAGAAACAGCCGACTGCCGAGAATCTGTGGGAGACTCCAGTGAAACCATGATTGGGGTTGACACTTTCTCACTAACTGCACCAGAGCACAAACTTTCATCATTAAAACTGAGAGAGGTTGAGCTGTTTTCTGCAGGGGATGTAGACTCGGATGATTGAGACGCAGGTATCTGTTGCAAGGGTGTACTGGAACTGGGATTGTCACATGATGCTCTTTGTAAAGGACAAGATGATACTGCTTGCTGTAGGTGCTCCACAAACTCTCGATACGGCAATCCTCTTCTTAGGACAGTGTGTGTTTGCTCATCATAAGTGACTACTAAAACTGCAGCGTTAGTTTGTTGTTGGAAGTGAGTAATTTTGTCACAAAATGGTCTACAGGGATGTTATCCCTAACACAGCCCATTGGTGAGCAGATTAGGCGTTTATATTTCTTAATTTTAAAATCTGCGACCATTTGTTCAAAAGATAAGTCATAATCTGAGATTTCAGGTTTTCCATCAAAATTTTCCTTGGTCACCAGACTGTATATAGTTGTTTCATTATTTATTCTCTGGCATGTGAGGTGAGATGCAATGAAATCTTTCTGAGATGGTCTTCCAAATCTTCTCTTGAAAACCTTGGCCAGAGGCGGATTTGTAAATTTGCCGCCCCTGGCCTACACTTAAATTTGCCGCCCCCGGCCAGGGCCAGGTGGGGGGATTTCCGCCTCGGCAAAAGTGGTGACCTTTTTTTTTTTTTTTTTACTCGCGCGTGTACTTTTTAGCCCCGTTGTGGCCCTTTTGCCCGTTTTTATCAGTACCGCTCCGCTAAAGAAGGCTATTTCGGCTACTTCAGGGGGGGTTGTGACTTCTCTCTCAAATTCTCTCTGATTTGCCGCCCCTCCCAAATTCTGCCGCCCTGGGCTATAGCCCATTAAGCCCATATGTAAATCCACCCCTGACCTTGGCAACTCCTGCGCTCATGTTCCTATCGTTATCCAGATCTCTTGATATGCAATGAGCAAACGCAGTTTGGCGATCATCTTGGTACTTATTAAATATGGAGTTGATATTAGTTTCGATTATACTAATGGATGAGGCTGCTCTAGGAATCTATATTATATCTATCTACTATATAATCTATATTATTACTATATTTCACTTTAATATTTCGAGTAATGTTCCTTTTAAATGTGTTTTTGTTCACACTAATAAGAACTGTCCCTTTATGGTTATAAGGAACTGGAAATTGCCTACTTTTCCCAATTATAAAAACATTAAAATTCTCCATTTTTGTGGGTTAATTTTCGATTTGGTAGCGTTTGGAAATTTAGTGGAACTTCAAATTAGGTATTATTTAATTCTTTCTCTATAGGGGGAACGGTGTAATTTTGTTAAGAAAAATATAGAATATAAAGCTGTTAGTAGTACATTATTTATTTGAATTTTGTGAAGTGTTACAATTTTTCATACCCCTCCTGAATATGTAATGCCACTTTTCAACACCCGCTATACCCCTATAAAATAATCTTTAAAACCTCAATACGATATTGGGGGTGAATAATTTATTAATTTTGCTATTACTTTTGACGACCGACTGAAGTTTTTGCTGTGTTTCCATTTGTACATCCCCCCTAACTTTTGAAACATCAAGGATATGTTGGGGGGGGGATATATTTTGCTATCAGATGACCGATTAAATTGTTAGCTGTTACCAGTTTCACATTCCCCCCTCTCTAAAAAGTAAATATACATTTTAACGAATCCTTCCTTATAAAATGATTTATAACATCAAAGCTATATTGGGGGGAATATCTAGTTTTGTTGTTGTTGTTTGAACTAGTTTTCTTTCATATGAATACCATTTTTCATTTCCCCCCCCAGCTCCCAAGAGATAAGTAGTTTAAGTAATTTTGACGATGTTGTAAGGAGAGGGATGTGTTGCAAAGGAAATGTTTTAACTGTACCTACAGCTGAATAAATTATCTTTAAAAAATCCCCCCAAAGAATCTTATGACGGATTTGGTGTCATTGTCCCCCCCTGAAGGCACCTCTGTTTAGGCCTATCTAAACTATCAAAATCCACTTAGGATCTCACTGGGTGATTGTATCACCTTAACTTGGTAGATCTTGAAATGATATTGTCATGATACACAGAAAATGTTTTTCAATGGTGCCACATTCATTAAAAAGGCTGAAATAGAATAGTTTGAAAACCCCATTACAACAGGGTTCCCACTCAAACTGAATTTTAAAATTCACGGCTCTTTCACGGTTTTTAAGGTCCGAAATTTACGGTCTAAATATAGGAAAACATTTTGCCGCCCGCACAGTTTCACAGAGAATAACAGGGTGGGGGGGGGGGGGGGTAGCGAGGGAGAACTCGGCAGACGCATAGCGCCGGCGGCGGTGGAGCCAGCACAACGGAGAAGTAATAATTTCTGTACCAATAGAATTAGACTGTGTAATATTTTAGGTAAAACAAACTATACTTGACGGGAAAATAATTTTAAATACAATGCAATTAAATAAATTACAACTATTTCACAAAATACGATGTGATTTTAACATTATTGATTACTTAAGAAAACAGTAAACATTGTACTGGCGATTGCGGAACACGCACACAACTTAAATATTTTTTAATTTTTAACGCCATCCTCTCTTCCTTCCTTCCTTTCTTCCTGTCTTTCTGCTTTCTATCCGCCCACACAAAGCGCGAGAGTCCAGTGCGCACTGTCGCACTGTATGTTGCCATGACAACCGTGTGTCGTCATAGCAACGAGCCAATCACGCACTGCGTTTTAAGACAACAAACAGCCGTGTATTGAAAGACAATATGATAGTCTGCGCTTGCGTATGTTGCCAACCTTTCGATGAATATTCGATCGTTCATTTATTGCGTCTTGACCGAGTTGAAGTTCGTGATTATCAACTCTCTACTCATCAAAAACTCAAAATATGATCTATATAACACGTATTCAAATAATGTCGTGTTTGTTTAAAAATTTAAACACGTAAATACACTTCAATTACATTTTTTTGTAAAATAGTTTTTTGCAAAAGTTGAAAGTAAAAACGTGATTAAAAATAATTTTTGTTGCCAGTTTTGGACACCGGTTAGGCGCGCCACCTGGTTAATAGGCCTCCGGATAAATCGTTGTTCTACTGTCCGTAAATGTTAGTTAATGGCACAACGATGGTCGCCTGCAGGCATGTTTTCCAGCGGCCGAAGTTAGGGCCTTGTTGTCATTCAAACAGGGATAAGTAGAGGTCTGCGGGAACCCGAAAATTCGGGTAGCTTCGGGTAATTACGTGAACCCGAGTGGTCGGGCGGGTTCGTCACGTCTCGGGCTTAATTCGGCGGGTTTTTATTACAAGTCAGGTCGGGCGGGTACCTAAACCCGAAAGAAATCGGGTTGACGATACCCGACACACTACCCGAAAGAAACCTGAAACTTTAAAAATGTTCAACAATAAATGATTCGCGCCAAGCTTCTGACTTACGGCGTCCACGCAACATTATAACGAGACGAACAAGGATGGTCGCGATCGCGATGTCAAACTTCGAAGCGATCTTCATACGTCTCAGTCAGACAACCAGCCGTCCCCTTGCCGACTCAAAATTATCGTATGCTTACTGCTTCATATCGTATCCTCGTATAACAACTTCAAAGGACCGTTGCTCCTTTTGACGCAATGAAATAGTCGTACAAACACTAAACAGCTTTGAATAAGGTTGAATTTCTAGCCGAGCTTATGATACGAGAAGTCTTATCGAGAAGATAATTTTTGTGATCTATTTTTTGTCACGTTAAACCAGAAGAGCGTAACCTTCCCACGAAAAACGTACACGAACAATAATCCTGAGTGATAAGGAAAGGGGGTTGACAGGTGAAAAAAATATTATCTCCAATTAGATGGAATTTGGAGTTTCTGCTATATATAGTTGACCTTGGTGAACGTCAAAATATACACCAGTCTATAGTTTGATCATAGGATTTCTCTTGAACGGCAAGAGATAAAAATTTCATTTTTAACTCAATCGATTTATACTAAAAATTAGACAAAAAATATTAGCCGTCAAATGTTGTTGTAGGACAAGTCGTTTGGATTTTCACATATAGAAAACAAAATACGCAACAAAGACGTTCGTTCTGGCGTCATTTTTAAAGAGTTTATTTATTGTCACAAACCTCTTGAACGATGATACAAAAAACAGAAAATGATTAGAAACAAGCAGCGGAGGCATCGATGCATTAATCGGTAGTTGAAAACAGATGAATCATACGATAGAAGGAATGTGAAGAATAAGAAAACAAATTAATTAAGGAAGAAAGAAATTCACGTATTTATTTGCAGCGCAAACGTAAACCAATGAGCGTGCGTCTTCAGCTATCTAGTCTTCTCTCTCTTCACCTTTCCATCCTTCCCTCCCCCCTCCAAGGCAACCGATCGCGTTCCGCCATTACCTCCCCAGTCTCCACCCCTCCTTCCACAGCCACAGTGGAATCTCAATCTCAGTTTAGCAGGCCCTACCGTCCAGCCCTGTACGTACAATCTACGTCTTAAAGTACACAATTGCTGTCTTCGTCTTGGGACTGTGAATCATTTTTAATGTCTCTCATAAATTGAAACAAATATTTCTATAATTTAATAAAAATATTGGCTATTTTAAAATTGGCTGATTTTAAAGGTCTGATGACGAAATTCACGGCTCTTTCCAGGTTTTTTCATGGTTTGCCAAATTCACGGCTTATTCACGGTTTTTAAGGTTTCACAGTTGAATGGGAACCCTGTACAAGTAATTTGAATATTCACTAAGAAATTATATTCAAATTAGTTATATTATGAGAGAGAGTTTAAAAACTTTTTGTAGTTTTTGCATATAAATTTAAGTAATATATACAGATTTGCAAATACTAAAACACACTAAAAGAGGCATAACATAAAAATTGCTAATTTTTTTTTAACTTCATATTCACAAATAAGTTTTTTTTTTAAATTAAATTCAACCAATTTTCATATTGGAATGAAAGGTATAATGGTTGCCATTATTTGTTGTTTTTTAAGGGACATGACTGATTAAGGAACAAAAAATAAAGAGGATTTATTTCAAAATATAAATACAAAGAAAGTAGAGATAATTAGTCACAATGTAGGGTCGCTATAATATAAGCAACTAAAGAGCACAATGTGGTGCGGCTAATTGGAGGTATTATGATGAGAGGAACAGGAACAGATTGTCGGCGTTGCCAAGGTCTTGATATAATTGTTAGAGATCAGCTGCCAACTGGCAGCAGATATGTCTCAAAACAGATCATCTTCCATGTCAATGATTGAAAATGTTCATTCATTACTCTCTTCTAGCTTTCTAAGGTTAATAGTGTATGTGAGATGTTGTCAGATACATTCCTAAATGGGATCCAAGGATCTATTGTATTTGTCAAATAAAAAAACTGCATGTTAATCCTAAAATGAATATGTTTTTTAACATGGTTTGTGTTTTTTTATAGTAAACCTGAATTGTTTTAACTTTTGTTGGAAGGTACAGATAAACATAAAAGGATATTATATGTTTATCAGGTTAATCCATATTTCTGTATGTTAGCCTAAGTTTAAAAATAAAAACATCCTTTCAAAACATGCACATACCTGATATATTATGAAAGGCAAATCCCACTCACTCATCACTAATTCTCCTATTTCCCGTACATACTAGATATTTGAAGGAATTGATACTAGATATTTGAAGGAATTGCTACGTTTTTTTAGTCGGTTCATTGTATATTAATGGTGTAGTTTGTGTTTTCATATTTTACCTGGTTACATATTGCAGTTAAAGCTCAAATTTGAATATCCAAACTTCTTGATCCAAGAATAGTCCTAAACCTTTGAACAAATTGCTCAAGATGGATCTGATGACTAAAGTGATTATTTTATCAACTTTCTTGCAATTTATTGCAATAGTCTATCACCACAATCTGATCTGATCTGTCTTTGTTTTTAGTCTGTTGATACTGCCAATAAATCTATTAATAAGGTAGAAATTAAGTGGGAAAATAAATTATGGATGTTAAATACAAAATAAATAAGAACTCATCAATTCATCAATTGGCACAGGTCTAAATATAGTGAGGTTGCTTAGGGCTTTATTTTAAGAATACCGTTACTAGGCGGATAAAAGCACCAAATTTGCCATAGAGGTACCTTAGGGTATACTAATAAATTTTAGCTTAGGAGCCCTTTACGAATTTTTTAAAATTTCCATATATGGCACCATAATCCAAAATGGCCGACAAACACAGAAATATACACTGAAAAAATGTTATTTATGGGCATCCAAGCTAATATTTCCCAAGATATCGATTTGAAACCACCGCCTTATTTGCTGAATAGTAAATACATCATTTTTATTGGGTGTTAATTTTTAGCCGCCATCTTGGATCCGCCATATTGGATACAAGATAGTTCTTTAGAATATGAATGTAGTATCTTGACACATCATTACATTCTAGATTTTCACGCTGATTACAATGCTGAAATCCACTTTTGAAAATATGCATTCGTTAAAAAGTTATGCTCAAATAAAAATTCATCCCTATACATTTCTTATGGACGTTTCGTATTTTTAGAATTTTTTGGATTATTTTTCTTATATCTCTTATTATAATTAAAATATGTTGTTAGTTTTAGTCTTCAAAATACTCAGTGAAAAAGCAGCTTTCATTTGAGATAATAATGATTATCATCGGACAAGTGACAGATGAGCTATAAGGCTCAATGTAATTAAAAAAATAAATTTTTCAGAAATTTCTTTTAAATCAAGTATTTATATCTCCGGTTCTAAATAAGGTATTTATATCATTTCGGTCTTAAAATACAAAGTATCACTGTTTTTGTTTTAAATATCGATAAGTACAATCTGTTAGGTTGTAAACGGATTTTAAGGCTCATTACGACATATAAATTAGTTGTTTTTAAATTTAACGCTTAATAGTGGATTATATCTCACCCCGAATTTGTCCGAAGTAAATGATTGCTGTCTCAAAATAAAGCTAACATTTTACTGAGTCTTTTAAAAACATTCAGAACTCCATAACTGTCCTAGAACTAGAGATATCAGTCTTTATATAGACAAAAAAAGTCTGAAAAACTTTATTTTATGTGGGTTTTTTAGCCACAACTCACCTGAAACTCAATTTATTAAAATAATTTATGACTCAAACGAAAGCCAATAGTCTACGGAGTCAATTAAGGCCTTTACGAGTTTTTAATCTTCTTTGGAACTAGAGAAATCCTTCAAGAACTGTAAATCTATGCAAATAAAACAAATTTATGTTGAATGAAATCTCATACGTCATCTAAACTTTAATCTGATTTTATTGAGAGTTATCTCACTTGAAAGCTGATGCTTTGCTGAGTGATTTAAGACCAAAACAAACTAAATACCTTATTTAGAACCGGAGATATAGATAATTGATTAAAAACAATTATCCGAAAATTTGATTTTTAAGTTCTTATTAAGCCTTATAGCTCACCTGTCACCTATCAAAAATTGATGATTAATATCTCAAATGAGAGCCGCTATTTCACTGAGTAATTGAAGACTAAAACTAACTACATATCTTAATTATAATGAGAGATATAAGAAAAATAATCCAAAAAAATGCTAAAAATACAAAACGTCCATAAGAAATGTATAGGCATGAATTTATATTTGAGCATAACTTTTTAACGAATGCATATTTTCAAAAACGGATTTCAGCATTGTAATCAGTGTGAAAATCTAGTCTGTGATTTTGTGTTTCAATACTACATTCATATTTAAAAAAAAAGATCTTGTATTCAATATGGAGTATCCAAGATGGCGGCTAAAAATTAACACCCAATAAAAATGACTTATTTACTACTCAGCCAGTAAGGCGGTGGTTTAAATTGATATCTTGGGAAATATTAGCTTGGATGCCCATAAATAACATTTTTTTCAATGTATATTTCTGTATTTTTCGGCCATTTTGGATTTTGGTGCCGTGTGTGGAAATTTTGAAAAATTCGTGAGGGCTCCTAAGCTAAAATCTATTAGTACACTATAAGGTACCTTGACACCAAATTTGATGCTTTTATCCGCCAGGTAACAGTAATTTCACTGAGCCACCTCACTAATAAGGGGTTAAAACATTTTATCATGACACTGGTACTATGATATTAAACTACTGCTTAGTCATGTACTGCAGCACCTTTGAGAGATTCTCTTTGGGAATTTTAATGATCAATGTGTTCAATGAACAGCTAGATGCTTTGCAGGATTTGAATATTTATGAGCTATATTAGTATGGTTACAATGACACGGGCATAACTTAAAGAGTTCAAGGATGTTCATTCTCGACACAAATGAGAAAGGATGTTGTTCCCCTACACATTTATTTGATGTACTTTAACATTGAAAAGAAAGAGGGTTAATGAAAAATAATTAATTCACAGATCAAAAACAGAATTTTCCAAGTTTTAACCAAACAATACATCCTTCCGGGACGAAATGCCATTGCACACAAGGAGGGTAGGGGGACATCCGTTCTCACAACTACAAAATTTATATGCATATCCGAGTCTTCCCCGGAGAGCATCTGAGGAGGATTACCCTCCCTCCCTCCCACCCCCTCAAATCCTCACCACTCCCTTTCTTCAGTGTGACCGTATACTTCTCAGTCACAAACTCCTTATCACTAAAAAAACTATCGCCTTGTTTCAAGAGCAAAAGCAATTGTGTCAATCTTATGACTTGAATTGTAGAGTGAATCAAAAGGTATGAAAATAAATGATTCCTTGTATATAATACATTTTCTAATACTTGGAGTGAAGCCTACAACTTCACTGATTACTCATAAAATCATTTTAAAAAGCAAAAAAAACATGGACTTAAGTAAACTGATGTCTTATTTTTTTTTAACTAGAGATTAGGTTAAAGGACTTTACGTCAACAAAACATCTATTGTATTTTTAAACTAAAAAATCATAAACTTAATATATTTTATTTCTAGTTCTTAAGAGAAATTTCAAATGGATGAATTGAAAAATCTCAACTTGTCCATTGTATAAAGAGTATATCTAACTTGAATATGAGGATTGCTTTATCTAACAATTAGGAAATAAAAGACATCTGATAAAAGACAATCTATTTGCAAAAAAAAAAACAACAGACAATTTTATTTGAGAAAGTAAGAACTAATCCCAGCTCCTTTTGATAACTGGACAACTGCCAGTGTTCCGGCGCTCAATGGCACAAGTTTAGAAAACTTGGCTCATGGTTGAACTTTGTTTTCTGATTGGCTAAAGATACTTTTTCACTTTGACGATTAAACTATAAATGACAAATACATTTTAATAAAAAAGTAGTGTAGGATAAGTAGAAGGCCTAAATTTGGTTACACTGGAAAAGAAATTTCAACTTAGTTACGGTTCAGGTCTATTAATTGTCAATTGGCTGGTAAACTTTAATTAACAATGCTAGAATTTGGTAATTCCTATGAATAGAAATCATGAAATTTATAAACATTATAAAAAGAAATACCCCCTCTATAGCAGACCTGCAAAATCAGTAAATTTCAAATGCTTGAATAAATACACAAAGCCTCACTATAAGTAAAGTCAATCTATGTCTTTATTATTCTCCATAAGAATAACGTGGGAAATTAGTATAAAGGACCACAGGATTACTGCCACAGAAATGTGAAAATGAAGGATTTTATGCTATACCCCAGTAAATCTACATAGCCTACCTTGATAAAGCCACATACCAAGATTTATGATTATATATGTTGAGAAATAAGCAACCTAGGCTATACAATTTTATTTATTTCCCACGAGGTTAAAATTGGGGAGGTGAATGTGCAGGTTTGCTGCCTCAGGGATCTAAAGGTTGGTGGATTTTAAACCATAATGGGGATTTTAGGCTACAATGTCAGGTAGGCAACTATATGTGGATCCAGACATAGTGGCCGAGGTGAGAGGTAGGAGAATGAGATGGGCTGGCCATTTACTAAGGAAAGAGGAGGACTCCTTAGTCAAGAACGTCCTTTTAAACAATCCGGAGGGCAGAAGATCACCAGGAAGGCCCAAGTTGAGATGGCGAGACCAGATCATAAAAGACCTAAGAAGACTGGGAAGAAGGGAAGAGGAGGCAATGGATAGAGAAATCTGGAGGCAGTGTGTTGGCGAGGCAAAGTACCACCTTGGGTACCAAGAGCCACGGCAGAAAGTAAGAAAGTAAGTAAGTAATGTCAGGTAAGACTTGACTAGATGAAGACACATATCGAGTATTATTATGTATCATGATATGTTAAGAAATGAGTATACTATTTAGCATTTTTTTAATCACCCGTAAGGTTAACATGGGGAAGTTAACACTTAGTTTTGAAACTATAACACCATACAGTTGCCCTGTTATAATACATCAGTAGACAATTTTTGTAGTCATTTATGTAAGCTTTGTCTTGATTACAGGCTGGTGAAAAGAATTGCCATTTATGACGACACAGTGGATGTAATAAATTTTAACATCACGCCTCACAATCACTCCAGGGGGGTGTTTCTAGAAATACCCCCCCAGGTACTAGTTTGAAATTTAGTACGACTGCTTTTATTTAGGACCAATCCAAGATCCAAATTAGTGTTTTTACCTCAGAGTATTTTCAAAATGAGAGCCATAAGGCTAGTGCACCTAAGCCTGACAATTAAAATTTAATTAATTGAAAATAAATAAGTCTAATATTTTAGGAGCCCTAGGCTGCGCACATTTCTTTTAAAGGTCATACTGAATAGTTTTGTAGCTGTCTAGCAACCTGTTGTTGTAATGTTTCTTTTGGAGAGAAATTTTCTCTGGGAATGTTAAAGTCTTTTTCTAAATATATCCTCTGCTTCATCAAAACATTAAGACGTAATTTCATTTTTTATAAGGTCTTAGCTATATATTTTATTAAAATCAACAAAAATCTGTATTCATTAAGTAATTAAAAATTAAATTGAATAGTATAAAAGATCAGAAAGCTAAATTATATAATGAATAAGTTAAGTAAGCTTCATGTTATCTTTTATATTACAATATAATTCAACAACTAATTTGTCATTTAGATATTATGTCCTGAAATTATAGGCTGTACAAGGGGTGTCAGGTTAAGGTTCCAATCCTTCAGCTCAACCCTAAACCTGACACCTACGTGAAGCTCCTATGTTTTTGTTGACCCTACTATATATATAAGATTACTGTTATCCGTCTATTCTCTTAACCGCCACACAATCGGTCCTAAGGGTGACAGTTAACAGAGGTTTCACTGTACTTTTACCCATAACCCATTCAATCACCTGTAGAAGAAGACACCTACCAAGTTTTATTGAGCTATGTTACAAAATAAGTGAAATATAAAATTGTATTTATTTCCATAAGGATAACATAGTAGTAGCTCCCTCCATATTGAGGAGATTAATTATATTTAATTAATTAATTGATCGTAATTTAATTTTTTATTTAAAAAGATAAATGGTATTTCAAAAGGTAAAATACTATAAAACATCTCACCAATATAATTTATTGTAGAAATAAATAAGTGTCAGGTTATCATTCCTTAAATGTCAGCTTTAGGTTTCTTGCCGAATTTCGAGTGTCAGCTTTAGGTACCTTGTAAAGGTAGTAAAAAAAATTCAATTATATTTTCATACACTTTTTATTCAATTTTTTTTTCGTTGATTGAAAATAGAAACTTTTGATGTTTTGAAATATATTTTAGAAAATGTTTACCCATAGAAATTTTTCCGAACAATGTTATTTGGTAGTTCAATGTATTTATGATAGGGAAATATTTCTAAAGTGTCAGTCAGGTTAAGGTGCCTTTAACTTACTGTTTTATATGATTTTAATAACTTTTTTTTAAAGTAGGAAATAATTATAGGATTATTTAATTTAGCTCAAAGATATAAAAACGAATTTGCAACAACATTAGAAGTTTTTATTCATGAAAGTTGTTGGATCTCAGATGTGTGAAACCAACAATTTTTAATTTTTTTAATCCCTTTTATTTGCTTTAAGTGTGTTTATATTTTGTCAAATCTTTCTAAATTATACACTGGCCTCTTTTAATGATGTTACAGTACACTTCGGATTACCTGGTTTAATGTGGCGGAGCACCAATCCGTATAATCAGAGGTCACTGAATAGCGATAGCGAACCAAGACCCTGCTACATTAATGTTTTAAACACTGTATCAAGACTATAAAACATGTTAGTTTTACACCCACTGATTTTGAAACTTGAAGTTTCACAGTCAATTCACATAAATTTCACAAGTATAAACATAATAAGTGACAGTAACAAACTAATCCGCGAAATAACCGTAAGTTCTGCATGTGTTGATAACTGCTAGTGCTCATAGTGTCAAAACAAAGCATTCGTCGCATGAAAATGCTGTAACGTACTGTATAGGTGGTGCAGCGATATAAAGATTTTTTAAATCAATTGAAAAACACAGTGAAGTATTTTATTTATATCTTGTTTTTAGAAGCACTCTTTACACGTAAAGCTCGCTAAAATCATGTTTTTATCGTGATTTTAATATTTTTATTCCAAAGATAAGCCAATTCCGATAATCCTGGTTCCCAATAATCCAGGATCCAGGTAACGTGAGGTTTGAATAATCCAAGGGGTACTATATTCTAAAAATAAAATAATTTCCATTTTGAAATTATTATAAACGGTATGCGGTGAGAATTAAAATAACTTACCTTGTCAAAAACCTAAATTACTGCTTTTTTAAGTTTGGGTACAACCCCGTATCGGCTACAATTTTTCGTACCAAATTGTTAAAATATTGAACCCAGTCAATGTAGGGAGAGCTCGAGTGCAAGGTCAGATCCAGCTTTGACCTTTAGATGGAGTATATCGCTGAAATACACTGAGATGGGACGGGTAAAAGGAAACTCTTAACCTTCTTCAACTTGTCTTTTGTAAAATTGATGTTAAAAAGTTTCTGATTTATATGAAATTGATACTTTCCAAAAGTAGAAGTCGCTTTATTTAAGAAACAAAAATTGTATTACATGGCAGCTAAAAACAAAAATACATCAAGTTACTGGTTAAAAAAAATCATCAGTTTGATTACTTCCAATCCTTACTGACATTATCTACACATATAAAATAATGCTCCAAGGTACAAGTAAAGGGCAAGAAGCAATATGTCAAGCCACATATTGAAGCATATAATGCTTAGACTTTACAAGGTAACAGCTAGAAAAAACAAGGGGATGATTATCTTTATTAGCTCACTTGATCTCTTGATCAGTTTATCAGAACATAAATATATAAAAAAATAGTGAGGCAGAAACCAAATTTCTTTTTAACCTGAGCTGTCTTTAGAAATTGTATGAATTATTGAACGAAGATTGTACATTTCTGATCAACCCTTTGAGAAACAAGTTTTTTGAAGTAGTGAAGACTGTAACTCAAATTTTTAGCTAACAATATATTAAAAACAATCTTATTATATTAGGTTTTGCTTTCAGAGCTTATATGTAATATAATAAAAAAATGAAAATGACACCCAGTGAAAATTTAAAAAGTCTGAGGCACACTGAGTGCTTGGAGTGGAGGGGTGGGATGCTGAGGAGTATGAATGGACCGTCTTGCATGCTGATTGTATGAGTGAAGGTGGCGGAGTGGCCTAGCACCTCCCTGTATTGATCAGCAGCCACCCCTCCCTCTACCCCCCCCCCCCCCCACCCACCCGCCTGCCACCGCCACCACTGGGCCCACCGTCACCATCTCAACCGGATTATAATTAAAACTATCTCCTCCTCTAGGAAACTCACAACTGTGCATGACTACTCTGACAACATAACTTAGGCTAGGTTGGTTTAAGGACAAAAATTATCTACCAATAGTGAGTTTTTGCAATGTACGGTAAAAAAAGGATGATAAACGTTAATCAGTTAAATCAGCTGATTTTCTACATTTAGCAATATTAAAAAATACCTTTTAGCGTGAATCTTATTGTTTTACTGTGGGTGGCAAAAACTCTTATTTCACATGCCTTTCTCTCAGAAAAAAATTCATTGACATAAGGACTATTAATGATTTCATAGACTTTCACAATATTTGCCCAATATCCACATCATTAATCATAATTAAGTTATTTCTAAGTCTATTTTTACACACATGCAACCAATTGGGCTTTTTGAGAGAAATTAAAGGCTGTAACATTTTAGACAATGAGTAAAAATTACAGTTTTTAATTAAATTTCAGGTAATTAAAATTCTTTTTGGAGTTAACATGATCCACTCTTTTCCTAAATTTATAATATTGATAATGTTACATGTTTTCAAACTAACATTCTTTTGTGTTTTCAGTAATAGCCATAGAATTTAAAGTTTTGAGGGCATAGCCTCTCTTGATGAGGGCTCAGCAATAGTTTGATTGTTCTAGTAGTTTAAATAGTAAAATACAATAACAAAAAAATGTTGAGAATTTAGGATACTAGGGGTTTGGTTCTACTTGGTTTTTAGCATTTAGTGCCTTACATTGCCATTATGTACTACGCGTTTAAAAAAATGAGTATACCTAGTGGAATTTCATCCACAAACTGATAATCAACTACGATAAATAATTCATGACTGCTAAGGCCATAAAACATTACTAGAATCAAACTAGTGATTGAATTAAACTAGTTTTTTAATCATTAAAGATTTTCAATTTTTTGCATTATGTTGGGAGTATTTTTTAAAGCATAAAAAATTTACAATATTTTTTTTAAGGCT
This sequence comes from Flexamia atlantica, assembly GCA_035578135.1. Lineage (NCBI taxonomy): Eukaryota > Metazoa > Arthropoda > Insecta > Hemiptera > Cicadellidae > Flexamia > Flexamia atlantica. The sequence continues at coordinate 89,926,456 of JAQJVK010000001.1, forward strand.
ATTTCGGTGATTATAGCTGATCAAAGCAGCCATTTTAAAAAAGTTAGTTGAAGTTTATTCAAAAACCACTAAAGGCAAAGGTGTGAAATTTGTGGTGTTAGTGGAACTATGCCATGAAGGCAAATATTTTTTTTATATACAGTAGAGTCCCGCAAACCCGGAATTCGATAACCCGGAATTCTGGATAACTCGGAAAGCCTGCCAGAGCAATAAAGTGCACTGAGATTCAAGGCCAGAGCATGGTGTGATACATATAAAACAGTTTTGGTTTTTCTTTAAGCTTTTTGTAACTGAAAATATAGTTTTTATATTTTTTACTATGCAATAAATAAATGATTTCTTATAGAAATAACAGAAACTATTCTTATTTTTTCTTATTTTTCCACATTTCCCGATAACTCGGAAATTTCACAAACCCGGACACCGTTCGGTCCACATTAGTCCGGGTTTGTGGGACTCTACTGTAATCTATTAAAAAAGTTTAGTAAATTTTAAAATTGTATTCTTTTTATTTAAATTATCACCTAACACAACAAATATAATAGCCTCTGTGGGTAGCTTAAATAGAAAATATTTGTTTCCAATTCAGAGAAAAAAAATTATCTCCTGGCATGAGATGACGCAACAGGATATGGAACTGCAAAAAATGTACTGTCCATATCCTTTATAAGATGCTGCAACCTGGGCAGAATTATTTTACCACAGAGCTCATTTCCTTCCATAACTGAGCCTAACTTTATCCTTGTCAATATAAAATCTCTAGTGGTCACTCTAAACTATTGTCTTTTTTACAACTCACTTTTTATCTTTGATTTTTAGGCATTTTTATTATTTTTATTTTCAATAACAGAACTGAAAAATTAACAATTTCTAATGATTACCCAAATTACATTTTCACTGTTAAGATTTTTAAGCCTCTCAATGTTTAGAAGGGGGAGGGAGGAGAGGCAGAGTAGTTCAGGTTTATTGCATATTGGATGTAATTTCCTGATACATACATGTGGCTGGTTCCATCTACCCTATCGTCAATCATCACTTTCTGAGTCCCACTTGTTATGTTTTGTTATATGTTTTATAATGTGTACAGTTAGTGATTTCATAAGAAAATTATCTTAAATATTTAATATGAAAATGTAACACCAAATACTAAAAATATTGTTCTTGGCAAAAATTTTGCAAATACTTATTTCTAATAGACGAAACAAATTTAGATTAAACATATTATAAATAAAAAGAAATTTAAACAGGCTTTTATGATTTTATTCATTTTATTAATAATTAATAAAATTATTTTTTTATAGAGTTACATGACAATTTAGAACAATTTAAATTTCCCTTTCGATAAACTTTCCAATGATTATTATTTTTCACTTATAGACTTTGGGGTATATTTATTTATATAACTAAGCTAACATTAACTTAGTGAAAGAGCTCTTAGCCTTCTTCTAAGAGCTTAAGTAAATAGGAGGGGACCTGGGTGGACTTGAGTCATTGAGAAAGTTCTTAGGTAATATTTAGATTTAGACTAAACTCGGCCCTAAATGGTATTCCCAGATGATGGTTTCCCATTCTAAAATTGAATTCAAAAGAATCCTATCAAATATAACAGGTTGTTGTATGCACATAATCTCATCTAGTGACGTATTGAGATTTTAATTTCCAAAACAGTAGTCTATAACTGAAATTATTATACAGATTCTTTACTTTTAATTTTTTTTTAATAAATTTGACATCACAAAAGCTTTAACACATCCAGCTACATCAATTTCATTTGTTGTTAATTTCTCTTTTTCATTTTCTCCCCCCTATATATATATATATATATATATATATATATATACAGGGTGTCCCGAAATTATGGTAAAATATTTTAGTATATGATAGTACAGGTAAAAATAAGAAAAAAGTTCATATAAACATTGGTCCAAAAGTGCTTAGTTTTCCGTCTGTCTGTTTGTGATTTTTACATATTTAATCATATCTCACGAACCTCTTAACGTATAAACTTCAAACTTGGTACATGGATGACCACTATTAAGACCTATTTTTGTAAGAAGTATCAAATTTCTACTTTGTACCATTTCAAAATGGCGACTGTTTTTTGTTTTCAAAGCTCAATATCTTAAAAACGGTAAATTTTAGAAAAATTATTCAAGAGACAAAAAAGTTGTGAAATTTAATCCAATTAACGCTGATATTAAGATTATGATAATCGGACTACTAATAACGGAGAAATTTTAATTTTTCTGAATAAAAACATGGTCCTTTAGAACAAACTGTCAGAAATTTCCATGTTTTTATTTGAAAAAAATTAAAATTCCTCCACATGGTACATGGAGAAAGTATTGTTTCCTTCAAAATTTTCTAATTTGAGTTGTTTATGGATCTATTCATTTTAGTACTCCCTGAATCCAAAAAAGTGGTTTTCAGTGCGGTGTCTGTCTACCCGTGCGTGTGTGTGCATGTGTGTGGATGTAAACAAAGCTAGAGACAAGACCAGTAGTCCGATTGTGATGAAATTTGGCATGTAGGTACAAAACCAAGATGTATCCAGTGTTTTTTTCATTTTTTTAATTTCTGATTTTTCAGGTTATTTACCTCATAAACAACCAGAAAAAACAACAAAAATCCAACAAAAATCCAAATTTCTCAATAACAGTAACCATTTTCATAGAAATTTCATGGTTTATAGTGCTTAAGATGACAAATAAAATGACACCATGTTGTCAAATTTTTCAAAATTCACAATATCTGTAACTTTTGAAGAAAATATACTTTCAACCACTAAATTTGGCTTGGAAAAAAAATCCAGTATTTTGAATTATTGTCTACGTCAACTAATTGCAGAGGAAATTGATATTTTAGTTTGGCGGTAAAGGCAGTATGTTTTCTACAAAATTCCAAATTTATCAATAATAACTCTCACGATTTAGAAAAAAATATTATGGTTTACAGTGCTTAAGATGATAAATAAAATGACATCACCCGCATGTCTGTAAAACTCAAGGTTCAGAAGTTATAGGGATTTAAAGGTTTAACCCTTCGCAATCGTGAGGCCAGCAGGAGTGGCCACAACGCAGTCAGCAGCCACTCGGAATTAATTTCCGTCCGCTGGTCGGATGTCCAGCTGTACTGGCCACGCCTCACTCTGCATCAGCTCGGCATTCATCATGGGGGCTCACTCCTGTCAGCTCAGAATTGTTTTCACGCCCAGCAGCTCGGGTTTGTTTTTACTGTAAACCTCCAATGTTATTGTAGAGTATTTTCACTATTCAATGTTGCAAGCCTGCCTATCATTCAGTTAAATAGCTCCTCACTAGGGTGCAGCACTCTACAGGCATCAGGCAAAAATTAGAAAAACAAAGAAAAACATCTGTTATCGGCACTTATCAGCCAGTCCTGCTGGACGTCAAAATCGCAAATGACAACTGCTGAGGAAAAAAATCCGACTTCTGTACTCTAATGGTGGCGACCATTAGAAGAATTAAAACCAATCTTAAAACAACATACTGAAGAAGTAGCCCCACTGAATTGACCTAAGAAACATGCTTGGTGGACCACAGAATGTGATGAAGCTCTTGAAGAAAGACATAAAGCCTGGGTAAGATTTCAAAATCACAAGTCAGAAGAAAATGCCATGAATCTCAAAAACATCAGGAAGAAATGCTCCCAAATTATCCGGAAAGCAAAGCGACAATATCAGAAGAATCTTTTGGAATCAACAGAAGAAAACTACTTCAAAACAAATTCTAGAGATTATTTCAAATCATTCGAGAAACAGTTAAGTTGTTACACCCCTCCTACATTGCTATTGAAAAATTAAGATGGAAAAATTGACCATAATAACAAGGAGAATGCAGAAATTATTGCAGAAGCGTTTAATAAACTATTGAACTGTGACGAACCTAAAAATCTTCTAACAATAAATACGAACACCCCCATAAAAACAAAACCAGAAAATTTAAACCCACCTACAATACAAAAAGTAGAATTAGCATTAAAAGATATGAAAAATTATAAAGCATCTGGTGAAGATCAAATTTATGCATAAATGTGGAAGTATACTGGCAAATCAACAAAAACATCTCTACATATGATCTTACAACAAATCTGGATAACCAAGAAATTCCCAGAGCATTGGACCACAGCCATAATCAATCCACTTCACAAGAAAGGAGATAAGAGCAACCCGGATAACTATAGAGGAATTTCACTTTTGGATTGCACATATAAGATTTTTTCAAAAATATTATACAATAGGATTAAGGAACAACTTGATAATGAAGAATACCAAGGAGGCTTCAGACCTTGGAGGAGCTGTGCAGATCAAATAATTATGCTGAAATTGATTATGGATTACTACAGAAAACGAAACAAACTTCTTTCAATAACATTTGTAGTTTTTAAGAATGCTTACGATTCCATCCACTGACCATCATTGTTTAAGATTCTCAGACATTTCGGACTCCACCCAAAATTAACAAAACTTATAGAACTTACCTTGACAAGTACCTTCAATAAAATTAAATTTAGAGGAGAAAAATCAGAACCTTTCCTGGTCAAAACTGGTTTGAGACAGGAAGATGGCCTTTCACCACTTCTTTTTAACTGTGCACTTGAATACATTATGAGGGAATGGCTTAAAACAAACCCAAAAAATATTACATAACAGAAAATTAAAAAATATTACGGAACAAAAAAAGATGACATAAAGTTAAACTGTTTAGGATTTGCTGACGATCTAGCTCTTCTAGCTAATAACATCCAAGAAACCAAGCAACAAATAAAATCACTTCAGGAAATAGCCCAGAGCATAGGTCTAAAAATTTCTTTTGAAGAAACAGAAATAATGTTAACAAAACCACCATTGGCTAACAAAATCAAAATTGGAGAACATTGCATCAAAATTATAGAAAATTTCAAGTACTGAGGTGAAGTTATAACATACAATCTGAAAGAAAATCCATCATGGCAAAACAGAATTAATAAATTGATCAGAATGCAACATATTATTAAAAACACATACAACAAAAAATGCCTATCAATAGCAACAAAATTGAAACACTACAAAGCAGTCATACTTCCACAAATAACATACAAGTGAAACTATATTTAAAACAACCAACACTGTAGCAAAAGATAAAATACTGAAAATAGAAAGAAGAATCATCAGAACATGTATAAACAAAAAAATATCAAAAAGATGGAGTTTGGAGATTGGCCTCAAATAAAACTGTATATAAGGAAATAGAGCCATTGACAAGTATAATTAAAAAGAAAAGAATTTCATTCATTGGACATCTTTTAAGGACACCGGAAAATAGAATAAGTAAGAAAATAATTGACAAGTTGTGAAATAGCAAGAGTGACTTTAGGTGGATTACAGAGATTAAGGAGGACATGAGAAGGTTGCAAATATCATTAGAAGATTTTGAAAATAAGTCAGAGGCGCTTGCAGTACTCAAAGACAAAAATATCATCCTGCCAATAGGAGCAAACAATCAGAGACAAGGAAGAGTGGTTTCAGAGGAAGAAAGAAAACAACGGTTGGAAAGAATGAAGAAGTATTGGGCGGACAAGAAGAGACAGAATTTAAGAAGAACCTGACCATTGTATTGACTTAAGTGGTCCAATGCTGGCCATAAAATAATAATAATAATAATGGTGGCAGTTGATAAAAAAGGTTATGTACCTTATGACCGTCTTCAATTCTAGTGTAGAAATAATAATGTCTACTTTAAGTTTCGACATATAATATATCATTTTCAAGACATACAAGAACTTTCTCATTAGTCGTCATTTGTAAAAAAAAATTGTACACAAAACTGAATTACACATGATTTAAAACTTTTAAAAATAGTTGACACATACACAGCCGACCGGCATGAGAACAAGATCCAGACTTGTTGAATATATGAATAAACGTGAATAAATAATGGTGGCGGCCAGTAGAGCTGGCCTCGCGATCGCTACAGAATATCAGCAAATATTCAATCCGATCGCAAAGGGTTAAAAATTCATATTAAGAAAATATACGTGCAACCACTAAATTTGGCTTGGAAAAGATAAATAATCCAGTGTTTTGAATTAATGTCTACGTCAACTGATTGCGGAGTTAACTGATATTTTAGATTGGTGGTAAACGTAGTACGCTGTCCAATGTTCTTCTTCTGGCAAATATTTAAAAACCGATGTCTCTGTTCATTACTAACCGATTTTGATAAAGTTTGATATGTGCTTGTGAGATAGTTAATTGTTAATTTGTTTTATTTCATTATATAAGTTTTCTGGTTTTAAATGACTTTAAGGGAGAAAGTACTTTCATTTTTTTCTTGATACTTTTTATTCTATATGCCTATATACATATATTTTTAAAAGATTCTACTCATTTAAAAAAATAAATAAAAGAAGATAACATCAACGTTTTGTAACTTAAATTCCATACTTCACTTTTGTTTAGCAGACAACATTGCATTATATTGTGGTTATTAATATGACAATAAAATTTTATATTGTTATGTTGATGTGACGTGAGGGTGAGGTGGTGGCGGAATGTGCCGTAATCGCAACCCCTTCGCATGCCAGCCCGGCCAAGATATTTGACCTTTATAACCAGTAATGAAGTATTGGTATTTCTCTGCTTTAGTCTAGGCACGATTCCTTTATCTTTGGTGAAACTTCATCTTTTATCTTCAATGTGATGGTGAATTCCTTAGTTATCCCCAAAAAAATAAAGTATTTTTAATTTTGCAGACTTTTTAAAACTTTTTTTAGCAGTTCCTAAATTGTTTTGAAAAATGAGTTGTGTTTTAAGCAGTAATGACATAACCTGATTTTTAATGGAAAACTTGGCGTCGAAATTTGAATATTGATATGCAGTCCTTAAACCAGTGTTCCAAACTTTTTTCATCATATGACTTTCAATTTTAACTGTGGGAAAGATGTTTACACAATTTTATATTACGGTTTCAAGTTAACACTTTAAATTACGACCAACAGAGATCAAAATGATCGCTATGTTCACACTGCCGAATTTTTAGGTACATTTGACTCAATTCAATTCAAATATTTTTATTCATTAAATAATGAATTGTTACATTAATTAGTTTCAAAGAGTGGCAAGTTAATTTACATAATAAATTTGAAACTAGTAGAAAAAAAATATAAAATTAAGAAATACAATAATTGTTCAAAAAACCTGACTGACCTTTACAACAGTTGATTAGTTATTACTGTAAAAAGGATAGACTGCCTTTCCAAACAGATAATATTCAAGACTTCTTTCGAAGGTTATCAAATTTTGTTCTGGTTTAATGTTTTGTGGAAGAAGATTTAGAAATTTAGCTCCACCATGCTGAGCGTTCTCATTAAGATCAGACCATTTTTATGGCTTCTAATAAATATGTATATCAGAGAAATTATTTTCAAAATCAGTACGATAGAGTTTTATTAATGTTTGTACATCTGGTGGTGTTATTCAGATAATATGAATTGTATAAAAGAGTATAAAAAACAAAAACATTAGCAACCAAATAAACAATAAATATTTGAAAATATTAAATAGTTGTTTACAGGTAATTTATCAGGGTGTCTAGCAAATCATCTCACTGAAATTCCTTCACTTTTCCCTGACCTTTCCTTACTGCACCAATATTTTTACCTGACCAAAAGATGGGGAAAATCTTGGTAAACGACCAAAACCAAGACCCATTACAGTTAATAAGTTTAAACTTCATAACCGATAAATTAAAACCAATTATGTTATAAGGAAAAAATATATCTTAGACCTAACCAAAAATGATACAAATACAGATGGCTAAATTCACTTCAGAGTAAACTTTTATGGACTATGGCATTGGTGTATTTGATTAAATTAATAAATGTATGAATATATTGATTTTCCCTGACGAAAGTAAAAATTTTCCTGACTATTCACTGACTTTCCATCCTATTTTAATTTCCCTGACTATTCCCTATGTTCCCTATTTTCATGGTTGCTAGACACCCTGTTTATCACATCCAAAGATCACCAATGGTAGAAAATTCCACTGATTTTCAAAAGGAGGAATATGGATGGTTAATTTTAAAAATTATTTTTCAGATACCAATGGGTTCTAAATACATTTCATTTAGAACCAATTTTCCTGATAAACACATAAACAGGAACTGATTAAAAGAGAAAGACTCAATCTTTGACTCATTTTTTTTGCTTCACCTCTGGTGTATATCTTTGGCATGGTTTACATTCTGGATTATTTTATTTATTAGTATTTTATTATTCCACGTTTAAGACTGAACCGATTATTGCTTCAGAGAAAAGTAAAAATTCAGTCATCCAATAAGTTTATCCCATTCACCTTATCACAAAAAAGTTCTCTCCCTCCCTCCCACCTCTGAATCCTTCCCTCACTCTCTACTTCGATTCTTCCTACCTTCTCACTCTTTTTCCTTCTTTTCCCCTGCATTCTTTTTTTTGTGATCTCTCCTCCATCCTCTTCTATTCTTCTGACTTTTTTCCCTCTCTTCCTATCACTAAAATTTGATATTTTGCCCATTCTCCACCAATAAAAAAAAGTGAATGTACTTTTCAGTAACTGACGGTTTCAGTTTCACTTCAATTGCATGTCAGTTAGTAGACTGGATGGTAGAAACTCAACTTAATGTACTTTTTTCTTTCTTTTTTATCAGCAAATGTTTATCTCTTCATCTTATTTAAGCGGGAAAGCTTTATTTTCTCCTTATGTAAAATGGAAGACATTTGAATATGATATAATAAATCCTCTCCATTTTCACTCCATGCCCCAATAAAACATTTGGCTTGAGCTTTTTTGAAAATTATAATTTTTACTCATATTGAGATACTCTCAAAAGCTGATATTGACAAATAAAAACAGGTTTATGTTACCTCAGTCAACAGATTTTGTAAATCTATAAGGATGACCGGTTTCAGAAAATCATAGTTCCCATCCTCGATCAATTTCAATATACCAAACTCAAACATGAGTCCATTGTCACACTAACGACAAACAACAAAGATAAACACAACAAAACACAACACATTTCACAAATATGAAAAAATAAATTTAGTTAGTCACGGTAGTCCATTTGGATTTACAAAAGCTGTCGACTGAGGTAACATAAACCTGTTTTTATTTTATAAATTTTTCTTAACTCTGTTAAATTTGTCACTGGAAAAATATTAACTATATGTGTCATTGATGAATTCCTTAAATTTCCTAATTGTTTAATAAAAATGTGTTATTGTTTTGGTTAAATATCTCATCAGATAACATAAAAAACAATGTGCATTTTTATCCACTTTTTGCTCTCTCATAATATATAGACAACATAGTAACGGGTAGACATTTCATATCCACGAAATGAAAAAAATCGAATACCCTTCTGAAAACACTAAAAATGAAAACTATAAATTTATTATTTGCTCATGACCTGCATACTTAACCCTTTTAATGCCAGAGCAAAAAATCAATTTAGGTACATGGAGTGCCAAACCTTTTTTCATTGTTACCTGCAAGAAGTGCCAGGCCTTTTTTAGCAAAAAGTAAGCATTTGGGAAAAAATTCTCAAACATTTACTTATCAACATTTTTTAACAAATCTTTTTTTCTTTGTTTCTAAATACTTGTATAATTTTTAAATTACAAGAAGAAAGACAAATTTCATGTTTCTGGTACAAATGTTAATAAATAAAAAACAAATTTTGCATCATATTCATTTTTGTTTGAAACCACGTAAAAAAAGTAAAAACCATGTATAAAACATAAATTTACTGTAATAGGTTATGAATTGACAAAATAAAACGATAACCTTGCAATAATCCAGAGTTGAACAATGTCACTAAGCAAACTACTTCAAACAGTATTCGTATTCCATCTTTACACTAGAAACACCATTTAACATTAAGAGATCCACAATATCAAAATACAAACTACATTTCAATAAAACCCTACAGGTAAAACAAAAACAGCCTAAAAATTAAACAAACTAAGTTGCATCTCCGCCATGGTTTATATATGTACCAGCAGCTGTTTGCATTTCAATACGTCATTTCAGCCAACCATAAAGACAGTTCAGGAGAAAAGTGACATGAAACAAAAGATTGGTTTGTAGAAAGGCGTTTGGCACAAATTCCAGCCAGTAAAAGCAAAAAATATATTATATATGTATAAAATGTAAACGTCGCCCTGAGCAATCCCAGTATTACATGCAGTTGGACCCATCGTTGCTGTGAGCATTCGTCGGTACTAGCGGTACCTAGTATGTGTGTCACTCTGAGCGATCCTCGGCACTAAAAGGGTTAAATGGTAATGGTAAGAATACACCTTTTGTTTGTTATTGTTTTGGTTTCATATTTCATCAGATGACAGAAAAAAACAACGTATATTTTACCCACTTTTTGCCCTCAGATGTGTTTCTATATCTAATCTTTCCAAAAAGTAGCATGTGATCATAGCTACATATGGTGACATTTGATTAAATTTTGGGAGGTCACAAAATGTGGATGGTTATGAACGATGGCTTATTGACATGGTGTTCCCTAGTTTTTTTCTTGTCCTCACTTCACATCCCAGGACGCTAGACCTAGCCTGGAACCGTTTTACACTTCAGGCTAGGCCTACTGGGTCATGGCATTATCACATAGCGAAAATGCCATTGGTGATTGGCGGGATTTGAACCCGGGCCTCCGAGATCGAAAGCCCGCGCTCTAACCACTATACCAGGCCCCTCTAGTGGGGGCACTATTGAATACTACGTCCATGAGACCGTCCTCATAATTAGACCAGTTTGTAAATTGTAACCCAAGCAAAATTGTGGTTTGTGGATCCCGCGTTAAAATGTAGGTCCCTTAATTGCCATTGGCTGTTGGGCTACTAATTAACAGTCGGGCTACTAATTAACAATCATATCTAAGGAATATGTCGGCCTAGTCAGTAACAAGACACCAAGATCGTGCCACAATCATCCTTCACTCATCTGTCATTCACACTTGGCTTAAAATACTAACCTGAGTAGGTCGACATTTCAAGCAATGTATAATGTATAATGTATGTTATTCCATCATCAACATAGCAGCTCATAAAGCCAATGTAATTTTTTTTGGAAATTTTAAATTCAATTTTCTACATGTCTAAAATAATAATATAAATTTCAGTGGGATTGTGCACATCTACAGTAAAATACAATTCCGTCAGTGTGCCTAGATTTTCGCTACATTGCACAGAGGCTGAGCAAAAGCGATTACAAAAATAATTTACAAAAATGCTTGTCTATTAATTATCACAGTGTCACAGGCCTTTTAATCATTTTTATAAGCAGTATTTATTAAAAACCACTTGGGTATCTAGTTTGTAATAAAAGTTGATGGGCCAATTCTGACTGTGTTAAATTAATGCTAGTTATATTCTTGTTAACCTTTTCTATATCTTTCTGATGACCAAAGTTTATAGCAGACTTTAAATCTTTATTGGTTATGGATCATGTCATGTTATTCTACTGGTTTTCTTTGTCTTGGGTGTCCTGTCAGACACAATCGCAAGTGGTTTGAAGTGTGGCCATTACATTGTTTGTTGCAAGATATACAATCTGAATATACAAATTCTAATGGTTGGTATAGTTTTATTGTTTTGGACTTAGGTCGGTGCTATCATATTTTCGGTAATAAAGCTTTTTCTCTATAGGATTGTTTGTTGCAAGATATACATTCTAAATATTCAAAAGCTAATTAATGAAATTCTTGTATTGTTTCAGGCTTAGGTCTTATCATCAGACCATTGGTAATATAGCTTCTTACCTAAAAGAAAATTTGATAAAATGTAAATTATTATAATGATAGTCCAAATTAATATTATTGTGAAGTTATTATGTTTTAAAGTAAATAACGATACAAACCCAGTCAAGGTGGCATAAATATTAGACTCTAAACCTTAATTCAGCATTCATGCAGGTTTTTATGAGGTTAAGATAAACTGACATGAGAGGCCATTTGTTTCCCAGCTTAGGGATGATTTAGGGGAGGCAAGGGGGAAGGAAAGGAAGTTTCAAGGCACAAAGCAACATCAACGCTTGCTTCACTGGATTAGAAGAGCGTAATTAAACACTGTTCACTGCAACTGGATCCATTTCAACTCCCCTTGCCCCAGTGTAATGTTTTTTATTCTGCTTTGTCGGCCACAAGTTCCAAACTGCTTAGGCTTGCAGCTACTTGTTACAGTTGGGACTTCCTTTTTGACCTTTTTGTTAGATTTATTGCCTATTCAGATAAAATTAAGAGGAAAAACTATTTGATAAAACTGATATTTAGAAAGGACTTGAAGAAAATAATATGTTTTTTATACTTTGTATTTGACTGACTAAAAAGTGATATAATTTTTTTATTAAACTAAGGAAGAAATAAAACAAGATAAAACATTAAAGTTTTATTGATATTAAGAAAAATCCGTTAAACACATTAGCTGCGGCGCCCAAAATGGGGACTGATTGGGATTCCTACCACCAAGCCTTGACGTGAATCAAATAATTGAAATTTCGGCCTCATGCATAATATTGACACAACTCGTCTCTACACTGCTTTGGAACCAAATTGAACTCAAAAGTCTCCAGTAGGTAGCACCACTCAGACGACTCAGGCCATCAGTTGTGCTTACTGGAGGGAAAATGATTGATCAATTTGCGCTCAGGAAGCCTCTCTTCGGGTGAATGACGGGAAATTTTAGTACCAACTTAAACTGGTTACAAATACAACAGGTTTACAAAACAGACACAAAATATTTTCCAACTACAAAGATGTAGTGCCAATGAACTGGGTATGCACCAAGTGCCATGTGGCGCTCTTCAATTGCAGCAAGGCCCCACTGAGCGCTGTGTGGCGCTGTCCGCACTGAACTGGTAAATGGACATAAAATGGGTTAATATGAAATAAGTGGATAGTATAAAATTGGTACAGAATTTAAACTACTTGGCAGCAAATTTGGATTAATTTTTCTTTTCTACTGAGAATAATATTTTTTCATAATCTATACCTGAAAACAAGGGTTCAAAAATAAAAATAAAAAATGAGACCATATTTTATGACTTTTTTATGCTTATACATGGGACTTAAAATTAGTAAAAACATTTATATAGCACAACAGATTGCTTTATAGGTTTGTTGGTAAATTACAAACTTTTTAACTCCTGTAACAATAGATACCAATGGCACCGGTAACTAGAATAGATTTTTCAGGTATAGTAGCTATTGATACCGAGAATTGATTAATTTTGTTACTGATACAATCCTAAATAATATGTAGATTAACATGTCTGCTGCGGGCATCACCAAATGGCGCTCGGAGGGAATTTGCTGGAGTCGGAAGATGGCCACATGGCACTATGTCTGCGCTAATCACATTCATTTGCTGTGAAGCACCACACCTAAGTAGATGAGCAGTATTTTGTTCCTGTTTTGTATACTTGTTATAATTAATTGTACCCTGATAATGTTGGTACTGAAATTTCCCCTCATTATCCCTCCAAAAGAGTCTTCCGATTCTAGAGAAACTGTGTCAAACTTCGTTCCGGGGCTGTAAAAAGTCGTACAATATTGCTTTGGTTAATATTTCATTTGTTTGACACAAGTTGCCGTGGGGAATGGCCATACTTGCAAGAGCCGCAGGGCGAATGTCTTAATAGATTTAAATATCTGTATTTATACACAAAATTCTTTTAGTGGAAATCTGAGCATTAAAAAAAAATACAACGGTTTTAAACATGATGAGTCTTTAGGCTTCTTATTGACAGCTGACAGGCTTAAGGTGGTACAGCCGATAATTTCAATTAAACTTTCCTTCCTAATTTTATGTTAATTATAGTCAGATAATTCCGAGGAATCAAAATAAATTTTTTGGAACATTGCAAGGTAAAAATGTCAGAAATGCAAAAATATCCAAAAAACTCTCATATTTTCTATAATTTACAAGGAAACAGTTTAAACTGCAGAGCCTATATTTGGGAAGTATTTATCCAATACTTTAAAAAAAGCAATGTTTGTACGGGCAACATTTTTTCATCAACATTTTTTCATCGTCATGGGCATTTTTTGTTGTTGCTTTTAACCAAAACAGCTGATTCAGGATGTTTTTATTTATATGCAGGTTAGAAAAATCATTTGATTTGTAAATAACTAATTTTAAAATTTTTGAAGGTTATTTTATTTTGGATGAATTGTTTGAAGGAATATTTATACTTTAGGCTATATAGTTTGGTTTAATTTTGTACGGATTAGTGTTAAGTGTTTTCAAGGATAATTTTCGAGAAAAAAATGAATAAAAATGATTGGTGTCTATACAGTAAATACGAATACAAGCCGGCAAGTTTCCCAAAAGAACTTGCGTTCCTGTTCACGTGCCAACATAGACTTTCCAAATACTTGGCGGCAGTCATACAAAAGCTCGACGCCATCTTCGCATTTGTATCGCTCAATGTTAAAGAGTACCAAACTAGCAACACCATAGGCATATACTGTTTCAACGCCGGGGCCAGATCTATCATCGAATGAAAATGGCCGCTCGGCCGACATAAGATGCACAAGGAGAGTACGAACGACCATGCAACGGGCAGATGATTTTTCTTGGTTCCACCGATGTCGTCTACAAACAAATTTTATGCTGACTAACGCTGACATGAACCTAGAACTGATACAATTATTTGAGGGAATCCTGCGGGAGGATAACCAATCTGCCCGAGCGTTCATGATGGTGCACGTACTCATATAAGAAGAAAAAGCTCGAGCCGCCGGGTGATGCTGAAGGAATTCAGCCACCGAAAGGCAATTTGGTTCTCGCACCAACGGCCTCAAGCCAAACCGCTCCAACGTTACAACGTCGAATGATATCAGCGGTCATCATGCTCAATGCCGACCAGACCTGCCTGGATTTCGACCGTGTCGTGAAAGAACAAGGAAAACAACTGTTCACCATGAGCAAAACTGACAATGGTATCGAGCCATTCTCGTATCCTCTCTTTTACCCACAAGGAGACTTAGGGTTTCCGATCAACATAGTGCCAACTGCTTCCAACCGTCACTCTAAGATATCAAAACTTGAATTCGTGAAGAGCCACTTTGTGTTCCGACCGGCAATCGCGGGACCGCTGCACTCCAACGAAGCGACAGAAAATATAACGACCAACTTCAACGGCACTTCCCTTCTGTGGCCGTTATTACAAAAGTACGTCGTCGATATGTTTATCAGTGTTGAATGAGACCAAATCAACTCCTTTTTGCTGGAACAGAAAAAAGCTGAAGGCACAGCTCCATAAAGGCATTGATACCATGCTCAAACTGTAATGTTGTAATAAGAGCTCATGTTATAGTTATAGAAAATTGTGACTAAATCAGCTGAATCAGCCGGTTGTTTTTTTAATCTGAGCAAAGCTCGGTCCCCGGTACTGATTAATGAAAGTCTAATGTATCCTGGCTAAGTTGTTTGTCTCTTAACGGCACCCACACAACCTTAAAAGCCGAATGCAATCGTTCTCAATATATAACCAAATTTCCTCTGGAGTTAAAAAACTTGTCACTGTCACTCATGATGGAATAAGTCAATTTACATTTGAGGTTTAGGGCTGGCGACAGGGGGGAGCAAGGGGGGGGGGTGAATGCATACGGGCCCGGACTCACAGGGGGGCCTGGGCCACACGAGACAACTAAGTTGAGGTTAGGCTCATAAACTAACTAAGATATGAACAGTTGTGGAAAATCACCTAATGTGAGAATCATGTAATTTTAGCATGATACTACTTTAGTGGAATGACAAGCTCTTATTGGTGTAGAACCTGAGACACCTCAGAGCATCATCAAGTGACTCCTGTATCATAAAGTTTACTTTATGCAACTGGTTTGTATTTTAAATCTTTATGAAAATACTTGTAATTATTGCAATTATTAATTTTGATGTAACTTGTTAACTACCAGGTAGAAGATGAAAAACATTCAACAAACTAACCTTTCTAATGTCGTCAAGGTTATGTATCTCCGGGGAGAGGCCACCATGCACACACAGGAACTGTTGGTTCATGAGGGCAGCTAGAGGCAGGCAGTCAAATGCGTCCATACAGGCGTCGTACACTCGCTCCGAGTATTTAATTTTACCTGTGACAAAGTGAATTAATGAACTGATGTTAACAGTAAAATAGTCATAAAAAATTATCAATAGATCACAACTTGGTTACAATTTTTACCTGTTAACATAATCAAATTGGAATGTTGGCCATGCAAACCTTAAACCTTAAACCTTCTTAACCTTAAATGTCACTGGTAAATACATTAAATGTTAGGGGGTGTTGAAAAAATTACTCCTAGAAACCTCTTTGCAGGCTTAAGAGACGGAATCTTAAATTTACACAAAGGGCCAAAATTGAGGATTTGCTGGCTTGAGATCGTGTTTCAAGTTTGAGACGAAGTCAGAACAAAACAAAGAAGAGCCACCAGCAAAACACTTTTGCCCGAGGAGCAAAAGCTACTTTAAACCATAATATACTATCAAGTAAAAATTAAAACATTAAAAATTGAAATACCCCCGTTGCAGCAGACCTGCATATTCAGGAATTTCAAAGATTAAATAAATCATTTAGACGGAGCCTCGAATCAAGAAAAATCAACTTATATCCTAAAGTGAGTATACGAAAAATTTCTCCATAAAGGCCCGTTTTTGTTGGAGCGACTCTTGCGACTGACGCTCCGCGATCGTCGCTGTCGCAGGGAGCCGTTTTTGTTGGAGCGACTGGTTTTCAGCCGCTCTGCGATTTTCCTTTCGCAGTTGATGCCATGCCACACCAGTGATAACTGCTTTGGTCCAGTATGAGTCGTAGAAGCATTGGAATTTTGTAATTTGTGTTTGTAATCCTAATAGCTAATATTATAAATCTAAACGTTGGTAAATTTATTTATTTAATTATTTGTTTGTTTACGATTCCATCATGCCTAAATTACTGATAAATTTACAATTCGCGCAATTTATCTCTGGTTATGATTAGGGCAGCTTGGACGAAAAAATTTACAGTACAAACACTGTTTTAAAGTAAAAATAAATAATTTTTTACATATACAGGATGTTTTCAAAAAACCCTTCAGGACTTCGAGATATGGTTACTTAAATCAAAACTATATGAGAAAACATTTTCTGTAAAAATGGGTCCTAAAATGCTCGGTTATCCGTCTTTTGGTAAGCATGTGTTTTTTACATGATTTTGCATAACTTTGGAACCACTGAAGGTATCAACTTCAAAATTGGTGCGTATTTGTTAACTAATAGGATCTATTTTGGTGCGGAGTATCAAGTTTCTACTTTGTACCATTTAAAAGTGGCAGCCATTTTTATATTTTAAAACTTAATATCTTAAAAACCATAAATTTTACAAAAATTGTACAAGGGACAAAAAAGTAGCGCAGTTTTATTTCCTAAAAAGCTATTTAAAGACTATTAAGATCGAACGGGTCATTATCAAATTAATGGCCAATTTGACAAATATAAAAAAAAATCAAAAAACAATTCATTTATTGGTAATATATAAGAAATATACTACATAACAAAACCTTATACATAGCAGAGCTTAAAAATTAAATTTAAGAACATTTTTTCCTTTTTTTGATTCAGGAAGACTCCAATTTTTTCCCCTCGCTCACGTTTTTGTTTTTATATTAAAAAGTGATATAAAATAGTGAAAGTAAAAATTTTTAGTCTGAATGTTGACGATAAATATGATTACTTACACCCTCACATGTAAAAAGCGGTTTTTATTGATAATTGTATTTTTTAGACTGGATATTGTGCCTCATTCCAATAAAAATCTTAAAAAAGTAATAAAACTTCCCTTTATTTGGAAACTTATTATTATTTTTATATTGAAAATAGAGTAAAATGATGGCAAAACGTACAATCTTTCAATAAATATAAATTAAAAAATTATTTTTCAAAATTTTCATTTTTAAAAATTAAAAAAAAGTGTCTGTGAGTGAAGGGAATTAGTGTGAGCGAGGGGAAAATCGCGGTGAGCGGGGGCTATGATGGATTGTGTGAAAGATTACAAAGTGGTCACCAAAATCTGATATATTTTGGAACAAAACAAAACAAAACAATAACAAACAAAACAAGAAAAGAAAAGGATTATTTATCAATGAAAAAGAAAATTGTTCATGTTTTAAGTGGGGGGACTTTTAAAGATCAATGTCTTGTTTAAACTTATAAAGAATCCTGTTCCCCTTAGTAATGATTTTTATATGTTGGAACAAAAGAAAACAAAACAAAAAAAAAACAAAACAAAAGGATCATTCATCAATAAAAAAGAAAATTGATCACGTTTTAAGTGGGGGGACTTTTAAAGATCAATGTCTTGTTTAAACTTATAAAAAATTCTGTTCCCCTTAGTAAAGATTTCTATTTTTTTGAACAAAAGAAAACAAAACAAAAGGATCATTCATCAATCAAAAAGAAAATTGATCACGTTTTAAGTGGGGGGACTTTTAAAAATCAATGTCTTGTCTAAACTTATAAAGTTCTCATTCACAATGTAAACAAACATAAACAGCTGGAAAAAGAAGAAAGCTGTAAAAGAATTAGTTCGCCGAGTGGCGAACATTTATAGTTGCCATGAAGCCCAGAAATCCCCGATCATTTTGGTATGCTCGATGGCCCGAAACGATCGATCGTAAGCTAAATATGGGCGCTTAATGTGACGTATGCAACATCGCCCGAAATCGGGCGATTGACACTCGGCGGCCAAAAAAGATCGCCCGAAATCAGGCGATTGACTCTTGGAGGGTTAATATACAGAAGATGTCTTACATCAAATCTGTAATTGATGACGTTAAAATTTTAAAAAATCTTTGGAAATGTTATAAAATTTGTTTAATGAAAGTTAAAATAATAATGATATATAATATTACGATTATTTGCGCAAGGATTCCCGTCTATTCATGCTCTATCCGTGAGCGGGGGGGAAAGTAAGCGAAGGGAAAATTCCACCAGTCAATAGTATTTGATGTGACTATACCAACACTATTGCGCCACTCTTGGTTTAAGTTATGCCGGGTTCACAGTTGTTCTAATAGTACATCTGTTAGTTTTGCTGATATATTTATAAACAAGTTATGAGGTGTGAGCGAAGGGAACGGCAATTAACATACACACGATTTCTTACCTGAAATATGTTAATAACGACTATAAATCTTATGATGATGGAACTGTCAATCATAACATATCATCTATGCATATTAAGCCGCTCTCAACTGCCCTTGGCGGGAGAAACAAAGCTTTTCATATGAATATGGCGGCAAATTCAAAACATCGCTACACTTATATTGGACTTCTGGAGACGCGAATATAATGGCAAATAACTCTGAAATCGTAACTGATTTAAATTAAATTACTTATTTATTTAAAATTGTGCTGTTTAATAAATACTATAGACATTATATCATAATTTTTAGCGAATTTCCCCTATAGGGAAGAAGCTATTACCGTAGGTCTCATGGTAAGACCTAAGCTCGGGACCACTATAACTTTTTGTTTTGGGGCCCCCAGAAGCAAAAATCACTATTCGTTTGAATTTATATATATATATATATATTTATATCTATGTGTCTGTTAGCACGATAGCGGCCGCAAAAATGGGCTGATCTTTATGAAATTTGGTACGGACATGTAAAGTGGTAATCAATTGGACGAGTTCGTGAACCAGCCCGATCGGACCACCGGAGGGGGGGGTAAAGGGGGATAAACCCCCCCAAAAATGGGTTTTTTGAGTTTTTTACATAGAAAAATAAAATTTATCGAATTTTTGTGGGCACCATTGAATTTAGCTCAAAAAAACAAACAATTTAGTATTTTGAATCACTGCTCTATGTCCGTTGGTTACCAAGATATTGAAAGTGGTAAACACAGTACGTTGTCCCAATGTTAACCTTATGGGAAATAAGTAAAATTCTATATCTCGGTTATTTCTAAACATATCTTGTTAAAAATTGGTAAATAGCTTCTTCTAGTTCAGATCTACTAAATATTGAATTCAAACCACCCAGTTTTAATATACCTGTAGCAGCAAACCTGCATACTCATTCCCCATGTTATTCTTATGGAGCTTACCAAAACATGTCAAATCTTGCTATGTTTGATTGATATATGTTGTTTTGCATTTGAAATTCACTGAGTATGCAGGTCTGCTGCAACGGGGGTATTTTTGTAATTTTTTATGACTTTTGTCAATTGTGAACTTAGACACTAGGGCATGGAGACAGTGAGCGAGGGGAAAAATAAGACACACATTGTTATTTTTTAATATTTATTTTATTTCCACATTATTTTTTTAAAGCTACAACATGTTTGTTAGTATACTTACCATTATCACAAAGCTTTATTTGCATGAAAAAAATTTTTTTAGACTTTTTTCCTGCTGAGACTCAAATTGGCCATTAATTTGATAATGACCTGAACCATAATTATTGGAGTTAGTGCAATTTTTATGCGAAAATTTTCTGTAAATGCATAGTTGATGCCAAAAGGAAACTTTTCAGTCAGTGAGCCACTTCCGGAAGCAGTGGCTAACACAAAAAAATGGCGGCCATTAAAGATGGCCGCCGTGGGCCTCCGCACGATTCTTATATGTCGGTTGTATCTCGGCTCCTAACTGGCCAATACCAATATTGTTATCTCTTAGCCTTGTTATGGATCTTACAGTTATGTTTGTTCACGTTTTACCCACACTGCCTTTGCTTGCTAGTTTGCTTGGTTCTGGTTTGTTGTTGCACTGTAAATACATTGTTATTTGCATGGTAGTCCTATTTCCTGTTATTCAATTTAAGAATTATTTAACAACTATTTATTTATATATTGTAAAATATCAACTGCATCTTGGAATTTTGTCCTGCATTATATTTATGCATGTTTTCACTTACTGTATTCATTTATGTATTGGCATCAATGAAAATGAAATAAATAAATAAATGTTATTCATATGGAGAAAGGTGAATTTAGGATTTAAGTTGATTTTATTCGATTTGAGGGTACGTCTAAATGCTTTATTTAATCTGAAGAATGTTGTGGAGTTGCCCGTGCGCCGATCATACAAACTTTAACACTGTTGGTATCCGTCGACGGCGTCCCTGTCTCACTTGAACGTGGACCTAGGTTTCGGCGGTTTGCCATCTTCAGCACTACTATTGAAATTCGTTCGAAATCTCGCTTATATAGGGACGGTATTGTTCCAGGCGTTTCTAGGGGTTTTTAGTTAACAGGTGGATTCCAGGAATTCAGGTCATTGATGTGGTCGGTCATAATAGTTTATGTTTATGCATAATAGAAAGTAATGAGCCCGAAAAATGTTTTGAAAATATACTGAAAATTCTAAATGAAAAACACAACCACCTCAAATTTACAATTGAAAAAGAAACGAAAGGACAATTGAGTTTCCTCGATATAACCTTGAATAAAGAAATACCAAACTTCAAATTTCACGTTTTCAGAAAACCAACTGATGTATTGATTAACAAAGATTCAAACCACCCAAAACAACACAAATTGGCAGCTTTCCGGAGTATGATTCACAGAGCTAAACAACTCCCCCTGTACAAAAAAGCATACAAAGAAGAAATCAACACAATTTTATTATTAGCACGAAGGAACGGTTTTAAGGAATCAGATATTTTGAAAATTATTAAAAAAGAAAAGTGTAACAAAGAAATAAATGATAATACAACGAGAAAATTTGCTTGTTTTACGTTCATTGGACCTCAAACATACCGGCTTGCAAAAATATTTAAAATTCAAAATATTAACATTGCCTAATAATAATCTCAAAAGGAAACTTCATACCGAATTGGAAAAAGAAGACAAATATACGAAATCAGGAGTATATAAATTTAAATGCCTCAGTTGCAATAAAGTATATATTGGACAGACTGGAAGAAATTTTAGAAAAAGATTCAAAGAACATTTATATTCCCTAAAACAAATTGAGCCCCAGTCCCATTACGCCCTACATATTTTACAAGAAAACCATGAGTATGGAAAAATCGAAGATACATTAGAAATAATCGATGTGTTAAATAAAGGGCAAAAATTAGATCTTTTAGAAAACTTGCACATATATAAAGAAAAACTAAAAAATAACATCATAAATCACCAGACAGAAGTTTCAGGATCTGATTTCTTAAAACTATTCAAAAATTATCTAAAAGATTAAGCATAAAACACTAGAAAATTCCAGAATAGAACAAACAACAGACCGTTGACCTGCCTTCCCCCACCGACCGACCGCACCAATGACCTGAATTCCTGGAATCCACCTGTTTACTAAAAACCCCTAGAAACGCCTGGAACAATACCGTCCCTATATAAGCGAGATTTCGAACGAATTTCAATAGTAGTGCTGAAGATGGCAAACCGCCGAAATCTAGGTCAACGTTCAAGTGAGACAGTGACGCCGTCGACGGATACCAACAGTGTTAAAGCTTTATTTAATCTTTTGAAATTCGCTGAGAATTCAGGTCTGCTGCAAAGGGGGTATTTTATATCATCATCACTAGTATGGTTCTCAGAGAAGATACAAGATTAAAATAAACTGCAGCTAGCGGGTTTCATAAGTGGTTTCAAGGGAAAAATGTTTTTATTTATTTTGGAAAGGTTGGAACAGAGTCTACACTTTAAGTGTTGTATCAAAATAGTTCCAGATGCAGTGACAGTGACAAACCTAAAGAGCATAAACCTGACAACACATTATGTAATGTTTATTGATTTGAAAAAAGATCTCTTTTCTTGTTTCAAACTAGAATTCTCATTATGTGTATCTTATGATAGGCAGACTGAATTTTAAAATTTAATTGGTTATCAGGTCTTTCAGTAATTATACATTAAGATGGAGGCAAAAACGAGAAAAATTAAAACTAAGTCGGATACTGACCTAAAAAAGGGAAAACTCAAGATCATTCCTGCTATAAAAAACTTTTAACACATGGTTAGCCAATTTACCAATAGACAATATTCTTTATTTACAAGGCGTAAAGAATTGTAACAGCGTCAATCGTACAGATAAAGTTTATCTGTGTAAAAAACGTTGTTGTATAAAAGTGTTTTTTATACAACCATGATAAAAATCTATTGATAGGAGCAGAACTTGAAATTAAATAAACTTTCAGTCCTTTGTTAAAAAACTGGATGCTTTGAATTAAAAAAAATATGACAGAAACAATTGTTTGCTTTTTTCCTATATTTTGTGCAACTCTGAAGTTTCAAAATTTTCCAAAGTAATTCATGTTTCACGAGTTTAAATGCATTATTACAAACAAAGAAATTAAAGAGACACTGGGAAATAAGGTCATAATAGCTTCACGCCATACCTGGCAAATTAATCTATACGACTCATCTAGTTGAGAGCTGCAGTTTATACCCAGCAATTAAGGTGAAATAATTACTTTGAGCTAAGCCTTCTATTCACATTTGCATCACTAAATTGATGGTACCATATTTATGTATTTCACAAATATGTTTTCATAGGTAGAAATTATTTAGACAACGAAGGATAGTTATTTCCCAAGACCTAAAATTAAAGATTATGACAAATTAATAATAACCACATTGCAGCATACCTGCATACTCAGCAAATTCATATGTGTAAAACATAGTCTGTCTTAGGTTCCTTATCATCTAACAATGGGATTAGAATCCCATTAATAACATGGAAAATGTTCATAAAATTCCAAATAATAACGTAAATCCAACAATCAGCAGCTTATAGAATAGGAGAGCTAAAAAATATTTAGCTAGGCTAAAGACCTAGAAGAAACTTCATTTCCAATTTAATAGATAAAAAAAATTATTTAGTATAAAACTAGCAGCCCGCGTCACTTTGTGACTTAAAAACAATCTGGTAAAAAAGGCTTTAGTTTCTTGTTTATGTATGGAGTTTTGCAGCATAAAATACCTTTCAATTAGGAAGTGTGTGAATTTTTGTGATTTCTTTAATTTTCTGGACTAGCTAATTCTTTGTGACATAGCACTAGAATAAATCTTCCAGTAATTGGGGCAAACTTTTAAAAATAACTTATTACTTTAGACTTGAAACTTCAATATGGATAACAAATTCCTCACAGAATTTGAGAAGTTCATTTATTTAATCTGCTTTAAAAGTGTTTATGTGTACGTTCTATACTTTGAAATTTCGACAGTGCAACAACATTAATTTTTCATTCAGTTTACACAGATCTCCATTGCTTGGCGCATCTTCATGTCTAGGTTTTAGAGTTTTCTTTTCAAAAGTATTGAATCTTTATGTTAATTCTGCACAACATCTAAGCATCAGTTTCTTGCATTCCTCTTTGTTAGGTCTTAACAACAAACTGCAATAAGATGAACAAACCACTGATCTAGTGATGAACTGATCTCTAAATAACATTTATAAAATAGCCGCCATATCCCGTAAAAACAAATTATTAAACGCTCATAACGGCCAAGGAATTAAATTTTTGAACTGACCCACTTAATTGTTTTAATCTTAAATACGTGTTTGGCAAATTTTCACCAGAGCAAATAACTTAACTTTCTATGAAATGCCTTAATTAAATATGTATATTGTTATTGGTACATTTCAAAATCAAGTGAAATAGGCAAGCTAACCATTAACACTTCAATATCTTTCGCATTCCAAGTGCACTACAAAATACAGGTTTTAAAGTTAAATGTGTTAAAGACTTGAATTTGTTAGGTTAATACTCAACTGATATTACTATTTTTAAAACTCTAAACTTTGAAACATGCATAAATGTGTTGAAACATGTATAATTGTGTATTCACTATCAATAGTTTGTTAGAAAATACCATCTCCAGAGCACCTTCTGAGTTACTTATGTTCCTTTTTAAGTGTCCTTAAAAAAAGGAATACAATAAATTAAGATGATTACAGACTGTTGATCTTAGTTTCAATAGGGCAAATAATAATCTTCCTTATTTTCAGTTGTCTTAAGAAACGTTAATACTTTAAGAAATAAAAATCTTAATCTGGATGAATGTTAACTGCTAGCTCTGCATTCTGTGGTTTATCCCTTGAACTATTTAAAATCTTGATCATCTGTTTTGTTACAAACAAATATAAATTGGAAAAAGTTCACAGGTTCTAACACAGATAGTAGTACTTTCGCTGGAATTTCGATAGCCTCCTGTGAAGGCTTTTCATGGGATATTTTCTAAACCCGCAAAAGGAACATCTAGAGAGTAATAGCTTTAATTTGATAGAAGCTAAAAAAAAATTAGAAAGAATTTAGAAAGCTAAAAAAGTTTAGAAAAATTAATTTCTAGGGGTCGATTTGCTCTGTACAATATCCCAGAAATTATTTTAATAATATAGAAGATTAAAAGTGACATGGCTATTGGGTGGTCAAATATAAACATAAACCAAAAGTGCATTAACATTTTCACAATGTGCATCATTAAAAATATACTCAAATACATAGGATTCGATGAAAAAAATTAATAGTCAGGCCTATGTTAATCAAGGACTCTTTTGGTTCACATAATTAGTCTTTCTCATTTCACTACAGACATTACTAATAACTATATAAATAATAACTATATAAAAAATGTTATAATAAAATACAAAAAATCTCAAATTTTCAATCAAAATAAAAAAAAATTTTGATTCGCATGATACGTGTTGTTGTATTCACTGGATGTAAATAAAAAACTACTTACAACACTTAATAATATATTTACACTTATACTGAATTTACATTAAAGATGGTAAAATACACAAATGGTGGAAAATGGCGATCAATTTCGATTGGTCATACCAATCATCATTAATACCTGGGCGAATGATGAGAGACTCTTGGGGCGAATGCTATTGAATTAATATATACTAAATTAGTTGTTTTTTTTAGCCGAATTCAATGATGCTAACAAAAATTGAATTATTTTGAAAACTAGACAATATACAATAGACAATAGGCAATATTTATTGATCATTAAGCATACAGCAATAGATCTTGTCAATATATGTTTATACTTACAGAAATTAAAATGTTAACACGGTTTCATGTTACATCACAGTCAGATTTCTAATATACATAGGAAACTAAAATTTAATCTCGTTTAAGTTGTAGCCAAAAATTTCAGATAGATCATACATTGGATGTTCAATCAGCCAAGACTAACGATTTCTTAAAACTATTTACTGGTTCAATATAAGCGCTAGGAGAAAGTTTGTTAAAAAGAGAAATTCCAACCTGTTTGTAAGATTTCTTTGTTAGACTTAACCTATTAAATTCTGAGTGGATTCTAAACCTATTTCTAGTATTATGGTCATGTACATGTAAATTCAAGGTTAGGTTAGGCAACTTTTCTTTAGTTTTGACAAGACACTCTAGAATACATTGATTAGTTACTGTGAGAATCTTTTCTCTTATGAATAATGGTCTGCAATGTTCCAAATAATTTGAAAAAGTAATAATTCTAAGGACTCTTTTTTGCAAAAGCAAAACACTATTAACAAAGGAACTATTTCCCCAGTACAAAATTCCATGAACCATTACGCTATGAAACAAGGCAAAATACACATTTCTGAGGAATTCAGGTGGTAAACAATCTTTGAGATGTCTAATAACATAGATTAAACGTGACAGCTTTTTACAGAGCTCTTGAACATGATCAAACCAAGAAAGTTTAATGTCTAAATTAACATTGATTTTTTACCCCCTTTTGAGAAAAAAACCTCAAACGAGTTGCATAGTTATTACTCAAAATCAATACATTTACCCTAATGTACAGAATATTTAAAATAAAACTGAACATAGAAAATTGTAATAAATTTAGATGTGCACTCAAACTTTTTTTAGTAAAAAATGCCTTTTATTCTTTTGAAGAATTATACAGATTAAGTAATATGAATGCTGAATAAATAATTTTTACACAGCTCTATGAATAGACTTAAGGCTGAACTTCTGTGACGCTATTTATTGTATTATGTACATGAACAAATAAATAAGTTTTGAATTTGAATTTGAACTTTGAACATATGATTATTTTTAAACTTTCAGGAGAATATTTTATTTGTCTTTATTTTGAATAGTTAGAATTCATTGATCATGATTTTGCAGAAAATGTATACAAATTATTAAAAAATGTCATAAAGAAAGAATAACAACCCCCCTTTAATGGGAGATTTAGGGGGCCTTGGTCTAAACTGCCTGAAAATGTAGCGTAATATTCAGTATGTTTACAGTGCCGAGGAATGATAATGTGTTTTATTGATATTGGCTGAAGATGCAGGTCTGCTGCCAAAGGGGTGTTTTAATTATAAAACTAACCATATGATCAATATATACTGATTGAATTTAATATGTTCATGAGATTATATTGTTTGTTGTTTTGAGTGTTTGAATTCATTGATTATATGTTTGCTGACATTTCTATTATACTATGACAAGATTACATTTATTAAAAATTAAAGGCTAATAATTATACAAAATACAAAAAGTTTATATTTCTAATGAAAACCAATGTGATCCCCTTGTTGATTTTCTTCATGTCTAAAGCTCATGAATGATTAAATATATACATTTCGAGTATATTATTTAATAAACATTTTCAAACAATACTTTTCCTTATAATGAATGCTCCTTATACAAAATAAATCCTGTGGACATTCACCGAGTTCGCAGGTCGGTTGCGACGGGGGTATATTTAAATTTATTTTTAAATTACATTTGTAATTTATCCTCCCTATATGCAGTTTCACGAGATAGTATTTTACTTTCTCCGCCCCATACATAGTATAGGGAGTAAGTAGCTACTGTTTTCATAAAATGTTCGAATTTTAAGAGTTTTTAATTGAAATATTTGTTTAAGTGTTCCCCGGTTCCAAAACAATAATGGCTTTCGGAATGGTGGCTGTCTGCCCATGTGGATGTGTAAGAGTGTGGGTCAGTGTGTGTGTGAATGTAAACAGTCAGAGACGATACCAATGGTCCAGTTTTCATGAAAATTGGCGTGTAAGTATCAAACCTAATATCTTCAGGTTTTTTAGTTTTTTTTTAATTTTTTATTTTGAAGGGTATTTATTTCATAAAAAACTACAAAATCTAAATATTTCAAAAACGGCTATAACGATATTGATCAAATTTAAAGCTTTGTGGTGAATACGATGCCGAACAAAATGACACCACCCCCATATCCGTAAAAATGCAGGTTCAGAAGCTATAGAATTTTTATTCGTTTTTTCAATTTCACAAACATTTCTCCTTATTAAGACAATTAACTGTCCCCCATAAAATTTGGCTTTAAATATAATTAATCCAGTAGCCAAACGAAATGACACCACCCGCATGTCTGTAAAAATACAGGTTCAGAAGTTATAGAATTTTTGTTATTTTTTTCAATTTTTCAAACATTTCTCCTTATTAAGACAATTAACTTGCAACCATAAAATTTGGCTTCAAATATAATTAATCCAGCATTTAGAAATTTCAGTGCACCTCAACCGGTTGCAAAGAAAACCAATTTAATGTCTGTCGGTAAACGCAGAATGTCTAATGTTATGAAGGATATTTAAAACCAATATCCCTCAAATTTACTAATCAATTTTGATAAAACTTTATCTGTATTTATGAGATAATTGTAAATTTATTTTATTTCATTGTGGTTTTCCAGGTTTTATCTGGCTTCAAGGGAGAAAGTATGTGTCAATTTCTGGATAAAGTTTTTTATGTTTTAAATATCAATTTAACTATAAATACCCCCGTTGCAGTAGATCTGCATACTCAGTGAATTTCAGATGCATAAATAATCATTTAGACGGAGCCTCAAATCAAGTAATACCCCCGTTGCAGCAGACCTGCATACTCAGCGACTTTCAAATGCAAAAGAACATATTTTGATCAGACATAGCAAGATTTGACATGTTTTTGTAATCTCCCTAAGAATAACATGGGGAATGAGTATGCAGGTTTGCTTTAACAGTTATGTTAAAACTGGTTGGTTTTACTTCAATATTTAATAGATCTTAACTAGAAGAAGCCGTAAAACAAGTTTTATTAAAATATGTTAAGAAATAAGGAAGATATCAATTTTTTTTATTTTCGATAAGGACAACATGGGGAATGAGTATGCAAGGTTTGCTGCCACGAAAATGGAAGTGTCGGGGATTTTAGACTATTAAACATTAGATTTCATCTAGACTAAGCCACAAACCAAGTTTTATTAAGATGTGTCGAGAAATAAGCGAAATATAGAATTTTACTTATTCCCTATAAGTTTAACATTGGGACAACAAACTTTGCTGACCACTTTCAATATCTCGGTAACCAATAGACATAGAGCAATGATTCAAGATACTGAATTGTTTGTTTTTTTGAGCTGAATTCAATGATGCCAACAAAAATTGGATAATTTATATTTTTGCATGTAAAAAACTCAAAAAACCCCATTTTTTTCTTTACCCCCCTTCCGGGAGTCCGGTCGGGCTGGTTTTCGAACTCGTCTGATTGATTTCCACTTTACATGTCTGTACCAAATTTCATTAGGATCGGACCATATTTACGGCCGCTATCGTGCTCACAGACACATGTATATACAAAGGAGTCCCACAAACCTGGACTAATGAGGACCGAATGGTGTCCGGGTTTGTGAAATTTAAGAGTTATTGGAAAATGAGTAAAAATAAGAAAAAATATGAATAGTTTTTGTTATTTATGTAAGGAATCATTTATTTATTGCATAGTAAAAAATACAAAAACTCCATTATCAATTATAAAAAAACTTAAAGAAAAACCAAAACTGTCTTATATGTGTCAAACCGTATTCTAGCCTTGAATCTCAGTGCACTTTATTGCTCTGGCAGGCTTTCCGAGTTATCCAGAATTCCGGGTTATCGAATTCCGGGTTTGTGGGACTCTACTGTATATATATATATATATATATATATATATACACCAGGTGTCCCATAATAGTCCCCCCCCCTACCTTTTTCCTATATTTTTTCAAATATCAATTCCACACCACCCCCAAACATTATTGGGTAGTTAATACTTCATTTTGAAGGGGTACTCAATTTTGGCCGCCATCTTGGATCTGCCATCTTGGATCCGCTATATTGGATCCAAAATAATTTTTTCAAATGTAAAAGTGATGTTGTGACCCATTATTTCTACCTAGATTTTTTCACTGATTACAATGCCGCAATCCGTTTTTTAATATCTTGATTGGTTCTCAAGATATGGGTACTTTTAATTAATTTATTTTCAACCAATTTGAACATTACAAAAATTGATTAAATATACTCATAACCACAAAATAATGCTAGATAGTGACGAATAACCACCATCAGTATTTGATGAGCGATTTACACTTAACTTTCCTCAATGTAAATTTTTTGGCCTTCATCTTGGATCTGCCATCTTGAAATGAGGTAAGTTATTTCAAATAGGAAGTTGGTATTGTGGCCCATTATTTCAAACTCGTTTTTTATGCCGAATTCAATGCCGCAACCCGTTTTTAGCTGTAAAACTTAAGTTTTCGAAAAATTCATATTTTTTTAGATTTCTTATTAGAAACATGTCAATATCTTGAAAACTAAACTCTTTAATTAAAAACGGGTTGTGGCATTAAATTCGGTGCAAAAAACAATTTTGAAATGATGGGTCATAATACCACCTTCATATTTGAAATAACTTACCTTATTTTAAAATGGTGGATCCAAGATGGCGGCCAAAATTGGGTACCCCCTCAAAATCCTACACTCTTATATGAGCAATGTTATGGCCGTGCGTGCTTGCTTGTATGCTTGCTTGTATGCTTGCACAATTATCTCTAAAACGGCTCCGAGGATTTCCTTCAAAGTCTGGAAATAAGTAATTTATGACTCAAAAACGTCTTTTACGCAGATTACTTGGCCAGAGAAAATCTAATAACGTAATAAATCGAATTTTAAAGTTGTAAAATTTTAACATTGGCCTTATGAGTTGCCGTGATAGCAACGAAAATAAACAAGGAAAGTGTAAACAAATGAAGTAATAATAACAGCTGTTTGGAATCTACAGCTATCAAGGGAAAATACAGCAGGTGGGATGAAGAGTCCATGGAGCAATAAAAAAGGTTTATATTGATACATTTTATGACATTGAGATATTTTATAGTAACTGGATGAACTGGTAAACATGAAATAACACCGAGCAAGGCTCGGTCCACCAGGTACTGAAGTATTACATAACCTATAATGTTTGGGGGTGGTGTGTAATTGATTCTTTAAAAAATTTAGGAAAATGTTAAGGCGGGGGACTATTATAGGGCACCCGGTATACTGTGTGTCCCAAAAGTCCCGGAACGGTTTAATATCTTTTAAAGTAAGCCAGATATCAAAACAATATTTTGCATACCTTTTAGTACTAAAAAAAACTACTTTTTGATGTATGTGTCATTTCTGCCCCTGCCCCCAAAATTTGATTTTGGGGGGGGGTTGCCCCAAAATTTTAAATGTAAACCCCTATCATGCGACTGATTATTTTAAAGGGCTTGTTAAAAGAAACACAATGCCGCAAACTGGAGGTCGATATCATGCTCCAGTCCAAAATGGCAGCCATTCAAAAATTAAAAAATGCTGTCCGTCAATTAAAATTGAGTATTTTCTGTGTTCGGCAATTCACATTTAAATCGAATAAGAACAACCAGAACACATTTTAACTACTTAAAAGATACAAAAATAATAAATTTCACGTTGTCATCATCAAGGCACAACCCTCCAAAATTTCTTTTGGGGGGTGGGGGTTTGTCCAACCAATTCCAACATCAATTCACATCGTATGACCACTCGTTTTAATATGCTGAATGACTAAAAAAATAAACCAAAGCTTGTTTTAATGAAATTTTAAAAAAATTTGTTATTTTTGTAGCAAATATTTGGTACTTAATGTATGGGGATACTTCATGTATGGGGGAGGTATAGACCTTTGCCGCTGAGCCAAAGGTCGCATTAAGGCGGATATCTATTAGTATGTTAGTTAAATAATTTTGACACTAACGAAATTCATTTATTTATTACAAGTAGGGAAAATTTTTTAAAATTTAATTAAAACAAGCTTTGGCTTATTTTTTTACTCAGAAATTTAAAATGAGTGGTCATACGATGTGAGTTGATGTTGGAATTGGTTGGACAAACCCCCACCCCCCAAAACCATTTTGGAGGGTCGAGCCTTGATGATGACAACAAGAAATTATTATTTTTGTACCTTTTAAGTAGTTAAAATGTGTTCTGGTGGTTCTTATTCGATTTAAATGTGAATTGCCAAACACAGAAAATACTCAATTTTAATTGACGGACAGCATTTTTTAATTTTTGAATGGCTGCCATTTTGGACTGGAGCATGATATCGACCTCCGGTTTGCGACATTGTGTTTCTTTTAACAAGCCCTTTAAAATAAGCAGTCACACGAAGGGGGTTTACAGTTAAGATTATGGGGCTACCCCCCCCCCCCCCCAAAATCCAATTTTGGGGGCAGGGGCAGAAATGACACATACATCAAAAAGTAGTTTTTTTTAGTACTAAAAGGTAGGCAAAATATTGTTTTGATATCTGGCTTGCTTTAAAAGATATTAATACTATTGGGACACACAGTATATATACAAGGTGTTCAAAAAATGTGGGGCGATAATTTACATAGTGATTCCTTGGGTGAAAATAAGCAAAAAGATTTATATAAACTTAGGTCCTAAAGTGCTTCGTTTTCCGTCTGTGTGTCTGTATATGATTTTAACATATTTAATCATATCTCACGAACCACTTAACGTATAAACTTCAAACTTGGTATATGTATAACAACTATTAAGAACTATTTTCATAAGAAGTACCAAATTTCTACTTTGTACCATTTCAAAATGGCTGCTGTTTTTGTTTTCAAAGCTAAATATCTTAAAAACCATAAATTTTAGAAAAAATATACAAGAGACAAAAAAGTTACGAAATTTAATCTAATTAACGATGATATTAATATTATAACAATAGGACAACTAGTAATGGAGAAATTTTAAATTTTCCGAATAAAAACATGCAATTTTCAGACAGAATGTTCTAAGGAACCATGTTTTTATGCAGAAAAGTTAAAATTTATCCGTTATTGGTAGTACAATTATATATTATAATCTTAATATCAACAGTAATTGGATTAAATTTTGCAACTTTTTGTCTCTTGCATAGTTTTCCTAAAATTTACGGTTTTTAAGATATTTAGCTTTGAAAACAAAAAATAGTAGCCATTTTGAAATGGTACAAAGTAGGAATTTGGTACTTCTTACGAACGTAGTTTCTTAATAGTGGTGATCCATATACCAGGTTTGATTTTTATACGTTAAGTGGTTTGTGAGATATGATTAAATATGTAAAAAATCATAAACCAACACACAGACGGAAAACGAAGCACTTTAGGACCTATGTTTATATGAACTTTTTTGCTTATTTTGACCCAAGGAATCACTACATAAATTATTGCCCCACATTTTTTGAACACCCTGTATATACAGGGTGTTTCATGATAACCTTGATAAACTTCAGGAAATGATTCCTTGGGTCAAAATGAGAAAAAAATGTCCAGTAAATGTAGGTCCTACACTATATTGTTTTCTATCTATTAGTGAAAATAGGATTTTTTTGTTTTCAATGTACCTATTGAATATTTTGACGTCTAGAATGAAAAGTTGACAAAATATTTTGATAAAAACTTCATAGCTAGATAGAATATTAAATTTAGAAGAGATTTCATAACTATTCTATGCAAAAATTTCAAAGGTGACTGAGAAAAAGCTGTCTAAAAATCATTTTTTCCGTAAAATTCAAGAATCAAAAAATATTTTTTATTTTTGACAGCCTTTCATATTGTAACCGTTCAAGTTTTTTTTTCACAGGGTGTTGTAAGGGTGTACAGGGTGTTTCGAAACTCTCTCCACCGAAACTCCGTGGGCACGTTTCTTAGGTCAAAACAAAAACCAAAAATGTTATATAAATATAGGGTCTATCTCACTCCGTTTTCCGTCTGTGAGTCAGTTTGTCTTTTTCAATTTAAACTCTATAACTTTGGAACGGCTTAAGATAAATTATTGAAACTTCGTACGTAAACTATAGTTAGTATGCCCAAAACTTTCACAAATTTTCAATTTTTTATCTTTTGGAATTTCAAAATGACGGCCTTATAAAAATGTAATTCATTAATATCTAAAAAAAGTTGACAGGTTAATACTAATTTTTTTACTACACATTTTATTTGCCATTTCATTGCAAACTTAACGACACTTAATTTATTAAAATCGGATAATAAATAAGCAAGATACAGCGATTCAAGTAAAGCATGTCCTGGCATATTCTACGCCACCCAACCATAGGCCGGCGCACGAGACCGTGGCGCCCCGCGCCGCGCTTCAACAATGATGGTCTCGCGCTAGTCGCGTGGAATATGCCATGACATGCTTTACTTAAATTGCTGTAGCTCGCTTATTTATTATCCGATTTTAATAAATAAGGTGTCGTTATGTTTGTTATGAAATAGCAAATAAAATGCGTAGTAAAACGTTAGTGTTAACCTGTCAACTTTTTTAGATATTAATGAATTAAACTTTTAAAAGACTGCCATTTTTAAATTCCAAAAGATAAAAATTTAAAATCGGTGAAAATTTTGGGCATCTCAACTTTAGTTTACGTATGAAGTTTCTATAATTTATCTTAAGCCGTTCCAAAGTTATAGAGTTTAAATTGACAAACACAAACTGACTCACAGACGGAAAACGGAGCAAGATAGACCCTGTACTTATATAACATTTTTTGTTTGTTTTGACCTAAAGAACGTGTCCACGGAGTTTCGGGAGAGAGTTTCGAAACACCCTGTATATATAAATTCGAACGAATGGTGTTTTTTTCTTCTGGTGGCCCCAAAACAAAAAGTTATCATGGTCTCGGGCTTAGGTCTTACCATGAGACCCACGGTAATAGCTTCTTCCCTAGAGGGGAAATTCGCTAGAAAGAACTTTATCCACAGCTGTCATTCCTCACATGTCTGATAGGTAGGCTACCACAAATCTACTGGTGTCTGCTGGGACAGTTTATTGGAAGGCACACTTAATGACCCTGTGTCTTCTAGCCATCAAATTCACTAGTGGTCACTAGTAGCCATTGCTACTGGACGTCACTACTGTTCTCGTGTACAGCGGCCTTTATGCCCTGCCCTACCTTTATTTAAAATCTGAAATAACTCATACTGTGGCCATCTTTAATAAGTGTCATAAAGCCTCCATATTATAAATCATAAAATAACAAGTTAACATGTAAGAAACCATGGTACAATTTAGCCATACCTAAAAGTAAGATAATATAATTTTGTGTCAAGATAAAGTTTTCATACTGTTTTTCCTGGAGGGGTGTACTGATAAAACAGCTAAATTTTGTAACATCTGTAAATGTGTAAGCTATTTAATAATGTAATTATCAGAGAAGACAGGAGAAAAAGAGTCTAGGTGATGAAGTACCTCCTCGATCATCCCCCCCTTACTCTATATTTTAAGAGAAATATCGTCAAGTTTACAAATTGTATAATTGTATCTTCGGCAGGCTTTCAAATATTATTGTTGATTGTAAATAAAAAATAAGTTTAAGCTTGGCAACTGAAAAGGCAATTACTCACGGTGGCCAAGAAATCCTTTGGCTCACAAGTTTTTGACGGTTATTAAATTTTTTATATATGGTTTAGTTTTTTCTCATTGCTTCAATAAAATATATGACTGTATTTCTTTACATTTTGTTGGTGTTTCCTAACAAACATGGAAACTTATAACCCATGATTATTTTTTATGATTTCAATTAATTTTTGAACAATTCTTGTAATTTTTTCTGATTTCAAATTCCTTTTTCTACAATTCTTAAAAACTAGCCTATAGTAAATCATATTGGGATTTTGCAAATCTGCAGGAAAGTACTTCTGTGTGTGCCTGTATTCTTCCTACTTTGCACACAGGCTGAGAAAAAAGGATCAAAGAATTATGCTTGCCTATCAGTACATATACTGTGTGTCCCCAAAGTCCCACCCCCCTGTTATTTTTTTATTAATAGAGATAAAAGCATAATATTTAGGGAATGTTTACATAATCAAAAAAGGAAGTTTTTGGTGTATGTAAATTTTCACCGCCACCCCCCCAAAAGGGATAGTTTAGGGGTAAGTCGAAATATTTAAACGTAAACCCTTATCGAATTATATATAATTTTAAAGGTCGTAATCAAAGAAAAAGAATGGTGCAAACTAGAGGTCTAGAGGTCAATCCTATCAAAAGTTATGGCAGTTCTAAGTTTTAATTTTTTGAAAATCAAATTAAATCCTTACTTATGTAAATTAATGAAGAAATTTTAATTATTTGGATGAAAAAAGAGAAAAAACACTGCGATTAAATTTATATTAACTGCTCAAAATGTCCACCGCTCCCTTCCAGGCAGAAGTACAGTCTGGACTCAAATGCCTGCCTCACAATATTTGCCAATATTTCTGGTATGACTAGCTGGCATGCTCGTTCAATCCGCACTTTTAATTCATCGAGATTAGCGGGTTTTGTGTAATAAATTTTGCTTTTAATAAAGCCCCAAAAGAAAAAAAATAGAGAAGGGCAAGGTTTGGTGAAAGAGCCGGCCATTTACATAAATATTTTATTTGATTTTGAAAAAAATTAAAACTTTGACTTGCCTTAACTTTTGATAGAATTGACGTAGAAACCTCTAGTTAGCGTAATTTTTTTCTTTGATTATGACCTTTAAAATTATGTATAGCTCAATAGGGGTTTACATTTAAATATTTCAACTTACCCCCAAACTAACCCTTTGGGGGGGGGATGGAAATTTACATACACACCAAAAAATTCCTTTTTTGATCATATAAACATTCCCTGAATATTATATTTTTATCACTATTAATTAAAAAAATAACACGGGGTGGGACTTTTGGGACACACGGTTATTTATGTACTCACCTGATCTCAAAAAACATTTTATTATTTTTAATTAATTTTATTAACGATCATATTTAAAGATGTTAATCCTTTTTTTTAAACTCGAATGAAAAAATTATGCTAATTTTATAGATATCAAAAAATTTTACTTACATTCTTGTTTAAACGTAAAGTATTCCGTAAGATGTCTACATTCGTGATTTCCTCGTAACAGGAATAATGTGGTCGGATGGCACAGCTTTAGTGCCCACAGGTACAACACGCACTGCAACAAAACAAATAAAAATATTCAGTTTATTTTTCTTAATGGGACATATTGTACTGGATTTTTTTTTCATAATGGTAATACTACTAAAAAATGGATGAGGCTAAAAGAAACCGATGTATATATAGTACTTAAGATCTTCAATGGCTGCATAATTAAAACAAAATTTGCAGGAAGGAGTGTTGAATGGATAAGATGACTTTGTAGCTTTGCTATTTGGCAAGAACCAGCTGATTCATTAGCCAGGATTATGTTAAGTATATTAGCATGGCCATCTCTAGTAACAAGACCGCGGCACTAGTAAATGGCAACATCACACCTAAGGGTTCAGTTGATTTGTTCATCCATATTCTCTTATGGCACTATTTTTTGTTTACTTGAAACCAGCTGGCTCTGTACGGGTTTTACTATGCAAAAAACCCTTGAAAAGCGGCGTTGCCAGTTGAAGGCCACAGCCTTATTACTAGAAATGGCCGTGATATTAGTCTTACTATCAGGATCAGTTGGGTCCAGATCAGACCTTAAAAAAGTTACATAGAACAGTGGTTCCCAAACTTTTTGGCTGGTGACCCACAAATGGTCTTCTAAGTTTTTTGCGACCCACCATTGGTGTACATTTATTATCAAACCCTATGAAAAATAGACCATAGTTTAACAATAAAACTTATAAATTTAACCTATGGCGCCATGGTTAAATACGAGTGTTAATTAGGCTACCGTATTGTAATTGTATTACAAAAAATAACATTCATTTCAGATCCAAAAAGATATTGGTATTCTCATTTTGATACTATTTCATAACTTCACACCAAGATAGTTAGTTCTAAAAGCACATTAAACATTCATTCTGAACTATATTTCAGATTCACATTTCTTCTTGCCCTTGGCTTTTGGCCCACAAAAGTAGCCTTTTAAAAAGTGCGGCTACTTTCCACAGGATTTTGTAACAGCTTTATTGTTTTTCTGGGGGAGGAGCACTCTTAGCAAGAAATGATTCCGTTTTAGGTATCATTACTAGATGGCATTTTTTGGTGTTCTCTCATCTTTGTGTTTGTTCCGGGACCCGTTAAACGAAACACAAATCACACAATTTACATTAAACACAATATTTGTTTCAGACGATAAAAACGTCCCGCTTCCTCAGGAATTTTTAACGGCTTGTTTCTAGCAGAAGTTTATTCTTCTCTCCTGCTTCAAAGGAACTCTTTTCTGAGTTCGCTGTGGTACAGTGACAGCTGGAATCTGCTGTCTATCTGTAATCTGTACCTGATGAGACATAACAACGTCGAAACAGCTCCACGGTCAGTTCATCTGTACCTATTGTCAACCAAGCTTTCGCAAGGGACCGTAGCATAGCAGCGCGGTGGTGCTGCCACTGCCTTAGCAATGCCCGGGGGCCCTTTCCTTTTGTTTAAGCAGAGGAAGTGCAACCTTTCAGTCGGCAACGAACTGCTTTGTGGAAACTGAAGAAATGCTGAATTCGACCAGTTTGCCAGGTCAGTATGGTAAACACAATCAGCGCTACAGCGAACTCAGAAAAGAGTTCCTTTGAAGCAGGAGAGAAGAATAAACTTTTACTTGAACTTACACCCTGTAACAAACACCGTTGACGTTCCAACTGACGTCAAATCTCAAGGCTTGTTTCTACCGTACGCTGGCCGAAATTTCAAGCTTAACTTTGGCTCATATGTCAAAAGTGAATGAAGCCTCGAAAAGCAATCTAGAAATAACTTACATAGTGTTATTTCAAGATAACACAAACAGGCAAACGATTATCTAAAACCGAGAAATACAAAGATTGGCTGTGAATCCCACTTCAGACGGAAAGTTGTGACTTCAGGTGGATTCTGTCGTGCAGCTGGGGATGCACATGGCGGTAAGAAGCATTCCTCGAATTCCTCGAGTTCTGACACTGCTTAAATTCGACTTAAGGAAAAGATTGTCCGTTTTTAATGGAAATAAAGTATTTATGAAGAGTATTAAAAAATCATTTCTCAAGTTAGCAATGATTTTATTCAACTTTTGATCGCTTTGTTGATTCTAGGTTTCCATAAACTAGGGGTTTTCTTTAATTATTAGTTTATTGTTGTAGCCTCGTCGCCTTCCCAAAAGTCACCCATCTGAACGTTGGCTGCATAGGTAGGAAGAGGGAGGAGGTGGAATGCTTTCTCTCCGATGTTACCGGGGCCCGCCAAAGCTGGATACGGTCCTGTTAAAAACTGTATATTTTGCTTCAAAAAAAGAGCACTTCACACCATGTTGAATCTGAAATTTGATGATCCGGTTCACTGTTTATGGCCTTTATATATTTTATGCAACACTTTACATAAAACAACTCTGCATAAATAATTTGGTTCCTAGGCTGGGG
Source organism: Flexamia atlantica (assembly GCA_035578135.1). NCBI lineage: Eukaryota > Metazoa > Arthropoda > Insecta > Hemiptera > Cicadellidae > Flexamia > Flexamia atlantica. The sequence continues at coordinate 89,966,093 of JAQJVK010000001.1, forward strand.
GATAGCCACGATTATTTAACCAGGAACAGAAATAAAATTGCCATTCCCACCCACAAGCTTGAATATTTTAACGAAAAAACTTCTTTTGCAGGCACTTAATTTCTATCAACTTTACCTGTGGAATTGAGAGAAATTATTGATTTCAAAGTGTTTAAAAAAAAGGGTAACTTTATTTGATTAAAAAAGCCTTTGTATGACTTTAATGAACTCTAATTATGGTAAAGTGTGTTATTCAGATTTTTTTTTAGAAATGGTATTATTTTATTTTAGTGTAAGGATGACGCAATTCAATGTATGTCTCATTGTATACTTTATGAATAAAGTTATTTTTCATTCAATTCAATTATATATGATGCGGAAAGTGAAAAGGGATCTCAAGTCAGAATTTTCCAGTTTTGTGATATTAACATCCTGAAATTCAGTGTTACATTGCAAAAAATTTGACAAATAATTATAGTGCTACGGTATTTTGTCTTTGAGATATTGGGATTTAAATTTTAACAAGACAAAACGAGTATTTTAGGAAATTAAAGCCCAAAACTTCAAACTTTTATAGAATATTTATTATTAATATTTAAGAATTGAATTATATATCAAAATAAATTTGAAAACTAGATCTTTATATCTAAACTAAAAGCGACGTGATGCACTTACAATTTCATTGTTTAAAAAAATGAGAAAGTGAGAAGTTTGAAAAGCGACTTAAGGTCCCTTTTCACTTTCTGCATAAGATATTATAGAAAAAATATTGTTTTTGTAAAAATTTGTTGAATTTGAATTGTTTGTCGATATAATATTTGTTTTAGTGCTCCCCGAATACAAAAAAAGTGGTTTTCGGAGTGGTGTCTGTCCGTCCGTCCGTATGTGTGTGTCTATAAAACCATGATATCTCCAGGCGTTTTATTTTCATATTTTTAAGGGTATTCACCCCTGAAAAAAGACAAAATACCAATTTCTCAAAAAAGGCTCTAACCATCTTAGTAAAAATTTCATGGTTTTGGTGCTTAAGATGCCAAACAAAATGACACCACTCGCATATCTCTAAACATTTAGATTCGGAAGTTATAGGGGTTTAAGTGTTAACAAATCTGTATATATCAAATTTCACAAAATCTTTAAGTTTTAACAAAAATATATTTGAACCATTAAATTTGGCTTGAAAAAATAAATAATCGAGTATTTGAATTATTAGTCTACGTCAACTGGGTGCCGAGGATATTTATATTTTAGTTTGGCGGTAAACACAGTACGTTGTCCAATGTTGTTCTTATTAGTCCAGTAACTGAAGGTAAAAAACGGCGAAACTGGAGAATTTTCTCGGTCAGCACCGATTTGCATGAAAATTTGGATTTAGGTTCTACTTACCCTCTATTTCTAAGTTAAAAATGTTTTAAGGATTGCTTTTGCCCATGGGGTGGGTGTCACCCCTTCTAGAGGGTGAAAATTGTTACATTGAAACTAAGCCCGGAAATGGATATATTGACCAATTCTAAGCAAATTTTGTTCTATAAAGTTTTTTCTTTAAGTCAATACTTTTCGAGATATTCACGATTTAAATTGGCGATTCCCCCCCCCCCAAAAAAAAAAAAAACTTTCAAATGGTTTTCCACAAATAACTAAAAAACTAAGAGGTTTAGCAAAAAAGTTATAATGAAATAAATTGTAGCGTATAAAAAAACAAAGAAAATGGTTGGCTTGTGAAGTCTGTAAACCCAGTTGAAGCAAGTTATGGCTTGTTTAAGAGTGGTTTTAATTTGTCGAACGCCAAAACGCACAATTTCCATGTGAAATAACTAAGAAACTAAAAGTTTTTCGAGGACAACTTAAGAACGTTTTTTAAAGACAATTAAAAGACCTTTAATTTTGTTTTTTGGAAAAGTTATTATCGTAAAAATTAAGCGAGTTATGATCAAAACATTACAATATTTGCGATAATTGTTAAAATATGTACTTGGTTTATCAGCCATAACTCGGTTAATTTTTAAGCAACGAAGGTTTTCTAAGTATCATTTTGTACTTTTTTTAGGAGCTATAAGCTCACAGAGTAGTATTTGTTTTTCAACCCTTAAGAAAAAACAGGGTGAGCTGAAAGGGTTTGAAAATATCAGTAATTATCAACAATTGAAGACTTTGAACGCCTGTATCATCGTTAATTATTGTCAAAAAAAAACAAAAAAAGGTATAAAAATTTTTATCAAATCAATTGCTACAATCTTTTACCCAGCAAAATTTTCTGTATCACCTATACATTTAGAGTTATCTTGAAGAAAAGGTATTTTTTGTTATTACTAAAATTCCCATTTTATTTTAAATTCACATTTTTTCCAAAAATAAGCTCTTAAAAGAGTTCAAACTTCTTGAGCCTATTTAAAACACATAATTGAAGGGAATTACAGAGCGATAAGGATTAATTTCAATTTGAGTCCTGATTGGGGATTGATATTTCAAGATTTTGATCGCCGAAAAAATATAAACCAACTTTATTTTGATCATAACTCGCTTATTTTTTACGATAATAACTTTTCCAAAAAACAAAATTAAAGGTCTTTTAATGATCTTAAAAAAATTATCTTTAAGTTTTCCTCAAAAAACGTTTAGTTTTTTAGTTATTACACATTGAAATTGTGCGATTTGGCGTTGGACGAATTAAAACCACTCTTAAACAAGCCATAACTTGGCTCCAATTGGGTTTAAAGACTTCACAAGCCCACCATTTTCTTTGTTTTATCTATACGCTACAATTTATTTCATTATAACTTTTTCACTAAACCTCTTAATTTTTGAGTTATTTGTGGAAAACCAATTGAAAAAGTGTTTTTTTTGGGGGGGGGGGGGGGGAAATCGCCCATTTCAGTCGTGAAAATCTCAAAAAGTATTGACTTTAAAAAAAAACTTTATAGAACAAAATTTGCTTAGAACTGGTCAATATATCCATTTCCGGGCTTAGTTTTAATGTAACAATTTTCACCCCCTAGAAGGGGTGGCACCCACCCCCTGGGAAAAAGCAACCCTTAAAACATTTTTAACTTTGACGTAGAGGGTAAGTAGAACCTAAATCCAAATTTTCATGCAAATCGGTTGTGACCGAGAAAATTCTCCGGAGAAATGGTCAGTTACTTGACTATATGGCAAATATTTAAAACTGATATCTCCTTTGATTATTAACCGATTTTGATAAAATTTAGTATGAAATTATGAAATGATCAATTGCTAATCTGTTTTATTTCATTATATAAGTTTTCTGGTTTTTAAGAGAGAAAGTATGTGTCGTTTTCCTGATACCTATCATCTTAGCCTCTGGATTGCTTGTATACAATAATTAATAATAAAGGTCTCACCTTAACATTCCTAATATTAAGATCCAAAATCCATTTCAACCCGAAGGTCCATCATCAGTTGGTCGACCTAGATCCCAACTGATGATGGACCTTCGGGTTTGAAATCGATTTTGGATCTCAATATTAGGATTGTTAAGGTGAGACCCTTTATTATTAATTCGTGATACCGTTTTTTTTTTTTAATTGAGTTATATTGCATCGAATTGTTGTATAATTATTCAAACACAAGTCATTTTCATAATTTTTCACCTATAAACAGGTGTTTCACAACTGCGTAGTGGAAAACATATGTTCTAAAATTTGTTTTCGGCTCATATTTTATGTCAGATGATTAAAGTTTGGTATATTATGAAAGTCCTCTTCCTGGGTATACCAATGTCATCTCGTTTACAGATAGTTTTGATGGATATTGCATAATAATTGAGAATAACCTTGCTTGTCATAGCAGAATATCCCTTGGGAAAATACCAAATATACAAATCCATGATTTTAGCCTCTTAGGTGTAAGTAATATAGCAGGGTGTCTACCGGATTTCATTTATGGAATTCCCTACCATTTTCAAAAAGATTCCCGACCATTGGAAACATGGCCAATGCCTCCTATAACAAATACTTGAGCACAATTTTTGTAAATTAATATATTTTGATGACTGCAATGCAACAAGGTTTGACGGCTGCGAAAGTCCATAAGATTTGCCAGCCACAATGCAACCTAGATTTCCAGCCGCGGAAAGACCGAGCGATATTCCAGCCGCAATATAACCAAGAGATTCCCCACCCACGATATATATGATCGACATTTGACAGACACGATTCGAAAGAGGGATTTTAAGGCCGCAATATGGTTGAATCATGTAAGGGCTATGAAAAGAGTAAGCGATTTTCCATAAGCAAAGCAATCGAGGAACAATCGGCCACACGACAACCAAAATTTTATGGCTGGCAATATACGATTTGTCGGGTGCTAAACAAGCGAAAATTTCCGGCCGTAATAGGATCGAGAAATTTACCAGCCAACCGAGAGGTCTACAAGTCATTCGTCGGCCACATTGCGACCAAGAGATTTGCCGGCCTCAAAACATGCAAAATAATTCCAACCGCAACAAAACCGAGAGATTTGCCGGCCACGATATAAATGATAGATATTCCGTCCGCAAAGAGATCGAGCGATTTTCTTGTCGCAATATGACCAATAAATGTTACGGCCGCAAAAAGAGCAAGGAATTCGTCTGCCTCGAAGCGATCGAAAAATGTTTCAGTCCCAAAAATGAGCAGCAATTTTCCGGCCGCAATATGACCAAGAGGTCTAACGCTTGTGAAAAAAGTGAGGAACTGGTTGGCCGCGATGCGACCTAGATATTTCCTGGCCTCAAAACAATCAATATGTTTCTGGCTGCAATAACATCGAAAGATATGATAGCCGCAAAAAGAGCGACGGACTTGACGGGAGATATTTAACGACTCCGATGACGGAGGGATTTGCTGGCCACAATATAAACGACAGATTTTATGGCCTTCAAAAGGCCAATAGATGTGACGGCGACGAGCAATAAGACCGAGAGATGTGACGGCCGCATAGAGGGAGCGAGAGACTTGTCGGCCGCAAAACGAGTGAGCGATTTCATAGCTGTAATAGGACGGAGAGACTTGCGGCAGTGGTATAAACGACAGATATTCCGGTCGCAATGATGAATAAATTTGTCTGCTGCAGTTCTATCAACAGATTTGCCAGCCGAGACGACAATAATAACAAAGAAAACAGCTATTTCATTTACTTTTACAGCCAAATTAGAATTTCCCGACCAAATGTCGAAATTCATTACTTTTCCCGGCTATTCCCGACCGTATAAAATCCCCGACAATTTCCCGAATTTTCCCGAATTCCCGACTGGTAGACACCCTGTATAGTCTTACAACAAAATATACTACAAAGGTATATCAAACATATACAAATTTGCCCGGGGCATATTCCTTAAAAGTATAGTACCATTACCGGCATTTATAGGGTTAATAGGAAGAAGAAACTCTCTATATATATATATATATATATATCATCTTATTTACAGTTTGTTTAGGCGGATATTGCACAATCATTGAGAATTACCTTGCTTTTATAATTGAATATCCCTAGGGAAAATACCAAATATACTACCGAGGTATACCAAACATATATACAGATATGCTTCGCGGAGTATATACCTCACAGCCTCCCGGTATAGTATCGTTATCGGCACTCATTGGGTTAATAATAAGAAGAAAAACACATACACACACTACTTTTTAATGCATTTTTAACTGACCTCTATACTAAAGTATCCTCTATCTACGTAGTCGCCGAGAAATAGGTATTTGGTGCTGGCCGGGGGCCCCCCAACCTCAAACAGCTTCATCAGGTCGTAGAACTGACCATGGATATCGCCACACACTGAAACAACCACACAATACATAAAAAAAAACTGACTGACACATCTCTCAAGATAAATGATAAAACAAATCTATGGAATGCATCTTCTACAGGAATAAAGCCGAGACTCTGTATATGGATCACCACACTTAATTATATTCAGTTAAGGATGAGCAGACGCTGTTAAAGACAAACTATTCCACCAGGCAGTATGGCAGTCTAATGATTTTTCCCTTTATTTTTCTCAACTTTTTATCAGTACATGTGGTTTTGATGGAATGTTCCTGTAGCTTCTTTTGTTAATTATGGGTTGTCTAATCAAATTAGCAGGTCCTAAGTTCAGTTCGTTCAAGCCTCATTTATAAAAGAGTTTGAAAGATGAAAATTTAATTTTTTAGATTATTGTATGATATTTTCTGGAAACTACATAATTTTGAAAGCTTAAACACACAGTAATAAAAAAAATTATCATCCGACGAAAAATTTTGTTTCTGTTTGTTTGGTTTTAAGACATTTATTAATCATAAATAATTCCCAAATATCGGCTCTGTTGATTAAACTGCGTCCCCATTAATAATGCAAGAAAAATGTCCTATTTTTGCTCTTTTGGTGTCTGTAACCATTGACAAGACACCTGTAGTAGATTGCTAGCCCAATGGACAAGAACAGACGCAAAGTTTTGACGTAGTTATGACAGTCCTCAATAGATAGCGCCACCAGAAAACAATGTATTCAGTCAGGGTGTAGTTAAAGTATATCATTAGGTAGTTACTGAGAACCTAAAATTAAACAGTACTATATCTAAAGTTTCTACCACGGTTTTTGCAAGTAAACCGCGTATCCATCTTCAGTTTATAAGTAGAAATAATTTAGATGAAGCAAGCACATTACTTTTTGAGATACCGATATCATTTATTCTATCTGAATCAACAATAGCTCACTGGCGACAAGCTGCACAATACTGTTTACCGACCTAGGTTTTCTGACCGCTCTCGCCAGGTAGCTCTAGCGTCTTTGCTCACATGAATCGCCATTAGGTTTTGCATCTATTTAGAATATATATAATCAATGCTGTAACCCACTAAGTCTGCCTACATTCAAAAAATGTATTTTTAATTCCTCGGCTTAACCTTATAATTATTATGAAATTTGAAAAAAACTTCATAAAAATTATCGACTGCACTGTCTTGAGGTATGTTCATCAGTTACAAGGTCGGGATTTTCTTGCTCCAGTTATAGTTTTAAATAAACTAGTAATAAATAGTGCTTGGTAAAAACCATAACTGGTTCATACAACTCTGGAGAGCAATAATTCTTGTACCCTTTAAGTACACTCCTGTGGTGGATGATTAATTAACATATTACCTCTCCCTAAGAGACTATAAGCGGGATTATGAAATTTGTAATGCTAAAATATCATTACTGTTTACAAAATGTAAATGTAATGTAATGTAAATATTTAGGCTGATTCAAAATTGCTCACTGTAAATGTGTTGTTTAAAACCACACACAATGTAGTTGCATATTTGCAAGCATTAAGCTCTTGGCGTAGACAAAGCACAAATTGTGGGCTAAAGAAAGAATCAACTCATTACCTAACCATTTGTAATCAGGCCAAATCAAATACACTTTATCGTTTGCAATCTAAAATGGCAGAGTTAGCCTATAATTTGCAGGCTCGCAGGTATAAAAGGGTTATCAATACAACTTGGCGGCCATTAGGGCATTAAAAGCAGTTAAGATTTACGTGGAGCAGTGAGAGGGAGGGGGTGGGAGTAAGGCATGCAACATGCAAGCTGATAAAGCAACACTTTGATAACAGCAAAGTCACGCAACTCGGGTCACACAACCAGCAAAGGAAACAGTGCCACTAAGCCTGGTAATAAGTCTGTAAACAAGACGTTTGTTCACTGATGAATCTTTCCTTCTGTCAAATCTCTAACCTAAAAAATACAGAGGCGCTCTCTTGAGCGGACCCAGTGGCAAAGCGTGCGGTCATCGCTGGATTTGGCGATGACAAGAAAGAATAAATTAATTCCATGACTGGCGAAAATCCCGCCAATATATCACTAGTGGCGCCCAAGTGACCTCTTCAAACTTTCGATCTTGAAGTAACCATTATGATTTAGCAGTAGTGACTAGGCAGATCTTGCGAGTCTCATACAACCCCCCCCCCCCACCCATCGAAGAAGGTCCCCTCCCATACCTCCCCCCAAACCTGCATCCGATCATAAGTCTTTGGGCTCAACTTAACACATCAGTTTGAGTGGTTACGGAGATTGTCAGCCATCAACACTAATCAAATTCAATTGTTTAAGAAAAATACCAGGGAATTAAAAAATTAGGGTTATTTCATAGGAAAATTCATGGCACATTGTTGTGTAAAGAATTATTTTTTGATTGATTGGGTGGGAAATTTTTCCTATAAGTGGAAACACTATTCCGCGGTATTGTTTCCAATTCTCGACCTTAGTCTGGGATCTATAAACGCCAGTATACATTGCTCTGTGTTATGTTGTTTGTTAGTTTTTAAGTTGTTAAAGTTACTGTGCCCTTCTCTGCTGTTGTGGCTGTGGAAAGAATGTAAGTTCACTAAATAATAATGGTAGAAGACACGGACATAGTTGTAAAAATAAAATAAAGACCGTTCACCTCTCATTTTTTGAAGAGATGTTCCACGTGTTAAACTAAGATGACAGCAGGTCGAAAAACCTGGTTTGTGTGAAAGTGGCCTAATAAGCTGGCCAAACGACCATTTTCGACAAGTTTATATGATAAGGGAATAGCCAGAAAAGGGCATTCTACATATTTCTGTCTAAAACTCTCATAACTATGTATAAATGACAGTTAATGGCAGTATATGATCACTTAAAGGTGTAAAGAATGTAGGGAGAGGGAGGGAGAATGCAGAGTAGAGCGAGAATGCAGGGCACCATCGTGTTAGCGGTCCGCACTGCAGTGATCAATGCTAACAGAGACAAGCTGTGAATCGTAATGGGTGGGATTTACATATCACAGCGGCATTACTGTCACCTCACATGAACCCTCGCAACATGTATTAACAACCATTAACTAAAAAGCTATTCCCCTAAAATATTTAGTGTGATGTTAAAATTTCACCTTATTACTTATGTTATATGTACTTAATGTAGTTAACCAGTAGTAGTACTTCAATCTCAGAGTTTTCATCTTCAAAATGAACGGTTTTTAAATCAATTTCAAGTATAGGCCTACCTCTACTAGAAGAAGCCAAATATCAAGGTTTGCCAAGATATGTCAAGAAATAGAATTTTGTTAATTATTGTTTAATCAGGCTACTACCCTAATAAAAAATAAAAGTTATTTTTACAATGAACACAGTGCCCGCTTTGTGTTAAAAATTAAATATTTAAGATAACATGTTCTAAGACTTACAAGCTATTACAACCTGTAAGGTTAAAATTAGGCAGGGAGTATTTACAAAAATTTGTCCAAAGAAATGATGTATGAAAGGGAATTTAGACCATCATCCAGTAGATCTCGATAGAATGAAGAAGCTACATAACAAGATTTATTCAAATATGTTTTTAAATCTTATTCTAATATCTTAAGAGATAAGCAAGATATACAATTTTATTTATTTCACATATGGTTAACATTAGAACAACATACTGTATTGAAAACAAACAATATTTCAATAACAAATGATTAACAACAACAACTGTATAAAATAAGATGATTAAAAATACCCACCTAGTTATCTGTTTTTTAGTCAATGGTTTGAACTAAATTTGATTATTTAAATTTGTTTAGTAACAATAAAAAAATAAAAAATAAGGTTGGGTATCCTCCTAATTCCCCAATAATGGCCTTATCAGGCTGGCTTTTGGGGATGGAGGGCCCAAAAATGACAAGAGATCATGATCCTAGGCTTAGGTCTTACCGTAAAACTAGGCTATTAATAATAGCTTCTTCCTTACATGAGAAATTCGCTCGAAGATTTCTGATTTACCAAATCCATACTTAGTATTGTATGAACTGTTTTACGAAGAATAAAAAATACGACATTATCAAAAATATAGCCTACTGTTTTAACAATCTTCAAGGCGAATGAACTGTTCTCTTTAAAAGTTTTTAAAGGCTTGCTAAACATGAAAACAACGGTGTGTCAGCCTTTCATTGGACACTTTCCTTGTAGGGTGAGTGCACCAGTGAATGACCGGTTAAGGACGATGTCTCATGTTAATTTGACATTACTCCCTTATTTCATAGTCACAGTTATACATTATACTTTAGAAAGTTCATTTATTCTTTAAGGATTAGGCAATATTAGTTAAATGTGTTACTTAATGAGAATATTAGTTGTAATATTAATTAGAATGCAACTATGTCAATGCTCCAATAAATGACCGGGACTGCACCAGTGAATGACCGAACTGTTCTCTTTAAAAGTTTTTAAAGGCTTGCTAAACATGAAAACAACGGTGTGTCAGCCTTTCATTGGACACTTTCCTTGTTGGGTGAGTGCACCAGTGAATGACCGGTTAAGGACGATGTCTCATGTTAATTTGACATTACTCCCTTATTTCATAGTCACAGTTAAACATTATACTTTAGAAAGTTCATTTATTCTTTAAGGATTAAGCAATATTAGTTAGATGTGTTACTTAATGAGAATATTAGTTGTAATATTAATTAGAATGCAACTATGTCAATGCTCCAATAAATGACCGGGACTGCACCAGTGAATGACCGAACTGTTCTCTTTAAAAGTTTTTAAAGGCTTGCTAAACATGAAAACAACGGTGTGTCAGCCTTTCATTGGACACTTTCCTTGTTGGGTGAGTGCACCAGTGAATGACCGGTTAAGGACGATGTCTCATGTTAATTTGACATTACTCCCTTATTTCATAGTCACAGTTAAACATTATACTTTAGAAAGTTCATTTATTCTTTAAGGATTAAGCAATATTAGTTAAATGTGTTACTTAATGAGAATATTAGTTGTAATATTAATTAGAATGCAACTATGTCAATGCTCCAATAAATGACTGGGACTGCACCAGTGAATGACCAATCTTGCACCAGTGAATGACCGGTCTCTTTTGGCTGAATAACTGTCAAAAAATTTAAAAATCAGCTGACAACAATGAATAAGAATAATTCAGCTGAGAATATAGATCAAAGCTAGTAAATGACCGATCTTGTTCCAGTAAATGACTGCTAAGTTTTTCCCCGGTCATTCACTGGTTTTTGCCCTAGTTACGTTCCAATTTATGACCTAAATGATTAATTATAACATGTAGAGGAATAAAATTGATTTTAAATTATAGGATAGCGTGTTAAATATTATTTAAATGCAACGCATTTTTGAAATAATCATCAAAAAAAGAATGAATGTAAATTCAGGTAAGCCTTGCAGGGATAGTTGCTATAGCAGGAAACATAAAAATCGAAGTTAGTGGGACACCCAATATTAAATTTCATTAAAAAGTATTTTCGACTCGAAAAATTTTAACCAAAGAAAGATTAATGTTGCATAATATTCCAAGGCTGGTTTTACGCTTGTTTTTAATTAGCTAGCCCAAAGAATATGCTTAATACCGGGCTTTTTAGGCAAAACGGTCATTCACTGGGGGGTGGTCATTCACTGGTGTACCCACCCTACTATTGTTAGAAAAACAAACTGTGGAAAAAACCAATAAAAAAACAGGTTCATCATTTTTACTAAGAACTTGAAAAATAGTTGAGAAGATTCTTGAAACTTGTCTAAAGTTCATAAAATAAATTTAATTCCATGAAAAAAATCTAAAGGTAAACTGTCTCAAATCAAATCATAATGGTAATCAGTAAAAGTAACCCAACTTGATTCGTTATTCTTTTGTGTCAATCGGTGTAAATATGATGAAGTAGTTAGAAAGTAAAAGCTATTCCTTTTATTCTTTTCGACTAAGGAAAAAACTTTGTTTCATCAATGCAATCTGTACTAACCTTCCTGGTTGTTTTATTAAATAAAGTGGTGAAGAAATAATCGAACTAATAATACAACTGGTAAATGTTTACTTTCCAGTACTCCCTCCGAAAATGAATTTTTTTTTTCAAAATGTTGGAAATTTTATGTTGATTTTAGAAATTTTAGGAAAATTTTTTTGTCTCGGAAAGGGGACATGTCTCGGGGGGGGAAAGGAGCCTTTTGGAGTTGACTTGAATGAAAATAATAAAAAAAACTAGGAAGTTATAAATTACAGTTATGATGAGACAGAGTGTGAGCGCAATATCCCAATGGATCACAATTTAAGCCCAAACGATGATTATAAGCAAATACTGGTGTTAAATGGCATTTCTAAGAGAAATACCATTTTAACTCCACTACAACTAACACATGGATGTAGTAACCAGGGTTTGAATCACAAGCATCAACTGCTCTTGCCTCACACAAATTATCTGACATTTAGATAATGTCGTATCCATTAATGGCAGAGTTAAACTAAATGCTTAACACCCTTGACATTTTCTTGGATAGTTAATAGTTCAAAGGCAGATCAATGCCAATTATAGAGCTCATATTATCAGATACCCATAATATTCTGTTTTACAACAAGAACATTATTTAAAAAATATTATTTTTTGCCTGCTTATAACATCGGGACAAACTGATTTTGCTGTTTCAAATATAATTCACTGTTAAAGGAAATATTCTTGAGCCACAGAAAAAATTCCACTTTTCATTTTTATTTTATATTAGACCTAAACAAAAAATTACAATTTTGTCAGGATAGCTATTTTTTACTCTGACTTTCTTTGTTCTTGTAATATGTGTTGAAACAATAAATGTTACAACTTACAATGAGGAAAAGAAAAGAACTTCTATATCATAATTTGTTTAAAGTTTTTTTTATTTTTATTTTGTGTATTTTAACTCCAGTGGTATTTTTTAACATTTTGATCGGAGACGGTCCAAACCCGGGTCTTATTACTATCTAACGGTGACCTTATAGATAGCATCATTAATTCATAAGACAAAAGGCAACTGGACCCAGTTTCGATCCTATTGGGAATAGAACCAGCGACCCTCAGGTTATGAAGTGAGCGCTTTATCCACTCGGGTATCCAGTTTGTTTTGAACGTTGAATCTTTCAGAAATGTTATTAAAGAAACGTTTGTCCAGTCACCTAATTATGAATCTTTATATTAATAGACAAGCATGTTTTCCATAAGGTTTTTGTCCTCCTTTTTTCTCAGCCTGTGTGCAACGTAGCAAAAATCTAAGAACACCGATAAAATTGTATTTTTCTGTAGATTTGCACAATTCCATTAAAATCTAAAATAGTCTTTTAGATAAGCAGAAAATTTAATTATAAATTTCAAAAAAATTAACATTGGCCTTATGATTTGCCATGGAGGAGATAGAAAAACAAAATCAAAAGAGAACTGTACATTTGTCATCTGTTGTAGCTGTTAACATATGTATTTTTTGTTGAGTAAAAATTGTATGTAAAAACATTATGTGAGAGCGGAAATTGGGCAAAATGTACGCTGTTTTCATTAGAGATATAAAACCAAAACAATAACAAATTTTTATTAAGCAATAAATAAATTTAAGGAATCATTAATGACACGAGTTAGTATTCGTCCAGTGAAAAGCTCCCGGAGTTAAGAACAAATTATTATCTTTAAACCGTTTCAAGCCCCAAGTTTTATTGGGGCATGGAGTAAAAATATAGTATTTGATGAAATCAGGACTAAGTATTTAGAGAAGATAGAAGATATCATATTCAAATGTGTTTCATTTGAGATGTAGGGAGAACATAAAGTTTGGTCGCTTAAATAAGATTAAATTAAGAGATAAAAATTACTCTACCATCCAGTGTACTAACTGCAACTGGAATACAAATGGAAATTATATTCAAATTGTGTTTTTCATTGGAGGAGAGAGGGTAAAATATGTATAATATTTTAATGATAATGATAGGAAGAGAGGGAGGGAGGGAAAAATGACTGAAGGGTAGGAAAGGAGGGAGGGGAGATGTTAAGAAGAGAATGAAAGGGAAATGGAGGGAAAAGTGGAAAGAAGGTCAGAAGGAAGGGAAGTAGAGAGTGAGGGAAGGAATGAATTGAGGGAGGGAGGGAGGGAACTATGGTAAAGGGGTGTATGGGATAAACTTATTGATGACTGAATTTGTACTGTTCTCTGAATCAATAATCAGCTCAGTCTTACAAAAATTAATGTGGAATCTTAATAAAATTAGATATAATTAGGTACAATAAACCATGCCGGTACTATAAACCATGCCGTAAATATGCGCCAGAGGTGAGGTAAAATAATTAGTCAAAGATTGAATCTTTCTCTTTTGCTTTTGGTTCCCATTTAGTTACATATATTATACGTTTAAATGGAAAATGTGTACTATATGAAATGTATTTAGTCACGCATTGGTGTATGTAGATCGTTTTCAAAATTAGCTATCACTATTTCTCAATTTGAAAATTGGTCGAATTTTCGACCACTGGCGTTCTCTAGTCTATATGAATATTCATGTTAAAGTCCTACAAATTTCATTTAATTCTTTTAATGTTTAATTATTAAAACAAAGGCTTCAAAGGGAAAATACTGAGAAAACTTTTCCAATCTGATGAAAAAGTTAGGATTTTGTTTCCAATGAACATTGTAGCTCAAAACTGAAAAGACTCTGCTTTTAGCAAGGAATTCTTGGGTCTGTGGCGTGTCCTGTAATCTAGCTACTTGGGGTTCACGAAGTGAGGATTGTAATAAGCGATGGCTTGTGTATGCAATATTCTCTGGTGTGGATTTATGTCCGCATTAGTGAATACTACATTTATCTATAATACCATCGTCAAAATTAGACCAGTTTGTGATTTGTTAGTGACATTGTGGTTCAGATCTACATTATAATGTAGGTCCCTTAGTTGTCATTGGCTGTTGGACAATTAATCAACAATTCTATCTAAGAAAAATGAAGGGCTTAGTCAGTGTCAAGGCTACAAAATTGCGCCAAAATCATCATACACTCACTCTCATTCATATTTGACTTAAAAAATCTAACTGGGTAGGCCGCTATTTCAAAGAAGTATAAAGTATTCCTAAAGTAATAAAATGTAATGCTACCCCAGGTTGACATGCAGAGCTAGGGCTCAAGACCATGATAATTCTTAATTTTGAGGTCCTTAGATTCACCAAAATAATCATCCATTGAAGTTTTTTTTTTTATTCGACATGAAAAAACAACCGATTTCTATCTCTTAATCATCTGCAAAATCTCACTTTTTAGTACCCGTATCTCCAAAAATTCAGCTTTGACCAGTCCCCTAGGAGGATACATGATAGGAGAGGGCACGCCGGGGCTTAATTTCTAGAGAAAAAAGAACCAGAGCTATGGCACAACGGGGGGCCTGGACAGGGTACAGAATACCCCCAACAGGACCCCCCGGGATGTCAGGAGGGTCCTCTTCCAGGAAATTTGTATGAATTATAATTATAATTGGTGCCTTTTTAACGTTTCTGACCACTGTGTAGCCCCAAAAGAAAAGAAAATAAAAGGAGGAATAAATCAATAAAGTTAACTATAAGTATTTACACTACATTTGCATGTTTATTACCTTAACCCTTAACTACTATACCGACGTCTCCCGGACGTCGGCAAAACTCCCCACTCCGTTTCCCCCCCCACCCTTCCATCTAGAAACCGGTCCCGCCCAGTACCTTTCAGTCGAGTGGTGGCCTTTGTGTAGTGAAGGTGTTTGTCGCGCTCCGGCTTAGTGTTCGCGCGCCATTTTGAATTTGCGTCTCTCAGGCGGGGTATAGTACTTACGTTATTTTTCGTGTACAATAGTGGTGTCTCGTAGGCGGGTTATAGTAATTACGTAATTATTGACTTAACATTGTAACGTCTCGTGGACGTAGTATAGTAATTACGTAATTTTAGACATATCATTGTTTCGTCTCCTAGACGGTGTATAGTAGTTGCGGAACTTATGGACAACACAGTGGTTTGAAATGGATTCCTCAAACACGGCCAATATACCTTCAACTTCTACTGAGCAAGGCCCTTCTAGAAGTAGGCCGAAGCGTGTCGTAAGTACTGCCTCAAGAAACTTTGAGTCACATTTGGAAGATTTGATCGGCGAATGCCTTGACGATCCACTAGACAAGTCTGATGACGGCGATAGCAATGATGATCCAGATTATGTTATTGAGAGTATTCATGACAGTGAGTCGGAACAAGAAATTAGTGAAAATGAAAATGAATGCGATTTAGTTCCTCCTTCTGCTGATGATGAGGTAAATTTACAGGGAGCATCACAAGAAAACGAACTAGTTCAACATGGTGAACTAGATTTGGATCACCAACAAACAAATGGAGAAGAAACTGTAGAAAGATGTGAGGATAATCATGTTGATGAAATTATTCAAAGCGTAATTGATGGTGCTGGAGATCCAATTGATATTCAAGTCAACTGTGAAGAGCAACCGGTCCGTAGGCGTGGAACAAATCTATTTTTCTATGGGAAACCAACCAAAAATAAGCCTGCTTTCAAATGGAGGAAGACCATGCCCCCATCAAACACAAGAACACGGGGTCATAACATTATTACTCACATTCCAGGGCTAAAGACAAAAGCGAAAAATCTGGGTGATAGCCCATCACCTGTTGAAGTATGGGAACTGCTTATAACATAAAATATCCTTGATGAAGTCTTGCGTTGGACGAATGAAAAAATTAGAGCTATGAAGTTGAAATACGAGAATCAAAAACTGACCCACCTTGAATATCTCGATCTGGCTGAATTGAAAGCCTTTATTGGTTTGCTAATATTTTCATCAGTTTTTAAAGCTGGAAATGAGTCAGTGGACAGCTTTTTTTCTACGGATGGTACTGGAAGAGACATTTTCAGATGCACTATGACGAAGGAAAGATTTTTATTCCTTTTATCAGCTCTAAGATTTGACAACCCACATGACAGAGTGGACAGACTCAAGGAGGATCCAGGTGCACCTATTTCCAACATATTGCAACAGTTCATCGACAACTGTCAAGAGTGCTACTCACCTGGTGAATATTTGTGTGTTGATGAGATGTTGGTAGCCTTCCGAGGTCGATTTCGATTTCGCATGTATATGCCTAAGAAGCCAGCCCGATATGGAATTAAGATTATGGCGATGACAGATGCTCGTTCGCATTATCTTTATAATGCTTACATTTACACAGGGAAAAACTGTTATGGGCGCACTCTGAGTGAAGAGGAACATAAATTGAGTAAGCCGACACAATCTGTTTTGAGGCTTGTGAAGCCAGTTCAGGGCAGCAACAGAAATGTGACTGGAGACAACTGGTTCTCATGGAGACAACTGGTTCTCATCGATCCAGCTTGTCCAGCAACTAAAGGAGAGAGGTCTAACCTACGTTGGCACTATGAGAAAGGACAAGGTAGAAGTTCCTGAGAAATTCAAACCCAGTGCAGATCGTGAAGTAAAATCATCCCTTTATGGTTTTACTGAGGACATAACTCTGTTATCATTTGTCCCCAAGCAGAAGAAAGCTGTGATAATGGTGTCCTCAATGCATCACGTTGCTGCGGATGACCCAGACACTGGTAAGCCGGAAATCATAGCCCTGTACAACCACACAAAAGGTGGAGTTGACAGCCTGGACCAGAAAATCGCCAACTATTCTTCAAGCCGCAGAACAAGAAGATGGCCTATGGCAGTTTTTTTTACTTTTGTTGATACAGCATCTGGTGTGAACGCATTTGTACTGCATCAGGCTTATAACAATGCAGTCAAAATGACAAGGCTTGATTTTATGAAGAATCTTGGCCAAGCTTTGGTCCGTGAACATATGTCCCAGAGACTGCAAAGATCTATCCCAAAAGAGCTTGCTTTGTCCATCAGGCGCATTCTGAAGTTACCCGAAGAACAGCCTCAACCTGCTCCAGTACTTGAAAAAAGAAGAACCTGTACATTCTGTCCTCCGAAGTTGAAACGGCAGACACGTTATCCATGTCAGAAGTGCGGCGTTCCTATTTGTTTGGAGTGTGCAAGGAAAGTGTGCGCAAGATGCTTGAATCCAGAGTAGACTTTGAACCCAATTGTCAAGTAAGATTAATATTAATGTACTTTTGACTCTTTTATTGTTTTAAACTTTTAAACCTTCAGTTTGAAACGGCAGACATGTTATCCATGTCAGAACTGTGGCGTTCCTATTTGTTTGGAGTGTGCGCAAGATGCTTGAATCCAGAGTAGACTTTGAACCCAATCATCAAGTAAGATTAATATTATTGTACATTTTACTCGTTTCATGTTTTCAACTTTAAAACCTTCAAGTTTGTAACAAAATTCAGTAATAAATTTAATTGTTTCTATAGTAATTGTTTTTTTTTGCGTTCACTTTCCTATGAAAATAACAATAATTATATACCCTCATTTCAATTTTAATTATTAACATAATGAATATAAATTCTGAGGATTACATGGAATTTTTTATTTCTTTATATCATATTTTAATAATAAAACCATGTTTTACTGTAAATATATTTGTTTTTCATTAGAGGAATAAATAATAAAGATCACTAACATAAAAAATGTGTTTTTTTTTAAAGGGGGGGGGATTTTTAATTTGAATTTAATTTTACCAAATTAAATATTTTTGCAGTATTTTAACTGGAGAACACGAAAAAAATGCTTAAGACCTGGGTTTAACACTTTAACCCTATGCATCCCCCCAAAAAAACAAAGACGTCTGCCAGACGTTGTATAGTAATTAAGTCAGTTTTTTAGGGTATAGTAGTTAAGGGTTAAGATATAGGCCCGACATAGGCATTTATGAAGTAAATTAATTACCGTAAATAAATGTATGGTAATAATGAAAAAACTAAAAGCTATCAATTAAGAGAAACATTTCCATAGAACGTAGTTGAGTCGCAACACATGGTGGGAATTTACTATCCTCGAACAAGGATGCATCTGTTCTTTTCTACATCGAAGAACGATTAGAAAAGAGTAATGCGGAACGCATCCGCCGAACGCATCTAGTACACACTCGTACTGGCCTACATTGGATCCGCCCTTGATCCATGACAGTGAACTCCCACCATAACTCGCTAAAGCCGATCTTGAGTTTGTTAAGTGATCACATTCAGAATAAAGGTTAAAATAACTACCATCTATTGCTGTGCGCGCAAATAAGTAAAAGAAAACAGATTTGAAAATTTGACTTGGGAAATTCTCCAATTCAAAAGAGTTGACAATTTTTATAAAAATATTGTGGCCACAAAAAGGTCTGGAGCCGCACCAGTGACCTCTGAAGTACCGGCACTCCGTTATGCTCCGGTGTCCTGTCCTGAAAAGTACTGGATCTGTGATCCGGTGTGCTCCGGCTGAAATTAACCCCTGGGGCACACTAATAGGAATACACATGCAGCAGTGAAGCCAGCCGCTCCCCTCCACAGGAGGAGAACGCCGAGCCGACGAGGGGCAGAAAGGCCGCTCGTAACAAGGGCAAGATAGGAAAAAAGGCGACGTGCGCTACTTCGAATAAAATTGCCGCAAAACTTGGGCATCTATGATGTTCATGGTGGCATTTTTAAGTAAACTAAATTTGATATCGAATGGTGCAATTCATTTTTATAAATATAATTGTTTATTATTTATTATAGAAGGTCAAAGTTAGAATAACTATAACGAGCTATGAACATGCGATTACTTATACAGCATGTATGGAAAAAATAATAAGTTTTTATCAAAATAAATTATATATTCTTTTTCTGCGAGAGATACTCGATGTATCAATACTAAATTTTATAATATTCAATCACAATATTTGTAATACAAATTATAATAAATAATATTTTTCTCAATTTGTTTCAGACAAGTTCACTAAAATCTAGCAAGAATTAAAATACAACTTGGATACCAGATAAAATGCTTAATTCGTATTCCTTATTATATTCTTCAACTTTTAATACCATTTTATGCTACTATTAAGAAATTTATGGGTTGGACACGCAACTAAATGTACGAAAACTCAAGAAAAATTCTAAATCACAGTCACATTAATTACACTTATTATTATGGCCAATGCAGTAGTATAATGCTAAATACCCCCGTTGCAGCAGACCTGCATACTCAGCGAATTTCAAATGCAAAACAACATGTTTCAATCCAAAATAGCGAGATTTTACATGTTTTTGAAAGCTCCATAAGAATAACATGGGGAATGAGTATGCAGGTTTGCTGCTATGGGCATATTAAAACTGGGTGGTTTTAATTCAATATTTAGTAGATCTGAACTAGAAGAAGCCATTTACCAAGTTTTATCAAGATATGTTGAGAAATAAGTGAGATATAGAATTTTTCTTATTCCCCATAAGGTTAACATTGGGACAACGTACTGTATTTACCACTTTCAAAATCTCGGTAACAAATGGATATGGAGCACTGATTCAAAATACTAAATTGTTTTATTTTTTTGAGCTGAATTCAATGGTGCCAACAAAAATTTGATTATTTTTATATTTCTGTTTAAAAAATTACAAAAACCCATTTTTGGGGGAATTTACCCCTCTTTACCCCCCCTTCCGGCAGTCCGATCGGGCTGGTTTTCGAACTCGTCCGAATAATTACTACTTTACACGTCTGTGCCAAATTTCATTCAGATTGGACCATTTTTACGACCGCTATCGTGCTTAAAGACACATATATATATATATATTTAGATATATATATATATATAGAAATATATATATATATGTATGAAAATGAACGAATAGTGTTTTTTGCTTCTGGGGGACCCAAAACGAAAAGTTATCATGGTCTCGGGCTTAGGTCTTACCATGAGTGCTATGGTAACAGCTTCTTCCCTGTAGGGGAAATTCGCTAAAACGGCCGTTAAAATATTGTTAAAATGATAAAGCAAGATAAGAAGTATGTTGCCCTTTAAATGCTTGAATGTTTAGTACCATATGTGCCATATTGAAGTAGATAATGTTGAGAAAAATTAATATAAACTTCCCATAATCAACGGAAACTTACATTTCCTGCTTGAAACCAAATTAAATGTTTTTAACCAGAATCAATTAATAAATTTACATGTAATTTTAATTCAGGTAATTATGGTAATGAGCAAGTGGGCTGCTTCCCGCCATCGCCGCCACACGTACGGCCGGCCGACCAGCCGCTGCGTTGGCTCCTATGCAACCCATATGTGTCCCTCCTACAAATATATCCTCCTAGTCGATGCTATAACCTCAAACATTGTTATTGTTTCATTCATTTATGTATGCAGAAAACACTAATCCAAGATGAAAAGTGTTGTTTGTAAAGAACAGAAATGCAAACATTGAAAATTACGTCCTACTAGTTAGTTAACCTCAGAAAACCAAATTATGACAAGAATTTCAATAACTATAGGCCGAAGCTCATTTCAGCAGTATGATAAATACCCCTGTCGCAGCAAACCTGCGTACTCAGCGAATTTCCATAGGATTTATTTTGTATATGTGAGCATTCAACTTGTTTGAAGGAAAGTATCATTTGAATACGTAAAGTAAATAATATACTAAAAACGCATATTTAATCATTCATGAGCTTTAAACATGAGGAAAATTAACAAAGAGACCATATTGGTTTTCATTAGTAATACATACACTTTTGTATTTTGTATAATTCTTAGTCTTTTAATTTTTAATAACTGTAATCTTGTTATAGATTATAAATGTCAACAAACATATAACCAATGAACTCAAAGCACCCAAAACAAACAAATAATTCAATCTCATGAAAAAATTTAATTCAATCATATGGCCAGTTTTATAGTAATTAAAACACCCCTGTTGCAACAGACCTACATCTCCCGCCAATTTCAATAAAACATATTATCAATCCTCATAATTAAACATATCATATATTATGCTACATTTTCAAGCAGTTTAGACCGAGACATCCCCCCCTCCAAATGCTCTTACTTTCTTTATTAAATTTAAAAATAATTTATATTTTTTGATAGTATATATTTTCTGCAAAATCTTGATCAATGAACTCTAACTATTCAAAATAAACACAAATAAAATATTCCAACACCTGCAAATTTAATCATATGTTCAGAATTGTATTTTTTAAAAACATCTCAAATCAGGGTGACTATACTTTTTGGAGGGAAAAATTAAAAACAAAATATTGGGCAACGTACTGTGTTTAGCACATCCAATATTATCCAATATCTAAGCAATGGATTGACGTAGAATAATAATTCAAAATGCTTAATTGTTTGTTTTTTTAAGCTGAATTCAATTTTGACAATTAAGTTTAAAAATAATTAGTAAAAAGGTGTTAAATCTTGAAAATAAATTTTATTTTGTGAAAAAAACCTTCTTAGAGTAAATCAATCTTGCTGGTTTGCGAACTCGAAGTCATGAATGACGCTTTACACGTTTATTCCAAATTTCATCAAGATTGGACCTTTTTTACACAAGTTATCTCGCCTACGGACAGGTATATATATATATACATATGTATGAAAATGAACAAACGGTGTTTTTGGGGTCTAGGGACCTCAAAATGAAAAAATAACATGGTCCCGGGCTTAAGTCTCACCGTGCCGCCTACGGTAATAGCTACTTCCCTATAGGGGAAATTCGCTAAAACGTTCAACACATGGAGCAAAAGTGTCTTTTTGGTACCTAATCGTTTTTAAAAGCTCGGCTGCGCGTCACTTATATACATCATTGCACCAAAAAGTACCACTTTTGCTCATTGTGATATAAACTATCATTAATATTTTCAGTCTAACAATAAAACGTCTCTTTAAAAATTTAAGATTTTTAAGAACTATTTAAATGTTGTATTTTTTCCATTAACCCTAGAAAGGTATCGTACTTAATGTTGACATGAACGGAAGTGTTTTTTTTGTCCGATTTTGCAAACAAATGACCTTGAGCCCCATACCGTCAGCAGTGCTTTTCGCGCTATAGGTTTGATCTAATTTGACAGTATTATGGCTGTTCTTAATGTATTTCCAAATTTAATTGAAAAAATACGTCAAATTTACGTACAATACCGACAACACTAAAATCTGCTTTTCAATTGACTCTTATGGAGTTTATTACCTAAAATTATAATGGAGTTAAAAGACATAATGTAAATTTATTGTATAGTAAATTATATTATCAATGTTTTCTTGTAATTGGTAAAATAAAATATATATATTTCAACAAACATATTTTAATTTTTCAACAAACATATTTTAATTTTTAACCACAGAGTAAAATTTACGTATCTATACCTTTAGCGTATATTATAATAACGATACCTTTCTAGGGTTAACATTTTTTTGTCTTTATTCAACAGACGATAAAAGCATTAAAATTATGTTTTAACTGAACTTTATTCTATACACAGCTGAGTCGTGGTGAGTTGTTAAACAATGTTTGTCTGACCTGGCCACGGTGTTGGCACAATACAATTGCAGAAGATTCTCAGACCAATAGATCAGAGTGTCTTGGTATAGGCTGGCCATGAGCCAAATTTTTTCCCTTTCTTTTCAATAGTATGCAATGGCTTTCTTTGATTTATTTCCATGATAAGTATGTACAATAATGAGTTGTTTACAAAGTTTTACAAATTATGCAAAAAAGTTTGATTAATACTGTAACTCCCTGTAATCCGACCTGATAAGGATCAAGAATTCTTCGGCTATAGAAGAATGTTTTGAAAACTATGATATTTAAAATAATGATTTATTATTACTTACTTCCTTACATATTAAACATAGGCACGGTATTAAGTATATGCCTGTATCCAAACATTTAATATGTCGTGGCAAATGAAAATTAAATCAATATTCAATCTGCATATCTTAACTTGCATAAAAATAGTCAGATCTTACTGAAATTTGGCAAGGGCTTGTAAAGTAGTAATTATTCAGACTAGTTCGTAAACCAGCTTAATCCGACCACCGGAAAGGGGTAAAGGAGAATAAACCCCCAAAAATGGGTTTTTGAGTTTTTTATACAGAAAAATAAAAATAATTTTTGTTAGCACCATTGAATTCAGCGCGAAAAGACAAACTACTTAGTATATTGGATCACTGCTCTATGTCCATTGGTTGCAGAGATATTGAAAGTGGTACAGACAGTATGTTGTCCCAATGTTAACCTTATGGAATTAAGTAAAATTCTGTATCTGGCTTATTTCTCAACATATCTAAATAAAACTTGGTTTGTGGCATCATCTAGATAAGATATAATGCATAATAGTCTAAAATCCAAAATATTTCAATTTTTGTGGCAGCAAACCTGCATACTCTTTCCCCATGTTATTTTTATAAATGACAAAAATTCTTTATCTTCCTTATTTCTAAAAGTATCTTGATACAACATGGTGTATGGCTTCTTCTAGTTCAGATCTATTGAATATTGAATTAAAAACCCACCTAGTTTTAACACACCTGTTGCAGCAAAACTGCATACTCATTCCCCATGTTATTCTTATAGAGCTTACAAAAACATGTCAAATCTTGCTATGTTGGATTGAAATATGCTCTTTTGCATTTGAAATTCACTGAGTATACAGGTCTGCTGCAATAGGGGTATTTAAAAGCTGATAAGAGCTTTTATAATACCACACACAATAACCTTATTTTGACAATATGCCAAATTTAATTTAAACACCTTCCAATCACTTTTGAGGAAGTTGATATGATTAGAAACCAAATTTAAATTACACTTTAAAATCAGAGTTTACAAAGCTAAAATTCTTATTTTTCAAATACCGTATCGAAAAAAAAAGAAAGAGCCAAATGTGTTTTTACAGCAAATAAGCAAATCACTATATTTATATTTGCTGTGTTTACAGCAAATCACTATATTTATAAACGACACTATATTACACCATATTCAGTTACGATAAGACAAGGGGCTAGTTGTCTGTAACCATTACCATTCAGGGGGTGGACCATTCACAATACATTTTCTTAATATTAGAGTGCTTCCAAGCTATTTACCATACATCACTGACTTTATAAGTTGATGCATAAATTAAGCCCTCAGCACTGAACAAATTAAAAGTGACTTAATTGTCAAATGTATTATTTATAACAAGAATACCACTATGAGTTCCCTGATAACAGGACTAAAATAGCAGAGAGGGGTCAGGGCTCAGATACTTTTTTGAGAAGGAATGGCCTAAAATTAGTTTGATGTGGAGTAGGCAAAGTTGCTAGCTGAAGATCAGCTTGTGTCAACAAACAATTAACAGATGGTGTGGTGCAAGGTTTGGTGTCCCTCCTTTTTTCCCTAGGCCACCAATTTCAATCAAAGATTAAAATGAGTTTATTCAATTTTGTATGAAATAATTTTGTACAACTGGATTAAAAAAACGAGATGCCACTCTATAAATTACTAAAAATGCTCTAAATAATCTCTAAAACCATTGAGATAAGCAATAAGGTTTAAATGTGGCTAAATTAGCTGCATGGGTTAATTTACAACCCACCGCTTGTTATACTTGTTTATACAAGTAATCTTTTCATATTATTACTAAAAGCAGACCAAAAAGGTTTACAGTTCTCCTATACATGTATAGTGAACTATGATGTCCAAAATCATGATTTTGAAAGGCCGAGCAACCTTTTAGCGAATTTCCCCTATAGGGAAGAAGCTATTACCGTAGGTCTCATGGTAAGACCTAAGCCGGAGACCATGATAACTTTTTGTTATATATATCTATACTGTATATATATCTATATATACATGTGTCTGTCAGCACGATAGCGGCTGTAAAAATGGTCCGATCTTAATGAAATTTGGTACAGACATGTAAAGTGGTAATTCCTCATACGAGTTCGTAAACCAGCCCGATCGGACGACCGGAAGGGGGGGTAAAGAGGGATAAACCCCCCCCAAAAATTGGTTTTTTAAAGTTTTTTATATAGAAAAATAAAATTTATCCGATTTTCGTTGGCACCATTTAATTCAGCTCAAAAAAAACAAACAATGTATTTTTGAATCACTACTTTATGTCCATTGGTTACTGAGATATTGAAAGTGGTAAACACAGTACGTTGTCCCAATGTTAACCTTATGGAAAATAAGTAAAATTCTATATTTCGCTTATTCCTCAACATATCTTGATAAAACTCGGTAAATAGCTTCTTCTAGTTCAGTTCTACTAAATATTGAATTAAAACTACCCAGTTTTGGTATACCCGTAGCAGCAAACCGGCATACTCATTCCCCGTGTTATTCTTAAGGAGCTTACCAAAACATGTCAAATCTCGCTGTTTGATTGAAATGTGTCGTTATGCATTTGAAATTCGCTGAGTATGCAGGTCTGCTGCAACGGGGGTATTTAAAACTTTCAGAGATAAAAATTAGCAATGCAATTCTATTTATTAACAACAGGAGAAATGAGTTTGAACAAAATATCAGGGATTTTCCTTTTTTCATTTAAAAGAAACAAGAATATTTTGTATTTTCTAAAAATTGAAAGTAATCTCACTAGAAACTAAAAATGTAGCCAGCTTAAATTACTATGTCATAAAAATCGCAAAAATATGTGATATTAAGGAAAAATAGGACACAATCTAATATCACTTCATACAGTGACTTAGCTTTCAAAAAAAGAGACTGATTACTTACAGTCCGAACATAAAGCACCTAGAGACATTAGTTTTTATTTCTTATAACAGTAAACAAATATCATTACTGAATTTTACATGTTGTATTCTTAAAATGTTATTTATTCTAGTTTCATGGTCGGAAGTGTACCTAATACATTTATAATCCGACAACAGGGCATAGAGCCTGCAAATTTTAAAGTCACAACTTTTTTCATGGCTCCCTAGAGATATTATCAAAATAAAGTAACAAGTAAATACTGTAAAAGAGAAACAGTTAAGTGAAAATTCCAGAGTGATTGTATCCAAGAATGAGTGTGGAGCTATTCTAAGACAAGGCAGCTATTTCTGACCCGTAATATCGCTATGTCCCACGGGGCGGGTATGACAAGCTCCCACACTAAACCCACAACCTCTATCTCTCAGCTCCCCAACGTATCGTCTCCGAGGTCCAACCGAGCAAAAATCAGTCCTAGCTTACAGCTTCACAAGACTGTCTGCAGTTAGGCAATATAGGTGAAGTGTTAGTTGAAGCTAATAAAATACTTTAATGATACCCACATAACAGTGAAAATTTAAATTGTTTTGTGCTAGATCTATTTGAATTACAGTTTTATAGCGTTAATAAACTGTGTATAACAGTTTAACATTAAACTGTTAGTTAAATTAATTAATTTAATTAATTAATTTTAGTTTAAATTAAATTGAATTAAATTTGTTTATTTTAAACTATTTTTGCTTATGGTTAGGGCGATCTCCCTACTTCTTTTGTTTTGTCTTGACTGATCGACTAATTTTATGTTTTTAATTTTTTGTCAGATATAATTTTGAGAATCAATGCAAATCAAGAAAATACGTCCTGGTGAACTAATGTCTACTCAAACTGAAGTTATAAATTATATACTATCATCTAGGAACTCAATAAAATTATGTTTATGTAAACTAGTCAAGCATCAAAGTCAAAACATACTGGTTCCTCACAGGCAAATTCAACTTAAATAAATACCCCCATTATTGCTGTAATTTGATCAATGCGTTAAGAAATGACACATCTTAAGTTCTGCACTATTATCTTTGAATGGCGTGGTATTTCTTCTTTTTAATCTAGTCACAACCAGAGCTTCTGACAAAATGCCCGATGATACGTTAAAAAAACCATAATAATAAAAGAGCAGTTATCACTGTGGAAAACAAAGAATGCTATGGAACAACCAGGATCATCGGAGAAATGTATATCTGACCTGTGACAGGCGCCTCGATGTCGATCATGGTCTTCTCGGAGCGCAGCAGCTGTGCGCCATCGTTGATGATGCGGAGGGCCGCCGCTTCGTCTATCCGGCCCTCCAAGATAAAGTGTTGCTTGAGCACATCAGGCCGTGGCTTGCCACTGCGACTGTCGAACACTTCGGATATGGTCAACTTGTGACTTGGCGGGAATGGAACACCTGCAGACAAAACGTATAACCTGAGAAGACCTGACAAGCATAATAAAGAAACATTTTGTTGCTCTATTTACTCCTCAGCCTTGTTGCAAAGCGACTCTTTGGGAATAGTTATATGCAACCTGATGACAATCCAAACAAAGTAAAAGGTTCATGATGCTGAAACTGAAAGTCACATTGATGCAAGTTTTGAGGAGGGTAAATATTTGTCCCCCTGCCCACGCCTACTGATTTTGCCTTTTGACCAATAAATCAGCTGTTAATAGTGTTTTTCCTTAGATGTGAGTGATGTATCATGCAAAAATTAATAACATAGGATAAAATCAAAGCTTGCAATGATTAAATGCTGATTATAATAATTAAATAAGACAACAAAGAGAGTTTATTTGATATATCGTAGGGCTGTGCGTGTAATGATTTCTAAAGTCGAGTTGGGTCAAGACGAGGTTTAGAGTGCACAAAATAGGGCGGGTGAGTGTAGAAATTAGGGCTGCTTGCGAAATTACTCTTTACTATATGTTTGAGTAAACTATCTGATCATATGTTAAAGTAAACATAATTTTACACATAAAAGGTCCTGAAAAAAATAAACAAGTTTTTGACAGTTCAACAAAAACATTTAATTTAATCACTTCAGCTGAGGTTTAGCACAGTTTGATGAGTTAATAGTTTTTTTCTGTCCGCCCTATTTCATGCACTTTACTCAAATGGCATATTATGTTACTTGACCAGTAAGTAATGTTTTACCGGATGAACAAACATACGCTTCAGTTTCCAGTGCTGCCACTACATTCCTCTAGTAGTGAGTATATGATAAATATAACCTGCCAAAGGAAAGGGACCTAACTTCAATTTTATTCCAAATAGTAACTCTAATTTTCATTATTAATCAACTGATATTTCTAAGAAATACTCAACATATGCACAAATAGACTGGTTTTTTTTACGGATTTAATATCATTGATCTCAAAAAATTAAAAGCAGTAATCATGACAGCAAAAATTCATATTACAGTATTGACCTTCTACTTGAATTTTCAAGCTAATACAATTCAGCAAGTGAAATGATCAGCTTGGAGCCAACGCAGTTATCTACAGCAAAGCTGTATTTCCCCGCAGACTTGAGTGTCTCCAGAGATATATTTGCTGAGATATACTTATACTAGAACTCCATGACTCATAAATAATGTCATAAATTACAGCTATCTAGTTAAGAAAAATATGAATTCATATACATTTTTAGTCTAATTTTTCATACTAATTAGTTTACTGATCAATTTTTATTGCTTGGTACGGGGTACCATCCATGGGTGATCTCATAAACTTCAATATGATTGAAAACTTAACTGTGTAGGTCTAATTGAAATTGTCCACGTCTTTGTCATAACACTTTTTTTAATTATACGAGGTACAGTCAAAAAGTTCCCGGAATGAATTTTTGTAGACTTTTAGCGCGATCGCCAGCGGGAAATTCGCCTTGCAGTAGTTGGTACAACTCCTGGGGAGGGCATATCGGTAATGTGGGTATAGCTGACTTGCCGTAGTGCAGCATTGGAAAGCGCTTTTTGTGTACCTGCATGTCCAAAATGTCGGATTTCTTTGTTAAGTGAACAAATTCGAAGCATGTTCAAATGATCATAAAGAAACACTTCCATGTGATAAATTTACCTGAAATGCAATTTCATCGATTTTTAATTTCCCAGTTTCATGCACAACTTGTACTCGCTCAATGTTTTCGTCATTAACTGATGTTTGAAGGTCGTCCACTACGAGGGTCATCCTCAATGCTTTCACGGCCTTCACGGAACCGTTTGTGACACTCATAAACTTGACTTTTCTTCATCGCCTCTTCTACATTAGCTTGAATTAACAACTCAAGAGTCTCACTATGTGATTTTTAAGTTCAATACAGAACTTAATGTTCGCGCGCTGGTCATGAAATACCATTTTTCAAAATTCGACAATGTAGACTTGCAGGAACATGAAAAGGGCTTTCCAGTGCTGCACTACGGAAAGTTAGCTATACCCCCACTACCGAGATGCCCTCCCCAGGAGTCGTACCAACTAATGCAAGTTGAATTTCCTTCTGGCGATCGCGCTAAATGTCTACAAAAATTCATTCCGGGAACTTTTTGACTGTACCTCGTATTAGTGTTTGCTCGACCTATTTAGCAAGCAAGTTGAATAAAGGGGATGTCAACATCCCTCCGTAGTGCACTTGAGTGCATCTTTCCAGTCTTAGACTCTAAATACCTTAACATAAGTTGTATTGGCAGGCTATGCACTATACGACAAAAGTTCTTGGCAAGATATGTTTTGCTTTTCACAACCTTATAAAATCCAATTTTGTTAATTCAATAATAGATTAAATTTATAAATTTCAACATGTTTTTACGAAAAAACAATAACTGGCCTATTTACATTTGGCGCATTATATCTTGTCACTTGTGAACCCTTTATACCTGAAGAAATTGGAGTAGAGTGAAATTTATCAGGAGACCACAGCTGATACACAAAGGTGTACTAGCCTGAAATGTAAGCATTTTGCAACACCTGTCAGTGTACATCTTAATTGTTATTTGTAAACAAAATACCATTGATGTTTGTAGAAATTAGTTTTTATATTGTTTGTTGTCCAAAATCATTGAAAATAAACAATATCTGACAGCTCCAGCAATGGACTAGGCCAAGGGTAAAGATATAATGTGCCAAGTGTAAAGGGAGAAGGGGGAATATAACATCACACCTGTCCATTTTACCTGTACTCGAACCACCAGCTTTCATCTTTAGGGTTTAATTTATGATACAAAAGTACCAATTAATACTGTGATGCATAATACAATTGATATTAACAAGGGGGCCCATGTGCAAATTGCGCATTTCAATATTTTGTTTGTTTTTAAGGAACTAACCAACAATTTGAAAAAATTATTTTACTTTAAACTTACAATTATTAAGTTAACCTCTTCTTGTGAAAATTAAATGTTAAATTTATCAAGACAACACACAAACATTGTCCGTTATCCCAGCACTACGTATTTTAATTTGTTTGTCTTCTGGAAAAAACTTCATACAACAATAGGATATCGCAAGTGTTTTTCATGTTTTCTTGCTCTAACACAATCCCTAACCCGCGGAAGAATATGGGAAATACAAATACAATGTCAGTCTTTGTCTCTTAGAAGTTGTCTGCTCTTGTCGAAAGTTACATAAGTTTCCTAGATCTCACTTATCTCATCTCCTCATTTTCTCTTTGGCTTATTCTTTTTGTTTCAGGGTTCAAAACTCGTCTCTTAGGCATAAGGAATAATGCATTTCCCTTTTCCCATTCGAAGGTTACTTTTTTAGCTGAGAAAAAACACTCAAGATAAACATAATAATATCAAATAAAAACGGTATGAATGTTTGTTAAAGACATTTTCAAGATAAGATTGTAGATCTACCAAGAGTGATTTACCTATCTTGTCAATAAAAGTAGCCTACCTAAATATGCCTTTCCATAAGTTTCTTTGTCTATTGTATACAGTTAGTTGCAGAAGATCTATCAGTGAATTTCCCCTATAGGGAAGTTACTGTGATACTCATGGGAAAACCTAAGCCCGAGTCTATGATTACTTTTTATGTTGGGGCCCTCAGAAGCTAAAAACACAATTCGTTTGAATTTGTAAACATGTATACAAATATATATATGGAAGAATCGGGTCCCAAATGGCGGCCGTACATGGACGAATCTGCATTTGGTTTGGCGGCTGGTCCTTATTGGCGGGCCGTATGTGGCCACCAAATCGCCAAACCCTTGTTTTTTATCTTTAAGACGAAGACTAAAAGAAAATCAAATTTTATGAGGCGGCCAAATGACAGCGTATATTATGATTTTCGTATATAGTTAGTTTGCCATTTTTTCGCTTGGAAAGCCGCAGTCGCAATCGTATATTTCGTGCCCGTATATGGTCTGTAGAAACTTGATTTAAACAGGCGGCCACGATCCAGCAACGCTGCGGAAACCCCCTCCTCGTCCCCGCAGGCCCTCCGTCGCGTATTTACTGGAATTTAAACCGATTCTTCCGAATCTCCCGGCAGTGTTGTTTTTATTGTGTGGGGTGGTGAGCAACGGGGTGGCCACCCTGGGCCTCGCGTCTAGGAAGGCCTTCTAAGTTTTTTAACTTGTTTAAAATTGATAACAAAATGATTTGTGCTTTTAAAATTTTTGGAGTAAACACATACTATAGGAGCATAAAAATATACAATTTATAGTTTATTATACTGCATGGATATCAATGATTAACTTGTTACAGTGGACTCTCGATACTTACACACTTAAATAACTTTGAGGTTGTCAAAGTATCGAAATGCCGAATTAACTTATTGGGAGATTATGGGAATTTAAATTAGCATTACAGAAGCATTAAAAATACAGGTTGCACAAATACATCTCCTAAAATTTAGGAGTATTTTATAATTTATATATTATATGTATAAATACATTTATACATTTAATGTATAAATACCTTAAACCTAAACCATTACACAGCAACTTTACTAACTTTTAATGTAATATAGTTCCCAATAAATATCACTGGTCAAAATATATTTAATGATCTTTCAATGTTTGTTGAGTGTCATTCAGCCCATTTACAAAAAGTCGAAGTATCGAGAGTCGAACTATTGAGGTTTTACTGTATCATATTTGCATTTAAGGTATTTATCTTCTACAGTGTACTCTCGATTATCCGAGACTCTGGGTTATCCGAGGCAGCTCTAAGCTTTTATTTCTTACTAACTGATATAATAATGCTTGAAACAAGTGTCTTTATTTAAAAATCTATTATTTGAAGCTCGAAAGGACTTTCATTGTCGTATTTATTGGTAAATACTGTATCTAATAAAACATTTTGAAGTGGTCTTATTACAGCCCAACCTCAAAACACCCGTAAATTCCGTTCTATCCGACGTTCGTGTTATCCGAGGTAGCCTTGGTCCCGAAGACCTCGGATAATCGGGAGTGTATCAATATCTGTGATGGTTGCACCTTTGTATTATTGTGATGTATTTGAAGTACTGTATGTGAGTATTTGTCATTACTGTGTGCTAATAATATATCCGTTAATAACGTGTGAGCCCTATTAGGGTTGTTGTTAATGACTTTACACTAGCACACCTGCTACCCTCTGCTCCTTCCCATCATGAATACTGCACAAACACAATGATGGCCTTTCTGAATAACAAGAACACATTGGACAATTAAATACTAAAATAAACTAATGAGTACCTAGTCAGTTAAAAATGAGTAGAGCAAAGCAAAACAAATAACAATAAATATATTTTTCTGAATTTGTTTCAATTTGTATATTTTACTGCTATATTTGCAAGCAGTCACCAGGGTCTCACTGAGTCCCCAAAAAGATGCCAACCCCAAGTTCACTGAAGGCACAAACTGGCAAACCCACTATGATTGAGGGGAGGGGTAAATTTTTGTTAGCACCGAATTTAGCTCGAAAACTAAACAATTTTAAATTTTGACATTGAATTTAGTTGGAAAAAACTATTTTAAGTTTAGAATCATGGCTAAAGGCATGGTCCATTGGTTACGGTACCGAGATATTTTAGATTGGTTTAAGTGGTAAACTCCAACATAGGCGTCGCGCCGGGGGGGCACGGGGGGGCACGTGCCCCTCAACATGAAAAGGTATATTTTTGTAGCCGCCGACCAACACTAAAAATTCAAATAAAAATTATTTTCAACTAATTTTTAAAGTTGTTTCCCTACTCACAAGTAATTTAAACCAATTGTTTTTAGGTTAGATTTTTATTTTTACCATATTAATCGCTACCACATTAATTTTATCTTTATATTTAATCATTAATACATTCATTTTATATTAAATTAATAATTTGGTTAAACAAAGATGTTGGATGAAGAGTTATACATTCGTTGAGTAGGCCCATTCTTTGACTGGGCGAAGGTTGGCCACCCTGTGCGCTGTGCACCTAGTACCTGTCATTCTGTCATCCTACCACAACACTCCACCCATTTGTACAGGGACCTATTCAAAAAAATTGGAATAATTTCAATACTTTTCCCGCAAATTTACTTTGAAAATCGTAAACAAAATAAGCTGTATATTTCACAGATTCTAAGGCTTAAAACCCCACTTTTGAGTACGAAAAACCCAAAATTTTCCGGGGGAGGACCCCCAGACCCCCCGCTAGGCTGCAGTGGTATTCTATACCCCCCAGACCCCCGGTCAGTTGTGCCCCCCCCCCCCCCCCCAAAAGTTTGGTTCACGCGACACCTATGAACTCCACAATGTTAAGCTGTTGTCCCCATTTAAACCTTTGGAAAATAAGTAAAATTCTCTATCTCGGTTATTTCTCAATATATCTCAATAATACTTGGTTTGTGGCTTTATATAGATGAGATCTAATGTATATTAGTCTTAAATCCCCGATATTTCCATTTTTGTTGCAGCTAACCCCCATGTTATCCTTATCCACAGAACTGTCATTTTTAATAAATTCTTTCTAGTCTGCATCACGACTGTGGAATGTACTTCTTGATCAATTCAAAAATGAAAATGATCTTGTTCGGTTCAGGGCGGTAGTAAAAAATATCTTGCTTTTACGGGGCAGGCAATGATGCTTGTGGCTTGTCTCCACACACTGTATCCCATATCTCATATAAGCAGCTTCCTTCCTTAACGACTCATTTCCACGCACGGGTCCTCCCTTGTGGAAATTAATTTCGCAAAATATACATATTTTTTAAAGTTTATTTCTTTTGTAAAAAATGTATTTATTTTGTATACTCAAGCTTCCTGATTTGTATAGTTTTGTGCGAAATAAATAATTTTGAATTTGAATTTGGCTTCGGTGTGGCGGGTCCTGTGCAATGTGAGTGATTGTGAGAGTGTGTGGTAAAAAAAAATACCTTTTATGATTTTTATTCAATATTATTTTGTTATAGTCAACAGTCAATAGTCAAAATATCTTTATTCATCTTATTTGTACATCCAGGGTACATGATTGGTGTCATAAATAAATCTTAAAACTAGAAAGACAATAACGAAAAAACCATTCAGTGTTAAGTTTGAACATTAACAAAAAATTCATTCTATTTAAGCTTTACTTTGAATATTCACTGAGAGAATATATAGGATTATTTATCAGTAACTTTTCAACTTTCCTTTCAATTTTCCTATGCTAACTTCGTTTTTTATCTCCAGAGGCAAATTATTAAAAAACTTAGCTCCCATGTATGTAGTCTTTTTAGTAAAATATTCCAAATTGTGTTTCTCCAATTGAAAATCTTTCTTGTATCTTGTTTCATATTCATGATTACAGCCCAAAAGCATTACATCAGTCATGTTGGTTTTTATATACATTATGCAGTCATAAACATATAAGCTAAACACAGTTAAAATTTCCAATTCACAAAATTTTTCTTTTACACTTGCTTTATAATCTAAACTAAGCATTATTCTAATACATTTCTTCTGGAGTTTCAGTATCCTTTCCAAATTTAGATGAGTGGTAGCTCCATAAACACATATGTTGTACGATATGTTTGATTGAATCAAGCCAAAATAAATCATTTTTAAGGTGGCCAAATCTGACAACTTTGATAGTCTTCTTAAAACAAAAATTCCTGAATTTATTTTACTGACAACTTTATTTATATGTTGATCCCAATTAAAGCTACTATCTACTACCAACCCTAAAAATTTTGTTTCACTTAGGCCTACTTCAGCAATGTTTTGATTATCTATTGATATTTGTGCTGAGCATTTATTTTTATCTCTCTTTGAACTAAATGTAACATAATTGGTCTTATTGAAATTTAGTTTTAAGTTGCGTGAACCAAAGAAATACAATATATTTCTTAGCTCTGGCTCCGATTTTTGTTTAATGTCTTGATAATCAGTACCTGATATTTTTAAATTTGAATCGTCCGCATACAGTACTAATTTATTTGTAATTCTGTTTTCCAGCACATTATTCATCCCATTTATATAAAAAATAAATAAGATTGGCCCCAATATCGACCCCTGGGGAACCCCAAATTTTACTAACTCCATTTTTGAATTGATTTTTGTTAGATTCCTATTTAAATGAGAAACTTGCACAAATTGTGTTCTATTAGTTAAATATGATTTTAGCCAATCAAAAATTTTCCTTTAATCCCAAATTTTTTTAATAATTGAAACAAGGAATTGTGACAGACACTGTCAAAAGCTTTTTGCAGATCCATAAAAATTCCGATGCATTTTTTGCCCTTATCTACTGAGTCAATGATTGATTCCATAAATTCCACAGTTGCTGTCTATGTAGACTTCCCTACTCTATACCCATGCTGATCAAATTCCAGCAAATTTTCCCTCTCAAGAAATGATATTAACTTGGTACAAACCGCTTTTTCATATATTTTGGAAATTGTTGGCAAAATTGACAATGGTCTATAATTTGATGGCCTTCGGACAGTTCTTTTTATAAATGGGACTAATTTTTGCAATTTTTAATTTTTATTGGAAAATTCCTGATACAAATGATGAGTTAATTAAATGAACTAGTACTTTACTAATATTCCTATCCACAAATTTAATCACCTTCATTGGCACCTCGTCATAACCACTCGAACTTTTATTTTTCAATTTCTTAATAATAGACAAAATTTCTTTTTCATCTACTGGGGAAAAATCTAATTTTTGTCTAAAAAATGCTATTGCTCAATAAATTTTGAGCTTCAGGATAAGACTGATCTCCAGATGTATCATCTGCTACACTAATGAAATACTTATTAAATATATCAGCTCCATGTACAGGGTTTGATATGGTAATACCATCCTTCTCTAAGATTAGTTTTTTCATTCTTTGTTTGTTACAACCAGTTTCCTGATGTATTATTTGCCAAATGTCTTTACTAAAATTAGTAGATTTAAGAATTTTGTTGCTATAATACATTTTTTTCATTTTGACAACTTTTCTTCCAAAACACTTATTTTTCTGTTTGGCAATTTTTCCAAGTGCACAATTTTTAGTTGATCTATAAGCTGAAAACATATTTGAAATTTCTATCTTTTCTTCCCTTAGTGAATTACAAATCCAAGGACTTTTTTTTTCATATGGATTCTCGACTTAACCCTAGGAAATGACAAATGAAATAATGCATAAACGTACCAAAAAAGATGTCATACTTAAACTCACCTGGAGCGTGGTAAACTTCAATCCAATTTTCCAAACATAACAAATTCTCAAACTTAATCATATTTTCTTTAGTAAATTTCCTAGAATATATAATTATCATTAATAATATCATAATTATTACTGTATACTACATTAGTCATTTTGTATATTTTCTCCACATGCAATTAATTCAATTATTTTATATTGTGTATTATTTTCTATTATAGGTTAAGTGGGTAGAGAGGACTTGCGAGTCCTAAGGCCCGTATTATATACGGACACTCAGTGTCCCAAGCGGCTGGGCCGCCGACGTCCTGCCTGCGTCCCGGAAGTGTCCGGGAAGCTGTTTAGTGGCTCGGACACAGCCGGGACGTTGCAGGGACACCGCATCGGCACTGCCCCACCACCAAATCACTCAGTCGTTACCATGAACATTTTTCATTACCATGCGTTTAATTTTTCGTTTTTGTTGGAATATGCTTCCATCTTTGTGTCCCACAGGCATGGAAATTTTTTGGCTTCACAGATGAAGTCTTCTGTGTTCACTTTTTTGTCGATTAATTTTTGCATTTTTTGTAAACCTTTTGATTTTTCTGTTCTTTTGTTCCGGTCTTTTTTGATGCGGTTTCAACTTCAGCTTCTTCCTGATCCTGATCACTTTCTTCGCGGATTTCACTGATGTTTTCTTCATTTTCATGCATTTTTGTTAGTTCCAATTCGTCGTCCATGATTACTTTTACTAGAACACACTGTACGACTCAACCAGTCACAGGTTATCTACGAACTGAGGTGACTTCGTAATCAAAATGACCACTCTCGGGTGATGCGCTGCAGTCTGTGTCCGTGTATAATGACTCGCGTGACGTTCCCATAACATTCAATGTTAATTTTGACTAGAGACGCTAGCGGCCCAGCTGCCAGGACGCAGATCTGTTTCCTGGGATGCAGATCGCATCCCACGTGTGTCCCGGCTGTGTCCGAGGGCAAGACGCAGCCTGGAGGACACACGTGGGACGCAGATCTGCGTCCCGGCAGCTGGGCCCCCAGCGTCTCTAGTCAAAATTAACATTGAATCTTATGGGAACGTCCCACGAGTCATTATATACGGACACATGGTGTCCCGGACACAGACGGGCGCAATGCCCGAGGACTGTCTCTGTGATGAAAAATATCTATATCAGCATTTAATGAGATAACATAATTGTAATCATGGATCATGGTATTCAGAGTAGTATTAATCATATAATTTGCTCGATAGTTCCTTATAAAAAATAAACTATTCAACCTCCTATTGAATAGATGTATAAAACTGTTTTTTAAGAGGGTGGCGGCCTCTTTTTACCTCGCATTTGCCCCCCCACATGGGCCTCAGGCCTGTGCGTGGAAGTTATCAAGCAAACCCAAGGAGTGAGCCGATACAGAACAAGGATGAACAGTACTGCTAAAAGTATGCGGCATCATCAGGACTCGATCCTGAGACGCTGCCGCCACCGAACCGGGGCCGAGTGCGCTACCAACTGCGCCACCGACTCACTAAATATCTACTTTCTGAAGGGTATTAATATCATCTACTTTTCCTAAAACTATTTTTTTAAGTTTAAAACGGAAGCTAATTTTATTCATGAATTTAAACTTTGAACTTGAATTATAGCTAACTTCAAACGTGTAAAAATTATTATTTTTATAAAACAAGTAGTATAAAAACCGCTTTTGAACTTTCTACAACTGTGCAAATATACAACTTAAAGTTTAAAAAAAATGGTGCATCAAAGGAGACAGCTATAAAAGATAAAAAGGAAGTTTTTCTTAAAAATGCAAAAATTAATTTTTTTAAATGAACACTGAAGATTTTATTTGTGAAATGAAAAAATATCCAAGTAACAAAAAAAATTCAAGGTAACAACTGAGTGATTTGGTGGTGAGGCGGTGCCGATGCGGTGTCCCTGCAGCATCCCGGCTGTGTCCGAGCCGCTAAACAGCTTCCCGGACAGTTCCAGCGTTCGGCGGCCCATCCGCTTGGGACGCTGAGTGTCCGTGTATCGTACGGGCCTAACTTCGCATCTTAAATAAAGACTTTTTTCATTTCATTTCATTTTCATTAATAAGAAATACAAATATTCTATATCTTTCTTATTTCTTGACATATCTTGATAAAACTTGCTATATAGCTTCTTCTAGCCTAGGTCTAATAAGTATTGAATTAAAACCGCCCAGTTTTAACATACTTGTTGTATCAAACCTGCATACTCATTCCCTATGTTATTTTAATGGAGCTTACAAAAACATGTCGTATGTTGGATTGAAATATGTTTTTACACATTTAAAATTTGTTGAGTATGCAGGTCTGCTGCAACGGGAGTATTGTTTATCTGTAAAGTGTTATATTTAAATTTCTGTGATCATGTATATCTGTAATTGATTAAACAACTATATTACACGATTTGTCTATATTTAACACATTAGATACATTACTTGAAATGATCTTTTTTATGGCAAAAAATTATGCTAAGCATTACATTTTTCAAAAAAAGTCAAGGAAATATAATTATCAGTGGTAAAATGACAGACCATTACGAAAATTGCTTACTAATTCAACAGCAAGGGTGCACTAAGTGATATGTCAAATGTTTTTTTTCCGTTTATAGGCACAAGGTTGTTATATAGTCGCCAGTTATCTGTAACTGTCAACTTTCCCACTCAAAATTGCACTTAATCAGCACCAACGATAACAATATGACGCTGAAATCTCCAGTTGCAGTTCAGTAGTTATTGTTATCAAGGCGACCTTGAGGACCGGACAGCGCGTTATCAGTGGACAGAAGCTTACAGCTCACTCCGCTATCTTATCACTACACTCATAATATACCGTGCACCACCCGACGACCCACATAACTAATAAGGCCACATCGTAAACTTTATTTACTTATCTACCTCTTTGTTTGCAAATAAATTACAGATTAGCCAGCCTCCGCCATACCAACTCTTTGTTCCTTGGGACTGCTAGAGCATTAACTCCCACTCAGCGAACTACATTATAATGTCGCCGGTTAGGTGCCACCCTGACAAAGCGCTACCTTGTAGCCATAGGTGGAGGTTTGTTGTTAGCGTAAACCACTGATCGCCACCTCACACGGCCGCGTCAAGCAGCCACCCCGACAGGTCGCCACCCCGCTCTGTTTTCATCCGAGAAATAGGCTATACCAATTTCAAACATGATTTGTGGCTTTATTTTGTTGATATCTACTAGATTATGGCCTCAAATTCCCCATTTTTACTCTTTAGTGGCAGCAAACCTGTATACCAACTCATTTCGCCGATGTTAACCTTACTGGAAATAAAATAAAATAATATGGCATGCTTTTCTTTCAACATACGAGTATATTTATAAAACCTGGTATTTGTCTTTAATTAGTTGAGATTTGCTGGGTTTATAGCCTAAAATCCTTCATTTCCACATTGTAATTGCAAGGCGTTCACGTTATTTCAACGGAGAATATTTTTGCATGGTTGTTCATACTTTAGACAGCACGACTGCAACAAGCCGCCACCTCCATTGAAAGGTGGCCGTCAGTCGTCGACGTCACACAACAACCTGCTAGTCAAAACGAGTTTGAAAAGGTGGCAATATTTCGGGAGTGGCGACTTGTGAAATGGCGCCCAGACGCGATCCAAATTATTTCACGTGGAAATATGGTTTACATTATAATGTGCCGAGGACTAAAAAATAAAGGATTTGGAGTTTAAATAAGACTTCACAAATATAAAATAAAATAAAACAAATAAACAAAGTAAATAAAATACAATAAAACAGATAAATACAGTAAATCAAATAAAATTTCACTTTGAAATTTTACATAAATTAAAATTCAATTCAATTAAATTAAAGTGCCATTATTAACGTATTTTCTTTCATTATTCTTATAAAAAATGATGACAACAATATTTTCTAGAAAATATTTATTTGTTGAAAACTAATTGCAAACCTTCGATGAAAATAAAAGCTGAAAATTCAATGTAAAAAGCAATAATGAACAATTAACCAATGTCCAGCTATTGTGTTATCTTTAAAACACCCACGCTATAAAGGCATTTTAGAAATAATGAATGAATGAATTAAATCCAGTGTGTCCAGTGCCTCCATTCATTTCAGGTAGACCTACACAATTGTGCAGTGCCCAAATATTTCGGTTTCATGAAGTGACGCATATTGCATTGTGGTGGTTTCTTGGATACGGGCAGGATTCACATAAACCTGTCAAAAAATTACACGCCTGCTTTTTTTAACCAACGCAAACTGGAGGTTTTCATTGTAAAATTAAATATGTCAATCACATCGATAATACCTTATATGTCTACAGAAAACTAAAATACAAACGAAAAATTTCAAATATTTTTGAATATTTTTTTACAATATATCGTGAACTAACATCAAAACGTTACATGAATACTGTTCACAACATTAAAAAATGATAATTGTTTTAAATTTCCTTCTTTTAAAAATTAAATGGTAATAGAAAAGGAAATTTCGGACGGTTTTTTTAGGGTTTAAAATTGAATAAAAATGGGACTTTAAATACCCCTGTTGCAGCAGACCAGCAAACTGGACAAAAAAAATCAAATTTTTGTTGGCATCATTGAATTCAGCTCAAAAAATAAACAATTTTGGCCTGATTTCACCAAACGTCAGTTAAGGGTCGGTTAATAAACCGTTTGTTAAAGATAGGAAACTAGTGTTAAACAGCTTATAAAATTAAACTAACCAATACGACCAATACTTTACGGTGGTTTAAAGTTTGGTGAAATCTAGTATTTTCAATCATTGCTCTATGTCCATTGGTTACCAAGATATTGAAAGTGGTAAACACAGGGTCCCAATGTTAACCTCATGGGGAATAAGTGAAGTTCTATGCCTCGGTTATTTCTCAACATATCTTAATAAAACTTGGTTTCGGCTTCATCAAGATGACATCTAATGTACATTAGTCTAAAATCTGTGATTTGTCCATTTTTGAGGCCGCAAACCTGCATACTCATTCCCCATGTTATACTTTTTTCTGGCCTTAAATTATCATCATCGAACACGTTTTAAGATAATTGTACAGCCAACCGACCAATCAATCACACAAACATTCTTCATACAAGAGTATAGAATTACACGAACGAGAGGAAGTAAAGAGCGTTCCAAAGCCTAAAGCACTACTACATCCAGGGGAAAGCCACGATAATTAATTATAGTATAGGAGTACACTGTTGTACGACTTTTGAATGGACGATTTCCCATAAATGCTGTTCAAGAAAACGTATCAGGAATCTTTTTAGAAACAATCCCACACAATAAAACAAAAACAATGTCGAAGCAGAAAGACCGCAATGTGATTGCGAATCCGGTATCGACAGCCGTCTGGGGGTCGCGGACGTTGCGTGTCGCGGAGGCAGAGATGACGATAATCGGCCACGAGTCGCCGACGAGTGGACGGCCGTTTGTCACCGGCGCGGCGATGGCGAAACACACGGATGGACGCCCGCCGCGCGGGCCGGCTCGTGCTCAGGCCGTTTGTTTTACTATTACGTTACAGCGATTTACATTAAGTGATATACTTTTGCCTAAATAAAGCAAATCTGAACAACTCTGTCTAGTTATTGTCTTGGTGTTTCACATCTAAATAATGAAATTGTTTTCCATCACAATTAATTTATAGTACAATGTTTGGACTTGATAAATATTTTCCTTTGATAATAGTCAATTAAAGAGATTTTTTTGTAATTAAATAGGTGTTGACACAAAACACGAAGAATTTTCATAATTTCTTTGCAGTTAAACGAAATTTTTATGGGGAAAACTAATTCATAGTGCTGGGAACTTAGATTCATTTGTTGTACGTATCCGTCAACAAAGCCAAGCATACATAAACATCAGGTTCCAAAATATGAATTTTTAGCGAGTAAATGATCAGACTGTCCTGTCCCTCTGGCGTACAGATTTTCTCTAGTTACATCATTAAAGAGAACATCAACCTATAACTGCACTAGTATTACCTCCTCAATAAGTGCTTACAAACTCTAAATTTTTGTCTTTGGGGCGTGTCCTGGGCGACACGTAGTCTATGTACCCTGGCCCAGTTGAAATACAGGATCTAAGGTTGTATTGCTCGCTAGGTGCTCGTTGAAATTCGTTACTATCCTTACCCAACCCCAAGTGGCAGCCTAGATACAGTAGTTTTCGAATCGTCCACATTCTCCTCGCGTTGTAGATTCGTCCAGTTGTTGGGTCATAAGAGATTTTCTAAATGTAGCACTTACCAAGAAATGCCAAACTATTTTATCATTTAGAATTGGGAGAGTAATATTTGTTATAAAAATAGCTAGTTTTTAAATAATGTCTTATTGTCAGTTTAATTAAGGTGACTTTTTTGTTTGAACATTTAGTTTTACATAAGTTTAAATTATTATTACTGTACAAAATTTTAATAGATTTTCTTTTTAACCTTTCATTTTAGTAACCTTTCTTTTCTTGCATTAAAAACATTCTACTAATTCGTAGCCGACCACTATTGGACAGTTTACAATTAATTCTAGATTAGGTTAGTAGGCTAGTTGCTAGCGCTGACGATGAGCAGTTGTGACGAGGCCACAACCATCAGTTGGAGTGAGCATGAAATTCATCGCTGACCTAAAGATACAGTCACGGACCCATATCGTAAGCGCTGGTTACCAGCCCAGAGTGTACAGAGTGTACCCCACTGTAGTGGGGCAAAAACACCCAATTCCTGGCAAAATTCAAAAATTTAAGTCTGTCTGAAACCTTATCGCCCATGATAACTCATCAGTAGGAGTCCCCACGCACCAAATTGATTCTCTTAGTTGGAAATCCCTAATACTTTAGACGTAGAGGTATTTTATATTCGGCATTTACTGGGTGGAACTGCAAGTGGTTTTTTCGCTGTACAAAGTTTGCTAAGTTTGAGAAGCCGTATTTTGTTTTACAGGGGGATAGAAATTTTCTACCATGGATATATAATCTCCAGGTATGTTGATGAACATTTTTATGCCATAATTGTATATATTGGTGTACACCTTAATTAAGATAATTGTAGTTTTTTTACATCACGTGTTGTGTGATTGACTTTGATGAATACATTTTTTCGAGCAAGGTTTTAGTAGGGTGCCTCACTTCGCCCCACCAACCTCTTTATATAGATTTGTAGAGGATTTATTGAATTACTTGGGATTATATCATTTAGCTGCCCATATTTGCCCCAAATCGAATAACGAATTTTTAATGGTATTAATAACGATGATACATGGGGTTGCCGTAAGATTAACATGACAACATGTGTCGTAAAAAGGTCATTTTTTTCCTAATTATAAATTTAAAAAAAAAATTAGTTAATGTTATAAGCATTAG
Source organism: Flexamia atlantica (assembly GCA_035578135.1). NCBI lineage: Eukaryota > Metazoa > Arthropoda > Insecta > Hemiptera > Cicadellidae > Flexamia > Flexamia atlantica. Next base: position 90,010,470 of record JAQJVK010000001.1, read on the forward strand.
CCAGAGTAATTCTTCAAGTACCTTGGGGTTTCAATTCTGCACTTTAAACCTAACCAAACCAGTTTGTTTTATCAATTTTACTTTTAATTTTCTGAATATACGTATAGAGCTTAAGGGTACAGTAGTATCAAGCTTTAATTTTACTACCTGCTTATTTTTCGTAATTAAAATATCAAGATGGATTGTTTTTTTCCTGCGCCTTCGTTTCATACAGTCGAATTTCTCAGAGGCTGCAAGTAAAGGTGAAATTTAAGAAAACGCCATAAACTATGTAAACGTGACTCTATCTCTCAATAACCGCATAAATAACATTTATTTTTATTTACTTTTTCTTATTTATTTATTTTTATTACTGAAGTAAGTAATATTTTTATAATTTACTGAATGATTTCCCAGGGAAGTAACTTTAAGAAGTTACTTAAGAGTTCTTATTTTTTGTGTAAGAACTGAACTATTAAATTATTTCAAAGAGAACTTAAGTGTTTGGACTCCAGGAGTATTTCATTCATTGAACAGGAATTATGTCTTCCGCCTTGCTACCTATTGGGCACTTAACAGAATAAACACAGGAAGCAAGAAATAAAGACTTCAAGTTTTTCAGAGAGTTTCGTTCAAGGAAATGCTCCAGGTAAAAAGGTAATCAGGATGTGTTTAACCTCCTTCTTTAGAGCTCCGATCCCGTAGTTTCCACCAAAAGGAGATCGTTAAATAAAAACAAAGTAATAAATAAAAGCAAAGGAGTTGCTAAAATTATCCGTAGAAGAGGATAACTGTTATAGTTCTGGAGAGGAAGCATTTAGGGAGATGAAACTGACTGCAGCATTTAAACAGTGTATATGTCTAATTAGTCTACATCGTGTGTGTTAATGGGGTGATTACATAACTAAAATATGTTAATGGAGAGATTAAAAACCATTTCCTTGCGATTACAACAGTGCCATCAACAATATACCAGAGTTTGGGTTTTAGAACCTATATTTTTTATGATGGTACATTGCTCTTCATATTTTCATGATTTCTATTAACCTTAGAGATATTGATATTGACTTGTGTATTACACAGTTTGATCATACTTTTAGGCCTTTAAAATGATATATAATATATTAGGGAACACTAAGTAGATGAATTATTGCCAGAAATCGAGGTCTTTTGCCCCACTGTGCGACGCCGACGTAAGGCTCTTGAATATGACTACCGAATCGGTTCTTAAATAATTTCTCCATTAATACTATTAATAAGTTTTTCTTTTATTCGGAAAACAAAGAAATATGCATTTTCAAACCTCCGCTCCCAAACAATTTGCTCGGTCTAAGAGAAGGTTTGATAACTCACATTGCAAGTACAGCAATTATTTAAGAAGCTGTTGAAGTCTTAGATTCTTATTGGGTAATAAGTGCACCGTTGGCCTATAAATTATTAAGAGTAACAAATAAATATTTTGACACTAATCACGTAATACTTCGTATTCGTTAAGTATTGAGCTAACCTCTCATATTATGTGTTATATTTATTTTACTTTATATTAATATATTATTAAATACTGAAGGTCATTTAAACGTCGATATTCTCACAGAAACATTTTCTTATTATATTCCGATATTCTTTTTGAATCGTTCGAAGGAAATTTCGTTCATTGGTCGTATTGCAACGAATCTATAAACTCAAGTTGATACAAATTCAGGGAGGGATTACAAACGTGTAGGAACATAGAGAGAATGGAGCAGCACGCGATGTGGCTTTGTTTTGTAGCAGCCGACTGCAGATCCCTTGAGGCGAGTCGCTCCTAAATCACGTGTCAGAGACAGGCCCAGAAAAGAGTGTGAGAAATTTTAATCGGCCACGATTCGGTAATAGTAAATGATGCTTAGCGCCAAAGATCGCAACAGCTCTAAATAACTCATGGCACACGACTGTTATGTTCGTGACTCAAGAGCTGGGTGTGTACTTCCTCTGAGCAAGGAGGAGCAAACACTTACCGAGTCAAAGAGAATCCGCAAATTGCAGTATTGAACATATTTTGCAAACTGTATTCTGTGCGAGTTTGGAAATATACTCGGCGTAATTTTTTATGATTATTGTAGGCCTAAGAAAATTACCATTTCACTTTCTATCTGCTTAGTAGACTTATGTCTAAATTCTTACCTACAGTGGAAAAATATGAATGTATCGGTAAATATTGTGGATTCTTTATGCTTAAACTCATAGTGGAAGGAAAATATTTCCCTCCTTTATTTAGTTACTTCCAGGTTGAAAGGTTGGTAATGAAAAAAGGCGTACTTCTGAACTGAAAGCGCTCCCAATGAACCCCGGCGACCTCACTATGATTCCGACCAAAAACAGAACCTAAGATAGGCCTAATTTTAGTAAAATGTGTTTTCCTCGCGCATTGGCATTCCCTATGTAAGGAATATTCCTAAATGATAATTAATTCCAGTATACGTTTTGTGAATCTTTTTTTGATTGAATAACGAAATTTTGAACTTAAACTTTTCTGACCCTGGCTTTACAAAAATATAGAAATATTGTTATTAATGCAAAATATATATATTTTTATTATTTCCGAAAATTCGAATTTGTATATAATTCGTTATCAAGAACAAGTTGACTTCTGAACTAACAATCAAACTTCTTAAACTCTTTTTTATACTTTACTTTGAAATGGCGACCTACCCCGGGGTAAGTATTTTAAGCCAAGTATGAATGAGAGAATAAATGAGTCTTCATGGGCCCAAAACCAACTTGAGTCCCAAACTATATGGTCAAAACCATTTCAACTACAGCCATTCTCTAGCAAAATCAAATCAAATCAAATCAAGTCTATTTCGCAAATATCCATTACAATATTTACATAGCACATAACCGAAATTAGTTCCCACATAAGTCACATTGGCTTGTGCGTGGGATACGAGTTCTTTATGAGGAAATGAGTGCATTCTTAAAGTTACGTTAGAGAGAAATTACTTTAAATATGGATAATAATTGATAAGTTATAAATATTATGAAAAAAGAGACAGTAACAGACAAACGTTAATTTGTATTGTAATAAGAGATGAAGATAGAAATATAAATAGAAAGAAATAATCATAATATACTGTAACTAATCCTAAAATAACCACAAGATACGTTGGAGGCGTCATTAGAGTTATAGTTAAAATTAAAATTGAAGCTTAATAATAAACGGTACTTAATGAAAAAAAAATATATATATATATTATTTTATTTTAGAGGCGAACATTACGTAATGAAGCAAGGACGGTTTGACAAGTAAGTTCACTGAATATGTTAAGCGTCTGTAGGAGATATATAGTTAAGTAGAGGCAAAAGAGTTCAAAGCAAAACTGCTTTGAATACAATAGTCAGAACTTAACTGCACCCATAGGCCTGTGTGAGGTTTGGCGATGGTGTCGCCCTTACACCCGTAATTACCAGAGATCTGTCTAGATCAAATCGAAGATCATTATGATTATATTACCTTATTGTCTACAGTTGCCGTTAATTCGACTCTATAATTTTAATTTTTTATGTCGGTTCCACGATATCATATAGCCAGCTGTATATGCTTGTTCTTGCTAGAAAATGTTAAATTTCCTGCTGTCAGCCTTTGTGATCCTTGTCGTCCTCAAGGATTACGTGTCCCGGCAGATTAATTTGTCATCTTTAGATCCGTGTTAAACCTGGAATTTTACCTGACATAAGATGGCTGCGTCAAATTCTAAACAATTTCAGAAACATATAAAAACACGATTCGGGAAACGAAAAACTAAGGCTCGCAATTTTAAAATTGATAAAATATGTGGAGACGCGTCGTTGACCCGTTGTAGCTAGCTGAATATTTTTTTTCAAATTAACTAAGAGTATGCCTTGTACGCCTGATTACTTGGATAAAAAAGCTAAGGTAATATTTCATACCTTACCTAACAATTACGTAAAAAAGAAAAAATATAAATAAGTTATTCTTCAAAGTTTTTGTGGCGCGAAATACTTGTTTTATGTTAATTGGATTAACATAAGTGAAGTCTATTAACGAGGTAGGCCTAATAGAGAAAGTAGTTTTAAAGGTAAGGAAGAAAATGAATATTATACAAGAACATAAAGGCACAGCAGGGGCGCATTTCTACACTGGACATAAAGTCTAGATAAAATTTAATGTTTAAAGGGTAATAACGGAAAGGGCTTGGTAAGATAAAACCGTGATTGTATCGTGGAGACGAGCGTTGTTCTGCATCCTTACTTTTGCACTTCTCTCTGTAACATTGGGAATCCTACATGCAAATTTACTTAAACTTATCTAGATTTACATTTAATTAACAGATATTATGTTTTTAGTTAAATACGATTCAACCTAAACAAAACTTAAGCCATCGTCTAAAAAATGAACTGTTCTTTTTCTACTCTTGGGATAGGCCTATGTGAATAAATTTTCTGTATTACAATTTCAAGCTTTGAAAATTGTATAGCCTTGAAAAGTTGACTATTGTTTTAAAAAACTAGGTCCATAGACTAACACATTTGAATGATTTACAATTAAAATTCAAAATACAAAAATATAAATCTATATATTAATACGCAAGCATGATTTTTAATCCCCTTTTTCTCAGCTTGTAGGCGTCGTAGGAAAAATCAAATCAACCGTTAGAATTGTATCTTCCTGTGGATGTGCGTTTACTATCCCATTATAATGTACTATAGTTTTTGAGAATTGTATAAAATGAATTTGAATTTATAATATAAGAAAATTAACATGGGCTTTAAGAGTTGTCATGTTGGTTACGGAATAACAACAAAATGTAGACAAATGCAGTCATATTTTCTATTACTGCAATGAGTGAAACTAAACCCAAATATATTTGTTGATTGAATTCCTACCAGTAGGCGATCAATAGTTATAATAAATATTTTAAAATATACAACATGTTTGAAACCAAAGTCACGAGAGGTTAAAAATATTAATCATGACACTATATAAAAAACATCCTGACGAACCCAAGATACCAATTTTAAATATATAATATATTTTGGGGAGTTTATTTCTTAGTCATTATGCAAATAGGGACTTAAATTGAAATTCTGGAAGAGTTATACAACCGTATATATTAACACAAAAAGAGCCTTTTCATTTAATTTGTTGACTGGATCACTTGCCTATGCAGCAGTGCGGCAGCGGTAGCGCTTTACTGGGCGGTTTAAGCCGAAGAGCCGGAGTGGCAATAAACCTTTGATTTTATCTGCCTTCCATCAAACCCTCGACGGCGACGTTACACATAAACGGATCAACAACTCCTCGGCTAAGCAAAGCTCGGCGCAAACATGAATCCTCGCCGACCAACAACTATGAAACACAAAGTATATGATATTATTATTTCATATTGTTTTTGTTGGACTAATACTAACTTGTAATACTAGTAACATGTAGTTTCGTTTTGAAAGGGGGCCCAGATAGGCAGTTAATTCATGAACTGAAACGTCAGGGGTGAATAATACGATTATTCACTTTTCTTTTAAACAAAACTGATTACGCAAACACTACATTTTAATAGGTTAATGGTGAAAATAAATAATTGACAGATAGCCGATTGTATTATAACTGATCATCTCACAACCCATCGACCACATACTACAAATAGATGGAGCATAGGCCCGCGCGCGATGAAGCAAGAGATTGTCCTTAGTCGGTGACAAGATGGCGGAACGAATTACGTAAAAGATTAAAAATAGGGTATCAAATTAAAATAAGGTATCAATCTCACAATCACTATGGTACCAATTATAAACTGTTTAGAGGCAGTTTACACATCGTAAAATTCGAACCTAGAAGCTTTTCCTGACATTTTAGCGAATTTCCTCTATAGGGAAGAAGCTATTACCGTAGGTCTCATGGTAAGACTTAAGCTCGGGACCACTATAACTTTTCGTTTTGGGGCCCCCAGAAGCAAAAAACACTATTCGTTCGTATATATATATATATATATATATATGTGTGTGTGTGTGTGTGTGTGTGTGTGTGTGTGTGTGTGTGTGTGTGTGTGTGTGTGTGTGTGTGTGTGTGTGTGTGTGTGTTCGAATATATATATATATGTGTGTGTGTGTGTGTGTGTGTGTGTGTGTGTGTGTGTGTGTGTGTGTGTGTGTGTGTGTGTGCGTGCGTGCGTGCGTGCGTGCGTGCGTGCGTGCGTGCGTGCGTGCGTGCGTGCGTGCGTGCGTGCGTGCGTGCGTGCGCGTGCGCGCGTGCGTGCGCGTGCGCGTGCGCGTGCGTGTGCGTGTGCGTGTGCGTGTGCGTGCGCGTGCGTGTGCGTGTGCGTGTGCGTGTGCGTGTGTGTGTGTGTGTGTGTGTGTGTGTGTGTGTGTGTGTGTGTGTGTGTGTGTGTGTCTGTTAGCACGATAGCGGCCGCAAAAATGGTCCGATCTTTATGAAATTTGGTACCGACATGTAAAGTGGTAATCAATTGGACGAGTTCGTGAACCAGCCCGATCGGACCACCGGAAGGGGGGGTGAAGGGGGAAAAGCACCCCCAAAAATGTTTTTTTTTTAATTTTTTACATAGAAAAATAAAATTTACCGAATTTTTTTGGCACCAATGAATTCAGCTCAAAAAAACAAACAATTTAGTATCTTGAATCACTGCTCTATGTCCATTGGTTTCCGAGATATTGAAAGTGGTAAACACAGTACGTTGTCCCAATGTTAACCTTATGGGAAATAAGTAAAATTCTATATCTTGCTTATTACTCAACATATCTTGATAAAACTTGGTAAATGGCTTCTTCTAGTTCAGATCTACTAAATATTGAATTAAAACTACCCAGTTTTTATATACCTGTAGCAGCAAACCTGCATACTCATTCCCCATGTTATTCTTATGGGGCTTACCAAAACATGTCAAATCTCGCTGTGTTGGATTGAAATATGTTGTTTTGCATTTGAAATTCGCTGAGTATGCAGGTCTGCTGCAACGGGGGTATTTAAGAGAAGCTGCCGCTGCGGAATGCACCTGTAACGTTCCTATGATGCGTAAACTGCTTCTAAACCAGTTATAATTGGTACCATAGTAATTGTGAGATTCAGACCTTTAATTTGATACCACATTAGTATTTTTTGTAGTCGACTACATTTTTGTAAACAGCAGTTTAGGATTGATTTTGTTTTTATGCAGGCGCCGCACGGATAAACTCTCCCACAATAACTAAGTTATCGACCAAACTACGGCAGCTAATGTTTTCAAAAAATATGATTTAAAATTTTCAACTCTTTAGCATCAATTTCCACCGTTTTTTATTTTACCTGACCAAAAAATATAAAAAAGTAGCAGCCGACTACTTTTTTCATGTCATGTTTAAAAGTTGAATAAAAACTTATGACTTGTTATCATTTTTTTTAAATAGAACAAACTTTTTTTGTAATATGATCGATACTATTATTGTTCAAAACTAAAGGGCTCTTCACATGCAAAATTTCAACCTTAAGCTTCAATGCTAAATGGAATAAACTATAAGTTATTTAAAACATGATCACTGTCAGATTACGCGGTTTTAGGCGTCGTTTTGTGTTTCTATACCGAAAGAATATGGCGGCCCCTGCTTCATTTGCTGCGATGCTATTAAGATGGGGATGCTCTGTCTATTTGTACTATGTGGTCGATGTCACAACCAGACAGTCGCCGGTTTAAATCTGGCTCCAGTTACCATTTGCTATTATCGTGCTAGAAATCAATTAATGATGCGCTATTTAAGACACAAATTGTAGACGTATATGTAACAAGATCGGGGTTTCCACCGGTCTGTTCTTTAACGGCACACGAAACTCGTACCGGAGTTCTGATTAATATATGTGTTTCAATGCACGTTTGGACCACGTGATGACACAATCAAAGATCAGAACATCATAATTGAAACGAGTGTAATTTAAACTCTCCTAACTATTCAGGATAAGGCGTTCAATTACGCCGTGATTGGTCCACGTGACTGGCGTCGAGAGCGAGGCGCCAACTACTCATACAAACTAATCCAAGTTATATAGTACAAATCAAAGTTATACAATATGCAATTTTTCGTCGCGTAGACGGTTTCATAGTATTTTTTCGTTTAATGTAGCTTAAATATGGGGGAAGAATTTGTTTAAATAAAAAATTACCAGTTATTTGGATAACTTTTGGTAAGTTTGGAGTGATTGTTGTATATTGTAGTCTCGGTTCCGGACCTCATTATTGTATTTCTTCCGCCATGTTTATTTATTTATTTGTAAGCGTTATACAAAAATCTCTGAATATCAACGTACGTATGTTTAATGTAGCAAATATGGGGGAAGAATTTGTTTGAATAAAAAAATTACCAGTTATTTGGTTAACTTATGGTAAGTTTGGAGTGATTTTTGGGTATTGTAGTCTAGGTTACGGACCTCATTATTGTATTTCTTCCGCCATGTTTATTTATTCATTATAAGCGTTATACGCAAATCTCTGAATATCAACGTTCGTATGTTTAATGCATCTTAAATATGAGGGAAGAATTTGTTTAAATAGAAAAATTACCAGTTATTTGCCTAACTTTTGGTAAGTTTGGAGTGATTGTTGTGTATTGTGGTCTCGGTTTCGGACCTCGTTATTGCATTTCTTCCGCAATGTTTATTTATTCATTATAAGCGTTATACAAAAATCTCTGAATATCAACGTCCATATACTGGACAACCACACTAGGCCTATATTAGGCCTAATTTAAAATAAGCCTAAATAAACATTGAAAAAACTGATTCCTCCAAAAAGTTGCAGAAGAGGGAGTAGATTGGTAAAAACATTGTTTCATATTGACGATATATGAAAACTGACACCGAGGCATTACAAAGTAAATATATAGTTTCAACACTTTTAAGTGCCTTGCTTCAAAATTAAATTTTTTCTGGCTTACTGTGGAATCTGAATTAAATGAATAACTATAACATTTAGGGGATCTTTTCCGTTAATTCACTACCACTACTTATTTTGGTTCCCGTTTATTCACTAACGCTTGATAAATGTTCTATTGCTCAAAAAACTTATCCCTAATCATTATTACGTCCACTGTGGTATTTCTTATCTGCTATAAATCCGTTATCGCTGGCCTTGTCTCTTATATGGTAATTGTTTGAAATATGTCTTCACGATCTAATATTTTCCATATCTTACAGTTTCACTTGAAGTGAGAACAGTTATATAACTGTAAGAAAACACTTTTTATAAATTAAAAGGTTTAATTATTAGGTTTCGTTAGGTTAGGTTAAAATCACATTAACATCACAACGATCACTGCACACCCTTCACGGCGACGCCTTTCCTTATCTAAACTTAACCTAACCTAACCTAACCACTACTTTTATTTGAAATGTTTTCTTACAATTTTATATACCCATTTCAAATTCAACTTTACGATGTAGTACATATAGATCATAGGGGAAGATACCATATCAAACTATTTGTTCACATAAAACATGTGTGAAATCTGCATTATGTTTTTATTTGAGCCATATAAAATATCTTCCACTCAATTAAAGGTTCTGGCTATATTATGTTCTGATCCAACCAGTCATAGCTAAACGGAAGATTAAGTTCTGGTAGAGAATAAACAGAATTGCAATAAAACAGGAATAAGTGGTAGTGAATTAACGGGAAAGGTCCCATTCAGGATATACTGTAGAAGGCACCCACCAACACTTTCCCTTCTAAAAAAAAAAATTACAAAGTTGGCAATTTTGTAGCCACATAACATAAGTAGAGTTGACATTTTTCAGATCTGGGTCATCGAGATGCAAACCAAGAAAAAGTTTGTTACATTCCCTCAGAACTTTATCCTGAAGAAATTAAATAATTGTGTATTAATCTTACGAACACACTATATGGCAAACTACAATAAAGAACTATTTAGCTATATGCAACATCCTGTCACAAAAAGACTGTTAAAATTTCATTTAAAAAAGTACATTACAGTTTTCTACTACAACTTAGCTTTTCCCAATCCACAAAACATTAACACTACCAATATTACGGCCCAGTTGAGGCTGCGTGCGGCAACAGGGTCAAGGTTTCCAGTGTGTGCAACACTGAACATTTGCAGCCAGAGAATGTCCTTAGCCCGTTCCATCCCGGCCCGACGCTTGTATTATTCAGACAGAGAAGACCTAGCTGAGATGGGAATAATTTACGTTAATTCGGATCCTGTCTCTACCTCCCTCGCATAGGTAGGCCTTCGCAGTCTTGGAAAATAGAAACGTTAACGTCTCTTCAGAAGTAGTTGAGTAAAAATACGACAATTGTTCACGTAAATAAATATTCACTATTTTAAGTAGCTTCATCGTTCAAAATCTTATGTGCTAAGACCATTCAGGCACAAACTAAATTTATTAAGTAAATTTCACATAAAATAAAAATTTATTACACAAATATTATAATGATTTTTAAATGTCTAAAAAAGTATGCTTAGAATAATTACAAAATCACAAATTTACTTAATATACCTAATACATTATATAACCATAAATTCTAAAACCATGTAATTTTGGGAAATACCTTTTCGACATACCTTTAGCAAAACCCATTAACTCATGTTTTGTTAGATTCAAAAGATGAGTCCTAACGCTCTGTTTATATAGCCCCTTTCCGCAGCGGCAAGCCGCTGGTTTTCTCTGGTTTTCTATGACGCCGTGGTGGGGGGTGCCAGCTCAGTGACAACACCCCTTCCATATCTTGATTTACTCCTATTTGCACGTAGGAGACGATAAGCTGTGCACCGTTTAATGAAGCTTGACGAGCAAGCAAAGCATTTGTCAATCTATATGGTCTTTCCAGAAATTTTGGTGAACAACTTTTATCTATAAACATATGACTTTAGTCTAGTCCAAGCACTAACTCTAGATAATTTAATGCAAACGTAGGGTGTTTATTAACCTCTACGCTTTTAAACGATATGCTTTTTGAGTAACAACCAAATATCGATAACAGCATGATGAAGTTATTATACTCACAAAAAATTTCTTATTTTATCATCTGTTGACCAAACAAAAGTCTAACTTCTTTAATTTTTTTTAATATTACGGCCTAGTAAATTATTAGATTGTTACACCATTATATTAGACCGCCAGTAAGTGATATTTTCAGGGTTGCCAGCAAATGGTTTCCAAAAAATTCACGCATCTTTCCCGGTATTCCCGGTCAAAATAGTCAAAATTCAAGGCCTATACTTGTCATTTCTAAGGGCCAATTCACACAGAACGGACGAGTGGCGGAGTCGTGGCACGGACATATGTCCTTTCGCTGTCGCTCCCATGAAACTTATCGCACAATTCACAGACGATCGCGGGCGGCCGCCCTCCCGCGCCACGTCGATCGTGTGTACATTGGATGATGGGAGCGACAGGGAAAGGAATATGACCGTGCCGCGACTCCGCCACACGTCCGTTCTGTGTGAACTTGGTAAGTCAAGTTTGAGTTTGGACGAATCATTTTTCTTCACAACTTTTAAATAATTTTTGTTGTACCACTAGGCCTATTTAATACATCCACTAAAATAGTGTGAGTATGAATTATTATGATTTAGAAAATGCACCCCAATGTATTGACGAATGAATTAATTAAGCTGTGCTCTGATAAAATAGGTTTTATTTTATTTTTGGTTATTTATTTTATTTTGCAGTTTTGGTTAAATGTGTCCATAACGATGACATGGACACTTCAAACGGATTATGATGACAGGGAAAACGGTTTGGACAGGAACCAGATTTTTCCCAGTCTTGAAACCAGTACAAATCGATTCCTCGTGGCCAAAAACTCCATCTAAAAATGAAATTCCAAAACCCTTGCACTAAAAAAATTGTTGCTCGTACAAACATTTAGAGTATATAAGACTGGATTCCAAAACAAAATCCATAGAGAGAATTTGATGTCACGGGTAACTTTAAAATAGAAGCAACAAAGAAATATCATAGCTTAAACATTTATTTGTTATTTCGACACCGCCACTACGGATATCAAGTCAGCCGAGTGCAGGCCTTTACACACAGCGCAAGAGCTCATGACAAAGTAGTGATGGACTGACGGCAGCCCTATTCGGATTCGGCGTCCGCAGTCCCTATCAATGAAACACTGTCATTGGTCACTGCGCATGCTAAGAACTTCGTATGCACAGTATGAAGGCGGGGAAATAGAATACGAGTGATTTTGGAAGCAAATAAATTACGATTGTAATTTTAAATATAGGCCTACTGCTGATACACGTCTGAGGACATTACACTCCACCATGCTCCTACCCCTTGTACTAAATAAACGATGGACTCGTCCATTTTTTGAATATCGACGTTTTCCTTCAATCGGTAATCGATGTTTTCTCCGTTTGCTGTAGGACGTAGGACATTTCGCCGTCATTAGCGCGCGAAATACCTGATCACTTGTCTGTAAGCGGTAGGTAGCGCATGCGCACACTGCGAAGGGTTGGAGGAAGAATAGCGTTGAGTTCACAACGATAAGGAAGGCATTCGGTTAAAATATCGATCGTCGTAGTACGAACTACTATCGAATATCGTAAATCGATTGGCTCTTTAAACATTGTCGTCTCAACATAAAAACGCCCGGCCCAACTTTCCAAATTATATAAGGATAAAATTTAGGTCAAGCATGGCCTGCAGGCTTAGTGATGGCTGTTCAGTATAACAATTGAGGATAAACTTTTTCTAATAGCCAGAGAGTGTTGAAATCATGAAATAGGCTCTCTGCTCGGATGCTTACAAATAAATGTAAATATTTTTTTGCCAGTTTGTTTGCTTGCAATATCTATAGGCCCTGAGAAACGTTTTTAGAGTAAAGTGTTATCCCAATATCCCAAAGACAGCTCAATTTATAGGAATGTAGGATTAGGGCCTAAGTTATTTTTGAATTAGGAAAGTTTGGTTAATCTATCCGACGATTGCGTACGGTACTGGAAGATTTTTAATTCCTCTGTAATTTATTATAGTCATCATAACTGTTATCAGCGTACGGTTCTGTTAAAGAAATCAACATTAACAATTTTTAACATGGGCAAATTTGTCAGTAGTCAAAGTAAAATATTACTCATCGTCTAAGTCTTCATTGACATTACAGTACAATGTATAGAAAATAGTACCCTGGCCACTGCATTTTAATAATCTAATACATTTAATTGCGTAATTGTTGGACAGTCATGTCATACAGTCATTTATTTATTTGTAAACTTGGAAGAGTCCCAAAAGAAGAATCTGTGGTACAGATATGACGTATTTATTAGCACCACCGATTCACAATAATGACTAGTTAAAAACGACAGGCATTGGAGTTTGGAATTAAAACGAAAACAGAGGGATGACGACGACAGGAAGCAGACAGCCGAGCCGAAACTAAAAAGTTGATGTCTGTCATTCGGTAGATAAGGTCGATATTTAACCGAACCTTATCGTTGTAAACCCAACGCTATCCTTGGAGGGTTCATGGACACGTCACTGTTCCCAGGTTTTAATAGCCACATTATCGTACCAGACCAGGAAAGTTATTTTGAATGTACCTAAATTACCGTACTCTTCCAATGAAACTCGTAAATTTGGTGAAATGTTAACAAGAAACCCCTGTAATACTGCCAAAAATCCATTTTTAATACTAAAACGGTATTAATTTATCTTTAACAATAGTGAAAATAAAATACAACACGGGGTTTAAAACATAATCAAACTATCGTACCAGACACAAATTGGATCGTACCACATACAAAATTATCGTACGTCTGGGAACACTGGCACGCCCCCGAATCAGCTGAGTTTTCTCTTCGACTAGTACGTCACTGGTGTCTGCTTTGCAGTTCCAGAACGAGAACTGTTTCGACCGTCCCGTATCGGCCGCGGAACATGTTCTCTTAGTTCCGTTCCGACTGTAGTTACGGTATTTCTTGGTGAAACGAACGCACTGACATCGGCAACGCCAATAAAAGTGGTGACTCTTTATAGGACAAAAGCCCTATAATTCCGTTCCATGGATGAGTAGTACCTGTTCTTTCGTGCCATAATTCGTTGCGAGAATTACGAAAACTACATCGGAAAAAGATCTCGTTATGGAACGTATTAACAGACAGTCGAAACAGTTCCCGGAACCAGAATGGAATAATATAACAGTTCCAGTTCTTTTGGCAACGCTCTCTCAACGTTGGAATCACTTTGTCTTCGTGTTTCGTTCGAACGGCAACTTATGCTTTGTCAAAAAAATCCACGAAACTGACCGATCTGATCGATAAATAACCATATTATAGACCGACAGGCCAAACTATCGCTATCTTAGAGTTTACATGATTTTTATAAAATTCAAGGATCTTTCGAAAAATTCACGCATAATTCATAGGTTTTTTCCCGGAGTGTGAAATTCACGCATAATTCCCGGTTTTCCCGGAATTCCCGGCTGCTGGCAACCCTGATTTTAAACAAAATATGAGTAAAAGATGAGTGTTCGATGGTAATGACGCGATCTTTTAGCCTTAAATCTTGATGCCAAGTCAACGCGTTGACGTCCCTTTTCAATGAGTTATTTAATTTTTAACTGCCTGATAACGTGTGTTAAAATGTTTATTTATAATCGTTTAAAAGGATTCAAATGATAAATTACAATATATTTAAAAATTTATCAATGTATATTATTTTTAATTTAATTTAATACCGATTTCCTGAATAAAGGACAACATCCAAAAAATATCTTTCAGAAACATTAGTGTTGTCAGGAAGCGAGAAACACGGAGCACAGGGAGGTAGGATGGCAGAACTGATAGAGCGGAGAGCGTTTCGCCGAAGTGCACAAATAAATGCTCCAATTTGACCCAATGTATATTGAAACCACAAAAACGCCACGGGGTCTTAACTCCTTCGCTCTAGCCAAGCTGCCGATGCATAAATGGGTCCATACAACTAGGGTACGTACAAACCAGCGGCCACATAGTGCAAATAGACGGAGCACACGAGCCGCGATTTGAAGCCTAAATTTGCTTCTAGTCCCTTTGCATGGAAAATAGTATATTACGTTACTAGGCCGGGAAGTACTGTTTTGCCGGACGAGCATGATAGTTCCCGCGCGAGCGAAAGCGAGTGCGGGATTTTCATGCGAGTACGGCAAAACTTCCCGGCCGTGTAAAACGTACGCTATTTTTCATCATACTACGCAGAAAAAACATACCTTCAATAGGTAGTGAGGTATAAGAAGAAGCTTGAGTTTGAAGTTTCAACAGAGGAGGGGAAGAAATCATTGATGACGTGGAATTAAACAAAGCCATGTGATTACGCTACTAGTCAGGTAGATAAAAAATACTAAACCAAAACAAAATGTGGGTTGATATTAGAAACAATGATTTGCTCTTTGAATAACAATCAATAAACAGGTGAAATGTTTTTTGTTTAGCATGTAACACATGACTGACACAAGAAATTTGTGTTTGAATCGATTGATTATAGGTAAATATTTATTTCCCCTCCTGGAAAAATCCAAGTTCATCTGGGTTAGTTTGTAAACACCCAAGCTTCTTCTCATACCTCACTACCTTTGGTCCTTGCATAAACATTCGTTTCTCAAACCTTCAAACATAACTTACAACAAACAGACAGAGGAACATTTGCAGTGCTGCCACTACATTCCTCTAAAAAGAAACCAATAAACCATGTTTCTGTGTTAGTATGATGAAAAACAAATTACGTAAAATATTACAAATATGATATCAAGTTAAAGGTTTGAATTTCAGAACCACTATAGTACCAAATGTAAATGGTTAACAGGTAGTTTACAAATCGTAAACATTGATAACCTAGAAGCTTATCCTGACATTTTTTTGAGATAAGCTGCCGCCACGGAATGCACCGTTCCTATGATGTGTAAACTGCTTCTCATTTATAATTGGTACCATAGTGATTGTGAGATTCAGACCTTTAATTTGATACCACAATATTTGTATTTTTGTAGTCGACTATATTTTTGTAAATAACTGTTTAGGATTGACTTTGTTTTTATGCAGGCGTCGCGCCGCACGGATAAACTCTCCCACAATAACTAAGTTATCGACCAAACTACAGCAGCTATTTGAAAAAAAAAATTCACCTCTTTAGCAAAAATATCCACCGTTTTTATTTTACCTGGCCAAAAATTAACAAAAGTAGCAGCCGACTACGTTTTGTCATGTTTTAAAGTTGAATAAAAACTTGTGACTTGTTATCATTTTTTAATGGAAACAAATTATTTCGGAAATATGATTGATACTATTACTGTTCAAAAGTAAAGGACTCTTCACATGCAAAACTTCAACCTTAAGCCTCAATGCTAAATGGTAAAAACAACGAGTTATTTGAAACGTTATTTGAAATATGTCTTATTATTATTAGTGTTGTAATTATTATTATTATATTGTGCAGTCTTATTCATCATTAAGTGGGCTAGAAAATCTGTCAATAATACTTGATGAAAGTATTGGATAAAAGATTGTTTTGAATAACTATATTCATAAAAAAATTGTTAGTTTGATTATACATGTTTCACGTGTATTAACTCGTATTCCGTTGGACTGTTTGCCATGAATCTTCGTACAAATATGTAAAATGTCAAGGATAAGGTTTTTAAGCCATCTATTTCGTCCTAACTCAATCGGGTTCCTTCCCAGAGTCCAAAGGGTCAACTATATTATTAAAAGAATTTCTGAGATTTTGTACAGAGCAAATCGACCCCTATAAATTAATTTTTCTGCACGTATTTGGTATCAAATCAAAGCTATTATTCTAGATGTGCCTTATGCGGGTTTGGAAAATATTCCATTACACACAGGAGACTTTTGAAATTTCAGCAAAAGTGCTACTATCTGTGTTAGAACCTGTGAACTTTCTCCAATTCACATTTGTTTGTAACAAAACAGATGATCAAGATATGAAATGTAGTTCCATAGACACACCACAGAATGCAGTGCTGGCAAAAGTCAGTTTACCATCATCCACATTATGATTTTTATTTCTTAAAATATTGAGTTTTTTTAAGACAACTGAAAATAAGGAAGAGTATTTGCCCTATTGAAACTAAGACCAACTGTCTGTAATCATATCAATTTACTGTATTTCTTTTCATAAAAAGCAAACTTAAAAAGGAACATAAGTAACTTAGGAGGTGCTTTGGAAATTTGAAATGTTTCAATGACAATATGCCTATTTAATGAAGGCATTTCATAGAAATTTATGTTATTGGCTTAGGTAAAAATTTGCCAAACATGCCTTTAAGCTGTGAAACTAAAAAGTGGGTCAGTTTGAAAATTTAATTCCTTGGCCATTATGAAAGTTGAATTATTTGTTTTCACGGTGAATGGCTTTTTCAAGTTTGCCTCGATGAGAAGTTCAATTACTGGTAATTTTATTCCAGTTCTATGACACAAAGAATTAGTCTAGAAAAAAGAATTCGTAAAAATACACACACTTCCTCATTGAAAGGTATTTTAAGCTGCAAAGCTCCATACATAATCAACATGAAACTAAAGCCTATTTTACCAAATCGTTTTTAAGTAACGAAGTGACGCGGGCTTCTAGTCAATCTTATGTAAAGACTAGTAAATATACCCGCGGCTTCGCTCGCTGAAAAGATAACAAATTTTTGGTTCAATTTTACGTTATTTGAAATGTATAATTTTTACAAATTTCAAAATAGACTGATCAGTTCAATGATTGATATGAAATATACGTTTTTAAATGCTTAATTACAAACTTAAGGTTGCCCCTCCATCACAGATTGACATGAGAAGATCAAACGCCTCCTTGATGAATTTTCCGTTTTCCCTGAAATGGTATGAATTGGCTGCCATGTGCCAACATTTTGTAATTTTCTGTTAAGCATTAATAATACTGAAAGTTGCAAGTTAATACTAGTATTTTATTTAACCTTTAAAATTGGTTTTCTAATAGTCTGAATAAAAAGTATCTACTTCACACCTTTAACCTTTAAGGTGACTATTCACGTACGTGCCCCGCACGCCGTGCATTGCACGCCATGCAACGTCTCATCGAATCGCTGGGAATAGTTATTTATGTATTAAGAGCGTAAAGTAGGTCTTTCTCGCTTGAGCTAAACAAATTACAGCAGGTATTTTTAGCGAAAGTGAGAAAGATGCTTTACACGCGAAATACAGACTAAAATGTTCCTACAACTGCAGATTTAATTTCCCAAACAATAAATACAATAACAGTTACTCACGTCCATTGTAGCTGAATGCGCCATCATGATTGCATATATTCTTTATATTTCTTTTCGCAAAGGTTTCTAGATTTACGAGGTAATAAGTTTCATGAAACTTCTTTCACTAATTCACTAATATCAGGTGGAGTAAGTCCGAATTCGTCATCACTTATTACATCCATTGTAGCGGAATGCGCCAGTTTGAGGTTATAAACAAGTCGAGCCCAGTCGGAAAACGGAAAGGAGCGCGGAAAGGAGCGCTGTTGCGCGCCGAGTAACAATGCAAAATCAGCAGGCGAGCGTGAAAGTAATCACGTGGTGAGCGCAAAAGACTTTTGCGCTCGATCCAAAGACTTAATCGCTCGCTCCTCAGTAAATAGCTGCTGTTTTACGATTGGTTTTCGGTGCGTAAACTGACATTTTACGCGCGGTTGTAGGAAAATATTTTCTTATTCAATCTGTTATACATATTTTGCAGACCAACTATCAAGGTCTTAGTGGGAACTAGAGCAAGATATTTCTCTAAAAAAACGTAATTAATTGGTTGAAACTAAATTGTTTCAGCTGTCACCGGGACGGCTATTATTTGAGCCGTCTTAAACAATTTTGTGCAAAATTTAAATGTCATTAAGTTTTGTGTTAACAGTTACTTTGTTTGGGGAAAAGAACATTTATTTTACGTCTGGTTTCGTGTCATAGGACTATAGTCTTGACAGTAATTTGTTTCTATAAACTTATTCATAACTTTTGTAATATCGTAAAACATGAACTTAAAATTATTATGATATGAAACCAGTGATTGAAGTAAAACTTTTTACTAACCATATTACAATAATCCTCTAGTTATAAAAGAAAAAAAATTCAGATTACAAATCACAATTCATAGAGCAATAAACTCCCAATCTTGAGGAACATAAACAAATAAAGCTTAAATTTGAGTTATATTATATAGTGAGATAATATTATTTATTAATTAATTTTTACCTTGGAATCAAGTTAATTTTAGTTAAGTTAATTTCAGTTTTGATCAGACAGTATCACAAATAAATATGCAAAATATTTTTGTACAACACCTCCAACAAATGTTTTTGTATGTACAATCCAATTTCAACAAATGATAAGCCGTATGAAGTAAAGGAGTGTTTCCATTTTACTCATTAATTAGACTAATGTCGTAGCTTCGCTTGCAATGTTTATTCCAGTCAGCTATTTTACTTGAAATTTTATTCACCCTTAGGAATTAATTGTATTGATTCAACCAATAAAGGACTGCAGGGCGTATTTCCATGGTCAATCAGAATGGATTTCAGTACACGGGGTACAAATCCGGGGGGTACAAATTCGGGGTAGGACTTGAGCATTTGGCGACGGGAGGTACAAATCCGGGGGGTAAAATGCCGGGGTCAGATTTAAGGAAAATAATTTAATTTCAAACCAATTAGGTGTTGATGATTTAATAATGTATTGGAGGGTACATTTCCGGCTGTGGCACGACTGCTACTAATTTTTGGCCTCTCTGGCCATGGCACGACTGCTCCA
This sequence comes from Flexamia atlantica, assembly GCA_035578135.1. Lineage (NCBI taxonomy): Eukaryota > Metazoa > Arthropoda > Insecta > Hemiptera > Cicadellidae > Flexamia > Flexamia atlantica. The sequence continues at coordinate 90,030,206 of JAQJVK010000001.1, forward strand.
ATCATTAGAGAGGATTAACGAGGGTCAACTCGCTTGGTTCAAAATGGCACTACTGCTCCAACCGTTCGGACAGGTAGTCGACGCCAAGTAGCCAGATAACGGGAAAACGGGAATTATATTGTCCCCCACGGACCCCCTGCTATGCTGCTTATTGAACTTGATCTTGGAAGATCTAACAAAATTAAGAAAGTTATTATACCTCTTGAGGAGCATGTTGGCACTTGGCTGTTTACAATCAAAAGCTGTTTAAACTGGACGTTTTTGTTTTGAAGGATAGCAAATGACATAATTAAATTAATTTAGATTTTTTTCAAATTAATGTCTTTTTTATGATCCCCAAACCTAAAATTGAATATCCTTTTGTTCACGAGTAGTGATTTTTAAGTCGTCAAGTTTTTAAAAATACTCGCGGATTCCGAATTTTTTTTTCAAGTCGAGTATTTTGAAGAGTAGAAGTTAATAGTTATACTTTTACATGATCATCATACTATATCAAAAATTATAATTATTAGAAAAATTAAGACAATTATATTTGAAAGAAATTCAATTCTTTAAACGTGTTCCTGAGTTCATTATTAATGAAGTGTTCCTGAGTTAAAAGCAAGCCTATTTTCAAATTAGGTGACGATAATTCAAACCATATTTAAATATGGCTTCATAGTCTTACTCAATTTTTGATTAAAATCTCAGCTTGATGAAGTACACACCAAGATACACTTGCACTTGTATACTTAATAGATTGAAAAATTAAATCGATTTTTTGAGACTAGTAAAAATATCAAATTCTAGCAAGAAATAAAGTAATAAAGTATAAATTTATTAATATTAATAATGAAAAAACACAAAGTCAAGTTAACAACACAAGTTTTATGGTGGTGGTTAAAGATAGGGAAAACTGAGTGAAAATCGACTTTAAAATTCGATCGCGCGTACCGATTTTGGGTAAATGGAGGGAGTAACAACTCGACTCGAACTTTCAAAGTATTTTGCAAAACTTCAAGTCAAGTCGAGTAGTACAAACTCGGCTCGAAAAAAGCTCGATACTCGAGTACTCGCACACCCCTAGTTTGTAAACAACCAAGCGCTAACATGTTATCGTGAGGTATACTTTGCTCTAAATACCAGAGGTCTATCACAAGAAAAGTTTTTTTTATGTATATACGTTATTCAACATATACATAAAACGTTACATTCCACAGTTTTGCATGTGTGGAAAACCCAACCCCTACCGCGCTACCTGAGGTCTGAAACACTGAAACTCTGTGAATCAATTTTCAATAAGTGAATCAATGGGGGTGTTGGTTTGTGTATATGTATATACTAGAGATCGCATACTGGTCTAAATTCAATCAGAAAATATCTGGGTTTAGTTTTTGCTCATCGCTCCAATAAAACTCTTGACTGAATTTGTTTACATTTTGTTGTTATTCTGTAACCAACTTGACAACTCATATAAAGCAATTGTTAATTTATGGGAGGTATAACAGTCAAGCATAAGTGACGGGGAATTTAAATTCCCGTTTTCCCTCGATGTACCGCAACTACCTGGCCGGGCGGTTGGAGCAGTAGTGCCATTGAGCAGCAAGCGAGTTGACCCTAATTAATCCGCTCTAATGATCGGAGCAGTCGTGCCATGGACAGAGAGACCAAAAATTAGTAGCAGTCGTCCCGTTCCCACATTTCCAGTCGCGGGCTGTTTCTCAAGCGATTTAGGCCCCGCCTCCTGTGACGTCAAAATGATGTAGCGTTTTTTTGTGGGGGGTACAAATCCGCTACCCCAGCACTGTCAGATTACGCGGTTTTAGGCGTCGCGTCGTTTTGTTTCTATACCTAGACAATATGGTGGCCTAGTCTTCATTTGCTGTCATGTATAAGTAAGATATCTATGCTCCGTCTATTTGTACTTTGTGGTCGCTGGTACAAACTCGCTTCGACGAAAACCGCTGTGCATAAAAAGGGCCTAAATCTAAGCCCCAAAGCAAGACCCAATAATTAGAAAATCAAAAAGTTTTAATTCCACGATGAAATTGTAAATACAAATCTCATTAATACCCCCGTTACAGCAGAACTGGATACTCAGCGAATTTCTAATGTGAAAGTAAATCATTTAGGTAGGGCCTCTAAAGTCAAAACAACTTACAGCCCAAAAAAGATACTACAAAAGTTTCCTCCAAAAATAAATAACTTTGGGAAATAGTATTGCAGGTTTGCTGCCACGGAAATGTCAAAGTGAAAGATTTGGCCAGTAATCCAGTAGATCTCAGGCTAGATGAAGACAAATACCAAGTTATATTAAGATGTGTCAAGAAATAATCAAGATTAGAGATATAAAATTTTACTTATCTCCCATAACATTAGCATCGGGAATGGAGCACGCAGGTTTACTGCCCCGGAAATGTACGAATGGGGGATTTCTAGACCAATATCCAGTAGATTTCAACCGTGTGAAGAGCCATGCCAAGTGTTATCAGATATCTTAAAAAAATAAGCGATGATATGGAACATTTTATTTATTTCCCATAAGGTTAACATTGGGACAACATTCTGTGTTTATCACTATACCTTATAACCAAGGGACGTAGAGCATGCAATGATTCAATTATTGGTCATCATATTAAATTATTGGTTATTTATCAAGTTGAATTTAATAGTATAAACTAGAGTGGAATTAATAAATCAATTGTTCCAAAATTACAAAATTTGCTGTGCACTGACAACAGTAAATATATAATTGAGGTAAAAACAAAATGGAACGATCTATAGTGAAGACCGTGGTGCGTGAGCCGAGCTAATGGCAACGATTATGAAACCGGGCTGCGCAATTACCCCGTAAGTGAGGAGCGATGGCGTGGCCGCTCTGCGATACTCCCAATGTTACCAACAACATTCACAGGGAGTGAAAAATAAAAATTATCACATAAAGACAATCTGCATAAAAAGAGAGAATATTATGATCTGTATTTATTACGAATTTATTACTCACACGAAATATATTTTTTTGTCTATTTGATATTTCTCTTTCTATTGGACTCTCTTTCATCATTGTCCTTGACGAACAGGTCTAATAAACTTTTTCATGGCGAAACAAAAAAAAATGCATTTAACGGAAAGGGTGAACCATTACGTAAGTTTTCATCAACGATAATAATAGTGATAATAATAATAATAATAATGTAAATCAAGGAATGCTCGGTTATTGAGCTTGAGATTTCAACGCAAATTTAAAAAAAGGTACCAGGAAGTAGCGGGCCCAGTGGCAACCCAGGGAAGCTTGGGGTCGAAATGTTATCACCCCAACACTGAAAACATACCTAATAATCAAAACCATCCGGCCCTTTAGCAACCTAATATTTTCGTACATTTTTACTGGACTAATTCGCTGTATCCGTTCTTCGCACGGGATGGTAGGAATTCCCCATTGGTAGGCTTTAATCAAACTCAATGGATTTTTTTCATTTAGCTTAGCTCAAATAAGCTGTTTTGGCTTCCGCCCTTTGAACTGTAAAAATAAAGTGTTTACAGCTGTTTTGTTTCAATATCTGGCTATTTGTACCTCATAAAACATGTAAAAATACTGAAACTTTGGAAGTCCGAGAGGCGTAGCCCAAAGGGAATTTAAGGACGTGAACAGATCTACCTGTAATACTAATTGATGATATACCTCATACAATTTTAGCCTAGTAGGTTAAGCAATGTTTGTGGTTACCCCGAACAGCAAGCAGAAACACAATATACACAAAAACACATAAACCACTCTTTGTTTTATAACATTATTAGTTAAATACTAACCCTAAAAATAATTGTTGAAAATAAAACATAAACTTTAATTAAATGCTGATTTATAACGGTCGGCGAATTTTGCATAAGCCGAGAGAGAGGCTCAGTACAATCGAGTTTTGCCTCATAAAACACAAGTCCATTGTGACCGCACTCCCACATTATAACACTGACTTATGGGCGTTTGTACCGAATGCTGTAATAACAATGACGAGCTGGAAACTTTTCATAAACCATGGTTCGTCATAAACCTTTGGATTGACCAGATTGACTGATTATTTTACATAAAAAGATACATCTATGAGACTAAACTATAACTTTACGCCAAACATAACCAAGAAATTATTTTACATCTACAAATTATTCTTTGTTCCTTTAAATGTTATGACACAAAGTTAATCTACATTTACGCGTACTTAAGTAGACAATCGCGCTGGTAAACAGACAGTATCAGATAACAGACAACTTCTTTGTCTTTAAACCACCTTGAGAGCTATTTTAAGATATATACATTAAGTATCGCAATTCATTCGCTTATATTTTTATTCAAAAATAATGAACCCCTATACCCTTAGATTATGAGCCCACAAGGAAAGGTTATATATTAAAATTTACTCCAAAAATGAATTTCAAACGCCCAAATATATTAAAAATATATGCCTTAGAATTAGGGGTGTGCGAGTACTCGAGAATCGAGCTTTTTTCGAGCCGAGTATACACTACTCGACTCGACTTGACTTATTGCAAAATACTCGAAAGTTCGAGTCGAGTAGTTACTCCTGCCGTTTACCCGAAATCGGTACGTGCGAAAGAATATTACGGCCATTTTTCACAATGTCAATCCATATTGAACGTAACAGAAACCTCGTTCGTTATACTTGAAGTAAAAAGTTCTTTTTAGTCATTAAAGACACATAAATTTGTATATCACTCTACTTTTCTATAGTTTGAAGTTATTTATTATTACATCTCTTAAAAAATATTTTTGCTATATTTCAGAAACCATTCCAAATAAATGAAAACTTAAGTTTTTTGTTGACAGTTACATGAATAAAAATGCACCTGTGTGAATAACTCAAAGGAAATATTTTAATCAGAATTGATTCAGGTAATTGGTCAGGGCTTTTAGTCAGTGTTTTAATTTCATTTCAAACCCCAGGTAAGCCTTAAACACAGGTATATCAAATTAGGAATTATTGTGAGTTTAAGTAAAATGTTTTATTTCTTTTTCTAGTATCATTTATCTGTATATCTTAGTCCAGTAACTCTTTTAAGTTTAATTACCTCAAAATTGTAATTTGTATTTGAGTAATGATAATAAGTTTTTACCATTATGTAGAAACATGATGTCGATTATATTAAAAACTTTAAAAAACTTGACTCGAAAAAGCTCGAAACTCGCGGGTATTTTTCAAAACTCGACTCGACTTCAAAAATCTCTACTCGCACATCCCTACTTAACATTTTTCCAAATATACAGGGTGTTTTTTTTAAACGCAACCCATTTTTAAGAATGAATAATGCACATGTAAATATGAAATGAGTATTGTTTTATTGATCTTTACATTTTATAACAGTCCGCCATTGGAATTTGTACAAAGTTATGCTCTTTCCATCGAATTCCCAAACATGTGTTCCAAGGTACCTCTTTGAATTTCTTGCATTAAATTTGTTGTTTGTTTTGAGGTGCTGAATATCCTGTGAATTGTTTTTGTTTTATGTATCCCCAAATAAAATAATACAGTGGGGTCAAATCCGGGGATCTTGGGGGAAATAATCCTTCGCCGATAAAATAAAGTTTTGGGTTGCGTTTTTAATGTGGGTGTCTTTAAGCACGATAACTCGCGTTAAAGTGGTCCGATCTGAATGAAATTGCCACATACATGTAAAGTAGTATTATTCTACGAAAACAATTCACAAGATATTCAGCACCTCAAAACAAACATGACAAATTTAATGCAAAAAAATCAAAGAGGTACCTTGCAACACAACACATGTTCGGGAATTTGATGGAGAGAGCATAACGTTTTACAAAAGTCAATGACTGACTGTTTGAGCACATCATGTAAAATAAATGTGATCAAACTTAAATAACAGGTTTTATAAAATGTAAAGATCAATAAAACAAAACATTACATATTTATATACTTATTATTCAATCTTAAAAATGGGTTGCCTTTTAAAAAATACACCCTGTATATGTATCAAATATATTACAAATTCATTTTAAAATATAATTTAAATATAATTAGATTAAATATATGGAAGTATGTATTTTTGAATATACTTGCAATATATTTTAGTAAATAGATCTTGTAAATACATTTGTAAATATATTTGATTTATATTTCGAACAACGTATTTCAATATTTACAAAAGGGGGGAGGGTTTCATACGGACGTCCCATGGTCTAATTGCAAACGGCGATTTCAGCATAAACAAATTAATGAAACAATTACGATTTTAGAGGTTAGAGCTAAAAAAAAACACATGACTTTTTTACTATAACTAAAAGTGATATTTTGCTGACGATTTAGAGAAAAAGAAACGGCTGTTTTACGTGCAGTATGATAAAAAATATTATTTTATGATAAAATTCCAAAACAATCATTAAAATGGGTTGCCACGTTACCAACCAAATAAACGATTTTTAATAATTAAAATTAAAGCTTTTACTGCCCGTCGCCATGGGCCAATAAGCCTGAGCAAAAGATAGCAAGGTACCGTGGCGGCAGTAGTCAAACTCAGCCATCAGTCAATAGTTATATTTCATGCTGTTTAATGAAGACTGTTTGGGGATTTAAAAAAAGGGTAGATGTATTTCATGGGGTGTTTAAAAAAAATTGAAAATGTATTACATGGTGTTGAATAAAGATTCCATGTGGTAATTGAAAAAATCAGATGTATTTATTGGTGTTGAATTAAGATCAAGGGGTATTTTTAAAAAGTGTAGGTGTATAAGAACAATAATTAATTTTTCTTTATATAGTAATGGGATTAAGTAAAGTAAAAATTAAGTATTACTAAGCCTTAGTCAACATGACTGCAAGATCGCGCCATAATCAATTACCCTACACTCATCTCTTATTCATGCTTGGCTTAAAATACATTCTTGAGTAGGTCGCTACTTCAAGAAAAGAGTATATTACTGCTGTAAGTGGCCTTAGGTTTATTATATGCGATTTCATGAACCCAGTCCCTGGCTCGATGCATGATTCATTGAAAAAAAAACAGTAAAGAAAATCAACAATTTAACAAACAACAAAGAAACAATTTATACTAAAATCCAAGTAGTTCGGGGATTGGTTTGAATTACATCAAATAAATCATCAGCCATTAGAGAAGAGTTAACAAGTAAATGAATCTGCATAATGTCAGTTGTTAGCACGAAAACTTTTGAGTCAGCCACGGCACCAGCTCATCACAGGTGGTTTGTTGCTCGCGTGCACAATTATTGGCCCCTCACTCAAGGTTAAACGGCAACCTTTGGCCAACCTCCTAACTGTCTCGACCCTGCGAGCGTCACATTCTCGAATGTAACTTTTAGAATGGGCACCTGGTAACTGGTGATTTTGTATAACTACTGACCGCCTTACGTCGAGGTTAAATGACCATTCTATACTGAGCACTAACTCTCGAACTCATTCTAAATGTATAATTAAGATTAGCCAGGTCATCTCATCTCTCCACAGATGGTTTGAATCTCACGATGCGGTGGGAACCTTAGACCTCACGTCGCTCTCACAGTTGGCTTGTATATTTAGCTCTGTCTCTCGCATGCACTGCTGTAGTAAAGTCGCCTTACGTTACAGTAAAATGGCAAATTTCAACTCAGCTTCCACACCCACCCACTGTCACGATTGTAACGGTTTTTAAGGGTTTAAAACCCTTAAGTGTGATGGTTAGTCACTCACATCCAATGCCAACAGGCCACTCTGTCCCTAAAATCCCGGAAAATATTATTTTTTGTGACCCACGGATTATATATTTGGCTATGATCTTTGACGTTATCATGAAAGATTGTTCAATCTGTAAGACTGGTAATGGTTGTCAATTATTATAAATACTTAAAAATGAAAATTCCGAGAGATAAATCAGTTTATTGTTCACACGTCACATGACGTGCACCTATCCATAATTATTGTGGTTAGCTCTACAATGAACCCAGGACACGCACATAATTGCACGAGCCGCTGCGATTGCTGCTAACTGTGCCTACATTTACAAAGCGGTATTTGGACAAGACAATAGGTGCGGATGAAATTTTACCGCAATGTGTGACGAAACAAGAGAGGTGGCCGGTGGCTGCCAACTGGGGCTTTTTTATAGCACGGACATGTGGCAGGACTTTAGATGAAACATGCTCTATATTAGATACTCCAGCCGAGTTTAAAACTTCGTTCAAATATTAGTGTCGATTGTTTTGAAGATGCAATTAAATAATATTGATAGGTGGGTGCTATTAAATATCGATTAGTGAAAACGTTTTCTAATGCATTATAAATGTATTAAGGGGTTCATTTTTTTTTAGTTTGAGAATAATATAAATTGAAACAAGAAAGAATGTTCCAACAGGATGAAACCAGTTCTATCCTCTTTTAAGAGTAAAGACTACCTCAGCCAAATCTTTCAAGGCCCCTGCGTACTTTATAACAAGTCAAAATAACCCCCGTTGCAGCAGACCTGCATACTCAGCGAATTTCAAATGTCAAAACAATACTTCCATCCAATGTAGTATGAGATAATGACATGTTTTCGTAATCTCCATAAGAATAACATGGGGAATGAGTATGCAGGTTTGCTGCTCATGTTAAAACTAGATGGTTCAATTTCAATATTTAGTAGGTCTTATCGAGAAGAAGCCATATACCAAGTTTTATCAAGATGTGTTCAGAAATAATGAAGATATGGATTTTCTTTATTGCCCGTAAGGATAACATGGGGAATGAGTATGCAGGTTTGCCGCAAAAAAATGGAAATTACAGTGATTTTAGACTAAAATACATTAAATCTCATCTAGATGAAGCCACAAACCAAGTTTTATTAAGATATGTTGAGAAATAAGCGAGATATAGAATTTTACTTATGGGAAATAAGGTTAACATTGCATTGGGAAAACGTACTGTGTTTAACACTTTCAGTATCTCGGTAACCAATGGGCATAGAGCAATGGTTGAAAATATCAAATTGTTTGTTTTTTTGAGCTGAATTCAATGGTGCTAACCAAAATTGGGTTATTTTTATTTTTCTGTGTGAAAACCCCAAAAAAACCCCATTTTTGGGGGAGAGGGGGGTTTATCTCCCTTTACCCCCCCTTCCAGTGGTCCGATCAGGCTGGTTTTCGAACTCATCCGAATAATTACTACTTTACACCCCTGTGCCAAATTTCATTCCGATCGGACCATTTTTGCGAGCGCTATCGTGCTTACAGACATATATATATATATATATATATACACAAATTTGAACGAATGGTGTTTGTTGCTTCTGGGGGCCCCAAAACGAAAAGTTATCATGGTCTCGGGCTTAGGTCTTACCATGAGACCTACGGTAATAGCTTCTTCCCTAAAGGGGGAATTCGCTAAAATGTTTATGATGAGTGAAAATGTAATCCCATACTTAATCCCAAACTCACTTGAACTACAAGTGGATTTTGATCGTTGGAATCAAGAAACAAAATATTCCGTCTAAACGAAAATGCTTACTTATAACAATTTCAAAACGTTTCAGAGTATTTTACATTTCATACGCGTCATGTTAAAACTAAGTCAACTGACAATAAAACAACCAGGTTATTTTCCGAGTTTTCCACCTTCCAGAACACGACGACTGAAAACAAGTTTGACATTACGATGTTATTGTTACATTGCACAACAGTGCACTGCACGGCCTGGCTGCAGCTGCTGCTGCGGCCGGCGGCCGGCTGGCCAAGTGCGCTGCAGCGGGCCGCACTGCCGCCGCCGCCGCGCCTTGGAGCTTATCACCACAATAATAACGCGGTTATTAGTTCCTATTTTCGAGATTACTAAATTTATTGTAATAAATTACGTTGCTACGCTGATTCCAAATTGCCACGCACTTAGTAACAAGCGTACCACAAGCGGAGCCAACATTAAAATGTTTTTAAATAGTTATCACACTTGACGATGCAATGTATAAGGTTAAGAATCTTACTACAATTTAGTGCATTTAAAATAACTTAAAATCTATTTCATAATAATAAAAGCTGTGAATCGCATTAAAACAAAACCGCAATTGAATATAATTTGAATGTGTTTATTTTAGAATGAGAAATCTATTGAAAATGGAAAAGTCAGATAGAAATATATGAGGTGAAAGCATATTGTAATGATATGAGAATAATATAGTGGAGCGAGTCAAGTACAACACTGTCTCACGAGTGAAACTGTTGGCGCCCGACACTTGCAGAGGGCGACAATTTTTACGAGGGAGACAATACACTTTACTCTCGGAATACACGTAATATTTTCGAAATACTCACAGCCCTTGAAAATTGTCGCTCTCGGCAAGCCTCGGGTGCCGAAAATTTCTCCATCTTGGCGACTGCATGTACTTTTTCCCCACCTACTATGTTAAGACGCTTTTTACTTCTTATAATGAGGAAGTAAAATAACATTTTGTCTCCCAGCGGGAGTAAAGTGATTACTTTGTCTCCCTGCGGGAAACAAGGTAAACCCATAACAAGAACATTGAAATAAATAATTCAAAAATCTAGCTCCTTAAAATTTCAACATAGATATGCAAATATTGAGGTTCAACAGATTGCAGGCGCTAACAGCTGATTTAGTGGCAGAAATTATCACATAAGAATAACAATGACAACAATCAGATGAAAGAAAGTCAATAAATTAAGCGTGTAAGAATGTTGCACCAATCCGCTGATCGCTGGTGCATGAATGGTTGCGGAAACTCGTACGCAAGCACTAATTGCAGATTGAAAAAATGGAGATCGTTTGTTAATAAATACGTTAATTATATTATTGCTGGTGGGGGGAAAATGTTGTGTGTATTTCGAGAGTAAAGCACATTGTCTCCCTCGTGAAAATTGCCCTCATCAGCTCGGGCGCCAATATTTTCACTCATGAGATATTGTTTTACTTTACTCATTCAACACACAAATAACTATTACTTAAAAATACACACATTTTTTTCAAATACATTTCCAATCAAATAACATAACAAATAAATAAATTTCGAAAAAATAAGAAATAACGAGAAATAACAAATAAATTTCCAATCAACGATATCCATTTCTTGTCGTCAATGTTACTCTAATGTGACTATTCCTGTTCCTGCTGTTAGCGCCTGCAAACCGGTGAACTTCAATACTTGCATGCCTTCGAAGAAATTTGAAGGCGCTCGATTTATGATTAATTTTTGTTTCAGTGTTAATCTTATGGGTTTAATTTGTCTCCTGCCGCAAGACGAAGTAAATAATTACTTTAATCCCGCTGGGAGACAAAAAGTTTCTTTACTCACTCATTACAAGGAGTAAAAAGCGTTTAACATTGCACTTGGGGGCAGGGCTAAAGAAAAAAGAGGGCTGACTCATTTCTTTGATCTTATTGAAATGCTGTTATGTGATCTCAGTGACGTAGTTAGTGGTGGCATCAAGTCCTGCCACCGATTGGATCTTGAGGCAACTAATATAAATGTAATTTATACTACACGCATTATGATATAAGTTTCTGGACAGCTTAAACTAGTTGACTGCATGTTTATCACACACAAATTGGTTGCTATATTATGTTTTTATTTACTAATTTGATTTTTATGAACACACTTATTTTAAGCTATCGGAATAAATTAAAGCTGTGTTAAATTTTTAGTAACATAAAAATTACATTAATAACAAGACTAAATTGTGTTTTTAGGTGTAAGATAGGTTTTTAGTGATTAATAAGATGAAATGTTAAGCTATGGTTTGGTGCGGAAATTATATCGAATACTTAGACGAAGTGGCCCCATTAGAAAAAAATAATCATTAGAAATCTGTAATGAAATTGGGTCCAGATACCATACTGATTACGTCATCTCGTCATCCCAGATGCCAAGTCAGGAGATGAATTGGTGCAGCCCTCTCTTTTTCTTAATCCTGACTTGAGGGGAAAATATTTTGTAATTTAAAATTATTTCTCACAGTATAAAACAAACATCACATCAACACACTGAGATTTTATTTACTCAGCAGTGTAACTTTGAATGTCCAAAAGATATTTTTAAACATCATAGCCACCTATGAAAAAATATCACGATGACTCGGACGTCTCGAGTGACGACCGCCGCAGATTGGAGCGGAGGAGGCGGCAGCGGCAGCGGCAGCGGCGCGTAACGCTCGGCCATTAGCGCGAGCAGATGACACTAACAATCAATTAGAGCAATTAGAACCGAGTTTGGCGCCAATTATCCACTTGGACGGCTTCCGGCACGCGAACTCGGTAAACAAGACACTGCGTCGACCGCGCGGCCCGGAGCCAACACCGACCATTCTTGGGCTATATGCTCCGGGTTTGCATAAGTAAAGTGCGAATGTAACAATCAGCTATGTTTTAAGTAATTTGTTTTGTGATCTTTCCCACACCTTTATTTTAGGCCGCTTTTTATGACTGAGGTGTCAAATTACTGGAAAGTTTGTCAAGACTTCATCAAAGTAGTTTATTTTCCTTCAGGTGACTAGCCGTTGCCCCATTGGGCATTTATTTTACACACAAATGTACACGTACTCTATTTCTTACGGAAGGAATATATGTTAAAAATATTAATATAATTAGCGTTGACAATGTAAATCGTTACACCAAAATAAACACATTTAACATTTTTTGCAGGAAATTTGATTTCCTTTTACTTTCCAATTTAATTAAGTCCATACTGTATATTAAAGTTGACAGTTTTCTAGATAATTAGGAAAACAAAAAATGGCACGTAAAATTCAAAATGGCGACCACTTGCCAACTATCCACTACCGGGGCTTTTTGATATATTGAAATATACATGGATATTTTAAAACAGTTTACAAAAATATATTATTTTTCCTTTTTCAGACAAATTTCAAAAGTAAAATGAGAGGGCTGTGTTTATTTAAATAGTTTAAAGCTGTTTCAATAGGGTATAAGATTGTTACATAATTCTTTATCAGTTTCTTTACATGTTACATTTTTAAATGTACGTTTATTTCCAATTTATTACAATTCCTGAGGAATATTCACGACTGATTATCATATCTCACTGATTTGATTTAGAACAGATTAACGTAATGTTCTGGTTGGAGGGCTAATCTAAATTCCTCATATTAACAGTTTCGTCATTGAGATCACACTTTAAAGTATAAAATCAACGGTTAAGCGATCTAATGAGACTCTACATATTGAATGTAGACATTTTTCATAAAACGAAAGAAACATATCGTCTTTATTGTAGGAAAACACACAATACAAGTACATTAAATTAAAAGAAACATAAGCAATTCAATAAACGAAGTCCAAATCAGAGGTACCTTCACTCTAATGGTAGGTAAATCTTATTTACCTTACGAGTCGATTGCACGAAATGTTCGGCCCTGGGTACTCACCTGAAAATATAAATGCAAGATTAACATAACAGTATTAATAAGTACCTCAAAGTGGAATACATATAACGCTAATGATTGGGGAAACGCTAATGATTGGGGAAAGGGATAAATCGTTAGCGAAATTTAAACAATCTTTGACCAACCCTTTGGCGCTCGTCATGCGCAGGTGTTGTCAACATCGTTGCTCCAAAACTGCCGTTACTTGAATAGATGAACAAATTACCTGTTGTAATACTTGTACGGCGTATGACAATTTGCCATCGCATCAAATTAAAGCAATCGGGCTGAATAATACGATGAAACTTGACGCAGGGCGGCGGCGCACGTGACCGGCCAGCGACAGGTCTTCAGCGAGGGGAGGGGGAAGCCGCACTGGGCTCGATGCAGCTATGATACACCATTCAAAAATAAACTAATCATATGAGGTAACACAGCTATTTATAACTTCTGAAAATCATGGAACTAATAATAATAATGTCACAAAAATATAGCGGAAATACCTTCCATCGCTTTAAAATGTTGCTTATGTCGATTTTCTTCGGTCCTTATTGAATAGTGAATAGAGAATTGATCTTGACTAACGTGTTTTGTGTTATCATTTACAAAACAATAATTTAAATACCCTATTAAAATTACGATACTTTCCCTAACTTGAATTAGTAATCGTATATATTATAAAACGTTTATAAAACTTATGACTGCGACCCTTACCGTTCTACTGGACCGATTTACATGCGGTTTGTGTCAAATCAAAGGTTCGGTCCTATCTGTGCAGGTTTTATTTGCATTTTGAAAATATTTATGTTAAATGGGTCAAACATGGAAAATAAACTTTTATCATGGAGATTTAACACGGGGGGGGGGAATTTGAAGTTTATGACAGCGAGCCTGACCGTACTACTGGACCGACTTACACGCGGGATGCACTAGTAACCAAAACAAAGGTTATCGGTCCTAAATGTCCAGGTTTTTTGGCATTTTGGAAATATTTACATTAAACGGGTAAAAAATGAAAAATAAAAATTTCTTATTGGGATTTAACATGGGGAAGAATCCATTTTTTCAGTCATTTGGACAGTCCGTCTGAGACTTCCACTGGACCCATTTCCATGCAGTTTGTACCAAATAAAACCTCAACTTAATTGTCTATATTTGCAGGTTTTATTTACTTATAAGTTATTTTGCTTTCTTAAATTAAATAATCCACAATTCCAAACCTTTGCAATTACATTATTTTTACAGTCATTAAATCAGCTGATTTTGAAGACACGTGTTTTTTTGTCTAAAAATAGAAAAAGAGGCAACGCTCAAAAAGCATTTGGTTTATCTTGGCCAGTACATAAAAATGTATGCAATCATACCTCAATTATTATTATTATTATATGTATTGATTTATCCTTTTAATGAAAAGAAAAAAATACAGTTTTATTCTATTTAAAACAACAGTATGTTAAATAGAATATAGGTGTAAATAAAAAAATAAGATTAAATGATTAAATTGTTTAGTATTACATATAACTACTTAATTATATAAAACAGCTGATTACTATATAACCTTAATGATCTAAATTTTTATAACAATGTCAAATTGTAAAAGGTCGGTGTTAATGGCTTACACTCATATTAAATGTCATTTAGAGACCTACCATAAATGCTATATTTGAAAATATTTATGTTAATTGGGTTAAAAGGAAAATAAACTTTTCTCATGAAGATTTAACCATTGATTATATATATTCTAAATAGATGCAAAACCTAATGGCGATTCATGTGAGCAAAGACGCTAGAGCTACCTGGCGAGAGCGGTCAGAAAACCTAGGTCGGTAAACAGTATTGTGCAGCTTGTCGCCAGTGAGCGATTGTTGATTCAGATAGAATAAATGATATCGGTATCTCAAAAAGTAATGTGCTTGCTTCATCTAAATTATTTCTACTTATAAACTGAAGATGGATACGCGGTTTACTTGCAAAAACCGTGGTAGAAACTTTAGATATAGTACTGTTTAATTTTAGGTTCTCAGTAACTACCTAATGATATACTTTAACTACACCCTGACTGAATACATTGTTTTCTGGTGGCGCTATCTATTGAGGACTGTCATAACTACGTCAAAACTTTGCGTCTGTTCTTGTCCATTGGGCTAGCAATCTACTACAGGTGTCTTGTCAATGATTTAACTAAGGGGAAAAATTAAACTTTTGACTGTGAATCTGACCATACTAATGGACCGATTTACACACGAATGGTACCAAATAACAGGTCATTGTAACTATATTTGCCCATTTTCCTTCGATTTCAGCTATTACTCCACTGAATTTTCTAAAACAGAAATTGAAATCTCTTAGTCAATTTAACATGGGGTATGGTAATGTAAAGTAGATTCAGAGTGAGATCTGGAGTTCTATTGGACCGACTTCTATGCGGAATGTGTTAAATAAAAGGCAATTAACTCAAGATTTGCCAATTTGTCTGAAAAGATTAATATTCCTTCATTTAATATTCTAATATCAGCAAACTGACACATACCTTCTTCCTTAAAACTATTTAGGAAAGCAAGAAAAACTCCGATAAAATTAAACAAATTTATAATTATTTCATAAAAACATACCAAATTTTAATACCTTGAATATTATTGGGCTCTTCCCACCTCCAGGTTGACGGCGTTGGTCCAATTACTAAGCGGAGACTGCAATGAGGTCAGATCAGTCCACTTGTCACATTAAAAAAACACAATATTGACTAAAACACGTAAACATTACGTGTTTTAATGTTTACGTGTTTTAGTCAATATTGTGTTTGTGTTTTAATGTGACAAGTGGACTGATTCTTATTCTACAGCGTTATGAATAAGAATGTTTTTCCTGCCGCGCGCTCGCTCCGCCGCCGCCGCGCCGCTCACCTTCTTCCGATAATCAGGGTATATACTGGAGTAACCACATGGGCCGGTGACACACGGGGCGATTTTTATTGCGGCGGCGAAACTGCCGCTGCCGTAGTTTTCGCAGTAGTACATAGATTTAAATGGACCGCGGCAATATTGTCGCGCGGTATTCCCACCTGTGCCCTGTGTAAGCGTCCATTTAAAGGGGGGTCTATAAAAGAACTCCGGGGTTTTGAGGCAAAATATTTTAGTGAAGTAAAAAAACTTGTATAATTATTTAATACATGATTGGAAAGGTTGTATTTTCAAGTTTTTTTAGCAATTCAATAAAGTTCAATATGAGTTCCCATAGTGGCACGGCACACATTGTAACGACATTCCACCTCTTCTCACGTCTAGCAAGCATGTCTGGCAGGACGGTTGCCACAGAATTGATTATTCGTTGCCCGAGATGGTCAACATCAAGAATTTTCGAAAGTTTATTTGTACCGTAACAACAGATATAGTTTTTATTAGCCAAATAACGCATTGAGCCTTTTGTTGAGGCATTGCCTTAGCGCGGTAATTCAGGCAGCACAGTTAGCCAGGCTACGTTGTTTCGAGATCAACGCTCTGCAGCGCTGCCATCTCTTGACGAAAAAATCCCCAATTTTTATGAGTAAAACCGGATGAGCTATCGTTTTAGAGAAATTAACTGAATTTTGCTATCTTTAACAGTTATTAAGGTATGAATTTTCAAAATCCGGGAGTTCTTTTATAGACACCCTGTATATTTTACTGATGAGCTGAATATATAACAGCACATATTAGCTGACATCTTCTATATTATTAAAAGAATTTCTGGGATTTCGTACAGAGCATTTCGACCTCTAGAAATCAAGTTATCTACACATATTTGGTATCAAATTAAAGCTGTTACTCTAGATGTGCCTTTTGCAGGTTTGGAAAATAACCCATGGAAAGCCTTCACACAGGAGGCTTTTGAAATTCCAGCGAAAGTGCTGTGGTAGAACCTGTTCCAATTCACATTTATTTGTAACAAAACAGATAATCAAGATCTGAAATAGTACCTGAGATATACCACAGAATGCAGGGCTAGCAAAAGCCACATTCATCCACATTATGATTTTGATTTCTTAAAATACTGACGTTTTTTTAAGACAGCAGAAAATAAGGAAGAGTATTTGCCATATTGAAACTAAGACCAACAGTCTGTAATCATCTTAGTTAACTGAATTCCTTTTCTTAAAAAGGAAACTTAAAAAGAAACATAAGTAACTCAGAAGGTGCTCTGAAGATGGGATTATTCTCACAAACTCAAACTATTGACAGTAAATACACATCGATTCATATTTCAACATGTTGATGAAATGAGTTGATGATGTTTACAGTTTTAAATTATTAATAGTCGTTGAATATTAAACTAAAAAAATCAAGTTTAAAACGCATTATAAATTGAAAACCTGTATTTTGTAAATATACTTAGAATGCGAAGGAGATTGAAGAGTTAACGGTTAGCCTGTCTGTTTTACTCGATTTTGAAATGTACCAATAACAATGCCTATTGAAAGAAGCAATTTCATAGAAAGTTATGTTATTTGCTTGGGTAAAAATTTGCCAAAAATGTATTTAAGATGCGAATCAAAAAAGCGGCTTTATTTGAAAATGTAATTCCTTGGCCGTTAAGAGCGTTGAATAATTTGTTTTTCGGCGAATAGCAATTTAATAACTGTTACTTAAAGATTAGTTCATCAGTTGATCAGTGGTTTGTCTATCTTCTTAACGTTTTTTGCTAAGACCTAGCAAAGATGAGTGCAAAAAACTGACCGTAGATGTTGTGTAGAATTACATTAAGATTCATTACTTTTGTAAAGAAAACTCTTAAGACAGAGCCATGAAGGAGCGCCAAGCAATAAAGATCCATGTAAACTAACCCCCACTTTATGCAAGATTAATGTTGCACTGTCGAAATTTCAAAGTGTATAGAATGTATACAAAGACACTTTTAAAACAGATAAATGAACTTCTCAAATTCTGTGAGGAATTTCTTACCCATATTGAAGTTTCAAGTCTGAATTAGTATCTTATTTTCACCCCAAGTTTGCCCCGATGAGAGGTTCAATCACTGGCAATTTTATTACAGTGCTACGTCACAAAGAATTAGTCTAAAAAAATAAAGAAAATAATACAACTTCACTCACTTCCTCATTGACAGTTATTTCACGCTGCAATACTCCATACACATAGTCAACTTGAAACTAAAGGCTATTTTACCAATTCGTTTTAAGTCACGAAGTGACGCGGGCTGCTAGTAATTATTAAAGAAATCGTATTATACTAAAAGAAAACAATATCATGAGTTATCCATATACTGTAGCAACTTCGTGTTGTTGGATGCAACAATTGATTTTTCTCTGCGTACTAGAATAAAAGATGGGAATATTGGAGGAAAACCATAAGTTTTTTATAAAATGTTTCTTACGGACTCGCGTATAAAGAAAAGGGATTAAAATAGAAATTTCATGGAACAGCTGATTATAATAATCAGATTATCAACTGCTGCTTAGCAGCGCGTGTCTATTAGTTTAAATAAATATTATAATTTACTTTATAACTACATATAGTTAACTAAGGTGATTTTTAAACAGCTACAATCCCACCGTTAAACCTGAAAAACGATTGTTTTCATAAAACCCCACGTCGACACGCTAATCCCTCTCCGTCGACGGTCGACTCTCGGCATTGTTCTTGATTCACATAAAGCAGGACGTCGTTGGTCGCTGGCATTGGTTCAGGCAATTTAGTTAAGTTTAGAGTAACGGCGGGTTTCACTCTAGACTCCGGTGTTGGCGAACTGTCCCTCCGTGAAATTTCGTTTCTCAGTAAAAATCCCGTTTGTTCTTCACATTGGTTAGGAGCATCGATTGTGTGTTAAGAAGTGCGACTAAACGTAGCAAGTCTATCTTGCTAAAATTACCTTGTAAAATTTATCATCACAATATTAATAATTCTGAGTGAAAATGGAAAATGTTTATATCTATATATTAATACGCAAGCGGGTTTCTTTTCACAGTCCAACCGCAATAACGGCTGGACGGATTTTAACGTTTGAGGTGTCAAATTAAAGGGATTGTTATGTAGATTTGTCATCAAGTCTCAGAATTTAAAAAAGGGCGTCACTAAAGTACAGTAAAGGGCTGAAGTTTCGGAACAGTAGTGCTATTCATGGACAATGAAGCAAGCTCAGTTTACTTAGTTTACAAATTGAACATATGGCCAAGCTCTGAAATAAACCAAAGACTGCAGCAATTAATTTTTTGAAAAGAGCAGTTTTATATTTACAGCTGGTTTGGCTTTAATTGTTTTCAACAGTTTTCTTTTTTTCACGTAGTTTTATTTCTGGATCAATATACAAAATTTTTTAAACGATTTATTACGTAATTTAGGTAATGTTATGAAGTTTTTATGCTCTTAAACTTCGCTGTTACCAGTTTTACAATGTAGGTTACGATATGTCATAGTGTTTTTTTAAGTTATATTAACCTGAGCAAATCTATTTTTGGATTGGTGCATTTATAATGCCACCAATAAGAAGAAGACGAATATTGACTGGTAGGAGGAGTCGGAAAGAACACGATCGCAACCGCTGGCATCACCCTCCCGATGTAACATTTGATGCTCCTTCCAACCTAAGACCAATGAACTAAAAATGTTTTTATTGTGGTTGGTTGCATTTCAAGAATGAAAAGACTGGTAGAAATAATGCGTCGTTTACGCGTTTTTGCCACAAAGGAAAGGTTGCCTGTAAAGACAGCCGTTCCCTACAATATCTGGTTTGGCGATAATTATTATCAATAAGGTGCAGAGGCAATCCCTAAACAAAGAAAGTCATTGCTCACGGCGCCATTGTTTGCTCTCGGTCAGCTACATGTTGCTGTAAGCAGAGCTTGATCTTTTGCCGGTGTTAGAATATACATTTAACCATCACACTCATCCTTCACTCATATTCAGGGTAACGTCCTCCATGAGGTACCTGTCTTATTAAAGTGATTAAGTGATTTCAGAAAAAAGAGGTCATAGGGAATTGAAGGCGTTCCCTTAAAAATCGTTTACATTTACCGGAAACTCCTGCGGTAGATCAAATTATTATTAAAAGTTTCAGTAGTTAAGCCATAATTTTGTTAATGAATTTAGCCCTTTGATTTAAACTTTAAAAGTATATAAGTAGGCTGATTATTCTTCTTTCTTTTAATATATGACTTTTGCTCGATTTCGAGCTACGTGTTATCTAGTAAGTTTAAAATGCTTGTAGATTCTAGTCCAAGTATCGTGGAAAGTTTTCTCTGGTTTTCTTCAGATGTAATAATTAAATGTTTTTTGTGGTCAGTCTAAACCAGGACTGAATGGGGAATAAGCTGCCGAACTCATTAGTTCACCAATAGTAAGTTAACGAATATAAAATTGGTAATTACAAATTTTTAGTGATAAATTTACATAATAAGCTATCATTGATTATAAAAAAGTCAATAGTATTACTGTAAAAATATTATTAGATAATTGTTGTAAGAAAATACTAAACTAGCCCCTTGCAGTGCGAAGCACCACAAAGAAATTGTTAATTGTATGTAATATATTTTCCATTAGATAGTCACTGGTACAATATAACGTCTGGAATATTAAATTTGTTGTTTGTTATGTACTTAGAAACACAATTCTACACGTTTAATCACCACTAACCTACTTAAATTAAGTACATTACTACTTAAACCAAGGAGGTTAGACAAAACATAATACTGGAGGTAACGCGAAAAAGTGTTTCCACGGCCCTCTGATTTTGTCAGTTTGGAAATATGAGGGGCAGTATTTTTTTTCTTTGCATTAGCAGCCCAAAATCCATCAGTAATAGGAGTCAAACAGTTTGATTGATCGAAAACAAAAAAGAAATTTCAAAGACTCGACAATATAAAATTGATTTAATTGTTTCCCAAACATTAGTTTATAAAAACGCAAACAATTTATCTAGCCTATTAGCATTTATGATATAATTTAGGAACTGACTTGAATCTTTGGACATTCTTCTAAGTTTTTAATCGTTATACATTGTCGTTCAAAGAACTATATTTGATTCTTAAGTTACTAATTACGGTGCAGCGGAAGTTTAACTTTTCTTACTCCCCCTCATAATTACCAACCTGACGAAATGAAATGCCGCTTTTCTTTCAAGTAAAGCGCTGTATGGTACGTCCGGATAGACTATCCTCCTTGACATAAACAAACCGAGTTATGTTAATGAAACACTAGCAGCCCGCGTCACTTCGTGACTTAAAACAAATTGGTAAAATAGCCTTTAGTTTCAAGTTGACTATGTATGGAGTATTGCAGCGTGAAATAACTGTCAATGAGGAAGTGTGTGAAGTTGTATTATTTTCTTTAATTTTTTAGACCAATTCTTTGTGACGTAGCACTGTAATAAAATTGCCAGTGATTGAACCTCTCATCGGGGCAAACTTGGGGTGAAAATAAGATATTACTTCAGGCTTGAAACTTCAATATGGGTAAGAAATTCCTCACAGAATTTGAGAAGTTCATTTATCTGTTTTAAAAGTGTCTTTGTGTACATTCTATACACTTTGAAATTTCGACAGTGCAACAATATTAATTTTGCATAAAATGGGGGTTAGTTTACATGGATCTTTATTTCTTGGCGCACCTTCATGTGAATATTACAATTCATAACGATTCAACGACGATGTATAACGATTCAAATCTTAGAAGAAAGACCAAAGATTCAAGTCAGTTCCTAAATGATACCATAAATGTTAATAAACTGTTTGAAAGGTTCAATTTGTGTTTGTTTGACACAATGTAATATTTTCTTCGATTTAATTTTGAACAAATCAGTTCATGAGTCTTTGAGCGAGCAATCTTCTCTTGGCGAAAGCAGTTTTCAAACACTTCCTGCTTGCAAAACTGAAGCTAGGTTAAATAAGTTATTTGTGCGAACGCAAAGGAGGGCTGGGTACATCGGAGGGAAGGGGTTAATGCAATCGCTACGGCAAATCGAATGAGGGGCTCAATCCTTGCTTCCTACAGTAACAAGTGGCAACCTTCAGTCTACACCCTTTATTCTGAAGCCTACCCTGGGCCTTTTCTTTATACCTGTGCCCTTGGGAACAACATTTTATGAAAAACTGTTAGCTTTCCTCCAATTTTAACGAATTCAACGAATAGAATTGAGATAAAAATATAAAAAACACTCGCCAACCGATGGGAGGATACTGATTTATAGTCAGTATGTAAAAAATATATAGCGCTTCAAAATTTCAACAATAACTAATAAATAAATCTGCTGTAAAAAAGGCTACCCATCCCAACTTTGGCATTAGGCTGAAATCAGATGTGGAACTCGAAAGCAAGAGCAGTGATAAATAAGTCGCAAAGTAGAAGACATAATGCAGTGGGCCGCGTCGTCGTCGCAACGACTGTCTGGCGCGCGCTGCAATCACGGTGACCCTTTTTTGTTTAAACACTACCATTTGGCCAAGGAACAACTCATTGTAATGACGATTAAAATTATGATAAAATTCGACAAATACATTTTGTGTGTCATCGAATTCAGAGGGGTCCCAGTGAGACGTGTAAAAATTTCCAAATTGGTGTCTGGTGAGCAATGAAATAAAGAGAATAAATATATAAATTAAAATAATTAATTAATAAAATAATTAATTAAAATAATAAAATTAACAAATATATAAATTTATAAATTAATCTTATAAGAATCGAATTAGAATCGGCAACTATATCGACAACAACCTAAGTATGGTTGATGATAACTTCGACTGTTTATTTTAGGATAACCGTTTTGAAGGAGTCTCTGATGAATGAAAGGTTAAATTCAAATACACAGATACGAGAAACGAGTAAAGCGAGGAATGAGTTTTTAAGTTTGGCATGTCCATGTTAATGCAATCACAAAATTGCCAAAACTGCCTTCGCTTCTTACCCCTGCGATACATTAACTGCTTAATCAGCAAAATCATGATACAGACCGTTTTGTCGAGGTGTTAAAGAACTGGCTAACTTTTGAAAACTCTTAGTTCAAACGCAAGCTCAATTTTGTAATTTCACCTTTAAAAACATGAACGGAATGTTAACGCTGAAAATTAACAGTATAGTTATGTTAACGAGCTCCTTTAGTTAGGTTTATGTATATTCTTTGGCACAACGGTGGTCGTTAAGGTCTGCGTGCTACTTCTGTGATGTCACCTCGGCTTGCATGAACCGTACAATTAGTATTTCAACAGCCTTTCTACAGTTACTCAAATGTTTTGTTGCGGTTGTTACGAAACGTTCACTCATTTATATTAAAAATTATTAAGGGCTGAGAATTCTTTGCATTGAAAATTACGGCTGAATCATTTTGCTGATAGCACTGAAAGGGAATATGTTTTAATATAAAGAACAAAACTAAATATACAAACGTAAACAGAACAATAGACAACAAATTTATTTATATTACGTTACTACACAGGGTGAGGCAAACCACCCGTGCACATAGTTTTACGGGAGTACGGTTCAACTTAGAATCACCAAATAAAATTATTCCCCCCTAAATCACGTCTGAAGAATTCATTAAAAATCTTTATAACATGATCTGAGCACAGGATGTTCCAGGAATGAAGGTCATGGGTTCGAATCTCGAAATTTTCTTATGTAAACCTATGACACATTGTACATTTTTAGAAAGGTCTTGTTTAGAGGAACCGTTTGGTGAAAACAGAACTTAATTATCTCAATCCGTTTCAAGATGGATATTTCTTTGCCTATTGACGGAATACCCTGTATTTTTGAAACCGCTAAACATTTTTCAGTTCTGGTTGAAAATTCGTAATCCTGGTAAACACAGCTTTACAAGGATGTGTTACATGACATAATTTTCAAAATAATCAATTTTTGCCAAAGTTTTATTTTTTTGTAATGTTGGTAGCCCTGTACATTAAAAAAGTCAAATGGCACCATATGGCAAATAGCAAATCATTTTAAGCGTCTTTCAAAGACGAACAACTTCTCAATTTACACATACTATCTATTTTTTGTAGTATTGTAGTAATAAGCCAATACCCCCGTTGCAGCAGACCTGCATACTCAGCGAATTTCAAATGCAAAACAACATATTTTAATCCAATATAGCGAGATTTGACATGTTTTGGTAAGCTCCATAAGAATAACATGGGGAATGAGTATGCAGGTTTGCTGCTTCAGGTATATTAAAACTGGGTGGTTTTAATTCAATATTTAGTAGATCTGAACTAGAAGAAGCCATTTACCAAGTTTTATCAAGATATGTTGAGAAATAAGCGAGATATAGAATTTTACTTATTTCCCATAAGGTTAACATTGGGACAACGTACTGTGTTTACCACCTTCAATATCTCGGCAACCGATGGACATAGAGAAATGATTCAAGATACTAAATTGTTTGTTTTTTCAAGCTGAATTCAATGGTGCCAACAATAATTCGAAAAACCTTATTTTACTATGTAAAAAACTCAAAGAACGCATTTTTGGGGGGTTTATCCCCCTTTACCTCCCCCCCCTTCCATTAGTCCGAATGGGCTGGTTTACGAACTCGTCCGAATAATGACTACCTGACACGTCTGTGCCAAATTTCATTCCAATCGGACCATTTTTGCCAGCGCTATCGTGCTCACACACACACACACACGCACGCACGCACACCCACACCCGCACCCGCACCCGCACCCGCACCCGCACACACACACACACACACATACACATATATAATTTTGAACAAATAGTGTTTTTTGCTTCTGGGGGCCCCAAAACGAAAAGTTTTAATAGTCCCGAGCTTAGGTTTTACCATGAGACCTACGGTCATAGCTTCTTCCCTATAGGGGAAATTCGCTAAAAACTCCATTTTTCCATCTAAAATGCATTACGGAACAGCACAAGATTTTTCCCCAGCCTATTTTCAAGCAATTCTTTAAGGGAATGTGTAATAGTAAAATTTTTCGTTATATATTTTTTTTTTAATTTCTAAAATTTTCTAATTTGAGGATTGTAAAAAAGATTAAAAGCATGAATTATTGTTGATTGTATCAGTGATAAAAATAATCATTGATAACTACTACAAAAGTAAAAAGCCACATTCAAAAATTGCAACATGATGTCTAATTTTTTTTCTTTTATCATTACAAAGAATGTTAATTTAATCGTAAAAATCTGTTTGTTGAAATAAAAATAAGTAGTTAAATTTCGTAAACTGGCATATGAAGGGGTTTTAGCTGACGTTTTAAAACCGTAAGGGATAGAAAAATTGAAATACAACAAATTTTCATTTTAAAAACACATTTGATTTGATATAAAATTTATTATTTCCTGCTATTTAAGAATTTTGAGTTTTAGGTTTTTTTACATTCTTCAGATCTGATAATTATTAGATATTAAAGAAGATATAGAGAAAAATGTCACTATTACACATTCCCTTACAGAATAGCTCGATAATAAGCTGGGGGAAAAATCTTATGCTGTTCCGTTATGCAATTAACATGCATTTTATATGGGAAAAAGGAGTTTTTGGCTTATTACTACAATACTACAAAAAATAGACAGTAGGTGTAAATTGAGAAGTTGTTCGTCTTTGAAAGACGCTTAAAATGATGTGCTATTTGCCATATGGTGCCATTTGACTTTTTTGATTTACAGGGCTACCAACATTACAAAAAAAAAATTCTGGTTAAAATTGATAATTTTGAAAATTATGAAATGTAACACATCATTGTAAAGCTGAGTTTACCAGGATTACGAATTTTCAATCAGAACTGAAAAATGTTTAGCGGTTTCGAAAATACAGGGTAATCCGTCAATAGGCAAAAAAATCAAAGAACTGGCCGCCATCTTCAGACGGATTGAGATAATTAGGTTCTGTTTTCACCAAAATGTTCCTCTAAACAAGACCTTTCTAAAAATGTGTAATGTGTCATAGGTTTACATAAGAAAATTTCGAGATTCGAACCCATGACCTTTATTTCTGGAACACCCTGTGCTCAGATCATGTTGTAAATATTTTTAATGAATTCTTCAGATGTGATTTAGGGGGGAATAATTTTATTTGGTGTTTCTAAGTTGAACCGTACTCCCGTAAAACTATGTGCACGGGTGGTCTGCCTCACCCTGTATAAAGACGCCGACGCTTATTCATACCCCCCGTATGAAATTTCCCCCCGTTCAATTTTTTTCCGTTGATTCATACTCTATACTTCGACGCCAACAGAGAGACATTCATTCAATTAATTGTACATAATAAATACATACTGGGTGAGCCAGACCACTCGTCCACCTGTTGTAACGGGAAAACTGTTTAACATAGAAAGCGAAATAACATTCTTCCTGTATGTTTCACATAGGAAAAGACCCATCAAAATATTTTCTTTGCGATTTACCTACACACACTACAGGTGTTCCAGTTATGAGGTCACAGTTGTTCAAAGGCTGAAATCTCAAAAGTTTCATTGTATTTTTGAAATTAATGATAGAGAAGGATTTGTAATTTGTTGAATTATTGAGCTTTTTTCCATTCGCTTCTATTATTTAGACCTACACTACGTTTCGGAAGGTAAGGGAACTCCTCCCGTTTCCCGAATTTTTAAGACTCATTGAAACATGCACTGAGAAGGGTACTATTCTGTTCGTATTAAGTTTTTTTAAGTATTCAATAGCAGCCCGCATCACTTCGTTACTTAAAAAACAACATAATAAAATAGGGTTTAGTTTAATGTTGGTAATTTATGGGGTTTTGCAGCGATAGCAGCTGCTGTCCAGGGCCGCCGAGAGCCAAGCCATGCCCCAACCCAATTCTATACACATCGTGAGCCCCAAGTTCATAAACATCGAGGGGCCTCAAGGCCTCGGCTACAACTGCCACAACACCGGGGGACTTGGGGGAGATACTAGGTACCCCCGCGTACGGAAGTCCCACAGGTCTCCCTCCTCTGGAGAATTTGTAAAGTTAGACATGAACTCGCGTTTCAGGCAGAGTTAAGTGGTCTAGACTAGAGGCATAAAAACGTACAAAGGAACAGACAAACTCACAAATTCATATTAATTTAAAGACAAATCTTCCGTATTTTTCGGAATTAGAAAAATTCGCCCAAGACCAAAAAAAAAACCTGACTACAACTGCCACAACACCAAACAAACAGACCAACAAAAACATAAACAAACAAAACCACCTACCTTACAGGAAAAAAGAAAATAGATAACATAAAAAAGACACCGAGCCGAGAGAGTCCGAGTAGCTTTTTTTCCTGTTAAAGTTGTTGTTCATTCTGTGTTCCATTTAGCCACTAGTGTTTGTGTGTGTGTTTTTTGTCTGGATGGTAGTCCTATTTTTCTATATATATGAATATTTATCTTTTGCAAATAGTTCTGTCATTTAATCTGTGAACTCGCACGACTTTTTAACCCGTTATTCATGTCTTCGAAAATCCTCTCATTTTCCCGCTATTAGTAAATGTGTGATTGTCTTTTTCAGCCGTTCACAAAATTCACCAAGTTACAATATTTCTACAATTTTTTGCGATCGGTAAGTAGGCCTAAATTCGAGCACCTGATGTTTTCTCCAGCCTTTCATGTAATTTGATACGTTATATCCTCGTCATTCACTCCAGCGATCGGAAATCATAGTTGATTTACGGCCGTTGACAAACTATACCAAATAATTAAACTCATGTGCATTTAACTTAGCGTAGTACCATCAAGCCCAAGATGAATAGAAAAAAATGTTGTTCTATTTATCTTGCATCACTCCGAGTTGGGATTTTTTTATGTTTTTTAATGCTAGCAAAAAACTGTTGAGGAATAAGAAGGTGGGGTTCAGGAAAAGGAATATTATATTTTATAGTGTGAAAACATTAAGCCATATAGTAAAGTCCATCACAAACAGTACAGTCATTCAGTCAAAAAGTATAGCTGATTTACCGTGTCGTGGTTTCCACCAATAGCCATTTGATTGATAAATTTAAAGTGTTAATTTTTTCACTGTTAACAAAAAAGTTGTTATAAATTGTCAATATTACTAAAAATGTTATATCAGTAGTGTAATAAAATGAAATCGAAACAACGAAAACGCTTGGGGCAATGCCAAGCGGCGGACTGCGGTGCATTGTTCCGCGCCACCATGTTTACATTATGTGAGCCGCTCATCTACAGTATTTCCCTTTCACAACGAAAACATGGTTAAGGCAAATAATGAAATCATGGCAAAGCATATATTAGGAAATTTGACTGTCTGCAGGCTTCCTATGAATATTAACTTTCCTATGTTTGTAAGCACCTGATTAAAAAGGTTCCCTGAAATTATTAGAGTTGGCAAGTTTAATGATTGCATACAATATCTAAATCCAGCCGAGTAGAAATAAATATGTGATCTCCTGCATTGGAGCGGATGGCGGATTGTCCACCAGACACTTGTTGAAATTCCATACTGAGTCCAAGTATAGTCCCCATTGGAGCGGATGGCGGATTGTCCACCAGACACTTGTTGAAATTCCATACTGAGTCCAAGTATAGTCCCCATTGGAGCGGATGGCGGATTGTCCACCAGACACTTGTTGAAATTCCATACTGAGTCCAAGTATAGTCCCCATTGGAGCGGATGGCGGATTGTCCACCAGACACTTGTTGAAATTCCATACTGAGTCCAAGTATAGTCCCCATTGGAGCGGATGGCGGATTGTCCACCAGACACTTGTTGAAATTCCATACTGAGTCCAAGTATAGTCCCTAAAATAGTTAATTGCAGTCCTGGAATAGTTTTCAAAATATCCATATGCTCTTGGGGTTGTCGAATTGCCCGGCTGGTGCAATAATAAACAAAGCATAAACAAGCATTATAACGGTCAGGGTAAGCATACTACGATATATGTGACTCGCCAGATTAATTAGCGAATTTCCTTAAAGGAATACGCTATTACCATGGGTCTAATGGTAAGATCTAAGTCCGAGACCATGTTAACTTTTCATTTTTGGGCCACCAGAAGCAGAAAACACTATTTGTTTGAGTTATGACGTAATGGATCGCTTATAAATCTTCTCAGTGAAATTTTGCATAAATATACCTAGTTTCATAGCAAAAGGTCCAACAGTTTTCGAGTCCATAAACTATTTACAAATATACTATATATATATACACCAATATTCTCTTTCAAACATATAGATTGTAACTCACCCAAAATAAATCTTCTCAATTGATTCAAAATGTCACTTGCATAACTGATTTAAATGTTTCATATTTCATTTAAAATTATTTACTATGAAATAAGGACGTTGCTTTATATTATACGACTAAATGTAACACAAAAAGTTAGAACTCCGTTCGACCTAACTCAATCTAATCTACGCGGGCGAGTCGGGTGAGGGTAGTCCTATTTTTCTTTCGCTCAACTAATGGGAATATAACGAGGTTTTTAATTTAAAAGCCGCATTTCTCCCGCGGGACGCTCAGAAGATAAGGCAACGCTAAATATGTCCGATCGATCGAGCCGCACGATGACACGCCGCGAGAGCCAATTACTGTACAACGGAAACAGATCGTCGTTTAACCACTGTATGTTACGAGCATACAGTTTACGTGAGTGTGCAATTTTTATACTCTTAATTATAACTATGGACCGAACATAAATTTATTAGGTCGACAAGTTATTAAATCAAAACTAACTAACTCTTAATCGCCGAGGCCAAAATAGATTCTGCACATATCGCATTTGGGTAATGATGTAACAGTTTAATAATGAATGACAAACCAGAAGGTTATTACATTCATATAAATTAACTATAGCTTATTCACTTATGGCGATATAGATTCTGTATTACATACCCACCTTGTCTAATCGATTCAATTCTGTATTAGTAATAATTTACTGAAAAATTACAAAATGTAGCAACAAATTTTATTACCGTAATTTTATTTTATGGCAAAACATATGAATAATAATTTAATATCATAACAATTAATAGAAACCCCTTATCTCGTTGACATTGTAGGCGATTTTACGAGATATTATAGTACATGTGAAATTCTACTAAAAGACGAGTAGAAAACATAAAAATTTGTCCGTTCATGAAACTTGCACGAAACGTAGTACTTACCATTAGATTTTGAAACCTGAAGAGTCCCTAGTGATTGGGAGGGTGGAAGTACCTTTTTGGGGGGTTAAAGTATGGGGGGTAGTGATTTTAAGAAAATTTTTATTTATGGGATCCAAGCAAGTGGGGTGCCTTTTCCTATGTTTTTTAGGATGCAGAATTAAAAAAAAAACATTATAGCCTAAAATCAATACAACCAACAGTTTATGAGAAAAAGACAAATTTATTCATCAAAAATGAAATAGGAACAAATTAATTAATAGAACATGGGCCACCCATATAAAACCCTCCCCCCGTGGGAATTTTCAACACGTTTTCTTTGCTACTGACATGTAATTAAAGGTTTTTCTTGTTTTTTACTTAAAAATTACAGAATAACCCAGACAAACCAAAAAAAACTAGTGATGAAAAAAATTAAAATTGGGTCATTAAAAAAAAGGTTTCTTCACTGCATTTTTCCATGCGTTCTTTTGAAATAATGACTTGGGACCAATGTCTATCATTTTTGGGTGGTTAATCCTTTATTTTGACAGGAAAATAATTTTCGGCCGCCATCTTGGATCCGCCATATTAGGTATCAACTTTTTTTAATTTAAAGGTAGTGTTGTGACACATCATTATGAACTAGATTTTTAAGCTGATTACAATGCTGAAATCCGTTTTTCAAAATATGCATTCGTTAAAAAGATATGCCGATATGCCCAAATGAAAATTCATCCCTATACATTTCTTATGGACGCTTCATAGTTACGGGCCGGGGGAGGGTTTTAAATGGGTGGCCCATTCCACTTTCTATTAATTTAATTTGCTGCTATTTCACTTTTGATGAATAAATATGTCTTTTTCTCATAAACTGTTGGTTATGCATTTGATTTTAAAATGAGTTTTTTTAATTCTGCATCCTAAAAAACATAAAAACGACACCCCAATCGCTTGGACACCATAAATAAACATTTTCTCAAAATCACTACCCCCCACCCCCCCGAAATTTAACCCCACCAAAAAGGGATTTCCACCCTCTCCCCAATCACTAGGGACTCTTCAAATTTCAAAATCTTATGGTAAATACTACATTTCCTGCAAGTTTCACGAACAGACTAATTTTTATGTTTTCTTAGGAGAGTTTTACCTGTACTATTAATGTTTTAACATGACAAGTTAGTTGATGAGACAAGAGTATCACATTTGACGTGTAGCCTATAATGTAAAATTACGGTGAATATGAATGAATAATGATTTAAGGTTATGTGTGGTATGTCCTATGACCATAAGAAATACCGCCGAAATAAACGTCTTAAGTTGTTGCTTTGTTTGTTTTTGCCGTTTCCCCAGAGGATAATGACCAGCCGACTGAGAGATAGGGACAGGGGTACAGTTTCGGATATGACTGTATGTTGCTGCAAGCATTCTGATACGAACGATGGATGAAAAGTTAAAATGATATTACCTTTTACTAAACTATAAAATCACTTTATTTAATAATCCCCGCTTAATAAACCCCATCATAGTAGTTAGGCTGTCGGCCAAATGGTCTCTGATTTGTACGACATGAACGAAGAGGTACAATGAATTTAAGAAACATGTATACACTAATAAAGCTCTAATTTATCTATAGTAGTTTTATCTTTCATTCTCAATTAAGAATGGTATCGTATAGCCTCTGAATCACTGATGATTTCACAATTATAAGATTACCTTTAACCGCTAACTGATCCTTAGTAGTTTAGGGGGCTTGTTTCGGAGATAGAATATCCGAAAACAATTATCGGGAGACGTTTAATCTGAAGAAGGATATATTATATCTGAAAGAGCTGTGGTACCCTGATCTACAAAGGATCACTTGACGGCAACAAGTAATTTAAACCTTGTAATTGTGAAACTATATTTGATTTTATATAGCCAGTATAATTCTCATCTAATTCTCATCCTTGCATAGTTCTTTGGAGGTAAGAATAAGAGTGACGATCAAACTAAATCTGACTCGTTAGGTCAATGATATCATAGTTCGTAATTGTAAGTAGGCCTATGTTGTGCGAGAGTATAATTTGTTTATGCTGAACCCGACAGACGTTGTCATGCCTTTGTCTGTTTGCCAAACATCACCAGTTCAAGTAAACATGTCAGTGCAGTCCAGGCAACGAATGTTCTAAAAAAGGCAAAAAGAAGGATATGCATGGAACGCAATTTTTGACTTGGTAACTTTGTTTGGACTAGTTAGAAGGTCAACCAACATATGAAAAGTCCCCAATCTTAATGAAATTTGGTATAGATATGTAAAGTGGTATAGTCACTCAGACGTGTTCGTAAACCAGAGCCCGATCGGACCACCGGAAGGGGGGATAAAGGGGTATAAAGCCCCCCAAAATATGTTTTTTTGTTGTTTTTTTACATAGAACAATTAAAATAATACAATCGTAATCAGCGTAGGAATCTAGTTCATAATGATGTGTCGCAACACCATCTTTACATTAAAAAAATTAAGATAATATCCAATATGGCGGATCCTTGATGGTGGCCGAAAATTATTATCCAGTCAAAACAATGGATTAACCACCCAACGATGAAAGGCGTTGGTCCCGAGTCAATATCTCAAAAAATGAATGTAGAAAATGCAGTGCAGTAACCTTCTTTTTCAAAAAATGTTCCCACGATAATGTTTTAAAACTATTTATCGATCGTTTTTTTGTTTTTCCGGATTATGCTGTAATTTCTAAGCGGCAAACAAGCAAAACCTTATAAATTACATTTTTGTCAGTAGAGACAAAATACATATGCGTCGAAAATTCCCACGGGGGGAGGGTTTCTTTTGGGCGGCCCATGGCCTATTAATGTTTGAAATTCGTCTTACGGTTATACAATACTAGTGCCTTATAGTGCAGGTTTTAAATTGAATTGAAAATGTATACTCATGAAGTAGGTAAAGCTTATTTATATTTCCATAAAAAATACATCTATAACATTAAATAGGTACTCAAATAGTCAAAAAGCTGTGTTTTAAATTTTCAGACCCCATGAAAATAACGGCGTAGATGTGTATTGCTACATTGTTTTGGCAACTGTTAAGCAACGGTTTTGGTTAAAATACAAATAATACATACCGTTTTAAAGTAATTCTTTTTACCAAACAAAAAAGTAAATCACACTTTTTCTGCTACATGCAATGAATTCCATGTTTTTAGCAAAATGTTTTAAAAAACTAAAAATAAAAAACATAACTTCCAAAAAATTGCAAATATAAAAAACCATTTGAAAGTAATCATTGAAAGTAAAAAATCATTTTCTCTTGAGTAATAATCACTAACAATATAGGGTGGAGAAAAATACACATTTGAGTTATAGAGCGAAATGTAGAAGCGTGTCACAAAACCTTGGCGGCCATATTGATTACGTCATCAACGCCGCTACAGGGCCAGAAAAATTTGCATCTCGGGCTTTTAAGACTCGTCTACCCATGTACTACCTAAATCCAAAGGGGCGAAGTGGCTGCTAGATGTGAAATATTTCGGTACAACTTGTAGCTAACTAACCCCACAATACTGATAAAATAGTGTTTTATTATCAGCTGATCTTTGACATCCCGTGGCTTATTCACTCACGATAAAAATTCAACATATAAGTATCGCCCTTAAATAATATAGTTTTGCTTTTCCATTTATTCTTCTTCCTGTAAAATTTATTTCCTCAAACATGTCAAATGTACTGTCATCAAACAGAGAAACGTTGGTAGAAATTCGCTTAGGACGAAGGTCTGCTGCGACGGGAGTATTCTATTCCTGCCTACAGGGCCTGACTATACACATCACAGTCATGTACTATCTAAATCCAAAGGGGCAAAGTGGTTGCCAGATTTGAAGTTTTTCAGCTTACACACCACTAGTAGTCAGCAGACTAAACGAAAACTTGAGCAGCGCGTGTCTACTAGTTATTTAAAAAAGACTGTATCGATTGCTTGATGTATACGAAAAGACAGTTCCACAATTATAGTTTGTTTTCGCTCAAAAAGGCTCTCTCCTTCAGCGCACAATAAAAAATTAAGAACAATTAGCATTT
Organism: Flexamia atlantica; assembly: GCA_035578135.1. Taxonomy (NCBI): domain Eukaryota; kingdom Metazoa; phylum Arthropoda; class Insecta; order Hemiptera; family Cicadellidae; genus Flexamia; species Flexamia atlantica. The sequence goes on from JAQJVK010000001.1 coordinate 90,064,670, forward strand.
ATTCAAGAATACAGGGTGTTTCAAAAAGAATCATCCGATTTTACGGGATTATAATTTCAAAACTAATGATCATAATATGGACATGAGGTAAGATTTATATTAAAGGGCAACTAATAAAGTTTTTTTTACATACCATTTACATGTGTTCAATATGGCCCCCTTTAGATGCACGCATATGTCTATACGACACTCAAATTAATCCCACACCTTAGCTAGCATGTCTTGAGTGATGGATTCGATGGCTGCTCTAATGCAGTTCTTCAGTTCAACCAATGGAAGGGGAGGGATATAAATACCCCCGTTGCAGCAGACCTGCATACTCAGCGAATTTCAAATGCAAAACAGCATATGTTAATCCAACATAGCGAGATTTGACATGTTTTTAGTAAGCTCCATAAGAATAACATGGGGAATGAGTATGCAGGTTTGCTGCTACAGGGATGTTTAAACTGGTTGGTTTTAATTCAATATATAGTAGATCTGAACTAGAAGAAGCCATTTACCAAGTTTTATCAAGATATGTAGAGGAATAAGCGAGATATAGAATTTTACTATTTCCCATAAGGTTAACATTGAGACAACGTACTGTGTTTACCACTTTCAATATCTCGGTAACCAATGGACATAGAGCAGTGATTCAAAATACTAAATTGTTTGTTTTTTTTGAGCTGAATTCAATGGTGCCAACAATAATTTGATAAATTTAATTTTTCTAAGTGAAAAACTCACATAGAACCCATTTTTGGGGGGGTTTACCCCCCTTTACCCCCCCTTCCGGTGGTCCGATCGGGCTGGTTCACGAATTCGTCCGAGTGATTACCACTTTACACGTCTGTACCAAATTTCATTAAGATCGGACCATATTTACGGCCGCTATCGTGTTAACAGACACACATATATATATATATATTAAAAATAGAAAGATAAACTGAGTACCCTTTTTAAAATACTTTTTACTGAGCAACATGTTTCGCCTTTATGGGCATTTTCTAGCTCTAAGTTTAACCTAATTTATTGTCATATACAATAATATTTACATATTATATGACTGCTTCATTTTTTGTTCTTTTTTGGTCTAGTTGGTTTTTAGTCTTTTTTATATGAATTCTTTAGTTGTCTTATTTTTTCAAATATAGGGTTGCTTGAAGGGATATGGCTATTCAATATTTTAATATTTTAAATATTTTAAAAAGGGTACTCAGTTTATCTTTATATTTTTAATAATAAAAGTAGCCCTTCATTGTGATAATTGTAATATATATATTAAAATTCGAACGGTGTTTTTTGCTTCTGGGGACCCCAAAATGAAAAGTTAACATGGTCTCGGACTTAGGTCTTACCATGAGTACTACCGTAATAGCTTATTCCTTTAAGGAAATTCGCTAAAATTGTCTTTAATATACCCCCACCAAAAAAATCACAAACAGTGAGGTCCGGTGACCTTGGAAGCCATTGATGTAACTGAAGATCCGCATTAGAGCGGCCATCGAATCCATCACTCAAAGACATGCTAGCTAAGGTGTGGGACGAATTCGAGTATCGTATTGACATATGCAGTGCATCTAAAGGGGGCCATATTGAGCACCTGTAAATGTTATGTGTATTTCAATCCAACCAATTCATAGAGCAGGCGATCTGAAAAAGGAAGATTCACGTAAAAACACTGTACATGAATTAAAGTTTGTCTTTCGTCGATTACTAGAGGGATTGGAGTGGGGGAGGGTTGTAGTAGCGGCTCGCGGCCAAGCGCCGTGTAATCCGATTTATCCTGATCTAGCCGGTCTGATGCCAAGTTACGATAAAACCAATTTTAACCCTACATAACACGTTAATACTGATTACACGCCCTGAATGAGATTTAACAGGGCCAGATTGAAATTGAGGCAGTTTTAAGTCCCACAATATACATAACGCGTGCCTTATAGTACAGGTTTTAAATTGAATTGAAAATAATACAATCGTAATCAGCGTAAAAATCTAGTTCAGAATGATGTGACACAACACCATCTTTACATTGAAAAATTAAGTTAATATCCAATATGGCGGATCCTTGATGGTTGCCGAAGGATTGACTAACTAATAGTTGGTCCGGGATTGACCAACTTGATAATTTGTTTCTCGATGAGGTTTAAAGGTGGCCTGAATGTGGGAGTAATACACTAATTATAAAACAGCCACTTCCTATTCACTCTAAAATTCATATAGACAATCTCCTTAAGTGTATATATATATATTTATTTATTTATTTATTTATGTTACATACATATCAATGTTTTCAAATCCATTTCAGCATAGTCCGAGTAAAATAACTTGGCCCTATCCGCCCTTAAGAAAAATGTTCATTTTAGCATTGGGATCACGGCCGGCCTGGACCAAGAGATTTGAGTTGAACTATAATAACAAACATAACACTATTGAATTCTTGAGTTATACTCAGAGTCCTACTTACAACTTCTATTCCAGTTTTATATCTTAATGGATCTTGTTAAAAACCTTTACCAAGCAATCAGTTTTTAACATATATAAATTAAATAATTATAATACAGGGGAAATCGCGTAGGTTTTATAAACCCCATATCAGAAAAATTATGAAGATTAATTCGTAGGCCAATTGAAAAGAATCCTTTCATATCAACCGGGAAATACATCTGATGGTATGGAAAACTGCTTATATTTTAATTGTATGTTTTGACTATGGAAAACTGCTTATTTTAATTGTATGCTTTAATTCTTTCGCATTTCCAAAGTGCATTATTGATAAATTGTACCAGGAATTACTAAGCAATGATGAAAGAACCATGTACGTTCCGTCGGTCCCTCGTTCCCTTTGATGAACTCTTACTTTACACAATTAAGTCTGGGCCTAAAATAATGAGGATACCGCTTCATATACGTATAAATGAAACCATATACATTCCGAGATATTTTTTATCTGTAAGCTACCCAATTGTGAGTCAACTCGCGCAATAGCGTGCACAGTTGTGGCCGACACGTCTCGGCCAGTGTCTGGCGGGAGTCTGAGGCGCAATCGATACGATGCGTCCACAGCGCCGCGCGCCGCTGCCGCCGCTGCCGCCGCCACTGTCGCTCCCGCCGACACAGCCGCTGCCGCCGACACAGTCGCTGCCACAGCCAACGACCGCCGCCGTGATCAATTTTTCATAATTGAATGCAACATTTTTCACAGGCGCAGGTGAAGGTCCCAAAAAATAGCGGCCCCGAATTTGGCATTTTGGCCGCACATTTCTCGTGGAGGGAAAGACAACCGATGGGCAGCTCAAAGGTTTCCCTAGTTCACGCCACTTAAAAATATGACCTTCAACCCCCCTTATTTGCCCTGGGAGTGCATTGAAATGTTATGATAAAAATATGGTGTTTTAAAGAACGTACGAGACGGGTTCCGTGAAAAGTATGTTCCATTCTGCTGTCTGTACCCCAAAGAGACAAAATTATAGTTTGCGGATTTTCATTCTTCAATTTAATTTCATGTGCATTCAAAGTATTTTTACCAACAAATAAAACCATAAATTATGTTGGTATGTAACTATAATTCGCTAATTAATATTTAATGCATTAATCAAAATTAACTGGTAACAAAACGAGATTGATATCAAAATTTTTTGATATTTTTTAGAATAGTTTAAAAAAGATGCTGGGTTGAAATCTCATCATGAAAATAATCCCTTCCCTCAAACATATAGACGAAAACTTACGAAGTCAAGCTCATCCTACGAAGTGCTCAAGAGAGAGAGAGAGAGAGAGCCAAACCGTGTACTTATGTCGCCCTCTCGCTCTTCTTCGCGCCCGTCGCGTCGTCGCTGCCTCGCGATTATTTGCAAAATTATCGCATCAAGCTTAAAAAAGTAATTGAATTTTTCCATAATACCTGCGCTTTTTAACGGTTGTGTATTGATTTATAATACTGCGACATATTCAAACGCCTGAAATATCAGAACACTAAATGAGAGTGTCAAGCTAATTTACTGGTGGCATTCTAAATGTAAATATTGAACCACTATTTCAATGGCATGCTTAATTAAACGAGCTTATCGAGGATGATACGAGTAATTACCCCGCATTCACACGGGTAAACGCTTTAATAACACAACGTGGCAACGCTGCGAGCTGCGAGCTGCTCACTCCACTGTCCCGTTCCGCTATTGAAGGCCTTGTTGCCGAATGTATCACTAATAACAAGTCAATCCAACAAACGGCACATTATTATGATTCAACCGTTCGCATAAATAAATAGCCTGCAACCGACGTAAAATTATTTTTATATAGCATCTCTTTAAACACGCATTTGGTGTTGCGATAGTAAATTTCTGTTATCTTAAACTAAAACTCATTACGAAATTATTGTTATTTTATGGCAGTAGATAAAATATTTTACAACAGGCTACTACTATTGTCAGCAGTGGTGAAAGATCCGTCTTAAATACTGCAATACTGCATTTTGTATATATGCATACTAAAATGAATTCTAGAGGCGTCTTAGATAATTAGAGGTACGAGCAAGGAATATGACTTGATGGTAAAGAAACATTATTGCAGCCATAACAAAACAACAACAGAACAATAAAATAAGTTTCGCGAAGTAAGGGGATGATAAAATTTCATCGACCTATAAAAGATATTTCTGCCACCGAAATCAAGCAGGATCTTAACTCGATAATGAGTTTATGTAATGAGATTATAAATCCAGTATTAAATTGACCGATAGCATTAGACTGATAATTTTAGGCTTTAACGGCGCTTTTTTAAACGACATGTGTACAATTATTCAGATGCAAGATTCAATATTATACAGGAAAACACTTGACAAATTGCGTCAATGCAATGACTCGGCTCGACCGGTGGGAGGCAGTAATTACACGGTCCAATTTCGGTTGGGGCTTAATCGCCTAGTCCGTCCATTCCAATCGAACCCGACCGCCATCTGATCCGTCCACGTCCACTCGGAGAGATTCCGTGTGAATCCTCCACCGCGTGGTCCGTCCATTCCAATCGAACCCGACCGCCATCTGATCCGTCCACGTCCACTCGGAGAGATTCCGTGTGAATCCTCCACCGCGTGGTCCGTCCATTCCAATCGAACCCGACCGCCAGCTGATCCGTCCAAGCCCACACGGCGAGATTCCGTGCGTGAATCCTCCACCGCGTGGTCCGTCCATTCCAATCGAACCCGAGCGCCAGCTGATCCGTCCAAGTCCACTCGGCGAGATTCCGTGCGTGAATCCCCCACCGCGTAGTCCGTCCATTCCAATCGAACCCGACCGCCATCTGATCCGTCCACGTCCACTCGGAGAGATTCCGTGTGAATCCTCCACCGCGTGGTCCGTCCATTCCAATCGAACCCGACCGCCATCTGATCCGTCCACGTCCACTCGGAGAGATTCCGTGTGAATCCTCCACCGCGTGGTCCGTCCATTCCAATCGAACCCGACCGCCAGCTGATCCGTCCAAGCCCACACGGCGAGATTCCGTGCGTGAATCCTCCACCGCGTGGTCCGTCCATTCCAATCGAACCCGACCGCCAGCTGATCCGTCCAAGTCCACTCGGCGAGATTCCGTGCGTGAATCCTCCACCGCGTAGTCCGTCCATTCCAATCGAACCCGACCGCCAGCTGATCCGTCCACGTTCACTCGGTAAGATTCCGTGCGGGTATCCTCCACCGCGTGGTCCGTCCATTCCAATCGAACCCGACCGCCAGCTGATCCGTCCAAGCCCACACGGCGAGATTCCGTGCGTGAATCCTCCACCGCGTGGTCCGTCCATTCCAATCGAACCCGACCGCCAGCTGATCCGTCCAAGTCCACTCGGCGAGATTCCGTGCATGAATCCTCCACCGCGTGGTCCGTCCATTCCAATCGAACCCGACCGCCAGCTGATCCGTCCACGTCCACTCGGTAAGATTCCGTGCGGGTATCCTCCACCGCGTGGTCCGTCCATTCCAATCGAACCCGACCGCCAGCTGATCCGTCCACGTCCACTCGGCGAGATTCCGTGCGGGTATCCTCCACCGCGTGGTCCGTCCATTCCAATCGAACCCGACCGCCATCTGATCCGTCCACGTCCGCTCGGCGAGATTCCGTGCGTGAATCCTCCACCGCGTGGTCCGTCCATTCCAATCGAACCCGACCGCCAGCTGATCCGTCCACGTCCACTCGGCGAGATTCCGTGCGTGAATCCTCCACCGCGTGGTCCGTCCATTCCAATCGAACCCGACCGCCAGCTGATCCGTCCACGTCCACTCGGCGAGATTCCGTGCGTGAATCCTCCACCGCGTGGTCCGTCCATTCCAATCGAACCCGACCGCCAGCTGATCCGTCCACGTCCACTCGGCGAGATTCCGTGCGTGAATCCTCCACCGCGTGGTCCGTCCATTCCAATCGAACCCGACCGCCAGAAGATCCGTCCACGTCCACTCGGCGAGATTCCGTGCGTGAATCCTCCACCGCGTGGTCCGTCCATTCCAATCGAACCCGACCGCCAGCTGATCCGTCCAAGCCCACTCGGCGAGATTCCGTGCGTGAATCCTCCACCGCGTGGTCCGTCCATTCCAATCGAACCCGACCGCCAGCTGATCCGTCCACGTCCACTCGGCGAGATTCCGTGCGGGTATCCCCCACCGCGTAGTCCGTCCATTCCAATCGAACCCGACCGCCAGCTGATCCGTCCACGTCCACTCGGTGAGATTCCGTGCGAGTATCCCCCACCGCGTAGTCCGTCCATTCCAATCGAACCCGACCGCCAGCTGATCCGTCCACGTCCACTCGGTGAGATTCCGTGCGGGTATCCTCCACCGCGTAGTCCGTCCATTCCAATCGAACCCGGCCGCCAGCTGATCCGTCCACGTCCACTCGGCGAGATTCCGTGCGGGTATCCCCCACCGCGTAGTCCGTCCATTCCAACCGAACCCGACCGCCAGCTGATCCGTCCACGTCCACTCGGTGAGATTCCGTGCGGGTATCCTCCACCGCGTAGTCCGTCCATTCCAATCGAACCCGGCCGCCAGCTGATCCGTCCACGTCCACTCGGTGAGATTCCGTGCGGGTATCCTCCACCGCGTGGTCCGTCCATTCCAATCGAACCCGACCGCAAGCTGATCCGTCCACGTCCACCCGGCGAGATTCCGTGCGTGAATCCTCCACCGCGTGGTCCGTCCATTCCAATCGAACCCGACCGCCAGCTGATCCGTCCACGTCCTCTCGGTGAGATTCCGTGCGGGTATCCTCCACCGCGTGGTCCGTCCATTCCAATCGAACCCGACCGCAAGCTGATCCGTCCACGTCCACCCGGCGAGATTCCGTGCGTGAATCCTCCACCGCGTGGTCCGTCCATTCCAATCGAACCCGACCGCCAGCTGATCCGTCCACGTCCTCTCGGTGAGATTCCGTGCGGGTATCCTCCACCGCGTGGTCCGTCCATTCCAATCGAACCCGACCGCCAGCTGATCCGTCCACGTCCACCCGGCGAGATTCCGTGCGTGAATCCTCCACCGCGTGGTCCGTCCATTCCAATCGAACCCGACCGCCAGCTGATCCGTCCACGTCCACTCGGTGAGATTCCGTGCGGGTATCCCCCACTTCACAATAATGATTAATCACAATTAATTACAATCATATAATCAATGACTGCTCATGGCGACTGGTTAATTTTGTACAATGTTAGTAATAAATTTGGTTAATACAACTTGGTAAAACCAATGATAAAATGATCGGCAACTAAAGTATATGCTTGTGCAAATATGCAGAGTTGGCTTATAGCGTAACGATACTCTTAAAACCCCGTGCGTAGTAGATTCGATACTCAACTCAATCGGGGTGGAGGGGGAGGGGGGGTAATCTTTGTTTTTGAGCTTAAGTTTTGTAGCTTAAGTATACATCAATATCATTGCTTAAAAGAAAAACATTGCAGTACGACAACTCAAATGACAATTCCAGTAGAAGAATTATAGCCTTTATAAAGCTATTGAATATAAAAGTAAATATCTGTCTTCTCTCCGTTCAATTTGTCAACCAATCCTTTTTACTCGTGTTGTCAATGTGAAAATAAATATTATTCAACTGTAAAAATGTGGAGTATCGTGGACAATAAAAGAAACGAAAATAAAAGTCGAGTTTACCTAAATCTCTTCTCTAATTAATAACTATTTAAGTTTTGTTAAATGAACTATAAAGAGATCAAATTAAAATAATGTAATTAATATTTTAAACATTATTTTGCCGATAGCCTACAAACTTGTGTTAAAGGAAAAACTATACTTGTAATTCGTTTTAGCGAATTTCTCCTATTGGGAAGAAGCTATTACCGTAGGTCTCATGGTAAGACCTAAGCCCGAGACCATGATAACTTTTCGTTTTGGGGCCACCAGAAGCAAAAAACACCATCCGTTCAAATTTTTATATATCTATCTATCTATCTATCTATATATATATATATATATATATATATATATATATATATGTGTGTGTGTGTGTGTGTGTGTGTGTCTGTCAGCACGATAGCGGCCGTAAATATGGTCCGATCTTAATGAAATTTGGTACAGACATGTAAAGTGGTAATCGAACGGACGAGTTCGAAAACCAGCCCGATCGGACCTCCGGAAGGGGGGGTAAAGGGGGATAAACCCCTCCAAAAATGGGTTTTTTGAGTTTTTTATATGCAAAAATATATATTATCTAATTTTTGTTGGCACCATTGAATTCAGCTCAAAAAAACAAACAATTTAGTATATTGAATCATTGCTCTATGTCCATTGGTTACCGAGATATTGAAAGTGGTAAACACAGTACGTTGTCCCAATGTTAACCTTATGGGGAATAAGTAAAATTCTATACCTTGCTTAGTTCTCAACACATCTTAATAAAACTTGGTTTGTGGCTTCATCTAGATGAGATCTAATGATTAATAGTCTAAAATCCTCGATACTTTTATTTTCGTGGCAGCAAACCTGCATATTCATTCCCCATGTTATCCTTATGGGAAATAAAAAATTCTATATCTTCCTTATTTCTTAACATATGTTAATAAAACTTGGGGTTTGGCTTCTTCTAGTTAAGATCTATTAAATATAGAAGTAGTTTTAAAATACCTGTTGCAGCAAACCTGCATACTCATTCCCCATGTTATTCTTATGAAGATTACAAAAACATGTCAAATCTTGCTATGTTGGATTGAAATATGTTCTTTTGCATTTGAAATTCGCTGAGTATGCAGGTCTGCTGCAACGGGGGTATTTTCTATTCGTGTTGTCGTCCATGTTCTTTGATTTTTCATTGTGAAATCTCCGCAAGGTGTAAAAACTGAAGTTACAGTAAGCAAAACAAGAACAAGACAAAAACTAAACGTGAGCTTTCTTTATGGGAAATAGTTATTGAGATTATAACTCCGACAGACAATGCCATTAGCCATGCATGAGCGTGGTTTTGTCACTGCGGATCAAGGCTGCAGAGGCAATAAAAAGTTGGCTGTAGCATCAGTCAACGGTGTTCTTGTCGCTACTTACTCAATTGGTGGTGTTTTTTAAGTGTGCAAATGATTTGATCAAGTATTTAGATGGATTCCAAAGTCCTGCTTACGGTAAAATTTAATTTTTAATTTCGATTTTAACAGCTGAACGAATAACCTGAAAATTAAGTTTATAAACATTGACCAAACTACTTACATTATAACTTAAGTTTTAATTAATTGGCAGGAAGTGTCTTATCTGTGCAATCGGCACATCTTGCTATTTTTGTATAAGGTTCCTGTGACTAGGAACGCAACCAAAGTTGGATAACGATAAACTCGGACGCTTAACAAATTTGGATGGCGGCATGGCGACTAAGTCAGATGGCGACGGTTTGGAAAAAGTCCCAATTCATCTGGTGTGTCAGGTGACAAACCTGGACCGTGACATTTCTGCACGGAAACGACAAAACCGAGCAGCAACAAACCCGGACTGTTTTAGTTTAGTTTTTTATTCACTTAATTTGTGAAATAGTTTTTCTATTATTTTTTGGGGTTGTTATCGAAAACCAATTCAAAGTTTTTCTATTATTTTTTGGGTTGTTATTGAAAACCAATTCAAAATTTTGGCTTATTTGGAGTAAAAATACCGAAACAGACGTTTCTGCCTTCCACACGTAAAACATTGCTACCTTATTCTTAAAACATTTCCTAAACACAATTGAAAACAAAAAATCGCTTTTAAGTTAGTTGATATAGTTTTATAAATTGAACTATTTCTTTTGTATATTTCAAATTTGGTCCTTTTTAGGGATATTGATGAACCATTATAAAGAGTAAACTAATAAGTCATAAAACAGTATTAGTTAGAAGAGTTTTCACAAAATTATCCTGAGTTTAATAAGTTCATTCCTTAGCAAAATCTGTTGCAATCAAAATACAATCTCAGAAAATGTTATAATAATAAAATGGCATAATAAAATGTCATGAAACACGCTTAGGAATATAGTCAGAAAACCTTTGTTACTAACTTGGAATCGAGAAAACCGGATGAGTCTAAAATTATCAAACAGTAAAAGAACATAATAACATAATAAAATGTTCACTGCATAGAAGTGCAGTACTTAAGAAATCATAAAAAATTTGCCATAAATATGAAAGGTAAATATGTTGTGAGCGTATTCAGGTGTAATTTTTGAAATGCCCCGTCTGAAACGGGGGAGACGGTTTCTCATACATCAACCGATAGATTTTTTTTAAGAAGTGAACAAAACTGTCCCTGCACTCTCTGTGTGTATGGCAGAGAGTACAGTCAGCAATATAAATTGGATGCCTTAAATCCCCCGTGTTCCATACTATTCAACTGGAATAGTAAGGAACATGGGGTCCTAAGGGTCGTATATTAGGGACAGGTTATGTCCTTACTGCTATTGGGTCGATATTGGTGTAATGTGTTGGGATATTGTGGCCAAAAGTGTCTTTAGTCAGTGCGCGAGGCTACAACCCCAAAAGGGTTTAAGTGTCCCGATTTGACTGGTGCGTTTGGAGACAAACCCAAACTGTGTTATTTCTGCATGGAAACGATAAGTCCGTCAGTTAGTAAATCCGGACAGTTGAGTCCCGCTTCGTTGTGAGCGTCAGGCGACAAACTCGGAAGTTTTACTCCTGAAAAGAAATGAAAAATTCAGACGAAAAAACTGTCCGGGTTTGAATTTATAAGACTTTAAAAATTTTTGATATAATCAAACATACAATTTACAAACTGAATTTATGGATTTTGTGATAGTTTAGGTAACAGAAAATGTTAAGCTCTGCTTACATGCCAAGCCAAGTAGATAGCACAGACTGTATTGTTAACTTGGGTAAAAACTGTAAAAAAAAGATGTTTAAATAACTTTGTCCACTTAAGTTGGTATAAATCATGGATATTTTATTTACTATTTTCTTAAAATATTTGTATTTTATATTGGTCTAGTCTCACAGCAGTACCTTGCGGTATAAAGTGTATAAGTTCTCACCACCAAGCTGTGATGGATCCTGACGGTATATTTCTCTTGATATCAGGGTCGTATATTTGGCAGAAGTTTTTGCACGATACGACAGTATTTTCTCCCCAGCCTGGCTCATCATTAATCATTGGTTATGCTGTACCTCACTCCTAGTGGGGCGGCAACGTTGCACTTCTCTTAATCCCTCAAAACTTCATCCAGGTGCTTCTCTTGAGTAATTTCAATGGGAGAAGGTTGCGTTTTTCAAACATATTTGTAATTCTATTTGGGAATTTATGCAAGTAAATTATTCTACGCTTTAACATTTCTGCTTAGAATTATCTTTGAAGAGATATTTTTATATTTATGTCAGTTGGGAGTGTCATATGCTACTCCAAAACATACATTAACTCATTTATTTAGAATTATTAGGTACCAAAAATATCGCTCTAAAGGAACTTTATTTCTTTGTTCAGAAAGGTTGATTTTGGTCAGGTTTTCCTTCCCGTTTTCATGTTTCAAACTAATATTAACAAATGCAATAAAGAATACCCAATTTTAATTAAGTGTTTGGGTCTTTATATAAATTCTTTAAAATATTTCCAATTGTGTAAATAATTAAATAAGTGTATTTAACTTATTATAAGTCAGTGTGGACATATTCAAAAAAATATTCTAAATAAAGCTGTATTTATTGACTTATAAAATTACAGTGATAACGCGAGGATTGGCACCTACGTAAAAAAACCATGACAATAGGCAATCAACATATTTTTTCAACAATATATAATGATTTATTTTATGATTATTCTTATCATGATTGTAACAGGTTTTCAAATAGGAAGAAAACTATGGCTCAAGCAGCCAATCATCATAGTTGTTCTTTTTTTCTAAATAACGACGTTTGACTAATGACAGATTGTTTTACTTCGCAAAGACTTTGCTATAGCTTTGTTTATTTTTAGATAACTTCTACATTCAAAGTTGTTTAACTCGGAAAAGTGACACCAAACCAAATATTTACGATCTCGCTGTAATACATATTATGTTACAGCAATAAAAAATAAGTTCTGCAGCCCTCGAGGTGTGATGGCTCCCGCTCCCGCGAGGGTGGGAAATGTAGTGATGAGGCTGCACAGACGGCCTTGTCAGTGGCAGTCATTCATATTCATCACATCACCTGCACTGTCTACGAGAACCTCTCGCTGCCAATGCTTTAATAGGCAAATGCACGCTCTGTATTTCCCAATGCATATCAATGCAGAGGTTATGTTATGTGCTGGTTATATCCTTCAATTCATTCTATATCACTTCCGTTGTTTTTTTTTTTTAATCTTCCTTGTATGTGACAATGATGTCTTACTATGTAATTCTAGGATTTCTCTGTTTGGGGTGTATGTATTAAGCAGGTAGCCTACTTTTATACAATACGACCTTTGGTTTTTAAAATAACCCTAAATAGCAATAAATAGCTTAAATTACTAAAGACGTTTTAAAACAAATACTGCACCTGCTTCATCTGGTCCTTGCACAAGTTAGAAGACCTATCTATACTTTGTCAACGATATCAGTATTTTGAACTCTATTAAAATAGCTGGAAACAGCTGTTCTTGCCACTACTCTAGACGTTATAGAACCTATGTCAGACCACACTTTAATTGGTTTAACATTGAAACTCTCTATGTCTATGATATGGGGACCTAGCCCTAAGAGATTTTTCGAATGAAATTAAGTCAGAGTCCTTTCATATAAACCAATTTCCCTATTTTGGGATATGGGGAATGGTTTTGTAACATATCATATTAAGGACAGACAGTCTAACATTTAATTTTGTAAACATGGTGATTAGTAAATCATGGTGGAGATTAACAAGCCATATATATATATATACAGTAGAGTCCCACAAACCCGGACTAATGTGGACCGAACGGTGTCCGGGATTGTGAAATTTCCGAGTTATCGGGAAATGAGTAAAAATAAGAATAGTCTCTGTTACTTCTGTAAGAAATCATTTATTTATTGCATAGTAAAAAATACAAAAACTACATTATCAGTTACAAAAAAAACTTAAAGAAAAACCAAAACTGTTTTATATGTGTCAAACCGAGCTCTGGCCTTGAATCTCAGTGCACTTCATTGCTCTGGCAGGCTTTCAGAGTTATCCAGAATTCCGGGTTATCGAATTCCGGGTTTGCGGGACTCTACTGTAAATACATATATATATATACATTTGATAACATATATAATTCCCAATTTAAAATTTAACTTTTTAATGTGTGGATATAATAATTTATTGCGATTCTTTCGGCATTCCCTTGTTCTGTACAAAGAGGAAAAGTTACTACATCTGATGTCAGTTACAACATGTACCAAAATGAAGTTCGTAATTCGTCATAATGGTTTACAATGTTGAGCATAATGCTCAGGTAAACATTTACTTTGTTGTTGTGTCCATTTATCAATATATGTATACAAATTGACATTGAAAAATAAAATGCATTAGCCTCAAATAAAAAAAAAACAAAAAACCTCTGTCTACGTGTTCAAGTACTCATCAACTGTGTGTATATAATGATATATATAATGATATATATAATGATATATCACGACAAAAAAAACATTTGATATATCATCATATATCATATAATGATATATTATGATATATATAATAGTAGCTCGACTCAGGAGAGGTGACTTGCGGAAGCTTCGGATTGTTTGTTGAGTTTTACGATGTTTATGGAGTTTATTATCCAGCTTTAGTGCAGTACAGGTTTTGTTTAAAAAAGAATCAGCTGATTTTAAAGTTTCATATTTTAAAAAAGTAATGATCTTAAAAGATGGACATGAGGTTACATTTAATTAATGGGTAATTAATAACGTTTGTTACATTCCATTTACAGGTGATCAATGTGGCCAACTTTAGACCTTAACAATAACCAGTTATAATAAATCCACTTGTAGTCCACTAAAATACAGGCACAATCTTAGGTCCAATACTTTTTTTATGTTATATTAACGAAGTATCTAATTTAGCTAAAAGTAGTAAAATTACACTATACTGACGACATTAATATAAAATCAACCGGTCACCAAACAAACAAAATCGAAGTAATTGCTTACACAGAACTTACATCTATCCAACCGAATACAATATTTTATCAAATTCTAATAAAACCAAATTTATCAACTATTCTGCAACTTAAAGGAATGATAATAGCCAGATTTCAATTATATGTCTGAATGATACATTTTTAGAAGAAACAGATGACACAAAATTTCTTGGATTATGTGTCAATAGCAATCTTAGTTGGGATTCCCAAATAACTCAAGTTTGCAAAAAAGACTCAACAGGGCTGAATGCATTAAGAATAAATAATTTCCTAAGTAGTAATAAAAACTATGAAATCAGTATACTTTGCTTTCATACATTCTAATATCTCTTTTGATTTGAATGTTTATGGCGGAACTTCAAATGAAAGTTTAAAGAAAATCTTACTACTACAAAAAATATCTATTAGAATTATGTTAAATTAAAAATATTATGAATCTGTCAAAAAACATTTCTGAACACTAGGGATTATGACTACACTCAAACTCTACATTTGCTAACTAATTTTGTTACAAAAAAGAAATTGTGATGATGCATTTTTACTAGGGTCCCATCATAATTACACCAGTTATAGAAATAACATCGGTTTTGACATGCACAGGTCAAAATTCTATGAAAAAAAACATCTTATGCCAGGATTAAGTATTATAATTCACTGCCTTCAGAAATAAAAGATATATTGTATTAGATTGTAATAAATATACAAATAAATTAAAAACTTTCATGATTGATAAACCTTTGTATACAATGAGAAAAATATATTAGCGGAAAACCAGAGTTTTTGCCCCAAGTCTAGAATCTGTACTTGCTATACGTAAATAAGGACTTGGCTCATGTACAGGCTGTTGAGACTGGACCCAGCTCAATGCCTCGGCAGAGTTTTGGGCATTAGTACAGACGCAGGACTCGCAGTCCTTCTGTAAAACTTATTTACTGCAATTATGCTCGAACTGTCGTATTTGCAGATAATCAGGGAATTTGCCATGATTTTAAGGAAAAAACCTTAAAGTGACGTCATGAATGGTTTGGATATGTCACACAGCACGCCATAAGTTTATCCATGATTACTTTCTGCCTGAAGCCCACTGCATTTATGATGGGCGTATGGATGAGAACTTCAAATTGTTTCCATGTGATTTGGTAAAAGCAGTTAGTCTTTACTTTGTTTTAGTTCACGCTATCATCAAATATTGTATTTCAATCGAATAAATATTTTTTAACCAATCTCGATTGATTTTTTTTAAGTCCGTTGTGTTAATTTTATATTTGGAATTTAAAAACATGTATGTATTTACAAATGTGATACAAGTTTCAATAATAACTTTTGGTTTCTATAATACATATTTTATTAATGTTTGTTATCGATTTACTTACTGTAGCACCCTTGACAATAAATACATATAAAGTCAATGGTAGCAAAACACCTATGGTTAAAGGAATATGACATTTCCAGTTTTTCAAAATAGAAAAAGCTTAGATTTTTAAAGAAAATCAAATCGTTTTATTTTTCAGCAGCAACCTATGTTTAGTATTGTAAGTTTTATTTTTAGATAGTTGCAAGTTCGCATTGATCAGTTTTAGTCCTATGATTAATTTTATCTGCTCAAAATTTACATAAACAAATGATCAAAAAAAGTAATCGCACTGTTTAAACCCTGCTTCAATTTTAATAACTCAGGTATTTTAGCGAATTTCCCCCATAGGAAAGGAGCTACTACCGTAGGTCTCATGGTAAGACCTTAAGCCCCAGATCATGATAACTTTTCGTTTTGCGGCCCCCAGAAGCAAAAAACACCATTCGTTCGAATTTTAGCGAATTTCCCCTATAGGGAAGAAGCTATTACCGTAGATCTCATGGTAAGACCTAAGCCCGAGACAACGATAACTATTCATTTGGGGCCACCAGAAGCAAAAAACACAATTCGTTTGAATTTTTAGATAAACCTTCTCTTCAATTTCAAGTTTCAAATTTTTTTGTTATTAATTTTCGTTTAACTTGTAAACTTCGTCATATAAATAAGGTGTATAAATATGTAGCCTACAGTAAAATATATAAAAATAAATTATAACCTAAAACAAATGTATCAACATAAACAAATGATTCATAAAGCAGCTGACATGTTAGTTCAGATGAAATCAGTCATGGTAGGGTTGTGTATTATTTTTTCGGCTTGGATCTTTACCTTAAATTCAAACCATCGGATTGCCTTGTTTTTAGTACTAGTTGGTGGGCTATATCTACACATGTATGTGTCTGTTAGTACGATAGCGCCCGTAAAAATGGTCCGATCTTAATGAAAATTGGTACAGACGTTTAAAGTGGTAATCATTAGGACAAGTTCGTAAACCAGCCCGATCGGACCACCAGAAAAAGCGATAAAGGGGGATAAATTTCTCCAAAAATAGGTTTTTTTGAGTTTTAACTAAGAAAAATAAAATTTATCGAATATTTCTTGGCACCATTAATTCAGCTAAAAAAGAACATAAACAATTTAGTATTTTGAATCACTGCTCTATGTCACTTGGTTACCAATATATTGAAAGTGGTAAACACAGTACGTTGTCCCAATATTAACCTTATGGGAAACAAGTAAAATTCTAAATCTCGGTTATTTCGCAACATATTTTGATAAAACTTGGTAAATGGCTTCTTCTAGTTCAGATCTACTAAATATTGAATTAAAACCACCCAGTTTTAGCAAATTTCCCCTATAGGGAAAAAAGCTATTACCGCAGGTCTCATGGTAAGATCTAAGCCCGAGACCATGATAACTTTTCGTCTTGGGGTCACCAGAAGCAAAAAACACCATTCATTTGAATTGTAGCGAATTTCCCCAAAAGGGAAGAAGCTATTACTGTAGGTCTCTTGGTAAGACCTAAGCCCGAGCCTGTGATAACTTTTTGTTTTGGGGCCACCAGAAGCAAAAAAAACATCATTCGTTAGAATATATATATATATATATATGTACAGGGTGGAAGGAAGTTGGTGTTAAAAAATTTTATGTGATAAACTACATGGTATTTCTGACAAAATCACATAAATATAAGTTTCTATAACCTTGCAATAAGTGAATAATGGATAAAATAGGATTTTTTTCAAAATTTTTGTCCTTGCTCAGATTAAATGGCTATAAGTGCATCTAAGAATGAGTTTTTATGGATCCCATTCCCATATTTAGAATCCTTAAAAAATTTCAAATAAGAATAATACAGAAATATTGAGTTTCACGCCCTTATAAACTCTTGTTTTCTAATTAAAGTCTAGATTTGAGTTTTTTGAGAAAATTTAAATTAAGTTTGGGGCGTTATTTATACATTATACTGGACTGTAGAATGTGTCAAATATCAAAATAAACTTGCCCTTTTAATAAGCTTTAAAAACCTACTATTATTATTGCATTCATAACTCCTCCCTCCCTCACGAGCGAAGTGTGACGTAAAATAAATACTACTTTGATGCCCCATTTGAGGTGCCCCCCCCCTGAAATTTGTTTCGCGCCTGACAATAATAATGCTGTAATCAAGGGGTATTTTGATTTATTATCGATCTCCCACAGTTTTATTATATATATATATTTATATAAAAAATAAATAAAGTATAGTAGTAGTAGACCTTTATAAAAAACAAACTTTTAAAAACCCATAAAAAACACAAATAACCTACTTTTGATAAAAATAACAAATTATAATTAAGGAACAAAATATTGCAACAAATAAAAACATTTTCCTCTACCTGATATGTTTAAAGTTTTTTTTTTAAATTCCTTGAAATGGATGAGTAAATAAGACTATGTCTCCCAGAGGGAGTTAAGTGATTATTTTAATTCCCCGTGGAATAAGGTAAAACCCATAACAACATTGAAATCATTAGTACAAAAATTGAGTGCCTTCAAACTCCCACATATGTTAAATACAGACAACCAAATATGTTAGATTAACAGCTTGCAGGCCCTAACAGCTGATTTAGTGGCAGGAACAAAAGAATAACTCTGACGACAATCAGCTGTAAGAACATCTAAGAATTAAGCATTTTAGATTGTTGCAACAATCAGCTGATCGCTGATGCATGTATGGCTACAGCTACTCGGATGCAGGCACTAATTGAAGAATAAAACAAAATTGGTATTGTTTGTTAATTACAATGTCATTGACATAGATGATTAAACAGTAGATTGGGTATTTATTATTGCAGGTGGGGGGGGGGGGGGATATTATGTGTATTTCGGGAGAAATGTACATTCATAATTCTCTCGTAAAAATTGTGTCAATGTTGTACTTTACTTCCTCAACAAACAAATAAGTAGGGCCTATTAATTACGAGCCCTAAATGGTAGACCACGGCAATAGCATCAACTTAGAGTGTGGTCAACATGTGTAAATAACAGACGCCCTAGACCCACTCGGTAGGATTTATGGTCCATGTTTAGCACACAAATATTCATACCATACTAGTCCTCAACTCAGTCCCCAGATTTACCACTATGTATGAATTCCTTTTGTAATCATTATGAAAATTTCATTGTGGAGTAGCATCTGAATCACTTTTCATTATTTAAAATAATTAAATAATCTAAAATAAAATAAAATAATTATCTTGTGTTTTTAACTTGAAAATGGACCCTTTAGCGGTTCGAAACCAGTGGTAGTTATACCAATCCAAACGGATAACTTGGCAGTATCACAGGTAATTTTATACCATTTTAGATATTTATGGAAATGTCACTCAATAAGCTTTGAATTTAAAATTGACATTTTATTTTCTTACTTATTGTTTAAGAACTTAGACCATTTTAAGTAAACAAAAATTAATACACCCGTTGCAGCAGACCTGCATACTCAGCGAATTTCAAATGCAAAAGAACATATTTCAATTCAAGGTATTGAAATTTAATATGTTTTTGTAAGCTCCATAAGAATAATATGGAGAATGCTATGCAGGTTTGCTGCAACAGGTCTGTTAAAACTGGGTGGTTTTAATTCAATATATCGTAGATCTGAACTAGGAGAAACCATATACCAACTTTTATCAAGATATGTCAAAAAATAAGGAAGATATAAAATTTTTTATTTCCCATAAGGATAACATGGGGAATGAGTATGCAGGTTTGCTGCCATAAAAATGGAAATTGCGAAGGTTATAGACTAAAATGCATTAGATCTTATCTAGATGAAGCCACAAACCAAGTTTTATCAAGATATATTGAGAAATAAGCGAGGTATAGAATTTTACTTATTTCCCATAAGGTTAACATTGGGACAATGTACTGTGTTTACCACTTAGAATATCTCGGTAACCAATGGACATAGAGCAATGATTCAAAATACTAATTTTTTTGTTTTTTTTTTTTAGCTGAATTCAATGGTGCTAACTAAAATTGGATAATTTTTATTTTTATACGTGAAAACCCCAAAAAACCCATTTTTGGGGGGGTTTATCCCCCTTTACCCCCCCTTCCAGTGGTCCGATCGGGCTGGTTTTCGAACTCATCCGAATAATTACTACTTTACACGCCTATGCCAAATTTCATTCCGATCGGACCATTTTTGCGAGCACTATCGTGCTTACAGACACATATATATATATATATAGATATATATATACAAATTTGAACGAATGGTGTTTTTGGTATCTGGGGGCACCAAAGCGAAAAGTTATGATGGTCCCGCGCTTAGGTCTTACCATGAGACCTACGGTAATAGCTTCTTCCCTATAGGGGAAATTCGCTAAAACATAACCAAAAACATTTTAGGTTAGATACATGGGAGCTTTGAATAGGCCTACACCTGCTGCAACAGACCTGCACACTCAGCGAATTTGAAATGCTTGAATAAATAAATTACACAAAGCCTCACACCAAGTAAATCAACATTTGATCGTAAATAAACATCCAAATTCTTCTTAGTAATAACATGAGAAGTGAGTATGCAGGTTTATGAGTATGAGTATGCACGTCGTAGCCACATGGTGTAATTGGGCACACAGTGTAATTGAATGGTTTCATTAAAAATTACAGTATGTGACCAACAAAACTGGGCACTTCATGAGGTGCCCAACGCTCGTTGGGCACATGCTGTAATTATTTCTTTTACACTATGTGTCCAGTTCAGATGATGGACACTTGATGTAAACACGTAAAACTGCTGTTTACGTTGCTGTTGGTAGTATCCGATGTATTATTTTCAATAATACAAAAGACAATTATTTTATAATAATTTTGTTAAACATTAAGAATAAGATTGTCTTCCACGAAACCAGACAATAATTCTTGCCTGTATGTTTTATCGTGGTTTCTTCTTCTATGTTTTCTGAATTATTCTGGCTACACATAACTATAAAACTTATTATTATTTAAACAACAAACGGTTGTTTAAATAATAATATTAATAGTAATGTGTAGCCAAAATAACTCAGAAAACACAAACCAAACAATTCAGTCGATTTAAATGTTGTATGCTTTAATAAAATAGAATACATGAAACACTTTACCTATTACATTTATATGTAACACAACACATAAATATTAGCATTAATCTATTTTGTCTTTTTTTAATTTTTTAACTTCTTACTGGGTCACCCTTTATAAACTTATAATAGATTAAAATATAGCAAGCTAAAACAAATTTTAAAAAGAGTAATAAGAGTCTTTGAAAAATAATAAAAAAAAACAATTCTTTAGTTTCTGTATTAGTATTGTTGTAGAAATTGAAAAACATTTAATTTATATAAAATTTTACTATTTACTTTTTTTGTAAAATCTAAGTTTATATTAACTCAAATATTTGGAAATTCATATGAAGCATTAACTAAAGGGATAACCTATGAATGTTAAACGTTATTCAAAAGTAAGAGGTTACTAGAAAATTCTAGCGGTTCGGTTTTTAATCATTAATTTTTTTTTTATGGCGCATTACCTATAATATAGAATAGAATATCTTTATTTGTCTTTATTCACAAGTACATTGTATAATGGACATCGTCTAAACAAATAGATTATTTTCATATGCAATAATATAATACTATAATATAATATACAATAATAGAATATTTTATACTACTGTTTGATTTTATAACTATTTGAAACCGACAATATTTGTATTAAACTTTAAACCAATTATAAGTGTTTGTTTTATCCTAGATTAAGATGGTTAACTGTCTATTTTAGTCTGAACTCAACTCATACACCAACAAATTCATTGTCCAAATATAACGTAGATTAATTATATTTTCAAAAGGCTTATGTAACTAAAACCGATGTTGAAATATTTTGATTTGAATAAATAAATAAATAAATATAAATAAATAATAAATATTAAAAGGTTTAATAGCAAACAGTAACATTGGCTACTTTAACACGGACATTGGGATTTAATGTAAACATTAGGATTGGCTTTGATAAAGATTGATCGAAATAATCGAGTTACACTATGTGCCCAGGCGCGCTGAGCACTTCATGAAGTGCCTGGGCTGCATTGGGCTCTTCATGAAGTGCCCAATTCCAGCAAGTGGCTACGACATATACAATGGTAAAAAGTTTGCTGATAAAGACTACTGCTAGTTGAGTCGGTGGCACAGTTGGTAGCGCACTCGGCTCCGGTTCTAGGTGGCGGCAGCGTCGCAGGATCGAGTCCCGATGATGCCGCATTCTTTTAGCAGTACTGTTCATCCTTGTACTGTACCGGCTCACTCTTTGGTTTGCTTGATAACTTCCACGCCCAGGCCTGAGGCCCATGTGAGGGGGGGGGGGGGGGGCAAGTGCAAGGTAAAAAGAGGCTGCCATCCTTTTTTTAATACATAATAGATAGACTGCTTATTGTCAGATTAATAAAATTTGCTGTAAAAGAGAATCAGGCAAAATAGGCGCTATCAGCTTTTGCTACCAAAGACGATTTATGTGTAATTGGTGGTGGTAACTTTGCAGCCGCAAAAGAAAATGGTGTGTGTGTTATCAGTGTGACGGAGTCATATAACAATAAGAAATTTTACCATGCACAACCAAAGAGAGAATCGCAGCTCGAACATCGAACTTTAATGTTTTATCTTCAGCTATGATGAATAAAAGCCTAATGCTTGAATACTAGCTCATCAAGACATCATGCATGCTAGCGTGTTATTTTAATCTAGAATTTATGGTGATGCATTGCTTAGCCCTTTTTTAATTTTGATCATTAAAAAGTTTGAAGTCAATAAAATGATCCTTTTACAGCTTGATTCTTTTCACAATAAATTTTTTGATGGTACATGGAGTGGAAGGTGTTGGGAGGGGTCATGCGGCCCTGTAGTTTGTAATTCTGCACCTCAATTTCTTTAAATTGAGTACAGGACATATTCCTCACAGTCTTAATTTCATAATGATAACACCATTTTTAAGGCAACTACACCAACCAATTACCATCGTAACCAACTCTACCCCACTGACAAAGTTCAGTAAAATGATTATAACGTGTCTTGTGTCTGTATGATATATTCAATGCACCTACACCTTCCCAACTCTCTATTGACTTACCTAGCTCTTGCACACCGAATATTATAAAAAGTGCCTTGCTTGGTCAGCCCTCACAGCTATTTATTTTTTCTTTGGCCTATGATATTCCTTATCTGACAATAAGTGGTTGTCTTTATAGGCAAAGTTTTTACCACTGAATACACCAATTGTCTTTAGTGGCAGAGTTGTTAGCACTGGTTAGATGTCATCATCTTTAATCTCCTACCAATCAATCCAGACAATGTAATGGAACTCAATAAAGAGGTCTAATGTGATGCAGTTTCTACTTTGGCTTTAGCGTCTGTATATCAAGTAATGATGTCACTACTAAAGGGCATCAAGCCATCAAGCCTCCTGTTCTTATAAAATTATTTTTATTTAAGTCCGGTAAGTATGGTAAAATATTTTAGTAGGCTATATGATAATATAGGTAAAAATAAGAAAAAAAGTTCATATAAACGTAGGTCCTAAAGTGCTTCGTTTTCCGTCCGTATGTGATTTTTACATATTTAATCATATCTTACGAACCTCTTAATATGTAAATTTCAAACTTGGTACATGGATGACCACTATGAAGAACTACAGTGGAACCTCGATATATTGAACCTGAAGGGGAACGTGAAAACTTCAATATATCAAGGTGATTTTTGACTGACTTTGATATATAAAGGTTCATAACAGCATGGGTTGAAACAAGGGAAATGTAAAGAATACGCATTCAAATTTAACATAGGCTACTAGTTTTAATGGATTATAAAGTTCTCTAATACAAAACATATACAGAAAACTAAAGTTAAAAAATCAAAATTTATGAGTAAATTAAAGTCTTAAGTTTTTAAAATACGGTACTTTGGTATTATACGGAGGCCACTATATTTTGAGAGATTTTATTTAATGGATACCAAAAATAACCATATAATTGGAAAGAACACATTTTAATTGGCTTACTGTCCAATTTTGACATAATTATGATGAGCGGTCTTTGTCTTCTGCATCCCAGAAGACAGCAATGTTGGCGAGGATTGAGTTGTACCTTCGCTAGCGGCCACACCCGGTCACCACATGTACGGCAAGCCTTATACAGCGCGCTGTGGCGGTTATGTTAGGTTGGGTTATCATAAATATGTTAGTAGGACTTTCCTTGTTTCGTTACAAATCGAACGACACCAGATGAGTCACACTTCCGGCGGTGACAGGTGTGCGTGCGCTCCAGTCAACGACCTGACCTTGGCCTACTTGGAAGGGATTTGGCATGCTCAAGGGAAGTATGACTCTCTGGTTTTGTTAGATATGTAACGAAACAAGGAAAGTCCTACTAACATATTTTAGATAACCCAACCTAACATAACCGCCGCAGCGCGCTGTATAAGGGTGGCATCCATATAATAACAAAGTACCTACCTAAAATACTTACAGACAGTAAGGTTACGTACTTTTTTAGTTTCTATCTACTGTACTGCTCAATCTATGACTAGTAGAACTTCAATTTGAATCGTAAAAACACTAAAAAATTAAATAACAAAAGTTTTAGAATCATCTAGCGGAAAAATTAAATCTATAAGTTTGCACCAAACGCACTTGTAACAAATGACGGTCTCGAATTGAATGCAAACACTCACGCACACCCGCTTGTCATCGTGTCTTACCTCGTACTGACGATCGATAATGACAAGAAACGACTTACGACAAATGCGCAGAGCGAAATTCCCGCGGCAGCAGGATACAACACGAATGAAAGGTCGTTGACTTTTAAGATAAATGACATATTTGCAAAACAGCTTCGATAGGCCTATATTAATGATTCTGGCCAAAACTTCAATATGCTGTAGATTTGTTCACAGAATATCAGATATGAAACTTGTAACATTGGTGTATGGGGAGGGGGGGGGTTGATGGCATCCTGATTATTTTAACAATGAACCTTTATGATATTTTCAATGCACCTACACCTTCCCAACTCTTTATTAACTTGACTTGCTCTTGCACACCAAATATTATAAAAAGTGCCTTGCTTGGTCAGCCCTCACAGCTATCTATTTTTTCTTTGGCCTATGATATTGCTTATCTGACATAAGCAAAGTATATCTCCTGCAGATGGCAAGGAGTAATGTCACATTCTAGGCAATAGGCCTAGAAGTAATATAGCAAACCTGTAAATTACAGTGCAAGCTTGCCTTGAGGTGATTGAGGCCTATTGTCATAATATCCAAGTAGCCTAACTTAATTTCACATAGAAAATGTGGAAATATAGGCCTAGTTCTGTCCATCGTCCAGAATAAATGTTTATAGGCTATGTTTCCCATCACACCTGGGGTTTCATAAAGTTTTAGGAAATCACCAAACATAACTCACAATATTTTCTTCAAAGTAAGTTATGTCTGAATGTGATATGAGAACGGGTACAGTTCAAAGGACAGTGGATGCTGACTTTGAGGGATATTACTTCAAAACTTGATGATTCTAACAATTATTCAGATTTTAAATAGAGAGCAGGGAAAGAAACCAGTCTGCTAAGACTTGGGTCAATTAGTCCTTCTTCTGGATTTCAAAAAGGTCTCCTGAGTAAATAATTCTACTTTCTTATTTCTCTTGGCTAGGTATTTATCTTTCAACAAAATATTTTATTTTGCTTAAGTTTAACTATTGAAATACAATCTGAAATACTGAGGACTGCATCCTTTTGTACGCCCATATAAATGGATAAGCCTAACTTACTGCTGTGGTCATTAGGTGGGCCCAAGCTATGCATTTAATCCAAGTCCTTAACCTACAAGACTTGTTGCGTGCTTACACCCATTATTACAAACATTTTTAAAGAATGCATAGAGTGTTAGGCTGCAATAGTCTATGGGACCAGAAGGCTTAATTTGGTGTTCACTCTAGATACATGGCTCAGCACCCCTTGTTATACCAAGGTTACCTAGGCTAAATAAGATTGACTCTGATGTATTCTGAAATGTGTTAATTTACAGCAGAGTTGGCAAGTGTCATTACCTCACTAAAATTATGAAGGTATGAAGAGGTTAGCTAGGCCACACAGGTTAGCCAATCCCATCTAGGCCAGCAAATAGAGGTTGCAGACAATACGGTGACCTAGTTGTCAATTTGTATCAAAGACCTATCCTGTTTTGATTGGAATGGACATTTACAGAATATGAAATAGCATGTAAAAACCCCTTGAACTGTGAACATAATTGCAAAAATTGCAAGCAGTAAGGAGTAATCAATAGACTAGGCTATGCTGGCAATGGCGACTTGGAAAATCAATCCATTCTGCAGCCTATTACTGTAAAAATGTTGACTTACTTTTAATAACTCGTTCGGTAGTTGATAGTTTCGAACTGTTTGATGTCATTTTTAAGTCTTTTAATGTTTATAACAACACAATACACATTGGATCTCCGAAGAAACCTAAAACTTCACAAACTAAATTCTACTGTCCACAAAATGTCGCACTCACAAGTCACAACTTAGCACTCTCTGCGCATATGTTTGCGCACCGAAAACGATCTCCGGCTACAGTGCGGTGAACTGTGGAACTAGAGCGCCACTGTGCAAAACTTTTTTAGGCTGGTTTCCAAACAGATGATAAACAATCAAGTAACAGGTGATTGTTGAGTATGAAATTAGCTTTGAATCGTTACCATTTTGGCTTCACATTACTATAGCCTGCTATGAATAAAATTAAAACAAAAGGTTTTGATTAAACTATACAGGGTGTCCGGAAATTATGGTGTATATGAACGTATTCAATAATTCTCTGGGGAATGTCTTCTAAAGCTAATTTGGAAAAAGTTTTCAAGCTTCAAAAACGAGCTGCAAGATTAATGGGTAAATTAAAACCTAG
Source organism: Flexamia atlantica (assembly GCA_035578135.1). NCBI lineage: Eukaryota > Metazoa > Arthropoda > Insecta > Hemiptera > Cicadellidae > Flexamia > Flexamia atlantica. The sequence goes on from JAQJVK010000001.1 coordinate 90,091,551, forward strand.
AGATCATTGTTCCGACTCTTTTAAGAACTTGGGCATTTTAACTATTCCCAGCCTATACATCTATGAGACTGTAATGTACGCTAGATGGCATGGCCAATTGTATGTACAACCAACACATCATTATAATACTAGAAATAGAAATATTAGTACTTCTGTAATGCACAGCTTAAAGCTTTTTGAGTCAAAACCTGAATATGCAGGGGCAAAATTTTTCCAAAAGCTTCCGAATGAAATTAAGCAAATCGAAAATAAAAATAGATTTAAGCTCAAACTTAAGGACTATCTTGTTGAAAGGTGTTTATATACTCTTGAAGAACTGTAAGGCCCCGGAGTATTTATTGGGAAATCCCTAACCTATTAATTTCCTTTTTGACTGGTCTCATGCCACTACGTGGTCAGTCGGGACGACTCTTCAGAAGTAAGAAGTAAGAAGTAAGGTAAAGTATTTTAGTATATGGTTGTACAGGTAAAAATAAGAAAAAAAGTTCATATAAACATAGGTCCAACAGTGCTTTGTTTTCCATCTGTGTGTTTGTGATTTTTTACATATTTAATCATAACTCACAAACCTCTTGACATATAAACTTCAAACTTGGTATATGGATGACCACTATTAAGAACTATTTTTGTAAGAAGTATCAAATTTCTACTTTGTACCATTTCAAAATGGCGACTGTTTTTTATTTTCAAAGCTAAATACCTTAAAAACCGTAAATTTTAGAAACATTATACTAGAGACAAAAAATTTGTGAAATTTAATCCAATTAACGCTGATATTAAGATTATGATGATCAGACTACTAATAACGGAGAAATTTCAACTTTTCTGAATAAAAACATGGTCCTTTAGGACATGCTGTCAGAAATTTGCATGTTTTTATTCGGAAAAGTTAAAATTTCTCCACTGTTAGTTGTCCGATCATCATAATCTTAATGTTAGCGTTAATTGGATTAAATTTCACAACTTTTTTGTCTCTTGTATAATTTTTCTAAAATTTACGGTTTTTAAGATATTTAGCTTTGAAAAAAAACAGTCGCCATTTTGAAATGGTACAAAGTAGAAATTTGATACTTCTTACAAAAATAGTTCTTAATAGTGGTTGTCCATTCACCAAGTTTGAAGTTTATACGTTGAGAGATTCATGAGATATGATTAAATATGTAAAATTCACAAACAGACGGAAAACTAAGCACTTTTAGACCTATGTTTATATGAACTTTTTTTTCTTATTTTTACCTGTACTATCATATACAAAAATATTTTACCATAATTTCCGGACACCCTGTATATTTCCGCCTTGTCAGAGGTCATCTTCAGTAGATACAACTTATATAAACAATCTTGTATAGTAATAATCTTGTATAAATAATAATCTTGTATACAATCTTAATCTTGTAGTATAATATTGTAGTATAATCTTGTATAAATATATATATAAAAAATCATATATTAATAACATGTAGAAATTTTGTACTAAATACAGTATTTTAATCATGTTTTTCAATAAAGTTTTCATAAAACCCACCATTATAAAAAAAATTATTCATACCATAAAACATAAACATACAGTAGACCCCCTCTTAACCGACCCTGACGGGACCGGACCTAGGTCGGATAACTTAAAAGGTCGGTTAAAGCGGGTAATCCTCTAAACACCGAAAAATAAAAGCTCTATTAATTTAGGGTTCCATTAAAATAATTCTCAAGCAGTTTGTGGATTATTTAGAAAATTAACTATAATTACCAACCTATTTTTCAAAATATTTACTGTATAAATGTCACATTTTATAAACTAAATATTAGACGAAGCGAAATTTTTTTATGATGACACTTTTAATAACATGTTCATATATTTTTAACAAACTTTACGTAATGATTGTCAAAACTAGTAATGAGAAACAAGCAATCATTGCATTATTACGGATTAGGCAGTTTATTTATAGCTTCTTACTGGAGTCTTAAGTCACAAAAACCCATTGCATAAACTTTGAGTGGACTACTCCCTCTTCCCCACCCACACAAACACACAACGTGCGTGTTTTTTGTTTTGTTTTTTCTTTACTCTACTGATGAATTATATGATGGTTTCCAGATGCGAAAACGAAAACTCAGACGTTTATCGTGCTATGCGCTCTGGAAAGCACCGACTGTACGTTTTAATAAATTAATGAATGCTGTATTCAAAATATTTTAACCTATAACAAATAACCTGTGGAGTTGAGCGTAAAGTTCCCATCGTCGGATATGGGAACGGAAATGCCGCAATTCCTAGAAAAGGGCGGTTAAACCGAGTTGTTGTCAAAATAGGGTCGGTTAAAACGACCTTTAATATCTGACCAGCAAGGGCGGATAATCCGATCGTCGGTTAAAACGAGGTCGGTTAAGAGGGGGTCTACTGTATCTACCTTAATAGAAAGTAAACTTTGTCAGTTAAAAATGGTACTCTTCCATAGAAAACAATGTAATATGTATGTTTTGATACATAGACCTCTGTTTATGTATGGTTGTTATCTCCGCAACCAGTTGACGTAAACTAATGATTCAAAATACTGGATTATTTAGTTTTTCAAGTCGAATTTAATGGTTGCAAGTATATTTTCCTTAGAGGTTACATATTTTGTGAAATTTGAAAAATATGAGGTACTGTATGTTGCACCCAATACAATTAAAAAACTCCAGACTTTCCAAAACAAAATTATAAGAACAATCCTAAAATACTTATGGTTGGTCCACAATAACCGAACTCATAAGGAACTAGGTGATTCTTCAATTCAGGACTTCATCAAGAAAACCACCTAAAAACCTTTTACAAAAGCTTCCTTTATTAGTGCGGGGGTTCAATTTTTCAACACTGGTCAGCCATCTCGGATCTCGTGTAGCTATGCCTGGCTAAAACCTGGGCTAAATCAAGACATGTTCATGTGTGAAGACTGGAAAGAAGATCACTAAAGTAGCCACTACTCATCAAGGACAAAGAAACAACAAAATTATTTTTTTTTAAATTGGTATCAAGAATCAAACTGTGACTTTTAACAAAATCTGTGAGTGACTGTTCTGTTACAGAGGGGCCAGTAATTGGCTGACCTTGATATCAATTATATAAATAGTTGTTCTTGAAAATGTATATATATATATATATATATATATATATATATATATATATATATTATATATTGTTGAAAATATAACTTATAGTCTGTATATAGTAATTGCTGAATGGTTCGTAAAATTGTAAAAAAAATTAACCAGCAACCTTACAGATGAGAACGACAGCTACGTCGATGAAACAGCAAGGAAAGTAGGGGTAATATGGATAACACTTGTTATTCAACCTCTTATTACTTTCTTCCCCCTATACATAGTATATGGAGAAAGTATTGTTTTCGTCAAAACTTTAGAATTTGAGTTGTTAGTGGATATATTTGTTTTAGTGCTCCCTGAATCCAAAAAAGTGGTTTTTGGTGTGGTGTCTGTCTGGCTGTCTGGCTGGCTGGCTGGCTGGCTGGCTGGCTGGCTGGCTGGCTGGCCGGCCGTCCGTCCGTCCGTCCGTCCGTCCGTCCGTCTGTCTGTCTGTTTCCTCAGAAAATTGGACAGATTTTTTGTTAAGACACGGAAGAAAGAGTGCGTTTCTGAGATCTTCTATAGCTAAATGGTGAAGTAATACCTTGGCATAAAATAAGAGCCTTAATGGCAAATAGATTAATCGCCATTGACAAATGTCCAGGAGTGAGACCAATTGGAATTGGAGAATGTCTTAGACGGATCATAGCTAAATGCATGATAATTGCATTTGGAGAAGATGCCAAACATGCTCTAGGCACCAATCAACTTTGTGGAGGCCTCAAATCAGGTATAGAGGGGGCAATACATTTTATGCAAACTATTTTTGATGAAAACTATAACAATAAAAATGATTGGTGCATGATATTAGTGGACGCTGATAACGCATTCAATAAAATTAACAGAGTAAATGCATTGTGGCAAGCAAGATTGCATTGGCCCAGAGCTGCCAGATTTATTTACAACACTTAGCAATGCAGCGCGGACTTAATCATCCCTGGAACTAAAAAAAGATTGCTCAGCAAAGAAAGTGTCACCAGCGAGCACAGAATAGAAATAGAGGGGCTACACGTATTCAACCAACATTACGGACATTGTAGCCATGTTCCCCCACTCCTTATGCGGACAACTCGCGCTAAATGAGACAAACAGCGTTAGAAAACCTTTTTCAAATACACGATGATTAGAAGTATTTAGAGTGGTCCTAAAATTACCAAACTTGGAACATATCATGTTTATTAGTGCTACTCACAGATAGTAAGGTTAAAAATTTAGTTTATATTATATTTTGCTTTTATTAATCAAAAATACCTAAAGAAATTATTAAATTTATTGTGAAAACATGAAAAAGTTAGTCTGTGAGGAAATTTTTTATTTTTTGGTCAGGGAAGTTTCGTCTGCAGCAAAGTTTGAGAGCATGAGTTGAACCTAGACATATATTTTTTGGAAAATTCTACCATCATTGGTAACGGAGAAAAGTTAGGTTGAAGAGGATATAAAATCTGTCCTGCACGCGGGTCGGGAGCTAGGCGCTGCCACTGCGTCCACGTTGCGTCTCACTGCTGGCACATGAGAGAGTGGCACATTAATGAAAATAAATCATGAAACTTAACGTTTTCAGTATATGGTTTTTATTCTTATAAGAATAAAAACCATATACTCAAAACGTTAAGTACTTTTTTCTACTCTGGTAACAATAATAATAGTAATGAATGATTTAGGGTACAAGAAAATAAGCAGGCTTTTGTTTTAAGTTTTAATTCTGACAAGTAAATAGCCTTAATTACACATCTAACACGTATTTATCTGCCTACTGACCTAAAAAGGTAACAACTTTAGTCAGGTGGTTCCTAACACGATTGGTGTGAAGTTTATCATTGTATTGTTTACTGAAATGATATAGTCTTATGTTCAAATACTTCCTACTTATTGATTTTAACAGTAGGATTAAATGGTTTTGCTCGAACTCTTGTTCGTTGTAATGGTCCGTGTTAAATAATGTGAATCCAATATAGTGGTTTAAAACTTTTGAAATTAGTACTTCAATAGCATTCTTTGTTGTTATTTTGTTAGAATTTAAAAAGTTTTTGACAACGGCTTCACAGATCAAACACACTTTCACCACTCCATCAGAGGGCTGGATAAGCCCACCCCTGTTCTTACAGTGTATCAGGCTGTTGCATTTAGAACTTTCTTTTATCTTTTTTTTCTTTTCTTTAGGTCTTTTTAGAACTTCTTCTTCGACGTCATCTCCTGTTTCATCTGGGGCTGCAATCTCGTATGTGTAAAATTGTAACTGAAACCTCGTTTGTTACACTTGAAGTAAAAAGTTCTTTTTAGTTATATAACACATATAAGGCTTGAAAAATATATCAAATCAATAATTATAGTGAGTTTAAGTAAAAGGTTTTTCTTTATTTTTTTGGTATCATATATTATTCGTATATCTGCTCTTAGTCCAGTAACTCTTTTAGGTTTAATTACCTCAAAATTGTAATTTGTATTTGAGTGTAATAATAATTTTTTACCAATATGTAGAAACTTGATTACTATTATATTATAAACTTAAAAAATCGACTCGAAAAAAGCTCGAGACTCGCGGGTATTTTTCAAAACTCGACTCGACTCGACTCGACTTCAAAAATCACTACTCGCACACCCCTACTTAATAATATTATATACATTCAACCCATACTAATATTTTTCCTTACCTGTGATAAGTTACTCCTTCTATTTTCCCCCGGTTATTACAACCGTAAGCCACGCAATGATGAGGCATGCTTTCATACAAGTAAACGCTCCAGCTGAATGTAAACAAAACTGAACAGACAGCTGCTGAAAGCAGAGATATCCGCGGCGGTGGCCCCTGGCAGCGCACAAGACGCTCGGGACTAGGGTGACTCACCATTCCCCCCACTCCTCATGCGGACACGGGCGCTGCTAACTTGGCTACACCGCCGCGCTCGGCTGGCCCCTCTATTTCTATTCTGTGCTCGCTGGGTGTCACCCAGGGAGATCCATTATCAATGATTCTATACGGATTGGCAACACTTCCACTAATTCAGGAATTAAAAAGTATGCCAGGTGTATTCAAGACCTGTTATGCAGATGACTCATCCTGTCAAGGATCCATTTACAATGTAATGCAATGGTGGCAAACTCTGAAAGAAATTGGTCCAAAGTATGGATACTACCCTCAAGCCAAAAAAACCAAACTAATTTGGAACCATGATTTCGAAATACCAAAAACAGTTATGAAACAAATGGAGGGGATGGAAATTGTTCATGGCAGCAAGTTTTTAGGGGGCTTTATTGGATGTGAAGAAGAAAAGAAAAAATATACAACGGGAAAAATAAATGTTTGGATGCAGCGTGTTAAAAATCTTGCGGAAATTGCAGTAAAACACCCTCAATCAGCCCATGCTGTTGCTACCAAATCATTACAAGCAGAATGGACCTTTTTTCAAAGAGTAATTGAAGTAGAACCAGAAATGTTTGGTCCAATCCAGCACACTATTAGAACATCCCTATTTCCCAATCTGTTTGGATTACAAGAAAGCCTAACTAAAGAAGAGCATGAAGTACTACATCTAACAGTAAAAAGCAGAGGGATAGGGATGAATGATCCAATGGTAGACTCAAAACACATACATGAAACTTCGAAAAGAGGGTGTGAAGTTTTGTTAAAAGCTCTTACACAAAAAACCACTTTTGATTTCTGTGAGCATGAAGACACTTTAAAATCATCATTAAAAATATACCGAGAACAAAAGAAAATCGAAGAAAACAAATTATTGTATGACAATTTAAAATATTTTTCACAACAAAGACAAAATGTATTATTACGTAATGCAGACCCAAAATCAAAACATGGCAGCTGGTTATCTTGCATACCGCTAAAGAAATTAAATTTAGACATGTCACCGCAAGAATTTAGGGATTCCCTTGCACTGCGCTATGGACGGACGCCTATCTACTTACCAACCAGATGTGATGGCTGCGGGAAAGAATTTAATACAGACCATGCCCTTACATGTCCAGTTGGTGGCCTGATCATAAGGAGACATAACGAAATCAGAGATACTCTAGGAAACTTAATGGAACAAGCATGGGGAAATTGTATTAAAGAGCCCCTTATATCAGAGAAGGAAAACTTAAATGCACCCGCGATTAAAGCTGACCTAGCGTGTAGAGGTGTATGGGAGACACAGAGGGAAGCATTGTTTGATATACGTGTCGTTGACACTGATGCTCCCTCATATGTCTCCAAACCTCACGACAAGGTCATAAGAAACGCTGAGGAAGAAAAGAAAAGAAAATATATGTCAACTTGTGAACGCCGAAATGCCTCTTTCACTCCTTAAGTAACCTCCGTTAACGGAATCTTAGGGAATGAGTTTCAGACCCTGATAAGAGCATTGGCTGAAAGACTCTCTGAAAAATGGGGAAAGCCCTACAGCCTGGTTGTAAATTGGATTAGAGTCAGATTAACTTGCTCTATTTTAAGAGCCACAAGCATGTGCTTGAGAAGATCAAGGAGGAAATGGAGATTGGCTCGAGAATTTGAGGTTGGAGCAGGCATTCAAAATCTTCATTGCAACGATCAAAATTTCTAAGAAACATTTGTGAATCTTTTAAGTTTATTGTCTAAAATCATAAGTTATACATTGTGATGTATTGTTATAAAATAAAGTGTTTTGCTTATTTTCTTGTCGCATTTAGCTCCACAGCCCGTTTTACCCTTGTCCGATTTTAGTGATCTATAGCTAAAAAAAGCCAATAAATCACTCAGTATTTTAAGACCAAAACAAACTAAAAGCTATGCTTGGATCTGGAGTTATAAGAAAAATAATCATTAAAATGTTATTATTTATTTAACCTCCTTAAGAAATGAACAGGGAAGAATTTTCTTTTGAGCATATCTTAAAAACGAATCAACATTCTTGATAACAGACTTCAGTATTGTAATCAGCGTAAAAATCTAGTTCTAAATTATGTGTAACACAAACACCTTTACATTTAAAAAAAATACTTTTAATCCAATATGGCGGATCCAAGAGGGCGGCTAAAAATTTGTGCACTGCTAAAATGCAGGACTATAGGTACTCAAAAATTATTGTCCTCCCAAATCAATACCTTATTAAATGTTGATAAAAAATGCAGCCTAATAGATTTTTCCAAAAACTTTCGGTTAAAAAAAGCTGCCATTTTGAAAAGTGATTTTAAGGGGTTTCCCGTGGACCGATTTTGTCCGATTTTGGATATGTTAATATATACATTTTTTAGCATAATACCGTCAAAAACACTCATGTTGCAATTTGTTCTAGGTTAAACATTATCTTTACTGGACTATAGGGGATAAAAACTTTTCAGTAAAACTTATTGTAAAAAATTATTTTAATAAATAACTATGATTTATTTGCTACCTAAATACAAAAAGTAGGAAAAGCACAGTCAATTGTGTGGCAGTGATGGTGATTGTAGTCGTAGTGGCTGCACTGGTGAAAGCCAAACTGAGACTATCGACGATGTGGAGCTTCCAGCCCATGTTGTGGTGAGTGTAGCTGTTGTAGTACACCACGTCAGGCCATGATGAGTTTGGAGTTACCTCCAGTATAGCTGGTTCCCCTGCAAGAATCATGTAAATTAACTTTTGATTCCTTGCAATAAACCTAATTTTAATAGCATCATTTTTACTTTCTCGCCCCAATAAAAAGTAAATGGAGAATGATATCTCAGCCCCATAAATAGTAAATGGAGAATCAGGGCTGTAATAACCACCAGGGCAATCGAGGCACCGCCCCGGGGCCCTCTGCCCGAGGAAGCATAAAACTGGACTCGACCCCGACCTCTGTCGCGACCATATTGTTTCCAAAAAAATGTGATTTTTCATAGGTTAGAACCAGAGGCAAAATTACTAGATGTTTAAATAACTTTGAGACTGAAAATGTTCTCTACAACAAACAAAGGCTACAGAAACTGTGGTATAAGGCAGCGGGTCCCAAAGTGTGGGTCACGGAAGAGTTTTGTTTTAGGTGGGTCGCGACGAGGTTTCAACAAAGTTAATCATATTAAAAAGAAGAACCTTGTATTTTTAGTTTTTAGAAAACTTAGAATCACAACGGCGATCAGTAGCAGGCCGGCGACAGGGGGGGGCAGGTGGGGCAAATGCATAGGGGCCCGGACTCTCAGGGGGCCCAGAAACAGTCAAAAAGGGCCTGAAATGGCTGTAAAGGGACATAAAAACACACATAAGAAAAAAAAGGTCGCCAGGTTTTAGGGCCCGGGGTTGCAGGTTGCACAGGGGCCCGAAAATCCTGTCGCTGGGCCTGATCAGTAGGTATCCAAAACTCCTGCTACTTGAGAACATTTTTCAGAAATATACGTTTTTTTCATTAAAAGAACACTATCCCTTGGGTCAAACTTATCTGTCATTCGTACTTGGCTTAAAATACTTACCTGGGTAGGTCGCCATTTCAAGTAATGTATCTAAAGTATCTAAAAGGCAAGGCAGATTAACAGGCATCTTACCGCCAATCGGATCCCCTACTTTTACAATAACCAGTCAAGCCCAGAAGAGTAATTCACAGCCGATCCATGCCATTTCTTTGGGTTTATTTGAAGATCGGTTTGTCTTTAAGACTATTATTCTACACTTTAAAGGGATTTTGAAGGGGTTCGTTTACTTTTCCCTGACACGGTCGAAATCCGAGTAGGTCTGGTCGGCGTTGAGCGTGATGACGGATGATACTTCGTTCGACGTTGCAACGTTGTAGCAGTTTGGGCCGAGGCCAGTGGTGCGAGAACCAAATTGACTTTCGGTGGCTGAATTCCTTGAGCCCCGATGGCTCGAACATTTTCTTCTTCGACTTCGCGCACCATCATGGATGCTTGGGTGGATGGGTTATTGTCCCGCACGATTCCCTTGAGTAACTTTATCAGTTCTAGGTTCATTTTTTAGATTTTGATTAGGATTTTTGCGGACATTTGCCATCACTGATTAGTAAAAAACAAGTTTCACGACGTTTCGGGATCTGGAATCTGATCCCGTCTTCAGGTGGAAGAAAACCTAGAACATAACAAGATTAGTAACACATAGACAGGAAAACCTTGACAAGAACACAGCTAAAACAGAGAACTGTAAAAGCAGTCACGAAAACACTAAGCTGAAAAGATAAACAATAACACAAAATAACACAGGAATCACAAGTATCGAGAATCACCAGACAGGAGAGAGCACGTCCACACCCAATCAGAGCTGAGCTGAGACTGGTGGGAGGAAAGCAAATGGCGGCGGCGACGGAAATGGCGGCAGCCACAGCCAACCAAATCACGGCGCGCTACCGGTGGCGAAAACCTGAAACAGAGACATGTGATATGCAAATTCCGTGTGTCTGTTTGTGTTTATTAGTTAATTTTTAACCTGATTTTGCCCCTTGGCCTTGTTACGGGTTAACATGTTGTGAGAATTTTGAACAGAATTGTTAGTAATTACCCTATTTGCTGACACTTTATTTTCCCTGTCTTTCAATTCTTTGTTTAATATCGGTAGCCATACTGGCCTTATTTCAAGTGAAGATTGACTGATTGGTTGGTCTGCTAGTTTTATGTATGAAGCTTCAATTAGTTTTCTTTTGAAAAAACGAGGTTCGCGGTGTACTATTTTTGCTTCGTCAAAATTCATCTGGTGATTTTCAGACCAGCAGTGTTGAGCAATTTTTGATTTATCCACTAAGCCCTTCCTCGTGTTATATTTGTGTTCTTTGATTCTAACATTTAAAGGTCTTTTTGTCTCGCCATAATGCGGCCTAGAACAACTATTGCAGTTTATTCTGTAAACACAGTTTTTTGATCCCTGAGTGCTATTTTTTGGTTTGGTTTTTACGAGACATTGCCTAAGAGTGTTTTGTGTCCTAAACGCGGTGCTAACTTTGAACTTCCTAGCAACTCTTCTAATTTTTTCCAATAACCCCGGCACATAAGGGATTGATATAGGAACGAATTTTTCAGTGTTTTCTGACTCATTCTGTTTAGCCCTACGGTTTTTGCACTTTCTTATTACGGATTGAGGGTATCCATTCTTAGCCAAATCTTGCTCTACTTTTTTGATTTCCTGATTTAATCCATCTTGATTTGAGCAAATGCTCTTTGCTCTGTCAAATAATGAGTAAGCTGCCTCTTCTTTGACAGATTTTTGATAGTTTGATTGAAAATTTAAGTACTGCCCTGTGTGTGTCTTTTTTCTGAAAACAGTTGTCCTAAGCGTGCCCCTATCCTTTTCTACGCACACATCCAAAAATGCTAGTTTGTTTTGGACTTCCTCTTCCATTGTTAGGCGGATGGAAGGAGAAATACTGTTAAGATGCCCTAAAAAGTCTTTTAGTTCATCGTCTCCATGCGGAAATACCACGAAGGTGTCATCGACGTACCTCCACCAAATCTTCGGTTTGAGTTGAGCCAAAGACAAAGCCTTTTGCTCAAACTCCTCCATAAAGATATTAGCAAAGATAGGCGACAATGGCGACCCCATGGCCATCCCCTCATCTTGACGGTATAATTTACCCTCTAGTTCAAAATAGTTACATTGAGTGCATAATTCAAGCAGTTCCATAATGACGTTAACAGGAAGTTTAGTACGTTCAGTTAGACTTTCATCTTTTTCGAGCCGAGACTCGATTATTTTTAAGGTTTCAGGAACTGGGACATTCGTGAACAGACTTTCAACATCAAAACCAACCAGCTTATCCGTCTCAGCCAGCACTATGTCCTTTGACTTTTCAACGAAGTCTTTAGAATTTTTTCTGTACGAGTCCGTTTTTCCTACCAATGGTTTTAGGATGTCCAGGAGGACTTTAGACAGTTCCCTACACGGTGAGTCGCGAGAGCTAATTATAGGCCTAAGAGGTACATCAGTTTTATGAATTTTAGGTAACCCATACATGTGTGGGATTTTCGAGTGATGCGGTGTTAAACGAGTTCTTTGTTTATCAGAAAAAAACTGTTTATGCTTCCTAAGAGTGCTTGCAACTTTACGCTCGAAACTTTCTGTAGGATCTTTATTTAGTTCAGTATATTTACCAGCCTGGAGAGTTTCCAATATTTTCTCTTTATATGTTACTGTGTCCAAGACAACAGTAGCGTTTCCTTTATCCGCGGGCAATATTTTGATAGTATCATCTTTCCCAAGGATAGATACTGCCTTGATTTCCTCTTTCTTTAGGTTGGGCTTTGGGACAGGAATTTTATTCAGTAAGATGCTGGCCTCGCACCGAAACTGATCCCCCTGAGTCTCAGGGAGCTGAGACACAGCAGACTCAACCCCCTTAACAAAGTCAAGCGCCCTCACTGATTTAGGCACAACAGAATAGTTCAGCCCTTTAGACAAAACGGAAATTTCATTTGAATTTAAATTTCGTGAAGAAAGATTCACAACCTGATTATTTGCATCATTAATCTGTTCATCATTTTTAGAGTTATTACTAATTTCGACAGGTCTTAATTTTTCTAGCTTTGATTGTTGTCTGGATTTATAACAACCGATTCTTTGTCAAACCTATTTTGGATGCTTTGAAAAATGTTCTGAAACTCAGAACCAATTAAAGTTGACAGTTCAGATTTCTTATTTTCAATACTGATTTTGAGGGTTCTCTTTTCCGTACGATGAAAATTTATTCTTTCAATTAGGAGAGATTTTGAAGCTGCAGACATTATTTTGCTGGCTTTAAAACTACTAAAAGGAGGTTTAATTCTGAAACTCTGTGGAATTAGATTTTCGAGTTTGCACTTAATTGATTAGATTAAATTAAATTAGATTCGAGTGAGAAAAGTTAAATGGTTGGTGCCTAGCCAACTTTAGGTGCATTTGTTCAAGCTCACTTAATTGATTACTTACTCCGGGTCCGTACCGAGAATCAATTCTTTGTTTGAAATTCATTGTTATTGAAATTATGGCGAGACAAAATGACCTTTAAATGTTAGAATCAAAGAACACAAAGATAACACGAGGAAGGGCTTAGTGGATAAATCAAAAATTGCTTAACACTGCTGGTCTGAAAATCACCAGATGAATTTTGACGAAGCAAAAATAGTACACCGCGAACCTCATTTTTTCAAAAGAAAGCTAATTGAAGCTTCATACATAAAACTAGCAGACCAACCAATCAGTCAATCTTCACTTGAAATAAGGCCAGTATGGCTACCAATATTAAACAAAGAATTGAAAGACAGGTAAAATAAAGTGTCAGCAAATAGGGTAATTACTAACAATTCTGTTCAAAATTCTCACAACATGTTAACCCGTAGCAAGGCCAAGGGGCAAAATCAGGTTAAAAATTAACTAATAAACACAAACAGACACACGGAATTTGCATCTCACATGTCTCTGTTTCAGGTTTTCGCCACCGGTAGCGCGCCGTGATTTGGTTGGCTGTGGCTGCCGCCATTTCCGTCGCCACCGCCGTTTGCTTTCCTCCCACCAGTCTCAGCTCAGCTCTGATTGGGTGTGGACGTGCTCTCTCCTGTCTGGTGATTCTCGATACTTGTGATTCCTGTGTTATTTTGTGTTATTGTTTTTCTTTTCAGCTTAGTGTTTTCGTGACTGCTTTTACAGTTCTCTGTTTTAGCTGTGTTTTTGTCCAGGTTTTCCTGGCTATGTGTTACTAATCTTGTTATGTTCTAGGTTTTCTTCCACCTGAAGACGGGATCAGATTCCAGATCCCGAAACGTCGTGAAACTTGTTTTTTACTAATCAGTGATGGCAAATGTCCGCAAAAATCCTAATCAAAATCTAAAATCACCATCACCAACAATGAATTTCAAACAAAGAAGTCTAGGTTCATGTCGGTGATAGCAGAAATTCGCTCGTCGACGGCATCGGTAGAGTCGAGAAAAATCATCTGCTTTCTGCATGGTCTTTAGTATCCTCCTTGTGCACCTTGCGTCGACCAATTGGCGATTTTCTGTCGATGATAGATCTGGCCCCGACGGTGGAACAGTAGATGCCTCTGGTGTTGTTAGTTAGGTCGACTCTAACATTGAACGATACAAACGTGAATATCACGCCGAGCTTTCGTATGCTAGCCACAAAGTATTTGGAAAGTCTATGTTAGCTGGTAGACAGCAGCGCAAGTTCGTTTGGGAATCTTGACAGCTTATATTCCTATTTCCCGTGTAGACAGTAGTCATTTTTATTCTTGAAAATTATCCTAGAAAAACATTCAACACTAATCTGTACAAAATTACACCAAAAAATACAGTATAAATATTCTTTGCAACGATTCATTCAAAATAACCTTTAACAAATTGAAAACTTGTTGTTTACAAATCAAATAATTTTTTTAACCTACGTAAAAATAATATACCCCCGTTGCAGCAGTCCTGCATACTCAGCGAATTTTAAGTGCATAAATAAATAATTTAAATGAAGTTCGCATCAAGTAAAATCAATATACATTCAAAAGAAAGCGTGAAAAAATACTCTCCTAGTGGCTTTTAGGAGCAAAAGGCTATAAAAAGATAATAGCCTATACTGGGCACGAAAATGCAATGTTCAATACTTCAAAACAGCTGGCTTTTCCAATTTAATCGTATGGGGAAATGACCAGCTGTTTAAGTTTGAGTAAAAAATTTCATAAATATCATCAGTAAATATCATTCGTATTCGCTATAGTACATTTATTTGACATATTTAGTTATCTGGCATTTAAATAAGCCATATGTCTGTGTCCATCATATGGCTTTGAATCAAACATCAGCTCACATGTTTTAATGTAAACAAAGCAGACGTTTTAGATCCCAATGCTACTTAAATAATGGCAGTTATTTTATGTTATTTTTTGTTTTCTAGCAAACTTTGAGAAATTACAGTACTTTTCCTGAGTCCCTGATATTAAAACATTTAATTTGAGCCCTTTTCCCTCATCCTGTGACTTGCCTAATGCCCACAATTGCTATTCAAAAATAAATTATTCTCCATAAGATTAGTATGGAAAAATGCAGGTTTGCTGCCACAGAAATTTGAAAATGAGTTATCATAGGCTACAATCCAATATATCTAAACTATATCAAGCCACATAACATGTTTTATCAAGATATGTTGAGGAATAAGAAAGCTATCCAATTTTATTTACCTCTCATAAGGTTAACATTGGGAAAGAGAGTACACAGGTTTGCTGCCTCAGGAATTTGATGATTTGGGTATTTTAAACCATAATCAAGTAGATATTAATTGTATGAAGCCCCATGCCAGTTCTTATCAGGATATTTTGAGAAATGTGCAAACTACATAACTTTTTTTATTGCCCATAAGGTTAACATGGCGAATGAGTATGCAGGTTTGCTGCCATGAAAATGTAAAAATAGGGTATTTTCGGCCATAATCCAGTATATTTCAACTAGATGAAGCCACATATAAAGTTTTATCAAGATACGTTAAGAAATAAGGAAGATATAGAATTTTTTATTTCCCATAAGGATAACATGGGAAATGAGTATGCAGGTTTGCTGCCATAAAAATGGAAATATCGGGGATTTTAGACTAAAATGCATTAGATCTCATCTAAATGAGGCCACAAACCAAGTTTTATTAAGATATGTTGTGAAATAAGCGAGATATAGAATTTTACTTATTTCCCATAAGGTTAACATAGGGACAACGTACTGTGTTTACCACTTTCAATAACTCGGTAACCAATGGACATAGAGCAATGATTCAAAACACTAAATTGTTTGTTTTTTCGAGCTGAATTCAATGGTGCCAAACAAAATTGGATTATTTTTATTTTTCTATGTGAAAAACCCAAAAAACCCATTTTTGGGGGGTTTACCCCCCTTTACCCCCCCCTTCCAGTGGTCCGATCGGGCTGGTTTTCGAACTCATCCAAATAATTACTACTTTACACACCTGTGCCAAATTTCATTCAGATCGGACCATTTTTGCGAGTGCTATCGTGCTTACAGACACATAGATATATATATAGAAATTTGAACGAATGGTGTTTTTTGCTTCTGGGGGCCCCAAATGAAAAGTTATCATGGTCTCAGGCTTAGGTCTTACCATGAGACCTACGGTAATAGCTTCTTCCCTATAGGGGAAATTCGCTAAAAACAACTGAATCAGCTGTTTTTTTGGTAAAATGGAAGGAACAAAAAATGCCCATGGCGATGGGCACTTGAATGGGCACTTTGAAGGGTTGTAGGACGCAAACCGGATTTTTCCCAGACTTGATACCAACTCCAATCGATTTCTGGTCGTCTAAAACCCCAATTTAAACAAAAAAATAAAAAATCCTAGGACGAAATAAAAAGTTTGCCCGTACAAACATTGCTTGTTTTAGAGTATAGGATTGTTTTACTGTGGTCTATTTTTCATTGGGTTTGATGTAAACAAAAATAAATAGCAATGGTGGGTCACAAAAAATCTTTAGGTTCATTGATGGGTCACCAGCCAAAAAGTTTGGGAACCACTGGTATAAGGGGTTGGGGGGCTTGGGAGGCAATTCATCAACTAACTCTTTTTGAAAAAGCCCATTGTACATGGCACTAAAAGTTTTCAAATGTAAGCCCAATGAAATAAGAAGCTAATCTTCAGAAACAATTATAATAGAATTTAAATAATATCTGCTAGGAAAGGCCTATTACAAAGTTTCGGATTACTCTGATGAAAATCCAGTGGGTCAAAGGAACTAGGTTGTGGCCCTGCACTTGCCACTGATCTCAAAGGTTTCACACTAATTTTTTGGCTCATTTAATTTATTAAGATTTTATTACACTATAGAAATTTTGTTTTAGGCACTATAAAAAGTAGATTAGGGTTATTTAACATTGACTGACAAAGCACCTATTTGCATATAATTGCATATGTTTGTGATATTTCAAATGTAATGTGCTAATAAAGTGAATTTGAATTTGGTCAGGTATCCAATAGGCTGTCCATTAATTTTGGGTATTAACTAAACCGGAATGATTTAATTTGTGGTTGGAAAATCTCTCAGCTGCATTGCTGTGATCTGAGATTTTCTCGATTTTTTTGTTGTGATCAATTTCCTGGCCATTTCGTGGCTGCCACAGTTCAGGAATTAACTGAACTGAAATATCGTTCTAATGATATTTGCCTTAACGTCTTATTTATCTCGTCCGTTTCGTAGCTAATAGTCTCGCAGTTGTATTGTCGCCTTTTAAACCCTGTGAATCCTTTTCAGGGTGTCTACCAGTCGGGAATTGGGGAAAAATCGGGAAAAAGTAATGAATTTAAACCTTTACTCTGGAAATTCGATACTGGTGATAACGAAACAAAACGACATATACATCTTCATTGTTGTTATCATCGTAGCGGCCGGAAAATCTCTCGATCAAATCGCAACAAACAAATACTTCGGTAATCATCAGTCATTTACTTCGCGGCCAGAAAATCTCTCGGTTCTATTGTGGCCGGTAAATCTCTCAGTTCTATTACGGCTGGAACATCATCCGCTCATTTCTCGGCTGGCAAGTCTCTCGGTGACATCACTGCATTCAAGTGTCTCTCTTTCCGTGGCCGTCACACCTCTCAGTCGTATTGCTAGGAAAATCGCTCGCTCGTTCTGCAGCTGGAGAAATGCTCGCTCATCCCGAAGCTGAAAAGTGGCAGATCTCTTGATTGCATTGAGGCCGACAAGTTCCTCACTCTTTTCGAGATCGTCATATCTATTGGCCACATTGGGGCCAGTTAATATGTCATTTATTCCGCGGCTGGTAAATCCGTCGGTCGAATCGCAGCTGGAAAACCGCTTGCTCTTTTCATGGCCGTTACATATTTTGGTAATTTAGTGGCTGTCAAAGCCCGGTCGTTTATGACAAATCCTTTGGTCATACTACAGCTAGAGGAACGCTAAGTGTTTCCACGGCCAGCAAATCTCTCAATCACATTGTAGGCATCAAATGAAGGGGACCCCCGTAAAATGTTCTAAACGACAAAAACCTAGTTTCGAGTAAACAAGCGTTGAAAGTTGAATTCTAAAATTTGCTGTTTTTTAAAGGTTAAAACGTTTTAAATGACTGGCGTTTGAAATGTTCTCTGACGTACTGCTGCTCTTCTGCTTTGGAGCGTATCTTATTAGGGAGTGTAGGAATACCAACATAAACGAAAATAAAATTGAATATAAAACAATTTTAATGATATAAAAGTACAAAAACGTAATGTTGTTACATAATGCAATACGGCATTTTGCTAAAAGTTATTCAAATGTGGATAACTTAAAACGTTATTCTACTCACTTCTAATAGGGGCAATTTTCCAGGCCTTGGCTTCTTAGTTTTTGAATTATAGAGTAATCCAGCTTTTCAATATTCCTTCCTGGTCTTATCCTTCCACTTTCCAATATTTACTTCACGTGTTTTATTTTTATTTACGCGATTTTGGTTGCTGGGGGACAGCGCAACGACCAGAACAACGTTATTCGCCAAAAAGTCTGTGCATTCCCGCGAAGCACGCTAACTTTGACGGATGAAATCAGGGCTGCCAACTCAAATATCTTGAAAACAAAATATACCACGGTGTAGCTCTTGTCCTAGAGAACCTTTTTTACTAAATATCTCCGATTTTGAAATTTTGTCGCTTCGAATGTTTTACGGGGGACCTTCAAATAATATTGTGTTTTTCTTCATATTTTGTTGTCTTGTCTCTGAATCACTGATTAAACTATAAAAGGTATAAAATTACCTAAGTCTACCAGAGTGATCCTGTATATCATTTTGGTGGATTACAAAAACTGTTCTTCAACAAAACTATTTTTCCTTCGACAATGATTTTTACAAGTAAACGGATGGTTTGGCCATGGGATCACCCCTTTCCGGAATATTAGCAGAAATATATCTAAATAATTTCGAAAATAAACACATCTGGGCATATAACAGTCGTTATAGAGATAAGATTGTATTTTTCTACTGATACGTCGATGACATAGCTATACTCTTCGACGGTAATACAAGGCAGTTCGAGCTTTTTAACAAATACATCAATAAGATTCACCCTAAACTGCAATTTACATTAGAACTAGAAGAAGAAAGCAAACTTAATTTCTTAGACATAGCTATTACAAGAAATGATAACAATTTCACATTTGAAATATATAGGAAACCAACAATAACAGACACTTCTATTCATGCAACTTCACACCATCCTGTCAAGCACCAAATGGCCGCATATAATAGTTTTGTTCACCGTCTTTTATCTGTGAACAAAACCCGGACAATTTTGAAAAAGAGAAAAATAATATTAAGTTCATGGCATATAAAAATGGTTATGATCCTCAAGTCGTAGACAATCTGATTAGAAAACAAATGAGAAAAAAGAATGACAGGTACAGAAAAGAAAATACTGAAAAGAAAGTTTATGTAACTTCAGAGTACGGAACTAAACTGCCAAACGTACTAGAAAATGAGCTGGGAAAAAAGAATATAAACATCGCCTTCAAAACCTCAAACAAATTACAAAAGTTACTGAAAGTGTCCAACAAAAATAAAGGAAACGTAGGTGAAAAAACTGGAATTTATTAAATAGCTTGTAATGACTGTAATAAATTTTATATTGGACAAACAGGCAGAGCATTCCAAACCAGATTTAAAGAGCATTTACCTAAAGCTAAAAATCATTTAAAATCAAACTACGCAGCACATCTCGTAAATGAAAACCATAGCTACACCGATTTTGAGACAAATATGATCCCTTTACATTACTGCAACAAAGGCAATGTTATGAATGCTTTGGAAGAGTTTGAAATTTACAATACAGCCAAAATTCAGCCCGACGCACTATTAAACGACAAATTAATTTTCCAGTACAATGCCCTATATGATACATTGATAAGACAAGAACAACTGGTGAACAAGGAGGCAAGAAGTACAAAGTCCACCGCTCGGCCATCTACCGCGAATCAGTCATGACCGATACCTGTCACTGTGCGCACTCGCGGTCGATTTTTGTAAGGTATTTCTTGTGTAGGCCTACTTATTCGTTTCGTAATGTGTTCGTGTGTCAGTATATGTTTGTGCTATATTTATAAACTGTTGACGACCTTTCAAAAGTAATGTTTTTAAGTTCTTGTACGAGGATTTGAAGATGAGGACTTGTCCTCGAAACGCGCAATCCACCAAAAGGATATACAGGATCACTCTGGTAGACTCAGGTAATTTTATACCTTTTATAGTTTATAATATTGTGTTTTGCTGCTGAATTCGTTCATAAGTTTTCAAAAGGTGTTTCCCATAGTTTTCCTTCTTCACAATTGTGCAGTGTTTAACGTGTCATTAAAAGAAGCTTAGAAAAATAATAACAGTAAAAGACCGAACTCTTAGTTACTGATCATAGTTCGATGTCTTCCAGTTATCTTTATGTGTGCCCAGCGTGCACAGGAATTCGTGTTGTACTTAACTGTCCCAATAACCATTGGAAAGGCAGAGTAACATTTTTGTAAGATTAAATTAGTAAAAAGCTATTTAAGAAGTACAATGGCACAAGACAGACTAAGTAGCTTAGCTCTCATCTTAATTGAAAATGACGGAACTCAAAAAAAATTTTTTTTAAGTTATTGATGAGAACCTGCACGAAAGCAAAAAGAAGAAAACAAATGTTTCTGTGATAAAATAATATTTTGTTAACTGTGTGTTGTAAAATAATAGAAACAATGAAAAGATTGTAAACATATTGAATGCTTTTATATTACAATCAATTAACCATAAACTATTTAGTTGTTATCAGTTATTCGTAAATTAGGTTTATTTTTTTAACTGAATACTTATGACCTATGAAGATGGCAAAGGAAATTAAAATTGATTTAATGATTTTTTTACACACGCTAGCACACGGTTGGGGTGAATAAGATGTGGGGGGCCCCACCAGCCAGCCTTGCTCTGGGGCCCCCAAGTTTAACGTTACGACCCTGTGGGAGAATGTTATTGTTTTGTAAAAATTTTCTAAAACTTTAAACTTTTTTTTAATCTAACAGGGGAAATTTTTACTGTAGTGCTCCCTGAATCTAATTGATTGGATTTTGGAGCTTTTCTGACCATCCTCATATGTCGATGTAAATAGAGCTAGGGATGACATCATAACGCAATAGTCTGATTTTGATGCTATTTTTCATGTAGGTACTAAGCTCCAATAGGCTACTTCCAGGAGTTCTCATTAATTTTTTTAAATTTGTAGATGTGTTTAATTCCTAAAACCAATAAACAAAAAACAAAGATACAACCATAGAGTTACTTATTTCCAATCGTAATAAAAAATATTAATTTTATAATCCTTTAACCACTATCCACTCAAAACAATTTGGTAAAGCACACTACCTTCTTCACAGGTAAAAGACAGAGACTTGTTGAACTTGCGGAATGTTGGAAAGTCATCATCCAACCTTCGGTCCACTCCTTTATGTCGAGCAAAACACAGAGGTCCAGCTTAAAAAAAAAAAAAAAATCAATTCCATTGTGAAGATTTTGCTGATACAATAAAAAATGCCACCAAGGACAACTACAGTACAAGTAAAAACTACTATAAACAGGTAACTTTCCAAAGATAATACAATTCACAAGAGATACAATTCGCAAGAGATTATGAAACTATTTTTAAATTACTCTTAATATTTATCCATACGAGATTGGACTACACCAAGCTTTTGAAAGAAGTTAGTCCTACAATAATATAATAAATCATAAAATTATCTCATAAATTTTTCTGAATTAGATTGACACCATCTCTGACATGAGGTACTCATCATGTGACAAACAAAACTGATGTGTGGTTAAAAAAGATTATTTTTTTAATATGTCTTCAACAACAAATGTCAAGAAGATGGTCAAACCACAAAATTGACACAACTAATCTCTAAATAATTACGTTAATAAAATAACAATATGCTCTTAAAACAATTCTCCAACCCTCATGGCGGCTGAGAAATTATATTTTTAAATTTCCACCAGTTTTTGATCTGTATTTTGAGTTTGTGTTTGGCAAATACTTAAGCAAACATAATGTTCTACAAAATGCCAACAATAAACAGGTGCATTGGTGCATTCAAAAAATTAGTAGAGAAGGCAGTTAATCGTAAAGACTTTTTTCAGCATTTCAAGTATATTGACGAAATCCAGGTTTTACATTTATAATGGGGTTTAAACCTTGAAATTTTAGATAAGTCTTCAACTATTAATGATATTTAAAAAAATCCTCAATGTTGAAATATGGATCAATAGATTTTTTCCTCACCTACTATCTAAAGTCGTCTTAAAGTCCCTGGATACGAATACTAAAGTACTAGTTTATACTCCATGGGATTTACTTACTTACTTTTTCTCCCACAGGACTAAAAGTACTCTACTTTTTCTCCCATGGGACTAAAAGAAATCTCATAAGAAATAAATGGGGAGAAATCCGGCAACTGAATTAGATTTTCATTTGCTCACTCTAAATTTAACTCAAGAACTTCAATGTTTCAACTTAACAAAGCAAAACCGTATACATAAATAAACAAATAAATAAATCAAATTTTATTGTCATTAAGCATATACAATGCAATAAACAAAGTCAATACATTTAATAGCCAGGTAATAATTTTTTTGTATGAATTAAGTTGGCAATACTGAATATAAAAACACCTGATTTAGAGTTTGTCATTACAGTAGAGCCCCGCTAATCCGAAATCCGGTAATCCGAAAATCTGCTTAATCCGAAACCAAAATCAGGAAATATTCAGGAATAAATAAAAACAAGGAAATAAACAAAACAGAACAGTGTTATTGAACAAAACTACATTGGTTTAAAAAAGTCTGTAAGACTTTTGTGTCGAAGAGAAGAATACCTCTCTTTTGAAGCGTAATAGCGCCAGCGTCTCAGAAACAAGGTATCGGCTGGGGTCGCGGCGGACTGTTGTTCTACGTAGCGTAGCGCTAGATCAAAGGCAGCCGCAGCGTCCGAATGGGATACTCTCTGCTCGCTGTCGTTGTCTGCTTCACCTTCACTGTTGTCTTGGGCCGCGCTGTTGTTCGGTTCTCTCAAAACCATTTCTACGATTTGCTGATCGGTAAAAAATTCATGATCGTTGTCGTCAGCTTGCATTCAATTGTACACATCATTTTCATTTGCGTCCTCGCAGCCAGGAATGTTTTGGATCATCTGCTGCAGCTGTACAGCATTGTTACCGTCTGTTTGTTGATCCGCGTTTTCTTCGCAAGTAAGACTCGGCCAAAGTTTACTCCAGGATTTTCTCAGCAGGTGTTCTTTTGTAGATTCCCACGAATCTGCTACCCAATAGATAACGTCTTTAACGTTTATCATTTTGAGCTTTTGAATCAATGAGAGGGTTTCGTCTTCGTTTTCGAGGATTCGTCTCAGTAGCTTTTTCCTGTAGGAGAGTTTAAGATGCTGCAGTACGTGTTGGTCTATGGGCTGGATCAAAGGGGTCATGTTGGGTGGTAGGAAAACGGCCTTTATATCTCCACTAACCAATTCATCTTCTGAGGGGTGTGAGGATGCATTGTCGAGGAAAAGTAAAGCACGGATTGATAGCTCATTCTCTTCACAAAATCGAGTGACTTCAGGGACAAACTGGGTTTCAAACCATTCCTTAAAAAGTTGCGGCGTCATCCAAGCATTTTTGGAGTGTTTGTAGACGACAGGTAGGGTTTTTAAGTTTAGATTCTTAAATGCCCTTGGTTTTGCTGCTTTACCAATAACCATGAGGGGCAGTTTATGATTTCCTGCAGCATTACTGCAGGCTAAAACAGTCAATCTTTCTTTGCTTATTTTCAAATTGGGTGCATTTCTTTCTTCTTGAGCAGCTAGACTTTTTTTGGGCAATGCCTTAAAGTTAAGGCCTGTCTCGTCAGTATTGTATATTTGCTGCGGTGAATAGTTTCCAGCAGCGATCAGGTCAGAAAATGTATTTAAATATTCAGATGCAGCAGCCTCATTAGATGACAGCCGCTCCCCAGTTATGGCTAACTGACGTATACCGTGACGGTTTTTAAAATGATTCAGCCAACCTGAGCTAGCTTTAAATGACTCGTCTCCGTTCATTAATTGATTTAATTGCAAGGCTTTTTCTTTAATCAAGGGCCCACTTATCGGGACACGCTTTTCTCTCTCTTGAGAAAACCAAACAAATAGAGCGCTGTCAAGCTTCTCTAATGATGTGCTCTTAGCTGTTTTACGAGATTCGGTACACTTACTTGTTGTTGCTATGCAAAACTGTTGGATTTTTGACCGGTTTTTCTTCCAGTCGGTGATCGTAGAATTTCCCACTCCAAACTAAACGGCCAATTTCGTCGCACTTTCACCTTTGTCTAAGCGTTTTAACACTTCAAGTTTGTCTTGTAACGTAACAGAAGTATGTTTACGTTTCGAAGCCATTTCACTACACTCACAGAACTAAAAATGTTTAGAGGTCGCAGGATAAACAACGAAGATTGCGTATATGAATGTTTTATAGTTAACAGCCTGTAATTGTAAGAAATAACAGTCACAACGAAACGCGACGCGACGACTCAGACTAACCGACAGGAAATTGCGCATGCCAAAAATAGATTTGCCGGGAAAACCCGCTTCCAAGATTGCCAATTCGATAATATATCGTACCTTACTTTTTATTTGCTGTACCATACTTTCAGTTTTACAGTGCTTCGCAGTGTTTTACAACGATTAACACAATCATTGCTACATGTCAAACTTCGGCCTGGCAAGCCGTGCGCATGCAATTAGGTCGAGATTGTCACATTTCTTTCTTTAAACGCAGCCAGTGTGAGCTCAGCTGTTGCAGGGGAACATTGAAACTGCCGTACTGCCCATTTATCTCTCTCAATTTGTTTCCTCGAATCGCCACCAGGATGCAATGGGCGGAGCTTCTGCACCCCTGGTTGTGCTGATACCTATTGGCTAATTCGCAACTACGTACTCAAGCGGTTATCATTCAGAATATTGCCACAAATTTGGTCGTTTCTCGAATTCTCGTACCGTGATTGGTGTGATTCGGCGTTTCGACGCTTAGTTTATATAATTGCACGTTGTATTTAATAATTACAGTGGAACCTGGATAATTCGAACTTGTATAATTTGAAATCTTCTTTAATTCGAATATTTTTCTTGGTCCCTGGCATTTTGTATCTAAACAATGCTAAAAATTCGTCGATAATTCAAATTTTATTTTGGATAATTCGAATTTTTTACGTGCCAAATTAATGTACATTAGTTTCATTCCACGACTGGAAGTAGTTACAAATTCATTGGAAACACTGTTTTACTACGACGTTCAATAAAAATTTAACGCCAGACCAATGGCGTGTCAGGTTATGGTCAAATGACTCATCCCTTCCACCTCCAAGGCTTCCCACCCTGCCCCAACATCGCTTGTAACTTGACACCAATAATGTAAACTAAAACAGTACAGAACGCAGTACAGTACAGACTGAGTTCGGAAAAGGGTTGCGCTCGCCGTGGCACCGCCACTAGTCTTTTCACACTTGATTCTGTGTAGAACGGCTCCCGGCAGACGAGCCATGCGCCAGACCTGATGCGCAGTTTTCTATGTCGACACAAAGGCTACTCAACACTGCGACCCCCTTCCCTCCCCCCACCAGCCAAACTAACTTGCGAATTCCAGTGCAGCAATCCGTTGTTTTCGATCGTCCTTCAAACAAAGTGTTTTTTTATTTGTGCAGTGTCTTGGTTTTAAGTGTTTAAAAGTTTTTACGTAACATTAAATAAGTGTAGTGATCATTTCGACAAAATCTCGGACCTATAAAACACTCACTTTAGTGGAAAGTCAATGAGCGTGCAATTGTCAATGTTACACGAAGTTAAGTTGGTAGCCTGAAAAAAGTTCAGACGTAGCAGAACGTACTGTATTTTTTCTAGCAGAAATGCTTCTTTGTAATATCGTACGTCGCGTCGTACGTAGTTTATACTTTAGGGTAGTTATTTCTGTTTTATGATTACTGTTTTTGAACCCTTATAATTAGCGTTTGTTGATGAATTTATTCTTTTAGAGTGTCAATTTGAAAAAGAGGTTAAATTCACAATTTGAAGTTTTAATGTCTTGGCCTCATTCTTCAGAACTTCTTTAATTCGAATTTATGGACAATTCGAAGTTTTTAGCTGGTCCCTTGAGGTTCGAATTATCCAGGTTCCACTGTATCTTTATTTTAATAATAGTTCGCTTAATCCTAAACATTCGCTAATCCGAAATGGGTCCGGTCCCAATTATTTCGGATTAGCGGGGCTTCACTGTACCAATATGTCGTACGTTTTAAAAACATGATTGTTTCTTACATCATGTACCTAAATGTACCTAAAAATTTTGGGAGGAATTTTTAATTAATAGACTTAAGAAAAATAGTGTTAAAATAGTGTGAAAGTGTGAATAAATGGTGGTTGAATTGCCTAAGCAGGTTATGTAATATATTTATATGTGATTCTAATCAATCCTAGTTTAAAGGAGAAAAGGGTCGTATGAAGGGAAAGTTATATTGTCGCACTTATTGTTAATAGTGTAGGTGGAGGAAAAATTTTGTGTGCATCAAGGGACTAAAGTGCTTTTTTCTCCTTTGAGAAAATTGTCAACAACAGTTTCCCTCACGGAGAAAAAGTTGCACTTTAGTCCCTAGATGCACAAATATCTATTTCTAATCCCACTCCAGAGCGTCTCCTGAGTTACTTAAGTTCCTTTTTTTAAGTTTCATTTTAGGAAATAAATAAAGTACATCAAACTGATTATGGACTGTTAATTTTGGTTTCACTCTTCCTTGTGGTGACAACAGATTTTTTTGTCATATAAAAAATCTATGATTCGGGAAATAAATGCCATAATGTGGATATTAACTGAATTTCGCTATCCTTGCATTTTGTTGAAAAAATCTGGATCTATTTCAAATCTTGACGATCTCTTTTGTTATAAACAAATGTGAATTGGTGAAAGTTCACAGCTTTACCAGAAGATAAACATATTTCTCGTATAGCATACTGAATGGGCCTGATACCTGAGGTGGGCCTGGGCTGGCCTCGCAGGGTGTACTGCACTCCAGCCAGCACCCGTATCCTGCGCTGTGCAGCCTCGCTGAGTCTCTCCAGGCCCCCGTGGGGCTCGTCCGTGATAATCAGCGGATTGTAGAACTCGGCACTGTGGGGATTGTTGCCACCGTAGATGCGTATGGCATATGTGAATCCACGTCGCATCCAAATCTCGGGGATCAGCAGCCCATTGATGTACCATGCCAGTCCATTAGAAGGCATTCCTAGAAGTAAAAAAATTAATCATCAACCCTCATAATGTTTAAACTGAGGTTGCAAATCAATAGCTATGATGACCAATAAAAGGTAGCCACACAATGATTTTTTTAAATTCTGGGTTTTCTGGTATTAAAAAACAAAATGTTTCAATTATAGCAATCTCAAACATTGGTCCACTAGTCAGTTTATAAATTTTACCCTGATTATAGAGCATATTAGGGGTTGGTTGGGTCCCGAAATTTCAGGAAATTTTCGGGAAAATTAAATTCTCGATTTTTGGGTGGGATTTTATTTACTTCGGGAAATTTTTAGGGACGGGATTTCGATTTAGCGATCACAAATAAACAGCGAGTGTAGCTTCGCAAAACTCGCTATCGGCCGCGGAAAACAATCTCGCGTATTTTCCGATTGCAAATAAACGGCAAATCCGGCTTTGCAAAACTCACGATTGTCTGTTAAAAACTATCGTGCGTATTTGCCAATCGTAAATAATCAGCAAATGTGGCTTCGCAGATCTCTTGATCGGTGCGAAAACCATCGTGCGTATTTGCCAGACGCGGATAAACGGCAAAAATAGATTAGCGCTGTTCGCGAACGGCCGCGAAATACGCTAGCGCGGATCTGTCGATCGCGGATTAACGGCCGATGTAGCTTTACGGAACTCGTGATCGGCCGGGAAAAACGATCGCATGTATTTACCGATCACAAATAGACGGCACATCTAGCTTTGCGAAATTTACGAACGGCCGCATCTTTGCCGATTGCGGATTAACGGCCAATGTTGCTTTACGAAACTCGCGATCGGCCGTGGTAAACGATCGCGCGTATTTGCTGATCGTTGATAAGCAGCAAATGTAGGATTGCTAACTCGCAATTGGGTGTGAAAAACAATCTTGGTTATCCACTGAGAGTGGTTAATCAACAGAAACAACTTGCTATTAGGTGTGACAGTGATGATTGTTCATATTGTCGGGCACATTGGTCTGCTACAAATTGTGGTTTTGCCCATTGATTCAATTTTCTAAACTAATTCAGATGTCTTTGAATCCCAGCCGAAAGTATGATTATTTTTCATAAATAAGTAAAAAAAATTAACTAAAGTAAAGACTTTGAGACTTTTAAGAAATTTCTAATACACAGGTAATATTTTATGTAACTTAAGAAATATTAAGTTTGGGAGTTGTGAACTTCAAATTTATAATTTTAAGCTTGGAAAAACTAGTGTTATGGTTGTCATCTTGAAACTAAATTTATTTTTAACTTTTTTACCATAGTTTAAGGTGCTGGAAAAATTATGAGTCATTGAGTCATTTCCTAAAACAAGAACTCCAAAGCCCAAAGTTTATAAAAATACAATAGATGTTTACTGATTATACATGACAGTATATTGTCAACATGTAATAACCACTCTAATATTTTACTTTTGGATTTTTGGAAACCAAACAATAAAACAAAAAGCAGAAACTTAAAAACTATTGTGTTTCTACCAAACGTTAAAAATTGCATATTATATTTATTTACTTCTTTTTTTATATTTTCTATTTTTCAATACATTTGAATTAGAAAGAATAAAATTCAAATTTAATGAAAAATAATAATAAATAAACAATACATTTTACTTACCATTTTTTGTATTTAATTTATAATTAACAATTTCATTGTGTTACTATTTTTTATGTGTTTCTAATGTTTGCTATTTTGTCAATTGCACATAAGTTAGTACTTTTTCACTTAAATTTACTTCTTGAAATTTATTATGTTGGGACGGTACAAACATTTATATAGCCTATGACATTGTTTTTAACCTAATGCTATTATTGTAATAAAGAAAATAAATTAGTGAACAAGCATTTCCCGAAGATTTAGGGAAGATAAGTGAGCAAAGACATAAAACATAGTACAGAGGAACCGGCCAGCGTCTATTACAACACATTAAAATTACAGTTTTTTTTTATGTCCTTCCTTCACATCCCAGGACGCTAGACCTAGCCCGGAACCGTTTTGCACAATACTTCAGGCTAGGCCTAGTGGGTCACGGCATTATCACATAGCGAAAATGCCATTGGTGATTGGCGGGATTTGAACCCGGGCCTCCGAGGTCGAAAGCCCGCGCTCTAATCACTATGCCAGGCCGCTCCCAAGTAAAAGTACAGTAGCGGTGACAGATAACAGAGAGTGACGGTTAAAAGAATTACGGTTGATCGAGGTTCTACTGTAGCTGAATTCAACTTGATTTTTATAGGCTAGATGGAATTGAGAAGCCATACCTAATTCATTTTTTGAATCCAATATTTGTTGCAACACAATTAAAATTAAACTCCCAACATCGCTTACCTGTAATTCCCTGATATCCTCTTCTCCCTCCAGAAGGTCCTAGAGTTGCAGTAAATGTTCTAAGAGTTCGATCAATGATCTTTGGCCTTTCCCAAGGTTCCCTGAAATACGATTTTACAAATAAGTACTGATTCTAGTTAAAATTTGCTTTTGATACAGTTTGATAATAATTTTTATTAATTTAAAAATACCTGGACTAAAAGCTCATCTGCTACATTTTTGTATCCCTGCTATATTTTTGACTTAACCAGACTGATAAATAATTTACTTTGTAAACTTCAATAAACCACTCTAAAACTGAAAATTATTAAAACAACACAGTAATAATGTATCTTTTACTGGCATGGATAGTATTTGATTGCAAGTAATTTCTTGCCTGGGGGTAATAGATATTATTGACAAAGTGATTTTGAGAGTTTTCATGAATGCTAAAAAGACTAAACCTCTATAATTATATATATAAGATATATAAAAAGGTTAATCTCTTGTAGTTACTCCCAGTGCTCACTGGAACAACAATCTTCCAGGTGGGTCCATCCAGTCCTTCTCTCAAAAATTGGTTTTTTTCTGTGTAAAGATATTGGGTTGAAAAAAGTAATGGGTAGAATTCTTAGTCGTCACTCAAACGTATACCCTCACTTTAATCTCACTCAAACAACAACCAAACAACGGATTGGCTGTTGCTCTATTGAATGATGACACAGCTGATTCTGTCAATCAAAATGAAAACAACGAGTTGTTAAAGGTTATGGTTATTCATTCTATTGACTACAAATTGATTGACTGTGTGGTTCTCAACTTTAAATCCATTCACATTTATTTATTATTTTTACTCCTTTTTTATATGCCTGAATATAATTAATTCAATTATCTGATTTTTAAAAAATATACTACTTAATTATTTACTATGGAAATATTGGATGACTATTTTATTGAATTTATGGACCATTCCAACGATGATTCATTTGTAAAAATAGAGCTGTACCGAGGAGGGATTATGCTGATCAGTTACTTTTATTTAATGAAAAAATGAAAGTGAATGTTTGATACGGTATAGATTCCAGAAAGACACAGTGAGGAATTTCATTTTACCCCTGATATATCCCTGAATGTATTTAACAGAATTTGCTCAAAAGTGATTATGTGACCTTTGATATTAAGTGCGGGATTCGGCACATGTTTTTGTGAGTCTATTTTTAAGTTCCAAGATCGTTTGATCATCTTACACTAATTTAATATCAGCAAACAATTTATTTTAATGAGATCGAATGTTTACACACGATTTTACAAATAAATATAAATTTATTTTATTTTTAAAATTGTTTATTTATTTTGTGTCTATCTACGCCAGGGGCATTTTTAACGTTTTGATCGCGAACGGTCCAAACTTGGGTCTTGTCAATTTCTAGCGGCGACCTTTTGTTAGATAGCATCATTAATTCATAGCACAATGACAAATGGCAACTGGACCCAGTTTCGACAATGAATACACAAACGTTTGTTTATTCATTGATTTTGATCCTAGTCAGGATCGAACCGGCGAGCCTCGGGTAATGAGGTGAGCGCTTAATCCACTCGGCTCTCCAGTCAGTTATTTTTTTTTAGTTTATTCATAGATATAGTTCAAACTATAAACGCACACCAAGCTATCTAAAAGAAAGCCTTTGCATCAAGGCTTTTATTCAATTGCAATTTGAAATCAGCTGTGATACCATTCCATGGAACAACACTCAAACAACGGATTGAGTGAGGGCTAAGAATCCTACCCAATATTTTATTTAACTCTTACTTTTTAATGAACAAAATAAAAAACAGTAAAGCATATGCCCTGTATGAGTAATAATTATTAATTAATAGTCCTGTCTAAGGAAAATGTTGGCCTTAGTCAGTAACAAGTCTAAAACAATGCACCACGACCAAACTACACTCATCCTTCACTCATATTTGCCTTAAAATACCCCTTACTGGTGGTTGGTATCTTAATGGTAATCTAACTAATCTACTCTAATGTAATCTAGTTTAATCTAATCTAATGAGCCTTTGAGCCTTTTTGACAACCAATATTCAGCATGGTTTGAGGTTAAACAAAAATTGTAGGAGTTCAAGCCTAAATTTATGTGTTACTCTTTTCGATATCAAACTATTGTCTTTTATCGCAATTGTCTTTGATGGCAAAGTTTCTACTGATCATCAAATTATCATCTTTTTCAGCAAAGTTATCACCGCAGATTACAATAAATTTTTTTTGCAGCAAGGTTGTACCACCAATTGCACGTGATCATCTTTATGACAAAACTACTTGCGCTAGTCAATTCAGAACAAGTGATGGTTTTAAAAATTCAAAAATTCGAGATAGAAGTTCTGAAACGCCGTTCTGAGGGGGTCCATGTCAAATCGAGCACTCATTATGCCTATCATGTAGTAGTTGTTCTAAGGAGATTTATTTAACAGTTAATTAGTATTCTATTAGGGTGAAAAGAAATGGACCTAAATGGTTTGTGTAAGATTTGAAGTAGTAAAGGAAGGAATGAACCTGAGTTCCTTGTTGGTCCTGGAGAAGGGGAAGCAGGTGTTGTAAGGCTCCTTGCGGCCCAGCTCGACGCTGAGGCTGCCCCGGGGGTAGAAGTCGTGGAAGGCCGGCTCGCTCTTGTGGTCCAAGCGACCCATTGCCCAGATCAGCTGACTCGCTCCCTCCTCCTTGAACTCTCTGTCGCCGGATTCCGCTAAAAAGACAGATTAATTTTGTTTGCCAAGGAAAGAAATAAACTCTAGAGTTGCAGGCACCATAAATAGGGCGGGTGAGTGCGCTGCTGGCAAAATTATTGTTTACTATTTGTTTGGGTAGTTAATCATCTACATGTGTGATCATATATTAAAGAAAACACAAATTTACACGTAAACCCCCACCCTGAAAAACAAAGTTTTGACAGTTTAACGAAAACATTTTGTTTGATCTTATCAGCTGAGGTTTAGCAGACGATTTGGTGTTTCCAGTTTTTGCCGCCTGCCCTATTTGGTGCCCGCTTCTCCAGTAAATAAACCGTACTCTGTTTTTCTGAATTATTTTTCATAAAGCAATACAATGGCCCAGGAATAACAAACTCATATACTGTACATTAGAAAAGAATTGTCTCTCTAAGTAATCTACAAAAGCCTCAAAAATTGGGAACCAGGGAAGTTAAGATTTTTTAAGGTTGAAGAAGTCAGAATGGGGGATTCTAGGTGGCAATTTTGTTTGCTTTTAGCTGACTCACTTGTTTGAACAGAATAAGGTCAAAAAAGCTTTGAATTTTAAAGGATTCAAATTTAAACAAATCTGTTGATAACCTATGCTATCAAGTGTTACTTCTGGCATCATTAACTTGTCAAACAATCATTTAAAACTAACTCACATTATGATGAATTTAGTGAGTGTGACCATTAAGCTTTATATTTTTGTGTGGTAAAATTAAAATCAGCACTGAAATGGTAGAGGCGATAGAGGTCGAGCACTCAGGAAAATAAATATCAGGGTTTGAAGAGAATATAATCTGTTTTGTGATCTCATTAAATATTATTGATTTAAGTTTGAAACTATTTCTCTGTTGAAAAGTTTGAAACATTTGTTCAGTCTAAAATTATATTTCTAAATTAATTTTTTCCTTTTAATCCTGAGTTTGTCTTTATTTTCAACAAAAACATTGATAATTTTATATGGGGTGGATTTTTTATTATATATCCATAGTTGTATGATCAAGAACTGGGAAACAGCAAAGAAAATGGTCCACCATCTAAACAATTCTTATATGAATAAAGAAAGCATATGATAAAATTAAAATATAATCTTACAAGAGATGAGAGTGCGTCTGTAAGTAATGTAATTAATGCCATCCTCCCGTGATGCCGTGTGCATCTGGTTGTTGTCTATCCCTCCAATCACATCATCTCTGCACACTCCCTTGTACTGGCCAAGCACTTTCACACACTGCAACCAATTACACATTATTATATGTTCCATCAGAGAAATAATTTAAAATTTAATATAAATATGGCAACAAAACTGAGCATGTACATTTTTGTACCCTGGTTCTGATCATCTGTTGTTTTATAATTTACACCACAATAATAGGTATGTAACACCACAATAATACAAAAAAATTAACAAAACAGTAATTTGTATGAGTTTTTATGTTAGCTCTCTTCGACTCGACAATAATGTAACTAAGCTCTTTTTGTTTCAAATAAACTTTTAACAAAAGTTGTATAAATAGCTCAACGAGACAGACCGGAGAGTTGGCCGTGATGTTGTAGTCGTTGGCAAAGCCTCTGTAGCCGTCGATGTAAGCGATGGCGACGTCAGAGCCGAGCATCTGGATCTTGTCAGGGGCTCCGCTCAACCCGAACGCCAGGTAATGGTCTTCCCCTACGGAATACCAAATACTTTAGAAAACAAATAGTTATTTAATTGTGTGCTGAGTGAGTCAAGTACAACATTGTCTCCCAACTCATTTATTCTTTACTCTTAAATTACATATAACATTTTTCCTCCAACTGCAATTATAATTAAACACCCAAAAAAATTAACATCCATTTCTTTGATCCATTTTAACAAATCAGATTCATTTTGTATTGTTCTGCTACTAGCACCTGCAATTCGTCAGTGAGCTAGATTATATCTTTAGCTCAGTGATTTAGGTAGCTGCAACCATTCATACACCAGCGATCAGCTTATAATTGCAGCATTTATTACACGTTTAATAATCAGCTATTTGTCGTCAAACACTATTCTCATGCAATTATATTCCTCCTCCTATAATCAGCTGTTAGCACTGGAAATCCGGAGAGCTTAAACATATTTGCATGCCTGCATGAAATTTTGATGGCACTCGATTTTTGAATGATTGATAACAAGGGGGAAAAATTATTTATTCAGCTGTGATAAATTACTTAGTCATTAAATTTCTCAATCCTAATATATTTTTTCTTATCTTATTATATTTTGCTAAAGCTGGAAAGTAAGAAATAGAAAGATGGCACTAGTAAGTAAGAATGTAAAAAATACTCTATTATAAAATAAGACAAAACCTTAGAATCTTTAAAGCATAAATGTTTATCTGCATGATAGTTTGGTATACAAACAATAATTCTTAAAGGTTTAACCGAAACAACATTAAAGATCACAAAAATATGATTACAATAATTACTGTGTAGGTACATGAACTTTAGCTGCACCTTCTAAACATTGAGAAAATATATTTTGCACAACACTTTGATACTAGACTGACATATGAAATTGCTTAGATACAAGTCAGACATGTCCTTCCTTCTATTATCTCATCGAAAAAATTAAAAACTGAAATTGTTGACCCAGGTAACGCATGTTGCTGGTGAAATGCTAGGTTCTAATTTACCTGAGACCATATGAAACTGTTTGTAATTTATTTTGTAATACCACATGAAACTAAATTAGCTAATAAAGCAAATTTTAGCAATAAACCTGACTCTAGGTTTGTCAGTTTCTCTAATTGTAATAGGATAGCAAAAGATATAACTAAAACACCAACATTTTAATAAAAATGGTTAAAAAATTAACCTAAACTAGTCGTTTCCAGTTAATGAAATTAACTATTTAAATGATGAGAGAAAATTTTGTCAACTTTGAGCAGGCAAATATTTTATAGTTTGCAAAATATTGGATATTACTATTAGTTTAATTCTTATAAGGTTATGTTAGCTTAGCGTTATTATGATTTTAGTTAGGTTTTGTCTTTAATTTTCATATTTTTTCTGATGATCTCTAGAAGTATAATAATCAATATTTTCTCTCCACTGAGGTACAGCATAGTTGTTGTGTTTATAGATTTTCCATTTGTGAATTTCTTCGGGCTGTATAGAAGTGGTCTCGAACCTGAATGTGAGATTAACTACTCGTATTAAGCCTTTATTTGTTCCTTTTGATTTTCGCTTTATATCATCAACTTTTCCTCGAACTCCCTATATCTTAAATGCATACTTCTCCTCTTCATATGGTTCACAGTTTTCTTTCTTTAATTTGTTCACATACACATTCTAATGTCTGCAACAATTTTATTAGGCCCTCTGGCAACCTTCACCGTCACAGGTCGTCTTCATGCAATCCCGCCATTCCTTGGAATTTTTTCCATACTTCTTCAACACTTGACATTTAGGACTTGCTTGTACATAAAAATATTGTTTTCTCTTGTGGCTGGGAGGCCCATATTTAAAACTCTGTCTCCTTCAAATCTTGAATAATTGGTTATGGATAACTAATTACTTCTATCCTAAGGTATATTTCCTTTTTAAGCGAACCAGTAATCATATCTCCCAAGCTATTCTCCTTATTCCTAATCCTTCATATTTCTTGTTGGAGTGTAAAACCCTTCTTGAAGTACCACTTGGAAGTTGGAACACTTTTTTAAATAGAACTTCTTATTCGTTTGTCTCCGTCTTTAAAAAACTGATCAGGAATTTCTTTTAGACAGACAGTTTGAAGAGAATATATTTGTTTGGTATTGGTGAAATGAAATTTATTGGTTTACTTTATTACGTTTTTTACACCCACTTTTAAAAATTATTTTATGTGAGTGATTCTCTACAACAGATTTATTTTCTACAACAGATTTAAGTTTTATTTGAAGATTATATTTCAATATTAATAATCCACCAAGATATGAATGCTATCGCAAAGTAGTTGTTGTAAACTAAAAAAATAACCAAAAAATGTAAATAAATATCAAAGTGACAGAAGGTAGACATGAAGGTTTTTCTCAAGACAGCTGTTAATTAAAATAAAAAGAGTTTATATAAACCATATGTTTGGTAAAATATACTTCCATTTAAAATACACTAGAGATCGCCAGTGGTCGAAAATTCGACCAATTTTTAAATCAAGACATAGGGATAGCTAATTTTGAACTTTGCATACACCAATGTGTTTCACAATACATTTGATATAGGCCTAGTACACATTTTCCACGTAAACACATAATAGAACCAAATGGGAACCAAAAACAAAAGAGAAAGACTCAATCTTTGACAATTATCTTGCCTCGCCACTGGCACATATGAGGTGGTTTTTAGTAATTAGTATTGTACAATATTAAGATTCCATGTTTATTTCTTTAACACTGAGCTGGTTATTGATTCAGAGGACGGTAAAAATTCAGTCATCAAATCAGTTTATCCCATACACCCCTTACTACAGTTCTCTCCCTCACTCCCTCCATTAATTCCTTCCCTTACTCTCTATGTACTTCCTTCCTTTCATGGGCGTAATTTCAGCATTTCGATTGGGGGGGCAAGATCTTCTTGGTCACTGCCTCATCCTGATTTGATTGCATGCACCATATACCCCCCCCCCCCTTTGCACTAGCAGTTCGTACTGAAGAATATGGGTTGGTACTTTGATATTACACGGAGGCCACCCTTATACAGTGCGCTGCGGCGGCTATGTTAGGTCAGTTTATCATAAATATGTTAATAGTACTTTCCTCGTTTCGTTACGAATCGAACGATACCAGATGAGTCATACTTTTGCCCGCCAAATATCCTTGAAATAGGCCAAGGTCAGGTCGTTGATCGGAGCGCTCGCATCACCTGTCAAGGGATTTAGCAGGCGAAAGTATGACTCATCTGCTATCGTTCGTTTCATAATGAAACAAGGAAAGTCCTACTAACATATTTATGATAAACTAACTCAACTTAACCGCCGCAGCGCGCTGAATAAGGGTGGCGATCGGGTAAAGTTGCTAGTAGCGGCGGCGACTCGATCAACATCCTCACCAACATCGCTGTCTTCTGGGAAGCAGAAAACAAAGACCGCTTATCATAATTATGTCCAATTTGGAAAGTAAGTCAATTAAAGCATGTTCTTTCCAATTACAAAGTCATTTTTGGTAATCAATAAAAAAATCTCTAAAAATAGTGGCCTCCGTATAATACCAAAGTATCTATGGGGTATATGCACTTGCCAATGCATATTATTTTCTTTATATCTAACTAGCTAAAGTTAATATCCAACCACGATATCACAACACAATGTGAACTTGTAATCACCATTCACTTCACTCAAAGCCGTAGCCAGAAAAAAAAATGTGGGGGGTTTGGGCTCCGCAGTTACAGGAAGTGAAAAAAATAACTTTCTAACCTTTCATTTAAGTGCAATTTCAACATTGGCTATGGCATTTATTATTTACCCGCCAACTCCATTGATAATCCTCACTTTTACCCGGTTTTTCGGCACTAATCCCTGCAAAATATCCCCCAGGGACCACAATCCGGGTAGTTAGCCGAAAAACCACCTAAGACTTTAAAAACACCCAATACCGGACTTTTTCTCACCTTACATGGACATTGAATATTTGCAAAGCAAATCACAATTCGAAAATCCCCGGCTTTACCCGTTTTTTAATGTATTTAGGATGCCGAGTAAATCCCCGCAGCTCAACTCTAAAATCCCCGATTTTACTCGATTTTTCTTAATCATGTTAATTAAGTCCCCGAACTGCCAACAAAAAACTCACTAACCGGGCTATTACCCAGTTTCTGGTTACACTGCAACGAAATAACCAATACAACCAAACCAAATGCATAACACCAACTTTCGTTTGAAAAATAAAATATCTAGAGTTCCAAAAAATCCTTGTACCTCGATCGTCAAAAATCCCCAATTTCACCCATTGTTTAATATCCAGGTTGATGAGTAAATTTCCTCAACCCAAGTCTTAAATCCCCGGTTATACCCGGTTTTTCTTAATCACTGCCAAAACTCCGCACGGCCTCCAAAATACCCGAAAACCGGGTAAATACCCGGTTTTGGTAACATTGCTAACAGCTGTGTCAGACCGGGGCCACAGACCCTGTCTGACACTATGTCTTCTGGGCCCGATGTCAGACAGGGTTGCCAGTCCAGTCGACCCATTGTCAACCGCCCTTCAAAATAACTTAACACATGGATTGACTTGGAGATTCAATGGATGGTTTACATAGCAAACTTGAACATATGACGAGTTCAGTGAGGGTAATCCTGATGAAATGGTTAGATAAATAAACAGTACTTTTAACTGTTGCGTATGGTTATGATAGTTTATTTTTTTGTAATTTTCCCTTATTCGCTGGCTCAAAATTCCTCACAAAACCTATATCCCGCCCAAAAAATCATGCCCCCCCAAAAAATTTTGATGGCGCAAATTGCGCCATTCCCCCCCTTCTGGGCACCCCTGGTGAACAGTGTCTTATAACAGGCAACTTACTTACACTGGCTCTGAGCAGCACTACAGAGTTTAGAGGTTGACCATCGTGGAGTGTTAGTTCATTGGTGGACGTGTCATTTGGCGTGGGAGTGGGTTCTCGTCGACCGGCACGCCATAGTGGATAGCGTGTATGTCTGTATTCGTTCGCTAAACGTATCCTTGCAAATTTGCAATCGGACTTCAAACAAAACTACGCCACCAGCGTATTTTTCAGCATATTGAAGAGACTCATATTAATAAAAAATTTATGTAAATAATAATATAATTTTACAACTTGAAAAAACATGATTCTAGTCACTTTTCGTTAGTTATACCTAAAAATTAATTTTAATTTTCAAATTTTTGGGGGGGCAACTGCCCCCCCTTGCCCCCCCCGAATTACGCCTATGCTTCCTTTCGACCTTCTTTCTACTTTTCACCCCTTTTCTCCTTCATCCTCTTCTTACCATCTCTCGTCCCTCCTTTCCTACCTTTAGGTTTGAAATAATAACACCTAACATTTATGTGCCTAGTTATTACAGTGGAACCTGGATAATTCGAACCTCAAGGGACCAGCTAAAAACTTCGAATTATCCATAAATTCGAATTAAAGAAGTTCTGAAGAATGAGGCCAAGACATTAAAACTTCAAATTGTGAATTTAACCTCTTTATCAAATTGACACTCTAAAAGAATAAATTCATCAACAAACGCTAATTATAAGGGTTCAAAAACAGTAATCATAAAACAGAAATAACTACCCTAAAGTATAAACTATGTACGACGCGACGTACGATAATACAAAGAAGCATTTCTGCTAGAAAAAATACAGTACGTTCTGCTACGTCTGAACTTTATTCAGGCTACCAACTTAACTTCGTGTAACATTGACAATTGCACGCTCATTGACTTTCCGCTAAAGTGAGTGTCTTATAGGTCTGAGATTTTGTCGAAATCATCACTACACTTATTTAATGTTACGTAAAAACTTTTAAACACTTAAAAACAAGACACTGCACAAATAAAAAAAACACTTTGTTTGAAGGACGATCGAAAACAACGGATTGCTGCATTGGAATTCGCAAGTTAGTTTGGCTGGTGGGGGGAGGGAAGGGGATCGCAGTGTTGAGTAGCCTTTGTGTCGACATAGAAAACTGCGCATCAGGCTTGGCGCATGGCTCGTCTGCCGGGAGCCGTTCTACACGGAATCAAGTGCGAAAAGACTAGTGGCGCTGCCACCGGCGAGCTCAACCCGTTTCCGAACTCAGTCTGTACTGTACTGCGTTCTGTACTGTTTTAGTTTACATTATTGGTGTCGAGTTACAAGCGATGCTGGGGCAGGGTGGGAAGCCTGGGAGGTGAAAGGGATGAGTCATTTGACCATAACCTGACACGCCATTGGTCTGGCGTTAAATTTTTATTAAACGTCGTAGTAAAACAGTGTTTTCCAATGAATTTGTAACTATTTCCAGTCGTGGAATGAAACTGATGTACCTTAATTTGGCACTTAAAAATTCGAATTATCCAAAATAAAATTCGAATTATCGACGAATTTTTAGCATTGTTTAGATACAAAATGCCAGGGACCAAGAAAAATATTCGAATTAAAGAAGATTTCGAATTATACAAGTTCGAATTATCCAGGTTCCACTGTATTTGAGACCTAAAACTCCCCTTCAAAAGTTTTTCTCTTCTTCCTTACCCTTAGAACATTTTCCCCTCCTCCCCTCTCTCCCTAACATTATCACTAAAATATTACACATATTTTACACATTATCTACCAATAAAACACACAATTTGAATGTTCAATGTCCATCTGTACTGCAGTTGCACAACAGTACATCGGATGGTGGAGACTCAACTTCATGTTCTTTTTTCTTCCCTTTTTATCAGCTAATTTTTATCTCTTAATCTTATTGAAGTGAGCAAACTTTATTTGAAACCCATTCAATCTTCTATAAATAGCCCTGGATTTCAATCAAATACTCTAATTACTCCATGCCCCAATAAAACATGTTGGTTGAAATTGTTTAAAAATAATAATTTGGATTTTTTACTGGACAAATACTACTCGTATTCCTTACATTTTGTTTATTGCTTGATAAAAACTTATTATTGTTTGGGTTTCATATCTCATCAGATGACAGAAAAAAAACAGCGTAAATGTTTGCCCACTTTTCGCCCTCACATAATATTTCTACATCTAATCTTTACTCTACGAAAAACAGCATGTGATAACAGCTACATATGATGACAACAGCACAGTTCTGATTTGTTTTTCTATCACCAAAACAGCAACTCATAAGACCAATGTTAATTTTTTTGAAATTTTAAATTCAATTTTCTACTTGTCTAAAAGACTAATATAAATTTCAATGGGATTCTGCACATCTACAGGAAAATACAATTCTATCGGTGTGCTTAGATTTTCGCTACGATGCACACTGGCTGAGAAAAAAGGAGCACAAAAACCTTATGGAAAAAATGCTTGTCTATTAATATAAAGATGGGAACTTATAGTTTGATTACTGAAGCTTTGTGCGGCGAGAGGGGTGGAAATTTGAGGGGAAATGGCGGGGAAACAGTGACGTGAAGAATATTTTTTTATGGTCGTCATGACAACAACCAGTTTTGCCACACTGACTAGTGTAAACAATGCTTCTGTCAGATGTTGTGAATCGTCTACACCTCAAACATACATAACCTCATTCCTTGAACATTCAATGCGCTGTTGTTTTATTGTTTATTTTAGATATATGTTCTCTTATACGGTTTACTGTATATACTACGTGTAAACTATGCGTATACTATGAGCATAGTTTTATGTAATATGAAAAACCAATGCAAAGTTCAAGTACAAAGTGCAATATAACTGTGGTTACCTAGTTGCTTTATGAAACTCCACCCTGCTACGAAATCGTCGGGAAAAGAACGAGGAGATGGCAAACGATGGAATAAGTTTGCAACGTATTTACCTATTTTTGGGTATGTAATTTGTGGACTGTAACATTTTCTGCTCAAGTGGACAATTGTTCTGCAGAAGTCATAAAAATTTACCAAGAACCCCGAGGATTTGGATGGGAAACAATTACGGTACAGTCAAAGAAAACGTCATTAGTTTTGGAATTGTAAACCTATCTTGACCTTATCCGTCAAACCGGAAAACGTCAGCGTTGGAAAAGAGATGATGGACAAGTTCGACAGAAATCGTATTATTCGAGTTTATTCTAAACATGTTTAAATGCTTAGGAGAGAAGTTAGTGAGTGTATAGCCTAATAGGATAAAAATTACTTTGGTTTTGTATTAAAAAACACTTATACCAATTTATTTGAGTCCCTGCGACGAATTCGCCATGATTCTATAATACTGTAGAAGAATACCGTGCGAAATATTTGCAAAAAGGTCTGGTCATCCGGATAACAGATACTGACGATAAAATTAGCAACGTCATTCAAGCATTTATACGAAAAATCTGAGGGTACATGGGGTCGCTAAGAAAATATCAGGTATCAGGAGTTATCAAACTGAGAGAAAAATATAGGGACTATTGCAAAAGTTACGTAGTAGTAGTTAGTAGTAAAAGTGGAAGTCAAGATGACGATTATAATTAATGATGTCGGAGAAGAATCGCAACATGAATATGACTCGGCACTCTAGAAAATGCAATGGAGGACAGTTATTAAATGTAACAATAATGTACTAAAACTTATGTGAATGAAAAGTTTGTTGAGTAGGCTACTCAAGAAAGTTCCACGAGGGTTTCTTGTTACGTATACAATAAACGTACTGTTATATTAGGTACTGTATTTGAATACTAAAAAATTACTTTAAAATGTATTTCCTCACGTAATTTTTTAAATTAAACTGTTGATCTTGCAAATAAAGCAATTTTAGTATTATTTGATATCCTGGAATTTTTTAGTTCATTTTAAATAAAATAGGCTTATAACATATATTTTTTAGGAAATAATTTGTTTAAAGAATAGTAGTTCTCATAATGTCACAAACCTGAAAACAGGTTTATTTTTACTTTGTTTATTTTGTTTTCTAGAACATATTTTGGAAATAAACCGCTGCATTACACATAGATTACTTTAAAATTTATAAAGTTAATAATGATATAGGCTAAATGCCACAACTTATACAAAAAATCAAACTGTTATTCCCAGTGCTTGATTTGCGGCGGAACGGCGTTCCGGGACCTCTTTCTGCCGCAAGAGTC
Source organism: Flexamia atlantica (assembly GCA_035578135.1). Classification (NCBI taxonomy): domain Eukaryota; kingdom Metazoa; phylum Arthropoda; class Insecta; order Hemiptera; family Cicadellidae; genus Flexamia; species Flexamia atlantica. The sequence continues at coordinate 90,134,644 of JAQJVK010000001.1, forward strand.
GATATTGTAAATCTTAACCGGTCGGAGTATTTTTAGTAAGAAACGATCGCGTGCAATCGGACGGACAATTTTCCGTAAAATGCAATCACGAACAATCGGCCGGAGGATTTTGCCACGAGAGAGGATCGTGTGTACTCGGGGAGTATTTGTCGTATAAGAGACAATCGCGAGTAATCGGCTGGAGAATTTGCCCCCAATGACGATCGCGTATGAACGGCCGGAGATTTTGACGTTAAAGACGATCGCGTAAGATCGGCCGGAGAATTTTTCGCAAAAGGCGATCGCGTATGAACGGCTGGAGAATTTTGACGCTAAAGACGATCGCGTAAGATCGGCCGGAGAATTTTCCGCAAAAGACAATCGCGTATAATCGACCGGAGTATTTTTCGGAAGGGACGATCGTGTGTACTCGACCGAACTTTTACTGAAATTACGCGCGGAGTTTCGGCCTGAAATTAGCGCACTTTTGTGTAGTCTTGAGCTAAGCCGAATGTTGAAAACGCTAAAAAGACCCGATACTCGCACAAGGCATCATTAAAAAATCCTTTAGACTATTTATTTTTTGGTAAAATAATGCTTTGCTAGTTTTAAATTTACTTATTCAAAGATTTGAGTTAGATAAAATGTGGCTTTTTAAATCGACCTAATTATTCACATAGACAAATAATACTTTGTTGAAGGGAAGAATGATAAGGGGGGGGGGGGGGTTATGTACAGACTGGCAATTACAGTTCCGGTACCTCAATTTTTACAAATCAAGCACTGGTTATTCCTAAAAGTTGAAAATTTATTTTTTATTCACTTATGATTACGCCGATTTTGAGTTGTGCATCGGTTGAATCGGCATTTGAGGGCGTTCATCACGTTGGCAACACTGGTGTCAGCCAGAACTGCATCATCAGTTAGGTCGTCTGCATCTGATTTTACCTCCCCTATCGCCGCACAAAGCTTCAGTAATCAAACTATAAAAGTCCAGTGGGGCAAAGCACATTGAACTTAGGATTACAAAAATTATTCCATAATTCTCTACAGAAAATTCCCTTTAATTTGATACCTCAATCATCAAAATCGGTTCATAAATAAAGGAGTTTTGCTGTACACAAGAAATTCCTTAGCAAATTAGTATAATAGAAGATTGTTTACTTCAAATAAGTTTCACATTAATAACAATAAAACATAAGTTTTAAGGAAAGCAATTGTTCATATCAAATAAAAAATATTGATTTTTAACTTCGATTTTAACAGTGGAGACGAATTCTAAAGCTTAGCCTAAAATAAATATGCAGAATATCTTTCATGTCTCACCGACTTGCCCAGCCAATTGAATGGTAATCTGAGGTCCAAATATCTCCCAGCTGACCTGGTAGTCTTTATGAAGTTGTATGCAGTTCGGTAACGTAGATTTGTGAGGCTGCAAGCAAAGAAAAAAATAAAAAAGATCACATCAATCGTGATTTAAATACTAAATGTATGCAAGTCACTTTGAATATGAAAATCATAGTGTGACTTTTGATCCATGTAGATAAACAAGAAATAAAAATGATATAGCTTATTGTAATTACACAACAGAAAGCTTAAGTCTTTGTGTGAAATTCATTGTTAGCGATGATGATTTTATGTTTTGATTTTGATTTTTGTGGGCATTTGCCTATTTGATTTTTAGAGTAATAAAAACAATTAATTTGTTTTTATTAATCAGTGATGGCAAATGTCTGTAGAAATCAAAATCAAAACAGAAAGCTTAAGATTCTGATTTTTAAATGGAGAATTTATACAAAAAAGGAAGTTCCTAAAGAGGGTTCTCTACCTCCGCCAAAACCGCCATTATTTATTTATTTATTTATTTATTTATTTTCATTTTAACAATGCTACAAAACAGCACAAGCCTATTACATTGTAGCATTAAAGATATTTCATTTTTAAAGCAGTCATTGGAAAAAGTTCATCTTCACTGACCGTTGACACTTCACATACAGTTATTTTTAATGGCACTAAAGAATAAATAATTATATAATATAACAAGAATAATTATCATGTGTTTCAAATGGCACTATAGAATAAATAACAATATAACGTGTAACAAGAATTAACATGCAAAAAAGTACTAAAAAAAGTATTCAAGCAGAGATCATTTCATAGATTATATCTAAAACTACAAAACAATTTAATATTATGTTCTATCCCAAATAACAAAACTCTAAAAGTTTCCTAAGCAGTGACAATCAATGATTATCGTATATTTGAACATTCAATTTCCCTTAGTATACACGCCAGAAAACATCCTAAGCTTGAATTAAACATGTCAGCAGAATACAGATTACACAAACGGGACATTCTATTTATTGGTGAGTGAAAACCCACATTAGTTCGAGAAAAACTTGGTATAAAGACCAAAGTACTGCGCGAATTGGGGCGGGGGACATTGAAATTCAGTTGACCAAGCGAGTTACCGTCATCCAGGCATCCGCTCACCAGTTTATGGAGATAAGATAAGGTATTCAATTTCATCCTATTATCAAGACTGGTCCCAGACAGCACACGATATCTCATGGACATCCCCTGGATATCTTGTACATCCAAAAATATCCACCGATATGTTGGACATCCCATAGATATCTCGATGATGTCTATACGTGGATATCCACGTTTGGATATGTTTGGATATCCTATTAATATCCGAATATGGATTAATTTTCGGTTGGGAAGTTAAATATCCATTCGATATCTAACGGATGTCCAACGTGGATATCCACGGTCTGGATGTGTGTGGATATGTTTCCATTCAAATCCAACATCTTGTAAAAATATTTGCGTGCACAAAGAGGTCGTACCGATTATTTTATAATCCTGCCTGAGAAAAAAATAAATATAAAAGTGGATCAGCAGAGCTCAAAACGTTTCATCATAATTTTATTGCCTACCAAAATGTAGTAACAAATGATTCCTCAAAACTTAACCGTAGTTATTTTACTGGACTCCCGATACCCTATATAACTCACAAATTTGGTTTTATAATTTTTTAATTATTAAAAAAACTTAAAAAAATATTTATTTGTAATTGTTAAGTTTAATTAATTGATGAGAAACTATGATATAGATATTTATAATTCACAAAAAAATTAACTGGAGCCATAAAATCGATTTTTTACTAAACCAAAAGGATATAATTGTGTTTGCTATTTAAAAAAAAATATTCATAGGTCTATATCGTGTATCAAAGAATGATGAATGAATATTTATTCGGAGGATAATGATTGTATATATATATATATATATATATATATATATATATATATATATATAAATTTATGTTATGGGCAAAAAGTATTAACAATGACAATTTTAGTTTAGTATAACCCTAAATTTTCATCAATCTATAATAATCGGCTGATGTAAACTGTTTTTTGTGAATTGCCTGCATTAGTAAAAAATAATCATATCATCGCTCCTGTAGCTCATTCTTTTATAAATAGGTTTTAACACGTTAGATTAAATTATATTCAATTAATTTTGATTAGCTCCGATTAGATTAGATTGGTTTGAGTTAGTTAAATGCAGATTGTGCAATTTTGATAACGTACCTGGACGTTCTGCACCTGGACGATTTTGAAACGTAAGAGTTTTATCAAATCGAGGTGGACCATCTTTAACAATGAACTTCTTTAACTGTATTATTATCACGATTTTCTACTTATCAAAGGTAAAGGTTTGATTAAATGAAAACAAACAACGTCTTACATCTCACATCCCGCGGCGTTCCGTTGACCGCAGAGCGGCGTAGAACTTTTCACAATTATTTGTGTGGTGATAATCTTTTTGTAAATATGTTTATTTTTTGTTGGTAAACAAAGGAATTACAAGATAGACAGAAAAAAATAATTTTACTTCGAACAAAAGAAGTTATAAGTCTAAAATATTCCAGTTTGTCCTTACCGCTTTTAGGAAAAAATATAAGTTACCGGTACCCACTTAATTAATTAGTTTTGCTCATGGTATTTTATACATCAGAAATGCTATGTCGATTGCATAATAATTTAATATGAGTAATTCATTGCTTTTTTGTTTGCAATTGTCAAATCTATATCCTCTTTTAAAATATTATAATACAATTTTTATAATATGATGGACACATTGTACAAATCATTTCTCTCCGAGGAGAAGAAGAACCCATTAGCGGCAAGCGGGTTTAAATTTATTACACGTTGCAACTATAACCAACTGTGAACTGTGACTGTGACATTTTTGTCTGCCATCCGTTATTCGTTGGTTGTTAAGTGTGGAAGTGTAGTGTGTATCCTTGGATTTAATTACTGACCTCCATCACCATTCTTTATTGGCTACGTAAGTATTACTTGAAGTTTCAATAACCCTTCATAATAATAATCTTACTTTATTAAACTCTCAGATGAGTTTGCAACCTAGGCGATTGGCTACTGTACATTAGGCCTATGATCCACAGATCAAAGATTCAAAGATTTTAATGTGCCGTTCAGTGGGACCACAATATTGGTCAGGACTCTTAAAATTAAAACTAGTTCATCCTCATGATATAAGGTAAGTTCTATCTCATGAGGTACTTGTATACTTTGTGTTAGTCCCAACTCTTACAGTACAACAACTCACTTCTTCAGAGCTAGTTTAACACTTTGTCCGCGTAGGACGTCTTTAGATGTCTTCGATTCATTGATGAATAGCGGAGGACGTCCTAAGACGTCCTTATGCAAGGTGTATCAAACAGACTTACTGTCGTCTCCGTTTTGGTAGTAGGGGATTGAAACTCTGTCAGCCACTGGGGACATACTATAGTTTAACGTCATCACCGTCGCTTGCAGTTTCCGCTCTCCAGTTAGTGGCGCTCCTAGCGGCACATGTGGGATTCTTCCCATGTAATCAAAGCAGTTTGGCACGTGCTCACATCCTATTTTAACGTATTCCTGTGAGGATTTTTTGTTAGTTTGCGTGTGTTTTGTTTATCCTATAGATAGTGCGTAAATAAGATGAGTAAATTTTGAGATTTTGAGTTTTTGTGTGTGCTGTAAACCGTAGAACGTCTAAAGACGTCTTCTTTTTTGTTTTTTATCACGATTTTATGTGGTATATGGTGACCTAGTCGAACTTACAACTGACTAGAAAAACTGAACAAACCAATATTTGTATAGTATATACATATAAACCACGTGAAAAACTTTTTTTATATTTCTAATCCAACCAGTGAGGCTGAAGACGTCTAAAGACGACCAAATCTTTGACGTCATCGTACAAACCGGAAGTGGCCCGAAAAAACATTTACTCGGCATGACTGACCTTCCATAACCATAAACAATGTGAATTAGCAATAAACCTTTACAGCTATGTGGCGGTATATTAAAAAGATTTTAGCAGTCAATGTGTTAAGTCATGTAGCCTATCATTCTAAGCGCATAGCCCCAAATTTTCAATATGTTATTTTGTTTTCTTGTGATTGCGTTATATGCAATTTGTACAAAAAACAAAGATTTAATTTTATCTGTAGATTTAATTTTACCCAGGTCAATAAATTGACTGATTTTATGTAGCTTTAGGCTAGTTTTCGGTGTGTGTGTCTGTCAGGGCTAGAGTTTCTTTTCCGTCCCATACATCCTAACCTCTACTAACTTGGGGGCTCGGCGGGAATCGGGGGTTTTCGGGCGGGGAATTAAGTTATCTATCGATAACGACAATCGATATAGGCCTACTGATATTTTGGGGGATGCTGTACGCATGGGGACTCATTCGTGACAGCAGTCACGTAGGCAGTTGGTTAAATTGTTTTACTTAGGCCTACTGCCTTAGCAATCCAATAAGTTAAATGTTGTGACGCGTTTTGCTAATTATTACAGCATCTTTAGACAGTCACACATTATGGGCCTACACAAACTAACTTAATTGTCCATTACACGAAAATCGCCTTGCGTGTCATTAAAAACATAATATTGACATATAGGCCTAACTTAACACATAGGCCTGATTTAAAAAATAGTGTTTGTGTCAATTTTTTAAATTATGCGTTGTGTAATTTTTTTTTAATTATGACTAGGCCTACACTACTTTTTAAGTTATGTGTTATGTGTCAATTTTGTGTTTTTAACGACCCGGAAGGCGATTTTCACGTAATAAACAATTAGTTTGTGTATGTGTATGAATGTGTGACTGTCTGAAGATGCTATAATTATCGAAACGTGTCATAACATTTAACTTATTGGATTGCTAAGGCAGTAGGGGCCTAAGTACAGCAATTTAATTGTATAAGCAATCATGTAACCAGATCATCCAAAAAAGGCAGTTAGTGACGTCACTGATGGAAACACTGACATTGTTAGTTCGTAGTTGACAACCGTCGAGATCTGGTCACGGAACGTGTTGTGCGGGTTATTGTTCAATTTGAGTTTATTTTTTAAGTAATTTCCTACATTTGGTTTTTTATATAAATTATAAAATATGCAGTAATTATTTTAATATTTGTTTGTCTTGGTATTAACTGCCTGAAAATGTATTATAATATATTGTATGTTTACAATGCTTAGGAATGGTAAATATGTTTTATTAAAATTGGCTAGAGATACAGGTCTGCTGCAACAGGGGGGTTTTAATTATAAAACTGACCAAATGATTGAATTTAATTTGTTCGTGAGATTTGTTACCTATTTGTTTGTTTTGAGTTTTTTGATATTGACTATACGTCTGGTGACATTTATATACTATAATAAGATTAAATTTATAAAAAATTAAAAGACTAAGAGTTATATAGGATACAAAAAGTGTATAACTGTATTACTAATGAAAACCATTATGAGCCCCTTATTAGGCTAATTTTCCTCATGTTTAAAGCTCATGAGTAATTAAATATACGTTTTTAGTTCTGTATATTATTTACTAAATCTATTCAAACAATACTTTCTTTCAAATAAGTTGAATCCTCACATATATAAAATAAATCCTATGGAAATTCGCTGAGTACGCACCTGCGTACTGGGATTTAGAACATCTCTGGTGATAATCATACGGTACAATAGACTCTTGGTTATTCAGCAAAAAGTCGCTTCCAGGGCCCTCTAGTAAGCTGGGCTGGTCTTAAAGACTGTTAATTGCTGTTTGGTCTTTTTCTTAGCCCGGTTGCCTAAATTTACATAATCCTGTGGTGTTGAGAATTTTAACAGTGATTCTTAATGTTTTAAATTTCTAACAAATCACCTGCTTCGACCCTACTGCCTTTGACATTTTTTGTGGTGTCCTTCTGTATGCCAGATGATTAATTGATGTTTTATAGATTGAGACCCAAGTAAAACTCAGAAATCTGCACTCATCTAAAAAAAAAAATTATTTCTTAGGCCTACTGTATTTAGGTGACTTATTTTCTTTTATTAATGGGGTTTCAGATGCATTTTGTGGAAATGAACAAGCAAAACACGCTACAGACTTTGAAATAATAAGTGATGCTAAAAACTGGCTTCGCCATGCCCCTCAGAGAGCTAAGACTACAGAGAGTCGTAAGTACATAATTATTGTAGAATTAATTCAACTATGAAGCTTGAGAGGGAGAGAAATTTTTACTTATCGTTCGCCAGCGCTAGGCATGTCCCTCAGAAAACAAACAAAAATCAACGAGTATTATTCGCAAGATCCCATTAAGTAATATAATTGGCTGGAGTATTTTTTTGTCACGACGTCGTTTTCTATTGGATGAATTATTTGGTTTGTTGTTGTTTATATCTTGCCCTAAAAGTTTATTGATTGCTAGATAGTAACACTTAGACTTTGGAATTTTTGGATATTTCGGAACTCCTTGTGTGTTTTTGTTTGCCTTCGAGGAGTTGGCCTGTCGCAGACGAGTGATAAGTATGTACATTTCCCTCCCTCTCGCGCTTCATAGTTGTATTAATTCAAGTATATTTGGAAATTTTGTAGATATCCTTTTTTTGTTCTTCATGTTTCAAAATAGTTCATTAGATGGTTAAAAATAACATTATATTCATCTTATTTTAATCCAAATTACTTCTGCCACATCCCTTAACATTACAAAAAAGCCAATAGTTTATCTGCTATAAATAAATGTAAAACTCAAAGCCTAACAATCATCCATAATGTACTAAAAAATAATAGGCCATCATACCTACCTGAAGAAAAATTTATTATACCTGTGAGTAATTTAAAAGGTTGTAAACAAGACAAATAATTTTCTGCTAGTTCCTCATGTAAGATTGGCTTCTAGTCAAGGGGGTTTTTCATTTTTCGGACCACAAACACAACAAATTCCAAGTGATATTAAATGTTTAAACTAAAAAAGTTATTAGAAAAATAAAAAAAGCTATTTATACCTCCCGAAAAACAAGAAAATTGAAGACTTATGAAGGATTGTCGAAAATATTTTAAAATTATTTCAGATCCAGTTAGTTGTTTTGTAAAGCAGTCGATGGGAATGGAAACCGCTCTGAATAAAGCCTATTAACCCTAGAGAGGTATCGTACATAATTTTGATGTGTGCGGAAGTGTTTTCTGTCCGATTTTGCAATCAAATGACCTTACCCTGTACCGTCAGCAGTGCTTTTCGCGCTATAGGTTTGATTTAATTTGACAGTATTATGGCTGTTCTTAATGTATTTCCAAATTCAATTGAAAAAATACGTCAAATTTACGTACGATACCTATAAGAGTAAAATGTGCTTTTCAATGGACTCTTATGGAGCTTATTACCTCAGAACTAAAGACATAATGTAAATTAAGAGACATAATAAATAGTACAGTAGAACCTCGATTAACCGTCACTCTTTTATCCGTCACTCTCTGTTATCCGTCACTGCTTCCGGGCTTGCAATATGTTGTAAAATGGCGTTGCGCAAAGCACGGAAGAAAGTGCAAGCGCCATTGTGATCGAACGCATCTGTCCACGGCTAATGACCTTGAGTTTCCGCCGAAAATCATCACTCCCACGCAAGGAGTAGTATGGGGGTGAGCGAGTTATTTATAACTCATTGCCATGTTGATTTTTTGGTTATATGGCACACCTCGTAGATCAGCGTTACATAGTGTTTGCTGTTACACAGTGTGTAGCTAGATACGTACTGTGAATCAACTGCAGTATAGTAACTGTTGATTTTTAATGATGGCTGAAAAACGAAAACGAGTCGTACTAGGGCTTGACCAGAAAATAAAAATTACTAAACGTTTGAGGAAGGGCAAAACAGCTACAAGTATCGCGCTGATTTACGGTGTTGGCAGACTGGTTTAAAAGATGGCAGACTATCTTTTAATGTGAGGTTATGTAATTCACTTACGAACACTGAATGAGCACAACATATAGTTTAGAAAGTTTTTAATTACCATTGTTTGAATGTAATTTAAACATAAATATGTATTATCCACTTATATAGGGTTTAATTTCTTCTAAAATATTTTAAATTTACGTATTGAGTAGGTTTATAGCTGAATTTCTGTTATCCGTCTATTCTCTTAACCGTCACACTCCCGGTCCCGAGAGTGACGGTTAATCGAGGTTCTACTGTATTATCAATGTTTTCGTGGATGGTCTATTAAAAAAATAAATTTCATCAAACATATTTCAATTTTTAACTACGGAGTAAAATTTACATATCGATACCTTTAGTGCATATTTGAATAACAATATCTTTCTAGGGTTAATACCCGTAACTTTTCAAAAAACCATAAGTCTGTCACCCATCAACCCTGTTCATGAATGAAAGGTCTCAGTGAGAAAATGCTTGGAAAAGTATTAGTTTTTGATCAATTTTTCCTTAAGGGCACAAAATATAAAGAAAAGAGCTAGACAGCTGATACTTTTGTTTTGTTTACAAATATTAGTTTCCTTTTTCCCAGCGAAGCGGAATGATGTAATCTAGTTTATTTTTAATTAGGCCTATCAAAATTATAATTTTGAATCATTAACCATAACTTTTTTTAGTGTAAATTTTATGTTCTCTTGTTATAGAGATCAGCTGAACTCACAGTCCGTTGAACCAGCTTATCATCGTCCTTGTCACAGCCATCTCTAATCACAGAACAAAGAGTGGAAGAATACTCTACCCAGCCACTGTCAACCAAACAGCAGAGCTCACAAGGCAAAGAGAGAAAGGAAGTAGGAAATAATATCCAGGAAACATAATCAAATGATTATTAAATTCTATGTTCATTTTTAAATTGTACTTTTAATACGTTCTAAATACATGAGTTTTTTTAAATCTAACTGAAGCTTTTTTCTGAATACCATACCTTTATACCTATTTTATAGCGCATAAAAAAGAAACCTTATGATTAAATTTATCTTGGTTACAAATAATATTTAAATCATTTATTATATGACTGATTTAATTGTCATTGTTGAAGGAAGAAAGTTGCATTACTATCTTTCTTTTGGGTTGTTTTTTGGAGGTGGCTTTAACTTCAGAATTCACTTTTCTACTAATATTTTACAATTCACAGCTGGATTGTGCCCTTTGAGCACAACAAAAGAATTCAGTTCGTTGCTGACAAATCGGAATTGGCAAATCAGCAGTGTTGCTAAATAATATGCTGTTTGAGGTTTGAGGTTCATTTTGTGTGAGGAATTTTTCTACAGGTTATACTACAGAAATCATATACCATCAGCTGGGGTAAAGATTGATTTTTTCAGGATCAATTTATATTCAGTAGACCCTATCTTAAGAAACTCTAGATCAAGTGCTACCTCTTGTGCCGCCTGGAAAACATGCAATGAGCAGTGTGAATATTATTGGTAATGTTACTTAATTATCATCAGTTTATTGTCAGCTTTTCCATTTTTGTTCTTAGCACTTGTTTACAGGCTATTCTTGTAATTTATCTATGACAGGGTATCTTGTTTTATGATATAAAATACAGTAATATTTATTTCTTGGTATTTTATTAATTGTTTCATTGCCCGCTTTAACTGACATTTCAGGTTATCTGAGCCAGGCCTAGTCCCATGAAGGTCAGAGAGTGTCAACTGGATATAGCTGTAATATCAATACGATCACGGTACATGGGAATCCCTAGGGATATTTGTGGATGTCCTACAGATATCTGTACGATGAGGTCAACAGTCTGGGTGAGACATCCAAAAATATCCATGGGATATCGATGAGGCAAAATAGATATGTTTGGACGGCCATTGGATATCCATTACGTAGCCAAACAATATCCAAAGATATGTTACGATATGTTTGGAGGTCCAATAGATATCCAAACATGACTTAAATCTGGATATCCAAATTTGGGCATGTTTGTGACATCTATCTATCCCATGGATATCCAAAAGATATCCACAGATATCCAATGGATTTTTCTGGATATCCAGCTAGATATTTTTGGATGTTTTATAGATATCTGGCAGATATCATTGTGCTGTCTGGGGTCATTTCAAACATGTGTAAAAGTTCATCGTATGGGATGTCAAAAGTATAAAGACCAAATGTTTTAAAATAAAGAAATCTTAAAAACCTTTTTTGGATTGCCTCAATCATACTATGGAGGTAGGCCTGATGTGGATACCAAACAACAGATGCATATTCTAACCGTGATCGTACTAGAGAACAAAAAAGTAGTTTTATAGAACTTATGTTTTTTAAAAAATTACTAGACCTGTTAATGAAACCCAACACTGAATAAGCTGTCTTACAAGTAGCTAAAACATGATCTGCAAAATTTAGTTTACAATCAAAAGTTACTCCGAGGTCCTTGAAGGCAGACTTTCTACATAGCACTGTGCCATCCATATTGTAATTGAAATTTAAGACATTCAGCTCCATTTTTCGAGTATATGTGACAACAGCACATTTGTTTACATTAAATTTCAGGTTATTTTTACTCCAAGCAACCAAATTATCAATGTCAGCCTGCAGTATAAGGCAATCAGAAATACTCTCAACACTTTTAAAAATTTTTAAATCATCTGCATACATCAGAATTTGGCTGTTTTTTATACAATTTACTATGTCATTTATAAATATTATGAACAGTAATGGGCCCAAATTTGAGCCCTGGGGCACCCCAGAGTCCACAACAATATTTTTAGAACAATACCCGCTGTACATCACAAACTGCTTTCTTTGATACAAATAAGATGAAAATAATGTTAATGTGTTTTCAGACAAACCATAGTAATGCAGCTTAGACAGCAACTTCAAGTGATTAACTCTATCAAATGCTTTTTCGAAATCTGTATAAATACAATCAACTTGAATATTTTTGTCAACAAGATCCATTGTGTATTGGCAGAAATTGATTAAGTTAGAATTGATTGATCTGCCAAGGAAAAATCCATGTTGGAATGGAGTGATGAAATTTTTGACATGAGCAAACAACCTGTTGTACAATATACACTCAAATACTTTAGCAGGAGAAGAAATAACAGCAATTGGTCTGTGGTTAGAAATATCTTCTTTAGCTCCTTTTTTCGGAATAGGAACTACTTTTGCAACTTTCCAAACATCAGGGAAACAATTATTAAGTAAAGAAAGATTGAATATGTGATGCAGAGGCTTAACAAACAAATCAGCACATGCTTTTAAAATATACGGAGGTAAATTATCCGGTCCTAATGAGCGTTTGTTTTTTAATTTATTTAGTGCATTCAAAACCTCAGTTTCGCTGACTTTATTAATGAATAAACCGTGAACATTTTCCATAACTGGTGAGCGGCGGGCCTGGCGGACAAGGTCGTCTTGGTCAAGGTCGTTGGATTCGTACACAGAATGAAAATATTCGGCAAGCGCCTCCGCTATCTTATCGCTCCCTTCGATTTTCTTATCTCCCCGATACATTGTGTTTGGGGAAGAATCGCACGCTCGCAATTTTTTTATCACACCCCAAAACGATTTCGGATTATTAATCAAATCAGTTTCGATATTATGAATAAAAGTGTCGTAATCTAGCTTTATTTTAAATTTAATTTCTGCTCTTAACTGGCTGAACTGAACATAAAGATGAGGCATTTGAAATTTGTTTAAATGCCTACGCAGTTTTTCCTTCTTTTTTAACATGATCTTTAAATCGTAAGAAAACCATGAAGGATATTTATGGGAGACGCTTCTAGCTACTGGGACATGACAATCTAAAATGTAATGCACCCTATCATAAAATAATTTCACAGCCACGTTCAAATCAACAACTTTTAACAGCTCAGACCAATCAGTCTTTGATATATCCTGGTAAATTTTCAAGAAGTCCGCTTTTGCAAAGTTATACTTGGATTTTCTAGAATTAATAGCGCCAGAATTAGGCCTACACCTATTTATCACCTTCCATTCCAATAACAATGCTGGGTGGTAACTATCTATCTTTACAAGCGGATTCAACTCCTGTGAAACAGTTAAATCACCAATATCGCTTAAAACTAAATCTAAAGTTTTTCCTAATACATTTAGTATATCATTCTTCAATGATAAATTATGTAACCTACAACAGAACAGTAACTGTTTACAAATTTCATTGCCAAGCGCTAAATCATACCCTGAGCCCAAAACGTGCAAATTAAAATCCCCAACTACTATTATCTGCTCATGCTTGATAACCAATGAATCTAATTTATCGAAAAACGATTTATAAATACTAACATGCGTGTTTGGTGTAAAATAAACTAAGGCTAATATCACAGATTTAGTACTACTAATTTTCAAACGAGCCCAAATACTATCCACTGAATCTATTTCCATTTCTTGTAACCTTTGAATCTTGATAACATTATTTACTGCTAACAAAACCCCTCCTCCCCTGCCCTTCCCAGCAATCATCTCATTTCTATCACTTCTCAAAATCGTATAATTATCAGGAAATAATTCAGAGCTGTTAATTGAACTGTTTAGCCATGTTTCAGTAAGCGCAACTATAGGATAATCACTCTCCAACATTGCTAAACGAAAATCAACTACTTTAGACCTCAATCCTCTAACATTTTGGTAATATAAAGTTAATTTTTTGGTTTCCTTAATCGTTGTAATATTAAACATTTACAAGCCCAGATAAAGAAATACTATATCAATAATAAATAACAGAAAAAGCAAACAATAACAATAGTAATGCATGCAAGCAAAAATAAGTAAATAATGTATTGTATTTTATACCGTTGAAAAAATGTAACATGCAGTAGGGCCTAAGATATAAATATTAAATAACGTAAAATATACATTTACTTCATTAAGTTCATTTTAGACGTTCGAGGTCAGACTTATCAGTGATGTTGACAGCTCTCGCCCCCTCCTCTCGACGTAGGAACACCTTCCCCGCGCTCGTTATCCACGCGTATTTGTAGCCCATCTTTTCCTTGAACGCTCGTACTTCCATCCACAGCGCCCTGGTCTCTCGGGTGAGTGACAAGTTGATGTACACCTTGCTGTCGCTGCTGTACCCGAGTTCTGCTGCAGAAAACCCGTTCTTGACGCGGGACTTGCTTCTCATCTGTTCCATGTCGATGCGCCTACAGAATTTAAGGATGATGCCTCGAGGAGCAGAAGGATTATTCGGATTCTGAGAAAGACGATGAACTGCGTCAATCATTGTATCTTCAAGTCGGAAGTTAAGTACTTGAGCGACGTTTTTTACCACGTCGATGATGTTCTCGTGGCTAGCCTGCGGAACTCCGCTGATCTCTAAGCAGTTGCTGCGGGAATATTGTTCCGCAACGTGCTCCGATTTTTTTACAGCGGCAAGCTGTTTTTTTCAAAAGTTCATTTTCTGAAGAGAGTTGATCTATTTTATTTTTACACTCTGTTAACGAAGCTCTAGATTCATTTAATTTCGTTGTACAGTCATTGATTTGCTCAGTACAAAAGTTTATTGATTTGTTTACCTCACTCTTAAAGTCTTTAATTTCAGTCTTAATCTCTGCTATATCGAGAGTAAACTTCTTGTTATCGTTCTTTATTTCACCAACATCAGAAATTAATAAATCGAGTTTTTGGTCGACGGTCATCTCGGTGCTATTGAGGCGTGTCTGTCTGGTCGGTGGTGCCATCTCGCGGTGCGCGGTGTGCGGCCGAACGCGGAAGCTTATTAGCGCGGACAATTTCGACTCGTATCACGTGACCTTGACCTCGCTCCAGATAACCGATTAAAACCTGTTAATTAGGTTATATTTTACACTGATTACGGGTTAACGAAAAATTATTTCGGTGCGATACTCACAGAAAAGTAGTCACTAATACTCAAGTCAACGTACCCACTCGAAATGTCCACACAATATATGCAGTAAACCCGAATTTCACAGTAATTTCACGGAGCCGAGGCGACACACGTTCACTCAGTTGACATGCTATCCCCTCCGCATTATGGGGCATTACTATAGAGCCTAATCATATACAGTAGCTTATTTAATTGAGTACTAATTTTTTTAAACCAATAAATACTAAGCAGTGGCGACGCGTGACATTTTTGAGTGGTCATCGCTGATAGTGTAGAGGTACACGGGACTGCGCCGGCGCCGTGCGGCGGAACGGCTATATTGCTATTTATAGAATAGTCACGACAGACCTGAACTTGACCGGCCCGGATATCCGTCCCTCAGCTTCATTCATAGACCCCACGACCATAGATAAAAACATCCATGACTCTACTGAAAAGGCGAATGGAATAATACTGATACTTAAAAGCTCTCGGATGAAAGTTTAACATTGAAAAATGCAGCTAGCTATTTTATTAAGCAGTTTATGATTTCATTTTTATAATTTTTTAATAAGTTTAGTTTTATTTTTATAATCGTTTCAGTTGAACATATACCACCTTCTCCTTTAGTCATTGTTGTGCTCATCGATTAATAATAAAACATGTTAAAAATTTAATTAAACCACTGCAACTTCACTCATTGAAACTACACAAACACAAGCACAGCGCGCGGCGCGAGAACTTTGCGCATGCGCGAGTAGCGGAGCAGGTCTCACTGCACCGTGAAGTAGCACTGACAGCGACAATGAAGTCGAGAGTTGCTCGTTACGTGGTGAAGGCTGCCGAGTACAGCCGAAGGGAGCTGGACGCCAACCGATTCTCCAGCGACAGAGAATCGCTTGGCCGCCTGTACAACAGCGGTGTGAGTGGTGGGGATGGACGCGGGGAGGTGGGCGCTCCACTAGATTGGATTCTCCAAACTTGGAGAATCGGTTCGGATTTAGTCAATAGAGAACTACGGACGCGGCGCATCTGGCGCGCAAAGCAAAACGCCGTGCCTAAAAATAACCTGATACTCCGAAAATTTATGATTTTCTTTTGAAAATAATAGACATTTAGGCTTATAACATTATGTAATTTGTAGTTTTTTCTAAAAGATTTACTTTTAAAATTGAGTTAGACATCGGCGAATCTGTAGATGACCGCACGCCTCGCCACTGATACTAAGCAACTCTTTATCTGTAATGGCACATAATATCGTTTAATTTGATCTACTACCTACACTGTGTGAACTCCAGTGGGGCGAGAGGTTTTGGTTTATGGCCCTTATGGAGCAAGCAATCATCACAAAATTCGCCACTGGTGTAATTTGAAAATTAAAACTGCTGTACGAAGGAAACTCTCTTAACCACTCATTATTTTATCACTTTGATATACGATACTATTCAAAGTATACTCACAATGATCTTCACAAGAGAGGGAGGAACATTGGGGTTGTCTGGGACAATCACAGAACCGTAGTTCTCTTTGGTCTCTACATTGTAAACACTGAGCCAGTCAATGTCGAAGATAGTCAACTCTCCAGGCAGTTCCAGTGTGATGGTCTCTCCAGCATACAGCCGCAGCGACTCCAAGCTGAAAATCACATTCATTGTTATTATAATTGTTTATTAGAGTTGTGAGCGTCAAATAAGGCATGTGGGAAATATTTATGTTGCCATATGCGTAAATGACATAATTATTTCTGAGGCTTATTTTATTATGCTTTTAAGTTTTACAATAAGTAACATTGATCATGACTACGCTCTTTTATCGCTTTATGGGATGAACTCACAAACAATAACAAGCCGAATCCCTTGCAATAAAATTAGCTTTGGCAAAAAATTGCCTTAATTAAACAATGGAATACAAAAAAATTTCAAATACAAAAGAATTTAGCGATTAAAATGTGGCAAATATATTCTCCCAAAAAGATATAATTCACGCTGTTGGGATAGCGATTTTTTAATCACTTTGAAAAATATTTCATAATTATTACTTTTATCACAAGCATCAAAAAGAGCAAGTGAGTGAGAATTTCCAGCTAAATTAAAATAAGCAAAAATCAAACCACTGCACAAAAAGGGGGTAAGGAAAATTTAGACAACTATCATCCTATATCAGTCTTGCCACCGTTTTCAAAATTTGTTGAGAGAATTGCTTTTGATTAGATATTAATTTTTTTTAAATATAATTTTTGTCAGGAACAATTTGGTTTTCAACCAGGTCATAAAAGAATTTCTACTGTTTTTTATTTTGTTGACCAGGTTGCTAGTGCTTTGGATGGATCACAGAGCACAATGGGAGTGTTCTGTGATCTATCCAAGGCATCTGACTGTGTTGAGAATAATATACTTTGTGATAACTTAAATATTATAGATTCAGTGACTCAGCGGTTTCTTGAATAAGATCATATTTGGACAGTCGTTATCAAAGAACAATAGTAATTGAGAACAACAATAAATATGTCTCAAAGTGGCAGAAAGTTAAATGAGGTGTGCCGCAGCGTTCAATATTAGGGACTTTGCTTTTTCTTTTGTATGTAAACAACTTGCCTTTACATATATCCTCTAACCTTATACTTTATGCAGATGATACATCAGCGATGTTGAAAGCAAATTCAACTCAAGACATAAAATTAGTTTTTTAGAATACTTACTGAACTTCAAAATTGGTTTTCAGCTAATGGTTTATTGCTTAACCAGAATAAAAAAACAATTATTCAAATTTCAAACTCATTAAGATGAAGATAATTTTATATTTCAGAATAATTTATTGGAGATCAATAAATCGGTCA
This sequence comes from Flexamia atlantica, assembly GCA_035578135.1. NCBI lineage: Eukaryota > Metazoa > Arthropoda > Insecta > Hemiptera > Cicadellidae > Flexamia > Flexamia atlantica. The sequence goes on from JAQJVK010000001.1 coordinate 90,152,606, forward strand.
ACTTTTTGGGGATAGTGATTGATTCTAATCTTAATTGGAAAACATTTGTCAGTAAAATATATAAGAAATTAAACTTTATTGTTTCCAAATGATTGTTCTTCGAGATGTCATCGATTAAAAAAACAGGCTTATGCTATATTACGGGTTTTTTCACCCAGTTGAAAACTTTAGTATTGAATTCTGGGGAATGTCATCTTATGCAAATAAAATTTTCAAAATGCAAAAAAATTTATCCACCTTAAGACATTTTCCTCAAAAATAAAATCTTGTAAACCTTTTTCTAAAGAATTTGGTATACAAACTATTCCCTGCCGTTATATTTTAAGATGCCTGATGTTTGTTAAAATAATTTAGAAAATCTAAGTAAAACTCAGCATAGACATCATTATGGCACAAGATTTCAAAGAAATTTCCAGTATCCAAGACACCGTCTAACTTTATCTGAAAAGGCATCACAATATATGGGAATGAAATTTTTTAACAGACTACCCAACAAGTTAAACAAGTAATTAAGGAAAACAGTTTTAGAAATAGGTTAAAAGATTTTTTTGACAAAATAAATATTATTTGGTTAATTCTTTTTTAAATGAAAAATAAAATGAAAATAGTCTGTTTATTGTTTTCAGATAACTAATTTTATGATTGATTTCTTTTTCTCTTTGTTTTTATTTAATTTTTTTAGGGTAGATAAAGGTTACTAGCAATGTCATCTGTTCTGTACTAGCTTTGCTAGTTGTAAAAGAATGTTTTATGACAATAAAGATATTCTTATTCTTCTTATTGAATATTGAACATACTTGGGAATAACGAATAGAAATTCTAACATTTAACGATAGTCGTTAGTTTTTTCGGCTAACTTCTATATTATTCGTTAGTTTTTAAAAAATACTGGAAATAACCTCTAATCACTTAGATTCTAGCTAACAAATAGATCTATTCGTTAGTAGTTCTGGAGTTTAAATAGTTAGATTTTTGGACGGGCGGAAGTACCTCAAATACGAGTTTTTTTACCCGATCGTAGAGGGTTGCGAATGGCTGTGCCAGAAGCAAAGCGAAGGGTCAGCGCCCTTGATGACAAACAACGCAGGGGTGGGGAAAGTCCAGTTGGTTTGGTATGCAGTGGCAGCCAGGCAGCCAATAACAACACCGCAAGCACCAAGGGGTGGGGAGGGGGAATGTTTGATGGTTTGTCGTCTCCAAAAAATTGTCTTCAGTTGATGTTCATCTTTGACAAGTGTCAAGTCATTTTTTCTGCGGTCTGTGTTAAATGATTTAAGCTTTCATAGTGTTTAGTTGGTAAAATAATTTAGTTTTGTTAATAGTCTTGTTAAATTTTAGTGATAGTTAAGTTACCAAGTTTCCAAGTTGTGTCTTTATTTCATTTCATACGATCCTTTAGAACAACTGCCCAACAGCAAACTACTCCGAAAACTAACTTTATTTTCTATCAGTTAGTTTTTTAACTAACTAATAACTTCTATCAGTTACTTTTTACGGGACTAACTAATAAGTTTTAACTAAATAGAATTTTTTACTAACTTTCCCAACTATGATATTGAATAGTTGAATATTGAATAATTGAAATGGATAACATATGAAAAATATAATGACATATAAAAACAATCAACATATAGATATAAATATTGAATATTTAATTATCTAGTTGCTCCTCTTACAATGTTAGAACCTAATTATTGAAACATATTTATAAAATTTGCAATAATTATAAATTTTGGTCAGTTTAACTTACTATCCATTTTCATCAGGAATTTTTGTGCCCTTTGAAGATGGCTGTGGTCCAACTCCAACCCAAAAATATGTATCTGAAATAAAATTCATCAGAGTGCAAAAAACTGATTAGTGATTATTTTGTTAGGAGGAAATATACTTAAAACGTTATTACCAATAACAACACAAATACTTTTAATTGAAGTTCATAACTGAAAGAACTATTTATGTGCCATATTATATATTTTTGTCTTCAGATCAGATGAACCAGCTAGGACTTATTTTACATTTTTTAAGTGCATAAAATTGAACTACTCTTAGAATTAATAACAACCCCCTCCCTCTGCAGCATGATATAAAATTAATTAATACTTCACCTTACACAGTCTCCTCCCCGAAATTAATCCCTGGGTTTTCCCCTGTTTATTACCTTTGCCAGCCCCATTGTAGGTAAACTCTGGGATGAGCAATGTCTTGGCATCTAGGATTTTCAAGGGCCCAGAACTCACACCATGAGACTTTTTTCCAAATGATGAAATGGTTTGGACTGCTGGAGGTTCAAACTCCTCTGGGATGTAGACATCCCCAAATGCACTCTAAAGACAAAAATAATTAAATAACAAATTAATTAAATAAAAAAATTAAAAACAAATAAGCTTTTATCAAAGGTACCCTCTCAACAATGTTAATAGTACCACCCTTACTTATTCTCGCCAAACAATATTTTAAAATCGTAATATCCAATTAAAGTTAATGATACAGTCTGATAGAGAAATAAGCATTTTGATAATACTCTCATTGTATGTTTTTAGAGTTAGAAGACACAAAACCTTCACTAGAACTGTAGACTTTGTCAACAAGAATCAACTTTGTTCAACTTGTAGAATCAACAAGTGAAATTTTGATTAAACTAGCCTTACTCACTGCAACCTCTGGTTATTTTCATGCATAGCAGAGCCTTGACCTTGCGATTATTTTATGCCTGTTTTTCTTATTCAAAGAATAGATTTTGTACTAGGGTCGATCCTCTATTTAATTACCAACACTACTGGTACCATCACTAAAATTTTATAGCTTAATCAATATGAGTTTCAAAAGCTCTACTTTAAATAGTTGTAAAGAGCACAAGCTAAATCCGAAAAGACTCATTACTCAATTCCTTGTTATTTCAATTTTCATTCATGTACATTTATCTTTATAAAAAGACTAGAAGAACCTGTGGCTTCGCTCACGATAAAAATTAAACATACACTATCACCCATCAATTACATCGTTTTGCTTTCCCATTTATTTTTCCTGTTGTAAAATCTACATCTTTAAACATATCAAATGTACTTCCATAAATACCCCCGTCGCAGCAGACCTGCGTACTCAGCGAATTTCCATAGGATTTATTTTGTATATGTGAACATTCAACTTGTTTCAAGGAAGTATCATTTGAATACGTTAAGTAAATAATATACTAAAAACGCATATACATGAGCTTTAAACATGAGGAAAATTAACAAAGAGACCATTTTGGTTTTCATTAGTAATACATACACTTTTGTATTTTATATAATTCTTAGTCTTTTAATTTTTAATAACTGTAATCTTGTTATAGAATATAAATGTAAACAAACATATAACCAATGAACTCTAAACACTCAAAACAAACAAATAATTTAATCTCATGAAAAAATTAAATTCAATCATATGGTCAGTTTTATAGTAATTAAAACATCCCTGTTGCAACAGACCTACATCTGCAGCCAATTTCACTATAACATATTATCAATCCTCATAATTGTAAACATACCATATATTATGCTACATTTTCAGGCAGTATAGACCAAGACATCCCCCCCTCCAAATGCTCTTACTTTCTTTATTAAATTTAAAAATAATTTGTATTTTTTGATATAGTATATATTTCCTGCAAAATATTGATCAATGAACTCTAACTATTCAAAATAAACACAAATAAAATATTCAACACCTGCAAATTTAATAATATGTTCAGAATTGTATTTTTTTTATCTCAAATCAGGGTGACTATACTTTTTGGAGGGAAAAATTAAAAACAATATTGGACAACGTACTGTGTTTAGCACATCCAATATTATCCAAAATCTAAGCAACGGATTGACAAAGAATAATAACAATGTATACAGAACCCTCTAAGTAGGGACACCTTATGGAAAAATGTAGTTCCCGCCGCCGAAAAAGAGATGGCGCTTTTTAGTCCGATTGGAATTGTTGTAGGAGTTTACGGATCAAGCTGACTTTCCAACGTCAAGCAGCTGGTTATAATATTTTGACAGTTGTATGTTATTGTTTTGTATTGTTGTGTCTTTTTTTTTTGTCTTTAATTTTTTATTTGCAACTGTTTACAAGAAACAACGAGCAAATGTGCTACAAAAGGTAAAACATTAACATGAAATGAATAAAAATTAAAAGAGTATAATGTTTACCTGTTTTTGTTTACAAACATTCTCATTTTGACATTTTGGATAGTGAATAGAAGCGCCGCCTTTTCGGGGCCAGCTTGAACTATTCCATGCATCAGCGCTAATTTCTGCTCTGCTTTTCGGCGGCGGAACTAAACAAATTAACATTGGATGTCCCTACTTAGAGGGTTCTGTATACATTGATAATAATTCAAAATGCTAAATTGTTTGTTTTTTTAAGCTTAGTTCAATTTTGACAATTAAGTTTAAAAATAATTAGTAAAAAGGTGTTAAATCTTGAAAATAAATTTTATTTTGGGAAAAAACCTTCTTAGAGTAAATCAATCTTGCTGGTTTTCGAACTCGAACTCATGAATGACGCTTTATACGTTTGTTCCAAATTTCATCAAGATCGGACCTTTTTTTACAAAAGTTATCGCGCCTACGGACAGGTATATATATATATATGTAAATGAACGAACGGTGTTTTTGGGGTCTGGGGACCTCAAAATTAAAAAATAACATGGTCCCGGGCTTAAGTCTCACCGTGCCGCCTACGGTAATAGCTACTTCCCTATAGGGGAAATTCGCAAAAAAGAGTTTTTAGAAATTTGCTCTTAGTACGCATATACTACGACAGGGGTATTCTATTCCTGCCTAAAGTGCCTATCTATATAAAAAATGTGACCATATCCAGCGCCCCACCGACAAAGCCCCAAATGGTGTTGCTGCCCTGGGGAGGCTCATGCCCAGCATCGGGTGTCCTTCCTCTTGCAAGTGCTGTTTGCTTGTATCGGCTGTCCAGTGATCATGCTATCAGATGAAGAGGATTGCGCTCACACACTCAAGAAGTGAATTTACAGAGACTGGCTCACCCAAGACAAACGCCGAGAAGAATTTATGGTCGTTTCTGCTTAACGCACGGTATCTGAGCTTGCCCTGATGATGCATGGGGTACGATATAAGGAATGGCACCCTTGGCTTTTTCGACGGCTTTGAATCTGCTCGCATATGTAGCATAGCAAGGCCACACTGTGGGACCTTGAGCATAGTTACCCTTAATTTGAATTTATTGCACCCCCGTCGCAGCAGACCTGCGTATTAGAAATCCTATTTCTTTTCTTCATGAAGGCATACGTGTTAGAGGAATCATAGAACATGACTTGAAATTTTATTCACTGTAAAAGATTATTTTCTTAAGGTTTTAGGGTCTACCTTGAACAAAAAATTACAATTCCACTCCAGCAATTATTAAAAAGTGCTGTCTTACGTTTTTAGACTCTATATTGAACAAAAAGATTGAATGAGCCGTCCTAGCAATTTTTTTTAACTGCTATAGATAAAATTAATACTTTACAGTAGCACACTCTTCCTCTTTAAACAGCAGTTTGTTGTCATAAAAAAGAAGTCCTTCAATAATAAGTGATCAGTGATCACAGAAGTCCTTAATATGAATTATTTATTTTATTTTATACTACATACCAGTGGCGGATCTAGGATCATTTTTTGGGAGGGGCTAAGGGGGGGGGGTCTGGAGGGTTCTCCCCCCAGGAAATGAGGGGGGTCCGGGGTTTTCCCCCGGAAAACTTTTTAAAATTTGGAGTGCAGTTTTATGAGTTTCTAGCCTTTTTAATAGGTATATTTGAAATTAGCAACAAGCATGAATGAGATAAAAAAATTGGTAAATTTAAAATATAATAGGATAATATAAAACATATTCATAAAGTCATATCTTTTACTTAAATGGTGTTATCTACGTAAATCATAAGAAGACAAAGACATAAGGTATTTTTGACTCTTTTTGTACACAGAAACATCAAAGTATAAATTCCAAATTAAGTCAAGCATACTCCCGGCTTTCTATCCTTTATCCACTCCTCAACGGAAATTCAACACTTCGGTCATCTTATGCAATTTTAGTTTACAAAACCATTCTCAGGCCTCTTATTTTGTACGCCTGTCCAGTATGGGGACTCTTAATTTCATCCAGCAAGATGTCGAAAATTCAAGCTTTTCAAAATAAAGTATTACGAATAGCTCTAAATTCTCCGTGGTTCGTTCGAAATTCACAACTACATCGTGAAGTCGGACTGGACACTGTCCCGGAATACATTAATGCATCAACACAGAAGTTCTCCCTTCGATTGGAAAATGTTCCTGGTGCTGAGCATTTTGGAATCGGCCAACCTCTGCAAAATAGGAGATTGAAACCAAGACTTTTTCAAGATATAATTCATTGACACTTATCAAAGTTCACTATTAAATTTTATAAACTCTCAAGTTAAAGGGAGTCTCCTAACGGAACGACCCCGATATGCGACTCAGTGTGTTACTTATTTTTAATATAGTTATAACTTCTGTGTAAAACATTGTATGTTGATCCAGAATAAAGTTTGTTGAAAAAAAAATGGGGATTCCTGTTTAACAGATGAAAAAGGAACCTTGATAAAGCCAAATATCCCACATTTTCCTGCTCCTCTGGGCAATGCAAATAATTTTGTTATTTTATTTGCACACTGCTCTTGTCTCAACAATATTTTTATTGTTTGCATTAACATAGTAAGAAAGTATTTATTTAATGTTGTAGTTGTTAGAAATTAAAGGTCTACTTGAAATGCAAACACAACATCGCAATTTTAAACTAATCAAATTGTGCATGCCAAAATTATGATTCAGCAACTCATTATTATTATTTTTTATACTATTAGCAGTATTTTGGGGGGGGGCTTCAGCCCGGAAGCCCCCCCCCCCCTAAATCCGCCACTGCTACGTACCAGCATTTTATATAGTGTATTGCACTTAAAATATATTCAAAAGTCTTAATTCATTAACCATCTGGCACCAAGTAACAAATCTTCATGTAAACAAATACAATTAAGTAGAGGTAGTGAGGTATGAGAAGAAGCTTGAGATTGAAGTTTCAACAGAGGAGGGAAAGAAATCATTGGTGACGTGGAAGTAAACAAAGCCATGTGATTACGCTACTAGTCTGGTACAGTTAGATTTTTTTAACTAGAAGCGGTCAAGACGAGGAGGAATATCTTTAGTAATGAACTTTTTTGTTTGTAATATAATCACATGTTTCTACCTGTCAAATATTGTGGTTAGGTTTAATCAAAACAAACAATATTCTAAGCCATTTCATATCATTGTTTATTTTCTTTAGATTGTAAACAAAGGCATTACAATATAAACAGAAACATATGATTTTACTTTAAACAAAAGAAGTGCCTTGCCAAAGATACTCCACCTCGTCTTAACAGCTTCTAGTTAAAAAAATCCAACTGTAGACAAAAAATACTAAACCAAAACAAAATGTGGGTTGATATTAGAAACAATGTTTTTCTCTTTGAATAACAATCAATAAACAGGTGACATGTTTTTTGTTTAGCATGTAACACATGACTGATACAAGAAATTTGTTGTTGAATCGATTGATCATATGTAAATATTTAGTTCCCCTCCTGAAAAAATCCAAGTTCATCTCATCGACGTAAATAGATACAACTGGATAGCGCGCTTCCCGTAAGACTCGTGTAGTGATTTCCGAGACAACACAGCTGGGCGTTGGGGTTGCAGCCGGGCCGAATTGAAGGGGCGTTGGGGGAAAAAGCGTTTGTTGATCGTATTGAAACTGCACGGATTTGGGAGCAGTTTTGACGCGTTAAGCTTGCTATAATAGATGTATTGCTATAACTTTTAAGTAATTACAATTAATATTTAACTAGACGGTCAATACAAGTTTGCTGGCAAAAGATGCGTTCCCCCATCGCCCCTGCAAAATCTTAAACGCAACCACTGCCGGCGGCTCGCGTTGATGGCCCTGAGTTACCAATCCAGTTTACTTATTTACATCGATGGTTCATCTGGGGTTTGTTTGTAAACACCCAAGCTTCTTCTCATACCTCACTACCTCTAGCAGAAAGAAATACCATTAATTTACATCACCTGTTTTAAATTTTACTTTCACATGTTTTGTTAGTAAACAAATCTAACTCAAATTCTTTCAAAATCCCTGACATGGGTACCTTTAAGACGGTCCCAGGGCTAAGCCCTGAAAGTTATCACGAAATTGAAGGTGTATAAACCCACTCCATGAAATTCTACATGTATCTACCAAGTTTCATAACCATCGGTCCAGCGGTGTCTGAGTTTATCAATGCTATCTATATATATATATATATATATATATACCAACATCCTCTTTTATACTTATAGATTTATCTATGAATATAAAAATACTTACTTGTGTGAGCAAATCATAGATCGCAAACCACTTGATGTCTGTGATTTTCTTTCGGTCTGGTAATGTCAGTGTAAAGTCTTTGTTGAAATATCGGCTTAAAACATTTGTTCTGGAAAAAAATGAATACAGTGAGTAATTAATTGTGCCAGAACTTTTCTTCAATCAAAAATACATATTTAAATATGGAGGGGCCCAAGGAGGTATAAAGTTACTTAATTGTTACCAATAAACAACAACTATCAGTTTTGTGACAAAGATTAAATTAGTTAATAAGTTAAAATAGACTAACAAACTTTAAAACTTCTTTCCCAGACATGAAATACAATTGTATATGTTGTGTGTGAATGATTGTTTCATATCATTCTGTCACCTCCTGCCCCCTCAGGGAGTTGGGCCATAAGGAGGTGGAAGAAAATCTTATTTGTCAGCATGGGTTCTGATTGACATAAAATCAAGGCCATGGCCAATCGTGAGGGGGGGGGCGGGGAGAGGTCAGAACCCCCTGAGAAAGTTTAATTGCGTTAAAATGAAAGGTAAAAAAGTTATAATTTTCCAATCCCTGTAAGCACGAAGCCCAAACCTCCCCCGAAAACTTTTCCTGGCTACGGGTTTGCATACAATTTTAAGATTTTTGAATTGAACACAAGGCTGCAAATCTGCATGAAGAGTATGGCTCGGTGAAAAGTCGAGCCAATAAAACTTGCAATAAGAGATTGACATTGCAGGTCAAACCATACAAATTGTGTTAATGAGCATTATACATGTCATTTTAAGTTGCAGGGCCATCTATATTATGTTTGATGTTAGCATTTGAGCAATAAAATATTTGTCATATGCTTACTGTTATTTATGGATGTCTTTACTCATGCTCACATTTAAAATTTTATGTACACCATTAGATGCATATCTCTTAATGGCCCGTACCCCTGAGGAGATTGGAGGTTACAGAATAGGCCTTAAAAATTAATTTTATGTTGAAAAACTATGTATTTTATTTAGTTACCATAAAATGGATTTCACGTACAGTTGATTAGTTTGTTATAGTTTTATCGGTTATACTGTGTGTCCCAAAAGTCCCGGACCGGTTTAATATCTTTAGAAGTAAGCCAGATATCAAAACAATATTTTGCTTACCTTTTAGTATTAAAAAATACTACTTTTTGATTTATGTGTAATTTCTGCCCTTGCCCCCAAAATTGGATTTTGGGGGGTTAGCGCCAAAATTTTAAATATAAACCCCCATCGTGCAAATGCTTATTTTAAAGGGTTTGTTAAAAGAAACACATTGCCACAAACCGAAGGTCAATATCATGCTCCAGTCCAAAATGGCGGCCATTCAAAAAGTAAAAAATGCCGTCCGTCAATTAAAATTCAGTATTTTCTGTGTTCGGCAATTCACATTTATATCGAATAAGAACCACCAGAACACAAACTAACTACCTACTTAAAAGATACAAAAATAATAATTTCTTGTTGTCATTATCAATCAAATCATCGTTCAAATAGTTTTTTTTTTCAAATTCCTCGGTTAAGTGTAAGGCATGGTCTGCTTGATCTTTGATATGTATTATTTTGTTATCCTTAGATTTACAAACTTATTTATCATTGTTCATTTACTCTTGATAAATTTACTCTTGGTATAAATTTTGTATTGATTTGTTTTTGTTACATCCTAGGTTAGATTATTTATCTACTGTTATATCCTTGTTGTTTTTTTTATTGTTGTTGTTACATAATCTTCTACTAATCTCATTAGCCTTTTTGTTTGAATGATATTTATTGCTTTTGTTAATGCTTCTTGTTGCCATCATATTGTTTTTGCTAATGCTATTGTTACTGTCACTCCTAAAGTTGTTATTTATTGTTGATTATAGTAGTAGTTTTTATGCACTGCATGAACTTTGTACTGTACACTAGCTAAACAACTATTTATAGATGAATATGAAACCATGTCATGTGTTAAATCAAAATTTTGTATTTTTGTTGTTACTCTAATGTATTATGATCATCTTTGTAAAGGGTTTCCCGTTAAATAAATAAATAAATAAATAAATCAAGGCTCAACCCTCTAAAAATGTTTTTGGGGGTGGGGGTTTGAATAAATTCATTTATTTATTACAAGTAAGGTAACTTTTTGAAATTTCATTAAAACAAGCTTTGGGTTACTTTTTACACAGCAAATTAAAATGAGTGGTCTTTCGATGAGAGTTGATATTGGAGATGGTTGGACAAACCCCCACCCCCCCACCCACCAAAAACCATTTTGGAGGGTTGAGCCTTGATGATGACAATAAGAAATTACTATTTTTCTATCTTTTAAGTTGTTGAAATGTGTTCTGGTGATTCTTATTCGATTTAAATGTGAATTACTGAACACAGAAAATACTCAATTTTAATTGACGGACAACATTTTTTAATTTTTGAATGGCCGCCATTTTGGACTAGAGCATGATATCGACCTCCGGTTTGCGGCATTGTGTTTCTTTTAACAAGCCCTTTAAAGTAAGCAGTCGCATGATGGAGGTTAACATTTAAAATTTTGGGGCTACCCCCCCAAAATCCAATTTTGAGGGCAGGGGGCAGAAATGACACATACATCAAAAAGTAGTTTTTTTTAGTACTAAAAGCTATGCAAAATATTGTTTTGATATCTGGCTTACTTCAAAAGATATTAAACCAGTCTGGGACTTTTGAGACACCCAGTATATTACTATGAAAGCATGTAATAATAATAAAAAGGTTTGGTTAAAATTTGTTTTCTTGGATTCAACAAAAATAATGTCCATAAAATATAAAAAGGTATAGAAGTATTGCAATAGTATATACTTTAACAATTTTGTAAGAGGATATTTTTTAGCATAGACGTGCAAAACTGCTACTATGGAAACTGCCTTTTTTTGTATGGAACTGTGCCTTTACGAGAGCGCAGTTCATAGTATTTACTATGGAAAAATAGGTTCTACAATTTTTTTTATTTTATCCGGTATTAACAAATAAATGAATATAGTGTTGTAAAAACTGTCACTCAAAAACACAAGTGAAAGGTTTTGCATATTCAATACCATATGTTTGAAGTGTGAGATTTATCGAGCCATTTATTGATCGCACGCACACACGCACACGCACACACACACACAAACTTATGCACATGTGTGTGTGTGTGTGTGTGTGTGTGTGTGTGTGTGTGTGTGTGTGCACGTATGGTCTCGAATATGCAAAGTCCTTCTTTCCACTCAGGTAATGAAATATACTATCTCTTATCTCCTTTAGTGGAAGGTTTGAAGATAATTAAGGTGAAAATAGTTTACTTTAATAATTCAATTATATAGATAATTGAATAGCAATTTCAGTTGGTATCTTAAATTATGAAAGTCTCGCCCATTTAATGTTAAAACTACACAACTTCCGTGATCAAACATTGATTACAAATAGCAATAACACAGTAGGGTACCTATATTTTATACCGATCACTCACTTGCCATGCTCATCTGGGACTATGAACCCTTGAGGGCCGGGTCTGTTGCTCGCGCCAGCCCAGAAGAAGGTGTCGGGTCCATTTCCGTCGTAGTTGAACTCGGTAAGCAACAATGTGAACTCGTCGACCGCGTACACGTCCCCAGACACCTGGTGGTGGTACGAGTTCAACTTGCCCAGGTGCTTGCCCCGGTACTGCTCACTGTGTACACATCCTATCGACAAGATAACAGATCTTATTAATAAGCAAAGTCATGAAAAGAATTAATACAAGACATAACAATTTGGAGATCCGAACAATTAAGAAGAGGCCAAAAGATTAATAAATAATTGTAAACAAGTCTAAGAATGATGGAAAATGTACAAATGTTTTTGATGAAGAGTGGAATACACTTGTGATGAAGAGTGGATCATGCACTTCTTCTTTTCCCTCAATGTAATGGTATGCTATTTGGAGAGTTGAAGACAATTTTCAAACCAAGATAATCATTGAAAATGTGGTCTTGTGCCAGGAGAAAATTAAATCCTAGAACTTGTTTTAGTCAAGACCAGGGCCGCGGCAAGGGATTTCTGGGACATGTGAGGGCCTAGCATTGGCGCCCCTTTTACTTCTATATCAGTTACCTACAGGGTGGTTAAAGCTATCATTTGCGAAAAAAATAATAGTTTGAAAGTACTGTATCCAATTTTATTTATCATAAATTTAAAGGTTTTTATATTCTGGATGCTGGCTGGATACGGTACATTAAGTCAAAAAAAATATCTAAGTAAAAAGAGGCACAGCGCTTATCGGGTTTTTCTTGCTTCAGCTTAAAGACATGATTTTTAACATTAGAGCCCAGTCAAATTAGACCAATATAAGTCAAAATATACTGAACAGCTAAAACTGACACAGTTATTCGTTGCTCGTGGGGAGAGTGTTGAATTCGAGTTTCTAGAAGTTTTCAGTTCCTAGGTCTTAATTTTAAATATTGAAATTTATTTTGTAAACAAAATTGCAAATTTAATTGAATTAAAAGGTCTTACTAAAAGGAAACTCTGGTAAAAAAACCTCTAATACGTCGCCCATTCATTTCAAATTGACAGCCATTTTGTTCAAATAATATTACAGCTAATATTCACAAACCCAAAAAATAAACTCTTTGAAATATTTGAATATAATAATAACTCCACGGGCGCGGGTAAACGGCCACCAAATCGAAAGTTTTACGAGTTGAACAATTTTAAAAGGCTCCATGGGCCCCGGCACGCTCCAACACAAATGCAGTTTGCTCTTTGAATTGTTTAAAATGGATCGGCGCCGGTAAACGCCTCCAAAACTCACATTACGCACAATGACAGATTTTAAAAGGGCTCCGGGCGTTGGTAAAAGCCTCCAAAACGGTCAAAACTCACGTTTAACATGTTGAACGATTTGTAAATACCAACAGTGACATAGGTTTGGTTACCAACAACAGACGCAAAATTAGATGATTAACACTTTTATTCATTTGAAAAACTCTACAAGTGCCAGTAAACGCCACCTAAATTAAATTTTGGCAAGTTGATCAATTTTAAGAGGTTCCCTGGGCGCCGGCAAACGCCATCAAAAAATTACTTTAGCTCTTAATGGTCTGAAAAGGCTCCACGAGCGCAGGAAATCGCCACCAAAACGAATATTTTGCATGTTGACCAATTTTAAAAGGGATTCGGGCGCCGGTAAACGCATCTATAACTCATGTATTGCTCGTAAACAAAATTGTAAAATGCTCCCCAGGCGCCAACATAAGTCACCAAAATACATGTAGCCTTTGATACATGAAAAATCAAACATGTTTTGACTTTTGATACATGTAAAATCGTCTGATAAGCACTTGGAACCATTTTAAAAGGCTACTCAGGCGTCGCTGCGGACTCAACACCACGCCGGTTTCGGCGGCGCCCTCTCCCTGATGGCGCCCCAAGCGGCCGCATGTTCCGCATGGCCCTTGTCGCGGCCCTGGTCAAGACCTCATTTCCAGTCTCATTTAAAGAATTTTGTGTGCAGATAAAGAAGAATATCTATTAAAACTTGAGTACCTTAGGCTTTTTCTATAAAAAATTTCTTTACAATAAAATGCAATTTTTAAACATCATTAGACTGAATTTGCATTTTATTAGGCCTCCTACTCCATGACAATTAAGTGTATGGTGTTTGAGAGGCTTTAGAGTTATTAGTTTTGGTACTGTACCTGCATGTTAGTTGTTTCACTTTTGCTGTGAATAAATTTTAAGACAACACATTTTTCTTGCATTTTTATATGATTTTTGCTTTCTGTTTTGGTTAAAATTTATTTAAAGGAAACTTATAATGCAAAAAAAACAACTTATATTTGACTGGTTTTGATGTTTACAATGGAATATTTAAATAAATTACTTCTTAACTATCCAAAAGTAATCAAGTTCTAAATGATAAATGTACTAGTAATGCGAGTTGCTTCAAACCATTCTGCACAAGATAATAACGGGAAAGCAGCTAAGAAGGTTCAGTAGCCTGTGAAATGTTATGAAGTGAAACTCAGCAGCGGCAGGGCTGCACACCCAGTGGTGGCACAAGTAGAGCACTGCTGCGTGCTGATCGGGGGCCTTGAAAACTGGTTTAGGCTACAAAATAAATATATCTCACTTTTCCTTTCTATACTTCCGGCCAGCCCAGACCATGCATTCTTGCATTTAACTAGTCCTTGAAGAGCAACTCAAGATGTAGTCTGATTTTGTTTTAGCAACACTTTTTTTTAGCCCAGTCAAATTAGACTAACTGAAGGGAGAAAATGTGGATGGCTAAAAATTGGCACAGATATTTTTTAGACCCATCTGAATGTCATACTAATAGTCCCCGAGGGTGGGGTGCCCCTTGACCTATACAAATACAATATCATTTTAAAGGTTTTGTTAAAAGGAACATGTTGGTGAAAGCAGAACTCAATCATCTTCTAATGATACGCCAGGTAGCAATCCTTAATTTTATTTTTATTTTTGAAAAATTGAAATTTTAGAAGTAGAAGCATGTAACATGTTACTTCAAAGCTGAAGTTACAAGAACTCAAAATATGGAATTAAATATGGTAGCTGGATTATATAAAATACAGGATGAATATGGGAAAATCACAACCATAAAATGGCCACCTTTTTGAAACAAGTTGAGATAGCTTAATTCTGCCCACATAGCACAAGTACATCAATTTTATGTAAAATTGATGTACAAAATGTCAATGTCAATGAAATTGTTGATGTCATATTTACGTCATATTTAATAAAAATTACATCATTTTGACGTAAACTGGAGGTAAAAATGGCAATCAAATTTATGTAAAATATAAGTAAAAAAACACACTATTTGATGCCAATATTACATCAATTTGATATCAATGTCAAGCTTCCATTTTTTAAATGAATCTATTTTAAACTGAAAATGTGTGAATTATAATTTAAACACACATTTATTTGGGCTAAATGAATGACTATAAAACGGAATTGCGGAACAAAAATATTGTGCACTCTGCATGATTCGAACCCGCAACCCTTAATCTTGGACTGAATGTCATGACGCTTTAGACCTCTCGGCTATTTCAACCTATAACTATTGAGAGAAAATTGTTTATACTTAGTTCACAAAGATTTTCAAAATTTATTTATTTTTTTCTACAATTAGTGTTTATTTGGCATGCTATCTTTAAAAATTAACATAGTTTATTTAATCACCTTAATCTATTTTTTTAAGAAGTGAATTTAGATGTTTTGTTCAACAATTTTGATTAAAAATAATTAAAAATTTATAATTAGTTAAGCTTTTACTTCAAAATGCCATAATTAATTTTTTTTATGTGTATATTAGTAATAGCACTTTCAAATGAACTGTAGGCCTACTCAGAATAAAATAAATGCAAATATTAATAATATTTTACTAGCAGCCTGCGTCACTTCGTGACTTATAAAAACGACTTGGTAAAAAAGGCTTTAGTTTCATGTTGATTATGTATGGAGTTTTACAGCGTAAAATACCTTTCAACTGTGTGAATTTTTGTGAATATTTTAGTTTCCTACTAATTTTTTATGTCATAGCTTTGGAATAAAATTGCCAGTAATCAAACTTAACATCGGGGCAAACTTTTAAAAATAACTTATTACTTTATACTCTAAACCGCAATATGGGTAAGAAATTCCTCACGGAATTTGAGAAGTTCATTTATCATCTGCTTGAAAAGTGTCCATGTTTACACTTTTGTATACGCTCTACACTTTGAAATTTTGACAATGCATCAGCATTCATTTCGCATTAAATGGTTGTTAATTTATATGGATCTTCATTGCTTGGCGCATCTTCATGTCTCTGTTTTAGAGTTAATTCTACACTACATCTACGCCTCAGTTTCTTGCATTCATCTGTTAGGTCTTAACAACGATCGGTAAGAATATGGACAAACCACTGATTTACTGATGAACTAATCTCTAAATAACATTCATAAAATAGCCATTCGCCGTAAAAAAAAAATTGTTCAACACACATAACGGCCAAAGTATTAAATTTTCAAACACACCCGCTTTTTTTCTCGCATCTTAAAAACATATTTGGCAATTTTTTACCTAAGCATATGACATAACTTTCTATGAAAAAGCCTTCATGAATTTAGGCATACTGTTATTAGTACATTTTAAAATAGTTAGGCAGGTAGGCTAACTGTTAATACTTCAATATCCTCCCATTCCAAGTACATTTAAAAAATACAGGTTATAATTTATAATGTGTTTTAAAACTTTACATTAAACTAATACTGATATTTTAAAGCTCAAAATGTTGAAACATGCATCAATATGTCTTCACTGTCGTGTCAGTTTGTTATAAAATCCCATTCTTAATCATTCTTAACTATCTCCAGAGTACCTCCTACTTATGTTCCTTTTTAAGTTTCCTTTTTAAGAAAAGAAATACAGTAAATTAAGATGATTAGAGACTGTTGGTCTTAGCTTCAGTATGGCAAATACTCTTCCTTATTTTCTGTTGCCTTAAAAACCTTCAGTATTTTAAGAAATCAAAATCATAATGACATTTGCTTGCCCTGCATTCTATGGCATATCTCTGGAATTATTTCAAATCTTGATCATCTGTTTTGTTACAAACAAATGTGAATTTGAAAAAGTTTACAGGTTCAACCACAGATAGTAGCACTTTCGCTGAAATTTCAAAAGCCTCCTGTGTGAAGGCTTTACATGGGATATTTTCCAAACCCGCAAAAGGAACATCTAGAGAGTAATAGCTTAAATTTGACACCAAATATGTATAGAAAAATTAATTTCTAGGGGTCGATTTGCTCTGTACAAAATCCCAGAAATTCTTTTAATAATATAGATAGGACTATCCTTTCTCTTCGAATTTACATGTAAGACTCATTCATAAATTTTACCCCATTTAAACTATGTCTGTTTGACTAAAACAATTATACTCAAATTTTATAAATAACTTCTTTTAAATAGAAACATTATTCTTAAAAAAAAAACTTAGGCACCAATTAAGTCAAACAGTAACAATAAATTGAACATATTAACTTAACTGGAAATTATCACATTAAGTAATTTTAAAATGAAAGTAAAATTTTATTGTCAAACTATTTATTTTTAATCATTCTACGTCGTTTTTACACAATTTTCATGTGGAGAATAAACTATCAAATGTTATTATTATATAAAAATGTATTTTAACAGTAAAAATGTTACATTAAATAATTTTACATCAATTTGACATAAATTTGATGGGCAGTGTTTCACTTTAAAAATAAGAGGATGCAAGTAAAAATACTTAGCCTACATCATTTTGACATCAATTTTATATGCAACTTTTTACTTTGATGTCAATTTGATGCCATTGATCACTTTTTGACGTCAAAATGACATTGTGTGTTATATGGGCGTTTACACCCCACTGTTCCTTTTAGCGAATTTCCCCTATAGGGAATTAGCGAATTTCCCCTATAGGGAAGTAGCTATTACCGTAGGCGGCACGGTGAGACTTAAGCCCAGGACCATGTTATTTTTTCATTTTTATGTCCCCAGACCCCAAAAACACCGTTTGTTCATTTTTTTCATATATATGTATATATATATATATATATATATATATATCTGTCCGTAGGCGCGATAACTTTTGTAAAAAAGGTCCGATCTTGATGAAATTTGGAACAAACCTATAAAGCGTCATTCATGACTTCGAGTTCGAATACCAGCAAGATTGATTTACTCTAAGAAGGTTTTTTTCACAAAATAAAATTTATTTTCAAGATTTAACACCTTTTTACTAATTATTTTTAAACTTAATTGTCAAAATTGAATTCAGCTTAAAAAAACAAACAATTTAGAATTTGAATTATTATTCTATGTCAATCCGTTGCTTAGATTTTGGATAATATTGGATGTGCTAAACACAGTACGTTGTCCAATATTGTTTTTAATTTTTCCCCCCCCTTTTTTGAGATTTTTTTAAAGTACAATTCTGAACATATGGTTAAATTTGCAGGTGTTGAATATTTTATTTGTGTTTATTTTGAATAGTTAGAGTTCATTGATCAAGATTTTGCAGAAAATATATACTATATCAAAAAATACAAATTTGTTATTAAATTTAATAAACAAGTAAGAGCATTTGGGGCGGTGATGTCTTGGTCTAAACTGCCTGAAAATGTAGCATAATATATGGTGTGTTTACAATTATGAGGATTGATAATATGTTTTATTGAAATTGGCTGCAGATGTGGGTCTGTTGCAACAGGGATGTTTTAATTACTATAAAACTGACCATATGATTGAATTAAATTTTTTCATGAGATTAAATTATTTGTTTATTTTGAGTGTTTTGAGTTCATTGGTTATATGTTTGTTGACATTTATATTCTATAACAAGATTACAGTTATTAAAAATTAAAAGACTAAGAATTATATAAATTACAAAAGTGTATGTATTACTAATGAAAACCAATATGGACTCTTTGTTAATTTTCCTCATGTTTAAAGCTCATGAATGATTAAATATGCGTTTTTAGAATATTATTTACTTAACGTATTCAAATACTTCCTTCAAACAAGTTGAATGCTCACATATACAAGATAAATCCTATGGAAATTCGCTGAGTACGCAGGTCTGCTGCGACGGGGGTATTAATAAACCTTTAAGATGATATAACATTTGACATAGGTTTATTAAGAAATTGTAAACCCAGGACTTCCATTTTTGGAAACCCTGTATTCCTCCTTGAGCAGACACCCCATGCTTGGGGAAATTTCAGAATAAATTCAGGTGGATCAAAAGACTTTGCCTGTTTGCTAGTTTTCAGTGTTTCAATTTCATACGCAATTTTTTCTCTCGATCCTCATTTTTTGTCCAACTTGACTGGGGTATTTTATTTAATTACAAATTTATTTATTTGTTCATTTATTCATTGCATTATTATTTATTTGGTATTTTCTAGAAAAAATCTTTTGATGAAAAAAGATCATCTTTTTCGATGGTCTGCTGATAAAAAAAATTTGTATGGTCAGCTTTTCCTCAAAACATCTATTCAAATGTTAAATCTCATGGACAAATTCTCACTTCTAAAGCCTTCTTGAGTTCTTCCTCTTATACCTCCATAAATTTTGTTACTCGCAAAACTTCACACTAAACTCTTTTTAATGACATGTAATTAAAATATGTTTAGGAATGTAAGAGGAGTTCTGATCACAAAAAAACACCCCGACAAATTAAAAAAGCTCTAGGTACAAAGTTGTAGTTCCATATTTATGTTGGTTAAGAACATATTAAAGTGTTCCAGGACATTTTAACATACTCATACGAAAGCCTGTACCTATATACTAGGATATGGTTAAAAAAATTGTACCTCAAATTCTTGTTTCACAAAAATGTATTTTCTTTTTTAAACTATTCAGATAGTAAATGACAATCGACGATCAAATAGGTATATATAAACAAACATAAAATATGTTATGTTATGTACATATATAAAATGTACCAACCAAATTGGCAATCTGCGATGAAACAACTTTTATAGTACTGTATCATTTTATTAAAGAAACTGTTAAATGATAATTACATTTGATTCCCACTAAATTTGTCAGTTAACAATAAAAGAAATTATTTTGCGATTTAATTGTGGTATATATGATATTTTTTATTAGTTAAATTATTTGATTAGCCTATGTTTCATCATTTTATATACCATGTTGTTACACTTTTATTAATAAAATTATGCTATAGCAAAGGTCTATTTTCTATTATCGCAGTGGTAAAACATAGAAATATAGTTCAAATTAATAAAAATAAAAATAAAATTTGTTTGCTCAAATAAATGCAATAATAAATTTTTAAACATAATTTTGCATTCCGCCGATTTGCATATTGGCCATTCTGTATGTCTGTAACATTTAAGTAGGGACGTAGTTACTATCTTAAACGAGTCATATTATGAACTGTCATTTTCGCAAACATTAATTAAATTACATTAAAATTACCATTTTAATGGGAGACAGATGATATAATCAAACACAAAATGTATCTTGAGAAGGAGGGAAACAAAAATTTTGCCGATTACAAATAACAAAAAATATGTACTCACCATAAAGCAATGCGTGAAAAATGAGATAGAAGAGCATTTTGGGCGCAACCACTGTTATCTGTGACACATCATTGAGCGGGAGTATTGTAACGTATGGTGACCAACACGTTCTACCACCGCACTTTGGACTCTCGCGAGAAAGAAACTGAGACTGAGAGGTAAGTGGAAAGTGATTAGGGCCAGCCTGGCACAAGAAATATCCCTTGCTTTCCCCACGCACTGGACCGGGCCGCCGCCGCCGCCGCCGCCGCGCCGCCGCCGCTCTCGAGTAGTTTGATTAAATACGTTCCATATACCATACGCTCAAACGTAAATTGTAAAATTTGCGCATAACTGTAATGGCAAATAGGTCCTTTATGTAGCCTGTAGTCTGTCCTGTGAAAAATAAAAGCAAATACCTTGCTTCTAGTTTGTACAACTTCAACATCGGCGCATCAGTAAATCCGCTCATTGGAATCTCCGACTACGAGGCATCCAGCTGTTCTGCGCTCGCTGTTTGGATGTGTGTGAGAGCGTTTTCATATGTACACGCTTTCATTTGTACGGTAGCGTCGATAGTCCGATAGCTGCTGTGATAAATGTTGATACTTCACGATTATAACTGGTCAGTATGTCTCGGAGCTTGATAGACTATTTTTTATAAATTATACGGGATTTAAATATTTCAGATTATCGTTTTCTGCTTGGACGGGACGATTATTTTCCATAAGGATAACTTTTAACTAATAACCTGTCAAGCAAAATCAAATGTTTCCCGCTCCCCTTTCTTTGGTAACATTTATTTAACCATATACAAAATATTGTTTCTGTGGAAATCTTAAAGTTTTTGGAGGTTTGCGAGCATTGAGCTTTTTTTCAAGTCGAGTTTATATTACGGTACTCGACTCGAAATTTCGAAAAATACTCTGGAAATACTCTGAAAAATACTCTTCTCGTTCGAGAAGTTAAGCCCAGTCCCGTCGTTGTCCCGCGACATCGGTGTAGTGGTATTTTACAGTGGTTGATCCCAACTTTAACCGCTATCATTGAACACTAATTGTTTTAAAGTGATTTATGATGCGTGTGGTTTTGGTTTATTTTTGAACCAATATAAATATATTATTATATCATATTTGGTACTTAATTAATTATTAACTTCATAAATTAATACATATACGCTATATAGTGCCCCTGGATGACCAAGTACAAAAAAACATGTTTAGGCTGATACAGATGATAATCAAATATCGAATAAGTCTCTGAAAGAAGGTATATTTGTTTAGGATGATCTCAGTTTTAATAATTTTATTCGAAAAGTAGTTTAGCCTTTTGGTTTGTCTAATCAAGAAGACATCAAGTAAAGAATGGTAGGGTACAGGTGATTAAAGTTTATAGTATTGAATTGAATAATGTTGCAATATATCTCTGGGTAATAGTTATTATTTTTCGCATGAGTTATATGTGGATTGTATTGTAGTGTAAAAACTTTTACCGAATAGTTTTATCAAAATCATCTCGAAAAATATTAAAACTCGAGCATTTTCAAACTCGACTCGAATTCAAGTCACTACTCACAAACCTTATTTTTTATATAAGCCTTTTCTCACATCGCTCAGATGATTCAATGTAGACAAATTATGATAAAACTCTGTTTTATATGCAATGTATGTGTAAAATGCGTATGTTTAACATAAAAACCGTAATAAAAAACGGTGCAGGTATTTTTTCAGGATTTCAAAATCTAGGACAAGGAGTTTTATTTTTGTTTTTACAAAATCGGCAAAATTTAATAGATTAAAAGCAAAGGCCTGATATTTGTTCATCCAAAGTTTGAGTTTTGTTCGTTTTGAGGGGTTTGACAACATTTTTCTTTGAAGTTTGTGATTTCCCAGGATATTTCAGACGCCGCGCACAGTTGGACAAAACCACCAACCACCACTAGTGACAAACATTTACAGTCAGTCAATTTATTCCATGAAGTTTAGTTGCTGTATGTACAGTGATCGCTGAATACAGATTTGAATTTCAATAGGATGAATTGAATATTTTTAATCAAACCCTCGGTTGTCTAATGTGTGTGAATAACGAACGGAGGAAATCTATTCCAACTCTGTATATAAAATTAAGATCTCAAAAACAGCAAGAAAAGTTTAGATATTATTATGCAATACTTTATATCCACACTACACAAAACATTCAAAAGGTTCGCAAAAACAGCGTGAGGAATGTAACGCGCACAGACAGTTTTCGTAAGGAAAGTGGTCGACTTTCTCTTTTCCCCGTGAAGGCGCGTTGTCCCTCGATTGGCAGCCCTGCAGGCCTTGGGCCAACCTTGCATTGTCGCAGCCGGGCTGCTCTGGTATCGGTGGAGGGGCGCCACCGTCACGCTGGATTCCAATTTATCAAGGACAACGAGCGGTTTTGATTTGCCGTACTTGTCTTGCCCGAACTCGCAATAAAGAAAGGTACAGTTTGGTCTCTGAATCGAATCAAGGCCACACTATGGAACATTAATTGATAAATCTTCAACGAGAAAATTTAATTTCAACGTATATCTGCAGGCGTATCTAAACAATTATACTGTTGAAGGAGTATTTATTAATGTTTTAAGATCCGTTATGACAGTCAAGTATGTTTTCGTGATTCAAAATTACTTATCTTCTTACTTAGTCTTCTACTACTTTAGTGATTGGTCTATTCTAGTTATGAACTCGTCTAAGCATACCGGGTGTCCCATAATAGTCTCCCCCCTAACTTTTTCCTATATTTTTTATAATATCAATTCCACACCACCCCCAAACATTATTGGGTACTTAATACTTCATGCTGAGGGGGTACCCAATTTTGGCCGCCATCTTGGATCCGCCATATTGGATCCAAAATAATTTTTTCAAATGTAAAAGTGGTGTTGTGACCCATCATTTTGAATTAGATTTTTTTACCGATTACAATGCCGCAATCCGTTTTTTAATATCTCAATTGGTTCCCAAGATATGACTACTATTAATTAATTTATTTTTAACCAATTTAAACATTACAAATTGATAAAATAGGCCCTTAACCACAAAATAATGCTAGATAGTAACGAATAACCACCATCAGTCATTGTTGAGCGATTTACACTTAACTTCCACCACTGTAAATTTTCTGGCCGCCATCTTGGATTCGTCATTTTGAAATGAGGTAAGTTATTTCAAATATGAAGTTGGTATTTTGACCCATCATTTCAAACTAGTTTTTTACGCCGAATTTAATGCCGCAACCCATTTTTAGCTATAAAACTTATTTGTTGAAAAATTCATATTTTTTGAGATTTTTATTAGAAAAATGTCAATATCTTTAAAACTAAACACTATAATTAAAAACGGGTTGCGGCATTAAATTCGGCCTAAAAACTAGTTCGAAATCATGGGACACAATACTACCTTCATATTTGAAAAAACTTACCTCATTTCAAAATGGCGGATCCAAGATGGCGGCCAGAAAATTTACATTGGTGAAAGTTAAGTGTAAATCGCTCAACAATGACTGATAGTGGTTATTCATTACTATCTATCATTAATTTGTGGTTATGATCCTATTTTATCAATTTGTAATGTTTAGATTGGTTAAAAATAAATTAATTAAAAGTAGTCATATCTTGAGAACCAATTAAGATATTAAAAAACGGATTGCGGCATTGTAATCAGTAAAAAAATCTAATTCTAAATGATGGGTCACAATATCACTCTTACATTTGAAAAAAATATTTTGGATCCAATATGGCGGATCCAAGATGGCGGCCAAAATTGGGTACCCCCTCAGAATGAAGTATTAAGTATCCAATAATGTTTGGAGGTGGTGTGGAATTGACATTATAAAAAATATAGAAAAAAGTAAGGGGGGGGACTATTATGGGACACCCGGTATAAAAAATTCTTTAAATAAATGTCCGAAAACTGAATTTTAATATATAGGCTAACATTTCAAACTTAATCCTCCTTGAAGAGAGATTCTTCATCTATAATATCACTCTAACAGACACGCAAGCAGAACCGCCTTATTCTGATATTAACTTTCTTTTTATGAAAATGGGGAGGGCAGCATTTGGTGCTCTATTTTGCACATGCACTAAAACGCCAGGAATGTTAAAAATAAACATATTCTACTATAGTAAAACTACCTACCTAAATAGCACAATAGAACCCGTAACGATACGGTTAAGAAATATTCTTTAATTTCTCATACTCAACTTCAAAAAACATTTTACGTTTATTTAATTTCATAATTTGGAACTTTTACCAATTTTGTCGATGGTGTTGGTTTCCTAATATCAATTCGTACAAATTTACAGTTTTAGAATTTTTTACAGTTCCATTTGGATTATCTTCTAAAATTGATCTGTGTAGTTGAGAAAGATTCCGGAAAACCATGTGTATGGTCTTATAAGAACCAAGTATGAGTCATCTCAACAATACCATTCGCGAATAGTGACTGGTGGTGACGACGACGTGGACGCAGGCGCGGTGAGTGAGAGTCCCGTTTCCCGCCGCTGCGTGACGTCACTGCCGGCTCCGGGCCTTGACACCTTCCACACGTACACAATCCGTTTTCCGTTTCCTGTCCTCTGTTTACACCTACTTCTCGAATTTAAGAAGAGTAAGTTCAAATATAAATCAAATAGTTTGAAAGATTAAAATCAAAATCTTACCTAAAGCAGTTAAATTTGGCTTACCTTTATAATTCATTTTCTTTATAATATTTGACATAAATTTATTTTAAATAAAACAATTGACGACATTTATTTGAAATTATGAAAGCTTAGTGGTGCAACCATTATTTTTTCAGAGGAGTATCTTGTTAAATGAATGGTATAAAAAATCTAACATAAAGTTTACTCCCTCTTTGCCATTGTTAAATTTCATTTGAACCTGCGTTTTTACAGGCATGCAAGTGGTGTCAATTGATTACGTACCAACAAGTTTGCAAACTGTACATCAGAAAATTTTAATGTATTGCAATGTATATAGTAATGTATATCATGTATAGTATTCTGTGCAAGAAGCGTTTTAAAATTTGTAATTTTTGGTTGGTTTAGTTTTTTGAGGGGCAAAGCTTTAAAATGCCCACGCACACTCAGTGAATTTAAATTAATTGTATTGATAAATGATTCAGACCAAGAGTTAGTTATCATGCTTAATCACGCACGCACGCACGCACGCACGCGCGCGCGCGCACACACACACACACACACACACGAACACACACACACACACACACACACACACACACACACACACACACACACACACACACACACACACACACACACACACACACAAATGAATAGTGTTTTTGGCATTTGGGGGCCTCAGAAAATAAGTTAATAGTCTTGGACTAAGCCAAACCATGAGACCTATGATAATGGTCTTTTACCCTATAGGGAAAATTCCCTATAACAACACCTAGCTGCAAATTTAATAAAAATCAGATAACTGGTTTCGTCTCTAGCCCTTGTGTCACCTCCGGGATACAGACAGACATCACTCCGACACAGCCTTAACAACTATTTCCACCAAAAGCAAAAATTTGGAAAAATTAGAATATTTTTACAAATACAATACTTAAAGCGAAAAGGGACATATTGTCGGAAAGAAAAATTTTCAGTACGGCCGATATAACCGATTAGGGTCAAAAATATCGAAATTCGGGTCTCTATCGATTGTTATACATCATTTATCATAGAACAGGCCTGTATCGGTTAAGATATCGAATCGAAGTTATAAAAGGTCGAAATAAATAATTTTGTTAGCCCCTGCATGACTTGAGAAAAGGGACCTCTTGTCGCTAAATGTTATTTCGTCATAACGACAAGAGGTCCTACCTCCAACATGCACTTCGTAAGCAGACCTTGGGCAAAAAAAGATCTCTCCTGAATTCTAACGGAATTTCAGAGAACTACAGCGAAGTTTGGTGTAAAGAGAACAAAAATTCTCACCAATTTCTTACGGCCCCGACAAGAGGTCCCTTTTCATAAACGATATTTTGGCCGCTAAACTTTGTTTTTTCCAGAGACTATTTATACGTAGAATAATAATAGTTATTTTTATTGTAATAAATGAGCAATTGATTATATATTATTGCTCCTTGAATGTCTCAATGTTGAGCAAAATTAAAATATAAACAGGGTAATTTGATTACAAAAGGTAGTGTTGGGAATTTTTGTTTTTGTGGCTGCAGCACTGATAGCGATGCAGCTTATCAGGTGAACCAGTGTTATCGCGGTATGTGATCCCTTATTCAGTTGTTTGGTGATAAAAAAACTTAATAAAACAATGCGATAACAGTAAAATATTCAGTTTTAAAAAGGGACCTCTTGTCGTTATGGAGAATAAAATAGGGCCTCAAGAGGTCCCTTTTCTGGAATACGACTTTTTACGACATGCTTCAATAAAAATATTATTTTTCTGAAAACTACTGTGAGTTAAGACATGAATTGGTATTCCCTTGAAAGAAGACATTGTAAGCTTTCTTTTGATACACAACTCATTTCTTAAATACGAAAAATATAGGTTTTATGCTTATCTAAATTTTTCAAATTGATTTTTCTCAAAATGACCCATTTCCTTTACGAAATTTAAAAGTCATATAACTTTACCAAAAAAAATCGTAGACTAATATTAATAACTCAAAATCGAAAATTCCCGACAAGAGGTCCCTTTTCGCTTTCCACCTCACATATACTGTTTATACAGAGCAAAAGTAAAAATATATAATGAGGAGGGTGGTGAAACTTATGTGAGTGAAGAGAAAAATGTTAGTATATACTATACTTTTGTATTTTTTGGGGGGAGAGATGTATTCCAAAGCGTAAATGTGTTAACAAAGGACAAAGTTTATTCAACTCTTTAGTATCTAACCTATGGATCAAACCTCGTAAACAAAAACGATTTTCGACTTAACAGAAAAGTAAAATTCAATTTCTCTTGTGAAAAAATTAAATACGCCCTGAGCTTAAAAAAACAATAATATTTTTTTATCTTTTCCAAACAAAGAACTATTATGTTACTAGGGCATGTTTTTGAAATGTTATTTGTAACGTAATTAATTTCTAACAAAGAATTGCACATACATTATCTTTTTTTATTATTTTTCTCTATTTTTGGGATCATTTTAAGAGCCTTTTTTGTCTTTTTATCTAATGTCTTACTACATTGAGTTGGTATTGAGGTACATGTTTAGTGTTTGTATACATAGGGCCACGTCACACTGGTCGAGTAGGAGGGCGAGTTAGACTCTACCAGTGTAAACCGACCTTTTTCAAATGGGGAAGTCGAGTTGACAATTCTACACAATAGGAATCAGCTGATCCTATAGCAACTCGGCCGAGTTACTCGACCAGTGTGATGTGGCCCATAAGGTTAGGATTTGGTTAAGACTAATTTATTAAAATAAGTCTACAATGATTTTGAGTATAACATGAGTTACTTTAATTTTTAAGTTTTGAAATAAAATTTTGAGTTTGATTTTATAAAAACTAATAATTATGAAGATAACTTGTCTTGTCAATTAAAAAATAAAATACCCCAATCGCAGCAGACCTGCGTACCCAGCGAATTTCCTTAATATTTTTTTTGTATACATGTGAGTATTCAACATATACAAGGGAAAGTATTGTTTGAATATGTTTTGTAAATAATACACAAAACGCATGGTGTAAGGAAAAAAGAAAGGTGTGTGCTGAGTCAGCTGGTGCGACGTAGTTGAGCTAACACAACTAACACTTATGACGACGACTACAATACAAATCAGTTAATACAACTCAATCAAAATATTATTGTGTACGGTCTTGGTTCTGAAGTCAAACTGCTGATTTTGCTCCATTTGTGAGCCCAACTACATCATACCAGCTGACTGTAAACACACCTCTCTTTTTTCCTTACACCATCTTAAAAACGTATATTCAATCATTCATGAGCTTTAAAAATGAGGAAAATTATCAAGAGGATCACATTGATTTTCATTAGTAATATACACTTTTTGTTTTATATAATTCTTAGCCTTTAAGAGCTAAGATGGTCTTTAAGTAACTCATATAGATGGTTAGGCCTACATTCCTTAAATGGGTAAAAGCTGGAGGTCTTAAGTCGGGTGATCAGCTGGAGATCATTTACGACCAGGATTTGGCTGATTTTTTGAAAAATCGTCTCAAACTAAATGCACAAGAAACACATAACTTTTTGTGGCAGAAGATAAACTTTTTGTGGCAGAAATCAAAAGTTTCAGACTTCCTAGGAGTTAGATTGAACAATGAGCCGAAGTGGGAGGATCAAATAAAAAAATTAGAATCTGGACTAGCCAGAAATCTATTTGTATTAAGAAGAATGTTCTCTCAACAACCTTCCTTCCAAAAATGTTTTATTTTGACTTATTGAACAGTTCTTAAGCTACTGACTAGTCCTATGGGAACTTCTCAAGTAGTGACGGGCAATTCCCGAATGAATCGTTCAGTTTGAACGACTCATCGAATAAATCAAATGAATTATGATTCTTTTTGAAAAAGAATAGATTCTTCACGCGAATCAAGCGCATAAAATCTGGAATTTTATTCCTTTAATTCACAAAACAAAAGGTGCAAAAGCCAGTTTTGTTTCAGGTTAGTTATTAATAAAAAAGCCTATAGCAAATGTTTATATTATTGACCTTAAGGGTTCTGGGTTGACTTTGTTTTTTCGGTTTCATCAAGGCTAATGTTGTATCAATTAAAAAAAGAGTAGCTTGATAATCAGAAAAACAGTCCACACAACTCTTTTAAGCTACTGGTTCATCTGTTTGTGATTCGGTGGTTCGAGCCTTCTAGCTTGCACTCAAGTCGCTTTTATTTCTGGGATCAAATTTAAATCATAGATTTTGGGTTAGGAAGTAGCATAAAAAATGACTCTGCAATAAAAATTATACTATGAGGTCCAAATATAAAAAACACACTTTTTATTCAAGAACAACCGTTTGATTGTATTATTTTACGTCTTCCCGCAAAGAGTATTAGATGAATCAAAGAATCGATTCAAATTTCGATTCTTTGAAATTGAGTGATTCAAATGAATCGTTTGAGAAGAGTCAAACTGCCCATCACTATTCTCAAGTAAAACTTATCTTGATAGAGTTCTGTTGTGGCAGAACAGAGCGGTTCACAGTATCCTCAGGCTAGCTATAAGTATTTGGGGAGACTGCTCACTGCCCCCAGTCTATATTTTAGAAACTGGAGTTTATGTTAAGTCACTAAATTTTGAAACTCCAACTAAATCTCACGATTATAGTAGAAGGAAAAAAGGTAACTACTCAGAGTATCACAAACTAGTAAAATCTGAACAAAAACCCAAGTATTCAGGCCTAAAGTTTCTCCAACTTTAACCACCCAGTCTTCAGAGCATATTCAAAAATATCAGTTTAAAAAAAAGAGCTTAAACTATTTCAGGTAAAGCAGTATTAATATGATCTGAAAAGTTTTAAAAATAAAAGCACTGTAGATCTCTCATCTCTCCCTGCCTCTTATAAAAAAAACATCTTTGACAAGGATTAAAGTGCTAAGTAGTAACTCATATTGTGAGCACTTTAACCTGTCCAACTCTCGCTACATGGTACATGGATGAATCTTCAAGGATGCAAAGTAAATCATTGATCTGAGTTAATATTTTGTGTATGTAGAGAAAAAATCCTTGGCATTTATTACCATCGGTAGCAAGGTTGACCAATTTTAGTCCATACAGTAATAAAATTCAAAGAACTCGAATGGAAGGAGGGGAAGAAATAAGTGGCCAATATAATGTCATAAAATATATTGTTTATTCTACTCTTTTTTCATGTGAAAGTACAAAAGATCTAAGATTATTAACTTTAAAAAATAAACAAAACCAGCTGTGCAATAGATAAAAATACAATTACAATAGAATAAAACGATCAGTAATATCTAAAATTAAAAGTAAAGTGATCACAATACAGCATTGTACAACAATTCACTGATAATGAGACAAGGACGGAAGTTATATTAAGCTAATACAGTATACATAAAAATACACAATAAAATTCAAGACTAAAACAAATATTTTGTTCTTTATAACACATAAAAATGCAAAAAATGCATATAAAAAATCTCAGAGAAATAAATATTTAAAAATAGAGCAGATCACATATATGGATGGAATGTTTAACAATAAAAGTAAAAATTCAAAAACTTAGAGTATAACAGTAAGTATCCAATCTTATAAGTAGTTTAGTAAAATAACCTGAGAAAGTAAAAGCTATGAATGGAGGTGAGATTCTCTAGCTGCGAATTCAGCGTTTTTCGGTACAGACTAAAGATACAAAGATAGGTTTTTTAAATGCTGAGTTTGGCAGCTACCAAGTTGTACGTTGAGCCTGTGCCAAAAATGAAGCCACATTCAGCAGCTAGGAAAACGCATCTAAATAAAATTGAACAATAAAAAACAATTCCCTCCAAATAAACACATTATTTTATGGGTACATGTTACCATGTTAACAAATTTTGTTACCATGTTAACAAAATGTTGTGCAAATTTGTTTAGATAAACTATATTGGATTATTCTGGCAACAACCTTATTCAAGCTTAACAACATTATAAATTTAACTAAGGCACAACATAGGCTGCTTGACACATAAATGAGTGCAAATTTTAATCTAAGTGTGTATCTGCATGATAATTATTAGTATTTACAACAATTTATTCATCTATCTTACACACAAAAATCAAGAATAAAAATCTGTCTATTAAACTTCTAGTAAATTAAAGTGTACCTGTGGTCAATGATACAATATTAGTTTAGATAAGTAACAATACAATAATTATGTACATATACACATTTTATTCATTTAAAAATTTAGTTATTTAATCAAACAAGTTCATATATTTTACATCCTTAGGGATCGACAGAGATATATAAAAGAATTTCTTAAAATGATAGTGTTCAAAAGTAAAATTTTGTGCTTATTCATTCATTAAAATTAATTATGCATCAAAGATAGTTGAAAAAAATACAATGTCCTTAAAACATTGGTTTAAAATGTGTGGTACAAAAAAAAAAAATCCACAGGAAACTTCACAATTAAACACCAATAGGTTCATGTTTGAACGTATTAGTTGTACACAATAGTTAAATTAAACTTTATCTATCGAGTTATGCCAAACGTAATTCATTAACTCATTAAAAAAAAACTGTTAAAAACCAGGAATGCTATAAATTATTGTTCATCAGACAATCTCTAAATTGTTATATTTGAATGTAACAAATAAACCTGTATAATGATTGTTATAGGGATAGTTATTTTACAAAAATCTAAGAATATCTATATTTATCACGAAAGAATTGCTTGCATGTATATTAGCGAATCTCTAACACTCAGTTGGAGTACAATAGATCCTTTGTAATCCGGCACTGAGTTGATCAGGCACCCCCCCCCCCCCCGCCCAATTTGGTCCGCTGTTTTTTAAGAGCTGATTACAGTAAATTTTTTGATCATGAGATTATTGATCATGGGGAGATGATGGAAGTAGCTTTGCAAAATACACCAACAGCCAACAATCTTAATCTCGAGTGTTTATGGATCGCTGGAAAATTATAGAAATTAAACATAGTACCGACCACGGAAGATCACTTCCGATACTTCCGGTAGTCATTTCTATTTACTCACCCAAGATTTCACTAGGAAATTCATTAACTGACTACACTTATGTAACTAAAAACATTTTTAACAATTCTTTAAAAAAAACATCAAAATGAAGTTTGTTATAAAACTACAAGTAACATTTTATCCTAACAATTGTAAGCTGTAATAAAGTTTACTTTGAGGATTAGGAATTTCGTTTATTGACACCGCAAAAAGCTGTTTTTCAGCAATGTGTGTTAAGAACTCTCTTTACCACATGACAACAGAATCGACCAAGGTCCATCAACTATTATCTAGTGACCACTAACCAATGGCCAGTCCAACAAACCATGTCAAACAACTTTTTCTGTTAATTTTGTTTCTCCCGCCTGTTTTATATTTATTATTTTATTTCTTTACGTATGTTTCTATTCCTATTCAATAAAAACTTGATTTCATATCCCGTACATCTGTGGGAGTTAGCTACGGCCAGTGCTAGAAGCGGCCGAGGGCGACGGCGGCGGCGGCCGTGGCCAGGGTGCAGGCGAGGGTGAGCACGAGGCTGGCCGCGTGCGTGTCCGCTCCCGCGTGGCAGTCCACCAGCCGCCGCGCCCGCATGAAGTCCTTCCCCAGGTACGTCGAGTACCAGCGCTCCTCCGGCCGCAGCACCGCCAGCTGCTGCGCCGCATCCTGGAAGATCAGGTCCGCATACGGCGGCGGCGAGTAGAACATGCTGAAACTGCCCACAGACACCACATGTAATAGAGAAATTTGGCCATTTTAAAAAGTGTTTAATTCCAAATTAATATTTAGATCATAGGTCTTGTTAGTTCCCTAGTTTTATAAAAGCAGTCAAAGTCAAAAGGATGTAGCTAACCTGTTAGTTCTCTGTTTATCGTTCTACTTTGATACGGTACCACACTAAACCGGTCGGATAACGTAGGCTAAATCTTCCTCATGACCGATGAATCTAGAAATTTTGCTGAATTCAGAAGCCCTGAATCATTGGTAAGTGATTATCTACTATATATTTGTCAAATACCACTCACCTACCATCGCACATCCCAAACTACTAGACCAAGAACCTTGAAACTTTGCATGAACATTCTTCTCAGGGCATAAGCATCCACTAAGAACGGATTTTTAAAAATTCCCTCACGGCTACACCCTATGATACATAAAAGTTTCAATGTTAAAGTATAGGGGGAGGCTCATGCAGTTGTCATGGCAACATTAAATCATGAGGCCAAGGAAGTTTTTCTGTTTTTTCACGGGCAAAAAAGTGTTGATCAGCTAGTTATTTTATAAAAAACAACCAAGAGACAGTGGACAAACCTTTGCCTTGCATTTATTTTTTAAATGTTGATGCATTAGAACTTAAAATAGGATATAGTGGCCACTACTTCTAAGAATCTCTGGGTCTAGATGGCTTTGTCAGAAGCCAAATAAGACACTACATTATTGTTTTTTTCAGTGAGCAGAAGATTGGATAGTCAGAATTTCCTTTAAACGATATTCTATTATTATATTTTTAAATTTTCTATATGAAGCTCTAACTAGTTAACCCCTAACAGAGTTGGCTTTGAGCTTAACTTGTTGAATGTAGATCTATATCGAAGCAACAAACCTAAAGTCATCTGGATCCTTGCGGCCATAGAACTGCTGAGCGTAAATGAAGAGGTTGATGTAGGCGTTCAGCTCAGTTTGATTGTATCCTTCACCTCCTCGAGTAACTATGGCGTTGGCTTTGGCTTTACCCAGGTTACATCTCTTGTACTCACTCATAACAGCTCTTGTGCCTGTAAATCGGAATTTTGTAAATACAGTGTAATAGTGGCAATAAGGCATACAAGAAAAAGTAATAAAAAATGTTTTAGTTTAAAACCTTCCTTTTTTGGTACTTTACATTTGTTTATGCCTGCAAAATGTGGTTATAGACAGTTGTTGAAAAAACCCTGTTTATTTTTATGGCTGTACCTAAAGAAAAAAAGGGAAAAATGATAGAAGTTAAAAGCAAAGAGTTACTGTTTGAATGTCAAAAGGACCTTTAAGGATGTAAAGGACAAAATTTTGAGATAGGCTTACCGATCATACCTCTCAATTTATCAAGATGTTTTATATTTATAGATCAATGATCTAATATTGCGGATTACGTTACATTTAAAAATACATGAACAAAAAAACAATGCAATAACATTAACAGGTACCAGCAGTGTGCTGGCAGTCTAATGAGTGCATACCATCAGGGCAGAGCAGCTCAAAGTCCTCGTTGAGGGCGTTGCGGGCCCACCACTCCTTGCGCTTGCCGTCCGTGTTCTCCAGTACGGTGGTGTGCTTGACGAAGGCCACGTCGCCCCCGCCCTCCACCAGGCAGCGCAGGGCCCCTGTCACACGACACATACACAACTCTTCATACTGTGTCAACTAATTGTCAACCCACATAAAATATCTTCCAACAGATAGTCCTGACTACTCATTCCATGTTTACGAAATAACATTTTTAAATAGAAATAGAAACTCTCTAAGTACTGTGGGCAAGAGAAACATTGCCCAATCACGGCAGCAATGTTTGAGGTTCTAAAAGGGGAAAAAATAGAGATAAAATTATATTCTTTAGTTCGTTACTAAAATGCATCCAGAGTTAATTAGTTACTAAAAGTCATGGTCAGAGAGTCTTAGGAAATCATTCACCAAGACCTGAAGCTCATTGGTTATTGTCATAGGATCCCGATTCAACTTGTAGGTGGAGACAGACCGAATACAACCATCCCACTTGTCTTGACAGTGGTGGAAGTTACCCCAATTTAACATAAAACATTGAGTCATTAAACATTGAGATCTTTATACTGAGTGAGAGTGTTTAACTTTGAATTGTGGAATGCCAAAGGTTTTTAACAACTTACGACCTCAGGACTCTTACACGTGGAAGCAATATGATGCTGACAGTGACAGACCTGTGTAGCCGTAGTAGTCCTCGCTGGCGTCGCGGCGGCAGTCGCGGAAGCTGGCGCCGTGACACAGGTGGCACATGTTCTCGTACGGCACGCCGGTGTTGTACTCGGTGCTGAGGGCGCCCGGCACGCAGCTCTTGCTGAACCACTCGGCGGCAGCCCGCACCGAGTCGCAGCCGTAGCTGCGCATCCACCCGTTGCTCAGCAGGTACGCCATCGGGATGATCCAGCCGGCCGCCGTGTTGATGCCCGTGTGGCACGTGTTCTTGCCTACATACCAAACAGTACGGTACTGTTCATAATATATAAATTTGGCCCCTAAAGTTGTGCTTTATTTTTCTAAGGAAACACTAATTTACTATCAATATTTTAAAAACCTTTTCTATAGTGATATTTAGTTTTCAGTCAAGATCTTGATTTTATTAACTTATTCATTTTTCTATATTTTGAAAAATATGTGAACATGTAGACACTAAATACAATATAAAATGGCAGGAAAGTAAAATTGTATGTAATGAACCAAACTGGAGAAAAAGAAACTTGGCAGAGTCTTTGATTATGGCTGTGAGTAACGATCCTTAGTCTTAACCATCTGTAGACATAAGCCCTGTGTATTTGAATTTAGTTTGGCAGGAAGTCAAACTGTCACGACCACGAGCTCGATTCATTCATTCACCTACAGAGATAAGCAGGGCCCCGCCCCTACCCCTTCAGGAAGTGGAGCATCAGTCGTGGTTCGATGTTCTGCCCGTGTGCGTAACCAACTCAACTCTTGATAAAGCGAGGCGGTTTTTAAATCCGCGGCCTCGTGAAATGTCGGGAAGTACTTTGGGACGCTTTAATGTACGTGTGTCCGTGTGTGTGTTTCATGTGTTCTGAATGTTTTTATTATTTGACAAAACCCCAAAAGATCTCTTAATGAGATGAGTGTAGCCCTCAAAAGAAAGAAAAAAATCATTAATTTATGATTGCCCCTGAACTGATTTGATGTTATCTTTCATCTTCAGTTCTTTCTACAATTCTTCAGAGCACAGTGGTCCTGATGTTTAGCGGTGTCCCCAAGCTGGCAGTCGCAATAACAGTATTAAGTAGCGCCTACGCATTAAATTGAAGGGATATTGCTACCATGCTATCAACATTTGTGTTTGTGTAAGAGTTGTTTGTTTTTTAATCTACCGACCTTTGACAACATTCTAACCAACGAAATATTTTAGAAATGAACCTGATTTACTGACTACCTACTTGAAAATGGCGCAATAGAGCCAAAACGGTCATGGGAAAAACACAAATGAGTAGACCTGAAGAGGAAAGGTAACTTAAAACCATTATAATTTATTTGATACGGAGGAGCTTGGTATTGCAGTAAAGTAGATTAGTATTTTGAGATACGTAACATAAAGAATTAATGATAAATACTAGAGGTGTGCGGATAGTGAATTTTTGGATCGGATAGGATATCTTATGTTCGGATCGGTTTCGGATCGGATAACAACAGGTTCGGATCAGATAATACCAGATTCGGATATTTACGGCGCTGTGTAATGAGCAGATTTAAGTTTTCTCAAAAGCCTAAGGTAATTGCAAGGAACTACCATATCATCCTAATGTGTAAGGTAAGATTTGCCTTGATAGGGTTGAGTTGTTGATTGTTGTGATATATTGTTTCCAATATAGGCCAAATGTCAATTATTAAAGTATGCAAAGGTTCAACTAAATATCTGTTAAGAATTTATAAATTCATTGATTCCCCTTAAGCATAAGTAGTAGATAATTGAATAAGCTTATTAGGCCTAAATCAATTTCAGGATTTGCAACTTAAAAAATCCTTTTCCAATACAACCTAAATTGTTCACTATTAGGTCTCTGTCTTTTTATTTGATCAGAAACTAGGCCTAAGTGACTAGACAAAAGAATTAAATATAAAACTTGATTCGCCAATCACCTCATATTTGAAGAAAACTTTACATTTTTATTTATGCATTAATGCCTGACAACCTAGATTTTGATTCACTACAATAACACTAAAAAAACAAATAAGTCTGAGCAGTAAACTTAACCAAAATTTCAAGATAAGTTTCAAATGTTACAAGTTTCAGTATTAAAGCTTGGTCATTTAATTAGAACATAGGTCTATTTGTTTTATATCACAAACAACAAGCAAACTCAATAATTATTTTCATAGACGTCGGTTGTCAAGTCGCATTGTACTGTTATCTAAGAATGTCCATTTTAATCACGTATTGAAAATATGGCCGGCCGGCTTAAGTTAAATCGTCAAAGATAAATATTTCAGCAAAATAAAAACTTATTTGTGACCGTTCAACTTTCTATTTCTAGGTAGGTAATTGTTTAATTGATAAATAAAGTAATCTGGCGATTGAAAGAAAACGTTCTTGAGTTCATTCAGCTTTTAAGCAGACAACAACATTCAAAATGAAGTGATTTGGAAAGACAAAACAATGAATGAACAGGTTCGCCAAATCTTTCACAGCCCAAAATTATTGTAGGCTTTTTATTTTATTGTATCAACAGAACACTGACTTAAGATATGTACGGCCTGAAATAGTCGTACGAAACATCAACACGACTATTTATTTATGGGGTATTTACGGGATATTTCGTTTTGGAAATTCAAGACGACTGTTGGACACTGTCAACACTCTCGGTCAATGACGAACACTGATTTGCCTTGATTGCGATTCTCCCTCAAACCAATCGATGTTTCGTCGGTAACGGATACTAA
Organism: Flexamia atlantica; assembly: GCA_035578135.1. NCBI lineage: Eukaryota > Metazoa > Arthropoda > Insecta > Hemiptera > Cicadellidae > Flexamia > Flexamia atlantica. The sequence goes on from JAQJVK010000001.1 coordinate 90,190,415, forward strand.
TCGAGACAGAACTATTACAGCTTGTACTACTATTTGTTGACTAATTTAATGCTACGATACAAGAATTTATCTTAAGAAAATGTTTGTTATTGTGTTGGGTATTGCGCAGTAATCTGATCGTATACAACGATCTCGGGTCTTATCACGAGTTACAATATCGGCAACCAAAATACATCGCTTGATGCATACCACTACATAATCGCATCGTGTTGAGGCGTTGTTCTAGCCGCTATCAAAACCGTCGCATTTCAAATCATCGTTATTGCTCCACGATGTTTTCTGTCACTAATGTACTTTCGTCGGCAGTGACTTCTTTTGTTTGGAAGACTTTCTTTACTTGAAAATTTGATCTTACTTTACAATTTACCCCAAAAAATGCAGTCTATCCGATAGAGTCGGATATCTAGTCAGTCTTACCGGATTGTTATAAAACCCTCCGATATGAGTTTTCGGATATCCGCACACCTCTAATACTTTGAGATTTTTACATACATCTTACAGTACAAGCAAGAGTTAGTTCTAATTAGATAACATGTGACTGTAAAATCCCCAGATGTGACAGTAAAAATAATTATGGCCTTTAGTAAGTGTAAAGTAAAACTTAAAAAGTGATGATTTGAAAATGTAATTCCAATGTAATGAAAGATATGTACCTTTAAGGTAAGTTATTTCTGTGGAAGGATCCTCCTCCTTAGCTACAGCCACAACATAGTAGTCGGGTGAGCCGAGGTTGTAGATCTCCGACATGAAGGGGATGAGGTCATAGTTCAGACCGGCTGTGTACACGTCTCCGGCATCAAACACTGCTACATCTGCATTGCTGAAGGAAAAGATATGAAAATGAAGACATTTTAAGTGTAAAAACATAAGTCAGTCCTGATTCAAAAAGCTGCTAATATTAAAATTTTCGATAATTTTAAGTATTCAGATAGAGACAGCTTACCAAGCTAATTTTTACTCGTTAAATTTAAAATTGACGTGAAGAACATTTACATTCAAGATATTTAGTTTATCATTACTTTAAAGCAAATAACTATGAACAATGAAAGAAATCACCAGCCAGAACAAAACTGAATTTAAAGCTGACATACCCGTTCTTGATGGCCTGCATGCAGTTGATCTGACTGTGGGCCTTGTGGCAAACCATCTCTGGCTTCAGCAACTGGGCCTTGAGTGCTGTCTGTAACAAGTTAAATTTAATAGAGATGAATTGGTGTTTTACAGAAAAACTACTCAAAAGGTGTGTTAATCAAACCAAAAAGTTATATTTGCATGAATTTAAAATTCAAATAAAAAAACCAATTAAAAAAATTGAACTAGAAACCAAATTTACTTTCTCTTTATATTAGGACATTCACAGCAGTGTATTGCATCAAATGCCAAATTTGTTTATTGTAGTGGACTAATCTTAAAAACAAATTTGCTCATTAGAAACATATATAATTTTTATTATTTTCACGTGGTAATAAACTTTGGAGTGCTAACCATGCAGTGTTGACAGTATATTGCATATATACATAATGAGCTATAATTTTGCGAGTTTTAGGGTAAATTGGTTTAACCACACGCACCACTATTCGGCTCAACCTTGGTCCCGAGACAGCTGGATAAGAGAGAGTTTATATTATTGAGCTTAGTTAATTAGATGCAGAAAACTTAATATGAAAAGAAATTTCAATTCTTTTGTTGATATTTATCTAAGACCAATAAATTAATCAGTTCTTAATTAGTGTTCTTCATCTCTCTATGACTTGAAGATATGTGATATGGAAAGTGAAAAGGGACCTCAAGACGGCATTTTTACGGGTTTGAGTTATCAACATTCAGAAATTCACAAAAAATGGTGAACAAGGCCTGAAACCTCTAAGAACATTATTATTTACTAGTGGCTTGAAGGGGCTAAAACCCCTAATGAGGGAAAATTCAAACAATCCTTATTTATTATAGTACAAAATACCTTCATAGCAAACTGATTCTACCTAATTTTATTGATATTTAGCCTACCATATGTTTTTCAATCAAGTAGCATCACATGTTTTATGTAAACAAAGCAGACGTTTTTAGATCCCAAAGCTTTTTAAATGGCAGATATTTTTCATTATTTGATTCTGGTGAATTTCAAGCAATTTCATTTATTTTTCCCACCATCACGGAATAGAGACCTTTAATTTGAGCCCTCTCCCATCTTTCTACGACGTGCCAGATGCCCACAATTTTGAAGCCAAGAATCGCCTTACGAAATTAAATATATGATATTTAAGATACGAATAAGACATCGAAATCAAGCTACAAACTAGATCTTTAAATTTAAACTAAAATAAACGGTATCAGGAAACTGACACATACTTTCTCCCTTCAAGTCATTTAAAACCAGAAAACATATATAATGAAATAAAACAAATTATCAATTAACTATCACATAAATATATACCAAATTTCATCAAAATCGGTTAGTAAATAATGGACATATCGGTTTTTGAATATTTGCCATAAGAATAACATTGGACAACGTACTGTGTTTACCGCCAAACTAAAATATTAATTATCTTTGCAACCAGTTGACCTAGACTAATGATTCAAAATACTAGATTATTTAGTTTTTCAAGCCAAATTTAATGGTTGCAAGTATGTTTTCTTTAAAAGTTACAATTTTTGTGAAATTTGAAAAAATATGAATTTTTTAACACTTAAACCCCCATAACTTCTGAACCTGAATTTTTACAGACATGCAAATAGTGTCATTTTGTTTGTCATCCTAAGCACTAAAAACCATGAAATTTTTATCAAAATCGTTAAAGCCGTTTTTGAGAAATTTGGATTTTTGTAATTTTTTATGGGTTTTTATGGGGTAAATACCCTTAAAATCAAAAATTCAAAAAAATGAAAAATACGCCTGGAGATACCACGGCTTTATACCTATATGCCAAATTTCATGAAAATTGGTCCACTGGTGTCCTCTCTAGCTTTGTATACATCCACACGCACACGCACACGCACACGCACACGCACACGCACACGCACACGCACACGCACACGCACACACACACACACAGACACAGACAGACAGACAGACAGACAGACAGACAGACAGACAGACAGACAGACAGACAGACAGACAGACAGACAGACAGACAGACAGACAGACAGACAGACAGACAGACAGACAGACAGACAGACAGACAGACACCACGCCAAAAACCACTTTTTTGGATTCAGGGAGCACTAAAACAAATATATCCACTAACAACTCAAATTCGAAAATTTTGACAAAAACAATACTTTCTCCATATACATTGTATAGGGGGGAGAAAGTAAAAAGTGATGCACTAACAATTTTACTGTTAAAATTAATGAAGATTGAGGGGTTGGGAAAGGAACCTCAAGTCGGAAGGCAGAATACAGAGGAATGAAGGGGAGAGTGATTTTTGAACTTAGTCAATATTCTTCTACTACGATTTAATTTTAGTGGTTCATTCAACTAAAAAAAGATAGATGTTAAGAGAGACTAGTTTTGTGATGCAACAGAAATACATGGACTCACCCTCATTTTGATACACTTCTCGTGTTCAGGGTCCGAGGTGACACACATTGTCATAGAGTTAACGGGACACTGGCGCACCCCGAGGATGATGTCCAGGTTGGAGCCCAGGTAGCCAGAGTACGTCTGCTTACTCTCCTCCAGTGCCCTCAGCTCCACGGCCGAGTCCTGTCAACACACACAAGGATGATGTCCAGGTTGGAGCCCAGGTAGCCAGAGTACGTCTGCTTACTCTCCTCCAGGGCCCTCAGCTCCACAGCCGAGTCCTGTCAACACACACAAGGATGATGTCTAGGTTGGAGCCCAGGTAGCCAGAGTACGTCTGCTTACTCTCCTCCAGGGCCCTCAGCTCCACAGCCGAGTCCTGTCAACACACACAAGGATGATGTCCAGGTTGGAGCCCAGGTAGCCAGAGTACGTCTGCTTACTCTCCTCCAGGGCCCTCAGCTCCACAGTCGAGTCCTGTCAACACACACAAGGATGATGTCCAGGTTGGAGCCCAGGTAGCCAGAGTACGTCTGCTTACTCTCCTCCAGGGCCCTCAGCTCCACAGCCGAGTCCTGTCAACACACACAAGGATGATGTCCAGGTTGGAGCCCAGGTAGCCAGAGTACGTCTGCTTACTCTCCTCCAGTGCCCTCAGCTCCACAGCCGAGTCCTGTCAACACACACAAGGATGATGTCCAGGTTGGAGCCCAGGTAGCCAGAGTACGTCTGCTTACTCTCCTCCAGTGCCCTCAGCTCCACAGCCGAGTCCTGTCAACACACACAAGGATGATGTCCAGGTTGGAGCCCAGGTAGCCAGAGTACGTCTGCTTACTCTCCTCCAGGGCCCTCAGCTCCACAGCCGAGTCCTGTCAACACACACAAGGATGATGTCCAGGTTGGAGCCCAGGTAGCCAGAGTACGTCTGCTTACTCTCCTCCAGGGCCCTCAGCTCCACAGCCGAGTCCTGTCAACACACACAAGGATGATGTCCAGGTTGGAGCCCAGGTAGCCAGAGTACGTCTGCTTACTCTCCTCCAGGGCCCTCAGCTCCACAGCCGAGTCCTGTCAACACACACAAGGATGATGTCCAGGTTGGAGCCCAGGTAGCCAGAGTACGCCTGCTTACTCTCCTCCAGGGCCCTCAGCTTCACAGCCGAGTCCTGTCAACACACACAGGGATGATGTCTAGGTAGGAGCCCAGGTAGCCTGAGTACGCCTGCTTACTCTCCTCCAGGGCCCTCAGCTCCAGAGCCGAGTTCTGTCAACACACACAGGGATGATGTCCAGGTTGGAGCCCAGGTAGCCAGAGTATGTCTGCTTACTCTCCTCCAGGGCCCTCAGCTCCACAGCCGAGTCCTGTCAACACACACAAGGATGATGTCCAGGTTGGAGCCCAGGTAGCCAGAGTATGTCTGCTTACTCTCCTCCAGGGCCCTCAGCTCCACAGCCGAGTCCTGTCAACACACACAAGGATGATGTCCAGGTTGGAGCCCAGGTAGCCAGAGTACGTCTGCTTACTCTCCTCCAGGGCCCTCAGCTCCACAGCCGAGTCCTGTCAACACACACAAGGATGATGTCCAGGTTGGAGCCCAGGTAGCCAGAGTACGTCTGCTTACTCTCCTCCAGGGCCCTCAGCTCCACAGCCGAGTCCTGTCAACACACACAAGGATGATGTCCAGGTTGGAGCCCAGGTAGCCAGAGTACGCCTGCTTACTCTCCTCCAGGGCCCTCAGCTTCACAGATTACAAATTAAACAGAAGTCCCAATTGTGGCATGATATTCATGGCTAAACTTATTATTTCAGAATTAAATATATGCATGTAATAATATTTAATAACATCAATAATTTATTGTAATCCTAAAAATAGTTGCATTTCTAAACTTTTGTGAAGAAAATAATGTACAGTTTATGAAAATTAGGAAGGAGAAAGATCAGGAATTAGGACGGAATTGAGAGAAAGAAAGAAACAGCTACCTCACTCACTCTCCTTATCAGTTGACAGGGAGGGAGGGGGGGGGTTGTTTACTCCAAACTGTGCTCCCCCCCCTGTCCCTGCGCACCTGTCCCTGTTTTTTGTCATTGTTTGACTCACTGCTTGCCTGCGTCAGAGAGCTGAGTTAATTAGGAGATAAGGAAGCCTTACTACAAAAGGCAAAAATACAAACTACTTGTCATACAACTATAAATTATGGCTCATATTTTTTGTCTTATTTGTATAAATCAAATGAGACCAAAATGAAACTTGTACAATATATCGTTTAAGAGATAAGCTATGCTGAACCAATTCACTTAAATGCTATATTTTGTAGTTCTCCAAGGTCAACTAAATATAGCTCTGATTTCCGTCTAAATGGAGATAATATTTCTTGATACCTGTCAATTTCCTTTCCTTATCAATAGGGAATATTTTTTGTTTGTTTCTCGAGGGAGGGAAGCGCTCTTTCCGGTTTCCCTCCGGTTTCCTGTGTTCAAATATAGCAAAAATTATCTTTCCGATAAGAACTCACTTATCAAAAGCTCGGCTCGAGTGTCGAGCTTTTTCGAAAAAGTCGAGCCGAGCCGAATACTGAAAAGCTCGACCTAAAAAGCTCGACCGGTCGAATACTCGCACACCCCTACTAGAATTGTAAATCTAATTATACCTATACTTGTTGCTAGTCCTACTTCTATAATTGCACAATCATCCTGAGAATTGTAACAAAGACCCTGGGTTACAAACTCTTTGTGAGGAGCAATAACCCAAATTCTCCACAAGTGTGAAGCTAAGCATAAGAAACTTTTGTAAATGTTTTGTATGGGTACAGCCAAATAACTTTTCATCTGAAAAATATTAGCTTCATTCCTATTATTGGGCTTCATTCACCTTAGTAAGATTTCCTTTGGGGCTTGTCAACTGAAGAAAAACACACACAAATCATACGCAACACTCACGACAAACACACGAACATTAAAAAGCATCCCAAAGACGATGCGCCTTTGTCTCGACCATCAACAGACATAAGTCCTGTTTATTTGAACCTAGTTCGACAAGAAGTCAAACTCACACGTTATCGGGCTAGATTCATTCAACTACCCACCGAGATAAGCAAGACCCCCGCCCCTGCCCCTCCTACCCCTCCAGAAAGTGATGCGTCAGTTGTGGTTTGCCGTTCAGCCCGCGTGTGGGAGCAACTTGACCGGCTCAACCCTTGAAAAAGTGTGACGTTATTTTTTATTCGTGGCCACGCGAAACGTCTGGTTAGACTTTGGGACGCTTTTTAATGTTCATGTGTTTGTCGTGAGTGTTGCGTTTGATTTGTGTGTCTTTTGTAAATTGACAAGCCCCAAAGGAAATCTTACTAAGGTGAGTGAAGCCCAATAATAGGAACGAAATAATAATCCTCACCTAAGAAACATGTCATTCAAAAATAAAATATCAGCTTGTTGACTACTTCCATGAAGAGGTTTTCATGTGGCTGCCACCGTGCAGAAGTGTGCCACAAGTTAATTTTTGCCATCCGGTCACTTCTCCGGACCGATCGCAATACTTTTTTTAAGCTGATCAAGCAGCGAGGAGCCACGCGGCAGACAGCCGCATCAAAACAGCCAGACAGCAGCGGGCTGCTAAGCTTCTTGTCACACGACAGCAGCCGCATAAAAACAGCTTCGTTTGAAAGGGGCCACTTATTTAATAAATTGTTTAAATTTGATATACATTTTATACAGCACAAATAATGTTGGAGAAGTAAAATATTAATAGTTTCAGAACTCTCTTTTGTGATAAAAAAATTTAGAGGCACAGTTGTTTTATATGTAATTTTACTTAGTAACCTCGTAGATTGCCATGACAGTTTTAATGTGTTTCTTGTATGTTTTATAAAATTGTCTAGCCCTTTTAAATAGTAGTCTAAATTGCATAGTTTAAATTTGTGCGGTAACTGAGTGATCTTACCAGAAACATAAGATTATGTTTAAGTCCATATCTAGGAACTGACTCGAACATATGGAACTGACGAAGTTGCAGATTATTTTGATTGTTGCTGTTGTCCCACGGTGGGTTGTTATTGGTGTTCCAAGGCTGGTTGTTGTTATTCCAGCTTTGCCCATCGTTATTTCTGCCCTGGTTGTTGTTATCGTAGTAATTGTAGTTGTCTGGGTTTTCGGTTGTACTGGTACTTATGGTTATGTTAAATGCACCACCAAATTTGCGGACTGCTTTCTGTAAACATAAAAATAATCACAAATCAAGGAGTTATAACGGATTATGCAGCTAAATCTAAAAAACCAACACACAGATTCCTCTAAAAACTGGATTTGGTAATAACAATACTCACAATGAGGAACTTCTGATAGCGGGTCCGTTGTTTATTGCTCTTGGCTGATGTGGTGACGACAGCGTGGCTAGGTACTATGCCCCAGTTGCAGTTCTTAAAATCATCCACTGGCCGCCTGCTCCCGTCTTTGCACAACAGTTCAAAGTTGTCCTTGGTCTGCCCAACTGTAAAATTTTGAAAGTCATAATAAAGTAATAAACCCTATACAATGTACGAATCAAGTTGTAATTTTTTCAAGGAATTACTTATGATGTACCTACATCATTTAAGACGCTGAAACAAAAATCATTGTGAAGTTGAAGACATGAGCCTTAACGTATAAGAAAATAATTGGAGTAGAATGAGAAAGATGAAGTTTAGCTTGTTTTGCTGTCATTTTTAAACCTTTGCAAATATCATGTTATGGAGCAAGTAATAATGCCACCCCCCAGCCTACGTAATAACAAATCAGTTAGCAGAAAATTATATGAAATTATTAATTTAAATTACATATAAAATAACCAATAAGATACAATGTAAAAATTTAAGATAAATAGTATATAGCAAACAAACAAACAAATCTAACAATGACAATGTTAATTGTCAAACTGTGACAATGTTGTGATATTCCACCATGATCATTTACCGAAGTCGAGGTTGTGGCCGGTCATCTCCATGACGGTGGTGTGCTTGAGGAAGGCGATCTCGCCGACTTCCACCAGACACTTGAAGGCGCCCTCGAACCCGGCATATGGGTCGGCCGGCGTGCAGCGCTCGCCCGGCACTCGGCCGATACACAGCCGACACAGCTTGTCCGAGTTGTCTCCTGTCACGGGACAACCTCTGGTTAGTGACCAATCCTCTACAAGGTTATAGCCAGTCATCTCGACCATACCAACGTTTACTTACTGTTTCATTAACCAGCTGATGTTAAACTGAATCCACATAATAACAACTTGAAGTCTTTTAGTTCTTACTGTCAACCTTAATCATGAAATATAAGCAGAATTTCCAAGTATGGTTAAAAAATAGCAATTTTAATAAAGAAGTGGTCGTTAGAGATATTTTATTTCTGTAATGGAACATTCTTAATTCTCATCTGCTCTTATTAAATATGATTGTAAGATAAAAATCACATTTTTCAAAACTGTCAAAGATGAGTTAAAAAATAGGTTTATTCCATTAGATACATGACAATTGTACATAAGCAGCAAACAATAAATACAGGCATAATACTGTAAAAACAGTAAATTCCTTTTACTACTATCAACATTTTTATTTCTGTAATGGAATATTCTTAATTCTCATCTGCTCATATTAAATATGATTGTAAGATAAAAACCACATTTTTCAAAACTATCAAAAATTAAATAAAAAATAGGTTTATTCCATTAGATCCAAGACAATGGTACATAAGCAGCAAACAATAAATACGGGCAAAATACTGTAAAAACAGTATTCCTTTTACTACTATCAACAGCATACACAACTACCTGAATTTTTAATATTGTTACAAAAGCCTAAATATTTGAAGAGGCCTAGATGGGCAGTAGTCCTATGTGTTTATTCATCGATTGTCATCAATCAATTAATATTTAAGGCCTTGGATTTTAAAAATACTTTTGAATATTAAAAGTGACAAACTCGTAAATTTTAAGAAAAAAGAATGAGAGATAAAAAATTGATTGGAAACATATGTAGTAGATGACAGCTTGTGCAATTCTGTTATTAGGCAGTGGCCAGGGTCAGGGTTTTTAGAATGTCTTGATAGGGGGGGGGGGGATTGAGTCATTGTCCTGGTAGGAAGTTAGTAATCATGATAATGATTTTGGCGCCCTCTACTCCTACCATATCTAAGAATTTTTTTTTAGCAGAGATGGTGATTGAGGTACTGTATATTGACATGCAGAAAACTTTTACGTTTGTTTTGGTACAAAACATGTGAAACGTAAAGAATTAGTTGTTAAAGTTGTTTAGGTTGGAAGTTGTAAAAAGAAGTATGTGATTATTGTGTAAATGGGCATCAGATAGAAAAAAATATTCAGAGTTTTTTTTAATGCAACCCATTTTTAAGGTTGAATAATGCACATATAAATATGAAATAAGTATTGTTTTACGGATCTTTACATTGTATACAACATATTATTTAAGTTTTATCACATTTAGTTCACATTATGTGCTCAAACAATCCGCCACTGGCATTTGTATGAAGTTATGCTCTCTCCATCAAATTCCCGAACACGTGTTGCTAGGTACCGCTTTGAATTTCTTGCATTAAATTTGTTATGATTGTTTTGAGGTACTGAGTATCCTATGAATTGTTTTTGTAGGCCTTATTTTTTATGAATCCCCTAAGAAAATAAAATAGTAGGGTCAAATCTGGGGATCTGGGGGGAAATAATCCTTCACTGATAAAATAAAGTTTTAGGTTGCGTTAAAAAAAATACCCTGTATTTTTAAATTATTTAAAAATAATGACTAATAAATCTTCAATAAAAAGTTGGCAAATTGAGAAAAATCTTATTTACTTATACCTTTATGCAAACAATATTACTACACTACCAATTGTATCTATAACACCAAGTTTTTTTCATTATTTCGAAAACATTCTGCAACAATATCAAACTTTAGTCTACAGAGCTATCTTATTACCAATAGGGTTGTTCTTGTCAATGAGGGAGTTGACTGCACAACTGGGGCCAAAATAGTTAATGGCATTTTTAACATGGTTGTTGCAATCAATGATGTCCAAGCCACCGTTTCTCATCAGCTGAAACATATGCATCACCTTGTTGTACAAATCAATCTACTTAGCCTATAGTTATCATAGGATAAATAGATTATTGAGATAATAATAAAAAGCATAAAAGACTTACTTAGTATAAAACATTTAAGTTGGGTAGTAATGTTGGATTTATCAGTTGGATGCTGTATAACATAAAGCTCAATGTTCATGAAATAGTGGGTTTAAATTACACACAAGTTACCAGACCTAAACAAGAATGAGAAGGTGACAAGATATTTGCTAATTGACCCTTACAGCTAATATACTCTATATTATTTGAGTGCATGATAAAGTTTCCAAAAGCAAATACAGAACCAAGTTTTGAAGGAAGATGTTTAAACAGTTTGTTTCGTCTTTTATGGATTGCGAGCATAATATGTAGTAGAGCTTGACTTGTGTTGACCAGTGCAACAAAACAAGTAATACAAGATCTTCCCTTGACAAATTTGAACCACTAATTTGATCCAAATAACAGGGCAGCTTCAGGTACCAGACCATTGTGTTCTTGCATCAACTTATCTTCTAACAAGATACAAGTCTTACCTCATGTATAGGAATGATCCAACCAGCAAGGGAGCCAACCCCAGGAAAGCAGACCTTCTTGCCTCTGATTTGTCTAATGGTTGATATGTCAGTCAATGTTCCCTTTTTTATCAGTGCCGTAGAATAATAAAATTTGGTCCCACCTTCATAGACCTAAAACAAGGGTAGTAAAATATTACGGCAATTTTTTTTTAATTGGCAAACCCGCCAGAAAGAATCTATAAAATACTTTGGGGGTTATCTATACAATACTTTTACAGACATTTTTTAGCTATATCAATGAAAAGCATTAACCTTATTGCTATTTAAGTCCAGTCCATTTCAAATTACGTGCCCCAATCTGCACATAAAAACTAACAAAGAAATTTAAAATAAAACAGAAAATTCCAATATTTTAGCTTTGGGCTTTTGTGTGATATGGGCTGATATTTTAAGCATGCAGACACTTCCGATCCAAGGTCTTTTGAGACCAAGAACCTTAGATAATGTGGAGGCCACTTCTATCAAATTGCCCCTACAAATCAATAGTTATGATCCTACATAAGCCCAGGGCCTGCCTGATTGACCACTAGGTCAACTAGGCTGCAGCCTAGAGTGCCAGCCAGCTGGGGCCACAGTGTGTAAAGTAATTTTTTCCACTCTTCAAAGAATAAAAAAAAACTAGATATTCCTGTTAAATCATCCTTGATCATGTAACTAATTAGACTAAACTTATTTATTATTTTTTGTGATTATTTCTCTGTGCACTGACCATAGTTAATGGATAAAATGTCTAGCTAGCTTTCAAGTTAAATTTAGTTTTTCAAGGTACTAGTTCTCGAAGAATTTCACTCGTAATTCAATGATATATACTATGCATAACCCACATTATAGTCGTGATGTAGGGGGAGGGGGTAAAGGGGTTGAATGGGAGGAGGGGGGGGGGTGCCAAATCAGCTCAAGCCTTGGGGTGCCACACCTCTTAATCAAGCCCTGCATAAGCCGAAGTGTAAATGACTCATCGGCCCCTAATAAGGAGGATCTCTTGGGGAGGATGGGAGAGTTGATGGATTAGCACGTTACACCAAGATTTTGGAAGTGGTAAGTGGCAATGAGCACCAAAAGGTGACTAAAGATCTAGAGAATTACCTCCTGCATGATAGGGATGAGACTGTGGTAGCGACCACCGATAAACACATCCCCAGCATCCAACGTCGTCACGTGGGCCTTCTCCTGGTCCAGCAGGAACATACACTCCTCTTTGTTGAACCCCTACAGAATAGAAAAGATTAAACCCTTACTCCATTTATTGAAAAGCAAGACATCTGATAATTTTTATTAAATCAAAAGTTATAGCTGTATAATGTCAAAGTAATTTTTTCCAGACAAGCAGCAAAGTCACCTTAGGCTAAATATGTCTTTGTTCATTTGACCAAAATTCAAATTTAAGATACTCTTTGTTAAGCTAAATACTGCTATCTCTAGTGATAAGGCCACAGCCTTTGAATTGGGCAACGTACATTTACAAGGTTTGTTAACAAATTAAAAATATACTCAAAAGAGTTAGCTGATTTCAAGGAAATAACAGATGGTGCCATGCGAAAGTATGACTTTTGAACCCTTGGGTGTCGTGTTACCATTTACTTTTTAGAGGTCGGCGGCCTCTTTTTTACCTTGCCTTTGCCCCGCCCTAATAGACTATTGATCTGTGCGTTGATATTAACAAGCAAAGCAAGGAATGAGCCGGTACAGTAAAAGAATGAATAGTACTGTAAAAAGACGGGACTCTACGACGCTGCTGTTGAGAATCAAAGGAGGGCCTGGTGTGCTACCGCCTCACTTCTAGGAAACATAGGAATAGGAAACAAAGGACCATAGGAAACATGACCATTGCCTCATATAACGAATATTGAGAACAATATTTGTAAATAAATACATTTAGACGGCTACAATGCAAGCGAAAGATCGCCAAAAGATGAGCAAGATGACTGTGATAAGCCCAATATATTTGCCAGCCGTAATGCGACCGAGATTTTCGGCTGCGGAAAGAACGAGCGATTTTCCGGCCGTGGTATAAACGACCGAGATTAGACAGCCACGATGTGACAGAGAGATTTGCCGGCCGCAATACGACCGAATCATGTAACGGCTATGAAAAGAGTAAGCGACACAATACGATCAAGAACCAATCGGCCACTCGACAACCGAAAAACAAGCGAAAGATTTCCGGCCACAATAAGTTCAAAAGATTTGCCAGCCATGTTGTAAATTACAATATCTCTGGCCTCGAAAAAAATAGCGACTTTCTTGTTGCAATACGATCAAGAGATATAACGGCCACTACAAGAGCAAGGAACTCGTCTGCCGCGAATCGGCCGAAAAATGTTTCAATCCTAAAACGAGTGAACGACTTTCCGGCCGCAATATGACCGAGGTCTAATGGCCGCGAAATGAGTAAGGTCATCGGCCGCGATGCGACCAAGAGATTTACCTGCCGCAAAACAAGCGAAAGATTTCCGACCTCAACGAGACCGAAAATCTTGCCGGCTACGGGATAAAATTTATACCTAATTTATACATAATTTTATCATTATGATAGATATTCTGTCCGCGAAAAGATCGAGCGATTTTCTTATCGCAATACGACCGAGAGATGTGACGGCCACGAAAAGAGGGATGAAGTCATCAGCCGAAATGCAACCAATGCCGGTAATGCAATTTCCGGCCGCAATAAAAGCAAAAGATGTGATGACCGCGAAAAGAGCGGCAGATTTGACGGCCGCAAAGAGAGCGAGATATCTGACGGCCCCAATGTGACCAAGAGGTTTGCTGACCCTGAAACGACCGAGGAATTTGCCGGCCGGGTTATAGATATTCTGGCCTTCATGTGGCCAATAAATGTGCTAGCCACGAAAAGAGCACAAAATTTTAAGGTAGCATTACTAATGAGAGATGTGGCGGCCGCGTAAAGAGCGAGAGACTTGTCAGCCGCGTAAGGAGCGAGATACTTGTCGGCCGCATAAAGAGCGAGAGATTGTCGGCCGCGTAAAGAGCGAGATACTTGTCGGCCGCGTAAAGTCTCGCTCTTTACGCGGCCGACAAGTATCTCGCTCTTAAGGTAGCATTACTAACGAGAGATGTGTCGGCCGCGTAAAGAGCGAGAGACTTGTCGGCCACGTAAGGAGCGAGATACTTGTTGGCCGCGTAAGGAGCGAGATACTTGTCGGCCGCGAAACGAGCGAGCGTTTTTACAGCTGTATTAGGATCGAGAAACTTGCGGCAGCGGAGTAAGCGACAGCTTTTCTGATCGTGCTATAGCTAAAATTTGTCTGCCGCGATTCGTTCGAGAGATTTGCCGGCCGAGACGATGACAATAACAAAGAAAACGGCTATTTCGTTTTGTTTTATAGCCAAATTCAAATTTCCTGACCAAAAGTTGAAACTCAATACTTTTTCCCGACTATTCCCGACCTAACAAAATCCCCGACATTTTCCCGAATTCCCGACTGGTAGACACCCTGTAATTACAGTATTTTGCGTATGTTATGTAAAGTAAAACAACTAGTGTTGCGATTTCACAATAAAAGTTAATAAAATATCCTGCAAAGATTCATTACAATTTCATAAAATCTTTATTCATCTTTAAAATAAATATTTTATATGCCTATATAACTTTTCAATGGCAACTGGATCAAAAGTTAATTCTGATTTTCAGATTTCAGGCGTGGTGAAAAGAGTACCAAAAGTAAGCAAAGCTTGAACAGCTCTTAAAATTTGGTAATAATGAGCTGTTCCTCAACTTTTGAAAGTATGAAAACATATGGCTACGAGGGAGGGTAATTTTTTACAAAACAAAATTAGGAGGTAACCACTGTATTAGCAATAAAGAATTCCTAAATCATATGTTTTTATATAGGACAAGCTTGAGAAACATGATAATAAATTAATTTAAGGATTAACTTACCTGGATGCATTGCAAGTCAAGATAATCTGGTCCTATGAAATCCTTATCTTTTTTCACAGCCATTGAAAAATTCTGACATTTGAACATTTCTTCTTGGGATATCACGCACCATATTATTTTATCATCACCCATATCCACAACAGCATTTTGACCTGAAAAAAAAACATTAAAATAAGTTTATACTCTTTCTCTGCAATTACAGGCCTACAATTTTAGTTGCAGCTCCATTACTGGCCGTCTACATTTTAACGATTTAAAAACTTGCCTATTTAAAAATTCTAAGCTATAGCCTATTGAAAATAGCTTTGTAAAAGAGGTGATTTAAAATGAATGTACTAATAATCTGGTTCAATTCCAGTTAAAAGTTAAATGGCAATCTTAAAACTAAGAACTAGTGAAATTATAGATGGTCCATAAATTATTTCAAAGACAAAATCTCAGAAATAAGAACATTTTCAGAATCACATAGTGTCTCCTAATTGAGGCTGTAACTGCTATAGGGGTCTACGTTGATATCGGCCCTTTCTGAGGTTAACTTTGATTTCACCCCCCCCCCCCCCCCCCCAACATGTCAAGTAGAGCAGGGACGAACCCAGGGGGGATACAGGGGATAAATCCCCCTTAAAGTTTTGGGAAAAAAATTATCCTGAAAAACTTATCACGACTTTACAACAAGATTTATTTACTGACGTTTCAGCATTTTAGTTTTTTTTATAAACAGTTAAAAGATGAGCTGAAATACTGTTTTAGATTTGGAAGTAAAATGACTATAATGACAACACTGTATGGGTGCCCACTATATAATTGCGCCACTCATACAAATTGACAGCAGTGTTACCAAAGCCTGGGTATTTTGGAGGCTGACTATTTATTTGTCTGACTATGAATAGTTAGGCTGACAGAGAATTTGTGGGGATTAAGAAAAAACCGAGGATTTTGGACAAGCTACAAGGAGTTAAAGAAATAAAAGATATAATTATTTAGTGGGTGAAAGTTGGTATTGTGTGTTTGGTATGGTTTTATGGCTTGCAATGTTGCCAAAAACCGGGTTTTTAATTATTTTGAAGGCCGTTCAGGGATTTTGAGAGGATGAAAAAAACAGGTGCAACCTCTGCAGAAGAGTTTACACTGTAGAGGCCTACCTACTATTAGTATGTCACTTTTCGGGATTTTTCATATCATTTTTCTCTTGCAACCTTAAAAACCATAAAAATGCTAGATTTAGGCCCATTTGTCAGAAATGTTATTTACAAGCTTAAACGCTGACTCAAAATGTGGGCAAAATGCCTATTATCAATATCATCCTGATAATGGAAACTTCATTAATGAAAATGCACTGATACTTACCGATATAAAACATTAATAAAAAAAAGTTTACAGTTGGTTAAATTTGAATTATTCTTGTATGAATACAATTATTAACTATTTTAAAACAGTAATCACTAAACTAGTAAGTCGGTGGCGCAGTTGGTAGCGCACTCATCCCCGGTTCTGAAGAACAGCTTTGCAGGATCAAGTCCCCATGATATCGCATACTTTTAGCAGAACTGTTCCCCTTGTAAAAGAGGCCATCACCCTCTTAAAAAAAAGAAAAGAACTATAACTGAACTACCAACCAAATAAGTGTCATCTCATCATCCTATGATCCTTTTTTATGTTAATCACGCTTTCCTTCGCTACATTTAAAATAACCAGTACCGGGGACCGAGCTTTGCTCGGATTAAACAAAAACAACCGGTTGATTCAGATGTTTTAGTTAAAATTTTCCATAACTATTACATGAGCACTTATAAGTACAACACTGTTTGAGCATGGCATCAACGCCTTTGCCTTCAGCTTTTTCTGTTCTAGCAAAAGGAGGTGATTCGGTCTCGTTCAACACTAATAAAGATATCGACGACGTACAGTTGTAATAAATGGTCACAGAAGGGAAGTGCCGCTGAAGTTGGTCGTTATGTTCTTTGTCCCTTTGTTGGAGTGCAGCGGTCTTGCGATTGCTGGTCGGAACGCTGACTCTTCACGAATTCAAGTTTTGATATCTTAGAGCGATAGTTGGAAGCAGTTGGCATTATGTTGGTCGGTAACCCCAAGTCTCCTTTGTGGGTAAAAGAGAGGATACAAGAATGGCTCGATGCGGTTGGATGAGGTTGTCTGTAATGCTCATGCAGTGAACAGTTGTTTTCCTAGTTCTTTCACTACACGGTCGAAATCCGGGTAGGTCTGGGCGGCATTGAGCGTGATAACGGCTGATATTTCATTCGACGTTGTAACGTTATGGCGGTTTGGGTCGAGGCCGGTAGTGCGAGAACAAATTGACTTTCGGTGGCTGAATTTCTGTAGCGTCACCTGGTGGCTCAAGCTTTTTCGTCTTATATGTCTTCGTGCACCATCATGAACGCTTGGGCAGATTGGTTACTCTCCCACAGGATTCCCTCGAGTAACTGTATCAATTCTAGGTTCATTCGGCGTTAGCAGAAATTCGTTTGTAGACGGCATCGGTGGGGCCGAGAAAAATCATCTGCCCGCTGCACAGTCGTGTACTCTCCTTGTGCATCTTGCGTCAGCTGAGGCTGAACGGCGATTTTCAGCGTTGGCGGGTGAACAGCAACGCAAGTTATTTTGAGAAACTTGACGGCTTGTATTCGTATTTCCCGTGTAGACACCAATCATTTTGATTCTTAAAAATTACCCTTCTTAAAAAAACATTTAACACTAATCCATAGAGAATAAATATTCCTTCAAACTATTCATTCAAAATAACCTTTAAACAATTTAAAATTTGTTATTTACAAATCAAATGATTTTTCTAACCTGCATGTAAATAAAAACAACCTGAATCAGCTGTTTTGGTTAAAATCAACAACAAAAAATGCCCATAACGATGGGCACTTGAATGGGGACTTTGAAGGGCTGTAGGACGCAAACCGGATTTTTCCCAGACTTGAGACCCATTCCAATCGATTTCTGGTGGCCTAAAACCCCAAATTAAACAAAAAAATCAAAAATCCTAAGACGAAATAAACATTTTGCCCGTACAAACATTGCTTGTTTTAGAGTATAGGAAAATAGGATAGGATAGGATAGGATAGGATTTGAAAACAATAGCTGACTAGGTGATTTGATGATAGTTGATGTCTAATCATGTTTTCCTTCGCTACATTTTTAATAACCATTTGAAATCAATGGCTGAGTAGGTGATTTGGTGATAGCTGATGTTTATTTTTAAACGCTAGAAAGTAGTTAAGTAATGTTTGACGTAAATTTAAATTTATTTTGTGATTTGGTAATGATTATCAGTCATTAGTTTCCCTCCTGACATTAAAGGTTCCTACCGAACTCCTCAATTAATGAGATAAGGTATATCCCTTCTGTGGAAGTATAACCTAATACCGGGAATTTTAGACTTGGGCTTCGGGTAGTGGTGTAGTGGTGCGGGTTTTCAGAGACCCGGGAAAATCCCGGTGCTCCGTTCAGGGAAAATCCGGGAAAATAGCTAAAAATCCTATATATCTAAACATTAATTAAAGAGTATAAAAATTAAAAAAATATATATTTTAATGTCAATAATAAAATGCAATACTTAACCAACATATTTGTAAACACGATTTTACTTTATCTGTTTCGAAAGATCTGTATTGTGCAGAGAGTACAGTAGGCGGTGGCGGGCATCACTCTCCACTCTCCCGTCCCTCCCCAACCCGATGTTTAATTTATTTCACTTCTATGCTTTTACTTGTCTAGAATATTTGATTTAAAAATGAGGTTTTATGGTGTTCTTTTTGGAGGTTAACGAAAATGTACATAAAAGTCTGCACAAGATGGCGGATGATAAGAAATAAGTTAAAGTAAACTTAAATTGTTCGGTCAGTTTGTGTCAGTAACGTTTTAATTTAGTTTTTAACAAGCTTTTTCTTCTTCCATCTAGTATTATAAATTTTTATAATATTTAGGTTGGGTATATTTTATTTAGTGTGAGATAATCGAATATCTGACAATAGTTGCGGTTATAGTTATTGGTTATTATCAATGTTGCTTTCCAGGGCCTGATTAAGAGGTGTGGCACCCCTAGGCTTGAGTTTATTTGGCACCCCCTCCCTCCCTACAACCCTCTTCCGCCCCTTTACCCCCCCCCCCCCCCGCCCCATACCATGGCTATATGTGGGTTATGTATCGTACATATAATGAAATTACGAATCTAATTCCTCCACAACTGACAATTAACAGGCCTTTTACCTATGGGTAGTATGGGGGTACTCCTCTCAGGGTAACCTGCGTCGCATGCTAATCCTAAAAAAAAGCAATCAGAGCCTTGTCAGGACTACGTGCTCGTGACTCATGTCGAGGCAGATTTAAAAGCCTAAAATTACAAACTATGGCAAATCTCTACATAAGTGAAGTTGTAATACATGCAATCAAAAAGAGCCCCTTACAATTTTATGAGACCAATTTCTACAACACCAGGAATAAAGCTAATTATAACCTACCTGCACACCATCTCAAGGCATACGAGAAAAAACCTACATATATCGGAGCAAAGCTGTTCAACAACCTACCAGCTAATCTAAAAGCACTGAAAAATGGAAAAAAAACTTCTAGAAAAACCTGTTGGAATAGCTGATGGAAAGAGTTCTACTCTATTGAAGAATTAGTAGAATAGGCGTACAGTAACCAAAACTTGATTGAAACACTATTGACACCCATCATATTCTCCAGGAATAAGGATCAAGACCAATAAGTTCAAAAGTAAGTTCAAAAAGTAAGTAAGAACCTTTAAAAAATGCATTTAACTTGGAAACTAACTAAAGCCTTTTCCAATAACTATGGTCAGTGTGCACAAAGATAACGCAATTAACTGGTCATTGGAGTAAAGTGGACTGAAAATTTGTTAGCCTATAGCGTTTTTTACGTTTCTAGAGCGATATGAATAAGAATGTTTTTACTGCCGCACGCACGCTCCGCCATTCACCTTCTTTCGATAGTCAGGGTATATTCTATTATAAGGAATACACAAATGGTGGTTACACTCTGTGGTGTAGGCCAGGGGCGAACACAGGATTTAATTTCGGGGGGGGGATATCCTATAAGAAGGAGGAAGGGGGTGTTTAGGTACTCACAAAAACCCGTGCAAATGTGACGGTAGAGAAATAAGGTCGACCCTGGTAGACAAGTATCGCATCTCAATAGACGAACATGGACATAGCGGTAGTCGAATATCGTCGTCGAGATAGACAAATATCGTTGTTGCGGTAGGCGAATATTATAGTCGTCGCGGTAGACGAATATCGTCGTTGTGGTAGACGCCACGGTAGACAAGTATTGCGTCACCGCAGATGAATATGGTCGTAGCGGAAGACAAATATCATTGTCGTGGTAAACACATATCGTTGTCATGTCGCAGTAGACGAAAATTGTCGTCGCGGTGGAAGGATATAGTTGTTAAGGTAGACGAGTATCGTTGCCACGACAGATAAAATATCGTCGTCGCGGTAAACGAGTATCGTATCGCAGTAGACGAATATGGTCGCGGTACCAGTGGGCAAATATCGTCGTCGTGGTAGGCAAAGATCGTCGATACGCTACACGAGTATTGTCGTTGTGGTGGGGGAAATGGTCGTCGCAGTTGACAATATCGTTGTCGCGTCACGATAGACGAAAATCGTCTTCGCGTCCGCGTCGCGGTAAACGAAAATCGTCTTTGTTTCGCGAACTCGCAATATACAAAAATTGTCTTCGCATTGCAAATCGTTGTCGCGTCACGGTACCCAAAAATGGTTGACTTGTCGCCTAAAATTTCTGTTCTCCAAAATTTCGGGGGGTGGATGTTTCCCCTTTATCCTTCCCATGGGTTCGCCCCTGGAGTAGGCCTATTTACCTACACATTTAGTTGGTAGGCCTACCAAACTTACCCTCGATTTACCCGACAGGGGTAACTCCCGTACGCCAGATTGCTCAAACTGTTCCCTCCATTTGTCAAAACTGGGGTCAGTTACTGCCCAGAACATGCTTCATGAATTTTTTTTTTGTGTTTCAAGAATTACGTCCATTAAGGTTGATGTTAGGTAATTAAAAATCCGTCCTGACGAATAACACCATTGTTTCTGCGGCTATTCCTTAGGTCGGATTTACACAAAACAAGAGGGGGGTGGGACTTGCAAGTTTTTTTTAGTTCTTAAAAAAATATTCATTGTGAACCCATGGCGCCCCTGACAGCCTGGCGCCCCTGACAGCCTGGCACCCTATGCTGTAGCCTAGTCAGCCTAATGGTTAATCAGGCCATGTTGCTTTCAATAATGATGGTTGTCAGTACATCGATTGAGTTAAACACGATAGGTTAAATCTAATCATACAGAATTAACGAAATCTAAGCATACGCGAAAACGATAGTGATCTTTGCCCATGCTAAATTACATTGAGAAGTTTGGTTACTTTACCTAAGATAAACACTAAAGCTGAACAATATTTAGTGTAAACACAGCCTATGAAGTCAGAACATCAGATATGAAACTCGTACTTTTAACCCTTGATTGATAAGGCGTCATCTCACAGATGACGCAAAACACTTTTTTGAATTTCGCGCACAAACCGTTCATTTATTTTACTTCTCTGCTCTTGCCAACTCAGTTCGCCCCCACCCGGAGGTCTATGAGGAGGGGTTACGTGCTCCGGCTTATATTTCAGTCTGTGCGTGGGCGAATAGTCTGACAGTCGAAGCGTTACCATTAACATGGTTGGAACACCGTGTACAGTTAACAAACTTGAACAGGCCCCTCAGACAAACGATTGCCAGTATTCTCAAGGTTGACGTTCCTGTGACTCCAAACACCCCAAATCAAAATAGAGGACACAAGCTTTACGGATTTTGTCCTTCAAAAAAGCAACGGATGACAGCATACTTCTGTGACCGATATTCCCGGGCGATGTGTGGAGAACAACAGGGAAAAGTTTGCTGAGAATGTGCTGCATGACTTTGATATGTATAAGATTGTAAGTTCAACACCTCCTTTAACACTTTGGGTGCGGCCCGGTCTCCGGAGACCGGTGGCTGGATGCGCGCGCCGGCCTGGCCGGTCTCGCGAGTCTCCCCCGCACTCGGTGGAATGAATCAGCCACAGTGCTGCAACCTTGTGGAGAAGCTCGGAGTTGTTGTCGTGTGCGTTGCCAAAGGAACCTGCCCTGCACTCTGTGCGCGTCGCCCGCCGTTCCCACGGGCCTGACCCGGTCTCCAGAGACTTTTTATCTATTACTTACTTATTGCGTGTTTTGACTTATTACTATGGTGTTTTTGCGATTTATATGACGTTTTATAATTTATAATTTTAGTTTTTGTGAAGTTTTAGTGAGGTACAGACAAACCGGGTTTGTGTCTTGGTAACTGTTTTGAATGGTTCCACAATGCCCTGTAAATGAAATAAACACCGGTTGGGAGGGAGGATGGGGCTTTAAATACAGTAATTATTAGTTATTGAGCCATTTAAAATTTTTTTGTGTGAAAACCGCTAGTTTGTGAGACTAAAAGTTGGGAAATTACGTCACGGTGCCTACGGACCCCTTCCCGCGGGCTGGCCCGGTCTCCGGAGACTGACGGTTTTGGACGCCATTTTTTTTGTAAAAAACGCCTGGAAACGCAGTTTGCGACCATAATCCTAGCTTCTGGATACAAAAGGTAAGATTTAATGCAAAAAAAACTTTCAGGCCCTGGGGATGGTTTTACTCATTTCAGCGCAGCACCCAAAGTGTTAAGTAGGCTATTGTAATAAAATAATTCTTTGAACAAAAAACCTTTGTGTAGCACCATTTCTTTTAGAAAGTATTCTCCCAGTCGAGGCGTTACCATTTACGTTTTTTTTGGGGGGGCGTTACCAATCTAGGGTTAAGTAGGCGTGTCCATGGGCCTTACATTAATGTAGACTTAGAAAACTTACCATAACAACAAACGAAAAAGGTGGCAGCCAGGATATAATGTAAATTATTAATCTGAACCATCTTAGAAGACTGAGACATTAAATACAGTTTATTGTAAATAACTAAAAACTAATCATAACCCGACAAAATCTAAACATAGCATTCTTCTCTTCTAACAACACAAAACAAACCTTCTCTTGATTGGAGAATGATGCTTAGTGATTGGAGGGCAATGGAGCCAATGTGGCCAACGGTAACTGCCGATGGAGGGCCGTGTATAATATATATAAATGTCAGTTACGTCATCGCTTTTTGGGAATTTTTGGAAACTCCTCCCCTAAATCATCCTACCAGCATAATCCGTCTGACCCCACCCCATTGAAAAATGACGTCAAAGAGTACCACTTTCCAAAATACAGTAGACCCCCTCTTAACCGACCTCGTTTTAACCGACGATCGTATTATCCGCCCCCGCTGGTCAAATATCAAAGATCGTTTTAACCGACGCTGCGCTGTTTTGAGAACAGTTCGGTTTAACCGCCCTTTTCTAGGAATTCCGGAATTGCCATACAGGGCGATGGCACCGGTCTGACACTTAAATGGAGCCAAGTGGTAAGCTTATTGGAGCGGGTTAGTTCGATCATAGATAAAGGGAGTTTGTATCCCTTTATCTATGGTTCGATGCACTTTATTCAGATAGCGTTGTAAAAACATGATTTTCTTCTTCTTCACTGATTCAGCCAATCAGAACGACGATAACGATCTGCTAACTTCCCGTTCCCGTTCCGTTTCCCCTGATTTTCTGTCACGACGCGACGTGTACACAACCATAACGAGTTGGAATTAATTTGAGTGTGGGAAAATACCTAAAGTACGTTTGCAGAAAGTTGTTCTAGTGTAAGTTGTTTCGCGAAATACTGTACTGTGTGATTCATGTTGTGCTTAAAGCGATTGATAGAAAATAAATACGTAGATGTTTACATAAAAGCACTTAATAAAAATTAACTAAGTTAATTTTTATTAAGTGCTTTTTGGAGCACTTAATAAAAGCACTTAATAAAAATTAACTAAGTTAATTTTTATTAAGTGCTTTTATGTAAAGATCTACGTATTTATTTTCTATCAATCGCTTTAAGCACAATAAGAATCACTCAGTACAGTATTTCGCGAAACAACTTGCACTAGCGGCAAACGTACTTAATCAAAACAAATCGGTAAAGTCATTAAAATTTAAAGTCTAGCAAACAAAACAAGAAAACGAAAATATAAACAAAGCAGACGACGACGATCGATATGTCGCATCGACGACGATCGATATATCGCATCGACAACGATCGATATATCGCATCGATCTTTTTAGTTCGTTGCACTTTATTCAGATAGCGCTGCTGTTCCCTTACCACCGAGTTAACATGGGAGTGCCATCTCTTTACGAAGTTCATCATTACTCTATGGCGATGGGGACGTAACGCTCAAATACACAGGCTGTTACGGGTTAAAATATTTTGGTAAAGCATTCATTAATTTATTAAAACGTACAGTATATGCACATAAGTGTACAAGGGTATGATAACGGTCTGTGAGTTTTCGTTTGTTTTGACCGTGTTTTGGGGTTATTTCTGACAATTCTACAGGAATTATTATGGAATATACGTTAAAAGTTTAAGTTTGTTTTGCTTAGTAACCTACAAACCACTTTAGAATGATTTTAATAGAACCCTAAATAAATAGAACTTTTAATTTTTAGATATTTAGGGAATTACCCGTTTTAACCGACCTTTTAAGTAATCCGACCTATGACTGGTCCCGTTAGAGTCGGTTAAGAGGGGGTCTACTGTAATGCCAGTCTTTGGGGAAGCTCTTCTTTTGGGTTGTTATAAAGGGTTCTTCTTTTGGGTTGTTAAAACCAGTGAGAGTGAGAAGTTACCTTTACTACTGGAGTTCGCGCACAATAGTAAACCAGCGACACCGTTGATTTTGTCAGGTTGGCAGCGCCATGGGGAATAAATTCCGTTCTTTGAACTACTCCCCCAAAAAGAACAACTCGACCAAGTGAGTTATATGGAATCAAACGATTTATTCATACATTACATTTTTTACTCAACACCAATGTAAATATAATAACATTCTACATAAGTGTCGAACTCTAACTATCTACGAACAAACTAACTAACCAACTAACCTTTATAAGAACAAAAGAACCGACTAACTGATTCAAACGATTCCTGTTCCTGTTCCCTAAAGATTGTAATTCTCTTACAGAGTCGTTCAAAGAACGGAATTAATTCCTCTTGGCGCTGCCAACCTGACAAAATCAACGGTGTCGTGTTTTCGTTCAAAATAGCATTGCGCGAACTTCAGTAGTAAAGGAAACAGCCCACTTGTTAAAACCATCGAATTAAGTTTTAAACCCATTTTGGACTACTTTGATGGTAATCTACAATGCAAATCAGAAATTTTGAACTTTGTAGTACTGCATTTATTCAATAATAGTCCTGCATTGTAGCGATGGACGCTGACGCTGCCTGTAAATCTAAAAACATACTGATCATTAAAATCAGCATTTACATACTGTAGCTTTGTTCTGACCTGAAGCTAAAATTACCATTTTAACGGATGTTGTAAAAATCGAGTACATAGTTTCTAATGTGTTGAACTTTAATTTAATTAATTTGCATAGAATGTTTACAATTATCCTATCTAAAATATTTCAAACAAAATTTGAAAAATGACGTCATCTCAGCGTCTACCCTCGCCGTGCACGTCATCCTAGGGATGATGTGTACGGGGGGGGGGAAGTTGAGATGACGTCAATTTTCAATTGTTTCAAAACTAATTTAGGTCGAAAAAATGTAAACATTATATGTAAATACATTAAATTAAAGCTAAACAGCTTAGAAACTATGTACTCGATTTTTAAATCGTTCGACTGAATAGTCATTTTAGCTTCAGGTAAAAAAAACCTACTGAAAATGAAGATTTTAATGGTCAATATGTTTTTAGATTTGCAGGCAGCGTCAAGCATCCGATCACTGGTACTGGAAATAAATACTGTATTGCTAAAAAGTTCAAAAAGTTCTGGTTTGAATCGTTAAACATCAAATTAGCCCAAAATGGGTTTAAAACTAATTTTGTTATGGTTTTATCAACCCAGTAGGCCTAGAAGATTAGGTCTTCACCAAAGACTGGCATAATTTCAGGAGTTTGACCCCTAAGACGTCATTTTTCAATGAGGGGGGGTCAGGCGGGTTATGACCGTAGGATGATTGAAGGTAGGGGGGGTCCAAAAATGGCCAAAAAGCGATGACGTAATATATGGACGGCCCCTACCGTCATTTCCATTCTGGACTCCTCCCCCTATTATCAGATTACATAATTTATGGACGGCTCCGATGTTAATTTTAGAATTTACCCAATGCAAGTTGCCAAAGTAGGCCTACTCAACTTTTTATTTATTGCCAAGTTTTTAATACAACAAAAGTATTATCATGTACTTTGCGTAAAGATATGAGATTCAAAATCTGCTTTTTAATCAATTATGTAGCTTTACTATCGTCCAAAAAAGTGAAAACCTGACTTGCTAATCAACCTGACTTGATGAATCCTGTATTTCCAAATCGCGCCTTAATAAATCGGATCCTGGAAAACTTTATAATAATATTTTGTAATGTTGATTTTAATAGATGGATAAGACTTACTTTGGGAATTCCTGTGTTAATTTTTAATATGGCGCCATTGGAGAAGACTTTGTTTGGCACACTCTCTGGACAAGGCACATTCGAAATACCCCCGTTTCAGCAGACCTGCGTACTCAGCGAATTTCAAAAGCGTTAAATCATATTTCAATCCAACATGGCAAGATATGACATGTTTTTGTAAGCTCCCTAAAGAATAACATGAGGAATGAGAATGCAGGTTTGCTGCAACAGGTATATTAAAACTGGGTGGTTTTAATTCGATATTTAGTAGATTTGAACTAAAAGAATCCATATACCAAGTTTTATTAAGATATGTTAAGAAATAAGGAAGGTAGGCTATAGAATGTTTTTTATTCCCATAAGAATAACATGGGTAATGAGTATGCAGGTTTGCTGCCAACAAAATGGAAATATCACGGATTTTAAATTATTATACATTAAATCTCATCTAGGTGAAGCCACAAAGCAAGTTTAATCTTACAAAGATATGTTGAGAAATAAGCGATATATAGCATTTAAGATCTTTTCCGTTATACGTATACCACTGTTTCGGGTTTGTTTTTCAAGCTTGATTTTGGTAAGTTTGGTTAGGATAGGTTAGGTTAGGTAACCTAACCCAACCTAACCTAACCTAACGTAACCTAACCTAACCTAACGTAACCTAACCTAACCTAACGTAACCTAACCTAACCTAACGTAACCTAACCTAACCAACTGGGACCGCTAGACGGCCAGACGCTGGCTTCTCGCGTCTAGACAGAGATAACGGTAGATAAGATAACAAAACCGCAGGTAAAATATTCTTACAATGAATTTCCACTTTAAAACGGGGTAGCGGATTTGTACCCCCGGATTTGTACCCCCCACAAAAAATGCTACGTCATTTTGACGTCACAGGAGGCGGGGCCTAAATCGCTCGAGAAACAGCCCGCGACTGGAAATGTACCCCCCATTACATTATTAAATCATCAACACGTAATTGGTTTGAAATTAAATTATTTTCCTTAAGACTGACCCCGGAATTGTACCCCCCGGATTTGTACCCCCCGGATTTGTACCCCCCGTGGCCAAATCTTAAAGTCCTACCCCGGATTTGTACCCCCCGGATTTGTACCCCCCGTGGTCAGATTCTTAAGTCTAACCCCGGATTTGTACCCCCCGGATTTGTACCCCCCGTGGCCAAATCCTCAAGACCTACTCCGGATTTGTACCCCGTGCTCAAATCCATTTTTTTTACCGACCATGGACATATACCGTGTCAATATTCATTGATGTTGTTGACTTTTTTAATTAGCTGTCGTAAATCAACTGCTGTTCGTAAAATTATTACCTAATATTATTCTACGAATATGTCTTATTCTACGAAAATCGTACGTTGCATGGGTGACGTATGGTTTTTATTCAAGTATTTTTGCAATGAATTAAACATTTACCGAAAGCCAAGTAAAAAACGTCGCTTTTTGGTTTCGTTTTTAGAATATTGTAAATACAATTAACATTTTTACAGATGAATTGGAAAAGAAGTTCAACCTCAGGTGTTTAACGATCAATCTGGAATGTAATTGAACTCTACGTAGAAGGGTGGAAGTACATTACAGTTTTCTTGCCGTATGAGGGTTTCCCGGGAGGCAGGAGGTCAACAAACATTTTCAAATGCCCTCGGCATGCCTCGGCATTCCTAAGTGGACCTGATAGAATGTACCGCTCCTCCCTCTGTAAGTGCAATTTATGGGTTTTGGACGTTTTTACTGGAAACAGTTTACTTCCTTTGGTTGACACATGTTCTTCGTAATAGTTAATGACTTTCAACGCACATAACAGTTTTCGCGCCGTGTAGGGGTTTCCCGGGAGGCAGGTGTTCAACAAATATTTTCAAATGCCCTCAGAATTCCTAAGTGGACCTGATGGAATGTACCGTTCCTCCCTCTGTATGTGCAAGTAATGGGTTTTGGACGTTTTCAATGGAAAGAGTCTGCTTTATTTGATTGACACGTGTTCTTCGGATTAGTAAATAACTTAACCACAATTTGTTCCTGGGTACAATGGAGTTGGAAATCCTTTGCTTGCGGAAAAGTGTTTCATGCTTTTAAGTGATCTATAATAGTTCAAATTTAGACGCAAAGTTCTCATGAGACTTATGAGCTAATTTTCAGGAAGAAATAAGTCGGGAAATATATTGATAGTTATGTTTCTGAATCAATAATAAAATTTAAGGATATTGCTTTCATTCTTTACTTAATAAGCCGTTAAGAGCCTGCTGTACTACCCGCCATATTAGGTTTAAGTCCCTTAAGAAAAATGTTATTTCTCTTGAACTATGCTTGGCTTTGAACTGAAATTACTCTTTTACCTGAAATTGTATGATTATTACTCTTGGTTATGGTTTTCTTATTAATATTTAATAGAGAACTGCGAAGACAAAATTTTGAAATCTGTTCAATTAATAGATAAAATGTACATGTGACTCAAAAACGTGTTATCTACAGATTACTTAGCAGAGAAAATCTAATAACGTAATAAAATGTAGTAAAACGTAATAAAATTTTGAAGTTGTAAAGTTTAACATTGGCCTTACGAGTTGCCATGATGGCAACGAACTAAACAAGGAGAATTTAAACAAATAAAGTCATCATCTACTATATATTTGTCAAATACTACTCAGTGGAAACATCGTACAGCCCAAACTACTTGACATAGAACCTTGAAACTTTGCATGGATGTTCCTCTTAGGGCGTAGACATCCGCTAAGAACGGATTTTACAAAATTCGTAGTATAAAGGGGTTTTTGGCGAGGCCGAAGTTTTCAAATTTTCCCATTTAAAAGTATGTTGGACGATTTTTGTTTACATTTTTAATGTTCATAAAACAATCAGCTGGTAGTTAGCTTCGGAAATGTATACGTTGATACAGATGATAATAAATTGATTTCTTTGATCATGGCTTCATTGATTTTTGTTGATTTGTTTCAAGGACATAATTACGTACTATATAAAAGTTACATTTAGTTTAGATAAAATCCACCATTAATTAGTTAAGTGGCACCTTCTATATTTCGGTAGCGGGAGTTACGCAGTTTTAAACGTGAAGAGCATACTGCCTTTTGTGGCTGAGACTAAATCCCGGTAAGATGGAAAGAGAAAAGAACAGTGGTTTTTCAGTCACAAATAGAATGTGCTGAAATGATATGATTCTTTGATCTACTTATGTAAAAATTTATAAATTATACAAATCCCTGATTGTAAGTTATATTTATACTATCTTTTCTACTGTATTTTTGTCAAATACCACTGACCTATCCTATGTACAGCCAAAACTACTTAACCTAGAACCTTGAAAATTTGCATGGATGTTCCTTATAGAGTGTTGACATTCACCAAGAACGGACTTTTTTAATTCGAGGTTTTTAGAGGTTTTTCGTGGAGCTGAAGCTTTGAAAATGCCCCATGTTAATGTAATGGATGATCTTTTGTTTAAATTTCCAATTTTATTCAATCAAGCATATTAGCTTCACAAACGGATACGTTGTTACAGCTGATTTATAATTTGATTCCTTTTATCATGGTTTTGTGGTTGTTTTGATGATTTTGTTAGGTTATTCGTACTATATAAAAGTTACATTTGGTTTAGTTTCGTACCTTATACGTTCAATCATAAGCTCATTATGTGGTACCATCTTTTTAGGCAGCGGGAGCTATTTCCTTAGGCC
The DNA here is from genome assembly GCA_035578135.1 of Flexamia atlantica. Classification (NCBI taxonomy): domain Eukaryota; kingdom Metazoa; phylum Arthropoda; class Insecta; order Hemiptera; family Cicadellidae; genus Flexamia; species Flexamia atlantica. The sequence continues at coordinate 90,220,811 of JAQJVK010000001.1, forward strand.
GTCCTTCATGTTTTTAATTACAATCATGCCAGTTACAATAATTTGGCAAATTCCTTTTTCATCTAATTCGACGGTGTCCCGGCTTTTCACGGAAAAATAGATGCTGCAATCAGTGGTTGATCTTAAATTATTCCTACCCGTCCATATTTTAAGTTAAAAACTAAGTGAATCGAGTTTGAAATACTGCCCACGGATAGCACCATAACTGTTTCTAACATTCAGCCCTTTACTGTACTTAATTGATGCCCCACTAGGCAATCCAGGGACGTAATGGTAAATCTACAAGGAAGTACCTTAAAATCGACACATTTGGTGTTAAAATCGGTCCGGCCGTTTTCGAGTTATAACGGTGAAAAGAAAACCTTCAATATCTACTGTGGTATCCTACATCCTACTGTGGTATCTACATTTTATCCTACATTCCGCCATAAAACAAACATATCTCTACGTGACATATTCCTTGATATAAATATTTTCTATTCAGTCTTCTAGATTCTTTATATCAAGGTTAGACGATAATCTTTATCGTGAGCTAAGCCACGGGTTCTGCTAGTAACAGATATTTGCAAATTACAGTCATCTAGGAAAAATTCAGCGTGAGAGATGAAAATTACTTGGAGTAATAACAATTGCATTTATTATTCATGAATATTTTCGAATTGTTTTTATTTATAGTAATTGGATTAAATTGTAAACATAAAATAATACCGAGCAAGGCTTAGTTCACCAGGTATTAATTAAATAGGGGCATTAGTGGATTTATTTTGTAAATATTTAATTTATTTGTAAATAATATGTGCTGTGACTGATACTTTTATATAAATAACTAGCTTATCAACACGGTGTTACCCGTTGAAAAACAGAAAAACTTCCTTGGATTTAGTTTTAAGGTTGCCATGACAAAAAACATGAGCTTCCCTATACGTTAACATTTAAACTTTGATGTATCATAGGGCGTAGCCCTGAGGGAATTTTTAAAAATCCGTTCTTAGTGGGTGCTTATGCCCTGAGAGGAATGTTCATGCAAGGTTTCAAGGTTCTAGGTCGAGTAGTTTGGGCTGTGTGATGATAGGTCAGTGGTATTTGACAAATATACTGTAGATTACAGAAATAAAGCTGATTTTGATTTTATGATATTCATATTGAATGCATTCGTTAATCATTTAAATCAGTAGTCAAGACGCCAACCTCCGGTATACATATTATTTTAGAATATGTTCTAACGGACAACACTGCATTGATCTCTGATCAGTTTTGATCAAATACTCCAAGTACAGAATACCCAAAAATAAATATGTTAACGTCCAAAACCCATCAATTGTACTTACAGAGGGAGGAACGGTACATTCCATCAGGTCCACTTAGGAATGCCGAGGCATGCCGAGGGCATTTGAAAATGTTCTTTGACCTCCTGCCTCCCGGGAAACCCTCATACGGCAAGAAAACTGTAATGTATATCCGCCCTTCTACGTAGAGTTCAATTACATTCCAGATTGATCGTTAAACACCTGAGGTTGAACTTCTTTTTCAATTCATCTGTTAAAAACTTTAGTTTTATTTACAATACTCTAAAAACGAAACCAAAAAGCGACGTTTTTTACTTGGCTTGCGTTAAATGTTTAATTAATTGCAAAAATACTTGAATAAAAGTCATACGTCACCCATGCAACGTAAGATTTTCGTAGAATAAGACATTTTCGTAGAATAATATTAGGTAATAATTTAACGGACAGCCGTTGACTTACGAGAACTAATTAAAAAAGTCAACAACATCAATGAATATTGACCCGGTATATTTCCATGGACGTCAAAATGGATTTGAGCACGGGGGGTACAAATCCGGGGGGTACAAATCCGGGGTCAGACTTAAGAATCTGACCACGGGGGGTACAAATCCGGGGGGTACAAATCCGGGGTCAGACTTAAGAATCTGACCATGGGGGGTACAAATCCGGGGGGTACAAATCCGGGGTAGGACTTTAAGATTTGGCTACGGGGGGTACAAATCCGGGGGGTACAAATCCGGGGTTGGACTTAAGAAGCCATGTTTAATTGGATTTATATCAATTATACAACTGTTCAGCCAACCGTGAGATGTCAGTTGATCAAAATACACAATAATTTATCCGTCCTAAAAGTTCGCGGCCGGATTTGTACCCCCCGTCCTGTGACGTCAAAATGACGTAGGCGTTTTTTGTGGGGGGTACAAATCCGGGGGGTACAATTCCGGCGACCCTTTAAAACGATTAATAACAGTTTTTTGACCTAGTTTATGGCGCTCGGTCAAAAATCAAGCTTGAAGGGTAGATTTGGATTAGTGGTATACGTATAACGGAAAAGATCCGGAATTTTACTTATTTCCCATAAATATTCATTTTGACAACGTACTGTGTTCACCACTTTCAATATCTCAGTAACCAATGGACATAGAGCAATGATTGATTACACATACTAAATTGTTTGCTTTGTCCAGCTGAATTCAATGGTGCTAGCCAAAATTTGTTAATTTTTATTTTCTATGTGAAAACCCCCCTTCGGTGCCTAAACGAAGGGGGTTTTTGTCGTCGTTGGAAGATTCAGCGTCTGACATTGATTAGTAAGGGTAATGGGTGTCCTCCTGATTCTCCTTCGGCCTATCGTCCCCTTTGTCTTCTGGATACGGCGGGCAAACTACTAGAGCGTCTGTTGAAGCCACGCCTTTTAGCTGCAGTGTCTGATGCTGGAGGCCTCTCAGTTAGGCAACATGGTTTTGTTAAGGGCCGCTCTACCATCGGAGCGATTCAAGAAGTTGTAGATGCTGCAAAAAATGCTCAACGGGGAAATAAATATTCCCGCTGTCTCACTCTGCTTGTCACCTTAGATGTGAGAAATGCGTTTAACACAGTAAGGTGGAGCACAATTCTCCACTCCTTGGAGCATGTGTTTCGTATTCCCGAATATTTGCTGCGAATTATTCGCAGCTACCTTAGTGATCGGGAACTAATATTTGACACATCAGAGGGTCCTCGTCGAAGGATGGTCACTGCGGGTGCATCTCAAGGATCAATCCTTGGTCCGGACCTTTGGAACATTGCGTATGACGGCATATTCAGATTGCCCCTCCCTGAAGATACCTTTCTCGTGGGCTATGCAGATGACATTGCAGCTGTCATCACGGCTCGCGATGTCCAGCTGGCCAGTGGAAGTTGAATCAGGTGATGAGACTTGTCTCTGGGTGGATGGAAGACCATGGATTGAGCTTAGCGACGGAAAAAAACCGAGATAGTCATACTGACTGGTCGTCGCACACAAACCTCGCTTGATTTCCAAGTAAATATGGAGACCATCCGATCTAAGCCCGCTATAAAGTACCTGGGGGTGAGACTCGACTCGACAAGAAACTCACCTTCAGAGACCAAATAAAGTTTGCAGCGGAAAAGGCAGGCAAAACTACCGCCGCTCTTGGCCGACTTATGGCCAACGTCGGAGGCCCATCTGCTAATAAGCGGAAGTTGCTGATGTCCATAACAAACTCGACTCTTTTATACGGATGCGAAGTTTGGGCTGATGCATTAAAAAAGGAGTGTTTCCGGAAGCAGTTGGGGGCAGTCCAGAGGGGAGCTGCTTTACGAATAGCATCAGCGTGCCGGACAGTTTCAGAGCCAGCCGCCTTGGTAGTAGCAGGAGTTATTCCTATTGATCTCCTGGCTCAAGAACGAAAACAGATTTTTCATACCAAGGCTGAAATCGGGACACAGGAAGCGACGCGACTGGCCAGGGAGGCCTCCATGCAGCAGTGGCAAGAAAGATGGGCTGATGAGTCAAGAGTGGCTTGGACGCGAAGACTTATGTCGGGCTTGAATTTGTGGGTCGAGCGTGGCTTCGGTGAGGTAAACTTCCTTACCACCCAGCTCCTTACCGGGCATGGAAATTTCCGGGCCTACGTCCATAAGATGGGCAAAGTTGACACCCCGGCTTGTCAGTACGGTGATTGTGAGCAAGACGATGCTCTTCACACCTTCTTTGAGTGTGAGCGTTGGGCGGACAAAAGAAGAAATCTAGAACTGGAGGTAGGGGTTATTACGCCAGAGACTGTAGTTCCCCTTATGCTGACCTCTCTTGAGAACTGGAGGCGAATTTCAAGTTTCGCAGAATACATCCTCAGGAGAAAAAGATTAGAAGGCTCTTAAGATCCAGGGCCAATCATCAGGTGCAAAATAAGAAGCGTTAGTCCAACTGGACTTATCATACGAGGTTACACTTTGAAGTTCATGCCTTGATAGGTTTTTCCGAAGTGGGTGACAGCCTGAGGCGGGGGGTTTTAGTTGGGTGCGAGTCCCACACACCAAGGAATGTTCGATATCTTCCTTGACGGTGCATTAATAGCATTTCCCCTCGATAAAAAAAATGTGAAAACCCCCAAAATCCCTTTTTTGGGGTTTCATCCCTTTTTACCCCCCTTCTGGTGGTCCAATCGGGCTGGTTTTCGAAGTTGTCCGAATAATTACTACTTTACACATCTGTGCCAAGTTTCATTTCGATCGCACAATATTTGTATGAGTTAGCCTATCGTGTTTACGGACACAAATATATATATATATATATATATATTAAAAATTCAAACGAATGATGTTTTTTACTTCTGGGGGCTCTGAAAGAATGTTATCACGGTCTTGGGCTTAGGTCTTACCGTGAGACTTACGGTAATAGCTTTTTCCCAATAGGGGAGATTCGCTAAAAGTGTCTTATCCCATCCAAGATTTTTCAAATCTTGCATGATCCATGGTGTCATTCCAAACCGTGCCTTAAAAAAACTTAAATCTTAAATACTGGTAACAAGTTTAACGATTAATACAAGTTAAAAAGGGCTAAATAAATTTAATTATTGCTTTTAGATGATAAAACTGATATAAGATACATTACTATTTCGCAATTAAAAATAGTTATAAACAGTTTTTTGCTTTTTCCAAAAATTTTAAAAAGTGGAGAAGGAATAGTTTGGAAGTTCAGGATTCAAATATTTATTCGGCAAACAGATTGCTGCATGATTGCTGCATGGTAGGAGCTATCTATCGTCGAGCGAAAGCGAATCCAGGCCAACATGTACTGTTGCGCTCAGCATGACTCGTTTCTCGTTTCTACATCGCTCTCATAATAAAGACCTTATGTTCTAATTGCTAAATAAATAGTTCGCCAAGTGTTTGGATAAACCAGTCCTTGTTCAACGATACACGGCGGAGAACTCCCATCATAATGGTGGGAGTTCACACTCCCAAGTGTGAGGGAATCTGACTCGATAAACCATTATACAAACTATTTGCCGCATGAGACTTTAAGAGAGGGAATTATTTGAAACGAGTCATGTCATCAGTACACTCAGTGAACGCATCAGTAGGGCCTAATATACACGCTCGTATTGGCCTGAATTCACCCTCACTCGATGAATGTGATTTCCCAATGCGTTATGTGGCAAATTGTTCACCGAATGTTTGGGCAAGTCAAATTTGCCTTTATTCTGTCATTTGTTGCACCAATAGTCTACAATAAGAGCGACGTTGAAGCGAGTCATGCCGAACGCGCCAGTTCTTGTTTGTACTGGCCTGGTTTTGCCCTTGTTTAACGCAAGTGAACTTGCACTATAGGCGTAAGCTATCCCGAAGCTTATGATTGTATGCCACCACCATCAACACTCGACATTAATTAAGAGGGTTCCCCTACCTATGGCAGTTTTCGTTTTTCTGCTGTGACCTTTGGAACTGCGGTTCTATAAATTTATCCCTTTTTCGCATCGAGAGGCGGTGCAGGGGTAAATGCAGGTGTCGTTCGGCGTCTCCGATTCTTAAAATACAATTTAAAAAAAAACGAGATTTTTAAAACAAATTTAACTGCTCTATATCACATTGTCTTTTAATTGCACTGTTTTAAGTTAAGCCTTACATTGCTTCCATTGAAATTTAAGCTTTCCACCATTTTCCAAGGCGGCTATTGCCCATGGGTACCAAAAAGGTACCCTTTGGTTTTAGGGTCTCCATAGTCCATACCCTAAACATTACATAGATCAATAATATTGACTGAATCTGATAAAACCCAGTTTGGATGAAATCTGCCAGACTGCATTAGTTAAGTTCTCTTCATTTTAATTTTTATTAATTTTCATTTAACTTCATGAAATAATAAAAACAAGGTGTATAAATATGTAAAGTATTGTAAAAAATTATAAAAATTATATATAAATTCGAACGATGGGGATTATTGCTTCTGAGGGTCCCAAAACGAAAAGTTATTATGGTCTCGGCCTTTCGTATTACCCCGAGACCTTCGATAATAGCTTATTCCCTGTTGGGGAAATTTGCTAAAAGGTGTGTTAATCAAACCAAAGAGTCATACTTGTTTGAATACTAAATTCCATTAATAAATCAAATAAAACATTTATAAAAACGATAGAGGATACTAAGCTCATTTTTTTTATTACTTGAGGAACCTCACAGAAAAATAGTTGTTCCTATTTCATTATGAAAATTTGCTTATTTCTGTGGATTAATCTCACAAAATAACCCCTAGCGTAACAATTGTCGTAACGTTTTTGAATTAAATATTATTTTGAGATAAAACGAAATGGCGGCTGTATAAGTAAATTTGGAGATTTCGAAATTTTGACACATTGACTTACCTATTCGGAGTTCCGGAACACTAAAGTAATTAAATTTGTATTCAAGATTTATATTTATATTTTATTTTAAGCTGTTGAGTGTGGGAAAACAGTCTTGGGAATAAGCAGACATAGACATTTAATATTGTAGGCCCCTATACGTATGCTACTTTAAAGTTAGAAAAATAATAACTTTGAACCAGTTAATTAGGAAAAAAAAATTAATCAAGTCGAAAGTTAATTAAAAAACTAGTCGAATAAATTAAAATTAATAAGCCGAAAGTTTTAAAAATAAACATAGCAAAGTTAAAAAAGAGTTAAAAAGTACTTGATGCTCTGCTTTAAAAAGTATTCTTCCAAAAATTTGTACCTAATAAATACAAAAATGTTTTACTTAGTCGATTCAGAGCATCAGCAGGCTGTCTTGAATTTTTTAGATCGCAGATATTACTTAGGCCTACTGTATTTACTATTTTAACTAGACCATAATTTTCAGGGCCGGCCTAAGGCGAAAATTTAAAGTATGCAAGACTCAGATTTGATGCCCCTTCCGGAGGGTCTAGGGGGTATAGAATACTCCCAGGGGAAAGGGGGGTCTGGAAAATTTTGGAAATTGGAGGTCTAAAAAACACAGTTTTTGTGTACATTTGCACCTTTAAGAACATCAAATCTATGTCTCACAATTTCATAATTTATTATTGATTGATTTGATAGGTTCAATGCTTTTTCTTGTACATTAAACCACTATCATTAACCACTATCTTGTACATTAAACCACTAGTAAATAAACTAGTGGAAGCTTCTGGGTCACGTTACAAAGTACTTTCAGAATAAATAGCTAATGCGGGAATAACCGTCCGCCGTCATGCGTAAAAGAAAATAAAACCACAGAACATAGCTGGTGAATCAATAATTTATAGAGTTTGATAATGGTGTACACACAACAGAAGTGTGTTAAACTCTGAAGATAGGTGCATAGCAGGGCCGGCTCAAGAGTTGTAGGCGTCCTAGGCTAAAGTATTGTTTGGCGCTCCCACACCTCACACTTTCTGACAGTTCAGTAAAAGGGTACATTACCATAAGGGCTAGAGAAAACACTTTTATCATTAAAAAATCAATTACTGAGACTTTAAGTTTGTTATGCTTTTATTCAACTTTTAACAATCACTTAACGATTATTTTTACTTTTATTTGTGGTTAATTTTTGATAAGTACTTGTGTAAACACGAAACGAGAAGAGACTTGTAGTATCGTAGATAAATTACAATTATTTCCCCTATTGCTTTGTCACGTTTCTCAGGAGGTAATGGCATATTATTGTTAAGTTTAAATGAAGTTATATATCGATTCGTCGCTTTATGAGATTTGAAGGATTTTATATTTCATGTATTTTAAATTGAAATATTAAAATATATTAATATATTAAAATAATATTAATAATAAATAAAATAAATAATAATAATAAAATATTATTTCAATATATTAATTTTTTAGTATATTAAAATATTTTTTTTATTACTTTTAAGCATAGTTTTGGGAACGTAAAGTTTTTGATTTTATTAGTATGTACTACCACGGTAAAACCGCAGAGGTATGTGTGCGTGAGTTGCTTGGGATCATTGGAATCGAGGGGTCAATCAGTGCATATTCCCCATATTCCCCGATCAATTTTACTTATAGTACTTTAAAGATAAAACAATACACAACCAGGAACAAAATTTTTAAACACACTATGAAATGAAACAGTTACGGTTTCAAGATAATGCTTTTTGAATCTTGTCCGTTTTTCTCTCGAAGTTTCTTGATTAGAAGTACATAGGACTAAATATTTATTGTAATGAAAGGAAAGTTAATCGTATAATTTTGGTATCCCGAAGGAATCTCTCAAACTTTGAAGTGGAAAAATTTGTATGGTTAAAATCAGTGATTAATGAAAAACCTCTCCTTCTTAAGCAATCCAATTGATTCAAATGTGAACAATTGATCCGCCTCTAATTTATTTATAAAAATTTGGTTGAAATTAATGTTTTTTTCCATTTATTATATATCAATTCCGTTAGCCAAAAACAAAAATATTTCAACCAGTAAGGACAAATCACACTTTACATACACTGTTAGTGTCTTATTGTGTACTCTTATGTTGATATTTGACTTTTTATGCTTGATTGCACAATTATCTCAAAAAATGGCTCTGAATATTTCCTTCAAATTATGAAAATGCTGTAACTTATTTTTGACTAAAAAGTGATTTGTGTAACTCACATCGCTATAGAAAAAAATCTAATGGCGCAGGTAATAAAAGGAATTTGAGAGTATAAATGAAATATTTAACATTGGACTTCATGGGTTTTCACGTTATTAACAAAATAAAAACGAAACATGTCAAAAGTACTGTTATAATTGATTGTCAATTTCCAGCTCAACATTTTTATTGTATACTTCATTCAATTGGACACTTTACATCGAGTTTTCAATAGACAAGATACCCTACTATTTGAAAAATAGTGCTCATAAAATGAGGCTTTAAACTCTATGATCCAGATACAAAAGAACTCGCAAATTCGTTTACATAATTCATTGAGATGGAGATGGTTTAAAAAAAAATATTATTTCTGAATATGGTACTTAGAGATATAGGCCTAAGATATGATTTCGTCAGTTTATAAAATAAAAATAATATAATTAATGTACAACTCAAACAATTAAAAAACTTTTAGGTAAGTTATTAAGAATAACAGTTTACAAAACAAAACATGAATACTTGTTAGCATTGGAAAAATGGTGGACTACAGTCAAAACATGCAGTCTTGAAATTTGGATGTCAAGATAAAAAGAAACCTTAACTACTGCATAACGGCGAGGGCGCCTGGGGATCAGAGAATTATGCGTGTATTGGTATATAGTCATAATTTTGAAAGGGCAGGCTTTTCCACCGTTGGGGATAAGTTTATAGTTTTAAAGTGTTTAAAAAAGTAACAAGCAGAGGATGTTCCCGCGAGCTATTCCCAAATCATAAACTTATAATTTAATAAAATGTAAATATAAATTGAAGTTTGGGCTACTTTCACAGTTTCATTTCTAAAATAAAAGTGTTTCATTTGCGCCTTGCTTTTTTGACAAACGGGGTCGCTCAGCGCCCCCTTTGGCGCCCCTCAGGCCTGGCGCCCTAGGCGGTCGCCTAGCTCGCCTATATGGTAGAGCCGGTCTCTTCTATGAAACATTCATACAAGGGCTTTTCTTGCTTTCAATTTGGAGAATGAATCAAGTATGTCCAAATAATCAATTAACTGTGACAACCCGTTTTGGAGCAGGAAGATGAGTCACAACCAAGGAGGTAACATGCAATGTATGAATGGAGTACCGCACAATAGTATTTTCGCAGCCCTCTGATTTTGTTAGGTTTGCAATATGAGGGGGGGGATTTCGTTCTTTGCATTACTAATACAAAATCAAGCAACTCATTAATGGGAGTCAGACTGTTGATTGATCGAACATAAAAAGATGTTTTCAATGATTATAAGACATTAAATTTGTTTAATCGTGTTCCCGTTCATCAATTAAAAAAACGCTAACGATTATTGACATTAGTCAAAGTTTGAGAATTGATGACATATTTTTAATCACTTATTTGAATAGTTGGCCATTTTTAGAATATTCTGGTCATGATTCAAATCGTTTTTAACTACAACTCAAAGAATGGTATGACATTTTATTTCTAAATTACTAATTTCTACCCTCATACTGCCAACCTGTCAAAATGAAAGGGGCGCTTTTTCATCAAAAAACGCATCGTCCGTCTCGCTATCTCCAGTATGGACTAACCTCCTTTGTACCAAGTAGTACAAAGGAGGTTAGTCACAGGGTTTATACGGTGAATAACCTCCTATAGTTATACGGTGCGGCACAGGGGAGACATTTCGGGAGCCGTCATGACGTCACCAGCAATAGCGTCACGACCTACGAACTTGAAGTCGTCTGTCGTCGTGTAAGCTCGGGTACACCTCTCGGCTCGTGGGTGTAAATAAAACAACTCAAGCCTTCTACTTCCACGAAGTTTAAGTTATATTATATTCGTTTTTGCTCTATAAATTCAAACTCATGCACTTCTCTAAAACTAGCTCATGCGATTTTCCTGTGCAGCAAAATCAGTGAAAGGCCTAAAGTTTAAATGTAAAACTCAATAAATAGCAAATATTGTACTAATTGTAGCGTGATTGAGTTTTAATATATCTTTAAATTCAGCACTGAATAGCTTAGGCCTACTTTGTGGAGGATAATAGGTCTGGTGAAAAGTTTTCAAGATCAATAAAGAAGATCAGTAAGCCTACGCATTCAACTATAATTCATTTTCTTTTAGTATGATTTTTCATTTTTATGAAACATATTTAGCAGTCATTCATTTAGCAACCATTCATTCAACTGAGTTGGAGCTCGGAGCAGTCCGGATGTACTCGTTTGATTCCGTTTATCTTCGTGACGGTTTCTTGCTTGGGCGAGAAATCTGTGGTCAATGTTACTTGAGCTGTTGAGATCCTGTGCTGTTCATGACGTCATAGTGGCTCCTGAAAAGTCTACCATGTGCCGTACCGCCAAGTAGTAGTACCAACCCTTCCCGCGTCGGCAAGGGTAGACGACTACTCTAAAGACATTCCCAAAAACGACAGGCCTATGTTGGCCACTGTAAGTCAATGTTAATCGCCACGGACATTAACCTGTATATAATATTAGGTAGTATTATATATACATAGTTCAGTTATATATTTTATCTTTCTCAAATCGTGCTAAGAGGTTTTGATTTTGTTTCCGTCAAATAACTTTTTCAAGGGCATCATACTACTCCCGACTACTGTATTTCAGAATTCATTGGGACAATTCTTCGGTTTTACCTTGAAATTCAACTGTAATAGTTTTGAGATAAAGTTCCATGAATTTTAAATATTTCTGCCCAACATTTAAATGCAATCGTAAAAATTTGTAAAAACATTTACAGAAATTGGTCAATTTTATGCCCCTCCAAAAGGTTCGAGTGTGCGGCTGCATACCTCTCACACCCCTTGGGCTGGCCCCGATAATTTTGTAAATTTTTCTTAACTTGCCTTTAATATTATAGAGTTGTTTTATATATTTTTCATTGCTGTTAACAAATTCAGTTGTCGACTCTATTTTTCAAATATTCATCATTGTTATTGCCTAGTTATTGTTTCCTGGTTATTGCTTTTTTATAACTTATTGTAAGTTATTTATTCCAATTCTTTCTTTGCTCTTTCTTACTTATATGCATTATTGTTCATTAGTGATGACTGTTATACTGCTGATGAACTGTCATACAATTGTATTATTGTTTATGTATTGGCATTGCCGTTGGTAATAAATAAATAAATAAATAAATAAATAGGAGATCAATACCTGATGGGGATCAGATGCTGTTCTCTGGCGGGATTCTTGTGCCCAATTTAGTAAAAGACATTGGCAGAAAATTTCCTCTGGATTTTTGTATGTAAATTTAGGGGTTTTTCATTAGTAATAATTATGAAACTTTTTAAAAAGTCAATTGAAGTTGTTGAACAAACAGCATGAAAGTAATATTTTTTTCAGAAAATATTTGCCACATATTTAATCGCGAGTTTCTTTTGTATTTGAGCCCACGAAAGAACCTTTGACCCCACGAACAAACCTCTATTTGCATTCCATGGTTTAATAGACGCAACTTTTCGCCATTGTCAGTTTAATGGCAATGGTTTTTGCTTGTTATTGTTTGTGATTTATTCCAAGTTATGCAATAAAAGAGCATACTCCTTTATACAGGACAAGTATTTTAAGCCGTTCACAACAGATTTTAGCCGAACAGCTTGACAAACAAGGACGAAACAAAACCTTTTCCCAATAAACTCATACCTGAGGAGCGATGTAATTTTTTAAACCTTTTGCTTTGAAATAATCCTTGTAAACTCAGCTATAATTTAATATTCGACATGCAACATAAAAAATTGTTTACAATAAATTTTTTAAGTTGGCAGTCTGAAAATCAAAAATATTTAGTGACCTTAAAGTTTTTGATTATTAATAATTTTTAAACAGAACGAACAATGTTTTGTTGCTCTCAAGATACAGGGTATTTTGCAAATAGGCATAAACATATTTTTCACAAAAAAAACCGCCATATCGAAAATGATAAAAAAAGTGAATTCTGTTTTCACTAAACTTTTCGCCTTGATTAGAGTTTTAAAATAACGCATAACATATGTTTACATTTTAAAATTCTTAGACTTGAAGGGATGATTTGTTCGTTGTTCCTTGGGTATGAGTTAGTGGGGAAAAGTTTTGTTTCATTCTTGTATATCTAGCCGTTCGTCTACAATCTGTTGTTGACGGTTAGAGGACTCGCCCTGTATATAGGCAAGTGATCCTTGTTATTGGTGATAACTAGCAATGGTATCTATCGTACCGTCATGCGGGTACATTTTAACGTTCCATCGAAAATGAAGTCGTCTTCTTCAATGATGATGTAATTTTTGTAGAAATGTCCACATAAATATAACAGGAAAGCATTACGTAGTTTAGCCTATAATCATTTTGTTGATCAATTGGGTTTTACTCGTGAAAAACGGGAAAACTTCCATGGATTTTGGACTTAATTTTTCATTCTTCATAAGGTTGCCATAAACTTCCCCATAATTTAACATTTAATTTTTATATTACTTCAGGGGAAAGCCTTAGGGAATTTGTTAACTGTTATTTAGGGAAATGACTGTTACTTGGTACGTATATTGTTTATTTTTCTCCCTAAAAAGTCCATCGGCTAAATCAGCATATTTTTTCGGCGGTGAAATTGGCGTCCAGAAAACTAAAAATGAAACAAATAAAACATCCATCAGTACAAGCGTGCGATATTTTTCGACACATAAATCATGCTGAAGCCTGTCGCACTTTGTCCCAGAGGCTTCAAAGTCGCTATAAACACCGCCAGTCAGTGACTCGGTCGAGGCAGCGAGTGCCTCAACTCGCGTAAACGAGCCTGTTTATAAATAAGCGGAACGCGCTGAGTCGTCGCGCCGGCCGCGCGTTTGCGAGAGGCCTGTGGACGGCCGGCGCGGCGCGTCGAGACGCATTCCCTCCCATCCCTCCCACCGACGCCTCAGTCCTCCGCCGACGTTTGGGTCGCGAACACTCCCCACTCGTTATCGTTTGGTTTTATTTTGTTGCGTTTTTCCGGCACGTGCTTTAGTGAAATGTGACTGTTTAGGATCGTTCAGCCAACACATTTGTTGAATATTCTGAACAACTGGAAAGTAAACATTTATTTAATGAAGTGCGTTCAAAATTTATTGTGTTTTCCACCTGGACAGTTTATTGGTTTAATTTTATTAGGTAGAAAGCAAACGAATTACATTAGTTAATAACGAGGAGATTGGCTCGTGTTACACACGAATTTTGCCTAGAATTATTTGAATTAATTTGTTAGTTATAAATAATTATTCACCAAATGATATTTATACTAGTCGCATTTTCTTAGAGCAACCGATGATGGGCGCGTTACAGGTGGTATGTGAGGTAGTTGGCGGTTTAAATGCCAGCCGGGCGCCGGTGTATTGACCCGTTGCAGTGCCGCACTCTCAATCGCTCTTTCCTTATAATTGATCCTAAGTTACCGAAACTAATTTATGCTAAATATACATTTTTAGTTAATTACAGTTGATTATTTGTAAAACTTTTAAATATTTTGTTGTGTTTTTGGTGAAGAAACAAAGTGCTAGTCGAGAAAGTCTCTAGAACTGGAAGAAAAGGAGTTTTTTCAGTACCTATTCGTCAGGATCAACAGCGCTGCGATGGAGGGCGGGGGCGGCGAGCCGAGGACGCCGTCCAGCGGCACGTCGGACCCGGGGCCGCCGCCCGTCCTGCCGCCCAAGCCGCGGCCGCAGATCTCACTCAAGATCCCCGTGCAGGCCGCGGGCTCCGGGGGCCTGCAGACCTCGCCGCCCAGACCCATGAGCTTCTACTACGACCCCCGCATGGTCGCCATCCCCATGACGCCCGTGGGCAACCACGGCCCCAACCACAACTCCAACGAGGTGCCCCTGCACATCCCCTTGCCGCTGAACCTCGTCCAGGCCTACCCCACCAAGGCGTCCGAGTTCATGTTCAAACAGTTTGAAGGTGAGTTCAAACTGCAACATTTTTGTTTCATTGAGTAAATTGAACGGTATTAAATGTTTTGTTTTTGTGTTGAATGTTTAACGCCAAACGTTAAAACTTTGATGAAAAGGTGTATTTTTTTCAGAATATATGTTGAAGGACACGAGGGAGAAGCATAGAAGCGTTTTAATAAAAGCTTGAGTTCTTAATATTTAACAACCTATACGTCAACCCAGAATAGTCTCAAGATGTGTGTGCACATCACGTTATGTTATTATTTTAACATAAACACATAAAATGTTTAAAGTTCTTCAATATAGTAGGAGGTATTATTTGATTACGATTTATTGCCTTTCGTGTATTGAAGTAAACGTTTGTTGGTTATCAGTGTTGTAAATGCCTAAAACGGTGACCGATAGAGGAGGACGGTCATATTTGTGTATGATTAGTCATGGATAATGGTCGCGCATCACAACATCTTATCATAACACTTTCGGTAAAATTTTATCTTGAGTTTTAACGTTTATCGAGTTGTTGAGGTGACCTTTAGGGAATTCCCAGGGAGTAGTCATGGCCAGTGGCGCGGAGCCTTTTGGGACGTAGAGTAAGTGCACGTACATCTAACTTTAAAATGATATATCAAAGAGTACCGGTCGTTGAGTCCCAAAATAATTGTACCGTTTCACACAGATTATCTACAGAGACTAGACATCTTTGTTGGGAAAGACAGATACCAGATAAGACAAGTCGGCGTCCTCTAATCATTGTACGCGGATAGCGTAAGTCATTTAAGCCATGCAATCTCCTTTTCAAACCATCTAACAATGCTTTTATCAGAAATTACGCAGTGCTGCAACTATGTTCATTATTACTGAAAGATACTGATCATAAAAATATTGACAAAATAATAATTATAAATTTGTTGGTTTAATAACTTTCTGATTTAAACACTTTCAGCACAAGTACATCCCATGGTCATCCTAATTATTTTGCATATGTGGATACACAGACGGACCCTTAAAAATATCTTTAGAAGACCCTTAATATAACCTTTCTGGATATTGAGGATATTAGAGATGACCCAGGGATATTTTAAACAGGATGTAGGTCTAAATATCCCTAGGTCATCCCAAATACCCGTAATGTCCAAAAGGTTATCTTAGGCGTATTTTTAGATATATTTTTTAGGGTTCCGTCTGTTTATTGGGATTTGGTCTATCCAAATAGATATCCTGAGGATATTAGTTTGAATTTAACTGTAAAAATTGAATTTGGAGTTATTTTTTAATTAAAGTAATATGGGAAGTCTTTCTGAAATATCCCTTGAATATTATTCTCCATCCTTCAAAGTTCCGAGAACTAAATAGAATATTGGAACTTGTGGGGATATCGTGTGGATATGTTAGGATCTATGGGGACACCATACTTTGCAATACACCACCTTTTTGGGGGTTGTTACCAGAGATAAATAAATAAAATTGACCAAACTTGTTATTTACTTTTCTTTTTTTAGTAATTTATATTTTATAGTGTTTGCGTAGTTTGGAATCTGTACCGTGAGTAGCTAGTCTATAATCAATTTAAATGTCCTCTTTGACTAGATTTCAAATAAATACAAAGTATAATGACAAAAGCTAATATTTATTTAACACATTACAAATTTCAGATAAATGAGATAGATAAACTGGGGACTAACAATATATGTATGACAATAAGAGGGGAAGATTACAATTCAATGGATATTTACCTAAGACTTTAGATTAACAGTAAAATGACCTATAGGCCTACCTACATTTGCATTTTTAAATCTGTCAACAAGTTCTACTTGAATCAGATGGAATTATAGTCAATGACCCAAATAAAATTGCCAATATTTTTAATGAATATTTCAGCAACATAGCGCAGCAGATCCTGGGCACAAATCCACCAAGGAATGGAAAAATACAAGCTTTGCCCCCCACACCAAATGATCTCCTCTATCTACTCCCAACCGATGAAAATGAAATAAGGAACATCATAAACACCCTCAAACCCAAAACATCTGCAGGTGCGGATAAAATACCAGCCAAAATGTTAAAACATTGTAGCAATGCCCTAATTAAACCACTTGTCAAAATTACAAATCTCTCGTTAACACAAGGACTTTTTCCAAGTGGCTTAAAAATGTCAAAAATCTACCCTAAGCACAAAAATGGTTCCAAATTAGAAATTAAAAACTACAGGCCTATATCACTTGTACCAACATTTTCCAAAGTGATTGAAAAAGTAGTTCTATGGAGATTGATAAATCACTGCAAACACCACAACAACCTCACTGAGAAACAACATGGCTTCACCAAAGGAAAATCAACAACAACAGCAATCATCGAGTTAATTGAATTTGTAATAGACAATCTAGAAAAAAAGAACCTTGTTACAGCCATAATGCTAGATTTCAGCAAATCCTTTGATTGCTTAGGCCATGACCTAATCCTTCACAAACTGGAAAAAGTAGGTGTCAAAGGCCTGGCAAACGCCTGGTTCAGAAGCTACCTAGAGGGGCGAGAACAAGTAGTAGAAATTAAACACAGACTTAATGGAACGACCCAAAATGTAAAATCAAAACCAATGATGGATAACAGAGGAGTGCTACAGGGGTCTGTTCTAGGCCCTGTACTTTTTATCCCCCTGTCAAATGACCTGCCCAACACCTGGAAGCCCACTGCTCACCCTTGATGTATGCTGACGATACGACCCTGCTAATTGCAGCAAAGACTCCAGAAGACTTGTCAGTGAACTCATTTATTGCCCTCAATATGGCATATCAATTCTGTCACAACAACGACCTAGCGGTAAACACCAACAAAAGAAAACAATTAACATTTGGCAATAGACAGGACGACTTAAAAACAATGCCCGATGTGGAAGTTGAAGATTACACCAAGTTCCTTGGCGTAACAATTGACGGACAAATATCGTGGAATCATCACATTGACGCTCTCCAACAAGCTCAACACCAGTCTCTATGTCCTGAAGAGAATAAAACACACAAGTGATGAAGCCACCGCAAAGACCGCATACCATGCCCTATTTGAGTCTCACTTGACATATGGCCTTAGAGCCTGGGGAGGAACCACAGCTGGAAACCTACAACGGATCCTTATTCTTCAGAAAAGAGCCATACGAATTATCAAAGGTTAGATTCAAGAGAAAGCTGCAGGCAATCTTTTACAGAACTTAACATACTGACAGTCGTTGCGTTATACATCAAGGAGGTGATTCTCTATGTGGATGGAAAACCTCTTCTAAAGGGGTCAGATATCCACTGCCATAACACCAGGCATGCTTCCAGGTACCAGTTACCACATCTTTACTGCGCGCTGTACGAGAAAACACCGCCTTACAGTGGAAGGAAGTTCTGCAATGTTCTTCCAGAGGATGTCAGAAAACAATCAGGAAACAACTGAAGACCACCCTCACCAACTGGTTGACAAGAAATCCTTTTTACTCCTTGGAAGAGTTCCTGAGATGGAAGGAAAACCTCCACGAACACTAATGTACCCTGACGCCATTACAAATCTTTATGTTTTGACAATAAAGTGATTTTTATTTGATTTGATTTGAGTTCAGTATTATTACACATGGTCTCCTTCTACTCAGGGATGGGAACTCGTGCCGGGAGCAATCTCAAATTTTTCAAATCTCTTGACATTTTAAAAAAATTTCGAATTGGGTTTAATTTTGATAATCAGTACTTAACAATGTAAATTTGGTTTCATAACTAAGATGGCCGAATTCTTAGAGTTCATGAAATAAAATTTTGAAGACACTTGAATATTAAAAGTTCAATTTAAACAAAATATCTTGATGCAATTTGCCGTCTGTTATTTCAAATTAGGCTATATTGAATTTATAAAATAGCAGTCTATAAAATGTTAATGATTAGGCTGG
Source organism: Flexamia atlantica (assembly GCA_035578135.1). Classification (NCBI taxonomy): domain Eukaryota; kingdom Metazoa; phylum Arthropoda; class Insecta; order Hemiptera; family Cicadellidae; genus Flexamia; species Flexamia atlantica. The sequence continues at coordinate 90,239,502 of JAQJVK010000001.1, forward strand.
AAATGGTAGATTCAAGATGCTCTTACCACCTGGATACAATTTTCGCCCAGTACAAAATATTTCTTGATGTTTTAATTAATCAAAAGGAGTTGAATTAAAAAAAAGTACTATGGGCTGTTCTGTACTTATTGGCACTAAGAATAAACATTTAGTCCAAATTACTGGAGATTAAAATATAGGAACAGTGTCCTGAATTAGAGTTAGTATATCTTAACACTTTGAAGTTCTCCGCCAGAAGATGCGGTAGGTCCAGTTGCATCACATGTGATTTCCATTGTTGTACTTGGGGTTCACACAAATTGTTGAAGAAAATATTTTAATCACTGCACTCTAAATTTGAATTAGTTATGAAAGTTAAATTAGAATTTTGTATTATATGAAATAATTATATTATGATTGCAACTTCTTTACAATATATATAATAATAAAATATACTGACGAATTATTTAGGCCTATTAAATTTTACTTCACATTACATTTTGTGGAGTCCTTTTTTATGTATCATGAATTTAAAATGATTAACTCATAATTAAATAAATATTAGCTATCTGATGGGTGATTTCCTGAGGGGTTATGTGGTGATAAAAGAACACTTTAGAATAATACACAAGAACAGGAATTAGTATTTTCAATAGGTTAATACTATTTTTATTGTTACATAGATCAAATCGTATACAATTTGAGTGCTTCTGCAGCTCTGTAGCTTTGATGGATCCGGAGATATGGCCCTTCATAGATTAAAACTTTCTTCAATTTTAACACGAGAAATTTTGAAAATTTCGGAGTCCCCTAGGACAGAGCCTTAAATGGTTAAGACAAAACGGATAAATTAATAATATCTTTCGTGCAAATTTACATAAGTAACCCAGTTTAATGGCAACTGGTCAAACAGTTTCGAACCATTAACGTCAAACAAACTCAATATTCTTAGGTAACTACATGCAAACGTGTTGAAAACTACAGTATCTTTTAAGTTATTAAATGGTTCAGGCGTTTGATAACAACCACGGCCTTGCGCCAATGAATTTTTATAATTTTTATAGACAAACCTCTTTAAAATAAGGGGTCACTCGATAGGAGTTTATTTTTGCATTTCGGCGCTGCTTCCAAAATACCCTATTTTGGGGGAGGGTCAAAGTGGTGACTCTGATATAAAGTACCGTTTGTTATTTTTTAAAGGTATGCCGAGTTTGTTTTTCCTACTGAAACACATTTAAAAATTAAGTGGGGCTATCCACACTTTTGCCTAACCCTGTATGTATTTTTTACGTTGTTTGCCTACCCAGGAATTACCCAATTTTTGACCAATATTATATTTATCCATACGGATACACGCAATTTTACAAAAAAAAAACATATTATTATGTTGCTTCAAGATGAAACTCTAATGATTTAAGGAACTCATACAATGCAATGAGTAGTAATACAACATGGACAACTTCCCAATATATATACTAGTATATGTATGTGTGGGGAAACTACAAACAAAAAGTCATAATAAAAAGCAAATCCATCATTAAACTACAAGAGATACAACTCATACAAAACATATGCAAAACTAATGTTTAAAGATTACATGCTGAAACAGATCATTATTACACTCAAGTTTACATTTAAATATTCAAATAATATATCCTACGAGAGCTGAGTTGAAGATTTAGTATTTAATTTGCTCACTAAGTAAAATAAATTAATCATCATTATAATGAATAAAAAAAATAGACTGAAGCTTCGTTCCTTATCAACGCTTTATCATTAAGCTATTCGTCTTTGAGCAAGGACAGTTGGGTAAATACTAAAAAGGGGATTTGGTTAAGTAAAATATAAACTCGTCAAACTGTTTTTCCGAGTATTCCATATAAAGAAAGTGCTTTTCCGTCAGAGGTATAAAGGGATTGTAGAAAAGGAAGCTCCAGGACAGCATTGCTCCGTACGAGATAATGGCATTCCGTACATAGCAGATGTCAGAGGTTAGAGCTAAAAGGCTCTTGCACCTTTTAATAACTGGCAAGCGAAGTTCTTAAGGACTCTCAAACTGATCATATTTTACGTTTGTTTTCCAAAACCAACAAACATTTTTTCAGTTATATATGAACTAAGAAATAAATTACTGGATGCAAATATTCGAATTTTCCTTCGAATTTTCTTCAGACTTGTAGACATGACATTTTAGTTGCTTACTACATTGTTTCCAATCGTCTAGGTGAACAGTTCTGCAACAGGAGGGACTAATGTTAAAGAGGAGCTGAAATCAATACCTGTATCGGCTTGTTAGACCGGTATCCACGCGACGCGTTATTTGGTTTTAAATACGAAGAAATGTAAAAGAAAATACTAAACCCAAAACTGTAACTATTTAACCCACATTCAATAGAAATAAGTTTGGTATAAAATATATGTCATATTTGATATTTACTAGGATTGTAAGTACCTGACGTACTGAGCCTTTCTCGTTGACATTTCACTCTCCATGCAATCTTCAATCTACAGATTGTATATTCTTTTATCCAGTTAGTTGAGTTTGTAGGTAGCTGTTTTGATCATGATTTATTTATAATTTCGTTGCTAAGATGGCAACCCATATGACCAATGTTTACTTTTTTTACTTCAAAATCAATTTCTTTTACTTTATTACATTTTTCAAGCCAATAAGCCTGCACAGAACTTGCTTTTTATTTAGAAGTTATTTCCAGACTTTGAAGGAAATCATCAGAGCCGCGTTTAAGATAATTGTGCAATCAAGCAAGCATACAACAAGCAAACATTGCTCATGCATAAAAATATAGGATTGTCATGATTTATCACCGTAAAGTATATCTTAAACAAATCTTTTTTCATATCTATACAAACAAAATAATAACTATAAATTAATGATTATGATTCTACTGAATTTCTAAAAGAATGATGATTTTCTAGTGATAATAAATTAAATACTTATTTAAAAGGAAAATCCATTTCTTTGCGCATAAGATCCCTTTTCCGGTGACTAACTATTACTTCTAACAAGACACCTAACAAAGGCAATGAATGATAAAGATAATTTTACAACGAAACGTTGCGACTAAGAAAACTAATTGGATTGAGTTTTGATCAAACCAGTTTTTAACAAGCATCTTTATACTAATGATTAGTTTGTGTTATACAACTACCTAAAACATAAGTTATTATAACATGAAATTTGAAAAAGGCTCATTATAACTATAGTTTTGAACCAACTATTATGTTTAGTTATGTACTTTTTTACACCTTAACTATAACATTCCCCCTTCCCTTTAAACAATAACCATTTGTGATATTAATTTCGAGGATCCTAAAAAAGTTTATTATCCAAATAAACTCTTAAAACACCTTACTTATTTGAAACTCTCTTATGATAGTTTATAAAAAGCATCCTAGCCATTATTCACCATAATAAATTAGAGTTTTTTGGTCAGGATAAAAATAAGAGAGGGGTCCAGGTTTCAAATTACGTCAAGCTTCAATGGTCATTCATAATTGTTGGTTTGTGGCTTATACCGTATTTGAAAGAGCAAATAATTTAATGATAGTAGTAAGACAAAAAAATCATTTACATAAAAAAAACAATTTATAAAACCGTTTAAAAATTATAAATTCGTAAAAATAACGTATTTGGAATGTAATGGCATATTTATAATTTGCGATATTATCGCTTTATAATTCTGGTTTCTTTCAATTTACATAAAGATAAATGCTATTGGATGACCGGCATGAGTTGTACTGAATATAAAAGTTAAATCAGCCAACTGAAAAATCAGGTAAAGTCGCGATATCTTTGGTAATTTATCTTTAGTACCAATAGTGAAGTAAGCAAACATAGGAGACATAACTGGAACAGCCCCTTACAATAGCAGACGCAATAAGATAGCTGCAGCAGCATTGCCGCCTTATCCTTGCAGGCTATCCTACTTGCCACGTGTCTTTCTCCTTATACATTTACAACAATAAGAATATACCGTTTATTACATGAGGTTATTTAATTTAATTAGTATATATAAAATAAGACAATAGCATGATATCAGTTTTTTTGTTTTACTTTTTAATTCATCCCTTCATCACTTCTAATGAGAAGTTGTCCATATGTGATCAACAACAAAGGAAGAGAGCTTTCATAGCTCATATATATACAGAGTGTCCAACTTAAGTGTGCCACCATTGGTATTTCAGAAACTATTGAATTTAGAGAAAACTTTAAATGGGGGACTTCACCTACTTTTTTAAGACATTTAAAAATGTGAATTCCATTTTCTTCTAAATGGCCTCCATTTTCCAATATGGCGGATAACTTTGATTTTTCTTATGGAACATTTTATGGCATATTTGGATTCTACGCTTATTTTTAAGAACTTTTTACTCTGACATTTTTTCCTAAACCCAATGGTTAAGGAGATATAAGCCGTTAAAATTTGATTTTCCCCCATAAGAAATGCATAGCGTTATTGTCGTTCTCGGTATATCGATACCGATAGGGTTAATCAAAAACTCCAGAGAACAAAAGTGCATTAAAATGTGATTTTAGTTTAGATTCAATCATAGAAATAGTTTTTAGTCGAGATCCACTCATGGAAATGAAAAATTTTGAATAGTTTTTTACTCCATAGGGATGGCACAGTTCAAATGGACACAATGCATTTAAAATGGAAAAAAACCTCAACTTCTTATATCTCCTTAACCATTGGGTTTAAGAAAAAATGTCAAAGAGTAAAACGTTCTTAAAGTTAAGCGTAGAATCCAAATATGCCATAAAATACAGGGCGTTCCATAAGAAAATTAAAGTTATCCGCCATATTGGAAAATGGCGGCCATTTAGAAGAAAATGGAATTCACATTTTTAAATGTCTTAAAAAAATAGGTGAAGTCCTCCTTTAAAGTTTTCTCTAAATCCAATAGTTTCTGAAATACCAATGGTGGCACACTTAAGTTGGACACCCTGTATATACGGTATATTCATATATATATATATATATATATACTTTAAGGTAAAAATTACTTCAGTTTGAAGCTTAAGGAAACTTTAAAGTCGAGTTGTGCAAGCACATTCAATTGAGGGTGGTAAAAATTATTCCAAGACTTCTATAGAATATTTACTTTAATGTGACACCACATTCATTAAAATCGGTTCATAAAGAAATACACAATAAATGGTTTAGGGAGTTATTTAGTGTAATAGATAACATGCGAACCTCGTTATTTATTCGATATCTTCTAATATGGGGTTTCATTTGTTTATTAAATAATTAATAATTGAACAAAAATTGGCCATGACTGATCAAAACAACTTGAATAAATATACTATGAATACAGTTATTTCATTTTTGTGATAGAGTGAAATGATTGAAAATATAATTGGTTTGGTAACAATAAAAAAAACTAATCAGAATTTGATCCACTATGACGTTAGAATTTGTCCTTGGAAATCCGTTTCGCAACACATTGTTATACAGTGACGAATGTCTCCGCGTTGGTAGGAATTAATTATTTTAACAGCCCGGAATGCGACGCAAGTAAGAGGGCTCTGAAACTCTTAATTGTGGGTTTTGTATGGTTAATAGATGCTTTTTTAAAGTCTGAAATTATATTTCAATAAATTACTATTAAATCAGACAAATAAATTTAAATTAATACTAACCTTTTTTATTAATACTGCTGGCATACTGGCCTGTATATTTTGAATAAAAAAATATAGCTAAAAACTGTGTGAAGAACTCAAGGAACTCAGCTTACTAATTAATTTGCTTACACCCAATTTCACCAAGAAATATAAACTTATTGACTAAGATACACTGAAAGTCAAAGGTTTCAAAACAGATGAAAATATTTATTTGGTAATATGAATAAAACAAGTTAAAAATATGTTATACGAGGTTCCTGAAGGTAACACTTTTAAGGTAAAAGCAAAGCGGATGATTAAAATCTCTTAATCAATACAGTTTTGCCATTGTTTGGAGAGAAACGAGGCAACTTGTTCTTTCAACCGAGATGATGAAAAACTAGAAGAAACATTTTTAATAAAATGCTCAGGAAACAAAAGCAAATTAGAACTTGTATTAGCTATAAATATGCTGATAAATAATTTTGCAATCTAATTTTGACTTAAAGCAATAAACAGAATTAAAAGTTATCGAGACTTTGGGAGAGTAGAAATTTCTTAATTAGTCAAAAGGAAGAAAGATATTAAAATTTAAAAGATAAATTAATAATGTAAAGTGACTCTTCACATTTTTTTTATCATTTGAGACTTTAAGGAGTCCTCGCATTAACGCAAGGGTGTGATATAAATTGGACAAATGTGCATTGTTATTACTGTAATGTATTACTGTAATATTGGTTGACTGGTTTGCCTTATTTTAAATAATACGGCATATCGGGGTCAAAGTCCATAACGATAAACAGTAATTTTTAAATGGTTATAAAAAATCTCCTTCAGGGTAAATATTTAAGAGTTTAAATTGCAATAATAATATGTGGTGTTGCTAAAATAACTGAGTTTACTCCAGATGATTAACTTAATATATCAATTTAAATGTTAATTCTTTAGAAACAACACCAAACACTAAAGGTGTCTAGGAACTCTTCCTTTAAATATGACCTTCATATTTTATGGCTTGTAAAACTAGACGAGAAGCTTTTTCCAAAGACATATTTAAATAGGTTTAAAACTGTAAGAGGAGTCTTAATTTTACTATTGATGTTTTTATTTGTTAATTGTTATTTCACTGCTAACATGGCAACCCGTAAAGCCCTTCATTATAATGGACCAATTAAATAATGGCCATTTATTTTTTGGCAACCAATTAACCATGCAAACAAGCAAACAAACATTGCTCATATAAAAATGTATGATTGTCAGAGCACAAAAACTTATTGACTGTCATTTTACTTTTCTATCTCCTTTAGGCAAAACCTTGAGGCAATTAATTTACCTCAGTCTTGGCACAATTGGTTTCTAGTTACTTTTTCATTCAAAAATCACCTCATTCCATGTTTTAGCAAATTTCCCCTATAGGGAAGAAGCTATTACCGTAGGTCTCATGGTAAGACCTAAGCCCCAGACCATGATAACTTTTCGTTTTGGGGCCCCCAGAAGCAAAAAACACTATTCGTTCAAATTTCTATATATATATATATGAGCACGATAGCGGCCGTAAAAATGGTCCAATAGTGAAAATTGGTATATACATGTAAAGTGGTAATCACTCGGACGAGTTCGTGAACCAGCCCGATCGGACCACCGGAAGGGGGGGTAAAGGGGTTAAACCCCCCAAAAATGGGTTTTTTGAGTTCTTTACATAGACAAAATAAAATTTACCGAATTTTCGTGGGCACTATAGAATTCAGCTAAAAAAAAACAAACAATTTAATACTTTGAATCACTGCTGTATGACCATTGGTTACTGAGATATTGAAAGTGGTAAACACAGTACGTTGTCCCAATGTTAACCTTATGGGAAATAAGTAAAATTCTATATCTCGGTTATTTCTCAACACATCTTGTTAAAACTTGGTAAATAGCTTCTTCTAGTTCAGATCTACTAAATATTGAATTAATCACCCAGTTTTAATATACCTGTAGCAGCAAACCTGCATACTCATTCCTCATGTTATTCTTATGGGGCTTACCAAAACATGTCAAATCTTGCTATGTTTGATTGAAATGTGTTGTTTTGCATTTGAAATTCGCTGAGTATGCAGGTCTGCTGCAACGGGGGTATTTATTTTCAGCTTACATCAAATTAGATTGGCAAAAAATATATCATAATTAGTTGATGAAATTTGTATTCTCCAGAGTAAAAATAAATTAAGACCAAGACTGTTAAAAGTTAGCACATTTTACCAATTGATCGTCTATCAATTTAGATGATCCAACTAGTAATTTAATTGTATTAAGAAATAAATGTAAGTGCAATTTAGTTGTTTTATCATAATAAATTGAATTGAATTAAAAATAGCACATTGAAAATTTTGTTTTCGTGCATAATTCAATTCGAAACGTTGTCATATATTTCGTGAGGTAATAGTGTAGCCAACCTCACAAAACGTTTAACGATATCGAAGGTTATCACTTATAAAAGTCCATAACTAAATCATAGGCATATAAAATTTAATTTGCCATGACACACTTTCATGGAATGAGAGTGCATATGTTCGGGTTCTTTTACTTACTCATCAATAAGGAGATTATCAGCTTTTTTCAAACATTCTCTTAAAAAATTTACCAGGAATAAGTGTTTGAAGCCGTTGTTTGTGTTGAAGATTTAACGCCCCAGTTTACTTATTTTTCCTCGTTAGCTAATGTTTAACCCAAGATGGACTGTATCTTGATTTAACTAACCAACTATGTCTCAGCAACTTAAACAATAACAAGTTGAGTACCGTAATTTCCTTAGATATAAATTCTTTTAAAACAGCTAGGCACTGTTCCTGCCCGAGAGGATTTTAGCTGATGCGTTATATCTGTATAATTATGCACCAAGAAATTCCATTGGAATAGTCTTAAAATGTAAAAGATGGAGTTTATGGGACTGTCTTTGAAATGAAAACTTAGTTTTCACCACACTACGACGACATTACCTGTTTTACAAACGTCAAACGCGGACCGAAACACGCTGATTGCCGCCACAGGACCGCAAACGTTTTGGGCCCTAGGGCCAAAAGTCAGCTGATCGTCTATTTCCTTGAAACAACGTCAAAACATCACATAAATAATTATACGGCATTCATTAGGTTCCAAAGGCAGGATGGTTACGATCATATGATTTTCATAGCTGTGTTTGATTAAATTATAAAGAAGTTGTATCGTCACTCATAACCTTAAAGTTTTGTTTTCAAGTGAGTTAAATAATCAGTTTTTAAATAATTAGGGTATATTTCATTGTGTAGTGTGGTAAAAAATAGCGTTCGCACCTCGGCCGAAAGGGGTTTGCAGCTCTCGATCGTTTCAAATTCTCGACTTCGTCTCGAATTTGAAAGACGATCTCGAGCCTGCAAAACCTCATTTTCGGCCCTTGTTGCGAAATATACTATTGTACAGTAAAAAAAACCAAAAACACAGGGTTGTTGAAAGTTTCAGATGCAGCTTGATATCTTTATAGCCAGACGTTAAATGAAAGTTTAATTTGCTTATACACGTTTAAGATAAACATTAATATTTTTATAGGTAATTACTGATACTATACTTTTAAATAAATTTTATTTCTTAGAAATAGTGCATCTAACAATTAATACATGCCTAAAACTCATTATCTCATTAAAAATAGACCTCTGTTTTTATGGAGAACTTCCAACATACTGCTTTTAACTTGTGTGTTAATCTCCAAGTTAGTGGGAAGCAAGTAAACAATGAATTACACAAGGCAACTCGGCAGGAGCTGGCTCTGCCTTTTAAATTATTTACAAGGATGCTCCAGTAAGAGCTGAAGCCAAGCAAGGCTATAAAATGTTTTCTCAGCCCTGCTTTGAACCTCAGATATAAACATAACGTAGCTTGTAAAATGCAAGTAATAAGGCACTAAGTAATAAGGCAACTTTTAGTATTATGACAATCCACTGTGATACTTGTTCCAGCAAACAATATTACAACCCAATTTTATGTAGATAATTGATAATTACCTCAATACAATAACCTATTAAAACTTTAAAACGAAGTGTACTAGTGGGCTAGTTCAATGTCTTGCTACTTAAAAATACCCCCGTTGCAGCAGACCTGCATACTCAGCGAATTTCAAGTGCAAAACAACATATTTCAATCCAACATAGCGAGATTTGACATGTTTTGGTAAGCTGCATAAGAATAACATGGGGAATGAGTATGAAGGTTTACTGCTACAGGTATATTAAAACTGGGTGGTTTTGATTCATTATTTAGTAGATCTCAACTAGAAGAAGCTATTCACCAAGTTTTATCAATATATGTTGAGAAATAACCGAAATATAGAATTCTACTTATTTCCCATAAGGTTAACATTGGGACAACGTTCTGTGTTTACCACTTTCAATATCTCGGTAACCAATTGACATAGAGCAGTGATCAAGATACGAAATTGTTTGTTTTTTTGAGCTGAATTAAATGGTGCCAACAAAAATTGGATTATTTATTTTTTCTATGTAAAAAACTAAAAAAACCCATTTTTTGGGGATTTATCCCCCCTACCCCCCCTTCCGATGGTCCGATCGGGCTGGTTTTCGAACTCGTCCGAATAATAACTCTATTTACACGTCTGTGCCAAATTTCATTCCAATCGAACCATTTTTGCGAGCGCTATCGTGCTTACACACACACACACACACACACACACACACACACACACACACACACACACACACACACACACACACACACACACACACATATATATATATATATATATATATATATATATATATATATATATATATATATAAATTTGAACGAATAGTGGTTTTGACTTCTGGTGGCCCCAAAACGAAAAGTTATCATGGTCTCGGGCTTAGGTCTTACCATGAGACCAACGGTAATAGCTTCTTCCCTATAGGAGAAATTCGCTAAAAATAGTTGAGTCAGACTCTTTATAGCAAATTTCCCCTAAAGGGAAGAAGCTATTACCGTAGGTCTCATGGTAAGACCTAAGCCCAAGACCATAATAACTTTTCGTTTTGGGGCCCCCAGAAGCAAAAAACACCATTCGTTCAAATTTCTATATATATATACTAGCTGATCAACACGGTTTTACCCGTGGAAAAACAGGAAAAAACTTCCTTGGATTCATGATTTAATGTTAAGGTTGCCATGACAACTACATGAGCTTCCCTATACTTTAACATTGAAATTTTGATGTATCATAGGGCGTAGCCCTAAGGTAATTTTTAAAATTCGTTCTTAGTGGGTGCATATGCCCTGAGAGGAACGTTCATGCAAAATTTCAAGGTTCTAGGTCAAGTAGTTTGGGCTGTGCGATGATGGGTGAGTGGTATTTGACAAATATGACAAATATCTATATAATTAATACGCCAACACGAAATTTGTCTTATGAACTCCTCCGTCATTTCTTAACCGATTTTGATCATTGACGGCTCATTGGAAAGAGCGTGTCGCGTAGATTTGCAAACTGGCCTCACATTTTCGAAAAAGTCCCTTGGGCTCTGCCCAATTGGCTTTTAAAGTTTCCATGTTATCCTTATGAAGAACATAATTGTTTACATTTTGATCAGCTGGATAATTTAATTGCTGTTATTTTTTAATTTGTGTAAACATAACCCTCAAGACGGATCGTGTTAGCATGATTGTGTTTTAAATTTGTCGCCATTTGAATTATCGCTCTGCTAGAGTAGCGCACGATTCCGTGCGCTCGGATCCACTAGTAGTAGAAGAATATACTACAGGGTGGCTCACCTAAGGTGTCTCAAATGGATTGCGGACGAACTAGTAGTCCTAAATAGATTAAACAAAATCATACCCCACTAAATCGAACACAAGGAACAACATAAAAATATGTTTAAGCTTTTTAAAATACAGGGTGTTCCAAAAACCGGGGGCCATGGGTTCGAATCTCGGAATTTTTAAATGTAAACATATGTCATATTATACATCATTTTAAAGCTCTAAGCAAGACAAACAACTTGGTGAAAACAGAACTCAATTATCTTTATTATTTTCAAAAAGGCGGCCGTTTTTGTGAAAAATATTGGTATTTACGGAATACCCTGTATCTCGAAAACTACTGAAGGTTTTTGCTTTCTGTTTGAAAATTCTTAATCCTTGTAAAACAGCTTTAATTTGATATGCATCATGCCAACATTAAAAGAAAACAAATATTTTTTTAAACATTTAATTTTTTGTAAATGTTGGTAGCACTGAAAATCAAAAATTTTAAATAACAACATATGTTAAATAGTACGTCATTTTAAGAGGAGGCTAAAGGCAATTAAGTGTCGCCCTCGCGGTCGAGATACGTACTAAAATTACTCCGCGATAATAATCGGAAAAAGTAGTGTGACGTAGTAAAAATCCAGTTATTCTAAAATTATGGTATTAACTAGCATATAAAGTACTGTTGTCTACTTTTTAAGTCAAAAATATAGCTACAGAGGCTGATATAATGTCGTCGCTCATTTATATAAGTGTTCAAACAGTAAAGAATGTAGTAAATATTCCTCCGCGGGGTCGACGATCAGCGCGTGTAAACGTTCACGCGGTCGCATTTTCTGGCGACATATTTTAATTTAGAGAAATTAATTTTATTGCACCTTGAAGACGAATAAATTCAACACCAGGTTCGTGAAGTACATTTTTTATTTTCTTTCTACATTCTGAGTTATTTCAGCTCAAAATAACAGCTGCTAAAACCCACTATTGTGCGATGTTTTAACCCGCGAAAATCATGAAAACACCCTTGTGTGCGGGGACGCATTCCGACTAACGTTTTGGATCGGAAATGAAAACATTATATATCAAATTAAAGAGGAGAAAAAACCCTACAAAATATTACCATTTGGTTTCAAGATTATAAGACTGGTAAATGAGTGATTACACCTAAATGTCAGCCAATTATTTTTAAGTGATTGTTAATTAGGTAAATTCGACTATGCAAATTCAGAGGCTGATCACTCCTATATTTTTCGTATAATCGTAAAAAAAGTGGTACGGTTTTGTAGAATTTGTTCTCCTCTTCATGTGATATATTTCGTTTTGATTTTTGATCGAAAATTATGGACGAAAAGCGTTCCCAAACAATAGGGTTTTGTCATGATTTTCGCGGGTTTTAACATCGCGCGAAACCATATCCTGACGTTATTTTTCAACGTACGACAATAAGCTATGTATCAAAATGAAAAGAAAAAAATTCCTTTTAATATGAATTTTTTATTTTTCCGATATATTAACAAATACAAGAGTAATTTGCGTTAGAGTTCAAATAGTGGGTTTTAGCAGCTGTTATTTTGAGCTGAAATAACTCAGAATGTAAAAAGAAAATGAAAAATGTACTTCACGAACCTAGTGTTGAATTTATTTGTCTTCAAGGTGCAATAAAATTAATTTCTCTAAATTAAAATATATCGCCGGAAAGTGCGACCGCGTGAACGTTTACACGCGTTGATCGCCGACCCCCTCGGAGGAATATTTACTACATTCATTACTGTTTGAACACTTATTTAATGAGCGACGACATTATATCAGCCTCTGTAGCTATATTTCGGACTTAAAAAGTAGAAAACAGTACTTTATATGCTAGTTAATACCATAATTTTAGAATAACCGGATTTTTACTACGTCACACTACTTTTTCCGATTATTATCGCGGAGTAATTTTAGTACTTATCTCGACCGCGAGGGCGACACCGAATTGCCTTTAGCCTCCTCTTAAAGGCCTTGCAAAAACCTACAGTTTTTAAATTTACAAACCCCTTCTATCTTTGGTAGTTTTTCAGTATTAAACAAAAAACTCTATTTTCCCATATAACGCCCATGTTAAATTTGCTGTACTCAATGTTGAAGGATGCAAATTTAAATGCTTTGACTACTGTTCATTTAATATGGTCGTTATATGGGAAAGTGGAGTTTTTTGTTTATTACTACAAAACTACTTAAAATAGGAGGTGAGTATAAATTGAAAAATTGTTTGTTTTTGCAAGACCTTTAAAATAATATCCGATTTGACATGTATTGCCATTTTAAAATTTTTGATTTTCAGTGCTACCAACATTTACAAAAAATAAAATGTTTTATATAATATCTATTTTGTTTTAATGTTGGCATCTTGCATATCAAATTAAAGCTGAGCCTACGAGGATTAAGAATTTACAAACAGAACGAAAAAACCTTCAGTAGTTCTCGATATACAGGGTATTCCGTAAATACCAATATTTTTCACAAAAACGGCCGCCATTTTGAGAATAATAAAGATAATTGAGTTCTGTTTTCACCAAACTGTTTGTCTTGTTTAGAGCTTCAAAATGATGTATAATATGACATATGTTTATATTTACAAATTCCGAGATTCGAACCCATGACCCCCGGTTTTTCGGACACCATGTATTCTAGAAAGGTTAAAAATATGTTTACGTTGTTCCTTGGGTATGATTTAGTGGGGAAATGTTTTGTTTCGTCTTTGTATGTTAAGCCGTTTGCCTATAATCTTTTGTGGACGGCTTAGAAGACTCACCCTGTATATGTGTGTCTGTAAGGACAATAGCGCTCGCAAAAATGGTCAGATCGGAATGAAATTGGCACAGGCGTGTAAAGTAGTAATTATTCGGACGAGTTCGTGAACCAGCCCGATCGGACCACCGGAAGGGAAGGTAAACCGGGGTAAACTCCCCCAAAAATGGGGTTTTTGAGTGTTTTATATAGAAAAATAAAATTTATCGAATTTTGGTTAGCACCATTGAATTCAGCTCGAAAAAACAAACAATTTAGTATATTGAATCATTGCTCTATGTCCATTGGTTATAGAGATACTGAAAGTGGTAAACACAGTACGTTGTCCCAATGTTAACCTTATGGGAAATAAGTAAAATTGTATATCTCGCTTACTTCCCAACATATCTTAATAAAATTTGGTTTGTGGCTTCATCTAATGAGATCTAATGTATTTTAGTATAAAATCCCAGATATTACAGTTTTTATGGCAGCAAACCTGCATACTCATTCCCCATGTTATCCTTATGGGAAATATAAAAATGCAATATCTTCCTTATTTCTTAACATATCTTGATAACACTTGGTGTATCACTTCTTCTAGTTCAGATCTACTTAACATTGAAGTAAAACCACCCAGTTTTAACATACCTGTTGCAGCAAACCTGCATACTCATTCCCCATGTTAGTCTTATGGAGCTTAAAAATGTGTCAAATCTCGCTATATTGGATTGAAATATGTACTTTGCAATTGAAATTCGCTGAGTATGCAGGTCTGATGCAACGGGGGTATTTTAATATTGGGAGGGCAAAAATCCTACTCACCCAACCCATAACCCTAAATACTATTGGTTCAATCAAATAAATTGCTACGCTTTATGGATGGAGGGTACAGTTGTTGTTGTAATTGTTTACAGGAATTTATAATCCAATTCGATGTCTCGCATCCTTCAGTAGTAATAAAGGTCCCACCAACAACCTAGAAGTAGAGTCTCGAAACAAAAAAAAAGAGGATTGCTCTCTTGACTAACCTGTGTCGTATTTATGATATATTATCGGTTTTACTGCTAAATAAACAGGCTCAAAAAGAGATTGATGGGCTGAAAGTCACGAAGGCCTCCGCAAGCTTGCGTGCAAAGGGAGAAAGACTGATCAATAAAACTGGTTGTCGGGTGTCTGTAAAAACCCGCCATGCACTTTTCTGGAAAGTAAGTAGGTCTTTTAAATTAGTTGATAACAAGTTGAGAATGTGAAAACCATGAACTTCAAATATTTCTTGACCAGTGTGTCTTTTGATGTAATAGTACCGGATGTAGTAACTGGAAGCGAATGTAATGCGTTTCAAACTAATCAGTGCCGTTAGATAGCAAAAAGACACGGGTTTGGACCATTCCTGATCAAAACTTTGAAAATGCCACTGGCGTAGAAACACACAAAACAAACGTAATACAAAAACTGCTT
Organism: Flexamia atlantica; assembly: GCA_035578135.1. Lineage (NCBI taxonomy): Eukaryota > Metazoa > Arthropoda > Insecta > Hemiptera > Cicadellidae > Flexamia > Flexamia atlantica. Next base: position 90,255,094 of record JAQJVK010000001.1, read on the forward strand.
ACAAATTAATTTGTTTATCATTTCCTCAAAACACAGTTAGAATAGCAAAGGTTCGACTTACTACGGAGTTTTATTCATACAATGTAAAATATTGATGGCTATTAGTTAACAAATACATAGACAAAAAATTATTTATTCATAAAAATTCCATGATTTTACATAAGACTTTTCAAGTATCTTCAAGGATGTCATCGAAGTTTTTGGTCTAAATTACAATTCTTGGAAACCACAACTGAATCTCTGGTACAAGATGTAAACCTTTTACACAAAGTGATAAAAAAAACTGCTTTGCCGGTCAAATTGTATAGTTTTAATAAAAATTTAAGTAGAAAAAACTGTGTACTTAACATTAGGCATATTTTAGGTTGATTGGTTTCGATACGACTTTGAATAATGGATATTAGTTAGTTTTTAAGGGTGGATGTGAAAGTTCGGAACCAAAAAATATCATATGTAAGGCAAATGTCCAACAAAAAGCTAGGCGGACTCAAAGGGAAGTTATTGACAATAGCCTGTAATACTTCCTGGTAACCCCATGTGTTTGGTTCATGAGTGACGTTATCATATTGTGCCTTTATTGGGCTTCGGATGACACTATCAATTATGACTGTATTTTAGCAAAAAATATTTTTTACAAAAGAAATCACCAAAGCAGGATTTATAGGAATAGTCTCGACCTTCAAAATACGGGGTTCTATATCTTTTGGGAGGATTTTGGCTACTTAGACTCTGATATACCGAGGGTTTCAGAGGTGTATACATATTAAAATCCCGTAATTCACTTTCTCACGTAATCGAATCTCTTTACGCTATTGTTTAAAATATTCGAGTTACATATATTTGTAACTCAATCATCCGCAAAGGAAGTCCCTGTCCAGAGTCGCATCGTCAACGTGGTGCTGAAAACTCATGTTGTTCACAAAGCCTCTTCAATCATATTTTTGGTTTAGTGCCAAATTTCAAGATGCAAGAGTGATTTTCTGACCATAAATCAACTTGCGTGTGTCATTTCACAAGAAGTTTTATTATTTGTTCAAAACAAGATTACAGACGTTCAAAGCAGGATACAATTATGCAGGTTATAATCTTCCCACATTTTCTTTATTGGTACCTCCTCAATATATTCATATAGTTATATGTAATTCCTATACAAGTATAAAGTACAAATTTTGGCTATTTCTAGCAAAAAGGAAAATATTATATCCATTAATGGTTAAAAATATATAAAAATAACTTTTAAGTTGAACATGTCTAACAATATGCTACTCTAGCGTTTTCCGTATGTGACATATTATGTGACATTGTCATGATGTCGAGGGAAATATTTCAATTTAATCTTCCGCCTACGTGAACATAGTAACTGCTTTAATGTGCTGCATTTTTTTATTCTAATGCATACCTTTTGACGCATATGGTATTTTCCACTTTAATTATTATCAATTTAGATATATACCTCATTTGGATAATTAATTAGGTTTATACGAAATATGTTTATGTTTATTTAGCTAAACAATTTTAACACGCAAGGATTCAATACTGAATTAGTTTCTTCTCATGTTCACGTCAGAATTGAGTTCATTGCCCATGAGAGGGATGTACCCAGCCGCACAACAATAAGCGGTGTGCTGACAGAAACACTCGGTCCGCTGGCTATATTTATCCCTGTAATGAATATTGACTGGCCAGATCTCACTTCCACTCAATCAGTAAAGTATACGCAGTTTATGGCTCGCTTGCTAAACAACACTCACCACACAACCACTCCAAAATAACTTTTCAACCTTTTGGTTTTCTAAGTGTACCTTTGATAAATATCTATTAGCTTGTCTATTTCAGATGCGGTTAAACTCTCAACGAATTTTAAATTAAGAAGTAATTATTTTCAAAATAATTTGCATCATATTATAATTGAAGAAAATCAATTACATGAGAAGAAATAAGTCATAAGTGATGTTTGTTGTTTGTAATGTTGTATATATTACAACTCAACGACTAACTAAATCAGCTAATAGCTTAATTTGGCTCGAAAACGTACGTATACATTATACTATATCTCATTTCTCAAAATCAGCACACTTTTATTACAATCATGTTCAAATTAATGCATTCGGATTGATCATGGGCTATTCACTTTGTAAAAAGGTTACTTAAAGGTTCGTTCAAGATTAATTCAAATTCCCCTTGATAAATTAAAACATTTATTAATTATAAGTTCTATTTTCAATCGTATAAATGAAGATTTGAAGTTTAAGTAAGTATAACCTGTATCCTAAGTAAGTCAGAGTAGAACAAAGACAGATATAATCCACAAACACAACAATACATTAGAAGCATTACAAAGGGGTTTCCCTTTCAAAGTTTGATTCTCTCGTGATTTAACTGTCTGCGTCGCGGTGCCAGGGAGATGCCCAGTGCCAGCGGGTCTTGGCTCCGCCGCCGCGCGAACAATGACTCCGCTGTTGGGACATTGGCAGCACAGATTCCCTCTAACATGACGACAAAAGCTTTACAAAAATACCCCCGTCGCAGCAAACCTTCGTAGTCAGCAAATCTGTCTATATATCTGAGGGCCTATGGTATCTGACAAATAAATGATATATCCGTAATAGTTTTATACATTTCATTCTTTTACTAAATGGAATTTCTATTTTTTTTGTCTCTTTAAAATATTCTAAAGACCTTATTTTGATATTTTGTAATCATAGCTCTTAAAACTGAAAAGCCGTCATTTTGAATTTTTGAATTTACCTTATTTTAGGCTCTCCAGAGAAAAAAATGTTAAAATCCTTAATTTGTATGCATCTAGAGCCTATAAAGAATATTTTAGCCAAAATTAATGGCCCAAAGCCCTACATTGCTTAAGAAAGTAAGCTTTGAAAACTAAAAATGGCCGCCATTTTGAATTTTATAATATACCCTATTTCAGCCTTTCGAGAGAATATATTTTAAAATCAGTTCTTAGTACTCATCTAGAGGCTATAATGATTAATTGTGCCGAGTTTCATGGCCCAAAGCCTTATAGTTTTTGAGAAACTGTGATCAGTGAGTCAGTGAGTCAGTCAGTCAGTCAGTCAGTCAACGGTTTTGGCTTTTATATATATAGATAAATTAATATGGTTGCTGAGTAAACCTTGAACGGATATTTTGTTGTCCATTCTGTTAAAACGACGGTAATAACTTATTCCAGAGGAAATTCGCTAAAAACTGAATCACAAAAGCATTAAAATTGCATTTAATAACGATCACATGTTAAGAATAATGCAGTTATTCCACGTTTCCTGCTAGTGGCCCTAGTTTTAAAACATAAATCATTTAAACTTTTTCTTCTTACTGTATGTTGTATTAATTAGTACTTCTAATTTGTTAAAAGAAATGTCGGTAGCGAAGCTGCGGCTAAGTCCTGGTGTTCTGATAAAACTCAACACGTTTCCATTGTTATAATGATACATTTAATTTTTGAAGTTCCTTTACTTGATGTAAACCGTCGGGTAATGTTCGCGAAAAATAAAAATTCAGTGACCGTTCCCACAATATTACACAATATTTCATGTGACACTGGTCCTCTAAGCCCGATGTCCCAAGTCTTATTTTATTTAACTCGAACTTAGAACCTACGACAGTTTTCCACGTAAATCTCTTAAAGTGTAATTGCTAGACCATATTATATATAGTTCACATATTCTTTTATAGTTGTGTATTCATTGAAAAACGAATGTTGAAATATTATTTCCTTCTTTTTTCTTTGCAGAATGTTATATTTTAGAACTTTATTAGTTTTCTGTATTGTACGTTTGTTGGTGGTTTAATGAGACAAATTATACCCTCAATTGATTTCAATTTTTAATTTTATATTTTCATTTAACTTTTTGTGTTCACATTTTAAATGTGTAGTTTTCTTACGTTTGTTTTAAAACAAATTACTAACTTAAGAGGGGACTAAAGGCAATTCGGTGTCGCCCGCGCGGAAAAGATACGTTAACATTACTTCGCGATGAAAATGGGAAAACGTTGAGCGGGGCAGTAAATAACCAGTTTTTCTAAAATTATGGACTTAACAAGCATATGAAGTACTTTTTAATTTCTTACACTGTTGATGACCAAAATATAGCTTTAGAGGCTGTTATAATGTCGTCGCACATTCATATAAGAGTCCAAACAGTGATTAACGTAGTAAACATTCCTCCGCGGGGTCGGCGATCAGTGCGTAAAAACGTTCACGCGGTCGCGAATTAAAGCAATATATTTTAATTTAGAGAAAATAATTTTATTGCACCTTGAAGACAAATAAATTCAACACTAGGTTCGTGAAGTAAATTTTTATATTTCTGTTTACATTCCCAGTAATTTTAGCTTAAAATATCAACTAGCTAAACCCCTCTATACTCTTGCATACACCTTCTACTAAAACTCGAACGCCAATCACTTTTGCATTTTTTTATGATACTGAAAAAATAAAAAAATAGCATACTGAGAGGAATTAATTTATTTTCATTTTTATACGTAGATTATTGTCGACATCAAATTCCCTGTAGCTCCCTCTTAAATTGCACTTATAAAAGACGTAATTATACATCCATAAAACCTAGAAAGCGATACGAAGATGTAGTAGTTGCAGCCTGCGGCCCGGGCGGGTCTGGTTGTAGTCTGAGCTGTCAAACCACTGACAGCATTTATTTCCGACACCTCACCTGCTGTGCCCTCTGCTGCCAGCCGCCAGAAATGGATCGTGACAACTACGCGCAATGTGACGACGTGATTAACACGTTAATGTTCACTCTTGTAATGAATGTTTTAAAATAATGTTAATGTTTATAAAACAGAAAATGTGCTAATAACTCAATAACTTGGTTGCCATAAAATAATTATTTTTGCATTAATTTTTAAAGCCATCTCACACCTTCGTTTAGTAAAGCTCGGTGCCCAATTATTTTAAGGGAGGTATCGGGAGGACATGGACAGCGCGAACCTACGGCTCTTTACGAAAAGGGGAGGCGGTTAAGATTAGAGAAAAGAGAAAGGAGGGGTTGGGAGGGAGTAGCGTAGGTGGAACGGGTAAGAGCGGTGGCTGGAGCCGGGTTGCCATACTGTCATGGCGGCCGGTGACAGGACCAGAGCCAGGCCGACGTGTTTTTTATAACACAAAGGCTAGAGCCGGGTTGAAGAACTCCCAAATTTTAAAATAAACAAAATTTTCAGCTTGGATGAATAAAATATTCGTAAAGATTTAGATCAGGATCTATTTAGCGACATGCAGATTGTGACCTCCGTCCATCGACAAAGATATCCTAAAACTGTAGTAATCTTACTAATAAAATATGCTTAAGGCCACATGATAAATTTGGAAAGCAACGACTTAAGAATACTATAGAAGATAACACGGCAGAAACGGATCGACTGACCATACCTGTGTCTCTCTAGTAGACTGCGCCCGTCCTCGTCCCTCTGGGTGGTGTAGGCATTCTTCCTTAGGTACGGTGCACAGCCAGGGTTTCTATCTTGTCAACTATTCTACTTGTTTAAACTTAGGACATTCTTCTCTGAATTTAACATGAAATGAACTTATTACTCTTCAGTTTACTATGAGAACCACAATATTTCCTCCCCCCCCCCCCGAACTAAAAAAGCACACAGGTGGGGGATCGTGTAAGTAAGAGGGGTTAATCCAAATGTTACCTGCAAGGTTCTTAAGGGAACCTCCTTTCTTTCATGCTGTTATCTAGGGACTACAATTCCATACAAAACAGATTATTCTAATGCGAAAGCTTATAAAATATTAATAAATATTCTATTTTCAATAGCCATAAAATAAGTGGGCAAGTAACAATTTACCATGACCTAATCATTTAATAATATAATACGAGGGAGGAGTAGATGTTCAGCAACAAAGTCAAAAAATATTTAATCAAATAAATGTAGACTATGAAAATCGAATACATGTTGAAACAAACACCGACCAATCCCGCCTTGGGCTCGGCCTTCCTGCGGCTGTCGTAACCAGAATATCCTTTTATGATTTATCAATGTTTCCACCTCTTGCCAGATCAAATATTGTACCAAACTAGTAGTGGTCTCCTACCTACAAAATCTGGCACTTGTCATAGAGAGCATACAAAAACTAAGAAAATTACTGTATGTTATTAAATGATATAAAAAGAAAACCTATTATTAAATAAAGGGTGTTTTTTTTAACACAACCTCTAATTAAATTTCATCAGCAAAGGGTTATAACCTCCAAGATCCTCGGATTTGACCCCACAAGATTATTTTATTTGGGGATACATACAAATTAAGGCCTTTGAAAACATCTCACAGTATATTCAGCAGCTGAAAACAAACAAAAAACATTTAATACAAGATATTGGAAGAGGTACTTTGCAAACCTTGTTCAGGAATGTGATGGAGAGAGCATAAATTTGTAAAAATATCAATGGCATATTGTTTGAACACTTAATGTAAGCTAAGTGTGACCAAACTGAAATAATAGGCTGTATAAAATGTAAGGATTAATAAAACAATACTTAATTTATTTATATATGCGTATTATTTAATCTTAATCATGGGTTTCGTTTAACAAAAAAAACCCCTGTATGAAAAAAACAAGACTATATATACTTATACAAAGTGTTTTTTAAACCCAAAACTATATTTTATCAGTGTAGGATTATTCCCCCAAGATCCCAGGGGTTTGACCCCACTATATTATTTCCTTTGGGTTTACATAAAAAGAAAGGCTTATGAAAACAATTCACTGGTTATTCATCACCTCAAAACAAACATAACAAATTTAACCCTAATGGAAAATTAATGGAAAAAAATGGAAATTTAAAGAGGTAATGGAACACGTGTTCAAGAATTTGATGGAGAGAACACAACTTTGTATAAATGTGATTGGCGGATTGTTTGAACACATTATGTAAACTAAATGTGTTCAAACTTAAATAACTTAACTGTTTTTTAAACTTAAACTTAACAAACTTAACAACTTAACTTAAACTTGAATGTTGTATAAAATGTAAAGATTAATAAAACAATACTCCTTTCCTCTTTATATGTGCATTATTCAGTCTTAAAAATGGGTTGCGTTAAAAAAACACCCTGTATAATATAGCAGTACAGTAAATATTTACTTAAAACTAACGAAATTGATTCTCAGAGGGTGAGTTGCATTTAATATCTATGTTACTAGAGAATTCAATATGAAGGACTTCAACAGAGGACAAACACTGGACACTTAAATAATAGAACAAATGTGTAGAAGGAATAGATAAAAGGTGTTAAGTAACTTCGGCACAGTGGATTCTACGACAAAGCTATTGAGACAATCTAGCACGATGTATTTCCCCTGTGCATTGGTGACCACAACTAACTTTCTTGATACTCGAAACAAACTTCAATTGAAATAATGCATAAAACACAATAGGATAAAAGTACAGTGTTTGATTAGGCGTACCTAATTACATCAAGTATATTAATAAATTACATTAATAATGCAAAGTAGCAAAGAAGTAGCAAAGAAGAATTGTAAAACATCGTAAATTATAAAATAGCGTTTCAGAGTTTAAACAAAATTCCACTGCAGACAACTAAAATACTAAAGTAGTAAAAGAATTTCAGACATAAAAAAGTGAATCGACCAAACAAATCCTTTCCAAGCTGAGTATGTTCAGGATTCCCGTATCTACTTTGCAGAAATGTTAAGTAAACCTCCCTAATTATTGTCAAATGACCCTGGAAAACACTGCTGTGCTCCGACCGCCAAAATTGAAACCCCATTTCTGGTCCATATTTCTCTATAGATTTTTTCAATCAAACAAAACCCATAGGATGAAAGGGATAGTGACGTTTTTGTAGTGGACAAAAGTTTCTATAAAATTTTATAAACATGTGTAATTAAGTATAAAAATAACTGCCAGTATTATTTATTTTCTAAAATGTTGTAAATATAATACCCCTGCCAGAAGAAATATATGTTAGTTTTGATGTAAAATACACTCCCAAGGGGACGAAGCCCTTTGATCTTAATTAATAATAGATCATATTTATAGAATCCAGCAGTTAATTTTGAAATTTCTTTTAGATTTTCATACTCATTTTATTTAGGGTAGTATATCCTCTACAAAAACGCCTTCATAACCTTTTTTGTATCTGTTGTGGTTTTTCTGTTAATTGAAAAAATGTCTAGAGAGAGATGGACAGAAAATGGATTTTTCAATTTACGAGCTGGGGCCGTTTAGGGATTTTCGGGGAATTTTGATTTGTTAATTAGGGAGGTCTACTTAACATCTGTTGGTCAGGATTTGTTACGTAATTTTTTCTAAAATTGCTGTACTAAAGAGTTTGTAAATTAAATTTGAAAAAAAAAAACATATTTCAACTTGCAAAATAGTTACAGTATTAGTGAGACTTGGGCCCATAAATGAGTTCTTCTACTCAATTTGCAATTAATACAAGTTGTTATGGGTTAAATACCAAAGTATGCCAAGGCAAAATAATTATAAATGGGGATTCGATGTTAATTTTTATGTTTTATGCTAATAGACCACAATCTTAAGAAGCTACTAGATCTCTAGAAGGGTTCTCCTTATCACAAAATGGTATTGGAAATGTCATAACAGGACCTTGGCCAAAAAGCCATCATTGACCATTTAATCCCAATATCACAATTATTGTTTGCATGTCCGCATGCCCTTAAGAAGGATATGTCTTATTAAAATATATAAGCAAAAAAAGTGTTAACAAATTTGCAGTGTTGTTATAAAAATTGTTATATTGCTATACATTACTTGACGGGTGATTTCGTAAACAAAAAATGTTTCAGGGAATTTAATTAATTAATGCAAAGCATGTTTCTTGCACTGGCTCACTATATATTCCTGCACTACGTCGACAAAAGTAGGGCAGATTTTAATTATAAAAATCGATTGAGCGGCAAGTCATTGTTGTCAATTGCGGGGTGACGTGGAGGAGATGCATGATTTATGCTGTGAGCACGAAACGACTGCGGCCGACAATGTCGAACTGAGCAAACACGTCGATATGACCGCAAATGAACGCTCACTTCTGAGTCAAATACATAACTTTTATTATTACTTAATAGTTAATAGATTATGTTGGTAGATATTTCCAATTTTTGTTAATTTCAAGATTTTTATTTTACTGCTTTTGAATAATAATAGCTTATTTAAACTTTATATTCTAATGTTTGCAGGATTACTTGAGTTTTATAATGTTCAACAAGTAGGAGCGCAATAGTCGAAACATAAATTATGTATAAAAACATAACATAAATTATGTAGTTGTTCAATTCATCCTATAAAGAAAATCCGAAAAATGTTAAATTATTTTTGTATTTATTTACATTTATTACATATCATAACATTTTTTTTTAATCATACATGGAAAAAAACATTTAAAGTTAATTCTAAATAAAAAAGATCGATTTCTTTTATTAGATAAACCTTAACATGAACATCTTTATCATACACAAGTGATTCCGCAAATGGTTGGTGTTACATTACGGCGTGTAAGCGCTCTCGCCCCACGCCGCGCCGGATGCAATAACAGGCGCCTCAGGTCGCGTTTTATCGTCACCTGATAGCGCCCATTGTACCGTTCATGACACAAATAAGTAAATTTCTCCTATTAAGCTGCGGCAGCCTTATTGATTTATTCGCCTTTTTATTATCCTGTAGAACGACAGAAACTAAAAACGCATGTTATGTTCCATCTAAAACTTTGCGCAGGGTGGTCTGTTTTTGATAGAATATTTAAAACACTTAAATAAGCGAAAAAATTTCAATTTTCGCAGTATTTTCGTGAGTGTGTGAAAAATGAACGCGTTCAAACACAAAAAAACTTAGAAATTATGCATCGAGAATTTTATAACACAAGGGGACGTGCGGTTTGATATATTTTTAATGCGATTCAATAATCTTTGCAAAACTGTATTGTTTGAGTTAAATATCTGATAATTAACAAGATTTAACACTCAGCAAAATTCATCAGTCTGTCCAAATATTTGACTAGCTAGTTATTTTCTTACACAGAGAAGAAATAAGACAGAGGTCGCACCTAATGTTGCGCTAAATATGTGTCGAGCAGTGCCGTAGAGTGGTCGCGGGGGGTAGGGGGGCGCCCGGAAGTCTATTGTCTTCCTATTGTTTAACTTTCTGGTGTTAGGCAGTTACCCGCAACACTACTGCCATATGAATGCGACCTCTGCTTATTTCTTCTCTGTGTTTCTTACATAATCTAGCTTTGCTTTCAACTTCAAAAAGAAAAGTTTACCAAAACTTTTGTTTTAAATTAATTGTCTACTTGAATGAAAAATATACATTGAAATGGGCTCAGCTGGGACAGAGGTCTTGTAGTTTCAGCCGGGAGTACAAGCGATTACATTGGCGATGACTACCCTGACTACATCCGAGTCCCGCTCGCCAAGTGCATCACGTGCACGCTATACCAGCTTCACAAAGCGAGGAATGACAACGTTCCCTTTAAAATTGAGAAAATGTTTGTTAACTTTATTTGAGAGTTTTAATTTTCACTTTTAATATTCCCTTTCTATTGAAAGTGTAGTTTAATCAATAATGTTTATCTGCGAATAAAAGCGGATGATAACATACACATAAGTGCTAATATAATTGTAAAGGTGAAAGTCATTGAAAAAGTTGCATTATTACGGAGCGCCCCTGCCTTTTTGACGGTGTATTTTTCAGGGATAGGTTATTGCTTTTTATTAGCGAATTTCCCCTATAGGGAAGAAGCTATTACCGTAGGTCTCATGGTAAGACCTAAGCTCGGGACCACTATAACTTTTCGTTTTGGGGACCCCAGAAGCAAAAAACACTATTCGTTCGAATTTATATATATATATATATATATATATATATATATATATATATATGTGTGTGTGTGTGTGTGTCTGTTAGCACGATAGCGGCCGCAAAAATGGTCCGATCTTTATGAAATTTGGTGCGGACATGTAAAGTGGTAATCAATTGGACGAGTTCATGAACCAGCCCTATCGGACCACCGGAAGGGGGGGTAAAGTGGAATAAACCCCCCCAAAATTGGGGTTTTTGAGTTTTTTACATAGAAAAAAAAATTTATCGAATTTTTGTGGGCACCGTTGAATTCAGCTAAAAAAACAAACAATTTAATACTTTGAATCACTTCTGTATGACCATTGGTTACTGAGATATTGAAAGTGGTAAACACAGTACGTTGTCCCAATGTTAACCCTATGGGAAATAAGTAAAATTCTATATCTCGGTTATTTCTCAACATATCTTGTTAAAACTTGGTAAATAGCTTCTTCTAGTTCAGATCTACTAAATATTGAATTAATCACCCAGTTTTAATATACCTGTAGCAGCAAACCTGCATACTCATTCCTCATGTTATTCTTATGGAGCTTACAAAAACATGTCAAATATTGCTATGTTTGATTGAAATGTGTTGTTTTGCATTTGAAATTCGCTGAGTATGCAGGTCTGCTGCAACGGGGGTATTTTTATTAGTAAGTGAGTGGAGTAAGTGGCGCAGTTGGTAGGCACTCGGGCCCGGTTCTGTGGCGGCAGCGTCGCAGGATCGTGTCCCGATGATGCCGCATACTTTTAGCAGTACTGTTCATCCTTGTACTGTTCCGGCTCACTCCTAGGGTTTGCTTGATAGCTTCCACGCACAGGCCTTAGGCCTATGTGGGGGGGCAAATGCAAGGTAAAAAGAGGCCACCACCCTCTTAAAAAAAATTAAAATTAAAAATTAAAATTAAAATTAAACTATCACGTGATACAAGTCTTAAAAAAAACAAATTAAAAGGCTTTTTTTGCTTTAATTATATATTACTGTAATTCTCAATTAATTGATAAAGCAATATGTAATCTGAAGAACAAAGTAAAAGAATGTTTTGAAATTTACGAAAACGGCAATTTCCGGGCGACGATGTGCTAAGGTAGGTAAGCCCAAGCGTGGGCTTAGGAATATTTTGGATTTTCCTCTGACATTTCAGTCGAAGGAAATGAACGACGTCAGAAATTGTCTGACCAAACGATATTGTTTGACAAGGTTAAAAATAAAAACGTTGAATTATAAAGCAAATCTCCTGGAGAAAATATTTTTATAAACTTCATTTGGAAAAAAATAAATATATTAACATTGAGGAAAATTTCTTAAAAAAATGGAATACAAATGAAGATAATTTCAAATATACAAAAGAAACTTCCGATGAAAATATATTTTCTGCAAATTATATCACATATTTGGACTATGATCCTTTAACTATTTTCAATTAGGCTTTATTATTATTACTAGTTGAAAAAACAATTCGCTCAAAATAAATCCAGATGCAACTTTCTCCCAGTATCTTGACCAATATCGGACCAAAATCCCGCCAGAGAGCAGCAGCAGTCTGGTCCCCGCCAGAGAGCAGCAGCAGTCTAGTCCCCGCCTGATGGTCAGGGTGATCCCTCCTGTCTTTACAATTTATCTAGAGACATTGAAAGAACGCTGCTTCTGGGTAGTTTTGTGTTTTGCACTTGTAATAATAATAAAAACATTTTAGGAATAGTTAATTGATCGCTAACCAAAACATGCACGATGTACTTTTTCTGGAATGTATTTTTTTGCATATTTAATTAATCAGAAGTTTCGTTTGTATTTGAAGTTATTTGTACTCCATCGTTTAATGAAAGTATTTTATCTCAATGATTATTTTATGACAATAAAATCGGTTTGTTAATGTTTGTGACTTTATCCAGTTACGCGTACATCTATTAACAATTTTTCATCAAAGACTTAAGTAACAATTGTATGGGAGGTTTTGATATGTGGGATACGTCACAATGCCACTCTTAACACTTCCATTTCGAGATAGTCTATTCGGGAAATTATAGCTTGTTTACTTCGACATGGACATAATTGAATAACAAGGAGAACCGCAGAGTTATGTTGATCGCGCGATGTATTGACTGCACGGCTGTGTGTAGTTACAGTAATGAAAGTTCGAAATTGTATGAACCTCATTGACAAGGGTATTAACAAATGTGATGAAATTTAAAAGCTAATTTCCTGCCCAAAAATTCCTATCTGAGGCAGAATATTTTGTGACTAGATGTGTTTAATATTAGAATCTTAAAACCTATTTATAGTTTTACTCTGATTTGATGAAAGAAATTAAACTTTTAAACTTTAATATTGAGTGATCGATATGAAACAATCAGGCCCTTATTCGCTTGGCTGATGAGAGTGTTCTCGCAGTTCATTAGGAACTTTGCGTTGCCACTAGGTTCCTCTAAGTTTACCTCAGGAGATTTCATGGCGAAAACTTAGTAAAACTGCTTTCTCATTATGAACTTAATTTCTTGAGAATAAATTGTAATTTAGTGTCAGGATGTAGACATTTCAGACATATTAAGAAACATCTTAATACAAGACATTTAAGACATTTGTAGTCATTGTATTTTAGGAATCTGCGCAATACTATCAAATGTGTGCAATACACTGCAGTATCAAATACTTGTGCCTTAACCATAATTATTTGTTAACATTCAGTACTACACTGCACATATTTTCAGTACTAAGGCACATACATTCAGTACTAAGGTACCATAATTTCATCACTACATAGTTGTATTGTATAACTATGACTCTGTATACAAAAGACATGATGTAACTTTTTATACATTAGTCATATTATTTTCATTGACATTCTCATTTTACTTCAAAAGAGTTTTTTTTGTAGTAGCTCTAGGTGTGGTTAAGGGTAGTCAATTAACAATGTTTCTGTTGTTACTTTCATAATCAACGATTTCTTTGCCGATCCGGAGTTTGCAGCAATATAGTAAAATTTAACTAATAGTAATTTGTTAGATCTGCAGCTCATAGATTTAAGTTACTGTTTTTACAGTTCTTCTTTTACATATGACATATACAATACTATGAAATACGAGTATAAAACACAGAACAAGACATGTTATGTCACAAAACCATGAAAACATTTGAAAACAGAAGCCTTAAAATGCGTCATAAGTTTAATTAAAAACCTAAAATTATATATTTCTACATTAACTTTTTGCTTCTAGCAGCTAATTGAGTGATTCCTCAAGTCGATCTTCAATGTGAGAGACATCGTTGGGAAATTAGGTTTTTGGCTAATAAATGTAATATATATATATATATATATATATATATATATATATATATATATATATATATATATATATATATATTACAGTTTTCGTTTTATTGAAAACACATGCTAAATTCAGAGTTAAGTTGAGTATCCGCCATTATTGTCTTTTTTGTCGTCAATATCAGTTTTATATTCCGGGTTACGCATAGTTTTTATTACTCGTAAAACCTAAACCTAAACCTAAATTGGTTGGGAGGACTAATGTGAGTGTCCATTGTGCTATGCAAGTTCAAAATTCAACCCCCGAAGTGGAAATAATTTTTTCCAATAAAACACAGACACCCAATTTCATAAGCTCAGTGTTATATAAAGTATATCCAAGCATTATATACTATCTATTTGTTATCACTGGATAGCAAAATAAGATTGTGTTAGCAATGGTAGCTAAGTCATAAAATCTGTCAAGGTAACATTTATAAATTATAAAGGAAACACTATAACTGTATTTCTAGCGAAATTTTTGAACCAGTCTCCACCATTATCATCGATGTTTAAAAACGATGTTTTTCGATATTTACAATCGCGATCACGTTAATCACGATAACGTTTCGTTATAGTAATATAAACGTTGACATGCAGGTATTGATATTTATCAGCATGATTATTGAGTTTGGAATTCGAGATGTAGCCTACCTATTCTTCTTTCTTACCTTGTTATTCCTGTTTATATGTAAACATAACATCATCACCATGTGTAAACGTTTCACGTTATGCTTTTGGCTCCCCATCATGTCATTACCCAGCATGTTCAAACCTGAACAGTCAAACTATGCGAATAAAACTCATTAAAATATATCCTTATATTATCAACCTAGCATAACCCAACTATATGTATATTTTTAACTAACACGATGAACTTAAAACTTATTTAACATAGTTTGTCGTCTTACATTTGATTTATTGTCAGTCGTTGTCAGTATCATGCTTTACTAATTCGTTGTCTACCTGCAATTGAGTATGCTTATGGCTTTACTCAATGACATTTTGTAATTTCCGAACCATGTATTTTTTCTCAGTATGATTTTGCCGTTTTACATACACGTTGGTTACATCACCTACCGTAGGCTATCCATCACTATTGTCACTTACAATAAGTTATGCCACAGACTTTGTAACTAAAAGAAGACTGCTCATGCTTTAGAGTGTTTTGAAGCCAGAAATTGAGAACTGAGTGTGATTTCACGCCTAAGGTGTTTATCCCTGAAATGGATTTTTTCGCATCTATAGGGCTAAAATATGGTAGAGGGTTGTTAAAGGGATTTCATTTTAATAACGTAAAAACTAGGAGTGCAAAATAGAGGATAAAAAGGTATTTCTATTTCGGTATTTCTATTTCTTTTATACAAAGATTCTCCACTAGAATGTGCCAATTTTTAACATATGATCAAATATAAAATGTTTACAGTTTAAAATTTAACATTGTTTGGACTAACTATTTTTTTAATTTATAGTCAATGGCTATATATTAATAAAAGCATAAAAATATGTTTTTAAAAGAATTTAATCAATTATATCAAATAAGAAAATATCGATTTTAAACATCGATCTTAACGGTGGAGGCGGATTTTAAAGTTGAGCCGTAAACTGAAATAATGAATTGAAGTACCTAGTGAAATAACGAAATAATGAATTTTATTCCTGTAAAAAATACAATTTAATACAATATAAAATTGAGGAATATAAGTTGAACACTTTGTCCAGTATTTGTGGTCAACTGTAACATGTTAACAGACAATGAAATATTCACCTTTCTGAGTCCAGCAACTCTTGACTCAACACTCGCGCTCTGTGGCGCCTGCAATACAGACTATAAATAAAAAATATAACAACGAGTTAGACTTTAAAGAAAAACAAAATACATAGAATACATTATGAAGGTGTGTTTAAGAACGTTTTTTTAGTGAATAAAATAATACTTCTTAGTTGATAAAAGTACTTATAACAATACAGTACTTAAAATAAAATTACAAGTTACATACATAAAAAAAATTAAATATGGAATAGTAAAAATTACACTAGACTGAAACTTAGAACATCCATAAGATTATTAGAAAAAAATCAAGACTTCAATTCTTTCATAAATTTTCTTAGATTCGGGCAGTCTTTTAAAAATTGAGGCAACTGGTAATATGACTGTCTACCAGGCAAACTGACTAATTGAGGCAAACTGATAATATATTATTGAAATAAATCAGTCCTTTCGTTAATTTGAATAGACTGCAATTTCCATAGATAAATTCAAAAAACATAATTAGTTATCCTCTCACCGGGATGAAACATCTCATTGATCATCAAACCTTTTTACTGACGGCATGTTCATTATTTCCCAGGGTTCCGGGACTTCACGATGAACACGGCCAAGTCGGGGCTGAGTGTGGGGGAGAAGTTCTCCTTCTGGGCGTACAACAAGCTGCGCGCGTGGAGCCGCAAGTGGTTCACGCACTTCTTCCTGCTGCTGGTGATCGCGCTGTACTCGCTGGCCGGCGCCGCCATCTTCGTCGCCGTCGAGGGCTCCGAGGAGAAGAAGGCGGTGGCGGAGATCAGGAAGGAGCGGGAGGGAGTCATCAGGAACATCATGCAGGTAGGTGGAGCGGGGAGCCGGAGATGGTCGTCGTAGAAAGATGTTCTGAAGCTTGCAACCCTTTAGTTTCACTGATGGAGTCAGAATCAGGTTTCCAGCAGGTCTACCTATAGCTTTATTGTGCAGTTCCTTCAAATTAGCCGCGTTAGCCAATACCTGAAGTAATGTCAAGAGCGTAGTTATAATACTATACATGATTTATTTTTTGGATTTTTTTTATCAAGAAATTCCTGATTCTTATCAAGATTCTTTTTGAGTTATGAAAAAAACAGTTATTTCATTAAAAGTTATTTTCATGATTAGTCAATTAGGTTGTAGTTCAAGATAACATTCATACGTTATTAATGAATTTCTTTGTACTGTTAACTTCGTTGCTATAAATCATAGAAGAAGTCTTGGAGTTGTACGTTGCAGAAGTCCTATATTATTATTATGGACCTCATTTAGCGTTTGATTTGATAAAAAAATAATCCATTTATATTTTGCATTTATTATGAGGTTCGATAATCACAATATATTAATAAATAAATGTAGTTTTGATGGTTGCATGGAGCGGATTTCTACGACGCGACGGTAGAACAGTCTGAACCTATTGGATCCATTTTTTCGAGCGCTTTACCTAAACACCTTTCACCATAACTTCCTGGCCATGACCGCAGACTTCATTTTTGTCGAGCTGTTATCGTTTGTCGGGCTTGCATATCGCTGAACGAGGTTAGGTTATATTGGTTGGGTAATATTGTTTTAATGTTGAACTATTATGAATGAAATAATATTTAATGGATGCGTAGAAGTTTGTATTGACGACTTGATATATTTACAAGCATATCATGAAAAATGAAATGGTATAACCTATTAATAACAGAGGTAACGTAAATATATTTACGTTTATTTTAATAAACGTAATTCAATGGTTATTGAATTCCGCTCGCTGAAAAAGGCCTTCTTGATCTGTGAAATTTATAATTAGGACTTAAATAGGAGAATATTTCCTTCCAAAAACTGTATTTTTAACATTTCCCTCTTTATACATTTTAGAATGTTCGACCTTATAAAAAAAACTGGCAAAGATCGATATAGTGCTCTTAAGAAAGTCAAGAAAAGGTTCTCCACAGGGTATACTGTCCGATGCCAGTAAGCCGAGTTAATCTAAATAAAAAACAGCAAATCAAATTTTAATATAATTTGATATTTTATTTCCCGATTTTTTTAAATCAAGAAAATATAGCTCGAAAAATAAAATATACAGATAAAAATAAAATATACCATTTTAAACTTGCATTGAAAGTGTAACTGTCTGATAATTATAATAAAGTTACTGCAAAATTTAAATTTTTTTACAGCGTCTTGAAAATGAATTTTTTTACTGCTTTTTTGTTTGGCTCCGCCAACCACCTTTCAATTGTAAGGGTATTGAAGAATTTTAAATTTCTGCCCGACGCTTAACGAGTCATACCAACAAAAATAAAACAATTAGGAAATTAAACGACTATTGGTTATTGAATTTTAATTGCACATGAAAGTAGGAACTATGATTTAGAGTAAATGCATATAATTTAATTCTTTAATTCAATTTGAATTATCCAAATTGTGAACATTTTTCCAAACAACAAAGGATGGAGTTCAAAGGAACAGGATTTCATTTCAATGTATCTGAGATAACATGCGCTGTTTGAAGATTACGTTTCTTTATGTATTTTTCTTATTGTGTTATCGTTATTTATTCTTACATGATTGATATAGATTATTATATCTACCGTTCATTGATGTTATTATTTTAATTAATTCAACTAACCGATTCTCGTTGATTTCACAAGAATTAGCGCAATGGTTGAAGATTACATTAACTTATTTTCACTAATATAAAACTCATTTTATATTTAAGCGTGCAAGACCGAGTTATGGTGTTTCTTAGGGATAGGAAAGGTAGATTGCGCATTCAAGATCAGTTTTGTCGACAGACAAATTTAACAATCAGTAAATGGGTTTGGGATTAAAGTGATGCATACACAAGTGTTTCATAGAACGTTTCAAGGTAAACCTGGGTTGTTAGGCTCTGCGAGAAACCTGAGTATATGAGTAAACGCTGCCAGCCAGTGCGGGTAGTGGGGTTGTTGATGGCAGCGAAAATAAATGAGGTTTGCTTTTTTGGCGCTAACCAATGAACCTTAAATGTTAGGTTTGAGTTACAGCAGTAACGACCAACAAATCTTAATATTTTCATTCCTAAGGGTTTTACTTGGTGTGAAATATACTAGTTTTTAATATGTATGATTTTCGTAAAATACATAGACGTAAAATATATAAACTTTGGGACAACAAAATGCTTTTTGGAAAAATGTCATCATTTTAATAAAATTTCATCACAAATTAATAAAGGTCTATGATAAATTAATTCGCTGCATGTTTCTTCTTTGTCGTCTGTCTTCTTTAATGCATTTCTTAAGGCGGTTTATTATGTGTGTTTTTTCTCATGCTACAAACAGATCGGCAATTTGAGGTTCTGAAAAAGAAAGTCATATGCAAGAATCACGCTCGCTGAAAAAGGCCTTCTTGACCTGTGAAATTCACAATTAGGACTTAAATAGGAGAATATTTTCCTCCAACAACTATATTTTGAACATTTCCCTCTTTATAACTTTCAGAATGTTCGACCTCATAAAAAAACTGGCACTTTAAAGATTTTAAAAACAGTAGTCATTACAGTCTACGCAATCAATCTTCTACTTCCATCCTGCTTCTCAAAATGTCACTCTATGTAAACAAACCTTTTCCTCTTCAGAAAATTGTTTAATCTCCTTCCAAGCAATATGAAAATAGAAACCAATGATGAGAAATTCAAAACAACATTTGAACTGTTTTTGATAATAAAAAGAATATAGTGTCCACTCGTATTGAAATTACATATCTTCACCATAGTTTTATGTTAGCTCATTGTCGAGATTTTTTAATTAGAGTATTTTTTATATTTCCACCAGTAGCAGTTATCATGACACATCGTCAATGTTATAATTATAATCTTATGACAATACTCGTTATTAACAATTTGACTTAGACTTATGCGTTTATAAAACGTCAAATAATGCGTTTTTCACCGTTATAACCTTTGTTGGATCTTAAACCAACCCTAATTTTAAAATTTAACTGTGAAAATTGCCCTTGTGATATTTTAAAATAAAAATACCCCCCGTTGCAGCAGACCTGCATACTCAGCGAATTTCAAATGCAAAACAACATATTTCAATCCAACATAGCAAGATTTGACATATTTTGGTAAGCTGCACAAGAATAACATGGGGAATGAGTATGCAGGTTTGCTGCTACAGGAATATTAAAACTGGGTGGTTTTAATTCAATATTTAGTATATCTGAACTAGAAGAAGCTATTTACCGAGTTTTAACAAGATATGTTGAGAAATAACCGAGATATAGAATTTATTTTATTTCCCGTAAGGTTAACATTGGGACAACGTACTGTGTTTATCACTTTCAATATCTCGGTAACCAATGGACATAGAGCAGTGATTCAAAATACTAAATTGTTTGTTTTTTTTGAGCTGAATTCAATGGTGCCCACAAAAATTCGATAAATTTTAGTTTTATATGTGAAAAACTAAAAAAAAACCACTTTTGGGGGCTTTATCCCCCTTTACCCCCCCCTTCCGGTGGTCCGATCGGGCTGGTTCACGAACTCATCCAATTGATTACCACTTTACATGTCCGTACCAAATTTCATAAAGATCGGACCATTTTTGCGGCCGCTATCGTGCTAACAGACACACACACACACACACACACACACACACACACATATATATATATATATATATATATATATGTATGTATATATAAAAATTCGAACGAATAGTGTTTTTTGCTTCTGGGGGCCCCAAAACAAAAAGTTATAGTGGTCCCGAGCTTAGGTCTTACCATGAGACCTACGGTAATAGCTTCTTCCCTATAGGGGAAATTCGCTAATACGAAAAATTCATTATTATGAAAGGAAATCCAAAATTGCATCTTGCATTCACAAGATATTCCTCTATCAATAGTTTTTATGTGGATTCTGTATTAATTATGCAATATTATCTATTGTACTATATTACCTTGAACATTTTTCTTTTTTACAGCCTTTTTAACTGGCATCATTCTCAAGGATCATTTTCTGATTTGAAATGTTCTAGTAGGGTTGAGGCTGAAAAGGGGGTTGGAGAGGGTGGAAAAATGCTATGATGATCGGTGATCGAGGCTCCAAAAAATTGAATTCCATCATCTTAATTTTGTTTTCAAAACAATAAAGATGCGACTTAAAACATCCTGCATGGTTAAAAGATATTATTAAAGATAAAGATAAAGTTTAGATAAATAGGCTATAAGACCAACATGTATTTAAGGACATAACGAAGGGCAGTTTCCAAGACTCACAACAGAGCCGTTATGGCCGTGTGGTGTAACGGATTACATCTGCTCAGGGCTTCATAAAATCAAATGTGATTTACTCGCGGACGCCGCGCTCCACACCACACATCCGTTTTAGTATTCATAAAATCTAGGTGTGTTTTATACACATTCCCAACTCTCAATATGTCAAGTCTGCTTTATATATCTCCAGAGTTATTCGAAAACCCTCCTAACTGTCACCCAGAGAGACGCCTTTGGGAATAACTAGTGCAGCTGGCCTTGGTCCAAATAATTATTGTTATTATAATGAGTAAAATATTTTTAGACCTTTAATACAACATTGTTTTTCATTAACACACTTGGATAAACACTCCTCTCTTCTCTGATTCATTTTCAAAAAATTGTACAACTTAAATACAAGCCCCAGGAGCAATTATGGTCTCGGTGTTAAAAGTGGAATTTTTTGGGTTTACGCTAACGGGAATTTTAAATGATTGCACGGGAAATATTTTGACAAATACGAAAATATTCCAACTCTCTGAAAATAGTTTGAAGCATTAAAACCTTGTTTTCTTGAACTAACGTCAAAAACACAAGATCACGGGCTAGCAAAAGAAAATTTTGCTTACTAAAGAGAGATTATTTGGCCACATCATTATTCCTCTCAGCCTTACAGAGTACACCATATTATTTTAAATTTAAATAAAATCAAATTGATTCTGACTAACAAATGCCACTTTTACGACTTAACAAAGTCTCAATAGTGATGCAAGAAGAGTAATTTTCTCCAAGTTTCCGCAAGAACAAACTAGATGCAACGATTCTCCGACTTAAAATATTTTCTTACAACTTTTAAATTAATCACTGTGATTACAGTGATTACCTTATTTATAGTACACAATATTGATTAAACTTTAAATTAATAAACTTAAATCAACTTCAAGGGATTTATTTAGTTTAAATATTTTATTAAATACTTAAAAATAACATGTTACATATAATTACATTTAATTTAAATTTAAATGTTTTATAAATGGGTGGATGAATTTTGTTTTAGTCCAGAAGATTCAAGATTCAAGTGTCAAGGCATTAACGTCTATAATAAGGTAAAATACAGTGCTTATTGAAGAAAATGAAACATACCTCACAATACTGAACGTCTGTGTGTGAGGAGGAGTCCATTTCAGTTCATCAGTACACGTTTTTGTAATTAACACTTGAATTAAATAAACAATACTTGATACTATGTGACCTAAATTTGTACATAAAACTAATTATATTTTAATAACATAAAAATGAAGTGAAAGCAGAATTTAATAAATAATACAAAAAATGGCACATACTTTTTTCAAGGATTCAATAATTTTATAATTTTATCAATTATAATTTTGAATCCTAGTTTTTATATCTCTTAGGAGGTTTCATTTTCAAAGAGAACTCCCTAATTATAAGGCTTATTAATTCTATTTTAATTAATTTTATTTCCGTCAAAATAAAAATTTCTATCTACATGGACTGATAAGACCGAACTCATTTGCTCACTGCTGGCTGACACAATGTATTTATGTAAATTAATATTGTAATTTTCCCTCTCCCGCACGCGCCATATTAGGCGCATGGGAGCCTGTAACTAACATAATAATTTGTATGAATAAAAATGATTTTGACTTGACTTGACTTGGAAGTTGCCCAAAGGTTTGTCAAAAACAAAAATTTCAACTAAATCGTGATAGGCATTTTCAAATTTTTTTTCGAATGATTGTTTCTGGATCGTTTCTTAAAAACACACTTAAACATACACAAAGTTTTATATCATATACCATTATATCATAAAATAAATTAAATTAAAATAGTAAGTTTAATTTAGTAATATTTTTAAATAATCTTAAATTAAATAATTTAAATAAAATTAAACAAATAATGAACCATAAAGTTTTGTCTTAATTTTCTTTCTTTTTAATATTCAAACCAATAATGTGATAATGTATGTGATGTGTGTGTATTAAGTTAAAGGAATTATTTAGTTAGTTAATTTTGCTAGGTGGTCAATTTCTTTAAAAGAAAATGTGTCCAATTGTTGTAAATTATAACTAAAATGAATTCCCCATTTTTATCCATTCGCTTAAACTATGATTTATTCTTTATAATGGTAAGGAAGTGAATGCCACTGGTGTTATAATGCGTTGGCGTAAACAAAGGTTTTATTTTACCACAGTATATGACCCGTACGAACCAAGTAGACAATGAC
Organism: Flexamia atlantica; assembly: GCA_035578135.1. NCBI lineage: Eukaryota > Metazoa > Arthropoda > Insecta > Hemiptera > Cicadellidae > Flexamia > Flexamia atlantica. The sequence continues at coordinate 90,278,518 of JAQJVK010000001.1, forward strand.
ATTCTCTCTTCCCTTTGACTTTTTTTTCTGGGTTAGGTTTTCGTTGGTTCTTTATAAAACTGTAAAATATGGTTTTTGTTCTTGTATTGTATAAAATTTAACATTTCCTGAGTATTATTTAACTTTCAAAAGAAAACTGCTCAGCAACAAGAAATTATGATTACAAATTAACATTACCGATGTCACGTTTATTTTTATAGAAGTAAAATTTTAAAGAAACAAATGCATCTCTTTTTTGTAGGATTGCATAAAAGAAATTTATATGAAATAAGCTTTTAAAGATTACAAATTTGTAAAACATATTTTTCTCCTTTAAGTCATTAACAAATTTGTTCGTTACCACGTTATTATTCTCGTGGTTTTATATTCGTTGGCAAGATTTTCCCTTTTGATTTTCTTTTCATATCACATTGATAAAAAAACATTAATAATCTAAAGATAATTTCTTAAACATAAAACTTAAAAAAGAGAATATGTTAATCTTAGGTCACACATTTGCGTGCTAAGACTATAGAAAGCTGTTAAGGAATAATTAATTGTCAGCTCTCCATATTAAGTGTGTTGCCCTCACTTCATTTAGAAAATACGCGTTTACCTGTATATTGCAGACTGAGAAATATAATATATGCAAGGTAATATATTGTATTCCTCGTTGTTTCCCGAACACATTGTTGTCAAAAGGGGGCTTCTTGGAACCCAAGCCATCAATCAATTCCAATAGAAGTATAAGCTATGGTTTTGTATTTAAAATTGTGTAGGACCTATATGATAACTAGGGGTACGCTCCTTTGTCGCGAATGGGTCGAACGAAGTGTGGTAAAATTAAATTAAGGCTATTAACTAAAAAAATAAATATTTAAACATATAATTAACTACTCATTTATAGATTAAAACAATCTTTGGGGTATAAAAATGATGTTGTTCCAATTTCACGAATTTTCATCAAATAACAAAAGAGGAGTTAGTCCACAAAGAGTGATTTTCAAGTCGAGTATAACTCACTTCGTTCGAATTATTTTAAATTAGTTTAAATGAGGGTTTTCTATATTAACGTTAATAAGATATATAGAACATATGTAAAACATATTTGATTATGGAATTATATTGGATTGAAATAATTAAAAAAAATATAATTAGATTTATTGGTATTTATTCATTTTTACAAGTAAAAAAAGAAAAAAAGCGTTGTAGGAAGCTGTAGGTGTTTATCCAACACACAAATTACTTACATTAAAAGCAGATACAGTAATCTTTATTTTGTAGTAATGTTTTTTCTCTTTAAATTACTTGGGATAAAATACTTTAGGTGTCCTCATATAGATAAAACATACTAATTATGGTTTGCCTTACAAAAGAGGAATCGACACATTTGTAAAATCAAATGTAAACCATGTAACAATAAACGGTATCAGTAAACTGACACATACTTTCTCCCTTCAAGTCATATTTATTTAAAACCAGAAAACATATTTAGTGAAATACAAAAAATTAACAATAAATTATCACACAAATTTATACAAAATGTTATCAAAATCGGTTAGTAAATAGCGGAGATAGGTTTTTAAATATTTGCCATAAGAATAACATTGGACAACGTACCTACTGCGTTTACCGCCGAACTAAAATATCAATTATCTCCGCAACCAGTTGACGTACACGAATGATTGAATATACTAGATTATTAAAATTTTCAAGTCAAATTGAATGGTTGCAAGTATATTTTCTTTAGAGGTCACAGATTTTGTGAAATTTGAAAAATATGAATTTTTTACCACTTAAACCTCCACAACGTCTGAAGCTGAATTTTTACAGACATGCGGCTGGTGTCATTTTGTTTGTCATCTTAAGCACTAAAAACCACGAAATTTGTTATAAAAATCGGTAAAGCAGTTTTTGAGAAATATGGATTTTCGTCATTTTTATGGGTTTTTATGGGGTAAATACCTTTAAAAATCAAAAATTTAAAAAATGGAAAATACGCCTGGAGATACCACGACTTTATGCTTACATGCAAAATTTCATGAAAATCGGACCTTTGGTGTCGTCTCTAGCTTTGTTTACATCCACACACATACATCCACACACACACACGCACACACACACACACACACACACACACACACACACACACACACACACGCACACACACACACACACACGCACACACACACACACACACACACGCACACGCGCGCGCGCACACACACACACACACACACACACACACACACACACACACACACACACACACACACACACACACACACACACACACACACACACACACGCACGCGCGCACGCACACACACACACACACACACACACACACACACACACACACACACACACACACACACAGAGACACCACGCCAAAAACCACTTTTTTGGATTCAAAGAGCACTAAAACGAATATATCCACTAACAACTCAAATTCTAAAATTTCGATGAAAACAATACTTTCTCCATATACTATGTATAGGGGGGAGAAAGTAAAAATTACTAATTAGAATTATTTTTTACTCGGAAATTCACAAAAGATACCTGTTTTATTAGATGATATGGTTTTTAATAAAAAGAAAACATTAATAACGCCGTCGATAATGAAATCCGATTACTCTAAATTTACATCAAGGGCAATAAAACAACATACAAACTCATCAAACATCAAAGTCGTGTGTAGTGACTTTGTCAAGTGTTCTTTCAAAGCAAACTCACACGGTTACGCACTTTAAATACAGCTAAAATATCTTATTGAGATGGGATTTGATTACAGGCTTTGTATCAAACAATTATTTTGACCTCAACAGACTGATATTACCATTTAATTTCTACTAACATACATATGTATTTAATATTATGATATTATTGCGATGTAATATTACAAAGGACACTCATTTCAATAGTTAGATAGTAGGTTTGAAGGAGAAGGTTGCCGTGTTGGAATGTTTGAAATTGCATGATATGAGAGGGGGGGGGGGGTGAAAAATAAATAACTCTTGAACGAAGGTAAACAGATGGTGGATGAACATGTTGACTCACGGTGTTTTTAAATAGCTCAGCTGTTAGGAACCGCTTGTCAGAGCACGTCTTGCCAACCTACAAACATGTGGCCCCGATTGTCTGTTGTGGTAGTTTTGGTGGTCCTTTGTGGTTTGATTCATCAAGTGTTGTCGTTTTGTGTCTCCGCGGGACTTGAGGTGAGTTTTTTTTAACGTAAAGTGTTTTTAAAGAATTAGTAACATTAGTCCAGAACCTTTAAGTTTTGTTTAATTTAGTCTCTAAAAAGAAAACATTGGATTATGTCACCTAACTGAAAAAATGTATGCACTTTATTCCGAAATCAAATTTCAACTTGAAAAATAAATACTTGTTAAAGTTAAGCTAATTTTTGAAGTAAAGTATCAAAAGGTATGTTGTTTTACATTATATCTTTATCACCTAATATCTCTATCGTGTTTCCAGGCAAACTGGCTGTAAGCTTGCAGATGAAAATGACAGCAGCAATGAAATAGCTAGGAAAGTAGGAAAACTAGAAGAGGCGCGGATATTACATGTAATTGGACCGCTTATTTTTATTGAACAAAAATATTTTAAATCGATATTTATTAAAGTATTGATTTTTACACAGTAGGCCGGGCAAAATAACTATAACACATGTAACCATTTCAATATGATGGGTTCCGGCAGGGCATGACCAAAATTGAAAGAAACAATCGGTTTATAGAAAACAGGTTATACTTGCTTCTTGTTTCGTATTCGTGTCACAAGTTATTTTAAACAAAAAATCTTCTTGTTTCGTATTCGTGCCACAAATTATAAAAAAAATATATCGGTTTAATAAATTTTAAAAACATAATTGTAGAGCTAAAAACAAACTAGAATTAAAAATATAATTAAGAAAATTAAACTATACCTTGGTAATACATTCCAAACTTAATTATCTTCAGGTTGATTAAGTATATGGAATCAAAATGTTATACTGATTGCTTAGAGCGTTGACTCATCATTTAGATAGTTGTGCTAGTTGATTTATATTACAGTGTTAAATCAAATAAATTTTCATTTTATAACTTTATTTTACTTTTATTTTTATTTTTAAGATTTATATGGTTTTTATATATCAAGATTTGATCGATGGGATATTTTGCTTGTAATTTCAAAAACATTTTAGGTGAAGTATGTGTTTTAATCAAATTACTTTAAAAATAAAAAAAATTGAGAGGCTATAAAATGAAAAAAAGAAACAAATGCTTAGAAGCTAGTAATTGAAGGTTATCGAACAGATTTAGCTGCCTGTACCTAAGAGTAATACATTTATATTAGGTGATAATCGTTCTATTATTAATATTACAACCAAATTATTATTTTAGTAAATTTAATATGTACCTCAGCGCAATATTCTGTTTTAGTTGGAGTGGTAGTGGAGGTTATACTTAGCTAGTGTTTGTTTTACAGCCTAGGAGCACCTGTGAGACGTGTACCTGCTGCCCCGGCACCTACTGTGGCGGTTATACTTGACCGGTGTTTGTGTTGCAGTGTAGCGGCACCTGTGAGACGTGTACCTGCTGCCCCGGCACCTACTGTGGCGGTTATACTTGACCGGTGTTTGTGTTGCAGTGTAGCGGCACCTGTGAGACGTGTACCCGCTGCCCCGCCACCTACTGTGGCGGTTATACTTGACCGGTGTTTGTGTTGCAGTGTAGCGGCACCTGTGAGACGTGTACCCGCTGCCCCGCCACCTACTGTGGCGGTTATACTTGACCGGTGTTTGTGTTGCAGTGTAGCGGCACCTGTGAGACGTGTACCCGCTGCCCCGCCACCTACTGTGGCGGTTATACTTGACCGGTGTTTGTGTTGCAGTGTAACGGCACCTGTGAGACGTGTACCCGCTGCCCCGCCACCTACTGTGGTGGTTATACTTGACCGGTGTTTGTGTTGCAGTGTAACGGCACCTGTGAGACGTGTACCCGCTGCCTCGCCACCTACTGTGGTGGTTATACTTGACCGGTGTTTGTGTTGCAGTGTAACGGCACCTGTGAGACGTGTACCCGCTGCCCCGCCACCTACTGTGGTGGTTATACTTGACCGGGGTTTGTGTTGCAGTGTAACGGCACCTGTGAGACGTGTACCAGCTGCCCCGCCACCTACTGTGGTGGTTATACTTGACCGGTGTTTGTGTTGCAGTGTAACGGCACCTGTGAGACGTGTACCTGCTGCCCCCCTGCTGTGGCGATTATACTTGACCGGTAATTGTGTTGCAGTGTAGCGGCACCTGTAAGACATGTACCTACTGCCCCGGCACCTACTGTGGTGGTTATACTTGACCGGTGTTTGTGTTACAGTGTAGCGGCACCTGTGAGACGTGTACCTGCTGCCCCGGCACCAACTGCGATGACAATGGCGCTGCCAGCAAGGGTCTCTGCGTCGACGAGAACATGTGAACTTAACTACCACATACATACATTAATGAATTGAAACTTGTAGATGTTAAATAGATGAATAAATTTGATTAAATATAAAAAATATTCTTTTCTATTGCCCGTGTTCTGTTTGTAAGTTATGTTTGGGGCCATTGTTTGATGAATAAGCCGGAATATATCGTGAAATGCCTAAAATCCCTCGTTGCAGTAGATCTGCATACTCAGCGAATTTCAACTGTGCAAAATAATATTTCGTTAGAACATAGTAAGATAAGACGTGTTTTTGTAATCTCCAGAAGAATAACATGGGGAATGAGTATGCAGGTTTGCCGAGAAAGGTATATTAAAAGTGGGTGGTTTCAATTCAATATTTAGTAGACCTGAAATTTAAAAATATGAATTCCATTTTCTTCCAAATGGCCGCCATTTTCCAATATGGCGGACAACTTTGATTTTTCTTATTGAACACCCTGTATTTTATGGCGTATTTAGATTTTACGTTTAATTTTAGGAACTTATTACCCTTTGAGATTTTTTCCTAAACTCAATAGTTGAGTAGATATAAGCCGATAAAGTTTCATTTTTCCCCATAAGAAAAGCATTGCGTAATTCTCGGTACTCAGTATATCGATAATGGATGTGATAAATAAAAAATACCAAAGAACAAAAGTGCCAAAAAATGTTATTTTAGTTAAGATTCAACATATAAGTAGTTTTTAGTCGAGATTCACTCATGGAAATGAATAATTTTGAATATTTTTACACTCCATAAGGATTGCATGGGATGGCACAGTTAAAATGGACACAATGGATTTCAAATGGGGAAACATCAAACTTTAACTACTTATATCTCCTTAACCATTGGGTTTAGGGAAAAATGTCAAAGAGAAAAAAGTTCTAAAAATTAAGCTTACAATCCAAATACGCCATAAAATACAGGGTGTTACATAAGAAAAATTAATGTTGTCCGCCATGTTGGAAAATGGCGGCCATTTAGGAGAAAATGAAATTCATATTTTTAAATATCCTAAAAAAGTAGGTGAAGTCCCCCATTTAAAGTTTTCTCTAGATCCAATAGTTTCTGAGATAGCAATGGTGGCACAGTTAAGTTGGACACCCTGTATAAATTCGAACGATTGGTGGGACCTACGGTAATAGCTTCTTCCCTATAGGGGGAAATTCGCTAAAAATTTGGGTAGCTAACAAATAATATAGGTCAAACCTTATTTTAGGATGCGTATATCAACATGATAAAAAGGCTGCAATCCTTTGTCTGGTCAGTGACAGAGCGTTCCGCCATCCGTCTATTGTTGTTGCTGCTGTCCGTGATAGTGGTTACCCTAATCTTGAAAGTTTGTTTTGTTGTACAATTTTGCTCTTTAAGTATTCAACAAAAACGCAACCAATGTACAATGTGTCAGCGTAAATTTCATGCTAGTTTAAAGATTTGTTACTAGAAATTTATAAGTGTAAAAAGTTATTTTTTTACAAATAAAAATTGTACAAATCTATATACAATGTGATCACGTTGAAAAGGATGAACTACCTTAACGGCGCATACCCGCTTGAACACTCACCTAAAGTTCTCTCTCGTGTTTTCAACACATATAACTAGTAGTGATTGTCAACAAGGAAAGAATTCGATAATCTGTATTTGGGCCGTAAGTTAATTCACTATTCGCGTTTACGCCCTAGCTCTGCCCAGTATTCAGCGGTATTCGCGGGGAGTGTTTTGCAGTAATGTAAGGTATTCGCGGGCCGTGTTTCGCAGCAATGTAATGTATTCGCCAGAAGTGGTTGATGAGCCTCCGCAGGGGTTGCTGCGTGATGCCACCACGTCATTACATGTAGTTCAAACCGCCTCATTCCGCGTAATGTCTCTATTGTAGACATCGAAATCTGTTGTCGGTCATTATCAACATATTCTTACAAGTGCTCAGAAACATTTTTTTTTTTTTTATTGAGGTTTGTTATATTTGAATTTTCACTATTACGCTTTTTATATTAATTAAAAATCTACGAATCTCTGAAAAAATAAAGGCAATTTTAGAAATTATGTAATTTGTCTCATATATTTTATACTTATTCTCCTCGTAATTCTCATTTCAAAATGTGCAAACATTACTATACAAGAAAACTCACCAAAACGTTATTTCTTAACGAAACTATCAAAGCCTTGCGAAAAGCGGAATTTCTTCTTTCCAACAAGTTCGCGCCATGTGTCGCTAAGCTGCGACACCTATCGAAACTTTATAGTTTTAAAAACAGACCGATAATTGTATGTAAGGGTTAACGATGTACGGAATCCCGCTTTTCCCTAACAATTTTCAACGAAACAATAAAACATCTAAAACATTAGAAATAATATATGTGTAAAATTTTTCGTTTTTTTGCAAAAAGACTGTCCGTAAAATATTTTATCTACTTCGAATTAAGATAAAATCAACATAATTATCAGCTAACTTAAAAACCACTATTCGTGATATTACGAGTATTACGATATTTTTACCAATATCTCCTTTTATTACTTTTGAAATAACAGTGAAGTACGAAATAAACACTGCCCTTGGGCTTCATCGAGAATAACATTAAATATTTTATAAATTTGAAATTTCAATGAGAAAGCAAGACTAACTAGATAACAATTTTGTACGTTACGCAAAGTATTGCTTTCATAATTGCAAACAATTGAAGTACGTTACCTAAGCATGGACATGGGAATCACCGAGTCAGTGTTTTTAAACCGAAACGAATATTTACATATACCTTGATCATGAATATTAACAGTAAACTCCTTCTAGTTTTAAGCCTTCCAAAGCTGGGGTGTTTTTTTCCTTTGAACAAAATCTCCATCAACAATTTACAGAGCCAAGGTAAGGTTTCGTTAATGGGTTCAGTAAAATACGTCCTACACGAAACATTTTTGTTACGACCCTCCTCCTATTTTAGTAAAGTACATATATATTTATATATTCCTATTTATGAAATTCTTATTAATTTGAGTAATTTTCATAATAATATTAGGAGAACTCTTAATATCTCCAGAACTGAAAAAGTTCTCATTTCAGGGTTGCAGAGTTTATATCAGCATGAAATATTGGAAATGTTGCGTCACAAAACCACGTTTACTTTTGAAAAATATTATTGTATTCAACTAGTAGCTTGCGTCACTTCGTGACTTATAAAAACGACCTGGTAAAATAGGTTTTTAGTTTCATGTTGATTATGTATGGACTTTTACAGCGTAAAATACCTTTTGATGATGAGCTGTGTGAATTTTTGTGTTTTTTTTTTTAGTTTCCTACTAATTTTTTATGTCATAGCACTGGAATAAAATTGCCAGAATTAAACTTCTCACCGAGGCAAACTTTTAAAAATAACTTATTACTTTATACTCGAAATTTCAATATGGGTAAGAAATTCCTCACGGAATTTGAGAAGTTCATTTAGTTCATCTGCTTTAAAAGCGTCCATGTTTACACTGTTGTACGTTCTACACTTTGAAATTTCGACAGTGCATCAGCATTCATTTCACATTAAATGGGGGTTAGTTTATAAGGATATTCATTACTTGGCGCATCTTCATATCTCTGTTTTAGAGTTAATTCTATACACAACATTTACGCGTCAGTTTCTTGCATTCATCTTTGTTAGGTCTTAACAACAATCGGTAAGTCGATGGACGAACCACTGATTTACTGATGAACTAATCTCTAAATAAAATTTATAAAATAGCCATTCGCCGCAAAAACAAATTATTTAGCACACATAACGGCCAAAGAATTAATTTTTCAAACAGACCCGCTTTTTGTTTCTCATCTAAAATACATATTTGGCAAATTTCTACCTAAGCAAATAACGTATTTCTATGAAAAGCCTTCATTAATTGTTGGCATATTGTTATTGGTACATTTCAGAATCGAGTAAAATAGGTAGGCTAACCGTTAACACTTCAATATCCTCCCATTCCAAGTACATTTACAAACTACAGGTTTAAATTTATAATAATTTGTTTTAAAACTAGAATTTTTTAGGTTAACATTCAACTAATATTGATATTTTAAAGCTCAAAACGTTAAAACATGCATCAATGCGTTGAAACATGCATCAATGTGTCTTCACTTTCAATAGTTTTTTTTTATAAAATCCCATCTCCAGAGCACCTCCTCCTTTTACTAATGTTCCTTTTTAAGTTTTCTTTTTAAGAAAAGAAATCCAGTAAATTAAGATGATTATAGACTATTGGTCTTAGTTTCAATATGGAAAATACTCTTTAATATCTTCTTTTAATAATATAGAAGATATGACGGAAAAGATGCCATAACTTCAAATCAAAAGACGTCCAAAACTTTCAAGTAATAGACAGTTTGTCAAATATGATTTTACAGTGACCCTTAGTGGCTGTATTGGTAAAATCAAGGTAAAAGGGGTTTACCTTAATGGTGTGCAATCTTAAAACGTGAAAATTCATAATTTAAGGTGCCAAAAACTATTTTCTTAGAATTAACCTAGAGACCTCTAGTTTGCGCCACTCTTCTTTTGTTAAAATTTTTAAAATGATAAGGTAGGGCTCACTGTTAGCAAATTTAGACTTAAACCCGAACCATCCAATTTTGGAGGGAGGGGATGAAAATTTAGAAACTATAAATACTTCCTCCTTTGGTCATATAAACGTTGCTGAAATTTTATTTAACTTCATTAGAAAAATAATTAACCAGGCGAGGTAGGGTTTGTGTGACTGTCTACGTTAAAAATCAGAGTGAACGGAGGGAATAGAATGTCCCAGTCAGTACTTTCTGGAAACCCATAGTTAGATTGTAATGGTATCAGTAGACAAGAATGCTACGCTAAGTACAATTTTATGAAAAATTGACGTAAATATTTTTTATTTTAAAAAAGAGTCCATATCTTAGACTTTTTAGTATTTTGTTGAATACTAATCGTTTACTTAGTAAGATATACAAACTAAGGGATTTAACTAACTTAAAACAAAAAATATAAGAAGTGTAAAACAAATTTCTGTAGCTAAACATTCCGTTAGTTATATGATCTAGTTCTTAATGAAAAAACTCTCAAATTAATTAAAATTCCAAACAGTAATTCCAACATAAAATGAACAACATTGAATCAGTCAAATCAACATTAAATTAAGGAAAGTAACAAAGTTATAAAACCAGCTTATAAGATTTATTTAATATCGTAGATGGAGATATTTATAGTTTTGCTTCATCGAAATAACTCTTTATCCACACATAGGCCTTTGACACTTCCCGCATCATCGTCACACACAGTATCTGGGCAGCAGTCGCATGTGTCACATTGAGCCGCACACTGGAACAATTCATACTCTAGTTAACAACACTGTGTAGTTGCTGCAGTGTCATTTGACAAGGTCTCGCACACTGGAACATTCATACTTTTATTTTACACAGTGTAATAGACGCAATGTCATTTAGCACAGGGACCCACACAGTGGTACGTTCATACTGTAGTTTAACACAGTGCAGTATTATTTGGCACAGTGACTCACACATTGGAACAGAGTCATTTGATACAGGGAACGCACACTATAACGTACGTACTGCTTGCTATTTAGCACGGGGACGTTGCAGCGCTTTCATTTAGCGCAGGGACCCCGTGCATTGAAACACTGCTACTCAGTAGAAACAAATTTACTCGGCTCAATTATACTTTAACTACATCAAAACTACAAAAATGAAAATTCCAAAGGAACAGTTAATGATTTATATGTCAAATGAAGCTACATTACCATGTTCCTTATTATTTAATTAAGATCAAATATGTGCTTTAATGATAAATAGCAATGTTCAATGACAAATCATAAAAATAACAATTATTTTCACTATTGATTAGTAATAATCATTTCATTTGAATACATTTCGTTTAGTAATAATCATTTTATTGTGTTTTAACTATAAAACCCTTTTTATATATAACACTTTAGGAACGGAAATTTCGCTTGAATACGCCATGATTGCAAGTTTGATTGTTAATCTTACAACAACCTTGTACAACTTTATGTTTGTAGTTTTTTTTTTTTAAACAGCAGCATAATGTAATAAAAATGTTTTAATGTAATTTAAAAACTATTTAGAGTTATAGTAGTAAATAACGTATATATTTGTACATGTAAACATGTAAAATATAAGATTTTGAGCTAAAAGGGTTTTATTTTTCTACATATTAAATCGCTGATATTACAGTGCTTTAAACTTAAAACCACTAGCCTCTTATTCATGGTATCAAATCACTAACCAGCATTCCCTTGGAGACGCAGGCGAAGGCGTCGCTGGCCAGGAGCACCAACGTCGCCGCGACGACGAGCGCCCTCAGTAGCATGTCTAGTAGCATGTCGTAAGGATACCAAGCTCACACGTCTATCGGCTATTTCAGTTCAACTTCCTCTAAACTTATAAAACCAATAAACTTAGGGTTGGGAGCAAAAAGGTACGTAACTGTTTATTGTTTATTTAATGGACAATTAATACTTTTGTTCAAGTAAGTTTGCGGTTTATGTCTCAATTCTGCTTTTAACATTTATTAGGCATTACAAATGAACAATGCCAAGTACGTGAAGTCAACAAATAAAATGTATCAGTACATTGCATCCGATGTTGGTTTTCTTGCGGTTGACTAAATAAAATAATAATAACGAAGGCTTAGTCACGATCCGCATTATTTCGTCTTTTTATACATCAATTACGGCTACAGGTAGAAAAAATAAGCCAATTTCATGCTACGAGTTCCTTTATTAGAAACTTTTGATTAAGTTTAATTGTGTGTAAGATATAATCGTGCAGCTCCCTGATTTTGTTTTAAGATTTTTGCTCCAGAAATAAATTTCTTTTTACTTTGCCACATGCTAGAACTCAGGCACATGCTTCCTTGCTATTGTACCGGGTGATGAGGCTTTATAACACCCTCTTAACAAGAGACACAAATATTGATTTTTTTTCAGATTCTTTGGCAGTTTTAAAAATAAAATGTTACCTACTTTTCAATTCACTATATATTTTGTGCTTTTTATTGTTGTTATTCTATCTGTTTATTTACTTATTTATTTAGGTGTACAGATCAATTAACTATTAATGTATTTAAGTATTGTTTTGTTTTGAAATTATTTATTAATATTATTATTGGTATATAAAACATTGTATTTATATGTTCAGTGCTGATTTAAAGCTGTTCTTGAAATTAAGTGGAAGATCAAAGACTAAAAGAGACTCAACCTCAAAAACCAATATGTTAATTTATAAGTGAACTGCTTCCTTATAATTGGGTTGTACCTGTTTTGAAGCATGTAAATAAAATAAAATAAAATAAAAATAAATAAAAAAGATTAAATTATTCATTACTCCATGATTTATTTTATGGAAGAAGCAAAAAATATTACTGTACATTTATGACAACACATCGGATAAAATCTTTTGTCACTCACTTGACATTATTACATGAGAACAACAAAGAAAAAAGCTGATATAGGAAATACAATTTCAATAAAAATCTTAGGGGTAACATTTCTCACATACGGTATTGCTGTCCAGTCGTTTATAACGTAACGATATGATTCTTGATACAGATGCTTAAGGGTAATGTACCACACACGCGGTTTCCGCCATTACTGTTTCACACCTTTTGCCGCCCGTGAAGCAGAATCAAATGACTTAAATAGATTAAAATGAGTAAAATTTAATATATTTGATATTTCCGTATCCAAATGTTGACTCGAAAGTTTTACTGTCCTGTAATTGTTTGTACGAACTACAATTATTGTGAACATATCTGCATGGCAATATTCCAATATAATTTAAAATTATTACCACATTTAAAGTGATCAGTTTTAGCGAATTTCCCCTATATAAGGAAGAAGCTATTACCGTAGGTCTCATGGTAAGACCTAAGCCCGAGACCATGATAACTTTTCGTTTTGGGGCCACCAGAAGCAAAAAACACCATTCGTTCGAATTTATATATATATATATATATATATATATATATATATGTGTGTGTGTGTGTGTATGTGTGTGTGTGTGTGTGTGTGTGTGTGTGTGTGTGTGTGTGTGTCTCTGTGAGCACGATAGCGGCCGTAAATATGATCCGATCTTAATGAAATTTGGTACAGACATGTAAAGTGGTAATCAATTGGACAAGTTCGTAAACCAGCCCGATCGGACCATCGGAAGGGGGGGTAAAGGGGGATAAACCCCCCCCCCCAAAATGGGGTTTTTGAGTTTTTACGTAGAAAAATCAAATTAATCATGTTCCCCATTCCCCATGTTATTCTTATGGAGATTACAAAAACATGTCAAATTTCTCTATGTTGGATTGAATTATGTTCTTTTGCATTAGAAATTCGCTGCAAAGGTCTGCTGCAACGGGAGTATTTATAATGTTTCATGACCAGAATTAAAATAAAATTAAATAGTGAGCTATGCAAATTTCAAAATTGCCAAAACGAGATGTACGTAGACCGAGCTAGAATATATTAAAAATCCCTAAAGGACGTAGCCTTTAGGAAACACCAACACTTTGAGGAAATTTAAAAAAACCCACAAATTATTGACTGTTGCAGCTGGTGAAGCAGTTCCAGCCCGAGTCGCCGCAGGACGAGGCGGACCTGATGCGCCGCGCGGTCTAGTAGATGTAGTTACTGTATACTTAGTGACATTGGCTGTTGACTGTTGCAGCTAGTGAGGCGGTTCGAGCCCGAGTCGCCACAGGACGAGGCGGACCTGATGGGCCGCGCGGTCTAGGAGATGTAGTTACTGTATACTTAGTGACATTGGCTGTTGACTGTTGCAGCTAGTGAGGCGGTTCGAGCCAGAGTCGCCACAGGACGAGGCGGACCTAATGGGCCGCGCGGTCTAGGAGATGTAGTTACTGTATACTTAGTGACATTATTAGTTGTTGATTGTTGCAGCTAGTGAGGCGGTTCGAGCCAGAGTCGCCACAGGACGAGGCGGACCTAATGGGCCGCGCGGTCTAGGAGATGTGGTTACTGTATACTTAGTGACATTAGTTGTTGATTGTTGCAGCTAGTGAGGCGGTTCGAGCCTGAGTCGCCACAAGACGACGCGGACCTGATGGGCCGCGCGGTCTAGGAGATGTGGTTACTGTATACTTCGTGACATTAGTTGTTGATTGTTGCAGCTGGTGAGGCGGTTCGAGCCCGAGTCACCACAGGACGAGGCGGACCTGATGGGCCGCGCGGTCTAGGAGATGTGGTTACTGTATACTTGGTGACATTAGTTGTTGATTGTTGCAGCTGGTGAGGCGGTTCGAGCCAGAGTCGCCACAGGACGAGGCGGACCTGATGGGCCGCGTGGTCTAGGAGATGTGGTTACTGTATACTTGGTGACATTAGTTGTTGATTGTTGCAGCTGGTGAGGCGGTTCGAGCCAGAGTCGCCACAGGACGAGACGGACCTGATGGGCCGCGCGGTCTAGGAGATGTGGTTACTGTATACTTAGTGACATTGGCTGTTGACTGTTGCAGCTGGTGAGGCGGTTCGAGCCCGAGTCGCCACAGGACGAGGCGGACCTGATGCGCCGCGCGGTCTAGGAGATGTAGTTACTGTATACTTAGTGACATTGGCTGTTGACTGTTGCAGCTAGTGAGGCGGTTCGAGCCCGAGTCGCCACAGGACGAGGCGGACCTGATGGGCCGCGCGGTCTAGGAGATGTAGTTACTGTATACTTGGTGACATTAGTTGTTGATTGTTGCAGCTAGTGAGGCGGTTCGAGCCCGAGTCGCCACAGGACGAGGCGGACCTGATGGGCCGCGCGGTCTAGGAGATGTAGTTACTGTATACTTGGTGACATTAGTTGTTGATTGTTGCAGCTGGTGAGGCGGTTCGAGCCCGAGTCGCCACAGGACGAGGCGGACCTGATGGGCCGCGCGGTCTAGGAGATGTAGTTACTGTATACTTGGTGACATTAGTTGTTGATTGTTGCAGCTAGTGAGGCGGTTCGAGCCCGAGTCGCCACAGGACGAGGCGGACCTGATGGGCCGCGCGGTCTAGGAGATGTGGTTACTGTATACTTAGTGACATTAGTTGTTGATTGTTGCAGCTGGTGAGGCAGTTCGAACCCGAGTCACCACAGGACGAGGCGGACCTGATGGGCCGCGCGGTCTAGGAGATGTAGTTACTGTATACTTGGTGACATTAGTTGTTGATTGTTGCAGCTGGTGAGGCGGTTCGAGCCCGAGTCGCCACAGGACGAGGCGGACCTGATGGGCCGCGCGGTCTAGGAGATGTAGTTACTGTATACTTGGTGATATTAGTTGTTGATTGTTGCAGCTGGTGAGGCGGTTCGAGCCCGAGTCGCCACAGGACGAGGCGGACCTGATGGGCCGCGCGGTCTAGGAGATGTAGTTACTGTATACTTGGTGATATTAGTTGTTGATTGTTGCAGCTGGTGAGGCGGTTCGAGCCCGAGTCGCCACAGGACGAGGCGGACCTGATGGGCCGCGCGGTCTAGGAGATGTAGTTACTGTATACTTGTGACATTGGCTGTTGACTGTTGCAGCTGGTGAGGCAGTTCGAGCCCGAGTCGCCACAGGACGAGGCGGACCTGATGGGCCGCGCGGTCCAGGAGATGAGGAGGTTCGAGAAGCACCTGATCGACCACTACAAGGAGGGCCACATGGACAAGGACGACAAGCCCGTCTGGAACTTCTGGAGCGCCGTCTTCTACTGCGGCACGGTCTTTACTACTATTGGTGAGTCACCAGACACCTCAATGCAACATTTTGTATGGTATGTCGTTTGAAATACCCGTTGAAAGGAACTACCTCAACATTCAAATTACGACTACCCACAGTTAAAAGTATTGTTTTTGTAAGAATTATTCTGATACGTTTAACCACATACTTTTGTAAATTTTTTATGATTGTATAGGTTTTACTTGTATATATTTATATTTCAGCATACACATTTTTTACTGTCCTGAAACAGTAGATGAGTTTCGCTTCTGATATATTTTGCCCTTATTTCCTGTGCTCCGGAGGATAAATACAACATATTGTTTATTTTGTGCTCAAAGGCCCAATTAATTGCAAAGTCGTGTTCATCACACGAAAAACAAATGTTTCTTTGCACAAACATTTATTAAATTTTCTTTTAAAAGTAGTGTACAACATGCTACTTTATTTTTCTGTATAAAAAAAAACTTAAATTCGAATTGCAATAGTGAAATATGATCAGAATATAAACTATTGTTTACTCTCCTACTGTTTATAAATAATAAAAAATCACCCTGAGAAAATATTATTTTTCTTCCTAGAAATGTCATGTCAGAAAGAATGTTAAAGAAAGAATGGCTACCGAAATCGTTCTGAGCTCATTCAATAAGAGAGCCTGGATCCAACAATGCTCTCCCGCCAACTGAGCAGCCAATGGCCCGAGGCTAATTAACCACTGGTCGATCGTTAGTGGATTTATCTGTTTAACCATACAAAGGCCGATAGATGGATACTAGACTAAACATGTTTTGATAGATTCACTAAAAAGATTAGTGTGTAAATGATGGAAAATCCAGTGATCAAATTGACGAAAATAAAATTATAATCGTGGGAAACGCATTTACGTCAACACAACGATTAAGAAGCATAACGGTGCATCAAACTTATTGCTTTTATAACCTCAGCCAAGAGTAGTGTTGTTGTAAATACATTTCTTATTACAGTATCTAGAAACTAAAATTTACTTAACAAGTACTACTTTTAATCCAGTTTGTGAACGGACTGTCTTTACGCTTTCGGTTTTATATCGAAACAATTTTCTACAATGCGGGGCTGTTTAAAAACAGAGACATTTTAAAAACGCAATTTATCGGCCGTTATAAGTGTTAGATAGTTAGTTTTTACGGCAAATGATCGTTTACTAAATGCCATTTAGGGATCAACAGGTGTTTTAGGTATCGTCTTACTTTTATTAATACTTATTTAATTAAGATAAGGAATCACAATTTTGATCTCGCTGGTCGTCATGATGATAATCAATCATTAAAATAATCTGAACCAAATTGTTAATTACAGGAATTCGGTATTATTTTGTTTTTAGATTTGAACATGAAACTATGACGACAAACTCCTAGTGAACAAGATACCAACGCGGCTGCGTTAAGAAGAAATAACAGATTTGTGTAAAAATAGTACCGTCGTTACTTTTGAAAAAAAAATCGCTAAATCAGAGGCATGATTATGCGCTAACCAATGACAAATTATCCTTAAAAGGCAATAGAAAATCTGAAAGTTGCAGAAAAAATAACATCCAACACTTAGAACGGTTGAGAAAACAACATTTAAAATTTTCTGAATTTTTGAGTTTCTGAAGACCCTATACTGTTGAAAAATTAATATTACATTATGAATATCCTGGAATAATTAATGTAAGTTTGATTTACAGCAAAACGGAAGACTCAATTGTTTTCAAAATATTCCGTGACATTTCAATATTCTATTAACACTAACGAACATTTTAGTCCTTTTTTCTTTTTACTTATAGTTCATTTATGTTTATTTTCATGAGCAGAATACTGAATGGATTTTCGTGATTTGCTTTATTCTATCCAATGTTTATACGGAGTATTTGTAAAGACACCCCGTATCGAAAAAACATACTTCTGGATCGATTCCTTCATCAAAAATAAAGATATATATCTGAATTTCCGTCCATCAGAATTTTGAATATTTGAATATTCCTGTAGTTATTACTGCAAATTCGGGTGATAGTCGTATGAGGCAACTACTCAAATTTAAAGCTTCTCTTTAAATGGCTGAGCGTGCCATGCATATCCTCAAAGAGGTATTGAAATAAAATATTACATTCTCGTATAAACTCTACAAAAAATATGTTATTTATTGGACATACTTTTTCTTTTATGTACAAAGTGGTTTATTTTCGCAGGGCCTTCGACTGTTGGTAGTCGTAGTCAACACTTAGCAACATTACAAACACCGCGTGTAACTGTGGCGTGACTTACAGCTTGGTGGAGAACTTAATAGCTTAACAAATACTGGAACGGCGTTTGGCTTCGATTCAGCGTCATTCTTTAACCTATTTTCTCTTTAATAACAAAACCGAAGACGATTAGTCTTTTCGTGTAGCTGATTATTTTGACGAATGTTAGAAATATTTCTTGCATGAAATTGTGGTCTCGACATATCTTAAGTATATTTATATTTCCGTTAATTCAAGTTATGCTTCAATGTGCTAGTGATTTTTCACATGAGATTTGTTAACTTATGAACAAGAAACATTTACATAATATACACTTTCTAGACGATAGCTTCAATCTCACCCATAGAAATGTATTTACTATTTTATGAAATTTATTACAGGACTAAATAAAACAGTAATACTATATAGAAGTTTATTTAAATAACATTATATAACTAGAAGAAATATGTAAACATATGGTCTCGTTTGGCTTAACATGGAGCTTTGGACGTCCCCGCGGAAAAGTCTTAGAGCCAGGTCTTAATCAATGAGGAAGTTGAAGGATGCACGACGTGTAAACTATTCAGACAGGTGTAACTGTTACAAGTTTACGATGCACGACGTGTAAACTAATCAGACAGGAGTAACTGTTACAAGTTTACGATAAATAACTATTTGGCCTCTGATATTTTTCCTTTGTATTTAGTACTAGTAGATATACCCGCGGCTTCGCTCGCTGAAAGGATAACAAATGTATGGTTTAATTATCCGTTTTTTGTAACGTGCATTTTTTACAAATTTTCTAATAGACTAATGATTCCAATGATTTATCCTAACTATACGTTTTTAAGCGCTTCATTAGGTAGAAATAGTATACAGGGTGAGTCTCTACTGACTACATTAATTTTAACAGTTGATTCTACTTATTAAATGGAACACAAAAATGTATATAACCCCTTATCTGACTTTAACCGTTTAGCTGTAATGGCGTATTTTGTGATTTTTTAAAATTACACGACTTGGTACTATTAGTTCGACGGTAAAAACCAAACCAATGTATTTATGACATAGAAATTAATATCATTTGAAAGAGAATTAAATTTCCTTCAAATTAAACATAGTACCCAAGTAATAACTCCTTATAAAACGTATATAAAATATCCTTAAAGTTAAAAATTGTTGTTTTTAGAATTTTTCCTTTAAACTTCAAAGCGCAATTAAACCAGTTAAATTTGCCGTTTTCTTATGTCCAATTACATAAAAAGCTTCCTTATTTATTTATGTTTAAAATTATGTTTAAATATTAAGGGGTCATAAGAGGAAAAATTCGAGAATTTCATAAAAATGTTGTTAAGGTACATTATTACGATTGGCATCATCATTCGGTATTGGCTCTTAACACCAAATTTATCACTGGATTTGTCTCCAATTTCTTTTCCAGCTGAATCTGTTGACTAAATCAGCTGACTGGGAATTACAACAGTAATAATCAGCTGTTTTTTTTATTGTTTTATGGTAAAACTGTTCATTCATGTTCTTTTCAATTGTGCACTCCAAGTAAAACGTAACTGATGCCGTTAATGATAGATATCATTGTTGTTTCGAGTTGTCATGTCGCTTACCAATGAAAAATAGGTGGACATTATGTGGTTTACGGGTTCTGTGACTATAATGCAGCGGAAAGCCGTCGCGATTGCCGTCGCGATTGCCGTCGCGATTGCCGTCGCCGCTATCCAAACAGAAGGCCGCTGAATGAACTTACCTTTGTTAACGTTCATCGCTGTTCCTGGTACATGGATCTTCTAATCATGTAAGGTTTAAATTAAACGTCTGGATCGGAGTCATTGGAAACTGGCTCATAAGACCTTATGTAGACCTTCGAACAGCCTTAAATGGCATTCAGTACCTGGACTTTCTTGCTGAAACATTACCATCGCTCCTTGAGGACTAGGATTTTCGTCAGCTTATTATCTTCCAAGGAGACGAAGCACTCCCACACTTCAGCGTTGTGGTCCGTCAGCACATCAGTGATACTTTTGACATGTGGATCGGAAGATGATGAACAATCGCTTGGTCTCCGTGGTCTCCAGACCTCAGACCCCTTGACTACTAAGTTTAGTTTTTCGCATACCAGTTCGAAATGTAGAAGAGGTAAGGAACAGGATTTTGAAAGCTTATGAAATTCTACTTAATGAACTGAACTTGAAGGCTACCGTGAGGGAATTCTGGAATAGGTTTCGCATGTGTATCAGGGTACACGGTGACACTTTCAAAATCTCCTAAAATGATAAAATCGGTTGACAGGTGAGATACCAAGTATATGTAAAACACATGATAAATTATGTATTTATTTTTCATATAACATCTGCTGATCACAATTATCGGAATCCCCAATCAGCTAATTTAGTTAACAGATTCAGCTGTTAAAAAAAATACAGATTCACAATAATTTATTTCATGTTTAGAACCAGTGCGATGAATCATAATAATGTACAACATTCTTGTGAATAAAAACCAGCATTTTTACGCTTACGACCACCGCATTCATTCAAAAGCTTTCAGTTTGGATAGCGGCGACGCAACGGTAATCGTGACGGCTTCCCGCTGCATTATAGTCACAGAACCCGTAAACCACATAATGTCCACCTATTTTTCATTGGTAAGCGACATGACAACTCGAAACAACAATGATATCTATCATTAACGGCATCAGTTACGTTTTACTTGGAGTGCACAATTGAAAAGAACATGAATGAACAGTTTTACCATAAAACAATAAAAAAAACAGCTGATTATTACTGTTGTAATTCCCAGTCAGCTGATTTAGTCAACAGATTCAGCTGGTAAAGAAACTGGAGACAAATCCAGTGGTAAATTTGGTGTTAAGAGCCAATACCGAATGATGATGCCAATCGTAATAATGTATCTTAACAATATTTTTATGAAATTCTCAAATTTCTCCTCTTATGACCCCTTAATATTTAAACATAATTTTAAACATAAATAAATAAGGAAGTTTTTTTATGTAATTGGACATAAGAAAACGGCAAATTTAACTGGTTTAATTGAGCCTTGAAGTTTAAAGGAAAAATTCTGAAAACAACAATTTTTAACTTTAATGTTATTTCATAAACGTTTTATAAGGAGTTATTACTTGGGTACTATGTTTAATTTGAAGGAAATTTAATTCTCTTTCAAATGATATTAATTTCTATGTCATACATACATTGGTTTGGTTTTTATTGTCGAACTAATAGTACCAAGTCGTGTAATTTTAAAAAATCACAAAATACGCCATTACAGCTAAACAGTTAAAGTCAGATAAGGGGTTATATACATTTTTATGTTCCATTTAATAAGTAGAATCAACTGTTAAAATTAATGTAGTCAGTAGAGACTCACCCATTTGTTTGAACTTTGCCTATAAATCGCTCTCGACCAGCATGCAAAGCCTCCTAAAAATTGAAATTCAGAAAATCCCCGATTCTACAAAAATAACTGTATGATATGTCCCAGCAGGGTTTATAAGATTCTAGTTAAATTACTTCGGGTGATCCGTAAATCGCAAGTATGTGGAAACTGATAAATACATAATATATGAAAACCGTAATAATTTTGGACAGTTTATTCTTTTAGTAAATGGAATTTATATTTTTTGCCTCTTTAAAATATTCTGGAGACCTTCTATTGATATTTTGAATTCATAGATCTTAAAAACTGAAAAGACCGCCATTTTGAATTTTTGAATTTACCTTATTTTAGCCTTTCCAGGGAAAACATTTTAAAATCCTTCATTAGTATGCATCTGGATCCTATAAAGAATATTTGAGCCAAGATTCATCGCCCAAAGCGCTACAATTGTTTTGGAAAATAGGCTTTGAAAACTAAAAATGGCCGCCATTTTGAATTTTATAGTATACCCTTTTTTAGCCTTTTGAGAGAATATATTTTAAAATCCGTTCTTAGTACGCATCTAGAGCCTATAATGATTCATTGTGTCAAGTTTCATTGCCCAAAGCCTTATAGTTTTTGAGAAACTGTGATCAGTCATTCAGTCAGTCAGTCAGTCAGTCAACAGTTTTGGCTTTTATATATATATAGATTAAAAATCTTGGATTACCCAAGCCCATAACGAAATCATGTGAGAGAACTTGAGTCTTTTTTGTCTTGTTGTGTTAGCTTTCAGAAAAGGAAGAAAAATACCCCCCTTACCATAACGTAGGCAATAGCAGCCTTTGGAGGATAAGATAGATGAGATGGATTTAACTGAGCTAAGATTAAATGGGTAAATTTTGCATATTGTGCGTTATATACATCTCTACCCACACTGCTGCCATGTGGCAAAGAGTAAAAGTTGTTCACGGGAAAAATTAAGCCCCTGTTCAATCGTAATAATATTTGTTGTCTCATTATCAATACCTAATCTGGCAAAGACTAAAAAGGATCCCACTGGGGGCTAGCTCCTGATATTATTTTAAAAGTTTTAAATTGAAGAGAAAAATAAGTAATTTATTTTGGAGAAAGGAGGAAAAAATTATTTTGGAGGGTCTAACTTTTCAATCTTAGCATTAATCCACATCAAAGTCCCTAAAACCACAAATGATAATTTTTGGAAGAAAGAAATGTTCTAAACCTATTATTTTATAACGAAGGAAATGGCAGAAACAAAACGGGGTTATGATTGTGATAACCAAAAATAAATTTCCAGAGAAAAATACTGAAAATCTGATAAACTGACTTTTAGACCTACTATAAATAATTATAAAGAGATATGCGACATTGTTTCTTTCTGCAAAGTTCTGGGGAGCGGTTGAGCAATGCCTTGTGATGGATGGAGTAGGCGTCCGGCCGACAGAATGGGCCATTTGGCTCCACAACATTTCATTAATTCTGGAGTCCGAGGAATACGGATAAAATCAAAAGTGAAAGCCAATTGGTTTTCTAAGACAAGTCCAACTGCGTTTCATCCACAAGAAACTCATTAAGCGAACTTTAACTCATTATACTGCATATTAAATTATATTCCTAAACTAAACCGAACTTGCTATTCAACACAAGTTTTTATATGTTGTACAAATTGTGCTAGGTAAGTGGTTTTAAGTTTTGATTAAAGCGAATTACATTTTTAAATAAAATAATATTTTACATTTAATAGCGATAAAAGTATTAGTCAGTAAATATTATAAGTGAACAGACTCATTTTCAAATTCCTGAGCTATATACTATATATAAACAGTCTAACCCCACAACAATGTTGTCTATGCAATATTACATCAGTCACTGCGGTGTCTGTTATTGTAATATCCGTAACTGTATCGTTCCGTGATCGAGAGGCTTTAAAAGGTCAACCAGGCCTTCAGCCGAATGCTCCATATTGCAGCAAGATTTCAGATCAAATCTTTGCTTATACATTGTTGTAATTGTCTAATTGTCAAAACGTGGAGTTTGGCACCTTTTGAGAAGTAAAGGTCTTATATCAAACGGTATATACTTTTTTTAGTGCAAAGACCTCTAAATTAAGCCTCTATGACCCTAAGTTAGGACGTACGAGTGTCGAGTGTCCCATGTAGTGTAGGCAAATGACTCGATTTATGATGAAATTTACAATATTGCTGTTATATGCTTCAGCAGTCATTTGCCAGGCCTTGAATTACTTATCGAGCCATAACGTCCAGTAGTGTTTGGATTGTTCAGATAATCAGATCTATTAAAATGCTGCTGCACGCAGTTTTCTCCTCGGAAATGATTACTGATTAGTCTCTGATACGGTTTAGTACCTTGGTACAGTTGTTTACTCCCTCTAACTCTTGAAATGTAACTACAACTTGATGAGTTTGTACTATTGTTTCAGCAGCGTTATGCTGGAAGATTGGTTATGAAGAGAATCTGTATTAGCGAATTTCCCATTAGGGAAGAAGCTGTTACCGTAGTACTCATGGTAAGAACTAAGCCTGAGAACATGATACATTTTCGTTTCGGGGCCCCAAGAAGCCAAAAAAACCATTCGTTCATTTTCATACATATATATCTATAACTTTTTGTGTCTTTAAGCACGATAACTAGCGTAAAAATGGTCCGATCTTAATGAAATTTGGCATGGACTTGTGAAGTTGTAATTTTTCAGACGAGTTCGTAAACCACCCCAGTCGGATCACCGGAAGGGGGAGTAAAGGGAGATGACCCCCCCAAATGGGTTTTTTGAATTTTTACGCAGAGAAATATATA
The DNA here is from genome assembly GCA_035578135.1 of Flexamia atlantica. Lineage (NCBI taxonomy): Eukaryota > Metazoa > Arthropoda > Insecta > Hemiptera > Cicadellidae > Flexamia > Flexamia atlantica. The sequence goes on from JAQJVK010000001.1 coordinate 90,303,127, forward strand.
AATATACAGTAATCCAGTTTTCTTCAGCACCAATGAATTCATTCCTCCCAAAAACAAACAATTTAGTATAATAAAACTTGGTTTTTGGCTTCACCTGGATATGATCTAATGAACATTGGTCTAAAAGCCCCGATATTTCCATTTTTATGTTAGCAAACCTGCATACTCATTCCCCATGTTATCCTTAAGGGGAAAAAATAATAGCTTCCTTACTTCTTAGTATATCTTGATAAATCTCAATATATGGCTTCTTCTAGTTCAGATCTGTTATATATTCAATTAAAACCACCCAGTTTTAACATACTTGTTGCAGCAAATCTGCATACTCATTCCCCATGTTATTCGTATGGAGCTTACAGAAACATGTCAAACATGAAAAAAATAACTTGGATTGAAATTTCTTTTGCATTTGAAATTCGCTAAGTATGCAGGTCTGCTGCATCGGGGGCATATGAATATTACTATGATTATAATATCGCACCGCGTACATCAGGCTCGGATAATTATACTAAACCGATTTATTTTATCAATAAATGGGTACACATTTTTACAATTTTACACGAATGTAAAATACCCCCGTTGCAGCAGACCTGCATACTCAGCGAATTTCAAACGCAAAACAACATATTTTAATCCAACATAGCAAGATTTGACATGTTTTTTTGTAAGCTCCATAAGAATAACATGGCGAATGAGTATGCAGGTTTGCTGCTACAGGTATTTTTAAACGGGTTGGTTTTAATTCAATATTTAGTAGATTTGAACTAGAAGAAGCATTTACCAAGTTTTATCAAGATATGTTGAGAAATAAGCGAGATATAGAATTTTACTTATTTCCCATAAGGTTAACATTGAGACAACGTACTAACTGTGTTTACCACTTTCAATATCTCGGTAACCAATGGACATAGAGCGGTGATTCAAATACTAAATTGTTTGTTTTTTTGAGCTGAATTCAATGCTGCCAACAAAAATTTGATAAATTTTATTTTTCTACGTAAAAAACTCAAAAAACCCATTTTTGGGGGAGTTTATCCCCCTTTACCACTAACCCACCACCTTCCGGTGGACCGATTGGGCTGGTTCACGAACTCGTCAGAGTGATTACCACTTTACACGTTGTACCAAATTTCATGATGATCGGACCATATTTACGGCCGCTATCGTGTTAACAGACACACACACACACACACACACACACACACACACATATATATATATATATATATATATATATATATATATATATATTTAGATATATAAAAATTCAAACGAATGGTGTTTTTTGCTTCTAGGGACCCCAAAATGAAAAGTTAACATGGTCTCGGACTTAGGTATTACCATGAGTACTACCGTAATAGCTTATTCCTTTAAGGAAATTCGCTAAAAAGCGTTTGAAAAATATGCAGTAAAGTGAAGACTGAATGAATGAATGAAGTAAAGCGAATGAAAAATATGCAGAAAGAAATTCTAATGGGTCAGAAAGAAATTAAGAAAGTACATATTTTAACAAATGAAAAGACATGCAAACAAAATGTACCACTAGGATATCAAAATATGCAACAGATTGTATTTTAATTAAAATATTTTGTTTAAAAGCATTATCGTACAATTAATAATAGCTACATTTAAACATCGTTTGAGGCTAAAACGGAACTAAATTTGAGAATAGGCCTATGATGTTGGTTTGAGGTATTTCATAACTATACCGTAATACTTGTTTCAATGTACTTAAAATACCTAAATAAAAATGTAATTGTTGTAGTTGCGTCTAAGCGCTACTTGATATGTAACTGCAGTCTCGTTGGAATGCACAAGTGCAGGCCAGTGCAGTCTGTGTTGCATAGCCAGTACTTAGGAGTTGTGCAGACCTTATTGATCATTCTGAACTGCCAGGCTGAAGCGGCCGCCTTCTGAGGGGGAATACAGCAAAAATGAAGCATATATTTTCAGATATTAATATACAGGGTTTTTTTAAAACTTGCTTCTTAATTTATTCAGAAAAAAAAAATAAATTTTAGTATTCTGTTTTCTGGAAACGTCTACCAACGCAGGGGGAAGTCAATTTTACAGGAAAACTTTATCCCCCATTCTCACCCCAACCCCTAACTTAAAATTTTCATATGGCAACATGCCTTTTGTGATATATCAAATTAAAGAGAACAATTTTGGTGGAAGAAAAATTAAAATTGCCTCATGCATTCTCGAGATATTCAGTTTTTAAGGGTGTTTTTCGTTTAACTTAAAATTTTTATTATTTAAACATTAACACAGACATAAATATGATGTTAGCGGGAAACATCTAATTAATGACAGGAAATGTGTGGTGAACTCAAAAACAACCCTTGTTTCACCCCCTTCCCCCAACCCCTATGTTGAAAATAGAGACTTATCCCAAGTGATATATCAAATTAAAGGGTATAAAAAATAGATTTATTTGTATCAAAAACAAAATTGATATCCAACCAGAAATTGGTGAGATATTTAATAATTTTTAATTTACTTCTATTAAATTTGCTCTGTTACATTTTTATTAATACTTGAAACGAGATTCGCAGGAAGGAGGTAAGTGTTAAAAAAATTATTAAGATTTTTTATCAAGCTGTTAATACTTGTTAATAAATAATGCCATCTGGAACTGTCCGGTATCGAAGAGATTTATCTAGCTAGCAATAATTCTTTTGAAGGAAGAATGAATTTAAAATAATTTGCAGTTAAATTAATTGTCAGATTGTGAAATACGAGGATATCAAAAATTCTGTATTGGATCTCAATTTAGTTTTTGCAATAAATCTAGTTTTTTCATACACTTTAATTTGATATATCACTTGAGGTAAGTCTCTATCTTCAACATGGAGGTTGGGGGAAGGGGGTGAAATAAGGGTTGATTTTGAGTTCACCACACATTCCCCTGTCATTAATTAGAAGTTTCCCGCTAACATCATATTTATGTCTGTGTTAAGTTTTAAATAATAAAAATTTGAAGTATATAATAAATAACGAAAAACACACTTAAAAATGAATTTCTCGAGAATGCATGAGGCAATTTTAATTTTTCTTCCACCAGAATTTTTCTTTTTAGCGAATTTCCTTAAAGGAATAAGCTATTACGGTAGTGCTCATGGTAAGACCTAAGTCCGAGACCATTTTAACTTTTCATTTTGGGGTCCCCAGAAGCAAAAAACACTATTCGTTCTTTGTTAACACGATAACGGCCGTAAATATGGTCCGATCTTAATGAAATTTTGTACAGACGTGTAAAGTGGTAATCACTCGGACGAGTTCGTGAACCAGCCCGATCGGACCACCGGAAGGGGGGTTAAGGGGGATAAACCCCCCCAAAAATGGGGTTTTTTTGAGTTTTTCACATAGAAAAATATGTTTTTTTATGTTTTTGTTGGCACCATTGAATTCAGCTCAAAAAAACAAACAATTTAGTAATTTGAATCACTGCTCTATGTCCATTGGTTACCGAGATATTGAAAGTGGTAAACACAGTACGTTGCCTCAATGTTAACCTTATGGGAAATAAGTAAAATTTTATACCTCGCTTATTTCTCAACATATCTTGATAAAACTTGGTAAATGGCTTCTTCTAGTTCAGATCTACTAAAAATTGAATTAAAACCAACTAGTTTAAACATCCCTGTAGCAGCAAACCTGCATACTCATTCCCCATGTTATTCTTATGGAGCTTACAAAAAACATGTCAAATCTCGCTATGTTGGATTAAAATATGTTGTTTTGCATTTGAAATTCGCTGAGTATGCAGGTCTGCTGCAACGGGGGTATTTTAATTATGTCAAGAAATTTTAATCAAATCTCTTTAATTTGTAATGTCACAAATGGTATGTTGCCATTTGAAAATTTTAAGTTAGGGGTTGGGGTGAGAAGGGGCAGTTGGGGGGATAAAGTTTTCCTGTAAAATTGACTTCCCCCTGCGTTGGTAGACGTTTACAGAAAAAAGAATACTAAAATTTATTTTTGTTTCTGAATAAATTAAGAAGCAAGTTTAAAAAAAACACCCTGTATACAGGGTGTCCCGAAATTATGGTAAAATATTTTAGTATATGATAGTACAGGTAAAAATAAGAAAAAAAGTTCATATAAACATAGGTCCAAAAGTGCTTAGTTTTCCGTCTGTGTGTCTGTTTGTGATTTAATCATATCTCACGAACCTCTTAACGTATAAACTTCAAACTTGGTACATGGATGACCACTATTAAGACCTATTTTTGTAAGAAGTATCAAATTTCTACTTTGTACCATTTCAAAATGGCGACTGTTTTTTGTTTTCAAAGCTAAATATCTTAAAAACCGTAAATTTTAGAAAAAATTTACAGGAGACAAAAAAGTTGTGAAATGTAATCCAATTAACGCTGATATTAAGATTATGATGTTCGGACTACTAATAACGGAGAAATTTTAACTTTTCTGAATAAAAACATGGTCCTTTAGAACAAACTGACAGAAATTTCCATGTTTTTATTTGAAAAAAATTAAAATCTCTCCGTTATTAGTAGTCCGAACATCATAATCTTAATATCAGCGTTAATTGGATTAAATTTCACAGCTTTTTTGTCTCATGTATAATTTTTCTAAAATTTACGGTTTTTAAGATATTTAGCTTTGAATACGAAAAACAGTCGCCATTTCGAAATGGTACAAAGTAGAAATTTGATACTTCTTACAAAAATAGGTCTTAATAGTGGTCATCCATGTACCAAAATTGAAGTTTATACGTTAAGAGGTTCGTGAGATATGATTAAATATGTAAAAATCACAAACAGACACACAGACGGAAAACTAAGCACTTTTGGACCTATTTTTATATGAACTTTTTTTCTTACTTTTACCTGTACTATCATATACTAAAATATTTTACCATAATTTCGGGACACCCTGTAGAAGGTCTCATATAATTTATTTTATTTTATATTTCTGGTATTTATTATAAATTAATGCGAACTTTGCCAGTCATTTCGATAAAATACAAGACAATGCAATAACATTTTCGAGAAAAAATAAATACAATTTTTCACCTCCTAATTTTGGAATTAAATGATTCAAGGGGTTTAATGAAAGATTTGGATTCGAGCTTACCGTGTGATAAATACTCTAATACATACAATGCGTTAGGTATGTAAGTACACAGTTTTAATTCGATAGAGCTCACTCGATATGGTTCGTTTGAAAATGTATCCACACGAAAGAACGGAAATTTAACGGGATATTATTGAAACAGTCGATCATTGTGATGGAAGCTATAAAAAAACCTTATTTTTAAGCCGAAATTGCTTAGGGGTTATTTTTATTGGGATAAAAGGCCATATTTACAGCCAAATGCATAAGTTTCATATTGGCTTTATCAGTGTATAAAAATGGTTGTGTAATATATCAATTCACTCTTTCCTAGCTCAAAACTTACGGAAAAGCATTGAATCTGTCACTAGCATGAAATATAAAGAAGTTCATATATAAACATTACACGATTAAACGATGAATTTAGCAACGGCCCAAGAAATCCTTTACTTCCTGAGAATCTTGGTTTCCTCGATATGCCTTTCAAATATTTTAAGGAAAAATAGTTAGTTCTTTTGAACCCTCATAAACCACAATTGTGTGAAAAAACGTTTACTGAATGACTACGGTCATTGATATTAATTATGAACAGTAGGTAGCAAAGACTATTTAAATTTTAACAGCTTATGAAACTTACATCGAAAACACAGGTACGAATTGAGCTAAGATGTGATCCTTTATACCATTAAAACCCATATGATTTTGCTTCCTTTTAACGATGTTTAGAGCTTAAAACACCAACTAAAATTATAGTTTAACTTTTAAAATTAATTGTTCACTTACATACCAAACACCCTGTGTATTCGAAGGGTGTGTGGAGTTGCAAAGAGTGTAGCCAATAAATAAGAATATTAGAAGATACTAAAGTATTTAGAAAGCCGGTTATGTCGACTGTTTATAATGGTAATGGCATTGCTCAGTTTACTGACTCAAGGGACCACGCCCAGCAATTTAGAAGCAATATTCCATTCAGCGTGATATCAAGCTATATTATGTACGGTGTAACATGTATTTTCGTATCCATCAAAAACGTTCTTCAGGACTTAATTAAAGATTTCCATACACAATCAAACAGAATATTTTAGTATCGAATGTCACTGTCAGGACAGCTCTGTGCTCGACAAAATGTCCAACTGTAAATGGAATTCTTCCCAACACGCTAATGGATTTAATGGGATACGACCAAGTATGTTGCATCGCACTTGATGCGACATAATACGAGGGACTTTGCCATTTGTTAGGAAGTCTATGGAGTCCTTCCCATCATGCTCGCCAACAGCTGACAACATGTTGGACGGTGTTGCTTGTTGTTTCGACTGATCATTTTGGTCGAGCCGCAACGTGATTCCAACGTTGCTCGTCAAAATGCTTTTCTGTCGTTGGGTAACGACGGATGTTTGGGCATTCATTTAGTTGAGGCGCTCGATCGATCCCAACCTGCCCGGCAAAACGTTAGATGTATGAAGAAATTAATGTTGAGCTGACATTACAAAAAAATCGTTTTGTGATTTTTGCCTCAAAGTCCGAAAAAAATTATAAGATCACCTCCTTGCTTTAGGTCCAGATGTATAATTTATTAGTTAACATTTTATAGCAAGAAATTACGGTGGTCCCGAGCCCGTGATTTATACAGTAGCTTAATTCCAGTTAGGGATATTCGCTTAAAAGTATAAATATATTACAAAAATAAACATACTTTACAATCCAACCTTATACTTTCAAACCGAATTATGTATAAACATTAGAGAACTCCTTTGGGATACTGAAATATAGAAACTCTTCTGTTGCTGATTGAAAAGGTACGTAAAAGTATTCAGAAAATAATTCCATTCATAAGAATACAAACTAGCAATATCAAACTACATAAACGTTTCAGTAGACACATAATTAGGCATAACTATTTTGTGTTGTCCAGTTACTGTACTAAGCATTATTATATTTATTCTGAATACAATACACCTGCATTGCAGTGAGCACAGAGTTCAATGAAATTTAATATACCCTTGCAGTAAAAACAAAATGCTTCTGCAGCAACATGCTAGTCATAGAGATAAAATCCAATTCTTTTACATACTCTGCCAAAAGTATAAAAGAGAATTTCACCTTTTCAATGAGAACTTAAAAACTACATATATGTAATTTTTATGTAACCTTAAGAAACAGATGAAATAGGCTTTTCATTTGTTTCAAGAAAATTAAACAAGCAAATTGACGGTTTTGCAATAAGTAAAATGTAAATATTCTGGCTAGCAGGAGAATAATATTCTTGATAAAATAGCTACACGTTAAAAGTTTGGAATGTAAGGCAGGAAGATTGAAAAGTCCTTTGAAATAGTTTTTGATTCTGTACACAATGAGAGAGCATATAAATATTGCAGTGACAATGTGTGACCCAGCAACGTGTTTTACGTAGTACATTAGTCACCATTCTTGGTAAGACACAAAAGTTACCTGTGCATCTTTGACGCAGTATTCCGCTCATGTGTAGGTCGATGTTTTAAAACCTGAGTTTTTGTCTTTTAGCTTTTTGAGTGATATAGGGACTCTTTTTGGATACGCTGAAGGCAAATGACGTACATGAGAATATTACCCAAATTTAAACATTGTTTTGTATGAAAATTTTAAACTTAAATGTTTAAACAAAAATATCATTTGGAGATTCAAAGAGCTTTATTTTAAAGACTCCTTATTTTAAAAGACTTCCATTACTGACGAGCATACATGCTTAAAATTTTCTCTTAAGATTTCATGTGGTTATCACTTGAAAATAATAATCACTTGTCGTAATCACTTGTGGTTATCAACACAATATAAAGTTACTTATTTTCGGCGTTTCAAAATTCAAAGTTATTAATTCACAACCTTGAAAATCATGGCACATTAATACAATTTAACCGATTACTGGTAGCTTTATTTCAGTGCAACTAATCTCTGCTGTTGTGTCTATTCTGGTGGGAGCCGGGGTGACGACATTGGTGACGTCAGGCGACACCCGTGATGATGCGGCGACACACGCTCGTCAGCTGACTCAATCAAGCCTTGAGTCACGCACTCCAAGAATGAACAGGCGTTGGAGGGTCTTACTCCAATACTTGACCAATGTTTGAATTTATGCTCAATTTATTGTTTTATTGGATGACATAATTAGGGATGTAAATTTTTCGAGCCTCTCGTAAATAGAGCAATGGAATAGGCAGCGGAAAAAGGTATATTTTTGATTTCGGCCCTCACACTCGCCTTAAGGTACTCATGGAAACTATCGGAAACGTGCTGTTCCAGCTTTAAGTTTTCGTATAGTCTGCTGCTAAAACAATGTTTATTGTAGTTCCTTGAAATTTGTCTTCCCATGTTAAATCTTAGATGAATACAAAACTTGAAGGTCGTCTAGGGTACTTAATTTATTCAATTCATTTATTCATTTATTCGAACTTTCATAAGTTATATTTCCTGTAAAGCTTCACGCCGAGTCCTTTCCGTCAACTGGTTCGGAACTGAAGGAAGAGTCTTAATCATAAAATAACCCTTATTGTTTTTAGTGTGGTAGCAGGCACCAAAATCCTAGGAAATATTGTATTCAATTAAAAATATCTCTACTGGCACTTTAACGTAGAGGTATATCGGTGGCACTTACGCAATCCGAGATGGAATTGACCAGCTATAGTCCAAATATGACTAAGTAGTTTAGAATCATATTATTTTCAACCAATGATGAATTCAACATTTAAAAATTGTTCCCAATAGTTTTGCTATAAATTCCAACCATAATTACAGTATTTTTTATTCAATGTTTATTAATCTTTGACTTTCAGGAATACTTTGATTAGGATTTTTGCGGACATTTGCCATCACTGATAAGTAAAAAACAAGTTTCACGACGTTTCGGGATCTGGAATCTGACCCCGTCTTCAGGTGGAAGAAAACCTAGAACATAACAAGATTAGTAACACATAGCCAGGAAAACCTGGACAAAACAGCTAAAACAGAGCTGTTATGTTCTAGGTTTTCTTCCACCTGAAGACGGGGTCAGATTCCAGATCCCGAAACGTCGTGAAACTTGTTTTTTACTTATCAGTGATGGCAAATGTCCGCAAAAATCCTAATCAAAGTATAAAATCACCATCACCAACAATGAATTTCAAACAAAGAATTTCAGGAATAGTTCATTTATTAATTATTAATGGTAAGGTAATTTTTTAAACTTAATATAAGTACGAGCATTTATGTTGAAACCTATGTTTTATCAGTTCCATAAAGTGTAAAAGTAAATGTTAAATACTATAAACACTAAGGGTCCAAATACTAAGGGCTCAAAACATCAAGAAGGGCCTAAACTAACGGAAACGTGAGAAACCAACTATATTTTTAAATTGTAATTGAATTAACACTTGGAAAATCTTAAATAAAGTTAATTTCCTACTTATTTTAATGTTTTATTTACAAAAATTATTATGAAATAAAATCGTTGGCACAGAAATTTCATGTGATCTACATTACGTATCTTGAATTTTGTGTGATATTTATTTATTTAAATGGTATTGAATATTTAATTAGATTGTTTTTCAACAGTTTGTTAAAAATCTTTAAAAGCGCTCGTAATCTTGTTACGAGACCTTATCAAATTGAAGGTCTAAGGTGTTATAACAGTCATCCATGAGATTAGATTTTACTTTGCTCTATGAATAATTCTTTTATTTTATTTGCATAGACTTCAGTTGTTTCCAACCCCCCCTTCCAAAAAAGTATACAATCTAATCTTTGCAGCTCTGTTAATAACCCGTTTGGTATAAACTACATTATCTTAACATTGAGAACTATATTTGCCAGGAAAAAAGCGTTGGTTGGGGGCTAATGCTTGAATTAATTTATTTAATGAAATAATGTCTGTTATTAGATAATGGGCGTACAGTTGTCAGTTTCAATAGAAAATCTGCTGAAAGAACGTATTGTTTAAGCATATTTTTATGTACTTAGGTATTGTTAAAAGTACATGAGATATATCACACACATAATTCATAAAATATAACTTTCTGCATTCATGTTTAATTTTCCCATTGTTGAATTTTCCATTTAAAATTGCGTCCAGTCTGTGGTATTTAATATAAGCCATTTTAAAGCTTGTAAAAATAAGTAGGCAAAGAAGTAGCGTAATGTTTTTGAGAATCACACTGTCCCTAAAAATAGGAATTTACATGTGACCTCTTACAAAGTGAATATGAATGAAAGGAGAGAACGTGATATAAGTGTAGTATGAATTAATATCTAGCAAAGCATTGTTTCTGTCAAAGATCGGCTAATTATTTAACTACGCTTGTTAATTAATAGCCCAATGATCAATCGATGGTGGTTGTGTCCAACAACACGAACACGAACATGTTTGCACTCCTACCTAGTTCCACGGTTACGTCAGCCCTGGAGTTCTTACACACTGCTTTGGTGTATTAATTGTGACACACTAAAATAAATATTAAACTCAAATTAAAATACTTTAAAATCCTCTTTAGATTATAAAGTTCATAGTTTTGTAGTTTTCTTAATTTTCTTGATTTGTTCGATTAAGTAGAACAGTAACTAAAAGCTAGTTTATTACTTACGTTTTTATAACAGTTCATACCAGTAGTGTACTATGACTCATCCCTTCAAACTAGGTTTAGAACCCAAATTCCCCCGCACATCCTCTCTAATCTCCTTTTATCTTCTGATTCAGTTTGGACCAGCAGATAATCCACACGTCAATAATTAATTGAAACTGACCACGGCGAATCACTTACTCGAAGTTACTCGAATCGTTTTCTCAGTCTTGCAAATCTGATAACAGTAAGTGTTCTGGGATCACGCCAACTTGTCGACCCCAGTTACCCTCCCCCCTCCCCCCCATCGGCGCCGGCGGCCATTACCTTCCTGGTAATGAGGAATGGTCACGCCAGCAGTGGCGACGATGTGTTGAAGCAATCACAAGTTTTAATATTTTGTTTGACTCTTTCCCAAACTAACCTCATTCTCTTTAAGTCTCAAAATCTTGGCTGAAGTTTTAACAAAAGTGTTAGGGAAATAAGGTCTGTTATCCGTTTACCGATTCAATTTCACAGGCAACTATTTCTTTAGACAATAAATTTAAACCATACCCTTAATAGACATATTCAACAAATCTAAGTGCAATGCTAATATCAGGCGAACTCCTTAATGCTCGAATTTGTGGATTTTGCATAGTAAAAAGAAAACCGCTCAGTCCTCAAAAAAAGAAACCGACTATTCCCAGCGTTATTCTTGATTTTTAAGTTAAGATAATCCTCATTTATTTCTTGTTTTGCGAACCAGTCGAGTGATGCTGGGTTCAATTGCTTTTGACAACTTTTATTAACTTGGACTTGGACATGTAAATTACAGACAGTTAATAAAAACGTAAAAAGTATAGATTGTTTTAATAATATTTGAGCATTTTTGTAAATAGTAGTTAAAAGAGTTACTTTTTCAATTTGAATGAAACTTAATTATTCATTGCCTCCCAACAGTATTACACATTTTGTCGCACTGCTCCTTGTTCGTTGTGTTGTGTTATGGCATGCTGTTTGATTTTGTGTCCCGCGTTTGGAGCTGACATAAACTCAACACAATAGATTAATCAGTTTATTATCAGACTAGACTGGTTAGGAATTTGTATTTTCAAAATAGGGAGAATTAATCTTAAATTAAGCATTTATATTTCCCTTGAAATAAGATTAGTTTGCGTCAGGTGTATAAAACCTGTTTTATTTCTAACAATTTCACACTCAAAGATTTTCTTAAAATTTCAGAACTACTGTACTAAAAATACTTTGATAGTTAGTAAAATGAAGATTAATTGAAGTTGTTGCCCCCTTCAAATATTTTTCTTGATAAATTATTCTTATACAAATACTAAATTAATATTAATAATCAGCTAATGAATATTAAAATAATTATATTTTGTCTACAGCTGAGATAATCAGTTGTTTAAGCTCAGCTTCCGTAATAAAAGAATTCTTTCTTAAGATTTGTGTATTACTTACTTTGACGGCTTTCGAAGAATAAGGTATTAGTTCTATTCTCAGTTAGTTATTTGTTTCTTTTCCGATTTATTAACTTTAGAATATGTTGCCATTAAACTAAATCATTAGTTGAATCAGTTGACTATGGACTAGTTCTCCGTTGTTGCACAATATACTGAGGATTTAACCATCATTCTCAATCTAAAAATTAACAATTGCCAATTGGGTAGGCAAACAACAAAAGTGTTGTTTATTTAGTTACAGTTTTTGTTTGTGGCTTGCTTATAAAATGTATAAAAATCCAAATTAAATAGTTTTTTGTAGCGTTTAAAATTTCAAATTATGTTGATTTTCCTGACGACCTGAACCACTTAATAAATGATTATTTAAATAAATTTGATTAATTTAACTCTAGACTTGGCAAGAGGCTCTGAGAGACAAAAACTGTTCATGTTTAAACAAAATAGGTGTTTTATCTTCATTAAATTCATTTAATAGACAGTAGATACGAAAGCTGTTTAAATTCTATCATTCCGCCCTAGTGGACTTTAATAATTAAATGTAATAAAGGAATACAAATAAAATAAATATTCATAGGAATCTGCGGCGACGAGAGTGGTAGGATGATCGACAGTTTGGGACCCGAGGATACAAATAACTGACAGTTCTATTCTTGGACTTGACACACTCCACTATAGTCGCCCATCGAAACTCTCTGTGCACTTTCCACTCACTTTATTTTTATTTAGTTTGTACTCATCCTACTGTATTTTGAAACAATGAGCAGCCTACAGTTGCTCAACTAAGCTCAACTAAGTTGATTGTTCAACTAACCTACAGTTGCTCAACTAAGCTCAACTAAGTTGATTGTTCAACTAAGCTACCTCCGAATCAAATCCACAAATCCACCGTCCACATTTCTTTTATTTTACCTAGGGGCAAAACTTTGGTAAAAAATGAAAAAAAAGTTTTTGATATAAATATTGTATTCTTTTCCAGTAATATGAAGATCTTAGAGAATAACTGAAACCTTGCAAATGCAAGATGCAGGATACAAGTTGCAGGTTGCAGTGAGGCTACCAAAGACCTGCCGTTTACGTACATAGATGTTTGATTTTTCACCCAGAGCTCGTTGATCACTGGACTTTAGACTAATAATCCTGGCGAAACAATCTGCTAGCATTCATTAACAAAACTTTCACACCATAAAGTCTACACTCATCACTTAGTGCTCTCCTTAAACTATTACCGAAGGTGGTCGAAGTCTAACTTATTAACTTATAGAAATAAAGGCCAGTGATGTATCGTTTATAAATTAATTATTTTTTTCGCTAAAAGAAGTAAACTCGACTTGAGGAAGACTTAGGTTGATAATACCCCCGTCGCAGCAGACCTGCGTACTCAGCGAATTTCCATAGGATTTACTTTGTATATGTGAGCATTCAACCTATTTGAAGGAAAGTATTGTTTGAATGATACGTTAAGTAAATAATATAAAAAAAACGTATATGTTTAATCATTCATGAGATTTGAACATGAAGAAAACTAACAAAGAGACCACATTTGTTTCATTAGTAATACATACACTTTTGTATTTTATAATATCATTCTTAGTCTTTTAATTTTTAATAACTATAATCTTGTTATAGTACCTATATAAATGTCAACAAACATTTAATCAATTAATTCAAAACGCTCAAAACAAACAAATAACTTAAACTCATGAAAAAATTAAATTCAAATCATATGGTCAGTTTTACAGTAATTGAAACATCCCTGTTGCAACAGACCTACATCTCCAGCCAATTTCAATAAAACATATTATCAGTCCTCATCATTGTAAACATACCATATATTATGCTACATTTTCAGGCAGTTTAGACCAAATGCTCGTACTTTCTTTATTAAATATAAAAATAATTTGTATTTTTTGATATAGTATATATTTTCTGCAAAATATTGATCAATGAACTCTAACTATTCAAAATAAACACAAATAAAATATTCATCACCTGAAAATTTGATCATATGTTCAGAATTGTATTTTTTTAAATATCTTAAATCAGGGTGGCTATACTTTTTGGAGGGGAAAATTTAAAATAATATTGGACAACGTACTGTGTTTACCACATCCAATATTATCCAATATCTAAGCAACGGATTGACGTAGAATAATAATTCAAAATGCTAAATTGTTTGTTTTTTTAAGCTGAATTAATTTTTGACAATGAAATTTGTAACAATAATTGGTAAACAGGTGCTAAATCTTGAAAATAAATTTTATTTCGTCAAAAAAACCTTCTTAGAGTAAACCAATCTTGCTGCTTTTCGAACTCGAAGTCATGAATGACGCTTTAAACGTTTGTTCCAAATTTCATCAAGATCGGACCTTTTTTACAAAAGTTATCGCGCCTACGGACTGATATATATCCCTATATATATATATTTATATATATATGAAAATGAACGAACAGTGTTTTTGGGGTCTAGGGACCTCAAAATAAAAAGTTACGGTGGTAAAAAGTTTCGCTTAAGTCTCACCGTGCCGCCTACGGTAATACCTACTTCCCTATAGGGGGAAATTCGCTAAAATGAAGGTTTCGTTTTGTGCTGTATTACTGTAACTTCTAATTGATCGATTTCTTGGAATCATTCGCTACTTTTATTACGAGAACGTTTTGACAGAACTTTAAACAAACTGCAACTCTAAGCACTCCACTTTAGCCATAGTGCACATAACATGTTTCTAGTGTATTTTTACCGGCCATAATCGTAGTCAGTAGTAAAGCGCAAACAATGAGTTTCTCTCCTAGGAGTAAAGAGGCTATAAACTTCATCGAAGGCTAGTTAAAGGGCATTCATAAGTCTGTTTGATAGTTAACATCAAAGTGGATTCTATCTGAACTATTTTACTCGTAGTCCAGTAACTGAAGGTAAAAAACGGCGAAACTGGAGAATTTTCTCGGTCAGCACCGATTTGCATGAACATTTGGATTTAGGTTCTACTTACTCTCTACTTCAAGGTTAAAAATGTTTTGAGGGTTGCTTTTTTCCAGGGGGTGGTTGTCATCCCTTCTAGGGGTTGAAAATTGTTACATTGAAACTAAGCCCGGAAATGAATATATTGACCGATTCTAAGCAAATTTTGTTCTGTAAAGTTTCTTCTTAAAGTCAATACTTTTCGAGATATTCACGATTGAAATTTGAAATTGGCGATTCCCCCCCTAAAAAAACACTTTTTCAAATGGCTCAAAAAAATAACAATACAACAAACAACTCACAAATAACTCAAAAACTAAGAGGTTTAGCGAAAAAGTTATAATAAAATAAATTGTAGCGTATAAAAAACAAAGAAAATTGAAGGCTTGTGAAGTCTGTAAACCCAGTTGGAGCCAAGTTATGGCTTGTTTAAGAGTAGTTTTAATTCATCGAACGCCAAAACGCACAATTTCAATGTGAAATAACTAAAAAAACTAAAAGTTCTTCGAGGAAAACTTACTGAACATTTTTTAAAGATCATTAAAAGACCTTTAATTTTTTTTTGGAAAATTTTTTATTTCGTAAAAATTAAGCGAGTTATGATCAAAATAAAGTTGGTTTATATTTTTTCGGCGATAAAAATCTTGAATATCTTGAAGGTGAACGTTTGAAAGTTATTAGCCTTTAACGATCGTCAACAATGAAAGCCGTACACTTTCCCTTCCTGCTCGTGGTGGGAAACAGCTGACCCGGTAGCAGTGTTGCCAACGTAGTTAAAAAAATAGATTCCCAAAGATTTACATACTACAAAAAGTAGGTGGTAGGTGAACATTGGAAAGTTATTAGTATTTACAAGAACCTTAGAGTAATATAAATAGTTGACACACTATTAACTATTTTTATTAGCGAATTTCCCTTATAGGGAAGAATCTATTAATTACCGTAGGTCTCATGGTAAGACCTAAGCCGGAGACGATGATTAACTTTTCGTTTTGGGGCCACCAGAAGCAAAAAACACCATTCGTTCGAATTTATATATATATATATATATATATATATATATATATATATATATATATATGTGTGTGTGTGTGTGTGTGTGTGTGTGTGTGTGTGTGTGTGTGTGTGTGTGTGTGTGTCTGTGAGCACGATAGCGGCCGTAAAAATGGTCCGATCTTAATAAAATTTGGTACAGACATGTAAAGTGGTAATCCCTCGGACGAGTTCGTAAACCAGCCCGATCGGACTACTGGAAGGGGGGGTAAAGGGGGATAAAACCCCCCAAAAATGGGTTTTTTGAGATTTTTACATAGAAAAATAAATTATCGAATTTTTGATGGCACCATTGAATTCATCTCAAAAAAACAAACAATTTAGAATTTTGAATCACTGCTCTATGTCCATTGGTTATCGAGATATTTAAAGTGGTAAACACAGTACGTTGTCCCAATGTTAACCTTATGGGAAATAAATAAAATTATATATCTCGGTTATTTCTCAACTTATCTTCATAAAACTTGGTAAATGGGTTCTTCCCGTTCAGATTTACTAAATATTGAATTAAACCACCCAGTTTTAATATACCTGTAGCAGCAAACCTGCATACTCATTCCCCATGTTATTCTTATGGAGCTTACCAAAACATGTCAAATCTCGTTATGTTGGATTGAAATATGTTGTTTTGCATTTGAACAACGGGGGTATTTAAATTTTTATGTTTTCAGAGCTACCAACCTATAAAACATTTTTGTTATTGAAAAAAGGAATCGGTACATTATTTGCGATAATTGTTAAAATATGACCTTGGTTTATCAGCCATAACTCGGTCAATTTTTAAGTTAGGAAGCTTTTCTAAGTATTATTTTGTACGTTTTCTTAGGAGCTATAAGCTCACAGAGTAGTATTTGTTTCTCAACCCTTAAGAAAAAACGGGGTAGGCTGAAAGGGTTTGAAAATATCAGTTATTAACAACAATTGAAGACTTTGAACGCCTGTATCATCGTTAATTATTGTAAAAAAACAAAAAATTGTATCAACATTTTTATCAAATAAATCGCAACAATTTTTTACTCATCAATATTTTCCGTATCACCTATAGATTTAGAGTTATCTTGAAGAAAATGTATTTTTTTGTTATTGCTAAAATTCCCTTTTTATTTTAAATTCTAATTTTTTCTAAAATAAGCTCTTAAAAGAGTTCAAACTTCTTGAGCCTATTGAAAACACATAATTGAAGGGAATTGCAGAGCGGTAAGGATTAATATCAATTAGAGCCCTAATTGGGGTTGATATTTCAAGTTTTTATCGCCGGAAAAATATAAACCAACTTTATTTTGATCATAACTCGCTTAATGTTTACGATAATAACTTTTCAAAAAACAAAATTAAATGTCTTTTAATAATTTTTGAAAAATGTTCAGTAAGTTTTCCTCGAAGAACTTTTAGTTTTTCAGTTATTCAGTTATTTGACATTGAAATTCTGCGCTTTGGCGTTCGACGAATTAAAACCACTCTTAAACAAGCCATAACTTGGCTCCAACTGGGTTTACAGACTTCACAAGCCCTCCATTTTCTTTGTTTTTTTATACGCTACAATTTATTTTACTATAAAGTTTTCGCTTAACTCTTAGTTTTTTAGTTATTTGGGGAAAACCATTTGAAAAGGTGGTTTTTTTGGGGGGGAAATCGCCAATTTCAATCGTGAATATCTCGAAAAGTATTGACTTTATGAAAAAACTTTACAGAACAAAATTTGCTTAGAATCGGTCAATATATCCATTTCCGGGCTTAGTTTTAATGTACAAATTTTCACCCCCTAGAAGGGGTGGCAACCACCCCCTGGGAAAAAACAAAACATTATTTTTAACTTTGAAGTAGGGGGTAAGTAGAACCTAAATCCAAATTTTCATGCAAATCGGTTGTGACTGAGAAAATTCTCCAGGGAAATGGAAGAATGTTTTATAAAAATAGAATGTTTATACACAAAGAATGTTTTATAAAAATATATACTACATCAGGATGTAGTAAGTTACTTTCTTCCTGTATGGGGTTGAGAGCAGCCAGCGCCCTTCTTGGCAAAATGAACTTTGAACGAAAACAAACTTAGCGCATAACGAATTTCAAAATTTGTTTATAATTAGATATAAATAAATGAAATCTTTCGATTAAAAATTATGTCTAAAAGTTACATTAGGACAATGGATTAATGATTAGGAGGATTTAAATTTATATTTACCCTTATTGACATGCTAATGGTGAAGTATTGCAGTATTATATTCGTTCCACAGCCAAGTAGGGCGCTATTTTCACCTTCCTCGTTAGGAAGTGCCAAACTCCATTATAGATAAAACAGCAGTTCCCTGTTGCATTGAGTACCCTAATTTGATACTTAAATTATTGTCATGTAATGTTTCAAGTTAAAATTAGCCTCAACTCAGCTAACAAATACAATTTCCAACTGATGAAGTAACGCACTTCTAAGCAAGAATGACAGACAGCTGGACTTCTCTTCGGCAACTAAGCTATTTCTGGATCTCTTGACAGATTTGTATTTGCTAACACTACTTATAAATAACGTACTTAAAATTGCCTAGTCCTGTATTTACTTTTAAAATGGTTTATGCTTACAAGAAGAGAAAAATTTAAATTACCTTAATCTGCTATCATTCCATTTAATCCTCGAAATTGTTGACAGGGTAGTGTGTAATTACTGTGCTCCATTTTAAGAATTTGTGCTTATGATATTTTGAATATAATTTACTAATACATTCTCTGTTAGTCTGGAAATGTATATTAAAATTAAATATATAATGTCCATTTATATTATTAGTATCACGAATGGTATTACACAGTTTACCCCTTGATAAATTTTAAATTGCATTTTGTATATTTCTATTTCTTTTGATTTTATTTGATAACTGATTTTTATTGACATTATCAGTTTAAAACCATGTACTCATGGATTTAATTAGTCCTAACCAGTTATAATTAGTTTACTTTTTTGTGGTGTACAACCATTTATTTATTCGTTCATACCAGGAAACATTGGATACCTTTACAAGGTTAGTTTAGAAAAAAATATCTTCTTACA
Organism: Flexamia atlantica; assembly: GCA_035578135.1. Lineage (NCBI taxonomy): Eukaryota > Metazoa > Arthropoda > Insecta > Hemiptera > Cicadellidae > Flexamia > Flexamia atlantica. Next base: position 90,322,282 of record JAQJVK010000001.1, read on the forward strand.
GTAAGTAGAGTACATGGCTTACAAATAAACCAAGGCTATTAAGAAAACATAAAACGAGCTTTATGGGTCCAAGCCCCTAACTCAAGTCACGTTGGTGTGTGTGTGTGTGTGTGTATGTGTGTGTGTATGTGTGTGCGTGCGTGTGTGTGTGTGTGTGTGTGTGTGTGTGTGTGTGTGTGTGTGTGTGTGTGTGTGTGTGTGTGTGTGTGTGTGTGTGTGTGTGTGTGTGTGTGTGTGGATGATTGTGTGTAGGTAGATGTAGTCGACACTAGTGGTCCGATTTTCATGAAAATTAGTATGTAGGTATAAAACCATAAATCTCATTTTGTTTTTAAATTTTTGATTTTTAAGGGTAATTGCCCTATAAAAAGCCCTTAAAAACGACTTTATAAGGATCTAATGATTTTGATACTAATTTCATGGTTTGTAAATGCCTAAAAAAACTACACCACCCGCAGTTAAGGAAATTTAAGTGCTAAAAAATTGCTAAGTTTTTCAAATTTACTAAAAATTATAATAATTAATCCAAATGTACCTGCAACTATTAAAATTGGCTTAAAAAATAAATAGTCCAGTATTTTGAATTATTAGTATACTACAACTGGTCACAGAGATAATTGATTTGTTTTGCTTGAAACGCAATACGCTGCCTAACGGTATTCTTATGGCAAATATTTAAAACCGATATCTCCGATGATTACTGACCGATTTTTATAAAATTTGGAATGTATTTGTGAGACAATTGTAAATTTGTTTTATTTCATTATAGGCATTCTTGATTTAAGTGGCTTTAAGGGATAAAATATGTGTCAATTTGCTGATACTGGTTTTTAAAACATGTAATTGGTTAAACCCCTTTCAGATAGATTAGACCTTTCGACCCTGGTCAAATAAAAATACACTAATTACAATACATGTACTAATCGTGCAGATTTATTTAATATAAAACCTCTCCCACGCCCCCTTTTAATAAAAAATTAACATTATTCATCTTAAACATTCTAATATTTTTCTCATTCATAAAGAATAATAAAAATCTAATAATAATGAGTTGCTGGACATCATTAAATTTTAGGAACTGAGCTGTTCTAAGTATATCCGGACACCATAAGTAATTTAAATGACATATGTGACCATCCACAGGAAAAGGGACCTTAACTTGGTTGCTATGAAAACATTTAGAAATATATGTCAAAAATGACTGGGTTATGATTTTTAAATTTATTTTTTTTATTATAAAACTTCGTTTTCCCGAAATAAGCGTCAAAGTTCAGTAATAATTTTCAACGTTAAGTTGAGTGAACCCATTTATGTTGAGTGAAGAGGTTTAGTAAATTTGATATTTAAGTATTTTTTAGTCAAAATATATGTATATATGTTTTTAGTTACATCTACGTATTCTGAAAGAATTCAGCTAAAATATGCAATCAAAACCTTAAAATGTGAAATTTTGACTTAAACTATTAAAAAGTGCCATACTGAAAAAATTTCCTTGGGAAGTTAATGACGAAGGAAGTTATGTTCCTTTTCCTGTGGACGATCACACATAATCAAGTCTTTAATATAAATTTCTTGTTTTTTTTTTAATAAAAAAATGTGATTATGACTAGCTCTTTTCTAATTTAAGTCCGTAAAACAATAAATTGCAAGAGTCATTTAAGTGGAATATTTTAGACATAAAAAGAAAAACGTATTACTTAAGGAAGACATTAGCATATAAAATGAAGACACAGAATTTATATTATAATATACAATTAATTAATTGTACAATATTTACATAAATACCCCCGTCGCAGCAGACCTGCGTACTCAGCGAATTTCCATAGGATTTACTTTGTATATGTGAGCATTCAACCTATTTGAAGGAAAGTATTGTTTGAATGATACGTTAAGTAAATAATTCACTAAAAACGTTTGTTTAATCATTCATGAGCTTTGAACATGAGGAAAATTAACAAAGAGACCACATTTATTTGTTTTCATTAGTAATACATACACTTTTGTATAGTCTTTAAAATAAATGTAATCTTGTTATAGTACCTATATAAATGTCAACAAACATATAATCAATGAATTCAAAACACTCAAAACTAACAAATAACTTAAACTCATGAAAAAATTAAATTCAATCATATGGTCAGTTTTACAGTAATTAAAACATCCCTGTTACAACAGACCTACATCTCCAGCCAATTTCAATAAAACATATTATCAATCCTCATCATTGTAAACATACCATATATTATGCTACATTTTCAGGCAGTTTAGACCAAGACATCCCCCCCTCCAAATGCTCATAATTTTTTTATTAAATTTAAAAATAATTTGTGTTTTTTGATATAGTATATATTTTCTGCAAAATCTTGATCAATGAACTCTGACTATTCAAAATAAACACAAATAAAATATTCATCACCTGAAAATTGAACCATATGTTCAGAATTGTATTTTTTAAATATATTAAATCAGGATGACTATACGTTTTGGAGGGAAAAATTAAAAATAATATTGGATAAGAAACTGTGTTTAGCACATCCAATACTATCCAGCATCTAAGTAACGGATTGACGTAGAATAATAATTCAAAATGCTAAAATGTTTGTTTTTTAAGCTGAATTCAAGTTTGACAATTAAATTCAAAAATAATTAGTAAAAAGATGCTAAATCTTGAATATAAATTTTATTTCGTCCATAAAACCTTCGTCCATTGGTTTCTTGAAGTAAACCAATCTTAATGGTTCTCGATCTCGAAGTCATAAATAACGCTTTACCCGTTTGTCCCAAATTTCATCAAGATCGGACCATTTTTACAAAAGTTATCGCACCTACGGACTGATATATATCCCTATATATATATATATATATATATATATATTTATTTATTTATTTATATACAGGGTGTTCCGAAATTATGGTAAAATATTTTAGCATATGATAGTACAGGTAAAAATAAGAAAAAAAGTTCATATAAACATAGGTCCAAAAGTGCTTCGTTTTCCGTCTGTGTGTCTGTTTGTGATTTTTACATATCTAATCATATCTCATGAACCTCTTAACGTATAAACTTCAAACTTGGTACATGGATGACTACTATTAAGATCTATTGTTTTATGAAGTATCAAATTTCTACTTTGTATCATTTCAAAATGGCGACTGTTTTTTGTTTTCAAAGCTAAATATCTTAAAGACCGTAAATTTTAGAAAAATTATACAGGAGACAAAAACGTTGTGAAATTTAATCCAATTAACGCTGATATTAAGATTACGATGATCGTATTACTAATAACGGAGAAATTTTAATTTTTCCAAATAAAAACATGGAAATTTCTGACAGTTTGTTCTAAAGGACCATGTTTTTATTCAGAAAAGTTAATATTTCGCCGTTATTAGTAGTCCGATCATCATAATCTTAATATCAGCGTTAATTGGATTAAATTTCACAACGTTTTTGTCTCCTGTATAATTTTTCAAAAATTATATCTCAAAAAATCGGCTTATGGGCAGCGCGCGTTCCAGTAGTATAGTTCTTTGGGCTGTACCAACGTGACTTTGATATAGCCTATGATTCGAAACTAGTCGTCGTGCTAACGATAACTATCGTAAAAATAGTCCGACTTTAAAGAAGTTCGGGGCAGACGAGTAATTAGTAAGTATCCGGACAAGTTTAAAAACCAGCCCGATCGGACCACCGAAAGTGGAGCAAACCCCCAAAAATGGGATTTTTGGATTTTACACGTAGAAAATTTAAAATGATTTATTTTGATACATCGAATTCAGCCCAAAAGTTCAAATAATCTAGTATCTTGAATCACTGATGTATTTCCATTAGTTATTTAAGATGAAATGAGATGAAAATAATATTTATTCCACATAAAATATTATGACATAATTATATTTGAACTGTTGGGAAGGATTAGGCCACCTACACCAGTTTTGATGGCACAGTAATATTAAGATACTGAGAGTGATAAAATCAGTACGTTATAGGAAATGAGTAAAATTTCATATCTGACTTATTTATGAATATATCGTCGCAAAACTTTGTTATCTACTTTTTGATCTTCTTGATTACAGCCTCAAATCCCCGATTTTCACATTACTGTGGCATAAAAACTGTATACTCATTTTCCATGTTAGTATGTTTGCATACTTTTTTAGGGATGTACGTTGATTTTATTAGATATGAGGCTTCTTATTTAAGCATTTAAAATTCTCTGAGTATGCAGAATTTCTGCGACTAGGGTGTTTCTTGTTTAAGAAGCTTGTTGCGTCCAATTAGAATGAAAAAGAAATATCATGCATCCTTGTTAATTTTGATTATCTTGGTTGTAATTTGTATTGGATATAGTTTCCCAAAGTTCCCGAGTGGTTTGCAAATTTGGTTTTTAACGTTAGGTTTTTTAGCCCTAATAATTCAGCAGCTTAAAGCTTGTCAACAAATACACAATGTTGGCAAATGAACTCATTGCGCCTTTCTTGCCTGATAAATCATAAAAGAGAACAATATTCTAGCGGCAAGGCCGAATATATACAATATTGCCAGCTGTTCCTTCTGTATGCTTCGCTCTGGCGAGGATCCCAAACTCAGCGTACAATCTTACTCGACGCCTATCTTATAAGAAGCTTTAATATCTATGAATATTGAAACAATAATTCATAGAATATTTATTCTTATAATAACATTGCTCAAATGTCATCTACTGTATTCTGTAGATCTTAAATAGGCCCTAAACTAAATAATTCAACTAAAATAGATTACAAAATTTATTTTATTGAATTGAGACTTTTTAAGTAGAAATTCATACTCTGACACACTCCATTGATGATTACATGCAATTTTGGTAAATATACCGCTAAAATCTGAAACGAAGTCAACATTTATCTTGCTCTGTTATTATTTTTTTATGCTTTTTATACATAGACGGTTGTTCATCATATTGCTTTTTTTATCAACGAAATTTCCGGGACAGATCGATTGAATTATAACTGCAACGTTTTTGCATTGGTGAGATGCCGCTTTTTAGGCCTCTGCCGGGAGGAGGAGATTATCCAGTTTTACTCTTTAAGGAATATGTATTTAATATAGGTTTGGTTTAGAGTGTCTGACACATTTGTGATTATCTAAGCTATGAAATACCTAATCTTAGCTAGTATTGTTTTAACTTCCTATTTCATAAAAAGTAGACAGTATAATTGACAATCGTCTGGAGCTCCGCGTCTCATCCCTCCATTATAGAGTAATAACGTTGCAGATTAATGATGAAAGCTCAAGGGATTGGTTATTCCCTGTTTCGCATCGGCGTAACTTTGCTTGTGCTTTTATAATATGTAAATAACATCTGAAATATTTATTCAAGAGGGCAGTCATCATAATGTTTTAAAAATGTTTGTTTGGATTAGGGTACAAATTTTTTATAGTACCAATACCTCCTACCTAACACCTACATAATATTCCTACCTGATACCTACCAATACTCCTATCTAACACCTAACAGCCTACAACATTGCCTACCTAAGCAGCCTTACCTAACAACAAACAAGTCTTAACAAATAAATAAATAAATTTAATTAACAAAACAAAGAACAAATCTTTTGTTATTACCACTATTGTTTTGCAATAAGTAGGAATAGAAAATATACTTGTTTCTGAATGAAAGCACAATGTAAATAATTTACTCTTGTTTTAAAATTAAGTACTAAAAATATTTCAGCGAAAACAAAACTCTCGTCTGTGCAGCTGTGATGGCGCGTAGGATGGATGGCATTGAAAGCTCCCAATAAAATAACATATTTGTTGCGACTTTTTAGTACTACACGGAGTCATGCAGGACCAAAATTTATTCAGGAACAATTAAAAGTGCAATAAATACAATAAAGCCCTAAAAAAACTAAATGGTTATAATATAGCCGTATTCGTAGGTCGTAAAAAAATTTATTGACGAATTAGTTGGTCAAAAATGTGAGAAACATGATTCAGCAAGAAAAACACTGAATATTAGTTTTGAAGAAAAAATGGTTGGCGATGTCAAATGCCACCTAGGATAAAATGGTCTTGCGCCCTGTCATTCTGCTTGATGTTGGTTTAACTAAAGAAAATCTGGGGGGAGAGAAACGATTGGAAACGAATATATTGGATTAAATATATTTGAAATGTAGGATTTATTTTAACCCGACTCTATTTTGATATGTCTTCAGCCGAGTGCAACTGCCTTGAAGGTCGCGGACATATGCGATCCATAAATTTGTGCGGTTGTGAAGTCGCACTGCCCGTAGATGCCGAAGCCTTTTTTAGTTTTGAAGAAAAGATGGTTGGCGAGGTCAAATACCACCTAGGATAAAATGGTCTTGGGCCCTGTCATTCTGCTTGATGTTGGTTTAACTAAAGAAAATCTGGGAAGAGAGAATCACCTCAAGAATACTTCTGTTTGGGAAGAATTGACAAGATTATTGAGGATTCCCTTTTGTGCTTCGAGGATTTTTATGTTTTCTTCACGGTTATATTAAATTATCCTGTATTAATATACTGTATTAATATCAGTATAATCAATGGCGTATCAATATAAACAGTTGAAACTCTGAGCTCTCAATGACTACTGAAACGATCTTTAAAATTGTCGTGTAAAATTAAAGGGTTTATTTATTTTAATTTAATTTATTTTAATTTAACATAATTCGTTGGTTTACCAAAGTTCCTCAGAATTTATGTTTTTCTGGGGGCTATGCCCATTAGAGCTTCAGTCAATACAATTCTCATGGAAGGATAAAATTCAGCTATAATCAGCTGTTTCAATTTAAGTGAAGCTGTGAGTTTCATTGCAAGCGAAACTGAAACAGAAATCACCTTATATTTAATACGCTAATAACTGTATTATATTCCTTAAAACCACTTTAATTTAATGCTGTATCTCAATAAAACTAGAGTAGATTATGTTTTGGAAGTTTTTTTTTGAAATGTAACCTGAAGTTAGTTTGTTTCTGTTTTGTTAGTACCTTTTTTATCTAACAAATAGGCTGTTAAAATAAAGTTTTTAATTTCATATTATAATATACACACGTTTTAAACAAGAAAAAACTATTCGGCCTGATTCCTATCAAGATATTGTTTACGATCATCCATGTTGATAATATTCAGTTGTTGAAAGGCTAAGCGGAATTGAATAATTCATTGAGAAATTTAGGTTTATGTAGTGAAATGTATAAAATAATAGCCAAACGAATATATTGGATTAAATATATTTGAAATGTAGGATTTATTTTAACCCGACCCGACTTTATTTTAATATGTCTTCAGCCGAGTGCAACTGCCTTGAAGGTCGCCGACATATACGATACATAGATTAGTGCGGTTGTTAAGTCGCACTGCCCGTAGATGCCATGACGTGATGTCCTGTTGATGTCGCGAGTCCATGCGGTTGTGAAGTCGCACTGCCCGTAGATGCCATGACGTGATGTTCTGTTGATGTCGCGAGTCCATGCGGTTGTGAAGTCGCACTCTCCGTAGATGCCGTGACGTGATGTCCTGTTGTTGTCGCGTGTCACATGCGGTTGTTAAGTCGCACTGCCCGTAGATGCCATGACGTGATATCCTGTTGATGTCGCGTGTCACATGCGGTTGTGAAGTCGCACTCCCCGTAGATGCCATGACGTGATGTCCTGTTGATGTCGCGAGTCACATGCGGTTGTGAAGTCGCACTCCCCGTAGATGCCATAACGTGATGTCCTGTTGATGTCGCGAGTCACATGCGGTTGTGAAGTCGCACTCCCCGTAGATGCCATAACGTGATGTCCTGTTGATGTCGCGAGTCACATGCGGTTGTGAAGTCGCACTCCCCGTAGATGCCATGACGTGATGTTCTGTTGATGTCGCGAGTCCATGCGGTTGTGAAGTCGCACTCCCCGTAGATGCCATGACGTGATGTTCTGTTGATGTCGCGAGTCACATGCGGTTGTGAAGTCGCACTCTCCGTAGATGCCATGACGTGATGTCCTGTTGATGTCGCGAGTCCATGCGGTTGTGAAGTCGCACTGCCCGTAGATGCCATGACGTGATGTCCTGTTGATGTCGCGAGTCACATGCGGTTGTGAAGTCGCACTGCCCGTAGATGCCATGACGTGATGTTCTGTTGATGTCGCGAGTCCATGCGGTTGTGAAGTCGCACTCCTCGTAGATGCCATGACGTGATGTCCTGTTGATGTCGCGTGTCACATGCGGTTGTGAAGTCGCACTGCCCGTAGATGCCACGACGTGATGTTGTGTTGATATCGCGAGTCCATGCGGTTGTGAAGTCGCACTCCCCGTAGATGCCATAACGTGATGTCCTGTTGTTGTCGCGTGTCACATGCGGTTGTGAAGTCGCACTGCCCGTAGATGCCGTGACGTGATGTCCATGACGTGATGTCCTGTTGATGTCGCGTGACACACGAAAGCGCTTTGCTGTCTTAATCTTCACTCACAACTTCTTGCAGAGGGGTTTGATAGTGACTGTATGTATCAAGTTTCAATTCGAGAGAAGATATATTAAAGTTTGCTGATTATAACCAAAATCAACTAACTTCTTTGAAAATTATTGATTTATTTTTTTAATTATAAACTATTTTATATGCTAGCAAATTATTATGAAATGTGCTTCAAACCTCGTACAACCTTGGCTTTTGGTATTATTTCATTTTATTGTTTATTCTTATTAAAAATCTTTGTGTTTATCGTTTGGAACTAAGAGTTTGTAATGTTTTCATGTATTTATGTTAAAATTCTTCTACACTTATACAGAATAGAGTCATTACAGGTTTCTACCCTATAGGGAAGTAGCAATAACCGTAGGCAGCATGGTAAGAAATACGCCTGTGGCCACAGAAACTTTTAATTTTAAGATCCGTAGATCTCAGAAACATTATTCGTCCTTTTTCATAATAACTTTAATATGTGAAAAACGATCTCAATGGAATTTTAAACGAACGTATAAAGAAAAATTTAAATAAATAAATAAAATAAATAAATGTATACGAGTTGAAAAACTAGTAGGATTTGTTTACTTTAAGCATGGTTTTCAAACAGAATATTTTTTAAGATTAAAAATTTTGTACAACCTTTATTTAAATTTCAATGTCATAATCAAAAAAACAGTTAAGAAGGTTAAACTATTACTTTATATTAATTAGTTGCTGATACAATGGGCATGGGAACTGATGGAATAAATATTGTACATTGTCTAATACTATTTTGTAAATACCCTCAATGGAGGAATCACCCTAATTTCTGGTGGAATTCCCCAAATGACCCGTTAAAATTAACCAATAAAAAACCAAAAAGACATATTAAATCATGATTCAACCATAATAAATAATATAATATAATTTAATATGTCCACGCGATTATTTTATTTGTTTTTATTTTGATTTAGTTGAGCTAATCGATGAATTTTTTGAAGGTCAATTATTATTAACACCTTGCCGCGGCTCCGCTCGCTTGAGAACATATTTATTAATGAAATATGTAATAAAATGTGCGATAAAAACACCTAATAGACTGATTATTTCTAATCATATACCTGATCTGTTAATGTCTGTATTCTACCCCAGATTGGAAATTGGATCCAAATAATAAGGTAAACGTTGCCTATAATGGGTTTTATGTTCTTCTCGAGGTAATTGGCTACCATGTGCCAACTCATTATTTATGTCATGTAGCCATAAGATTTTCTAATTAATTGGCTATTGAATTATAAAGTTAAATTGTTATTAGGATCTCGATTGTAAAAATTATACTGTCTCTGCACTGATGTTTAAGCAATATGAGCTTTAGAACTTTCATTGCACTGTGCAAACGTTTTCATCCTGTCGGCCCATAAAATCCAAGGGCCATCCATGATTCAGCATAGACCATGATTTAAAAGACGAAGTGCTATATAACATAATAGTAGCCCTAATCACAATAATCATATTATTAATATGTATATATATTTACATACATATATATACATACATCGCTGATTTGGCCCAATACATTTGTATATTTGATTTTTTTTTAGTTAATGTGTTGTAATGTTAATTTAGTTTGATTTGTTTAGTCCTTAATGTGTCTTATTAGTTTCATGATACAGCATACAGTGCGTAGTTGTTACAACAAAAACCTTTGAAAACTAATATTGACCACCAATATCTATTTTATAATCTACCGTACACATCACTTTAGTATTTAGAGAGAAAATACTTATAAATCCTTTCTTAGTACTCATTCAGAGGACATAACGAATATTTCTGCCAATTTTCATAGTCCAAGCACTTATAGTTTTTGAGAAACTGTGAACTTCAGACATTTGTAATTGGCTTTTATATTCATGTATAGGTAAGAAGAATACAATTTTATACATCAAATATTATAACTAGACTAAAAATAATTGACTAATAACTATACCATACATTAGTATAATCAAAACTAATGTAATTTCCTTCTCCTTTACGTTAAAACCTCGTTAATGAATAAGTATGCTTTAATAAGTTTGTTATTCATATAAAATATTGAAAATACTAATTTTCCATACATATTGAATATGCACAACTCTGTAAATCGCTAATTATTCCTATACTTTACTTAGATAAATATAAATTATGCGTTGCAATACATTTTGACAGTCCCTTTCAATTTCGTTATTTATTTTCTATAATGATGATTATATGACGTTTAAAATTAAGTGTAAATACTGATTGATCATAGTTTCAAACTTCGTTGATGAGTTTAAATAATAAGCCTGCGTTAGTTCACTATGACTGATGAAAAAAAGGGTACTTTGGTATTATACGGAGGCCACCCCTCTACAGCGCGCTGCGGCGGTTATGTTAGGTTAGGTTATCATAAATATGTTAGTAGGACTTTCCTCGTTTCGTTACGAATCGAACGATACCAGATGAATCATACCTTCGCCCGCCAAATCCCCTCCAAGTAGGTCTAGGTCAGGTTTCTGACCGGAGTGTGTGCACCACTTGCCTACAGGATTTGGCGAGCGAAAGTATGACTCATCCGGTATCGTTTGATTTCTAATGAAACGAGGAAAGTCCTACTAACATATTTATGATAACCTAACCTAACATAACCGCCGCAGCGCGCTGTATAAGGGTGGCGATCAGGTGTTGCCGCTAGCGGCGGTGACGCTTTTCCTGCAGACGTCGCTGTCTTCTGGGAGGCAGAACACAAAGATCGCTCATCGTAATCATGTCAAATTTGGACAGTAAGTCAATCAAAGTATGTCCTCTCCAATTATGCAGTTACTTTTGGTATACAGTTAAAAAACCCTCTCTAAAAATAGTGGCCTCCGTATAATACCAAAGTACCAAAGAGGGCAAACAAACATTTGTGCGAAACAACTGCACATTGTAATCGGTTCTAAAATTACAATGCCCCGTCAGTTTAGGTTTTTGTTCAATGAATTAAATGTAAAACAGCTCCACTTTCGAAAAAAACTGTAAATACACAATTTAAATCTACGTACTATATCGTGAGTCTGGAATATCTATGTTTTTGGTAAACTTTTTGAATGAACTGTCATCGTCTACAAAGTTCACGAACAACAAAATATAGAGGTCATTGATTTTTAGAATGCTTTATCAGAAGCTCGATCAAGTGTTGAACAATGATAAAAAATTAAATAAATTTGATCTTTTTCAATATTTATAAATTTGATTTGATTTGATTTAGTGACAAATTTAAACTATGTGGCTTTAATAAATCAAAAACTGGTTATTTTTTCTGAGAGATTGATTTCAACAATTGTAAACCCCACATAAACAAACTTTTTCTTATAATTACGGGTGACATCTCACCTAAGGCATTACTATATAGTGGTGGGAGGTTGATTGAGGCGTGATCGTTGTTATTGTGAGAAACCAACCAAGTTTGATCACCATTCTCCACGAAATTGGATAGGGAGTTACATAACTTATATTAAGAGGTTCACAAAATGATATGATTTGAGAAATCGAATTTCTACAAATATTGGGGGTGGGTAAAACACCTATTATCTTGGTTGTACTGTATCTATGGCTATATTTACAGCTATCGATGTTTCTTTGTTTAGTTAATTCCCTTATTGTACCTCGTATTCTGCATAAAATAAACCAGTGTTCTTTTTCTTATAAGTATCTGGTAGGATAAAAATTTAAACTTGATCTAATACTATCAAAATTTTACTTGCTCTAAGACAATAACACAAAGAAAAACAACAATAATTGTTGATTTATTGTTCCGAATTCAGATATTCGATTTAATGTGCGTTAGAATTTATTCGAAAATAATTCGATGATTTAATTAGATTAGGGAAAGCGTAGGAAGTGTAAGCTGAAAGCTTGCAGTCAGGCAGAAAAGCCGTGAGAACCCCTGAGGCAGCTCCGTCTGAACTTAACTCCCTTAACGGTCCAAAATGTTTACGGACACCCTATTTTTGTAAATTCAAGGAGTTTATAAACGATGATGCTCTTTTAAATTCATTTGAACATTTTTCCAATATTTTAAAAACGCTTACATTATTTAAAGGTATACAAATTACTTGCTAATGGTCTTCAAACCATGATTTTAAATAAAGTTAAGTAATTTGTTTATAGACTAATTTCTTTAGTTAAACTTGCAAATAAATTCTCACTCACATAACAAAAATTAAGGTGAGAAAAAACTAATCTTAAAACAACAACAATCCTTAAGATTATAGCATGAGAGAAGAAAGAAATCGAGTTTCCCGCAGGTTTTTGGCAGGGGCTGACTTTATGTTCTGCGGTGACTGCAGCCCTCAGCGAGTTGGCATTGATAGCTTAAAAACAAAACATCGACATTATTTTAATGTTTTTAATGTAGTAGTTAAAAAATAGAGGTAAAACATATTATTAATGTTACAGAATATTTAGGAGAGCTAAAATCTATATAAATAAAATTAGAGTTTTTTTCTGTACATTGCTTATGAAATGATTGGTTATTTTTGCGTTTTTAAGGTCAGAGAATCCGAATCAAGCCTTATCTCAATATCTGTCACTCTGTTGGTAACGCTCAACATCACACATTAGACCGCTTTTCATGCAAAAAGTGTACTGGTATGGCTGAAACTTATTTCCTGTATTGTATGCACGTATTAGGTTTAAGACGAATTAAAACTATAACTATAGCGTAAGTCTATTTGAAATTAAATAGAAAGCTTCTAAAAAGTGAATTTTATTTGATTTCGATCCTATAACGAAGCTTATGAAGTTGTCATGGCAACCAAAACATTTATTTATTCCTAAATCATGAATCCAAGGAAGTTTTTCTGTTTTTCCACGGGTGAAACCGTGTTGATCAGCTAGAGTATTATATATTTTGGAAATTTCTATTTCTTTACTATACTGTGCTGTGTATATTTTTTTTTCGAAATTTCTAGATATTCATAGCTATTACAGTATTTTAAATGTTTATGTGATGATTGTTGGACATAACTAATCAAAACTTAGAATCGTAAATTATATTTAGATTAGCCTTCTATTTATTGTTTACGCATCAAAACATCTGTTATTTAAAAAAAGTGCACGCTAAACAGTATTTTTGCCGTCATTTATCTTACCTAGCAGTTGCAATATACTATATAGGGATCGTAATAGAACAAAACTGTAAAATTAGAATGTCTTGTATTTAGTACGGTAACAAAAAGCCTACCTCGAGACGATGATTGTATTTGCAAGTATAACCTCTATTCTGAAGTAAGATAAACGTGTATCATGTTTACAAAGACTTTCTCAAAACGATGGTTAGAGGCAATATTTTATTCATATTCGAGATATTGTCATTGCTTGAATCGTCTAGAAATGTTTAGTTTTATTTCGGCAGAGTATAAAACATCAGTTGTATTTCGTATATTTTTTAAAAATACTCAATAAGTCAACAGGCCTTTTACCGTTTCAGCCGTTACCAAAAACTTCATATAGTTTATCCACTAATCAATTTACGATGAAGCTGCAGTCTAGTTGAGAAAACATGAAGTCAACTCACGCTGCGATCTAGCAGCTGAACGCTGAACTACAACAGTGGTGCGGTTGGAGAGTACAACTGGCGCAGTCGCATCGCAACAATCGATAGAACTCGAACTCGAACTGCGGTATTTTTAGTGGGACGGGTGGGGGGAGAAGACGCGTACGAAAATACCCCAGCTGCAGCGGATCCAGTGGTGTCCAAATGTCGCTATGGAAGATGTGTCGCGGAGCGCGGACGCCGAGGTAGCGGTGACCGAGGAGGCGACGCCGAAGGTTGCGGTGACCGAGGAGTCGACGCCGAAGGAAGTGCTCGCGGCGGGAGGCGTGTCCCGCAGTCGCAGACCTGGCTCGGGCCAGAGTCGCTACGGCCACCGGCGAAGCCCCACCACCGGGCACCGCGTCAGGAGGAACAAGACTCCGGAGCCGAACTTCGTCCCTCCGCCTGAACTTGAGGAAAAGGAAAACGCCAAGAAGGAACGAAAGAAGCGAAGCCAGTCTACGCCCGGGTATGCGAGGGAGCTTGGGCACAAACGAATATCGAGTTCCGAGGATGATGAGGAGAGGAAACCGAGGAAAACCACAAGACCGAAACCCGACCCGACCAAATCCAAACTCGAAGCGTCGAAAAGATGGTCCGCAGTACCTCTTACTTCGACTGATAACGGAAACGGTGGTAAAATAAAACCGCCTACCCCAAAACCGGCTCTGAGAACACGCAGCAAATCTAGAGGACGAGAGGAGAAAGATGAACAGTTCGGAGAGGAGAAAAGCAGTGCCTGGTGGAAATCATGGCCGAGCTGGACTCAAAGGATACGAGGGAAATCTTTGGAGCGCGAGCTGGGAGAAAAAGAGGAAATAGTGGTACCTCCGAGGCGTAACAGAAGTCTAGAACGTCCGCCGGTGATAAAAGAGAAAGAAAAAAGAGCAGCAGCTAAAAGGGAAGAACCACCCGTAGCGAAAAAACGAAGTAAATCGAAAACACGAACGATTAGTGACGAAGAAAGAAGACCTAGTGTCGAAGAGAGCAGCGATGAGTTTTGGAAACCCGAAGGTGGAGTAAGAAAGAGACGCGTAGAGAAGAAAATAGAAGCCATAGAGGCGATTACCCCACCAGAAGATGTTTTAACAAATGACAGTTCCTCCAAACAATTGGCACTGGTAGAGTCGACCACACAACGGAAGGAAAAACAATCCGACGCCGAAGAGGAGAGTAGTAAATCCATCGTTTTGAAAGAACCCTTAGAAAAAGTATCTTTTGTACATGCCTTTAAAGAAATAAGGCAAGAATGGCGATACTTTCTAAGAGATAACCCTCGAGAGTTGTGGAAATTGAAGAATGCTAGGAACCGTTGCATTCTTTGCTTTGTGATACTAGTAATGTACTGTGGATGTGGAGCTTTTGTCTTCCGTTTCACTGAGGGCGCGTTCGAGTCGTTCTACAAGTGCGGGGTGAAGAGAGTGAAGCGCGACTTTGTGGACAATCTGTGGCAGTCCAGCCACCACATGAAGGAGGAGGAGTGGAAGTCTCTGGCGCGACGGAAGCTGATGGAGTTTGAGGAACAGCTGCACACGGCCTACGAGGCTGGGATGACGTCATACAGTGGCCTCAAGGCCTGGAGCTTCCTCAACGCATTCATATACTGCCTCACCGTCGTCACAACTATTGGTAACGAAACACATGAACTATTTGTAATTTGAATATGAAAAATTCCAAATCGATACTTTAATGACTGTGGCCATCTCAAGAATGTCTGTTGTACGACCCAAAAAATGGCTATAAACCCCAATGAATGATTAACTAAAACGTTTACTTTCTGTTGACAAACGATAACAGCTGACACACTATGAAAATACGATATTCGGTGTCTTTATCGCCAGTGGTCGCAAATTTGAATTTGATTCAAAGTAGGAATAGCTAATTTTGAAAATGATCTTTGCATACACCAATGCGTTTCTAAATACATTTCATGTAGTAAACATTGTCCATGTAAACACATAATATATCTAAATAAGAACCATAAGTAAAAGAGAAAGACTCAATCTTTGACTAATTGTTTTACCTCACCTCTGGCGTATATTTATGGCATGAATTTTAGTAATTAGTTTGTTATTAATATTCCACATTTATTTTTTTTAGGACTGAACTGATTATTGATTCAGAGAAAAGTTAAAATCCAGTCCTCAAATCAGTTCATCCCATACACCCCTTACCAGAGCTTGTTCTCTCCCTCCCTCCCTCCATTATTCTTTCCCTCACTCTATTTAGGTACTACACTGTACTTCCCTTCCTTCAGACCTTTTTCCTACTTTTCTCTCCTTTTCTCCTTTATCTCTTCTTACCATCTCCCCTCCCTCCTTTCCTACCATTGGGAACATTTCCCTCCTTCCCTGCCCTTCAGACCTCATTACTTCATTCCCTCTCTTCCGACCATTATCACTAATATATTATGCATATATTTTATCCACTCTCCACAAAAAAAACACAATTTTTTTTTTAAACAAAACAGTTGCACTTTAGTTAGTACATTGAATGGTAGAGACTCAACTTCATGTACTTTTTTTCTTTCCTTTTTGTCAGCTAATGTTTTTCTCTTAATCTTATTTAAGCGAGCAAAATTTATTTGCTCCCAACATATTTTGTAAAATTGAACACATTTGAATACAATATCTTCAATCTTCGCTAAATAGTCCTGATTTCTATCAAATGCTATATTTTCACTCCATGCCCCATTAAAATATGTTGCTTGAAATTGTTTGAAAATTGTTTTTTTCTACTCTCTCTTTGATGTTTTATTGGAAAAATAAATGAATTCCTCACATTTGTTCATTGCTTGATAACAATTTGTCATTGTTTTGGTATTATACCTCATCAGGTGACAGAAAAACAGCGTACATTTTTGTCCACTTTTCACTCTTATATAATGTATCTACATCTAAACTTAACTCTACAAAAAATAACATGTGATAACAGCTACATGTGATGACAAATGTAATACAGTTCTATTTTGTCATTTCATCACCACCAACTCATAAAAACCAATGTTATTACAGATAGGTAGATAGATAAAAATAAAAGTAACTCTACTTAGTCTGTGCCTGTAAATTTTGCAGATACTCGGTGAATTATAATAACAAACAAAAAATACAACTTACAAACTTGATTGGCCGAAAGTCATTTCACATTTCCCCAGGCAAGAAATACTCGTTATAGCTGGAGCAATTTTTAGTTTTGTTCATATTTCTATGGCACTTATATACCTATGATTCCACTGAAATATGTGTAAATGTTTTAACCAGTTGCAAAGCTTAATCCGCTTTTGCAAAATGTAAGCCAAATTCAGAAGTTATTATCGGATTTTGTAGTAATGATTCGCTGACTTGTTTTGGCTGTACAAGCTAATGTCATAACGAAACCGCCAAAAGTCAAAAGGCCTTTGATTCTTGTTTCTCTATTCTTCGTCATAGTTAATAATAATTCAAACGCGACGTCTTGAGTCATAAAAAGTAAGAAACATTTTCCTCTCGCAAAATGTAACTTTTAGGCCTAGATGTTGTATTCAGTAAAATATTTTTTATTTTGTTAGTAATCTCGGTACTATAAAATGGTGAGGATTGAAATTACTGAAACGGCTGGTCAGTTACGTCTGTTAAGGGAATAAAACGCATGTTTTATCTTTTCGAAGCTCGCAATTGTATGTTGCTGAGTGTAGTCGTTGTACTCGTATAGTCAATAATAGGCCATAGACTGATTAACTGAATTCAGTTATTCAATTCAATTTAATTTAAAATATTTTTAAACAACTCATCCTGCTTCTGCTCTTTAACTGACAAAATCATAGTACATCTAAAGCAGTTTACATTTCAGTCTTACATTTTCAGTATCGGGCCGAGTCCGAGGAGACTTAAAAATCGTGAGTAGACCTTATTTTCGACGGGTTCACGATCGGCCTGCTTGGAAATCTTTATACCAGTAGGTTCAGTAGTGTTTTAGTTTACCCGAAGATACTCAAAGATGTTCTATCCATTTTATGACACTTCGTAGATGTAACGGATGTCCTATAACAGTCTAACTTATTTCTATTTTTTTCAAATTTCAAAACTCACACCATCTCCAAACATTGTTGGGTAGTTAAGTTAATACTTTAATTTGAGTGGGTACTAAATTTTGGCCGCCGTCTTGGATCCTCAATACTGGATCCAAAATAATTTTTTTTTAATGTAAAAGAGGTGAGGTGATCCATCATTTCAAAGTAAATTTCTTCACTGAGTACAATATCGCAATCCTCTTTTTCTCAATCTTGATTGGTTCTCAATATATATGAGTACATTTAATTAATTTATTTTCACGTAATTTTAAGATTACAGATTGATAAAATAGGTCCATAACCACAAAATAATGCTGGGTATCGAGGATTTTCATCACTACCACACACTACCAATCATTGTTGAGTTATTTCCATTTGATTTTCACCAATGTAAATTTTTTGGCCGCCATCTTGGAATGAGGTAAATGATTTCAAAAATGGAGGTGGTATTGTGACTCATGATTTCAAACTAACTTTTAAGGCTGAATAAATGTCACAACCTGTTTTTCATTTTGGTGTTTAGTTTTTTTTTCATTATGCTAACATTTTTCTAATACAATTAAAAAATACCAATTGAAAAAACTGAGTAAATAATTAAAAACAGGTTACGGCATTAAACTCAGCAAAAAAAGAGTTTTAAATCATGGTTCGAAATACCATCTCTGTATTTAAAATGGCTTACTTCCTTTAAAAATGGTGGATCTAAGGTGATTGCCAAAAATTTACATTTGTGAAAATGACGTGTAATTAGCTCAGCATTCGTGGTGGTCAGTCGTCACAATCCAGCAATATCTTTTGGTCATGGACTTATCTTATCAATTTTAATGTTAAAATTTATTGAAAAAAATAAAACACTCATTTCTTGAGAACCAATCTAGATATTAAAAAACAGATTGCGGCATTGTAATCAGTGAAAAAATCTGCTTTGAAATGATGGGTCACAACACACTTTTACTTTTGAAAAAACTTGTTGGATCCTTCATGACGTATCCAAGGTGGCGGCCGAAATTTAGTACCCACTCAAAATGGAGTATTAACTTTCCAGCAATGTTTGTGGGTGGAGTGGGATAGATTTTTGACAAAATGCAGAATAAATTTAGGGGGATGGGATCTATTGTGGGACTCCTGGTAGTCTAGCTTAAGAAAAATATCTAACCTGGCATATATAGTAGATATATAATATGTAGACATATTAATTACATACCCGGCGAATATAGATATATAGTATGATAGATGAAAGATAGATGGAATTATATATAGATATCAATCCTCGATAGGAGGATTTTCTGCCTTAATATAATATTTTTTTATTTACAAAAATGAGTTTGGCTAAAATATTAGAAATATCCTAACTTTCATCACAAATAATAATTTATGAGGCTAGCAAATAGAACAATTCTCACACAATAACCTATGCTAAATATTAATAAAAGCCTCTGTGAACATTATTTTAATTAATTTGAGTGGTGACTTTCAACGTTTTATGTTTGCCTATTACTGTATAAAGTGTACATTTCTATTTAATTAGTAGATTAATGGAAGACAGACAATACAATTGAATAAAGTGCTTAATGGTATTTTAATAGACTTACTGTTCACTTTTCAAAATCATCAACAATAGTTATAATAAAACAGTTTTCAATCTTCAAAAGCCAAAGTTATGCACCCTACTATATATTAGAGAATGTATTTTAATATGTTAGAAAATAGTTCAAATGGAGAAATACAAGCAATGAATTATGCCAAACTGGTTCACTGACAGGTTTGAGTTGTGAATTGGATTGTTTAGTTTATCGCTTTACTTTTCTTTTGATCTGAGCGAATTCGCTTAAAGCTTGGATTAGTTAAAAGGATTACTTCTTACTATTACCTCCCCTTTTACAAAAGATTTAGTATTTTGAATTATTGTAATTGAAAATTTAAAGGCCCAACAAATAATAGTTTTAACTTCTGTAAAGTAAGTTGCTTAGGTTATGCGAAACTTATTCGCTCTTCTACTCAATCGTTCTAGGTGAAAGGAAGCAATTTCAAACTTTCATTCAAAACCATAAGTAGCGGTCGCAGGCTAGTTCATATTACAACAGTTTCAAATTTAGACTAGGACTAACTAAACATCATAATCAACATACGAAATTAGCCTCAAAACGTCACCTGGACCCAAATATTTCCAGAGACTCGGCCAAGTGGCCCCTCGGGTGACGACCAGATGCGTGTCGGGGCTGCTAAATGTGTGGGCGGAGTATATATAGACTGACGGTGCGTGACACCTGGGACCCTCCTAAATCCCTCAGAGTGGAAGAAACTGATTACATATCACCTAATTTGTCATAAATGGAAAATTACTGAAAAAAGACTTTTGAATAAGTTTGAATCACTCTGATCATATTAGTATAACAAGCCATTTTCAAAACCCTTTGCATTTTACACTCCCATTTAAAAATAACCATCTGCATACAAAAGGGGGTCGAATTAAGAGTATATTTAGTACGTACCTGCAATTGAACACGCGAAAGAAAGAGTTGTAGCGATAAAAATAAACAGAGGCATCCAAACTCGTTTAAAGAACGTCGGAGTTGGCCAAACTATGCAGATGAATGTGCTGTATCTAAATAACAATCTTACTTTGTGAAAGTAGAAAATACTTTACAGTAAATTATCTTTGATGAGGTAAACTAGATATAATTTGAGGTCCTGGTAAATCAGTTGTTTAATTTTGATGGCGAGTTCTAAGTTTCACACAAATTGTTTCATTCAATTTTTTGAATATCGATAACATCCCTGAACGTTTTTGGGTAGAAGTAATTCATTTTATTTGAGTAGTAATTTTTTGTTACCATCTTGGATCCGCCATAGTGCATTAAATATAATTTTCTTAATGTGGTGGTGTGATCCGTCGTTCTTACTCTGATTACAATGCTACAATCCGGCTTTGAAAATTTAGGTTCGTTCTCAAAATATTAGGACATTTTAAAATTTTATTTTAACAAATATTTACTTTGTGTATCGTAAAAATAAGTCTATTATCTAGAAATAGATAATAGAACTCTAGATAATGTTAGGTGACCACCACCAGTCAATTTTAAGCCATTTTAACTTGATTTTCATGAATTTACATTTATCAGCCGCCATCTTGGATTCAATTTCTTAAAATACTAAGGTAATACTATGACTATTTTTAGTTAATTTTTCACGCAAAATTAAATACCATAATCAATTTTATTTCAAGACGTATGCATTTTCTAAATTTAATCCAAACAAACGCCGACATCTCAAAAACAAAATTGAATTAAGATATGATCTTATCAATCTAAATCGCATTATGTTTGCTAATTAATAATAGCCTATTTATACCACTGTACAAAGCGGCATCTGGTTGATGTTTAACAAGAGTTTCATAGAACATTCCTGCACATCTTTTTGATAGATATAGTTTTGGTTAAGCTATATAACCAAAACTTTATTCGAGGTTATTTAGCTACTAAATATTACTTTTTAATCACTCATCAAGAAAGAGACTTTATAAATACAGATTGTAATCATATCGTACAAAGAGATCCAAACATGCATCTCATTAGCGTTTCAACATTTTTAACCATACATAATATGATCTGTTCTCCTTGACTTCTCTGCAGTTGTTTGAAATGGAGGCAGCTTTCCTGGCAACCACTATATTAACCCTTCCCTCTGCTTGCCCCCAGGGTATGGGCACATATCGCCGTCGACGACGACGGGTCACGCCATCACCATTGTGTACGCCATCGTCGGCATCCTCAGGTTCCTGTCAACCACTATATTAACCCTTCCCTCTGCTTGCCCCCAGGGTATGGGCACATATCGCCGTCGACGACTGGTCGCGCCATCACCATTGTGTACGCCATCGTCGGCATCCTCAGGTTCCTGTCAACCATTATATTAACCCTTCCCTCTGCTTGCCTCCAGGGTATGGGCACATATCGCCGTCGACGACGGGTCGCGCCATCACCATCGTGTACGCCATCGTCGGCATCCCCAGGTTCCTGTCAACCACTATATTAACCCTTCCCTCTGCTTGCCCCCAGGGTATGGGCACATATCGCCGTCGACGACGACGGGTCGCGCCATCACCATTGTGTACGCCATCGTCGGCATCCTCAGGTTCCTTTCAACCACTATATTAACCCTTCCCTCTGCTTGCCCCCAGGGTATGGGCACATATCGCCGTCGACGACGACGGGTCGCGCCATCACCATTGTGTACGCCATCGTCGGCATCCCCAGGTTCCTGTCAACCACTATATTAACCCTTCCCTCTGCTTGCCCCCAGGGTATGGGCACATATCGCCGTCGACGACGACGGGTCGCGCCATCACCATTGTGTACGCCATCGTCGGCATCCCCAGGCTCCTTTCAACCACTATATTAACCCTTCCCTCTGCTTGCCTCCAGGGTATGGGCACATATCGCCGTCGACGACTGGTCGCGCCATCACCATTGTGTACGCCATCGTCGGCATCCTCAGGTTCCTGTCAACCACTATATTAACCCTTCCCTCTGCTTGCCCCCAGGGTATGGGCACATATCGCCGTCGACGACGACGGGTCGCGCCATCACCATTGTGTACGCTATCGTCGGCATCCCCAGGCTCCTTTCAACCACTATATTAACCCTTCCCTCTGCTTGCCTCCAGGGTATGGGCACATATCGCCGTCGACGACTGGTCGCGCCATCACCATTGTGTACGCCATCGTCGGCATCCTCAGGTTCCTGTCAACCACTATATTAACCCTTCCCTCTGCTTGCCCCCAGGGTATGGGCACATATCGCCGTCGACGACGACGGGTCGCGCCATCACCATTGTGTACGCTATCGTCGGCATCCCCAGGCTCCTTTCAACCACTATATTAACCCTTTCCTCTGCTTGCCTCCAGGGTATGGGCACATATCGCCGTCGACGACGACGGGTCGCGCCATCACCATTGTGTACGCCATCGTCGGCATCCTCAGGTTCCTTTCAACCACTATATTAACCCTTCCCTCTGCTTGCCCCCAGGGTATGGGCACATATCGCCGTCGACGACGACGGGTCGCGCCATCACCATCGTGTACGCCATCTTCGGCATCCCCATGTTCCTAATCCTACTGGCCGACTTTGGCAAGCTCTTCACCCGCGGCATCAAGTTCATCTGGGCCTTCGTGCGCCGCGTCTACTACACCGGCAGCTGCAAGAAGGTCCGCCGTACCGTGCCCATGCAGGTAATGTCGACATTAGGGAGTAGCATACTAAGAGGTTATTTCATATAGACAACATAAGTTAATATAGGCAAGTTAATTGATTTTGAAAATCTACCAAATTTGTACACGAGTTCTTGATTTATATTAAAAATATAACACTCGAATCGCCCCACCCACACGACAAATTTTGAGGACTCTCTTCCGTCCACCTCTACTTTTAATGAGGTTTACTCCAATGTAATTTTGAATCATGTCTTATCACAACTGAAACTTTAAAAAATATGTATTTCTATATATCCACTTACCCTGGGAGTAGATTTACCCTGAGTTGTTTGAACATTTTATTTTTGATTGCTTAAAATTGATGTAATTTTTTTTCTTAAATGTGTTGGAGTACAGTAGTCCGCTATTAAAAAAGGCGGTCGGTAGTTGCCTATTGTAAATATAGCGAGGAACCTGTTCCTCTCTGAAAATGTCCTCAGGTCGTAGTCCGTAAAGGAGTTTCGTTAAAACTGGTAATACAAATATTGAAGAGCGGTTCATTTGCTATGGTATGTTGCTCTGTGTTGTGTTGCTGTTATAGGCCGCTAGCAACAGAGCCAGTGGTGAACATGTGGATGCTGAAGATGACGAGGAAAACCAGGAAACTACATCTTTGACTGGGAACAGAGACCCCGTTAGTGAACATACAACATTGCACTTTTCCTCCACATATACTCTTTTTTCTGACCACATATTTTTTCTTATCGTATACGCAATATTTGATTAGTTTGTTTCAGTTTATGTATTAAATTTATTTGGTTTCATGGCTGATGTTTTTAATTCACGCACTGTTATTATACTTTTATATTTATGGCATCATATTTGTGTTTAGTTTGACGCAACAACTATGTATCTATAAAAAATGCTATTTCTTTTGTAGCCCTGTAGCTACCGCCCTGCACAGTAGACCTCATTTATCAATATACAAAAAATTGATATTGATAATTTTATCTCTAATTTTTAGTGATATTCTATTACTACATTATTATTTCTTTTCTACTTCGCCTGGCCATGCTGTCTGTCCTTTGCATGAAGCATATAAACGAATCTAAGCAATTGTAAGCGTAGTGAGAATAGTATTACCAAATGAGTAGGCCTAATCTGAGAAATTGAAGACCTAAAAACTATGTAAATTTCATTCATAATAATAATGCCTTAGAATATGTTATCTAAATAAAAATAAAATAATATTAGTTTCGACATTACTCTACTATGTTTCTGTCTAGGAACGGGGTCAAACTAAATGTCACCAATCCTTGGTTTTGGTATATCGGTCCCAATAAATATTCAAAATTTCATGAACGTCAGTGGCGTATTGATAATTCTTTCATTAAGCCTTGTACAAAGCTTAGTCAATTGTTCAAATATCTTTCCCTGTGTTATTTTAAAATTAATTTAACTAAATATTTTGCTTTTATAATAAATCTTTTGCAATATTCAAACCCGTTTCATGAGTTATATTGTGACTATCTGTATTTATGACCATCACGATTGTGGAAAGTTTAAATGTAAATAAAGTAAATGCAGAGGTAAAAGTAGAGGTTCTTAGTGGAAACATAGAACATTAAATCTTCATGAAGTGGCGACGGGGATGCAGAGACTCCTCTCTGGGGAGGTCGACTGTCTTACAACTGAGTGTAAACCCAAGAACGCATTCCAATTCGTATAGTGTTTTACAAAAGTAACCCATGTCACTCAATGAAATGCGATGAAATTAACTTTTAAAATAAATAATTTTAACTGGTTTAACAAAAGCAGATTAAATTGCACTGACGAATCCCCCTCACAATTAAATATCGAGGTAATCTAATACCTAATTCTTCGTCAGCTCTGTATACCATTGGTGTGCAGGAGGTGATGAAGGGCGTGCAGATGGTGTACGACATCGCGACGTTCCGCCGCCCCAGCCAGCTGCCCCCGGGCGTCACGCTGGACGACGCGCCGCCCCCGCTGCCGCCCAGGCCCGCCCAGACGCCCGGCGAGCCGCCCGGCACGCCCGCCCTCTCCACCTTCGCCATCGACGACGAGTTCAACCTCCCTATCTCCGTCGCCATCTTCATCCTCCTCGTCTACATTTTCTGCGGCGCCACCGTCTTCTACGTCTGGGAGTCGTGGGGCTTCTTCGAGTCCTTCTACTTCGTCTTCATCTCCATGTCCACCATAGGCTTTGGAGACTTTGTCCCACAGGTCTCGACTCTTCACTATTTTATTATTGCCTTATCGAGCTTTTCATTACATATAGCCTTTTGGGTAATTAACATTTCTGAATGAAGTATTTACAATTACTAATAATTTTGCATCGTAGATGCTTTTCTTCTTTACATTGTAGATAGCTTTTACAGTCCTTGATAATTTGGTAGAAGGTTCTTTCATAATTTAATGTAATTTCATTAAACTTAGTAAAAATGTATGACAATATTAAGAGTTTTAAATTGAAATTACTTTTCAATGGGTTTAAAATATTTCAGAGTCATCATTTACTCTAACAAAGAAAAATTGGAAACCAAGTTAAATTGATAGACACCTTGAGACCTTAATAAGAATTTGTATACTTGGGTAAAAAAAGTAATTAATTAATTAACGTATTTTTAAATAAAAGTCAACATAAGTAATTTGTTCACTTAACCAGAAATAAATTAATATCTCAAAATAAAAGAAAAAAGACATAACTTAGGTAGATATAACATCTACATTAACCAGTTAAGTATACAATATCTAGTAGTTAACAAGTAGCTATTCTGTTCAGACCTGACTAATTAGATCAGAGGAGGGAACATTCTAGTTGGCAATTATTAGATATATTCTAAAAAAATAGTTATATAAATGGTTTGCAGCCTAAGAGCAGTTGTTTCGTTTTGTCAGTTAACATGAAGGTGTGTGAACGTGGCTTTGTTAACCTCTAGTTGTGTCATTGTGCTGTCCAGGGCATGATCGACCCACCATTTGATCCTGATAATCCTGATAAGAAGACGCTCATATCACCGGTCGGTTGGTGATAATGCTTTGCTTTGCATGATGTTAATTTCAATTTAAGGCCATGCACATAAAAAATTGGTCATTTGGAATTTGTTGAAACATTTAGAACACTCCAAAGTGTAAAACTGACTTTTACATAACTTCTATCTATTGTGCAACCTCTTAAGGGTTTTTCACTTTTCTTACATAATTATTGTGATTATTTTAGCGATAAAATGTACTTTTCACTTTTTTTTTAATCCGGTCACCGAGTGCTGGGAATACATTCATACATTAACGTTTCAAATACAGCCTTTAATAAGAAATGCTTTACTGGTATAAAGTTATAAAGCAGAGTTAATAGTTGTTCATAAAAGAGAGGATGGTGAAACGTCAAGGCAGATATTTCCTTAAGCGTAGAAGATTTTCCTTAATCTTCTACGCTAAAAATTAGAATATGTTTTAGTTGTGTTAACTTTAAATTACACCTTTCACACCAACCATTCCGAGCAACAACGTTGAGCTCGGAGACCATCAATACTTTTTTCCATTAAAAAAATAACATTTCCCCAAATTGAGCTAAACCACTTCTCTCGGTTTCATTGCTTATGTAGTTCTAAATATAAGCGATTTATCTGACTCATGAATCCTATTTTAAAAGTTTGGCTAATTTTGGTTGTAAAAATGTATATTTGATAAGAGACTGATCATTTTTAACGCATTAGGCTCTATGAATTAGAATGACCTTTACTTGAACTAAGCTCGAGAATGATTGAATGTTAAATAGTGGATTAAATCTGATTTTACAATACACCGATAATAAACTCTTAAAACTAACAGTCACCTCTCCGCATTGAGATATCTCTCCTCTGGTGATGTGACATGTCTAAAACACACTTTTCATCTAGAAACAAATAATTTTCAGTTTTGAATTAAATTGTTCAAGTGGCTTTTAAGATCAAAGTAAAAAACAAGCCAGCATAAAATCTCCAATCAAAACATAACGCTTCGTATATTTTGTCTCTTCCAAAACATTGCTATAGTTTGAAAGGGATTTTTGTCAAAATTATATAACGTTCATTATTACATAACGCACTCTTTTGTAACTACAGACAAAAACGAAAAATACATAATCAAGGAATATTTAAGTAAACAAAAAAGTATAAGTTTTAATATAAGGCCTAAAAAATAAATACACATATTGATTTTTTGTTAAATACCATGTTCTGTCCGCAGATGCATTAACTTACTTGTGTAAAAGATCTCTGCTAGATGATAGTCTGCTGCATGAAGCATGTTTTAAGCACTTTCTGAATTTTATTTTAATTGTAAATACCAAGTTACACAAAGATAAAGACGCACTACAAGTTCTTAAGACTGTATAGTGCAGAATATAAATAGTTTTTTTTTTAACTTTTTTATTCTGTTATGGGATTTTAAGGGATCTAGGAACAATTAAGAGTATAAGGTAGGCTTGCCATAGTTTGTCTTTATCTAAAATAACTGTAGCGTAATATCAGAAGCATTTTGCATTAAGTAGGAGCACAAAGTTTTCAATAGGGTCTTAGAAAATACTCATGATTAAAATCATTTTATATTTAACACACATAATATGATTAACAACGTTATACATACTATCAAGATAAAACATTACTGTTGAAGTGTGGTTTACATCTAACTCATTCGACCACAGCTTGCATTAGATTTCTTTGCTTTGATCTTCAAGAAATTAGTTGTTTCTTTAGTCGACCATCATGTTATGGTTACATGTAATAAAATGTTCAGACGAAGAATTTAATTTAATACTAATTTTCTCAACCTAAGAAATAGTTTTAGATAGTCATAAAACTTGTTTCACTGTGAGTCAAACCTGAACAGTGCTTAACCTTATTGTTTACTGTGGTTGTTGATGTACAGAACCAGATGTACATGATGGCGTCCATAGTGTACTTGGTGTTCGGCCTGGCTCTCACCTCCATGTGCATCAACGTCGTCCAGGTAACTTTTATGTCTAAATCACTTTAAAAACAATATGACCTTAGTTATATAAACAGTAGTATTAGGTGGGCCGAGCCTTGCTCATGGATATTTCATGCTACACGTGATCTTCAACACACTTGTTAAGACGGCTGAGTTTGTAAAGAGCTGTTATAATTTGTTTATATTTAATTTATTTATTTTGTTGCTCAACAATTTGTCCTCTAACATGGCAACCCAATGAAAGTTATTTTTTCCTCTAAAATTATTATTTACCTTTGTCCGATATTTTAGCCGAGTAAACTACAAATAACACGTTTTTGCGCCAGAATTGTTATTTCCAGCCTTTGAAGGAAATCCTCGAAGCCTTTTTCAGACACTTGTGTAAGCACCCAAGCAAACAAACGTTTCTCACATGAGTATAGGATATTTTCAAAACAAGACGAGAACTGAGTCAACGATTGGACCGGTTGAAATAGTAAGGATTAGCTTTAAGAGATACGAAGAAAAATGATGTCTCAAAATGTTTGTTTCTCGTATTTCTTATCTCTCATTCATGTTAAAATAGGAGTTAAGTAAGTTTCAGTATACTCTCCTAGAGTGTATTTCTCTTTGTTTACAAGTTTAATCTTTGAACAGTTGCATTTAACCAAATAAAACAGGAAAACAAGTTTGAGTTTAAGCAGGTCTAAAAACAAAAAATAAATGCTGTTCTTAATATATTTGTTTAATTCGAAGAATACATTATAACAATGCGTTGTTATATAGTATAAGAAGTATGGAACAATGACATTTGTTGTGAATTATAAAGGCTATATTTTCATACTATACTCAAATATTCAAAATTAAATAAATAAAATTTAAAGTTTGTGCTGTATGGTATTGAAGATGGATTTACTGTCGGCCTTAGTGTGTAATGAGTCTACAAGATCGCACACTACATCCTACACTCATCTCTCACTCATATACTTGACTTAAATACTTATCTTGGTAGGTACCTTAAAGTACTTTACATTTAAAGTAAAATTATAAAGTATTCCTTTAACGTTTTATTTAACTTTCTGGAAAATGGCCATTCTTAATGAACAGCTTATGGAACCATCTGATTTAGCTGAAGAAAAAACCAATAATAAAATCACCTCGATAACATTCATTAAGCGATGAAATATTTAAAGATATTGACTGCTGATAATAATTTTAATGGGGGTGAGGTATCTATATATTTTCTAAAAATATATTAAGAGTAGGAAATACCTCTTTCCATCGATAAAAGGCTACATATTCTGTATGTATTGTATATTATAGGAAGGCTTTCATTTTTAATATTCCCTGTAAGAACATATTCAAAAACATAATATCCTATTCTATACTCTTATACGACCAATGTTATCTTGCGTGCGTGCGTGCTCGGTTGCTTGCTTGTTTGTTTGTTTGCACAATAATCTCAAAAACGGCTCCGAGGATTTCCTTCAAAGTCCGGAAATAAGTAATTTATTACTAAATACCGAGTTCTATGCAGTTTACTTGGCCAGACAAAATCTAATAACGAAATAAAATGAATTTTAAAGCTGTAAAATTTGAACATTGGCCTTATTAGTTGCCAGTACCTGATGGACCGAGCGTTGCTCGGTGTTATTTCATGTTTACCAGTTCATCCAGTTACTATAAAATATTTCAATGTCATAAAATTGATAAATAGAAACCTTTTTATTGCTCCATGAACTCTTCATCCCAATCTCTGTACTTTCCCATGATGGCTATAGACTGCAAGCAGCTGTTATGATTTCTTCATTTGTTTACACCTTCCTTGTTTATTTTCGTTGCTATCATGGCAACTAATAAGGCCAATGTAGAAATTTTACAGCTTTGAAATTCGTTTTATTACGTTATTAGGTTTTCTATGGTCAAGTAATCTGCATAAAATACGTTTTTGAGTCATAAATTATTTATTTCCTGATTTTGAAGGAAAACCTCGGAGCCGTTTTTGAGTTAATTGAGCAAACAACCAACGAAGCAAGATAACATTGCTCATATAACAGTATAGATAGAATGAAAGCAACGAAATAAACAAGGAAAGTGTAAAGTGTAAACAAATAAAGTGATCATAACAGCTGTTTGCAATATACAGCCATCGAGGATAAATACAACTTCTGGGCTGAAGATTACATTGAGTAATAAAAAAGGTTTTTACTATCAATTTTATGACACTAAAATATTTTACAGTAACCGAGCAAAGCTTGGTCCACCAGTTACTCTAGCATTACTCTCTCTTAGTAGGATTAGTGAAAAAAATACCGAATTACTATTTTTAGCTTAGCTAATGGAAAGAGATACTGTAATTTTTGTTTTGGATTTCACAACACAATTCTAGACCTTCCTAATAAAGTCTTGGTAAAAACTTTAAATAGTTCAATAGGTCCTGTGATTATCATACAGTAAAAGGTTTTTCGCAAGGAATGGACAAATATCAAAATTGGCAATCCAATAAAATTCTTAAAGTAATCAGGATTTTTATTATAAAATCTTATTATAGTACATTTTTTATTGGAGTACAGATGTGGAGTTGATTTGACACATAAAAAAATTATGTTTGAACAGTTCTTGTAATCGGATTAAAAAACGGCATTTTAAACTCAATTCGATAGACCTCAGAGAAACAAAATCAATACCATATGGTACCTATAGTCCTGGAAACATTTTAACAACTATTTTCTTGTGGAAGTGGCTTGTATATGTCTGTGTTATGTACACCTTTTAGCGAATTTCCCGCTATAGGGAAGTAGCTATTACCGTAGGCGGCATGGATATCCTTGGAGCTAATTTGGAAAAATCTGTTAAAAAGGATATCCTAAATTAATTCCCAGGATATTCTTTTTGGAAAAAAGACGTCCTTGGAATATCCCGGAAGGATATCCCTGGGATCGGGATATGTGAGGACATTTGATCTCCATGCAATCTCCCTGGGATATATTTCCGGGATATTCAGGATATTGAGGATATGCCTGGGACGTTGGCAAAATCCCGGCAGTATATGATAAGAATTTCCTAGGGATCAACTTGTGCTATGTGGGCTAATGCACTTTCCTTCAGATCTTTGAACAGCCGCCAATTCGTAACGAATCAACCTTTTGAATTGCGGTTTATGGCATTGAACCCTACCTAATTAGCCCTTTAAAATGATGTGCATATCGACCTATGCTTACGTTTAAGATTTTGTACCGACTCCTTGTGGGCCGACCCCATTGGAGGTAATATCCTCTTCGGCACCCTGAAAAATAGGGTTTTAGGTCTGACACTTAATTCCAGAGTTTTGATTCTTCAGACATAATCTGCGAACGATTTTTAAACGACATTCAGGCGAACACCATGTACTTTGATCAGCCGCCATTTTGTAACTAATGGACCTTTTGAGGTGCGGTTTGCGCCATTGAACTCTACTTGATTAGCCCTTTAAAATGATGTGCATATCGACCTATGCTTACATTTAAGATTTTGTGCCGACTCCTCATGGGCCGCCCCCCACCTGGGACCAAGAGTCGGTAAGTACCTTAGAAGGTAGATTTTTTACATAGGAGTGAATGTGTAAAGTTTTATTTCTCAAACCAATTTGGTTCAAAAAATATTTAGCCGTTCCGGGACTTTTTTTACACACTGTATATATACTGTATATATGTATATATCTGTCCGTAGGCAAGATAACTTTCGTAAAAAAGGCCCAATCGCGATGAAATTTGGTACATACGTCTAGAGTGACATTTATTACTTCGAGTTCGAAAACCAGCGCGTTAAGTTAACTCTAAGGACGGTTTTTTGACAAAATAAAATTTAAATTTAAGTGTCAAAATTGGATTCAGCTTAACAAAAAACAAACAATTTAGCATTTTGAATTATTATTCTATGTCAATCCGTTGCTGAGATATTGAAAGTGCTAAACTCAGTACGTTGTCCTATATTAGTTTTTTGGTTTTACCCTTAAAAAAGTATAATTTCCCTTCATTGAGAAATCCCCATGTAGGGTAATTTGAAAATAAAAGTCTGAACATATGATTATATTTAAATTTTCAGGTGAATATTTTATTTGTCTTTATTTTGAATGGTTAGAGTTCATTGATCATGATTTTGCATAAAATATATACTATATTAAAAATATAAATTATTTTTAAGTTTTACGAAGAAACTATGTGCATTGAGGGTGGGGGGGGGAGGTGTCTTGGTCTAGTCTTCCTGAAAGTGTAGCATAATTATGGTATGTTTACAAGTCTGAGGAATGATATTATGTTTTTTTTTAATTTGCTGGAGATGCAGGTCTGCTGCATCTAATAGGGATATTTATTTATAATATTAACCATATGATTGTATTTAATTTGTTCATGAGACTATATTATTTATTTTCCAGTATTTTGAATTTATTGATTTTATGGTTCCTGACATTTATATACTATAACAAGACTACATTTATTGAAAATTAAAAGGCTAAGAACTTATAAAATACAAAAAGTGTATATATTACTAATAAAAACCAATGTGATCCCCTTGTAAATTGTCCTCATGTTTGAAGCTTATGAATGATTAAATATAAGTTTTAAATATATAATTTACTAAACATATTCAAACGATATTTTCCTTTACATAAGTTGAATGCTCACATATAAACAATATACGAATTCCCACGTATATTCGCTGAGTACACAGGTCTGCTGCGACGGGTGTATTTGAAGCTATTATCTACTAGATCAATATTTTTGTAGATGTTGCGATGCCACAGAAAAATTTAAATTGTCGTCATTATGAAAATTATTCATTGTGAAAATGGTACGGAATTAGTTAAATCATATTTTTTATATAATTTTTATATTTTTTATGGTTTTATGAACAGAATACACTAATGACGGCTGAAAACGAGGAAACCCCAATCATTAAATGGTCAAAGGAACACAGCTAAATTTCTCGCTTGCTGCAACTTAAGGAGTTTTTTTTTTAATAAATGCTAAGGGGTAGCGACAAATCCAGTCAAACACAAAAAACCTCGTAAAAACCTCCCTCGGTCAAACCCTCGTATGATGGAATTGAATTCATTATGTACTGCTTTTTATCATATATCAATTAATTTTATTATTGAAATCACCAGTAACCACAGACTATATCTTACTTGATAGTCCTTTTGGCAATTTCGGCGATAATTTAAATTTTACTGCAGCATCGCAAGCAACAAAACAAAGGATACAGTATGGAAAAAATACAGTTCCTGAAAAAAATCTTGATAAAATAGGCTTTTAAATTGCGTACGTAAAACGTGTACATCCAAGTTACTTCTACAAGAAATAAGCTATTTAAATGTTTCCAGGACTTTAGGAACAACCGGTATTGCCTATAATATTAATGATTTACATTTTTACCGTTAATCATTTTTTATGTTAGTCTCATATCTTTAAAATTCGATTTTTCAAGGATCATGATATCAACTATTACCTCCCTTAGCGTAAATAAGGTACACTCCCTTTTAAAGAATTTTGTAACGTCCGGTCGCCCCTCTGGTTCAGGCCTATTTTAAAAATATATGTTAAAGCTTTGACTTTGAATAAGGGCCAAAAGCAGAGGGAGTTTACAACTTTAAACAGGAATTGATTAATTAATTTTGCTCAATATATATTTGTTTCTTAAATGACTTTCTGAAACGCGTTTCAAGTGCGAATTTCTACTTCCTGTCATCATCCTGTCTCTATACTAATACTATGGCACCTATTGAAATGTAGTTGTTCAGTCAAACTCTCTAAAATTTGAATATAAATAAATTGACCTTTTCTAATGATTTTTTTCAATGGGAAAATATATTGGATAGGCCAACTAATAAACAATAAACGTATTTTAAATAAATAATGAACTAAGTTGAAAATAATAATGAGGAAACCAAAAATAAAAGATTAAAACAAATCAAATAACGTAATGCAATAAATTAATTGGTAAGTTTTGATAGTTTAATACAGTAAATAAAATACAGTTAAATAAAATAGTTTTCAATAACACTATTTAATTCAATGTAGTATAAAGAAATAAATAAATATTAAAATTAATTATATAAAGTACTACAGTTTTATCTCTACGCCACAATAATCCTTCACTCATCTGTCATTCATACTTGGATTAAAATCTCTACCTGGGTAGGTCGCCAATTCGAGTAATGTATCATTTATAGTGTTTAATCTCATTATTTACAGAACTCACTGAAAAATTCCATGAATAGCTGAAACTTTCCGTAATTCAGGTGCTTTATCAACGGGAATTTTAGAAAGTTCTTTACGGCTTAATATCAGTCAACACTGGGGTAGTTGTCTTTTCTGAGGAAACATAGTGCAAACTTTACTGTACAAGCAAGCATTACAAATTTAAATTTATTATAGTATTTAAAATTTAACAAAAATTGTATCTTATATTAAGATTGATTCCGTTAAAAATTTAAAATTGAATCCTGCTGTTCTAACTTTTACAAAGTACAAAGGCAAATGTACGATCTGAAAAGTAATAATGAAATATTTTCATTTATTTTTTTTTTAATTTCGATTCTTTGTTAAAGGTAATACAGTTATTTGATTCCCTTAAAAGGTTTTTAGCGTTCCTGATTATTCTATAAGCCAGAGAAATTTCAGATGCTTTGAAGAAGCTGTTGAAACAATGGTTTGTTATCATCTTAGATCCTATTGTGCTTCAGAATTCCCACCATTATTTAATTGAAATTCCAGTGACAAATTAGATCTGATTCATTATAAAACTTGATAAAAACATTTTTGTGTTTTGTTCTTAATTAAAAAACTCAAATAATGGAGAATTGAAATCAACATTAAAACATATCTACCAAAAAAATATTAAGTTGCTAGACATCTCAAAGACTTTTCAAAACCTTATCGTTATCCCTTAATATATTGTAAAATGTAGGTATTATGATTTCCAAAAGAAAACTTTTCAGTTTTTATTTTTTATAGCCTCACTATTTTCGTGGTGAATGATTCCTTATTTAATGCATTTTTGTTACAACTTTTCGGCTTTTCTGAAGAAAACAGGATTCAAATGAAATTATTGTGTGAATTCTATAGATTGTTTACATAGGAATGAGACCTGATAGTTGTCAAAATAAAACAACGTGGTGCAATATGACAATATATAATATAATATATAAGAGGCTCAAGAGCAAAATCTAAAAGACTCTTCTTGATGCTCTTTTATTTATTATTGTACAAGGCTTCACAGATGGATATTGGCATAAAAAACAAAAATTCCCTTTGTACCCATAGAAGCTCAGATAGAAATACGTCAGAGGTTTTATGCTAAAATTAGGGCCATACTATCTTCAGCACTTTAAATAGTAAATACACATTATTTGAACCTGGCTTTGTTTTAATATAAAGTCTTGCCCTAAACATTAAAACTAATCACATGATTTTTATGAATAATGATTTTTTGTGTATTTATTGCCAAATTTGCCATTTAAGCAGATGATGGACAAAAATCCTACTAATATTGTAAATGTGAAAGTATGGATGTTTGTGTGAATCTGTCTTTCAACCACATGAAAAATACTAGACCAACTGAGCTGAAAGTTTGCAGGAATAGAGCCACTATATCAGAAAACGACATAAGCCTATTCACTTCTTTAAAATCCCCTCGGGCTACGCACCGTGAACGTCCTCAGCTTCAATGTTTACATTTTATAAGGATATAACCATTCAAATACTGAATTGTAAACAGCTATGAATACTGAAATGTGACAGTTCAAAGAGCAGAAGTAAGATCAGCTGTAATTTTTATCGTGAGCGAAGCCATGGGCAACTGCTAGTACATTATATATCCTCTATCCACTAAATTTAACATTATAATTTACGTGTAAATTAAGTTTGGATAAAAATAATACAGTCAGATCTTTATTGAAATAAGCATTTTAACTAATGTTAAAATTTTAACAAATGACTACCTTCTGTCTTCACACATCCGTGTTTACGTACAGGCCTGAAGAAATAAAAGAAAATCCACTTTATACACAAACTAAACCTCGCAGATTAAAATGTGATGAATAGACGTATACAGTATTTTTATATTTTTCTAATGTGTTTGTAGTGAGTTTTTGTTTATCGCTTTGGCGAGGTGCTTGAAGTGCACGGGCCTGTAAGAGCGAGGCAAAACAAGACGACTTGCCGAGTGCTCGGAGTAGTCTTCCTCTCTCTACAGTAGAATTAGTACGGTTATGAAGCGGGAGAGGGAGGGAAATTTCACTTATCTTTCGCCAGCGGCAGGCATACCCCTCAGATGAACAAACGAAAACCAACGCGTATAGTTCGCAATATCCCGCCAAGTATTTTTATTTATTTTTACTGGCGCATTATTTTATTTATTACGAACTTTTTTCATATTGGATGAATAATTTGGTGAGTAATTTGGTTTTTACGTGCCTTTTTGTCTGCCTACGTGGGGTTGGTCTCTCTTAGGCGAATAAGTACATTAATCACCCTCTCTCTCCCGCGTCTGTTGATGGCTGTTTGGTTGTTGTGCAGGAGAAGCTGTCGGACTCGTTCCGGCAGGCGAGCGCCAAGATCGGCGCCACCATCGGCCTGCGGGTGGCGGAGGAGGACGGCGCGGTGACGCCGGTGGCGCCAGCGCCCGTGTTGTGTCTCGTCTGTTGATGGCTGTTTGGTTGTTGTGCAGGAGAAGCTGTCGGACTCGTTCCGGCAGGCGAGCGCCAAGATCGGCGCCACCACCGGCCTGCGGGTGGCGGAGGAGGACGGCACGGTGACGCCGGTAGCGCCGGCGCCCGTGTTGTGTCTCGTCTGTTGATGGCTGTTTGGTTGTTGTGCAGGAGAAGCTGTCGGACTCGTTCCGGCAGGCGAGCGCCAAGATCGGCGCCACCATCGGCCTGCGGGTGGCGGAGGAGGACGGC
This sequence comes from Flexamia atlantica, assembly GCA_035578135.1. NCBI lineage: Eukaryota > Metazoa > Arthropoda > Insecta > Hemiptera > Cicadellidae > Flexamia > Flexamia atlantica. Next base: position 90,359,457 of record JAQJVK010000001.1, read on the forward strand.
ACGGTGACGCCGGCGCCCGTGTTGTGTCTCGTCTGTTGATGGCTGTTTGGTTGTTGTGCAGGAGAAGCTGTCGGACTCGTTCCGGCAGGCGAGCGCCAAGATCGGCGCCACCACCGGCCTGCGGGTGGCGGAGGAGGACGGCACGGTGACGCCGGTGGCGCCGGCGCCCGTGTTGTGTCTCGTCTGTTGATGGCTGTTTGGTTGTTGTGCAGGAGAAGCTGTCGGACTCGTTCCGACAGGCGAGCGCCAAGATCGGCGCCACCATCGGCCTGCGGGTGGCGGAGGAGGACGGCACGGTGACGCCGGTGGCGCCGGCGCCCGTGTTGTGTCTCGTCTGTTGATGGCTGTTTGGTTGTTGTGCAGGAGAAGCTGTCGGACTCGTTCCGGCAGGCGAGCGCCAAGATCGGCGCCACCACCGGCCTGCGGGTGACGGAGGAGGACGGCACGGTGACGCCGGTGGCGCCGGCGCCCGTGTTGTGTCTCGTCTGTTGATGGCTGTTTGGTTGTTGTGCAGGAGAAGCTGTCGGACTCGTTCCGGCAGGCGAGCGCCAAGATCGGCGCCACCACCGGCCTGCGGGTGGCGGAGGAGGACGGCACGGTGACGCCGGTGGCGCCGGCGCCCGTGTTGTGTCTCGTCTGTTGATGGCTGTTTGGTTGTTGTGCAGGAGAAGCTGTCGGACTCGTTCCGGCAGGCGAGCGCCAAGATCGGCGCCACCATCGGCCTGCGGGTGGCGGAGGAGGACGGCACGGTGACGCCGGTGGCGCCGGCGCCCGTAGAGATCGCCGAGGTCCACAAGACGACGCCACACGACCCCACGCCCTCCGCCTCCTAACACAGCGTGCTGCCGCGTAGGCTCCCGCTAACACCCGCCTACACAGTAGCCGTAGCCGCCAGTGGCTGTAGTATCGATTATGTATTTTCAGATACATTTTGTAAAATCTGAAACGATTTATATCATATATGAATAATTAAATTATTGAAATTTATTACGGTGCCGCAAGGTATGTGATATAAATTAATGTTACATTTTTCATGTGTTATAAAATAATATGTTATCTTTGTTTATTAGTAGCATCAAATCAATTTGATGTAATTTATCGATTAAACTGTTATAAAACACAAGGATGCCCTTGGAATTCAGCATCGTTAAATAATTCGTGTAATTTAAGTTTCACAAACGAAAATGGTATAATATGAAGCCCGCTTTCTTTTAGAATTACGAACTAATGTAACTAATGTGTATATTCCTAAGCTAAAATACGTTTACGAAACTTAATACATGATTACTGATACTCGCTATTAAATCAACATTACATAACTTTAACGCTACATAAAATCTCATGAATACATAAATCACAAGCTATTAAAAAATGAAATTTTCAAAATGCGTGGTAAAATATATTATTAAGACCACTGACATGAATACATAGCAAAGCTTAAGTAATGCGTCATATCTCTTTATACATAAGCTACGCTTTGACACATGCTTTTATACATATTTTACATATTGAGTAAGTTATTTTGTGTTTCGCTCAATTTGTGAAATTATTTCTTAAAATTCTGTGGAAATATTGTTTTAGACTTGTAAAACTAATTTGTTAAATACATTCTTAATTGTAAGACAAACGAAAAACAAATACGTGAATGACAATTTATATTTATTGTCTGCATTTACTGTATTTGAATTTGACTATCTCTATTAAATTTAGTGTCATTCTACTGAAAGTAGTTTTTATTGAGTATTTAGAGATATTTAGAATAATTGTTTTGTTTGTTTATTTTACAATTAATTAGTTTTTATTGTGTCGTCAAATTCAGGGAATTTTCATTCAACTAACTTTAATCTTTCAATACGAAGATTTACATTTTTAGTTGAAGTTGAAGCTAAAAGATTTAATCTGTTGTAAAACCTTATAGAGTATGTTTTTGTTTAGCGACTTGACATAAATATAATTATTAATTATTATCTTGAACGTATTTACACTTAAGTTGTTATATTATTGTTATTAAATTTATTTTAAAACTCGAAGTGCTTTCAAACTAATATTTTTGTATATTAAAAATCTAGTCATATTTGAATGTAAAAATGTAATACGATGTTATTTTCACGAGTCAGTGATAGAGCTTACACATTGTACATATAAACAACAAAGTCGGATTTCACGTGTTTTCACAAATGTAATAGGTACATAAATTCCTAAGACGCTTATTCTTTATTTTTGAATCTAATGCTTTCACATTACATGTCCCATTAAGTACTTTACGACATGAATTGTTATTGAAGGCTTTCCAAAGCTGTATTTTTGCATCCCATCCGGCGACTACGGACCAGCGAATATTCTGCTTATATTAGATGAAGTCGAAAGAAGGACACAAGTTCTTAAGGAAGAAAAATTGTTTTGACGGCTAGTTTTGTAATTGTACATAGGTTGAAATAAAATACTGAATTTCCATACTTTATAAGAGTTTTTTTCCCTTCTTTTACTCAGTAAGTTATGCGTTAGGTAAATTTATAAATGGTCTCTTTATCCAAAGAATGTTTGACTTAAAAATAATATTGCAGTCTGATTTACAATCATTCTATAATTATTATTTATTTTAACATGTTTTGATATTAATATTTTTCTCCAGCTATAGAATTTAGGTGACATAGTTTTTTCTTAAGCTATTTTGCATCTAAATTAATGTTTCGTCTTTAATTTTGTATCCATTAAGGGTAAAGTAAACTGGTAGAGTATGAGTAAAATTATTTGATAACATTAGTTTGAATGTCTTACTTAATTCTTCTATTCAGGGTGTCTCACCTAAGGTGTCTCAAATGGATTGCGGACGAACTAGTAGTCCTACATAGATGAAACAAAATCATACTCCACTAAATCGACCGCAAGGAACAACATAAAAATATTTTTAAGCTTTTTAAAATACAGGGTGTTCCAAAAACCGGGGGTCATGGGTTTGAATCTCAGAATTTTTAAAAGTAAACATATGTCATGTTATGCATCGTTTTAAAGCTCTAAACAAGACGAACAATTTGGTGAAAACAGAATTTACTTATCTTTATTCATTTCAAAATGGCGGCCATTTTAGTGAAAAATATTGGTATTTACGGAATACCCTGTATCTCGAGAACAACAAAACGTAATTTCGGTCTGTTTAAACATTATTAATCCTCGTTAACTCAGCTTTAATTTGATATACGACATGCCAACATTTAAAAAATAAAAGTTTTTGTCAGTACATTTTATTTTGTTTTAATGTTGGTAGCCCTGAAAGTCAAAAAATTTAAATGGCAGCATATGTCAAATAGCACATCATTTTACAGGTCTCGCAAAGACCAATAACTTTTCAATTTACACCTAGCTGCTATCTTTGGTGGTTTTGTAGTTATAAGAAAAAACTCCATTTTACCATATAAAGCCCATGTTAAAAATGTAGTCTTCAGGTCATTTAAATTTGCATCAGTTAAACTTAAGTACCGCACATTTAACATGGGCTTTATATGGTAAAATTGAGCTTTTTTCTTATAACTACAAAACCACCAAAGATATCAGCTAGGTGTAAATTGAAAAGTTGTTGGTCTTTGCGAGACCTGTAAAATGATGTGCTATTTGACTTATGTTGCCATTTAAATTTTTTGACTTTCAGGGCTACCAACTTAAAACAAAATAAAATGCACTGTCAAAAACTTTTATTTTTTAAATGTTGGCATGTCGTATATCACATTAAAGCTGAGTTAACGAGGATTAATAATATTTAAACAGACCAAAAATACATTTTTTAGTTCTCGAGATACAGGGTATTCCGTAAATACCAATATTTTTCACTAAAATGGCCGCCATTTTGAAACGAATAAAGATAAGTGAATTCTGTTTTCACCAAACTGTTCGTCTTGTTTAGAGCTTTAAAACGATGCATAACATGACATATGTTTACATTTAAAAATTCTGAGATTCGAACCCATGACCCTCGGTTTTTGGAACACCCTGTATTTTAATAAGCTTAAAGATATTTTTATGTTGTTCCTTGCGGTCGATTTAGTGGAGTATGATTTTGTTTCATCTATGTAGGACTACTAGTTCGTCCGCAATCCATTTGAGACACCTTAGGTGAGACACCCTGTATAGAGTCAATAAGATCATGCAAGTTAAATGTACGAGAACACCTTTGAATGTTTTTTTTTGTTTAAGACGTATTTGCTTGTTTCTTATACATCAATCTTGATTATTTTGTTTTGTTGGCTTTTAATGGAGGAAAAATTATCTTTTAAGGATCAAAACTTGAAATCACTAAAATACAAAATTAGACATAAACGCTTTCCATCCACATTTAAATAATCACGACTGACCCAATAGTTTTACCAGAATAAACTGCTCAGGAATCATCTCTTTCTCGTGTATAGAGTCCGTTATAGTATATTGCGTAGCCAGCCCGGTAAGTCCGTCCCCGCTCGAGGCGGAAGGCGAGTGCGAGCACGGTTAAACTTTACCAGGCGAGATGCTTTACATTATACTATATGGAATTTATTTTTTTCATGTGTATGTCAGTCGTCTTAAATCATAAAGTGATTAAGTGGTTACGGTATTGGTTATTGCACTCTGCATTAGGCCTATGTGGTACTACAATACAAATTGAAATGTTTAAAACGTAAATAACGTTTAAAAATTAAATAAATATGGAAAATAGACAACGTGGACAATCTGTGCACTTCATTAAGAACGGAAAATATTTCCCGTTCTCTGTATTTAGCACTGAAGGTTTCTCGTGCAATTACCGGCAAAGAGTATCTTTGCTGCAGGCAATAACGCATAGAAAACATATGGTTTTGTGTATAGTATCATGTAAATGAAAATGAATGAACAGTTTGAAATAGGAGCGCCTCGTTCATCAATTAATTGCATTCAATTGATTTCAACATAACAAATAAAATAGTTCTAGACGTTTATTTTCAGAGATTTATCATTAAAATCAGTCGAGGTAAATATCAATTGAGTCCTTTAAAAGGATTTTAATAGTTTCTCAATAGTATTGATTTTATAGCATTTTATTTGCATGAGTGCTAATTAGTGAGATTTAGTATAAATAATCAAAATTAAAATAAAAAATAATTAAAAAGTGGTTTTATCGAGAAATTAATGTAACGTGTTTGTTTTTTTGAGGAGAGAAAAATCATCATTAACACCTGCGTAGCCTGTTCAATTTTGTATAGTATTAGAGGTATTAAATTCTCTACTATAATTATTTTCACTACTAAGTTTATTTTCAACTAAACACATGGATAATATTTTTGTTTTTATCTATATTGTACGATTATTTATTTATATTCATGAAATTTAATATTAGTGAGTCGGTGGAGCAGTTGGTAGCGTACTCGGCCTCGGAACTGTGGCCTCAAAGCGTCGGAGGTTTCGAGACTCGAGCTTATCGCATACTTTTAGCACTACTGTTCACCCTTGTACTGTACCGGCTCACTAATTGCCTTTGCTTGAAAACGTCCACGCACAGATCAATAGTCTATGTGGGCGGGGCAAAGATAAGTTGAAATAGAGGCCGTCACCCTCTTAAAAAAAGAAAAATAATAAGGAGAATGGGTTTACTAACGGACAGCAAATCTCCAAAGCTACAAAAAACAGGTAACATTTGGAATTCACGCTTCCCTCGGATCATATTATTTGCACCATTTAAATCAGCTAGTAAAAACTAACATATAATGTTGTATCTTGAATCAATGCTCTACGTCCATTGGTTACTGAGATAATTGAAGTGTTCAACACAATACATTGTCCCTATTTTATCCTTTTGAAAAATATGCAAAATCATTCATCTCGCTCATTTTTCAAACTATTATTTTAATTAAACTTGCTCTGCGGCTTCACATAGTTGGAATATATGTCTATCCCCATTTCCCCATTTTCTTGGCAACAAACCAGCAACCTCATTACCCATGACATCCTAGTGTGAAATAAATAAAGGGCTATTTTGCTTCTTCTAGTTGAGGTCTATACAGCATATTGGCTCAAAAACAACCAAGTTTAAATAGATCTTAATCATTCTTAATCTGTGTCAGCAAACCTGTTACTCACATTACACTTGTTGTTCCTCAGGATAATACAAAAAACGTCGTATAACGCTTAAGATAATACATTTTCTGAGTGTGCAGGTCTGCTGCAACGGAGGTATTTTAGTGTCTGGGACTTCAGAACAAATAACGCGTATACGGTACTGTTATTTCCTAAAATAAAGTTTACACTAAAAAATAAGACATAGAAGGAGACCATCTAAACGATCTGCGAACAGATGCTACAAAATATATTACACTTCCAGGTCCATTACCATTCTTACTCGATTGAAGATGTTAGTGCAGTCCACTGGATGTTGCTGCTCTCTAGCGCCATACCTGGTAACTAACTCACTTCGATGCAGCTGAAATAATTCAGGGTGTAGTGGTAACATTTAAAAATATATGATTAATTGTTGTTCACAAACTAATTTACAAAATCTGGCAAACGGTTTGTTACTAGCACTGTGCGTCCCAAAAGTACCGTTCCGAATCCCATTTTATTTTATTTATTTATAAAAACGATTTTGGAGGAACCCTATGTTTTAAGGAAGGAAGATTTTGCAGTTTACACATTTCCTCACCTCCCACAAAATGGATTAGCAAAGGGGTAAGTTAACATTTAAAAATACATATCCTCATTGTAAAATCCTTTTAAATGGTTTTATAAAAATAAGAAGAATGGGGGCGCAAACTACAGGTCACTGTTATAAGCTTGCTAGCGCTAACATCTTATTTATCAATATACCGTATACAAAAACGTTTTTGCCTCAGTAACGATATATTAGTTTATTATCGTATATAATACCATAATAAAAGACTTCTTAAGAGTTTATTTTCTATTTAACACATGGAGACTGTTTTTTTTTTTATTTCTGTTGTACGAGTTCCTATTCATGCAATTTAAGCTAAAACGTTTTTTCTAAAAGTCTAAACAATTGTTATTAAGAAAGTTAATATCTAATTTAGGCAATTTAGTAACGTAATTTAAAAAAAGTCAATTGAACAATGGCAAACCCATCATTCTAATTGAAAAACAGTATCACAAGGACGTTGCTTGGGACTTAAGGTAAGGGAGATTCATTCTAAATATTATATTTAGCCGTTTAGTTTAATAGGTACTAAAATTAAATTAACCTTATGTCAGCTTAATTACTTTCTTTATTCTTCACCAAACCTAACCCAAAGATTTCTGTTGTTACAATGGCCGAGTGAGACGGGAGCAATACCTAGCTATTGTCAAATGTGATGGTAAGGTAGACCATGGCGAGGCGTGCTGCAGCCTGGCGACTGTTCTGCAAACGTGTTGGGTTCTCATGACCTCAAAAGAGTATCTCTGCTGCATATCCGTTGGATGATAAAATTCGGAATCCAACTATTTAACAAAAAATAATTTTATCATTAATGTGTAATCAAATTAGTTTTTAGTTGAATGTTAAATAAATACTTAATTCGTTACTAGCAAAACCATTCGATAAGAATCACTGATATTTATTTCTTAATTAATTGCAATATTCTCATTTTATGAACACTAGCACAAAAGGAAACAATTCTAGAATCCAAAGCTACTTCGAGGTGAATTAAAAATACATGGGTGTATGTCAATACAGTATATTTAGGTTAACTTAGAATAATTAAGGCTTTAATTACTGAAGGTCTTGGGATTCGCTGGTCTTCTTCCTTAAATTATTGATTAGTTATTAAAAGTAAGATCAATTTTCTTTCCCAGGCCATTTGTACAGCTATGAAATAAAAATAGAAACCAGTTTCAGAGAAAAACTCGGATTAAAAAAATAAAATTGGACCTATAGATAGCGAGTTCAGTCACAGAGAGGGTTACACTTTCAATCCACCAGAGGGTGTCCGTCGTGGCTTCGCCCATGTCAAACTCAACGTAAAAGCTTCTTTTTATATCAGATTGTTTGTATATGAATATAACAATCGTATCCTTACACTTAGTTTTCATTCTCTATTCTCTTTTCCTTAATGCATATAGTAACGTATTAGTTTTTTTTTTTTTTTTTTTTTTTTTTTTTGGGTAGGAGGTGGAATGCGTTTACGCACACTGAGAGGCTCGTTGTCCCCTCAGTAGTGTCGGACTCCCACGAGCTCGATGTCCCGTGAACTACCGACTAAACCACCTCCCTCGGCACCGAGGACACTAGCCTGGAACTGTTTCACACATTACTTCGGGCTAGGCCTTTGATATTACGCCGCTAGGGCAACCTCCGTGGGGAAATGCTGAGGATTAAGGCCGATCGAGGTCGACCTTTTTCGCCCGAAGAATGGCCTGGACGTAGTGCTGGACACAGTTCCAGTTGCCCTCTCCCTGGAGCATAGCTCCGACGATGTTGTTTGGGCTGACGACCACGCCGATCTCAGATGAAAGCGAGGCTCGGCGGACGTGCCAACGGTCGCACTGAAAAAAGGTGTGCTCGGACGTGTCTGGGATGCCGGGGCAATACAGACAGTCCGGGCTGGCGACTTTGCCCATCCGGTGCAGATAGGCTCGGAAGTACCCGTGTCCAGAAAGAAACTGGGTCACGTAGTAATCGACCTCGCCGTGCTGCCGCTCCACCCATGGTCGGACGGATGGTATGAGCTGGAAGGTCCAACGTCCCCTCGGCTCGGCTTCCCAGTCGCGCTGCCAGGAGTCGAAGCTGCGATCGCGCTCTTCCCTGGCAGCTGTTTCCCGGCCCACTTCAGGCCTCCTCCGGTAAATCGCCTGCCTCTCCCTCGCGAGGAAGAGGACGGGGATGACTCCGGCGATCACCATCACAGCAGGCTCGGAGACTGTGCGGTAGGCCGAAGCGACCCGCAGAGCTCCTCGACGCTGGACTCGGGCAAGCCGGTCTCGGAAGACTCGCTTCTCGAGTGCGTGAGCCCATGCCTCCGCCCCGTACAGCAAGACTGACTGGACGGCAGTCATGAGCAGACGGCGCTTGCAGGAACGAGGACCGCCGACATTGGGCATAAGCCTACCAAGGGCAGCGACACCCTTAGCGGCTTTGTCGGCGGCGCGCTGGATCTGCTCGCCGAAAGACAGTCTGCTGTCGACCATGACTCCCAGGTACTTTGCAGCAGGCTTAGTCTCGAGTGTGACGTCACCTATCTGCACCGGGAACACGGTATTTATCCTCTTTTTGGTGAGGACGACGATCTCCGTCTTACTAATAGCCAGGGACAAGCCGTGATCTCGCATCCACCCGTTGACCTTGGCCATTACTACGCTGAGCCTCAGTTTTGCCTGCTCGACGCTCCTCGCAGCGATCAAGGCAGCGACGTCGTCAGCATAGCCAACGAGGCGGGTCTCATCGGGCATGTCTAGCCTCAGCAAGCTGTCGTAGGACACGTTCCAGAGATCTGGTCCGAGAATGGACCCCTGCGCAGCCCCGGAAGTGATGGGAATGCGCCGCTGACCTTCGGTCGTGTCGTACAACAGAACGCGGTCTGACAAATACGCTTCTATCATACGCAGGAGGTAGGAGGGAACTTGGAACGTATGCTCAAGCGCCCACAGCATATCGCCCCACCTGGCGGAGTTAAAAGCGTTCTTCACGTCGAGCGTGACGAGAAGGACCACGCGGCGCGACCAGTGGTTGTGGTCCTCCGCCCTCCGCACTGCCTCAACTACCTCCTGAATAGCGTCGATGGTAGAGCGACCGGATCTGAAGCCGTACTGCTGCGGGGACAAGTCCCCCACAGAGACGATGGCCTCGGTCAGCCTGACGCGCAGGAGCTTCTCAAGCACTTTCCCGGCCGTGTCGAGCATACACAGGGGTCGGAAAGAAGAAGGGGTCCCCGGTGTGCTCTTCGCCTTCGGGATAAGAACAAGGCGGGCAACCTTCCACGACGAAAAGAAAACGCCTTCCGCCAGACACGCGTTGAACATATCGAGCAGAAGCCTTGGATTCACCTCCGCAGCGAGCTTGAGCACCTCCGCCGGAATGCCATCGGGACCGGGCGCCCTTCTGGGTCGTAGGGATCGGACGGCGGCGGTGAGTTCCTCTTCCCGGAAAACTGGGAAGGCGCCTACCTCTCCGAATTCCCTGACTGGCCGAACTGGGTGGCTGGGAAACAGTGTATCGACGACGGCGGCCATGGCTTGTGGTTCCATGACCGCAGGTGGTGAGCGAGCCCCTAGCTTCTGGGTTACAAGTTTGTAGCCCATCCCCCAGGGGTCGTTGTCAATATCCTGACACAGCTGCTTCCAGCACCTGACTTTACTCCGGTTGATGGCACCGCGGAGCTCTCGGCGGGCCGCTCTGTGCTCAGCCGATCTGGCATTTGCATCAGGGCGGTTCCTGGCTCGCTGCGCAGCTCGTCGGAGACCAAGGCATCTCCTCCGGAGTTCCGCGATTTCAGGCGTCCACCAGTAAACCGGCTTCTTCCTGTGGCGGCGGGAAACTCCGGGCATCGACTGCTCACACGCGGTCGCGATGAGACGCATCGTCGATGCTGCCAGATCTTCGGCACCTGTGAAATTCACAATGCTCTGGTCTTTAATTACTTCTTTAAAAGTGTCTTTGCTCAGACGACTGGTGTTCCAGCGTCGAGCCAGAGGAGCAGGTTCAGCGCGCAAGCGCGCACCCTCGGGAAGGACCTTGAAGAGGATCCCCTGGTGGTCGCTAGAGGAATACTCCTCGCAGACACGCCAGTCGGAGATCCGCTGGACAATCCCTTCAGAGGCAAGGGATATGTCAGGGATCGTCTCTATGCACCCCGGACGGCGAAAGGTGGAAATGCCGCCCGTGTTGAGGATACAGAGGCCCGACCTGGCAGCCGACTCGAGGATGTAACGACCTCGAGTGTCGGTCCGCGGGGAACCCCATTCCACGGCTTTGGCGTTAAAATCGCCACCGACTATGACCCCGCCAGAGGTGTTCATGATCTCATCCTCGATGGAATCGACCATGTGGCGGTAGTCTGCGATTGGTTGGTTAGGCGTGAGGTAACAGGAGAAGACAGTGAAACCCCTGCTCCTCACCCAAACGAAGCCGTTGCCCGATCCGGAATCGAGAACAGGCACCTTCCCGAGGTCCAAGATCCAAATCGCCGCAGTGCCGGAGGGATCCGAGAACCACTGCGCGGAGCGTCGGTTCTGATACTGCTCACTGAGAAGCAGTAGGTCAGCACCCTGCTCCGTGGCGAATTGGAACAGCAAGTCGTTTGCTGTCCTGCTCCTCTGCATATTAAGTTGCAGAACAGTGATCATTTCTTTTGTGTTTGGCGAAGCTCCTGGATGGCCCGTCGGTACTGCCCGCAGCGACCTGACCCAGCGGAATGCTTGACCTGGTCGCCCTTCAAGCCGGCTTCTGTACACAGGACACAGGACAGCGCTGCATTGCACGCGCTGGCCTTGTGGTCCTGGCCGCCGCACTTGAAGCAGAGCTTGCTTCTATCGGGTCCGGGGCAACGATTAGCGACGTGACCGAACCCCAAACATTTAAAACATCTGGAGGCCACGAGCTTCTCGCGTACCCGACAGCTCACGTACCAGATCTTCAGGTGGCCCTTCTCCAGGAGCTTCGCAGCTGCTCTGGCTCCCAGCGTCAGGATCGCCACCTTCTGGCCTCGAGCATTCGCCTTCGAGACGAAAGTCTTCACCTCGACGTTGCCGATGGCGGATTTAACGGCTGCAGTCACCTCCGCCTCGGTCGTCAGTTCGTCGAGGTCCCTCACCTCCAGCGTCGACTTGGGCTCCAGAACGCTGACAGTCGCGTTCGCCCCCAAGATGGTCTTCAGGTCTTCGCTGAAGGCGGACTTGTTTTCAGAGGCGTCCCCGAGTTCGACCAGAAGATCGCCGGCTCGGGTCTTCCTCATAGATTTGATAACGGCGCCCTTCTCATCGGGCTTCGCTTTGCTGCGAATCTCGCCCAGCACGTCGGCGTAGGATTTCCCCTCCGACGGCTTGATGAGAAGAGCGTCTGGCCGTGTCTTGCGTGACCTCTTCCTTGGCGTTTTCTTGTTGTCCTGGGGGCCGGGCTGGCTTCCAGGCTGCTGGGGTGGAACTTTCTTCTTCTTCCCCTTCCTCTTGACCACGTCGGTCCATTTCTCCGAGTCCTTGTCCTCCAATGAACCGTCGCTCCTCTTCTTTTTGTCTACCTCCGGCTGGGCGGGGCTGCTGGCTGCCCGCTTTGAAACGGCAGGCTGGGCCTTGACCCGCAAGGATGGCGTCGTCTGGGTCGATGCGGTCACCGACTCGCACGACTGCCACGACTTCCTCAGCTGAAGGATGTGGTTAAGGCTAGTCTCCAATTGGACTATGCCTTCCTGCACATCCCTGCTGATGTTCTTCTGCCTACCAGTCGCGGCCTTCATGACAGCGAGGGTGGCGAAGCACTTTTGGAGGTGCTCCTCCTCCTGCTGCCTGGCCAGTGCAATCACCGCCTGGAAGGGGGACGGGTCGGTGTGCATCAACTCAGCGTCGCCGTTGGGTGCTTGCCCGGTGAGTACCGGTGTTCTTGTCACCGGGGCAGTTGGTGTCGCTCGGCCTTGTGGCGACCTCGCGACACGAGGCTTCCGGCCAAAGGGGTTTTCTACCTCGACGTCCCCACTTTGAGAGGGTAGCCGAGGAAATTGCTCCCTCTGGTTTGTTTTTGGGGTTAGGGTACCCCGGGGTGATTCTTGCACCTTTTGGAACGTTTTTCCTTCAGAACTTGCCATGGTGTCTGGATAAGCCCCCAAGACTGGGCGTTTGTGACCCCCCAAAACAGTGCCCCAATGTGATTGTCAAAACCGACCCATCGCCAGAGCAACTATATCCGTGTTCGACCGCCTCCAAAACACCGGCGGTCCCAGACGAGCAGTGGCCTCGGCAGAGCCCCCCCGTGACCGCAGCAGGGCCCTATCAGTAACGTATTAGTAATTAGTATTTAAATTTCATTAATAAAAGTAATAAATGTAATAATAGTAAACACCCCCGTTGCAGCAGACCTGCATACTCAGCGAATTTCAAATGCAAAACAATATATTTTAATCTAACATAGCAAGATTTGACATGTTTTTTTAAGCTCCATAAGATTAACATGGGGAATGAGTATGCAGGTTTGCTGCTACAGGTATGTTTAAACTGGTTGGTTTTAATTCAATATTTAGTAGATCTGAACTAGAAGAAGCCATTTACCAAGTTTTATCAAGATATGCTGGGAAATAACCGAGATGTAGAATTTTACTTATTTCCCATAAGATTAACATTGGGACAACGTACTGTGTTTACCACTTTCAATATCTCGGTAACCAATGGACATAGAGCAGTGATTCAAGATACTAAATTGTTTATTTTTTTGAGCTGAATTCAATGGTGCCAACAAAACTTTGATAAATTTTATTTTTCTATGTAAAAAGCTCAAAACCCCCATTTTTGAGGGGATTTATCCCCCTTTACCCCCCCTTCCGGTGGTCCGGTCGGGCTGGTTCACGAACTCGTCCAATCGATTACCACTTTACATTCTGTACCAAATTTCATCAAGATCGGACCATTTTTACGGCCGCTGTCGTGCTAACAGACACATATATAGATATATATATATATCTAAAAATTCGAACGAACGGTGTTTTTTGCTTCTGGGGGTTGCAAAACGAAAAGTTATCATGGTCTGGGGCTTAGGTCTTACCATGAGACCTACGGTAATAGCTTCTTCCCTATAGGGGAAATTCGCTAAAAACAAAACCTTATTACTTGCTAGCATTGGGAAAGTAGTGAACTACAGTGGATCGATCTTGATTTTGGTTGTCATGATAAATATCCCCGTTGCAGCAGACCTGCATACCCAGCGAATTTCAAATGCAAAAAAATTTTAATCCAACATAGCGAGATTTGACATGTTTTGGTAAGCTCCATAAGACTAACATGGGGAGTGAGTATGCAGGTTTGCTGCAACAGGTATGTTAAAACTGGGTGGTTTTATTTCAATGTTAAGTAGATCTGAACTAGAAGAAGTGATACACCAAGTTTTATCAAGATATGTTAAGAAATAAGGAAGATATTGCATTTTTATATTTCCCATAAGGATAACATGGGGAATGAGTATGCAGGTTTGCTGCCATAAAAACTGTAATATCCGGGATTTTATTCTAAAATAGATTAGATCTCATCTAGATGAAGCCACAAACAAAATTTCATTAAGGTATGTTAAGAAATAAGTGAGACATAAAATTTTACTTATTTCCCCTAAGGTTAACATTTGGACAACGTACTGTGCTTACCACTTTCAGTATCTCTGTAACAAATGGACATAGAGGAATTATTCAGAATACTAAATTGTTTGATTTTTCGAGCTGAATTCAATGGTGCTAACCAAAATTCGATAAATTTTATTTTTCTATGTAAAAAACTCAATCGCCCCATTTTTGGGGGTTTATCCCCCTTTACCTCCCTTACAGTGGTAATATTTATGTAATATTTGTAATATATATATATATATATATATATATATATACAGTATATATAAATTAATATGATCACCCTTTTGTTTTAAAATAATTTTATTTCACTGACGCGTTTCGACTATCATGGTCATTTTCACAGCGCGACATTTTTTACATAACATCCTATCAACTAATAACAAAAAAAATTTTAAAACTGAAATAATAGTCAGCTTTTTCAATTATGAGGTTTTTGTTTTGTAATTGCATTGCATTTAAAATATTATATTTGTCTTTTTATGGTTTTCATAAATATGGTATACTCTTCTTTGAAGTTCTTTTTAGCGAATTTCCCCTATATGGGAGAAGCTATTACCAAAGGTCTTATGGTAGGACGTCTCTTGGTAAGACCTAAGCCTGGGACCATTATAACTTTTTGTTAAGTAAAATTCTGTCTCGCTTATTTCTCAACGTATCTTAATAAAACTTGGTTTGTGGCTTCATCTACATGAGATCTAATGTATTTCAGTCTAAAATCCTCGACATTTCAATTCCTGTGGCAGCAAACCTGCAGACTCGTTCCCCATGTTATCCTCACAGGAAATAAAAAATTCTATATCCTTATTTCATAACGTATCATGATAAAACTGGGTATATGGCTTCTTCTAGTTAAGATCTACTAAATATTGAATTAAAACGACCCAGGTTTAACATACCTGTTGCAGCAAGCCTGCATACTCATCCCTTATGTTATTCTTATGGAGAGTACAAAACATGTCATATCTCGGTATATTGGATGGATATTATTCTTTTGCAATTGAAATTCGCTGAGTATACAGGTCTGCTGCAACGGGTGTATTGTTACATTTTTTTACTATATCAAGAATGAACATGTTATTTTCGTAATTTTTGTATTTGTGATCCGTTTTTAATATATGGTCGGCAAAAGTAGATATATTTACTACGGTGTCATTGTTTGATTTAATTATGCCTGTATGGATGTGTTCATTGTATCTACGTTTGAAACTTCTGCCACTTTGGCCTATATAATATTTTGGGCAATCGCTACACCTAATTTTGTAAATGCCACATTTTTCAAATTTGTTTGAACTGTCATTTATTTTTGAAGACTTATTCATTAAATCAAATGCATTGTTTCTTGTTTTAAGCACTATCTCAAAATCTGATTTCTCCTACATTTTTATGATCACTTAACTTATTGTTGTGTTATATCGTAGACATAAGTAATCGTTTTTTGATTTGTTCAAATTTAAGTTTTTTATGGTTGTTTTTCTTGATTTTGTTTCTTAGCATGTTGTCTAGTAAAAGTTTTTTGGGCAGATTTTTCCTAGTCTTGTGACCAAGATCGAAAACCAATCGACTTCTCGTGGCCCATATTAAAAAAAATCCTTAGATAAAATCGTTGGAACATAAAAATAAATGGTTTCGGGCATAGGATAGAACAGGATAGGATATATGCAGGATGGTTGATATTAAGCTACTGTCAAAGGCCATCTGATTCATTTTATCAATATTATTAATTTATTAATATTGTAGAAAAAATAAGTGGAGGAGTAAGTAGTTGGAACAAAAATTGCTCTGCTTGTTAATGGGAGGAAACATGCTTCTAATCGACACATTAAAAATAAACGTCCGTTTTTCCACGGATATGAATTGTTAGTGATTGTGATTTTATATTTTTATTTTTAATTTTGAGGGCATTTTGGCAGCTATCTTGAAAATGGAGTCAAGAGCACTCAAGATCAGGAAATTATTGCCATAGGTAATATATGATTGAATCTTGTGACATCATACCGCTGCCCATAATTGAAGTGTGTGGTAAGAACTTCATTTTGACTGGATAACAATATTTTGCCACCTTTTTGGATCCGACATGTTGGATGTATTAACTTTTTCAAATGTAATCATAGTCCTTTGTTTGAAATTCGTTTTTGGCGATGACCATTTTCTATTTTTATTTTTATTTTTGCTGGCATTTTCCATCACTGATTAGACTTATTAACTTGTTTTTATTAATCATAGTGATGGCAAATGTCCGAAATATCAAAATCAGAATGTAAATATAATATTGTGACACATCATCACGAACTAGTTTTTAAGCTGATTGCAATGCCGAAGTCCGTTTTTGAAGAATCTTGATTTGTCTTCAAGATATACCCAAATAATGAATTTTCCAAATGCGATCCTTACTTACGTTTCGAGCTTTCAATATTTTAAAGGATTTTTTAGTTTGTTTTCTTTATATCTACGGTTCTAATCAAATAAGAATTATGTTCATTTTAGTCTTAAAACACTCAATTCAAGGTTCAAATGAGAAAATTGTCATTTGAATCAGCCTAGAAGGAGATGAGTTGTTATTTATAATTTAACGAAAAATTTGTTTTTCTTAGATAAATTTTGAGTAAAACTTGTAAATCTCAAGTTCTGGATGAGATAAAAATTTGATCTAGTATGAAATAACTCAGCAAATAATTGGCCATCATGAGAGCTATTGATCATGTTAATCAGATAAATTTTAGGTGAGTTGTAATCCCTCGTCAATATTTTATTTATTTATTAGAAAATCCTGTTCAGTATAAGACTTATAACTCACCCCACGCACTATTAATAGTTAAAATTAAAACCAAAACTATCGTGAATGATTTATAAGGCCTTAACAAATTTAAAGTCACAAAGAACGGGGGTACAGGCCCTTAACTAAACAATAAGTTTGGCAAAAAATAAATTTTACACTGAACGAACGATCATAACTCTCCTGGAGTTCGTCTAATTCTTATCAATGGCTCTGATGAAGGCCAATTATTTTCTTAGTGATTTAAGACCAGATCGAACTCTTTACCTCATCTAGAACTTGATATATACTATTGTTAATATAATTAATTCCTGAAAAATATAAATGATTACTCATCTCCTTCTGGTACGGTTAAATGACAAGTTTTTCGAATTGAAGCCGTTATATCACTGAGTGTTTCAAGCCTAAAATGAACTTAATACTTTGATTAGAACGGGAGTTGTATAGAAAATAATCTAATACAGGGTGTTTTTTTAACGCAACCCATTTTTAAGATTGAATAATGCACATATAAATATGATATGAGTATTTTTTGTTAACCTCTACATTTTATACAACCTATTATTTCAGTTTGATAACATTTAGTTCACATTATGCGCTCAAACAATCGGCCACTGGCATTTGCATAAAGTTATGCTCCCTCCATCAAATTCCCAAACACGTGTTGCTAGGTACCTCTGAATTTCTTGCATTAAATTTGTTATGTTTGTTTTGAGGTGCTGAATATCCTGTGAATGAATTGTTTTCGTAGGCCTTACTTTTTGTGTATCCCCAAAGAAAATAATATAGTGGGATCAAATCCGGGGATCATTAGTGAAAATAATCCTTCACTATAAAATAAAGTTTTGGGTTGCGTTAAAAAAAACACCCTGTAAATCCTTTGAAATACTCAAAGCTCGAAACATATATAAGGATTGCATATAGAGGAAAATCTTTGTTTTGGTATATCTTGAAAGAAAATAAAGATTTTCAAAAACGGATTTGCAAAATTCGGTTAAAAAAATTGAATTAAACTCTTTTTAAAAAGTGAAATAAACTCTTTTTTACAATATTCACATTGAAATAATTTAATTGTGGCCTATGGAATACCAGAAGCCAGCGGTGAAAACATACACCACGTTGTGCGTCGTCTGGCTCAAGCTTTAAAGTTTGAAAATTGGTCTACGAGTCTGGTGGACGCGGTCCACTGTATGGGCAATGCTATCACATCTAGTCATGGGCACAATTAAATTAGTCAGCAGGCTGGATGAAGATGGATTTCTCCAAAAATGTAAAGAAGTACGCAATTTGAAAGCGTATTTGGACCTCGGATATGCTAGTGAGAACTTCATTTACATAAACGAGTCACTAACACCGACCAATAGGGAGCTGCTGAAGATCACACGCGAGACAGCCAGAGAGAGGAGCTACAGCCAGGTGTGGACGGCCAACTGCAATATTTACGTAAGAAAGGAGAAGGGCAAGTCGCCGGCTATTAGGATATCATCGAAAGATGATCTTCAGAAACTTTAATTGTTTTGCAAGGATTAAAAACAACAGAATACGGTATGTTTAGTTGCATGAAGCTTAATCATCATAAGGTCGATAACAACTGTGTTTAAAGATAACAATGAGCCTGCTAATTGTGTATTAAAAAGGCTCTGCATGACGAAAGTAGGCTATGTTATTTCATAACAGTAAAATGTTTTTTATAGGGATTTGTTATTATTGTTGCGTTATTATTGCTTTTTACTTTCTCCCCCCTATACATAGTATATGGAGAAAGTATTGTTTTCGTAAAAATTTTCGAATTTGAGTTGTTAGTGGATATATTCGTTTTAGTGCTTACTGAATAAAAAAAATTGTTTTCGGCGTGGTGTGTGTGTGCGCGCGCGCGCGCGCGCGCGCGCGTGTGTGTGTGTGTGTGTGTGTGTGTGTGTGTGTGTGTGTGTGGATGTAAACAAAGTAAGAGACGACACCGGTGATCCGATTTTCATGAAATTTGGCGTGTAGGTATAAAGCCACTGTATCTCCAGGCTTTTTTATTTTTTAGAATTTTTTATTTTAGAGGGTATCTACCACCATAAAAACCCATAAAAATAACAAAAATCCGAATTTCTCAAAAACTGCTCTAACAGTTTTATAAAAATTTCACGGTTTTTAGTGCTGAAGATGACAAACAAAATGACACCACCTGTCACCTGTCTGTAACAATTCAAGTTCAGAAGTTTTGGGGGTTTAAGTGTTAAAAACTTCATATTTTTCTAATTTCACAAAATCTGTAACTTCTAAAGAAAATATACTTGCATCCATTAAATTTTACATGAAAAACGAAATAATTCAGTATTTCGAATCATTAGCTTACGTTAACTGGTTGCGGAGATAATCGATATTTTAGTTCGGCGGTAAACACAGTACGTTGTTATTCTTATGGCGAAGATTTAACAACCGATATCTCCGTTATTTACTGACCGATTTAGATAAAATTTGGCATTTATTTGTGTAATAATTAATTGTTAATTTGTTTTATTTCACTATATAAGTTTTCTGGTTTTATTAGCGAATTTCCCCTATAGGGAAGAAGCTATTACCGTAGGTCTCATGGTAAGACCTAAGCCTGAGACCATGATAACTTTTCGTTTTGGGGCCCCCAGAAGCAAAAAACACCATTCGTTCAAATTTCTATATATATATATATATATATATATATCTATATATATATATCTATATATATATATATATATATATATATATATATATATATATATATCTATGTGTCTGTAAGCACGATAGCGCTCGCAAAAATGGTCCGATCTGAATGAAATTTGGCACAGGTGTGTAAAGTAGTAATTATTCGGATGAGTTCGAAAACCAGCCCGATCGGACCACTGGAAGGGGGGGGGTAAAGGGGGGTAAACCCCCCAAAAAATGGGTTTTTTGGGTTTTTCACATAGAAAAATAAAAATAATCCAATTTTGTTTGGCACCATTGAATTCAGCTCGAAAAAAACAAACAATTTAGTATTTTGAATCATTGCTCTATGTCCATTGGTTACCGAGTTATTGAAAGTGGTAAACACAGTACGTTGTCCCTATGTTAACCTTATGGGAAATAAGTAAAACTCTATATCTCGCTTATTTCAAAACATATCTTAATAAAACTTGGTTTGTGGCCTCATTTAGATGAGATTTAATGCATTTTAGTCTAAAATCCCCGATATTTCCATTTTTATGGCAGCAAACCTGCATACTCATTTCCCATGCTATCCTTATGGGAAATAAAAAATTCTATATCTTCCTTATTTCTTAACGTATCTTGATAAAACTTTATATGTGGCTTCATCTAGTTGAAATATACTGGATTATGGCCGAAAATACCCTATTTTACATTTTCATGGCAGCAAACCTGCATACTCATTCTCCATGTTAACCTTATGGGCAATAAAAAAAGTTATGTAGTTTGCTCATTTCTCAAAATATCCTGATAAGAACTGGCATGGGGCTTCATACAATTAATATCTACTTGATTATGGTTTAAAATACCCAAATCATCAAATTCCTGAGGCAGCAATCCTGTGTACTCTCTTTCCCAATGTTAACCTTATGTGAGGTAAGTAAAATTGGATAGCTTTCTTATTCCTCAACATATCTTGATAAAACATGTTATGTGGCTTGATATAGTTTAGATATATTGGATTGTAGCCTATGATAACTCATTTTCAAATTTCTGTGGCAGCAAACCTGCATTTTTCCATACTAATCTTATGGAGAATAATTTATTTTTGAATAGCAATTGTGGGCATTAGGCAAGTCACAGGATGAGGGAAAAGGGCTCAAATTAAATGTTTTAATATCAGGGACTCAGGAAAAGTACTGTAATTTCTTAAAGTTTGCTGGAAAACAAAAAATAACATAAAATAACTGCCATTATTTAAGTAGCATTGGGATCTAAAACGTCTGCTTTGTTTACATTAAAACATGTGAGCTGATGTTTCATTCAAAGCCATATGGTGGATACAGATATGGCTTATTTAAAGGCCAGATAACTAAATATGTCAAATAAATGTACTATTTCGAATACAGATTTTTACTGATGATGTTTATGAAATTTTTTACTCAAACTTAAACAGCTGGTCATTTCTCTATATGATTAAATTGGAAAAGCCAGCTGTTTTGAAGTTTTGATCATTGCATTTTCGTGCCAAGTATAGGCTATTATTTTTGTATAGCCTTTTGCTCCTAAAAGCCACTAGGAGAGTATTTTTGCACGCTTTCTTTTGAATGTATATTGATTTTACTTTTTGCGAGACTTCATTTAAATTATTTATTTATGCACTTGAAATTTGCTGAGTATGCAGGACTGCTGCAACGGGGGTATTTATATATCTATCTATCTATCTATCTATATATATATATATATATATATATATATATATATATATGTGTCTGTAAGCACGATAGCGGCCGTAAATATGGTCCGATCTTAATGAAATTTGGTACAGACATGTAAAGTGGTAATCAATTGGACGAGTTTGTGAACCAGCCCGATCGGACCATCGGAAGGGGGGGTAAAGGGGGATAAACCCCCCCAAAAATGGGTTTTTTGAGTTTTTTACATAGAAAAATAAAATTAATCAAATTTTTGTTGGCACCATTGAATTCAGCTAAAAAAAACAAACAATTTAGTATGTTGAATCATTGCTCTATCTCCATTGGTTACCGAGATATTGAAAGTGGTAAACACAGTACGTTGTCCCTATGTTAACCTTATGGGGAATAAGTAAAATTCTATATCTTGCTTATTTCTCAACATATCTTAATAAAACTTGGTTTGTGGCTTCATCTAGATGAGGTCTAATGTATTTTAGTCTAAAACCCACAAAATTTCCATTTTTGTGGTAGCAAACCTGCATAATCATTCCCCATGTTATCCTTATGGGAAATAAAAAAATTCTATGTCTTCCTTATTTTTTAACATTTCTTGATAAAACTTGGTATATGGCTTCTTCTAGTCAAGATCTACTAAATAATGAATTAAAACCAACCGTTTTAACATACCTGTTGCAGCAAACCTGCATACTCATTCCCTATGTTATTCTTATGGAGATTACAAAAACATGTCAAATTTCGCTATGTTGCATTGAATTATGTTCTTCTGCATTTGAAATTCGCTGAGTATGCAGGTCTGCTGCAACGGGTGTATTAAATAACTTTAAGGAAGAAAGTATGTGTCAGTTTCCTGATACCCTTTATTACTGTAGGGCAGATTTTTGAAGTTCATTTTTGAAGTAAATACAACCCATAAAGTAAAGATCATATTCATTAATTCAAATTACTATGAAGCTGGCCTTTATTTATTTTCATTGAATAGCGATGCATGAATTAATGGAGTTAGATATTTATTATCTAAATGTGCGAGGGTTGAGGAGTAAAATAAATTCTATATTTTCAAATGTACTATGCCTTGAAAGTAAAATTATTGCATTGACTGAAACCAACCTACAATTAGACTTGTCGTCATCAGATATTTTTCCAGATTATTTTAATTTTTTCAGAAAAGACAGAGATCTTATTGCATGTGGCATGTTAGGAGGAGGTGGGTTCTACTAACGATACCAAATAACATTATTTGCTATAACTTGGATCATTTGGATATAAATACACCAGATTGCGACTGTGTTTGGGTCAAAATTCCAAGTATGAAAGGTAAAACTATTTATATTTGTGTTGTGTATTTTAAACCTAGATCCTCAATAAGTCTGAATCAAAAGTTTTATGATGCGTTGCTAACACTTTATGACAGCAAAAAAAAGTCACAGATTATCATTATAGGTGATTTTAATTTTCAAATTTTTGGATGTGATTGCAATTTATTTTTTTCAATTTTAATGTCACAAAACAGAATTAATCCAATGACATTGTAGCGTAATACAAATACAATAATAAATAACAGTACTACATGCAAGTGACAAAATATGAGTTAATAAACATTAAATAGTCATACACTGGTGAGGCCGTCCATATTATCACAGAGAATCCATTATACATAGATAGCTATATCCATCGTCTATATAGCTTCTCTGTGATATTATCATGCAGTTGGTTATCACATACACAGCTCATCAAATACCTAAGTAAAATATATACAGGGAGTCCGAAAATTATGGTAACATATTTTAGTATATGATAGTAGAGGTAAAAATAAGAAAAAAAGTTCACATAAACATAGGTCCAAAAGTGCTTCGTTTTCCGTCTGTGTGTCTGTGATTTTTACATATTTAATCGTATCTCACGAACCTCTTAACGTATAAACTTCAAAATTGGCATATGGATGACCATTATTAAGAGCTATTTTTATATGAGGGATCAAATTTCTACTTTGTACCATTTCAAAATGGCGACTGTTTTTTGTTTTCAAAGCTAAATATCTTAAAAACCGTAAATTTTAGAAAAAATTATACAACAGACAAAAAAGCTGTGAAATTTAATCCAATTAACGCTGATATTAAGATTATGATGATCGGACTACTAATAACGGAGAAATTTTAACTTTTCCGAATAAAAACATGGTTCTTTAGAACATACTGTCAGGAATTTGTATGTTTTTATACGGTAAAGTTAAAGTTTCTCCGTTATTATTAGTCCGATCATCATAATCTTAATATCACCGTTAATTGGATTAAATTTCACAGCTTTTTTGTCTCGTATATGATTTTTCTCAAATTTACGGTTTTTAAGATATTTAGCTTTGAAAACAAAAAACAGTCGCCATTTTGAAATGGTACAAAATAGAAATTTGATACTTCATATAAAAATAGGTCTTAACAGTGGTCATCCATATGCTAAGTTTGAAGTTTATACGTTCAGAGGTTCGTGAGATATGATTAAATATGTAAAATCACAAACAGACACACAGACGGAAAACGAAGCACTTTTGGACCTATGTTTATATGAATTTTTTTCTTATTTTTACCTGTACTATCATATACTAAAATATTTTACCATAATTTCCGGACACCCTGTATATTAAGTAGTGATTCATTATGTAGACAGCTAATGCAACTTTTCAATTTGCAAGAATGTCAATTAAAAATAATATTCGAAACTTCCAAAGTAAAACATTAGATTTGATCATTACTAACATTGAGGATAAAGTCAAAGTGTTACGTTGTGACAGTCCTAATCATCCGGCAATAGCGGCGAGGTTTGCACTGACAGATCCACATCTTTTCACTCAAGGTTGTCGGACGCACAGGGTTATTGTTATCGCCGAGCCGATTTTTTGCATATCTACAGGGATTTTGTAGATTTAGATTGGACCGGTTTGTATGCAATTAATGATAGAGATTTAGCAGCTGAGTTTTTTTATAAGCAAGTTTATATAATTTTAGATAGAAACTGTCCCGTAAGGAATAGTCGCCGTTCTTAATATCCATGCATTTTGGTTCACGCCTTGCATTGTTTACAATTTGAAACAAAATAACAAATTTCACACTAAGTTGAAAAAATGCCATAAAGAGGTGTATTATGAGAGTTTTAAAAATGTTGGATCTATTGTAAAAAATGAAATCAGAATTGCTCACGAAAATTATATAAACTCAGTTGAAAAAATAATAAATGAAGCGTTTTGGAAATTTGTCAACAATAAAAAAAGGAAAACAATCGTTGTTTAATTATGAGTTACAACGGGTGTACTTTGGACAATTTTACGGTGATTTCCAATGCTTTTGCGGATTATTTTTGATCTGTTTACAACAAATACAGCGTTAAACCGTCGGCTGATGCGGCGAGAGGTGGGCCAGTCATGGGAGGTGTGTCGTGCCTGACCCTGGACCGGATCACAGAGGAGCAGGTACAGATTGCCATAAAAAATTAACATTAAAAGCTACAACTGGTCCAGATATTTTGCCTCAAAACCTCTTCAAACGATGTTCAGGATTCTTAATTAAGTCTTTGACGTTTTTGTTAAACTTAAGTTTAACTTGTAAGGTATTTCCTGAAAAATGAAAGTTACCAAAATAACGCCA
This sequence comes from Flexamia atlantica, assembly GCA_035578135.1. Classification (NCBI taxonomy): domain Eukaryota; kingdom Metazoa; phylum Arthropoda; class Insecta; order Hemiptera; family Cicadellidae; genus Flexamia; species Flexamia atlantica. Next base: position 90,384,478 of record JAQJVK010000001.1, read on the forward strand.
ATTTTTAATTTTAAGAGTGGTAATCAGTCACACATAAATAACTATAGGCCAGTGGCTACTTTGTCTATTCCTGCCAAGATCTTTGAGATGGTTATTCATAAACATTTATTTAACTATTTTAAAAAGTACATTTCCCCAATTCAACATGGTTTTGTTCCACAACGCTCGATTACCACCAACTTATTAAATTTTATTAGTTATGTTTCATTAGGCCTGGACTCTCAGACAGACGCCTTATACCTTGACTCGGCCAAGGCTTTTGACGAAGTTGATCACTAAATTTTATTAGACAAACTTCATTACTATGGTTTATCAAATAATCTAATATCATTTTTTGAATCATACTTTTTTAATAGAAAACAAAATGTTTTATGATAACATGTCTTTCTCTTCTTTTATAGTACAATCAGGGGTGCCTCAATGCTCGAATCATGGGCCTTGTTTATTCACAATATTAATAAATGATTTATATAAGTACATAATATCACCCTAGGCCCTAATATTTGCTGACGACCTAAAACTATTTATGTACATATCGAGCCACAAGGATGTTTTAAAATTGTAGTCGGATCTGACAACGTACATATTTGGAGTAACAATAATAAAATGAACTTTAATATTTCCAAATGTTATGTAATGACATTTACAAGATCAATCAATTGCATTAATCATGACTATTTTCTTGACGGCAACAAGATAACTAGGGTGGAACGCATCAAGGATTTGGGTGTTTATTTTGATTTTTCTTGGGTGCCTTCTTGTCTTTTAGCTACCATATCGAACATTGTATCTCTAGTGCAAACAAAATTATGGGGTTTATAATGAAAAGAGGAACACATTTTAAAGATGCTAGAATTATTAATCGAATACGTATCCTTTGTCAGGTCAAGGATTGAGAGAGCAGCGGTTCTATGGAATCCTGTTCAAATTACATATGAAGAAGCCATCGAAAAAGTACAAAAATATTTTTGAGGTACATATTTTATAAATGCTTTAATTATTATACATTTGATAAAGTGTATCCAAATACACCATGTGCCATGTGGCCTCTCGCCGCCACCATGTGTAGCCACATGTTGAATTATTGGAAATGTTTGAACTGATGAGTCTGGGTCTAAGGAGAAAGGTCCTAGAGTTAATGTTTCTCTACAGGTTGGTCCGAGGTCTGGTGGATGATCCCCCAGTCTTGGCGGATTAGCCTATCCGTGTCCCAAAGTTAAAATCAAGGAGCTGATTTTTGTTTTCCTTTCCTCAGGTTAGGACTCTTGATCATGGTTCCTCTCCACTTCTCCGGATGAGAGATCGTATAATAAATTATTATCGCTCTCAGACATAGATATTTTTTCTGACCCTCCAAATATTTAAAAAAACATTATTGCATTAGTGGGATATCTATTCAAATTTTAGATATAAAACATATATTACTTTTAACTTATTTAATGCCTTTTGCGGGCTGTGTTATTTTGTATTAAATTTGATCATTATTGTTGTTATTATGTATTATCATGTTTGCATATATTTATTCATTTATGTTGATATTTATCAATAGTCTAATTCTGTTCAGTGAATTTGTTTTAAACTGCATGTTAGCATATTTGTTTTGAACTACAGAAACTACATTCTAAGGTAGTGGGGTAACTGTGTGATATATAATAGTGCATCTCTTCTGAATTGACATTATACAACATTGAACTGCATCTTTGTAAAAGCGTATTAACCTGTAAAGTTGCATGCAAATCAAATAAAAAAAATAGATATGTAGATACAATCTAAAAATTTAAACGAATGGTGTTTTTTGCTTCTGGGGGCCCCAAAACGAAAAGCTATCATGGTCGTGGGCTTAGGTGTGCAATGTGAAGGGCATCGATATACACTACTGGATCGGCAGGTAGGCTCCGCAGCCCGAGACGGCGGCCGTGGTTGCGTTTCTGACTTCGCAGGCGAAATAGGGGCACAAGCGCCTCGCTGCACTATATCCTATCATTGTCGCGGCCTAGTCGCGGCACTTAAACGATACCGGTACGCTTCACAGAGCACTGTAAGACATTTCTGAAGTATTAATCATTCTCGACCACATATTCAATTTGCAAAAACATTATAAATAAAAAAAAACAAAGATAGGTTTTGCTACCGCACTACCACACCGACTCTCGGCAGGTATTCCATATCCATGGATGTTCCTCTAAATTATAATTTTGATTTCAAATTTTAATTAATGTGAAAAGGTGTAATAAGCACAATGAAAGCTCACAATCAAACATTTTTGTTACTTCGTTCTTAACTTACAATTTTAACGAAACAACAAGTTTACATGTTACAAAACAAAATGGTTTTTGCCAGCTGTCATCTAATGCAAGGATTTGTTTTTTTTTTTACAGTGTCTGTCGTCTTTTTCTTACCTAGGTGGTGAGATAAGATCTTGAAAACCATTTACAAATAAATGTACTTCATTAAAATACTTTACGATCACCCTGCAATTCATAATTTGTTTTGTGACCTTTGAAAACATCACCTTTAAAATGATTACAAACTTGCAATGTAAGTTTGTGGTCGTTAACTTTGGCATCTAACTCATGAGTTTTAATATTATAGACATACTAGCAGTTGCCCGTGGCTTCGATCACGATAAACATTACAGCTGATCTTACTTATGCTCTTTGAACTGTCAAATTTTAGTATTCACAGCTGTTTACAATTCAGTATTTGAATGTTTACATCCTTATAAAATGAATAAAATTGAAGCTAAGGACGTTCACGGGGCGTAGCCCGAGAAGATTTTAAGGAAGTGAATAGGCCTATGTCCTTTTTTGATATAGTGGCTCTATTCCTGCAAAATTTTAGCTCAGTTAGGCCAGTATTTTTCACGTGGTTGAAAGATAGATATTCACACAAACACCCATACTTTCACATTTATAATATTAGTAGGATTTATAATATGAGCAGGATTTAACTACTCTGAATACATTATAATGAGACCTGATGAGACCTTTTAAGTTTTCCTTAGTCTTAAAATCTGTGGAATGCGTGTGTCACCTTAAATAAGATTCGTCAGCACGAAGTATTGCTCTACACTCTTCACATGTTACTTTCTTATCAATTTTTCTAACGATAACTCCACAAATGTAATACAATACATTTTCCTTTTAGTTGGAAATCTCGTTGTTTGTCATCATCTCCGCTGCATCGTCCATTTCACTTTCATCTTTATCTTCATCTACATTAGCATGAGTTATATCATATTGAGGTGCGGGCTCAATTTTTCCTAGGCCTTTACCAAACCCATTATTCCACTTCAAAAGTCTTTAAAGGGAAAAAGCTACCTTAAAATGGAAAAACATAATAGGGTGCTCAGCAAATTTAAAATGCAAAAAACATATTTCAATCCAACATAGCGAGCGGGACAAGATATGTTTTTGTAATCTCCTTAAGAATAACATGGGAAATGAGTATGCAGGTTTGCTGCAACAGGTATTTTAAAACTGGGTGGTTTTATTCAATATTAAGTAGATCTAAGCTAGAAGAAGCCATATACCAAGTTTCATCAAGAATGTTAAGAATGTTACACCGTTTATGTTAAGAAATAAGGAAAATATAGATTTGTTTTATTTCTCAAAAGGGAATGAGTATGCAGGTTTGCTGCCGTGAAAATGGGAATATCGGGGATTTTAGACTATTATAGAATATATGTCATCTAGATTACATGACTCAGCTAATATACATCTTTTTATAGCACGCTTTAACCGAGAACGTTCGCCCAAGGCCACTTAGTTTCAGTACGGCCAACAATACGGTTTCGCGTTTGTGCCCCTATTTCGCCTGCGAGTCGCCAGGCTGCAACCTCAACACACCGCTGTGTAGGCTCGGGAATTTCTACACGTGCCTTACGGGCGGCGCGCAATCCAGTAGTGTATATCGATGGTGAAGGGGAGTAATATAGTAACATGAGACCTACGGTAATAGCCTCTTCCCTATAGGAAAAATTCACTAAAACAAAAACTCTTCTTGTGAAAAATTAATAGCTGGAGTAAAATTTTTAATTAGGAGACAACGTTTTTTATAGCATTTATCAAATTATGGACTTATAGTTATTTTTTAATAACACCTCAATTTTTATAACCTTCCAGAATCCAGATTATTCTCTTTACATACACAAACCAACGACTTATAACTGATATAGACTGCTTATGAGATAGGAAAAAGTGAAGCCTTACTGGAGGATTGTCACCGACCTTCAAACACAAACGTCAAAGACTTGAAAATATGAACATGATTCTAATTTCGTTTGTCGTTGTTTTTGAATCATCAAAATGTTATATGATAAATACAAAAATTAGTTTTCAATAGTATTACTATCGTTTTATAATTTAATTATATACTTATCTTACATCGTAGACGACATCGATAAATATTTAATATTAGATTAAATAGTTTTAGTACTAATTTAAAAAGTGATGTGCACAAAAAGTGACTCCGCAGCCAGACACAAGACGACCTCTAATTTTGCGGCCCTCTAATTTTGTTAGGTTAGCAATACAAGTGGAATTAACTTCGTACTCTACATTAACAAACGAAAAACGAACGATTCAGCGATGGGAATTGAACCATTTAATTGATCGAATATAATAACTTATTTTCAAAGAGTCGACGTAATTAAATTAGTTTTGTCGTTATCTTACTTCAATTAAATAAAATACGCAAAAAGTATTACGATTATAAATCTGTACAGCGTTTCTGACATATTTTAAAAACTTATTCGAATCTTTAGCCGTCTTCAAAATATTCGTTTCGTTTTAAATTACTGTTCAAAGAACGCCAAGTCCTAAATTACTATTACTCCCCTTCACATTGCCTATCTTTTCATCAACCGCTTTTTCATCAACAAATGCATTGTGGCAATAACTCCAGTACAACAGACTCTAACCTCCTTGTTTTGAATAATTTAAAGGTCGATGAAGTGATGAAGTGTTTCGTGACGGCCGTGAGTTTTCCGGTTTGTTCGTTTTTTTAGATAATAGCCAACATGGCAGCGCCCACAAAGGCTTCACTTTTTTACAACGAGATGAGCAGTTTATATATTTTAAAGGTCGTTGACACAAACCCAAACAACGTGAAAAATCAAAAATAACCACCCGCTGATATTTACATTCTTTTTTAAAACTCCATCGAGTCCAACACAACAAAGATTCAAACTTGAGAAAGAATACAAGCGAGAAAATAGGTTAATCACGAAAGTAAAATGAATGCATGATTACGGCTTATGCTCCAGATCTGATTATTAATTATTACCTCACCGCCCCGTGGGTCGGCGGCGCGGCGGTGGTCCCCAGTCACGGCGCTTAATAAACAAGACTTCATTCATCATCGCAAACCTCGCCGAGCCTGATTCAATTAAACATTACAATGTAACGGCGCCCGAGTGCGAGTGGTGCGGTCCAGCTGGTGAGGCCGCACACTTCGCGGCGCCCCCCGCCGTCCGGCGCCCCCCAGCGCCCTTCATTCGCCATATGATCTGCCATTCTTGCTGTCTTAATTAATTATTTCTACGTCTGCTCTTGATTCCGATTAAAAGACTCCCCGTCGTGGTCAGTATTTTGGTGGTAAAGAAGTTGCGTGACATTGGAAAATATTACAGCTGTCTGGACTTTTAATTTTTATTTCTAACTTACTTAAATTGTAATAACACGATGCATAAAAATAAGCAATACGTCAAGCTATACTAATCTACCATAGTAAATAAATCCATGTTAGATCTACAAAACTTAATGAAATGGATTGAAAATGGGGAGTATATCAAATTATCAAAGCCATATAAAACACAAAAACATAAGTTTAGTGAATTCGGCTGAAAATTATAAATACAATTTTCACTATTCGCAATGTATTTAACAGCACTGAAACAGGAGCCCGTTCCAAAGTGGTCACAGCCGGCGCGGCGCAAGGGTCGATCCTAAGCCCCGACCTTTGGAATGTGGCAAACGAGGGTTGCTTCACCTTGAGATGCCACCAGGAGTTTTTCTCGTGGGCTACGCAGACGATGTAGCCGCAATCATCACGGCTCGGGATCCGGAATAGAGCTTCGCCTCAACCAGGTGGTGTTTCAAGTAAACAGATGGATGAACGGTCATGGACTTGAGCTGGTGGTCGCCAAGACCGGGATCGTCATGCTCACTCGACGGAGGATCCGCACAGTAATCCCTATGACTGTAGATGACGCCGAGGTCCAGTCGAAGACTGCGGCACAGATGAAGATCTGAATCGACTGTGACTGCGGCAAAGTATCTGGGATTTGTACTCGACTGCCGTTTCACATGGTGGGAGCACATCCAGACTGTCTGCTTCAAGGCGGCGAGGGTTGTTCTGTTGCTCAGCAGGTTGATGGGGAACATCGGAGGTCCGAGGGCCAGCAAGAGGCGACTCCTCATGTCCACCATCAATGCCATTCTTCTGTACGGCACAGAAGTGTGGGCGAGTCAAGAAACACAGTAAGAGAATTTTCTCTGTTCAACGCAGGGCTGCGCTCAGGGGCGCCTGTGTGTATCGCACCGTGTCTGAACTGGCTGTTATGGTGGTGGCTGGAGTGATTCCCCTTGATTTGCTTGCCGTTGAGAGGCAGAACATCTTTCGCAGCACTCCGGATCTCGGCAGAGACCAAGCTGCTGTGATCAGAAGGGCGATGCACATTTCGTCTCATTCGAGACATCAGCCGGTATATATATATATATATATATATATATATATATATATATATATATATATATATACTTTTAAATTAAACTTTCATATCAACTATGTTTTTGTAAAATCCTGAATTTGCTTATTTTTAATTATTGTTAACCATTATTATATATAAGATTATAATATCCAGTAATTACACATACAAGGGGAGTGAAAGGGACTTTTCGACTTTTGGCTCCACCTCAACCTCAAAAAATATTTCCGATTTATACTACTAATGTGGGTAAGAAATTCCTCACAAAATTTGAGAAGTTCATTTATTTAATCTGCTTTAAAAGTGTATATGCATACCTTCTACACTTTGAAACTTCGACAGAGTAACAACATTCATTTTCCATAAAATGGGGATTAGTTTATATGGCTCTTCATTGCTTGGCGCATATCTTCATGTGTCTGTTATAGTTTTCTTTTCAAAAGTATTGAATCTTTATGTTAACTCTACATAACATATATCCATCAGTTTCTTGCATTCGTCATTGTTAGGTCTTAACAACAAACGGTAAGAAAATGAAAATGGACAACCACTAAACTACTGATGAACCAATCTTTAAATAACATCTATAAAAAAGCCATTCGCCGTAAAAACAAACTATTCAACGTTTATAACGGCCGAGGAATTGAATTTTCAAATTGACCCGCATTTTTCGCACCTCAAATACATGTTTGGCAAATTTTTACCTGAGCAAATAACAAAAGTTTTTATGAATTGCCTTCATGAAATAGGCATATTCTTTTGGGGACATTTAAAAATCAAGTAATATAGGCAGTTTACAGTTCACACTTCAATATCCTCCGCATTTAAAAAAGGTTACAAAATACAGATTTTAAATTAATAATGCATTTTTAAATTTGAATTTTTTAGGTTAATATTCAACTAATAATGATATTTTAAAACTCTAGACGTTGAAACAAGCATCAATGTGTCGAAACATTTGTCAATCTGCAATCACTGTCGATAGTTAATCAGTAAATCCCATCTCCAGAGCACCGCCTGAGTTATTTATGTTCCTTTTCTTTTTTAAGTAAATTAAGATGATTACAGACTATTGGTCTTGAGTTTCAATACTCTTCCTTTTTCTGTTGTTAAAAAATTCATTATTTCAAAAAAATCAAAATTATAAAGTGGATGAATGTTAACTGAATTTTGCTATCCCTGCATTCTGTGGTATATCAATGGAACTATTTCAAATCTTGATCATATGTTTTGTTACAAACAAATGTGAATTGGGAAATGTTCACCGGTTCTACCACAGATAGTAGCACTTTCGTTGGAATTTCAAAAGCCTCCTGTGGGAGGGCTTTGCATGGGATATTTTCCAAACCCGCAAAAGGCGCAACTAAAGAATAATAACTTTAATATGACCCCAAATACGCGTGGAATTTCTAGGGGTCGATATGTTCTAAACGAAATCCCAGAAATTCTTTTAATAATATAAAAGAGAGATTTTCTTGCTTTAATGGAGAAATTATGAATGAAAATTGTACACTGAGTATTCTTGACTTATTGAAAAGCAACACGCATAATCATAGCTACCATACTTTAAAATATACCATATTAATTTAATTTCACGGTGTTGCTTCTTACCATTTATCGATTTATCCAAACTAGGTTTGGAAAGGCAAAAACGAAATTAACTAACCCATCAAGTATTTCGACACAGAGCGGCTACTGAATGGGCAGCACAAGGCGGTCATTCAGACTATCGGGTCCGAGATAAGAGACCGGGGCCAATTTGGTCGGCGATGGGCCGAGAGCGGCGCGATTGAAGCTCTAACCAGACCGGGGCATTAGCGCCGCGCTACCGGGCCCGCCGCCGGCCGAGGGTAGGCCACAGACCGGGGCATTAGCGCCGCGCTACCGTGCCCGCCGCCGGCCGAGGGTAGGCCACAGACCGGGGCATTAGCGCCGCGCTACCGGGCCCGCCGCCGGCCGAGGGTAGGCCACAGACCGGGGCATTAGCGCCGCGCTACCGTGCCCGCCGCCGGCCGAGGGTAGGCCACAGACCGGGGCATTAGCGCCGCGCTACCGGGCCCGCCGCCGGCCGAGGGTAGGCCACAGACAGGGGCATTAGCGCCGCGCTACCGGGCCCGCCGCCGGCCGAGGGTAGGCCACAGACCGGGGCATTAGCGCCGCGCTACCGGGCCCGCCGCCGGCCGAGGGTAGGCCACAGACCGGGGCATTAGCGCCGCGCTACCGGCCCCGCCGCCGGCCGAGGGTAGGCCACAGACCGGGGCATTAGCGCCGCGCTACCGAGCCCGCCGCCGGCCGAGGGTAGGCCACAGACCGGGGCATTAGCGCCGCGCTACCGAGCCCGCCGCCGGCCGAGGGTAGGCCACAGACAGGGGCATTAGCGCCGCGCTACCGGGCCCGCCGCCGGCCGAGGGTAGGCCACAGACCGGGGCATTAGCGCCGCGCTACCGAGCCCGCCGCCGGCCGAGGGTAGGCCACAGACCGGGGCATTAGCGCCGCGCTACCGAGCCCGCCGCCGGCCGAGGGTAGGCCACAGACAGGGGCATTAGCGCCGCGCTACCGGGCCCGCCGCCGGCCGAGGGTAGGCCACAGACCGGGGCATTAGCGCCGCGCTACCGTGCCCGCCGCCGGCCGAGGGTAGGCCACAGACAGGGGCATTAGCGCCGCGCTACCGGGCCCGCCGCCGGCCGAGGGTAGGCCACAGACCGGGGCATTAGCGCCGCGCTACCGAGCCCGCCGCCGGCCGAGGGTAGGCCACAGACAGGGGCATTAGCGCCGCGCTACCGGGCCCGCCGCCGGCCGAGGGTAGGCCACAGACCGGGGCATTAGCGCCGCGCTACCGTGCCCGCCGCCGGCCGAGGGTAGGCCACAGACCGGGGCATTAGCGCCGCGCTACCGGGCCCGCCGCCGGCCGAGGGTAGGCCACAGACCGGGGCATTAGCGCCGCGCTACCGTGCCCGCCGCCGGCCGAGGGTAGGCCACAGACCGGGGCATTAGCGCCGCGCTACCGGGCCCGCCGCCGGCCGAGGGTAGGCCACAGACCGGGGCATTAGCGCCGCGCTACCGGGCCCGCCGCCGGCCGAGGGTAGGCCACAGACCGGGGCATTAGCGCCGCGCTACCGGGCCCGCCGCCGGCCGAGGGTAGGCCACAGACCGGGGCATTAGCGCCGCGCTACCGGGCCCGCCGCCGGCCGAGGGTAGGCCACAGACCGGGGCATTAGCGCCGCGCTACCGGCCCCGCCGCCGGCCGAGGGTAGGCCACAGACCGGGGCATTAGCGCCGCGCTACCGAGCCCGCCGCCGGCCGAGGGTAGGCCACAGACCTGGGCATTAGCGCCGCGCTACCGGCCCCGCCGCCGGCCGAGGGTAGGCCACAGACCGGGGCATTAGCGCCGCGCTACCGGCCCCGCCGCCGGCCGAGGGTAGGCCACAGACCGGGGCATTAGCGCCGCGCTACCGGCCCCGCCGCCGGCCGAGGGTAGGCCACAGACCGGGGCATTAGCGCCGCGCTACTGAGCCCGCCGCCGGCCGAGGGTAGGCCACAGACCGGGGCATTAGCGCCGCGCTACCGGCCCCGCCGCCGGCCGAGGGTAGGCCACAGACCGGGGCATTAGCGCCGCGCTACCGGGTTCGCCGCCGGCCGTGGGTAGGCCACAGACCGGGGCATTAGCGCCGCGCTACCGGGCCCGCGTCGCCGGCCGAGGGTAGGCCACAGACCGGGGCATTAGCGCCGCGCTACCGGTCCCGCCGCCGGCCGAGGGTATGCCACAGACCTGGGCATTAGTGCCGCGCTACCGGGCCCGCCGCCGGCCGAGGGTAGGCCACAGACCGGGGCATTAGCGCCGCGCTACCGGGCCCGCCGCCGGCCGAGGGTATGCCACAGACCTGGGCATTAGCGCCGCGCTACCGGGCCCGCCGCCGGCGCCGGCCGAGGGTAGGCCACAGACCGGGGCATTAGCGCTGCGCTACCGGGCCCGCCGCCGGCCGAGGGTAGACCACAGATAATAATAATAATAATAAATATTCTTTTATTGCCAAAAAAACAATTTAACAATTGTGTAGCAAATATGTATGTATAGTACAAGAACAAAATAAATCACTTTCATCCAGAGCCCAACGCCACCCAGCTGGACGGCCTGGATACCGCCGCATTGCGCCCCCAGGAGCACAAGGACCCTCACCGGCAGTGAGCCACAAACTCGCCCACAGTGTAAAATTCTCCCTGGACCAGAAACCGCGTGAGACGAGCCCTGAATATTTTCCAATCTCTCTCCCTCCGAATATCTTCAGGGAGGTTGTTCAGGAACGTGATACCTGCTTGGGAAGGCAGGTTCATTTCCGCTCTGGACTTGTTCTGTGACAGCCTGTACATGTCTCTACCCCTGGTTGGGTAGTCGTGGACTTGTGCACTTTGGAGAGGAGAGCACTTGAGTTTGCAAAACAAACAGGTTTCGAATATGTACAGGCTGGCCAGAGTGAAAATTCCCATCTCCCTGAAGCTATTCCTACAAGACTGTCTGAACTGCAGCTTTGCCACTATCCGGATGGCTTTCTTTTGAAGACGGAACAACCTAAGGAAGTCCGCTTCCGCGCACCCACCCCATATGGCGATACCATAAGACAGGTGGGGATACACCAGGCCGAAATATGCCATCCTAAGAACGTGAGCGGGGCTATACCTGGACAAGATCCGCAAGGCGTAAACCCCGGAAGACACCCTAGCACAAACACCATCGATATGATGATGCCACGTGAGTCCCTGGTCAAGAGTTATTCCGAGAAACTTCGTTGTTTCAACTCTTTCAATAATTGCATCATCAACCATGACAGTCACGTTTCCTTCGGAAGTCTCTCATCTAGAATAGCATAACCAGTTAGTTTTTTGAGGGTTGATTTTAAATTGTTTTTGGAAAAAACTGGACACAGGAATTCAGTTGAATAAATGTTTCAATTTCTAATTTTGGTGCGGATTTTGCGCTGCAGCAGAGAGTCGTATCATCTGCGTATTGAACCAGTTTGCCAGTCCTCAACGCAGATGGAAGATTGTTGACATAAATCAAAAAAAGAACGGGACCAAGTATTGATCCCTGCGGGACACCATACTTTTGAACAATTCTTTTTGAAAACTGATTTGCGATCTGAACGTTTTGTGATCTGTGCACAAGATACGATTGAATCCACATTTGAGGGATCCCTCGGACTCCGTAGTGGTGCAGCTTTGAAACCAAGAGACAGTGATCAACACAGTCAAACGCCTTAGATAAGTCAAGAAAGACGCTTAGTGTTCTGTGTTGCCTGTCTAGGTTGTCCACTATTTCAGTAACAAGACTGTTTACGGCGTCCATTGTTGACATACCTTGCCTAAAGCCAAACTGATCCTTGAAGAGGATATTGTGGCTATGGAGGAATTGGATCAAACGGGCCAGGAAGAGTTTTTCAAAAATTTTACTAAAAGCTGGAAGGATCGAGATTGGACGATAGTTGCTCGCCAGAAGCGGGTCAACCTTTTTGAAAACTGGAGTGACTTTGGAGTATTTCAGATCTGCTGGGAACACTCCACATTGAAAGGAGACATTGACGAGGTTTGTCAGCGGGCCTAACAAGTGCTGATAGCATTGCTTAATGAGCACACCGACACACCATTGACGTCTGTCGATCTTTTAGCAGGCAGCCTCCTTATAACATCCGCCACCTCTTCTTCAGTTGTTGGGGTCAGGACCATGGACGCCAGGGGACCGTCAATACCCTCCACTGCTTCACCATGTTGCACAACCTCGTAAATCCCCGGATCCGCAACCTCACTGAAGAATTCATTGAACATTTCTGCAACCTTTTGAGGTTCTTTAATTTCGACGTCATTTACTTTGAGGTGAATGACTTTGGGACGGGTTTCAGACTTTAAATTGTTGATTACATTCCAGGCTGTTTTTGAAATATTGCTACTTTCTTTAAGTTTGTTTGTTGTTCTTTGTAATGTCATAAGATTTTGCGGCACGTATGAGTTTTCTGTAAATTCTTTTATAGCTACGAAAAAAACGTTGAATTGTTCACAATTTGAATTCCTTGCCGTGATGGCATGCTGCTTTAATTTTTCCCTGGACACCAGCAAACCTTGAGTAATCCAGGAGCTTTTTCTTTGGCGAGTCGATTTTTTGACAACTTTAAAAGGGCAGCATAAATCTAAGACAAAAGAGAATTGTTGGTCAAAAGCTTTAAAGGCACCATCAGCTGATTCGCATTGGTCAAGGAACTGTAATGCGACCGGGTAAGGAGCAATTACAGCAATTAATTGTAAACAGGAACAGTAGATACGTACGGAAACAATATTAACAACACGTTACTTCGTTCTTAGCTATTAACGAAGAATGTAAGGTTTTTTACTTAAAGTTAAAACAATTCTAATTTAAACATAACTTTAAACTGTAATAATTGACAAAGACAAGGGACAATGTTTAGCTGGAAACGATTAACAGATAATAAAGCTGTTCCTTGAATATAGGGAAGACTGGCGTTGTAATACAATTTTCGGCCCATGTTACCTTATGTGGAATTTCTTGTTCGCGCGCCACCTGATAATCAGTTATTTAAATCAATCTCATGCAAAAACGAGAAATCATACAAAATAATTGTTAACACAACAAAATCTCTGGAATGTTATCAACACGTCGCTGACACGTTTTACCTGACCAAAATATAAAAAACTTCCTCGCTTATTAATTTTTTCATTTCTTATTTTAACAACATTAAAAACATTTTTTGCGCTAAACAAATTATTAATATCTATGCAATTAGTTTTTAGAATCATAACAGTTACCATAAGATTCGTCATTTCAAACTGTAAAATGTGATATACACTTGTTTGCTCAGTTTTTTATTTGGTAAATGCCAGTTTGATTGAAGCGCTGTTCACTCGACTGGCGTCGGGGTCCCGCCAGATTAGACCCTCTTGCCACCAAACGGTGAAAAAGATGGCACGGTTTTCGCCTGACTTTAGCATTGGAAGGCGCAATCCAATTATACTTCATCCGAGATTCAATCCAAAGCTATACTATTTTTGTCTGTATACTGATTATGCCACATTTTTTCCTATCAAGCTAAAAAAAAGATCCCCCTATAAAGAAGCTTTTTTTGGCAGTGTTATTTTGATTTAAAAAGCTTTACAATTTCAAATGTATCATACAATGGTTTCATGAAAATGGCATGGCAGTAAATATTTCAAAAACTAAAGGAGCAAACGTCTGCCAGACGAGGCTTAGTTCAAGCAATGAATTAGCTGATCACATGAATTAAATGAATGATTAAATACTGAAAACCAATGAAGGTGTAACACTTTTAAAAGCAATAATAAATAAAATCTTAAATGTTGAAACTTTTACAAATACATCATTCATTAAAATTATAGAGCAGAATACTCGTCATGAGAAGATTCTCGAGGTTTTGCAACACGAATATACTTCTAACAATTATTTTGTCGAGTAGTTTTTGATTTTCATGAGTGATCACTTATCCTCCAGTTTGATAATACGCTCAAGGTACAGTCAACATTTGAAAGCTTTGAAACCAGTGTACCATTTAATCCATTTTTAACTTTGACCAGTGAATTCAATCATTTAATTAAATTAAAACCGCCACTGCGGTGGAGACCGGCGGCGCGGCGGCGCGGCGGCGGGACCGGCGCGCACTCTGGCGTGTCTGCTGGCAGTTAGCGCTGTGTTGGGCCGGCAAGTGGCGCGATCTCATTACAGCCACTGTAAACAGCTTCGTGCCAGCCGGACACAGCACAACGTGCGATTGATTGTAATATCTTGTAACATTAGAGACAAGCTAGATGAGGCCGTGGCACGAACAGTGGAGAGACGCAGGAGCTTTTAGATTGAGACGAAAATATATTGCTAACACCACTGACTAATTACGTAAACATGCATAGACCGTTCTTAAAATGTTTTGGGTTTCTCCCTCTCATTGTTATTTGAAATGTTCTTTAATGTAAGTTTTGTTTTGAACCACTTCGTGCGAATTTCTTAACTAAAGCTGAACCAATGGTTAAACGAAAGTGCTTGGCGGGCCGGAGTGACCACGGGGCAGTACAAAACATTCTACTTCAAAACACTGTAGAAACCAAAGAAAACGCAAGTTAAAAACTTGCATTACTCTTAATTTTAATAGTTTTTCATTTATGTCCTTAGCGAAGGCTTCAATTAATGTTTAACTGATCCCGTTTAGTTATATTTCGAGTTATTACATTTTTAAAACACTCAAAAAATAGGTCATTGGAAAAAACTAATTAATCACGTCGTTATAAGAATCAAAAATATGAATATAATAAATTGATCCAAAGAAATAAGACTTAGATTCTCCTCTAATTCAAAATCAAAAATCAAATTCTTTATTGCCTTACAATAATTTAACTGATGGAAAAATCAAAAAGGTTTAAAATTGAAAAAAAAAACTGTCAACATGTACGTAATATAAGGCTTTCCTGAATTGTGACATTATAGTAATCTTGGACACTGTAGGATTATTTTTTTCTAAAAGCAGTTTTATTTTGCTTTGAAATTGGGTTTTTCAAATTTTTACCAGAAAGAAAATTAGTTTGATCGAAGTTATTGAATTCAATACTTGATGAATTATATCCCGATGCTTATAAAGAGCGTAGGAAATTCTAAATTCAAAAAGCAAAGAAAGAAAATGTTTAATTTGTAATTGATGTTTACATAAAAATGCAGGGTGTTTTTTTAAAACTTTCTTCTTATTTTATTCAGAAACAAAAATAAATTTTAGTATTCCGTTTTCTGTAAACGTCTACCAACGCAGGGGAAAGTCAATTTCACAGGAAAATTTTATCCCCCCAACTACCCCCTTCTCACGCCAACCCCTAACTTAAAATTTTCAAATGGAAACATACCCGTTGTGACATCAAATTAAAGAGCACAGAAAAGAAAAATTTTTTGTGGAAGAAAAATTAATATTGCCACATCCGTTCTCGAGTTATTTGGTTTTTAAGGGTATTTTTCGTTTAACTTCAAACATGTATTGTTTAAAAATTAACACAGACATAAATATGATGTTAGCGGGAAACATCTAATGAATGTGTAGTGAACTCAAAATCAACCCTTATTTCACCCCTTCCCCCAACCCCTATGTTGATTAATATTTTTTTATCATGTTATGCTGTCAGTACTTAATAAATAATGCCATCAGTAGCTATCCGGTATAGAAGAGATTTATCTAGCCAGCAATAAGTTTTTTGCAGGAAGGATAAATTTAAAATAATTTACACTTAAATTAATTGTAAGATTGTAAAATATGAGGATATCAAAAATTCTGTATTGGATCTCAATTTAGTTATTGCAATAAATCTAGTTTTTCATACCCTTTAATTTGATATACACTTGGGGTAAGTCTTTATCTTCAACAAAGGGGTTGGGGGAAGAGGGTAAAATAAGGGTTGATTTTGAGTTCACCACACATTCCCCTGTCATTAATTAGATGTTTCCCGCAAACATCATATTTATGTCTGTGTTAATTTTTAAATAATAAAAATTTGAAGTTAAACGAAAAACACCCTTAAAAACCAAATAAGTCGAGAACGCATGAGGCAATTTTAATTTTTCTTCCACCAAAACTTTTCTTTTTTTGTGCTCTTCAATTTGATATGTCACAAAGGGTATGTTGCCATTTGAAAATTTTAAGTTAGGGGTTGTGGTGAGAAGGGGGTAGTTGGGGGGATAAAGTTTTCCTGTGAAATTGACTTCCCCCTGAGTTGGTAGACGTTTCCAGAAAACAGAATACTAAAATTTAATTTTGTTTCTGAATAAATTAAAAAGCAAGTTTTAAAAAGTATAATTTTTAATGCACAAACAAAGAGGAATAAGTTAGTTTTTTTTTTTTTTAATTGGGCTGAAAATCCGAATAACTGGTTATCGGAGTACATTTTACGACAAATCTAACAGCGTTTAATTCTCTATGGTGTTTTGAAAAAAAATTCTTGCCTCATGGTTACCCCACCGACCACGAGCGGAGAACTCAATTATCTATTTGGCTTATTTGTTTGAATACAATAACGTTAACTCATCAACGCATAGCTTACAGTTTACAAATAGAAAAGTTTCTACAACATAAATAAATTTATATATTTATCGAAATAAATCTCTTCAGGGGAATTCAGTAGAAAGACGTTTGCGTTTCTACGCGCTTGAGAAATTTTACAAAGGCATTAGAGGCACAACCTTTAATCCTTATATTTATAGCTCGTTTGAAAGAGCAAAAAATAGCGGAATTTAGGTATCACTTTCCAAAATTGCAGTTAAATAAAAAACATACATTAATAAACCCATAAAAAATCATATAATTTGGGATATACGGTTTGAGCAAGTAAACTAAAAGTTGTTTTAAAATTCTGCTGGCTAGAATCGCTAGATGTTTTTCTCTTTCAATCGAGGCATGAATCAATGATTTCCAGTGAAAGGTTGAGGCTGATCCGAATTTGAAAGTTAACATTGGTATTATCGGAGATGCAGGCAGGCGCGGGACTGGACCTCCCTTTTAATAAATTTTAATTGTTATACTATGATTAATTCGACCCTAAATCCCAATACAGTTGAATTGCACGGTCAGCAAACTTAACGTGCTTGAATATAGTATATTTCGCAACAAGGGCCGAAAATGAGGTTTTGTAGGCTCGAGATCGTGTTTCAAATTCGAGACGAAGTCGAGAATTTGAAACGATCGAGAGCTGCAAAACCCTTTCGGCCGAGGTGCGAACGCTATTTTTCACCACACTACACAATGAATATACCCTTAATAATAAAAAAAACTGATTATTATTTGACTCACTTGAAAACAAAACACAGCTATGACAATCATATGATCGCAACTATCCTGTCTTGAATGCCGTATAATTTTGTGATGTTTTGACGTTGTTTCAAGCAAATGAACTATCAGCTGACGTTCGGCCCTAGGGCCCCCAACGTTTTCGGTCCTGTGGCGGCAAACTGTGTGTTTCGGTCCGCGTTTGACGTTTGTAAAACAGGTGATTTCGTCGTAGTGTGGTGAAAAATCAATTACATGGGGCTTCAAATCAATAAAACAGTTATACTCTATGTTATGAATAAACATTTTTGGTTAATTCTAGGTGCCGCAAGTTTTTTCCCCGGTAATTTTTTTCAACAGTTTAATCTAGGGTATCCAGGAAAACACATCATTAAATAGCATATGAAGATTAAATTATATCGTCATGACATATTTAATAGGTGTTCCAAAACTGCAACAAGTCCAAATCTCGAAAATCTATTATGTAAACATTGGACTCATTGTGTCATAATTTTACAGATCAATCCGTAGGAAACTCTAAGGAATAGAAATCAATTCCACTTCAAAATAGAATGCAATTCAAACGGGGAAAAATCAAACTTTAACTGTTTATATCTATATAAATGGGTTAAGGAAAACATTTCGAAGAATAATCACTTAATTCTTAAAATTAAGCGTAAAATACAAATACATCATAATATACAGGGCTTTCCGTAAAAAAATCATAGTATGTAGTCCGCCATAACGGAAAATGGCGGCCATTTGCAAGAGCATGGAATTCATATTTATTTTTGGTTGTATTAAAAAGTAGGCGAATCCCTCAATTTAAAGCGTTCTCTAAACCCAATAGTTTCTGAGATGCCTATGGTGACACGCAGTTAAGTTGAACACCCTGTATATTTAACACTTAGTATCTCATAAACTACTCAACAATGCTTAGTTCTGAGTAAACATTCGAAATCTAATCAGGCGTCTATATGTATCATTATAAAGCTTGAATGATATAAAACTGTCCTTAAACAGATCTTAAACATGTTAAATTTTCTTAGAAGGTGTTTT
The DNA here is from genome assembly GCA_035578135.1 of Flexamia atlantica. Taxonomy (NCBI): domain Eukaryota; kingdom Metazoa; phylum Arthropoda; class Insecta; order Hemiptera; family Cicadellidae; genus Flexamia; species Flexamia atlantica. The sequence continues at coordinate 90,403,054 of JAQJVK010000001.1, forward strand.
GAATTCAGTAGTTATCAGTAGGGTTTTTTATCATATTTATCATCTGGAGAAAATATGTCTTATTTGTCATATAACTTAACAAGTATAAAATTAGGGGTAAGAGGGGGGGTTTGAACTGAGAAGTTTCAAATTCTTGTGTTCTGAATTAATGATTAGAATATATTAACAACTTACATAAGAAGGTAAATCTAATCAGAACTAAAAATATGTTTGGTGGTTAACGATATAATGTCTACTCCCCGCAAATGCATTCCGCAAAACAAATTTTTAAATTACCGCCATTATGGAACGGATTGGAAATCCTAATTGATTTCTGTTTCCACTATAATACCTCTTTTAACGAGATCTTCTAATTGATTTAGCCTCAAGTTTTCCAATGTTTTCATAAGTATTTTCCGAGATTTGAACCTAAGTCATTTAGTTCTGGAACCCCATACAAATGTTTCATGACGAAATTAATTTTATTTGATTATTTATTTGTGATTAAGTGGATAAAGATTTTCTAGTGATTCTAGATTAAATCGTCAAGACAAAACCAGGGTTGGTACAGATGACAAACTAGATAAAGCTAACATGACAAGAATTATTTAGATATTTAAAGAAGTGAGGTGAATATAGATTTCTCACTTCCCATATGAATAACATTGGGGTAGTGTAGGTAATGTGAATATTGGAGGAGTAGGGTTTTAATTTGATTTTTTAATTGATCGATGTAATTGTTTCTTTACGTATCTCTGCCGGTTTCATTATGATCGGGCCATTTCTAAATAAGTTGTGCCAACATACACGAACTCTTGTATGTGTTTCTGGCTTCTGCAGACGAGTGCAGACCTTAAAAACGACCAGTTGCACAGACGAAGAACTATATTACTATTTCATTTGTGACAGTTGTGATGATCCCAGGCAGAGCTGGGTCTAATCCTTCTACCTATCGCAATAGCCAATTCCTTATAAAGAAATTTGCTAACATTCATATATTTTTTATTAACATTTTTTTTAACACCACATCATACAACGTGAGATATTATTTCTCTTTGGTATATCCACGGTGTAGATTTACTTAATTTTTCTGTCTACAATACGTTTGAAATGAAAAAACATATACAAATATACACATTTTTTCAGTTTGAAAGAGATGAAAATCATTAAAATCCTTTAGATAAAATTGTTATGGCTTGGCTTTAGCTAGTTCATATCCACTGAGAGTTATCCTAAAGCCCCCTATTTTCATTTTGGTCACATAAAATTGCAGGCTTCATATTACATTTGTTTAAAGCACTATCAGTATTGTTGTTTTCTTATCATTTTTAAATGTCATGTATTTTGATATATATTGAGAAAGTAAGCATAAAGATTGACTGAATTTTATTACAATAATGCGATGTTCTGGTAGACCTTTTATAGACCAAAAGGTCCATGGACATATAATATTTTCTATCTTGCTCCGTTTACCGTCTGCATGGGTGTTTACATTGTAAATAGATAAAACGATCACCTAGTAGAAATAAAGTCAATCATGTGTTCCATTTTTTTTGTAATCATGGCTTTCAGTTTAATCACAAAAATAACTCAGAAGGTCCATATTTTCTTTCTCGCTTCGTACATCGTCTCCAAGGACATTTGTTTACATGAGAGAGGAGGTCAGTGAGTATTCAGAAATGTGTTCATCCAATTAGTGTTCAATACTAGGTCCAAAGCTCTGAGCTATGGTATTTTAACAACCGATCACAAATTGTGAGAAAAGAGAGATCTATTGGGGGGGAACTATTACGGGAACCGGATTTCACAGTTGTTCTACAATTGACAGTTGTTGTCAGGCTTTTAATAGTTGACATTGTCGTCGACAGATAGCGCCGTCACACCTTCCGCCGCCGTAAACTGTTTCCGGCGGTGAAACCTCCGGTTGCCATGCGGGGCGACATTAAACTTTACACTGAGTGCTACACTTTGCTTTGACACTATCTCTGCGGTTATCACATCCGTGTACCGTACAGTGAATTGTTCTATTCCCAGAGTAACATTTTTAATTTCTAATCTTCTTATTCTTAACCTTTTTTTGTTTATTATAAACTTCAAAGTTAAAGCGAATATCCCCTATAGGGAAGAAGCTATTACCGTAGGTTCATGGTAAGACTTAAGCCCAAGACCATGATAACTTTTCGTTTTGGGACCCCCAGAAGCAAAAAACACCATTCGTTTGAATTTCTATTTATATCTATGTCTGTTAGCACGATAGCGGCCTTAAAAATTGTCCGAATTTTATGAAATTTGGTACAAACATATAAAGTGGTAATCATGGACGAGTTTGTAAAACAACCCGATCGGACCAACGGAAGGGGGGGGTTAAAGGGGGATAGACCCCCCCAAAATGGTTTGGGCTCCTCATATAGAAAAATAAAAATAACCAAAGTTTGGTTGGCACCATTGAATTCAGCTTGAGAAAAACAAACAATTTAGTATTTTGAATCATTGCTCTATGTCCATTGGTTACCGAGATGTTAACAGTAGTGGTAAACACAGTACGTTGTCACAATGTTAACCTTATAAGGGAAATAAGTAAAATTCTAAATCTTGCTTATTACTCGACATACAGTATAAACCTTAGTTTGAGGCTTCATCTAAGTGAGATCTAATGTATTTTAGTCTAAAATCCCCGAAATGTCCATTTTCTTGGCAGCAAACCGCATTATTCATTCTCCATGTTATCCTTATAGGAATTAAACAAATCTATATCTACCTTATTTTTCAACATATCTTGATAAAACTTGGTATGCCTTCTTCTAGTTAAGATCTACTAAATATTGAATTAAAACCACCCAAGTTTAACATACCTGTAGCAGTAAACCTGTATACTCATTCCCCTCGTTATTCTTATGGAGATTACGTAAACATGTCATATCTTGCAATGTTGGATGGAAACTTCAGTTACAAGACATAGTTATATATTTCCATATATTTTATGGATATATATTTTTTGCATATGAAAATCTCCGAGTATGCATGTCTGCTGCAATGGGGTAGTTTTCGTGTTTTTGTTAATTTCATAACGTTGTGATTTTAATTTGTTGTTAATATACTGAATAATTTTCTCACATTTTATCACATGTTTAGGGCAATTTTATGTATAGGAAGGTTCAAAACAAGCAGGATAAATTACCTTTGTTCATTTTAAAATGAAGTCTTTATCACATTGTATTAGATAATTGAACGAGTGAATTATTTTTATATGTAATATTTTAATTTTTAAGGGAGCAAAGAAATGGTTGTTAATGTATCAGTTTCGAAATAGATTCATTGTCAGATCCTCCATAAATTCCTGAGCACTTTTTATATTTTATTCTAATTTTCAAATACATGTAATGTTTCCTGACTGTCAAAATATTACATTTTTATGACGTAGTATGTAGATGACCATTGTCATTGCTATATAAAACAAATACAAGTTGATAGCTATTTTACATCTATCTTTTTGAAGGTTTCTTATCACCATGAGGTCCGAATATTTTGTAAAAGAATGTGTTGGCGTACACCATAATCATTAAACATAATCATATAATATACATTTTATAAACATTTCATAAAATTTTCTGCATGTTCATTTTTTCTATATTGCTTTTGTTTTAGAGCGTATGGTTTTCAAAAGGAATGAAATTATTACGGAACTTGAAAAGACACCTTTTATAGCATCTTTTTTACCCCTGCACCGGCTTGCGCGGCGAAAAGTGCACAGATTTAACATGGGCTCTAACGGAGCCGCGGTTCCAAAAGTCGCCGCTAGTGTCGCAGAAAAACGAAAACTGCCGTTGGTAGGAACCCTCTTAAGCCGATATTAAGTTAAACATGTGAACACCCCAAGTTGGGAATGAAAATGTATACTTTCCATTTCTCCAGGACTATAAAGATCGTTTTCGAAAAACATTGCAGCAGTTAATTGTATTCCATTTTATAAGGTACAGCTAAAACCTTGAACAGCTAACACCTGAACACCTTGAAAACCTGTCCTGATTTGTAACAATTTAGTTCTTTCAGTGCATGTAAATAAAATTTCCGAAAACTAAACTAAACAGTGCCATAAGGAACGTCGCATAAAAATCATTTGTATACTATTCTGACTCCACCTTTCTATGGAAATCAATATACTTATTACAATTCATTGTTATATGATCTAATATAAATAATTTGTTTCTTAATAAACTACAACCCTCATATTTTTTCCCATTTTACTAAGATTTACTGACAACAAACCACTGGTTAATAACCATAGCCAATAGCCCAAATTCTTCCACAGCAAATAAAATTCATTTCATATTAATAAAAAAACCATATAGGCCTACCATGAAAAGTATAGAGAATAAAAGGGTGGACGTTTTCGGAAATGCGTCATAAATGAGTGGGCTCCCTTCAAACCAGTGGCACTACTTTGCAATATTTATTAGCGCCTACTTTTTTATGACAAAAATTTAGTCAGACACTTGAAATTTCGTTATAGTTATGTGATTTATTTGAAAATTTCAGAATTTGCTTTTGGTATCTAACTCAGTAGAGTCTAAGTCTAAGGTTTCAGGTGTTTCCTTATTGCAGAAATTCGCTAAAAATAGGCTCAACCAACATGCGATAAAAATGTGTATTTAAAGCTATAGCGAATAAATTAAAATTTGAACCATCAGATGATTACTGAATACTTGTTCGCATGGTTACTAAATAACAGTTCCGTCTTGGCGAAATAGTCTACAGCAATCAAAGCTTCTGAGCCACAAATGAGATCGATATTTCCTCTATTTGCCACTCACCACCGAGAGCATAAATCTTCACACCTTTATCTATTTCCAAAGAGAAATCTGTTCCGACTAATCTTGAGCTCATCTCCAACTGATAGACATTGTAACCGGCCGCTGATGCCCACTTTAGACTACCACTCTGTCCTGATGGTAATCGAACGAGATCAATCTCCCATTATGGAAGTGAACGGTTGGTGCATATAGGATTCCATGTTTCTCACTGAAATGTTAACCACAATATCAAAATTGTTAACAGTGAATCTGACAAAGAACATTTAATAAGGAACTCCCCATCATTGTTAATAATGTTTTTTTAGGTTGGGTTAAAATGTGAAAAATATGGCGGACAACTTTAATTTTTCTTTTGGAGCACTCTTTATGATGATTATTTTGTTGATTTTACAGGCTATTTTAAAACACTTCAATAAATATTAATATTTAAAAATACACCGGTTAGAGAGATTTAAACATCTTAAATTTGACTTTGTTAGGGGAAAATTAAACTTTAACAACTCATAACTTCTTAACCAAAGGTTTTAGGGGAAACGTTCCAAATGTAAAAGTGTCATTAAATAATCCGTAAATCCAAAAGCATCATTGTATAAAGAAAGACCTATAAAAAAATAATTTTGCCAAAATATTGTAAAATAGTGGCCACATTCTTTTAAATTCTTCAACATCCCCAAAACAGAATGAAAAATAAAGAAGAGTTCACCTTTAAATTGATTAACTTTGGGTGAGACCCGGTTTACTGTACCGTCTACCGTATGTAGCATTTTAGGTAAACTCTTCATCAGCCTGATCTTTTCTTAATTAATTTATTCCTTCCTCCCCCCCCTTCCATAGTTAAACTGGCAGAACTGGAAACCTTTGTGTAAATTATGATTTCCGGTTCGGTTGATTAAATATTTTTTCTCTGAGGAAATCTCAAAATAAAATGCAAATAAATATATATATATATATATATATATATATATATATATATATATATATAATGAATATTTTTACTAATTTGTTTTGCTATTAAAGTAGTTTTCATTAGAATAAAAACCAGAAGTTAATTTGTAAATATAACTTATGCAGTCACTCAGGGCCACGTTTTAAATTGCCCACTGCACCACTATTGCCTAGATGAGAATTCTTTTCACCCAAAGAGGAATGAAACATCAAAGACGTGATTGCATGAGAGTCATACGCTGCATATGCGGCTGTAAATTACCTTGAGATACGACCACGGTAATTCCCCAGATGGACTGCCAATTGTTGCTGTAATTACCAGTAATTTCTAATTACAAATTAGCTACATCCGCCATTACACAGCGGAATTAGGCCAGCTATTATTGTTCCTCTTCCATACGCCTATCTGTTATTTCACTCTAATGACGTGTGAGTGAGTTTTCTTCACTATTGTCATGTTCTCCACATTATGACGGTCGAGTTGTTTGGATTAACAACTCTGCAGTAAATGTTTCATTACAGTAGAAAATGATATGATAGATACGTAAATTAATTTTTATTTAGTTTATAAAAGGAATCCTTTATATCAAGGAAAATGTCAAGGTTTGTAGCGAATTTCCCCTATAGGGAAGAAGCTGTTACCGTAGTACTCATGGTAAGACCTAGGCCCGAGACCATGATAACTTTTCGTTTTGGGGCTCCCAGAAGCAAAAAACATTATTCGTTCATTTTCATACATATATATGTGTCTTTAAGCACAATAGCGGCCGTAAAAATGGTCCAATCTGAATGAAATTTGGCACAGCCATGTAAAGTAGTAATTATTCGGACGAGTTCGAAAACCAGCCCGATCGGACTACCGGAAGGGGGGGTAAAGGGGGGTAAAGGGGGGTAAACCCCCCCAAAAATGGGGTTTTTTGAGTTTTTTATATAGAAAAATAAAAATTATCCAATTTTTGTTACCACCATTGCATTCAGCTCAAAATAACAAACAATTTAGTATCTTGAATCACTGCTCTATGTCCATTGGTTACTGAGATATTGAAAGTGGTAAACACAGTACGTTGACCCAATGTTAACCTTATGGGGAATAAGTAAAATTCTATATCTCGCTTATTTCTCGACATATCTTGATAAAACTTGGTAAATAGCTTCTTCTACTTCAGATCTACTAAATATTGAATTAAAACCAACCAATTTAAACATACCTGTAGCAGCAAACCTGCATACTCATTCCCCATGTTATTCTTATGGAGCTTACAAAAAACATGTCAAATCTCGCTATGTTGGATTGAAAAATGTTGTTTTGCATTTGAAATTCGCTGAGTATGCAGGTCTGCTGCAACGGGGTTATTTTGTACTTTGTGTCTCTCAATGCCAGTGGACTTTTTTACGTTTTTATTGGGAACGGTCGAAAACTGGGTCTTTTTACCACCCAGGACCTTTTGTTATATAGGACCATTAATTTACAGCCAATAACAAACGGCAACTAGACCCAGTTCCGATCCTGTGATCCTGGTCAGGATTAGAACCGGCGACGCTCAGGTTATGAGATAATCATTTTATTAAAAATCCTACATATTATTTTAAGACACATATTCCCGCTGAGGGGAAAACTATTTTATTCACTCATGACAAGGAGTAAAAATGTCTTAACATTGCAGGTGGGAAAAAAGATTTTCTCAAAAATCTTTCAAATTTGTCTGTTTTTATTTTGATTTGGTCGTGGCACTGGGGACCATAATGAGACACAGGACCGGAAAAGGCAGTAAGAGAGATAGACAGCCTTCAAAAGTTTCATGCTGCTGAATTTTATTCACCATCTTGTCTTATTAGCCCCTAAAATCCATCCCATCATCCAATTCAACTCATAAATTCAAACTTATCGTCGTCATTGAATCCTGGCATGGTTACTCACTCAAAAACATAATAATTTAATTGATAGCGAAATAATTTTGCCTTGTAGGTAGCGTAAAAATAAGTTTTGAAGTAAATTTATCTTATAAACCTTTTCCAGAAAAGGACCTCGGACCCCCTTTCTGTTGAGTGTCTTACATATGACGAAACTCCCGAGATGCTGTCTTGTTGGCTGAATACGGACTGCTCCCCTTTAGCAGGTAGAATCAGAGGCATACGGATTGCTCCCCCTTGCCGTGTTGAAATGCTTGTCAATATTTCTAGACGAGACTGTACTATTTCAAAGCACTTGTCTGGCCTGATTAAGTGAGGTCTGTCGCATAAATCTGATGACTATTCTCGTGACACGAGATTTATACCTATTCTACAAATCGTTTGATATACTGTTAGTAACTAATATGTTTTAAGATATGTTAAATAGATTATTTAAAATGTAAATTCAATTATCTAAATATTTTCACAAATTTATCAAAGAAATTCAATTCTAAAGGTTGCATTAGATAAATTTGTTAAATAAACAGACAAAAATCTAAATTCAATAAAAAAAATTGCAACTGAATCAATGAATCAATGCCAAAGAAAGTCAACATTGATTACATTATAAAACTGCGGGCACATGAGTTGTAGTACATCATTATCAACTTTGATTTTCGTTTAAATTCAAAATTTGGGACTCAGTGCAAACATTTATAATCCAGTTATAATACTTAAGTTGGAAATGAAATGTATCTAGATTAAGGTGATATTGGAAAAATAAAAACAAGTTTTTAAACAGTAAATACATTGTTTCAATCCGAATAAAATAAATTTTGCTCTCTTTACATGATAGTAATAAAAATTGTCACATACACTTAAGACAGTTTACTTTCTATATCGCTCACTTGCTACTACAAGGAACACTATTCGAAAAATTTTCCCGTTTGAATAATTTTCTTTGGCTTGTTTCAGCTCCTTTGGCTTCCTTGTAGGCTCTCCAACCAGTCTTCCTTGGCTTATCCAGCACACTATTTACCTTGGTATTGACGAAATTTTGCATATTTAACAGTTCCCTTGTAAATACGTACACATTTGAGTCGGGGTGATAAAATGTACTACTGAGATGAGATTGGAATGACTCGCGTGCATTTGTCGTTACTCATTGTTTTTCAAAAGACGCCCAAACAGATGCGGGTGGGAATAGACCACTGCACAGTTCACCCAGTCTTGCAAAAACGCCAAATCAATTATTTGTACTAATTGACCATTTGCACAGTCATGTCTAGAAGCATTCCAAAACGGCAAGGGGAGCAATCCGTGTGTCGGCGCTGGTTAAAATCTGACCGGTTTTGCAGGGGGAGCAATCCGTATGCCACTGTTTTTACCTGCTAAGGGGGAGCAGTCCGTATCCGCCCGTCTTGTTTTGCCCCCACAGGAAAAATCCTGCGTTCGCCCTTGTTTCGTAATCAAGTACTGTAAAAACCGCTCTTCACAATTAATAGTCTTCATCTTATTTTTTAGAAAAACCCAAAACTGATTATTTAAGCAATGACAGTTCTTACATGATGAAAATTTAGACAATGACATCTATAAGTAACATGAAAACCCCTACACTGACGCTGAAATGTTTACTTGACCGTCGTTTCCTCATCGAGGACAGTCGACGGACCGAGCCACAGATCGGCGCCCTCCTGCGGTGATACGCCCGACTACTCGCGCCATTAATGGGTTGTTAGTTTTTCCATTACAGGATCGAGTTAATGTTCTATTATTACTCGCATTAAATAACAGCGGGGAACAGTTCCAATTGTTCGAATTACAATTTTCCGCCCGGCGGTAACTGATAACAATAAGAGCAATAACAATCAGTCGGCGTACGTCTTCATCAAGGGGCGGCGGGCGCGGGGCGCCGGGGGGCCCGGCTCTGCGGGGCGCGATTGGCGTACAAGGTGTGAAGCACCTGGGCAGCGATGGCGGCCGCCGCGCCGACCGTTACCCAATACTCTCGCAGAAACATACACTGCAATTTCCGGGCGAGAGCGCTGTAGCCGCCGCCGGAACCACAGTCCTACTCCTAATGCCGGTTATTACCGCAGATCAAGTTTTAATTGAATAACCTTTTCTAATGGTGTCATTCTGAACTCCATTAACCGTCATTTCGACCCACACATACCTCTATCCCTACCTCGCTACCCCGCCGGCTTTTATCACAATTAACCTTATTCCTTAACTGCGACGTTTCCAGGTTTGCGGCTTTTTAATCTCTCCGTCGACACTCGCCCGTAGTGTGTCTGTCATTAGCTTCAATTGGCCCTGAATTATCCGCCGTAATCCCCTCACATACTGCGGCGGCTCACGTACCACACGGCGCCCCGTACGGGTAATTCGGGGTAGATTCGATTAAGCTTCGCTAATTCAATTGAAAATGATATCGGAGTCCTGATCACACGGGAACGGTGGACGGGGGCAAGTGGCCGTTTGAAGTCGCCGGCCGAGCCTATGGCACCGGACAATGAGAGCTGCCTAATTCAATTAACCGAGAAACTGTAATTTGGTCTGAAGCGTCGATGAGATTCCTATGGTCGGTTTGTTAGCCACTAATGGACAAGTGAAGGTTTAACTCGTAGTTTAAGCCGTGGGAACTTAATAATCCGTAAATTCCTTAATCATTTTTCGAAACCACATGGAATGTCCACGTAAGTATCAGGGAATAATCTGTAAACCTCTGAAGTCTAACGCTCAAAAGAATAATGTTTCCATTAAAAATTCAGGTGGGAAATCCAAAACTACGTAGCTTCTCTTTTGGGAGGTAATTTAAAAATTTTATCTTGTGGCAAAGGATAATTTTAATATCATTATTTTAATAATATCAACATTTTAAGTATTTATGTATAATTTATGCTAGTTTAAGGAGTTATACTAACCTGCATTCGCGATTTATATTTTAATTTTTTATACAAAACTAGTGCAAATTAATTAGTAATATAACTAAGTTCTGCTCTCCAGGGAGCGGGACATAACGGGGTAATGGAACATAGGTGAGCAAAAACAATGTAGCTGAGCCGCACTGATAGAATTATATCTGGTAATATTATTTTATCTATAATTATAGATATAAAAGATGTTCAGAAGAAACTTAAGCGGTGCATAAAGAGCAAACCTGTAAAGAAAATTCCGTTGCAATACATGGGTTTTTAAAGATAAAGACTTTTCCGTAAAATATTTAACCGTACTAGAAACCTTTATTCAGGGAGCTGTCTCCATATCATATCAATAGTCGTATCTTATCAACTCTTCATCTAAAAACGTAGTAGAGTGATCTGTGCATGGTTATTTGCTAGAATGTTGATTTTATGATCTTAGGGAGGCTTTTTCCGAAGTAAAAGAGTAATCACAATAATTTATTGTACGTTTGGACAAGGGAGGAAAGAGTGCTAAATAAACAACTGATTAACAATGTTATCCGTTAATTAAGTACGGTATCCGTTAATTAATTAATTTTACTATTAATTATTTAGGTACTAAAAGGAAAAGAGCAAAATATAATTTATGATCGTATTAAGACTTTTCCATAACTAGTCATATTCTTTAGTAAAGTAGTGAAAAACACATGCTTCGGCTAAATTAGAGTAGAAACTATTACTTTTACTGTAAAATTATCGAAGCTTAAAAATATAGCAATACCATGTTTTTCGAAACGATTAAAGAAGACTTCATATCTGTCAATTGTGACCTAGACTGTCGTCTAACCTTCACAGAGAATATTTTTTTTCAGAACTAAAAAACTAAATGAAAATGTAATTCAACCCACAACACTACAGTTGGAAAACGTCATTTGTTAATTAAGGGAGAATGAAGAAACGATAAGAAAGAAGTCTAGCAGCAAGTTCAACTTTGGAGGAAGCTAAATCCGCCGGCCACAAATCAAGATCTTTGGACATTCTGGACTAGCTTAGCTAAACCTTTAAAGAAAAAGGAGACCATTCTTTCTCTCAGCATCATGGGAACCAACTATTGTATCATAGGAACCCCTCAAGTTACCCATATTCAGTATAGTAAGATTAAAATGACTTTAAAATTTGTTTTATTTCAAAAGGAAGGGTTGTGGTGAGTTTCTTGCATCAACATTAACGAGTTGTCAATTTTGTTTATCACCCATCCCCATCCAAAAAAAACCTATTTTATTTGCCCATTTTAATGAACAATCATTTAGCACTACGAATAAATAAAAATAAAATAATTAAATAACTGTCAACGAACAAAAAAATTGGAACAATTTTATAAAGGAAGCTTTTACCATATTACTTTGAGGCGCGTTTAAAACAATTTCACAAGCAAGAAATTAATTAATCGTACAGCGACAATCTACTCATTAATGAACATTTAGGACCCTAGGCTTAATAAGAAATCCGAGACGTCAGGAGAATATTTTTATTCGACAGCGAGAGCAGTAGTGGTGCATGTACATAACCTTAGTTGCTAGGATAACAAAATAAAGACATTAGAGAAATAAATAACGAATTGTCAGCTGTCACCACAAACCCCCCTACGGAAAAACGGAGTTTCACTCATGGAACGTTGAACTTGACTTTCCGTCTGTACTCAGGTTTCCGAGAAGCTGAAGGCAATACATCATCAATTGGTGAAGTTGGAGAGTTTGCTGATCCAGTCCGGTCGGTCAATATAAAGGCTGGCTTAACGTGACACGAACGGAATTTCCGTTCTGAAGAATGGTGATTGTCTTAAAGTCACGTTGGACGACTGGATATGGTCCTGTGTAAGGTGGTTGAAGAGATAGACGGACAGTGTCGTCTCGAAGGAAAACATGAGAGCATTCACTGAGACTTTTGTAGACAAAGGATTTGGTAGTAGCGTTTCTTGAAGCGGGTGTCAGGCGAAGAGAGCCCATTTGTTGTCGTAGGTGAACTACGTAACTTGAAGGATCGTCTTGACGTGCTGGGCCATCTTTCGCAGCGAGAAATTCGCGAGGTAAACGAAAGGGTTGGCCGTAGACCAGTTCTGATGCTGAAGCTCTTGGAGGTCCTCACGGAAAGCACTTTTGATTCCAAGGAGTACGACGGGGAGAGCTTCAAACCAAGTTGATCCTGTATGACACATTGGCAGCTTTGAGATGTCGGTGGAATCTCTCAACGAGACCGTTAGCACAGGGATGATAACTGCAGGTCCGGTGACTCTCTGAACCGAAAACGATACCGAGAGCTTGAAAAAGACAAGACTCAAACTGACGTCCTTGGTCGGTAGTAATCCGTAAAGGGGCACCAAAACGGAAGAACTAGCAAGTGACGAGACCTTCGGCAACATCATCAGCCGTTATTCGTTGGAGAGGAAAGACTTCAGGCCATCTAGTGAAACGATCGACCACAGTAAGACAGTATTTGTAGGGTCCAGCCGTTGGACCTGTAAGACCTGTAGTCAGCCGTTGGACAGGCATTTGAAGTGGTCCGATGATGTCGACATGAAATACACGTCGACATCGTTGGACCCTACAAATACTATATGCTCGAAACGGGCAGAAGGAGGTTCAAAGTTGCCTATGAAGAACAGCTGCATACACAGCGAAGAGCTCACGGTAATAGGTTGGCCACGTCGATTGTCTAGGCGTTAGCTTCAAAGCACTCCCAAAATCCTTGACATTAGGACGATCCTAGGCCTAAACCCTTAAAGATATCAAAACCAAACCACCATAGTGCATTTCATTAAATTCCAAGCTTTAATTTGACACAAAGATTAAGTGTCTACGACATGTAGTTTTGGCTATAGCTTGAAATATACCAACACAAAACTCGTTATATGTATTGATTAATATACCCTTGTTAAACAAAAACAACCATGTAATAAGACATCAATCATATACCTTGCTGTACAACTAGTTAATATACATTCTACATTACGTAATTGAAGCTGAAAACACAGTGGGGCGGTGAGTCAAGAAGTAAGCGGCAAGTCTTGCTAGCTGCGATGTTTTTGATAATGCTCGTGGTCCAGTGAGCTAACCTATAGCAAAGTGTACGTTTTTAAAGATACAGACAATAAGTAAAATATTTAACCATACCAGAAACCGTAATTCAGGGATTTTGCGTAGCTGTGTCCATGTCATATTAATAGTCATACCTTATCAATCCTTCATCTAAAAACGTGGTATAGTGATTCGTGCATGATTATTTACTTAAGTATTGAATTTATGATCTTAGGGAGACTTTTTCCGAAGTAAAAGAGTAATCACATTAATTTATTGTACGTTTGGACGTGGGAGGAAAGAGTGCTAAACATACAAATACTTAACAATGTTATTATGCGTTTGACATAGTTTTGCATGCTTTGCTGCTTCACCCTTAGTTTAATAAATATGAGACGAGTTTTATGCATGTCAACGTCATCTCAATCTCTATCTCTTTTACTTAAAAAGTAACGGTAATTTGGCTAAAACATATTTTACACTACTAGAGAAATATAAGTGTGTTTAAAACGTAAACAAAATTTATAATTATATTTTGATGGTTAGAGAGGATACGGTTAAACATATTTAAAATGACCCAATTAATCTATTGTTATTAGAGCTGTGATCAACTGCTGACGATAGAGCCATGGAATATTTCTCATTATACGTATTATTAACTAAAGTGTTTTCAGAAATGTCATTATAAAAGAAAAGATCAGCGGTAGGTTCCTAAGAAAGTGTCTCTAGTAAATTACAAGGCACATAGGGATTTCCTGAATCAAAAAAAGAGTTCGCCATCAAGGTGGAATTCCTTCATCAAGATGCCATCAAGCAGCTAACTAGAGACGAGGATTCGCGTCTCTCATCAATCCAGCATCGTGAGCGGGCCGCCCCAAAACGGTTTTACCTCTTTACCACAGGAATTCACTTTTTAAAACAAATCAAATTCCTGTGGTGCTTTTAAATATGCATTCTTCTCATTCTTCCGCTCTTTGCATGCTTTCTTCAAGTACAAACCACTCAACTGCTTTGCTAATTCAATGTTTATACTTTATGTTACTTTAAATTAGTTTCCAGATGCAATCAAAGATTTACCTTTGGTTCTTGAATTTTGGATTGTTATTCAGTTTATAATAAGATGTCTAGAATGAACTGGACATAAGAGATATGATTATGAATTCCACTAACAAGATGATCTGGAGTAAATAATTGAGGGATTTCTTTTTTATGCATTCAAGATTGAAGTTTCTTTTGAAGATTGTATTGAACAATTTCAGCGTGTCTATCGGGTAAGGCCTGGAGGTTCAGATGATCGCAGAGAGGGTGCGAGGAAAGACCTACTGCTGGCTTATGTGGGAAGTGAATCTCTTCAACTCACTCTCGAACTCACTGAATTCTTGTTGTATGAGGAGATCAAGATCACATTTATTAATGTTCATTGCTCCAGTCAAACAATTTTGTCTTCTCGCTGTGAGAGTGGAGAGACATTTAATCACTTAATCACTTTAATAAGACAGGTACCTCATGGAGGATGTTACCCTGAATATGAGTGAAGGATATTAGGGCTACATACGAATCGTTCACAGAATTCTATTCTAGCTAATATAGGTTGAAAAAATTAGGCAGAAGTTGTCAGTACAGCCACGGCTTAAGGAAGGAATCTGGGATCACT